>CM074451.1:8230220-9627720 GCA_037101425.1 Elopichthys bambusa
ATCTGTCTGTCTGCCTGTTCGCCTTGATCGTTCTGTCTATCCGTCTCGATCGATCTATCTATAGTTCTATCTATCTATCTGTCTGTCTGTTCGCCTTGATAGTCTATCTACCTGTCTATCAGTCTCGATCGATCGATCAATCTATCTATCGGTTTATCTATCTATCTGTCTGTCTGTTCGCCTTGATCGATCAGTCTAGCTGTCTCTATCAATCTATCTATAGTTCTATCTGTATGTCTGTCTGTCTGTTCGCCTTGATAGTCTATCTATCTGTCTATCGTTCTGTCTATCCGTCTCGATCTATCTATCTATAGTTCTGTCTATCTATCTATCTGTCTGTCTGTTCGCCTTGATTGATCAGTCTATCTATCTGTCTATCTGTCTATCGTTCTGTCTATCTGTCTATCTATCTATCTATCTATCTATCTATCTATCTATCTATCTATCTGTCTGTCTGTCTTCATTAACTATGGGTAAGGAATGGTTAATGAATTAATGATGTATAGAAATTGATGGGCAGTAGATAGCAAAGAAGCTCGCTTAGTTATAGAACAGAGCTATTATGTTTGAATCCTTCTATCTGTTACCAGTGAGTTGAAACTGGGAGAAGATGAGGGTCAGGTTGGCCTTATTTTGACAGTTAACCCTTTCAGTTAGCGTTACCCTCTTCCTTACTGGATAAGCACTGACATTTGACCTGTGAGAGCAGACAATTTTGAGGAATCCCCTTTAGTGTAATTGGATTCAATGTGTTCAGGTGGCAGAGTCTCTCTCTTTCTGCGTGTCTCAACATACTGCATGAGCCTACACATTTAAAATGGATTACGGAAGATCTGAGATGGGCCATGGGACAGATTGCTCTGTCAGTCTAAGTTCTGTCTCTGACTCCCTCGCGCTCCCATGCACACACATATTTAAACAAGGACATCCATTGTGTACGAGTCCCACAGCGCTTGGAAACAATATTCTTGAGGTCTGTGCTTTTCTTTGCCTATTACTGCGAAAAGAGAGAGAGAGAAATACAAATGGGAAACACATACAGATTTTTTTTCTGGACGTTTTTTTTCTGCTTTGATCATTCATGCTTAATGTGGTTTAGAGGTTATGGCTAAAAATAGACAAGAGAGTAAATATTGTTGCTGAATATCTTTGAGCAGGTTTATGTTTCAGTGCTTTGTGTTGGAATTGAATTACCCTCTTACAGTTCTTCTCTTACGCCTGCCATCTCTGTCATGTAATTACTTTAAAGAAAGATTGAATTGTGCTTTAATAAAGACTTTTAGAGGTAAACAGAGTCGAGTATCCCTCTAGTTGTGGGAGGGTTATGTGGATGTAAGCATTCAAAATGTTTGATTTGTATTCAGTACGTATCTAGTTCGAGAAGAGTTACTTAACGTGAATAATCTGAAATGGGATCTATTCAAAATGAGGTACCCTAAAGGTTCTTTCAGATGTGGGTGCACGTATCTACGTATAAAGCGCACATACACAGTGTGGGAGAGAGTGTTTTGCAGTATGTTATCATTTTAAACAGCGAGAGAATTTCAGTGCGAGTCTGGTTTCTCTTCAAGCACTTTTTTGTTGCACGCTTACATTCTCACATCAAAAGCGTCCTTTTGGCATGAGCATGTAGCTGGAAGCGACCGGCGGTCTCAGAAGTCCCTCATACAAATACAAACACATGCAAATACACGAAAAGCAATATATATATATATATATATATATATATAAATATATAAAGAGCTACTCATATATAGAGTGGCAAAGAATGAATAATGAATACAGAAAGAGACAGCATAGCATGCATATATAAATGGAATAATATAATATACACAGATCAGGCATAACATTATGACCACCTTCCTAATACTGTGTTGATCCCCCTTTTGCTGCCAAAACAGCCCTGACCCGTCGACTAGACTAGACCCCTGAAGGTGTGCTGTGGTATCTGACACCAAGATGTTAGCAGCAGATCCTTAAAGTCCTGTAAGTTGCGAGGTGGGGCCTCCATGGATCAGACTTGTTTGTTCGTTCAGCACATCCCACAGATGCTTGATTGGACTGAGATCTGGGGAATTTGGAGGCCAAGTCAACACCTCAAACTCGTTGTTGTGCTCCTCAAACCAGTCCTGAAACCATTTGTGGCTGGGCGCATTATCCTGCTGAAAGAGGCCACAGCCACCAGGGAATACTGTTTCCATGAAAGGTTGTACATGGTCTGCAACAATGCTTAGGTAGGTGGTATGTGTCAAAGTAACATCCACATGGATGGCAGGACCCAAGGTTTCCCAGCAGAACATTGCCCAAAGCATCACACTGCCTCCGCCGGCTTGCCTTCTTCCCATAGTGCATCCTGTATTCCCCAGGTAAGCAAGGCACACATACCCGGCCATCCACGTGATGTAAAAGAAAACGTGATTCATCAGACCAGGCCATCATCTTCCATTGCTCCGTGGTCCAGTTCTGATGCTCACGTGCCCACTGTTGGTGCTGTTGGACAGGGGTCAGCATGGGCACTCTGACTGATCTGTGGCTATGCAGCCCCATATGCAACAAACTGTGATGCACTGTGTATTCTGAAACCTCTCTATCAGAACTAGCATTAACTTCTTGAGCAATTTGAGCTAGAGTAGCTTGTCTGTTGGTTCGGACCACACAGGCCAGCCTTCACTCCCCACGTGCATCAGTGAGCCTTGGCCGCCCATGACCCTATCGTTGGTTTACCACTGTTTCTTCCTTGGACCACTTTTGATAGATACTGACCACTGCAGACCGGAAACACCCCACAAGAGCTGCAGTTTTGGAGATGCTCTGACCCAGTCGTCTAGCCATCACAATTTTGTCAGACTTGCTCGAACTCGCTTGCCCATTTGTCCTGCTTCTAACACATCAAATGTGAGGACAAAATGTTCACTTGCTGATTAATATATCCAACCAACTAACAGGTGCCATGATGAAGAGATAATCAGTGTTATTCACTTCACCTGTCAGTGGTCATAATGTTATGCCTGATCGGTGTATATAGCATAAAAGTGTGATATAAATATGATCCTATTATATAATGTGCATGTTTGTCATGAGATTGTCAGTGCTGAATGACATTAGAATCTTATTCACAAGCACATATGAAATGCACATCCTTATTTAAAATAGGTGACAGTGTGCACACGCACTCAACGCACAGAATGATATGGGATTGTGGTGTGTAGTTCTGCGTGGGCTCTGCTGTCGGAGCATCTATGAATGAGAAACACAGCTGCACTTACACTGGAGCCAAAGGGACGGCATCCATCTATAATGTGCATACGGGACTGAGGGAGAAAGAGAGAAGAATGTGCCAATAATGAAAAAGTAATGAGCAAATGTTGCAGAAGGTTGTAAGGAGAAGACAAACCTTAGACAGAGAGAACAACGATGACAGAACGAGACTCGAGCCAGGTGACTGGCAGATCAGTGGTTGGGGAAAAAGGGAAAATATAAGGACAGGTTGAAAAGAGAGTGAATCTGTTTACAAATGCATTCTGGGTAACAAATGGGTCAGTGTAGCTGAAGGCATTGTACCACAGGGGTCTTCTTTGTCGGTAGTACGGGGATTCTGCCAATTATATACATTTTATAGATATTTTTAATGGCTTTTCAATGTAAGCAAGCATCATAAAGTGTGTAAAGTATACATTATATAACAGGGGTTAGTTTTGCTATTCAAGAGATCCTTGGCCTTTAAAACGGTGCATGTCTGATTGCTTTATAGTCCCCTGTAGGACCAGTGAACACAACATTTACTTCTACAACCAGAATGCCAGACCCACTTCCTGCCTGCAAATGAAGTATGTTCTTCAAAGTGCCCTCCGCGGACTACTGGACACACAGTTCTCCATGACATAAGGTCCCTGCAGCGTGCACCAGGTCGTATCAGGGTCATGCTCAGCCGAGCAAAAGGAGGCGGGTCTTGTTGACTGGCTGACATGTTTTATGTATGAACACATTTACCGTTCTGCGCTGTAAATGTCAGTTTAGTGAATTGGGAGTCTGCCGCTCACAGATGGTTTTTACATTCACTGGAGTGGACTAATGCTTGAAACAGGGCTTTAGTGTAGCATGGACATGATTTTTCCCTCTGTACTCTTGGCCAGAATTGTGTTGAGAAAGACTGTGGAGAATGACAACTTGTTCATTTTGTGGTATTGATTTGGCAGGAATCATAACTGTTGTGTGTTTTTGCCTTTGATTAGTTTCATTGAATGAACTTTGCTCTGTTTCATCATTCTCCTGGGTCTTTGTTAGGGTCGTCCTCAGCCGCCTTGTCTGCTCTATTGTGAAGCACTACTAGACAGACGCATGACCTTGGACTAACCCCGGTCACACTCCATACAGGACAGTCGCAATGTGTTCTGGGCCTTTAATTATCTTTTTGGGGCGGGTGAATGCGATGGGAGGAGACCTGTAAATATTTCATCTGATTTTATTGTTTTGTGATGACCTTTGACCTGATCAAAACCCATTTAGTCAAAACCCCTTTAAAATATTGTTTACATAATTAACATATAGTAAAAAAGATAATATATTGTATAAATTAAATGTAAAAAAAAAAAAAAAAAATTTAAAAGTAATATTTTACACAAAATAAACGTGTGTGTGTGTGTGTATATATATATATATATATATATATATATATATATATATATATAGCCTATAATATATTTTATATAATATATTTCGTATAACTAATAATATATTGTATAATTTTAATATTATATAATGTTTTTATTTATTTTATTACTATTTTAATATTGTATGTAATGTTTATATAAAAATATATAATATATAATTATTCATTATATTATTACTTATACAAAATATATTACATTTACTTATATATATATATATATATATATATATATATATATATATATGTATAATTTTGTTGTTATATATAATTAATATAAAATATAAGATATATTATGAAAGTAATAAATTATTACTATTATTATATAATGTAAAATTATACTATATATACATATATAAATTTTATATATATATATATATATATATATATCATTTTGTTGTATAATTATGAAAAGTAAATTTCTACTATATATACATGTAATTATTCTAAAAATATATAATATGAAAATATTAAAAAAAATTATATATATATATATATATATATATATTAAAAAAATACACACACAATTGCCATTTTGCCTTGGAATATGTTTTTTTTTTTTTTTTTTTTTTTTTTTTTGAAATCTTGTAAGCCGAATTTTCACATGATTGTTTTCTTCTTTTTGTCTTAGATTCGGGTTGACGGTCCTCCTCAAGGTGGCGTCCAGTATGAAACTCTGCCAGTGATCAAAGATGGAAGCCCTATTCTCAGAGACATGGCCTTTTCCCTGGACAACAGCTATATCTACGTCATGTCGGAGAGACAGGTCTGTATATATACATGTATATGCTCTCCCCTCTCTGCTTCTTTTTCCCATCCATAACAGCTGTAGGACGGAGAGAACGTGACAGCATCCACTAATGAAACAGAGAAATGGGAAGAGGGTAGAGTAGCTGTGTCAGTGAAGGAGAGAGTGATGGAGGGACAGCTGAAGGAGGAGAGATGGAGAGAGAACAAGGTCACCCTCCTTCGACAGCATAATGAAGAGAGAGAGAGATGGAGAGAGACCCTGCTCATATAATATCAATACACACAACACTTCCCATGGGATGTGTTGCAGAGTAGAGGTGGGCGGTATGAGTCACTTTATATCACGGTAACCTTATACATCACGATATTATGGGAAACACTTCGGTAAAAAAAAGGTAATTGTGAAGTTAGCAATTTTTGTTCTTGTAATTGCTACTTTATATCTTACAATAGCTGCGAATTTAACTAATGCTCAAAATTGGAATTTCGTATAAAAACGTTTTGAATAAAGCAGCGTTTTGATCCCATGTGTTTAAGAGAACAAAATTTCACTTCCTGGGAAATTGCCGCATAATACCTGTAATAAAAATAGAAGTTGCCTTGAGCAATATACCATCATACTGCCCAACCCTATTTCAGACTATGAAATAAAAAGAAAGAGAGGAAGAAAAAGAGAAGAGGAGAAGAAAGAGAAACAGTACTGTCTCTGCTCAGAGATGGATGACCAGGCCGGTTGCGTGCGTCTCCAGGCTTTTTTTAGCATCCATTCTAGAGGGTTGATATCTCCTCTAGGGATACACGTGGGCAGTGGGATGGGGTCGGGTGTGGCAGGAGGGAAGGGGCGGTAATGAGAGAGGTGGTTTAATGCACAGCGGGCTGACAGCTTCACATCATATCGGTACACGCGCGGCCCGCTGGGTCAGCCCCACTGGGCGGCACGCATAGCAGCAGATGAGAGAAAAAGGGAGGAGAACGAGAAGGAGACTTGTTGAGTCAGCACATTGTGTCTACACACACACCCTGTCACACTTACCAGGGATGTAGTGGCAACTTGTCAACTTTGAGGCTTGAGTCCCGGGCCCTTGCATCATCTGCTTTTTCTTTCTTGCTAATACACTGAAATGCTGTATTTTTAAAGATAAGGGTTCAGTAAAGCTAAAAAATGTTATTTTATTTTATTTTTTATTTCATTTCATTTCATTTTTAATAAATATGACACTTAATATTTTTCCCACATAGTGTAAATTAGTCTTTATGTGTAAATTATTTATATTTTTGGAAGTGGGATCATCATATTTTGGGGTCTTTGGTATCAAAAAGTTTGAAAATCCCTGTTCTCTTATGGCTTTGTAGAAAAATGTGGCTATTTGGGATTGGGCTGTGCAACCGTTTCTTAGAAACTTTATTTTTAAGTGTGTGTGTGCATATACATATATATTTCTGTGTATCTCTTCACTAGCACTGAACAGTCTTTAGGGAATCGTATTTGCTGAAACCTCAAAAGATTTGTCCCGTCAGAAAGATCCCGTCGTAAAAGAGCCATCAGCACACCCATCTTCGCCCTCTTTTGTCCTGTTTTAAGTGTTTCAGATGATTAATTCAATATTACAGCTTATTAAACGGCCACGTTGAGAGGCATCGCTGAGCTCAATGAGCTCTATCAGTCTGACTCGAGTTGAATTTCTCTCGGAGGTATTTCTCTTCATAACGCCTGCCGTATCTTCTGTGAGTAGTGTTAATATTCAGAATGCAGGTGTGAGACATTCTTTTGTTGGGCTGAGAGGAACAAAAAAATGGTGCTAAAGACCGCAAGGCCTCTGTTACCCCAGCACGCCGCTGTTTGAGGAGTCAGTCGGCGTAGACACGCTTCACCCTTCACAGAGCAGCAGGATTAGCATTCAGCTTTCAGTACAAGCTCTTATGCTAGAGCCATGGCGCCATGGCGGAGTAGAGCTTACTGTTGTCACATACTGGGTGTAATTTAATGAAAATAGAGCCAAAATGGCCGAACTAGGGTAGTTACTGCAGCTCTGTGGGGTTGTGTAGTATATTGTCTATATGTTCACTGGCTAAGAGGAGCCAAAATGGCAGATTAAAGCCACATGGCTATTCTTCGTATCTGTCAATGCTGTCATTCACAAAAAAATGATGGTAATACCTTGATATTTGGATATACACAATTGTACTGAATGATTTAATAATGTTATAGTAATTGACCAGTATAATACAACATAATATAATATTTAATGTAACTGAAATATTGGCCATTAATATTAAGGATGCACAATATTAAAATTCTGGCTGATACAAAAGACCAATAATTATTTTAATTTTATGGTTGATAACCAGTAAATAGACAGAAAATCAATACTGATTTAATTAAAATAAATAAATAAATGATTCAATATCAAGTATAACATTATGTATATACATTTATTTTTAAAATTTGCTAAAGAAAAAAAAAAATTAAAAACCTTAAAATAATATAAAAAATATTAAAAAATATATATAAAATAAAAATGTAAAGTTAGCCCAAATTTAGCACTAAATGATAGGTGAAAACGATTGATACAGTTAAAAAAAAATAATAATAAAAATTGGCTGAATCGATACCGTCCAGATATATTGTGCATCTTATGGAACTTAAATGTGTTTGTACCCTTTTTTGTGACTAAACATGGTTAATAAGGGTTGTGATTAATGTGAAGAATGCAGTACAGATAGATGTGTGGGTACAGATACATTATTATTAATATGATTTATTATAATCATAGATATTTACATACATGCACGCATGCATCAGACACCCCCCGAGCAGCGGTGGATATGCGGTTAGCATTCAAACATGCTCAAACCAGCATGTAATTTAGCTTTATGATCAGACACACACACACTCCATCTTTACCCACAAACGCTTCACACTACCGTCATTCCCATTTGGCATCTATAATTCTTTTCTATGATGCCGTATATTGTGCGTTTTCTCAAAGACTCACATAAATACAGCTCATTCCAAATGCATAGCCATCCTTCACATGCACACAAATAGATTTCAAACGGATTGCTTCACACTGACATAAAAAGAAATACACACACACACACACACACATATACACACATGCATAGACTTCAGGGCCCATTGTCTCAGTGTATATGTACGAATACCATGTTAATGGTGCATAGTTATTGGTTAGAGCAGTATGGTGGAACTGAAAGACAAATGAGCTCCAGACAGGTTGTGTCCACAACCAGAGCAGTCAAAAAATACAGGTTATGTCAGCCGTGTTTACAGAATGTCTACGAAGGGCTTGAAAGACAGAGCGTTCAGAGAAGGAGCGTCTGCAGCCTTAGATCACGCAGGCGGTGAGATGGTGTCCTTTCTGTGGTAATTCATAGTCTTGTGATAAAGTGCTTTGGCTGTTTGGCTGGGGAAGGGAGCCAGAGGCTAACAGCTACGAAAGGTCAGAGCTGTTTCAGCTGATAACAGCTTTACAGAGACAGAGGGAGAGAGTGGCGAGCGAGGGAAACAAAAAGGGAGTCGTTGAAAGAGACATGGAGACTTAGCGATGTCATGCACATTTGCAAAATGTGTGTCAATGACTGTTTCAAAAATATCTCATCTAGGTTTTACATTCCAGCTGACTGCAAACAGTCTTTACTTGTCATCTCTCTGGCAAACTGCTGCCATGCGAGTGGGAGTCTCTGTTTTAAAACCTAGTGAGCTGCATAGACAGCATCCTGAAACTGAATACTGACTGAATTGGTGTACACTACATAAGCAGCTTCGCATATAGTGCTACACAGACACATATGTGCATATATATATGGCATATATATATATATATATATATATATATATATATATTAGTGATTAATTGCATCTAACATAAAAGTTTGTTTATACATATGTGTGTGTGTGTGTCTTTTTTATATATATATATATATATATATATATATATACATACACAACTTTTATGTCAGATGCGATTAATATATATATATATATATATATATATATACATAATGGATGGATGGACGGATAGATAGACAGACAGACAGACAGATGGATAGACAGACAGAAGGATAGATAGATGGACAGACAGACGGATGGACGGACAGATATTTCTACATTGTATTTCATATGTTTTATATTATAGTGTATTTCATATTTCTATGTGAAATGTCTATAAATATTACATATGCATAGTATATACACACATATTGGGTAAACCTTTTATTCATATTTTTCAGTATTGAATAAAATATGATGTATTGGATGAACGTTTGCGCTGAGCTCACTGGGTTTTGGAACAGCTCTGTATGACCTCACACAATCAAATGAGGTTTGTGCACTTGGGACAAGCAAAGCTACACCTGCTGCCATATGCAAATCCAGCAGATGTAACCAACTCCAGCAAACGCTACGGCCCTGGTATCGCTCTCATCGAAGCATGTAAACCAATCCCTTATGCAAACTGCAGGGAGGGAAGACATGTTGCCTTGCAGGTTTGTTTGACTTGCCTTTTTGCATATCAGCACACAAAACTAAAAAAAAAAACAGACATTTTTATATGGTGAGATTGTACAACGCATTCTATTTTCTATTTCTATTCACTATAAATCTATGAATCTGGCACATTTTGCTCTAACTTTAATTGAAAGACCTGATGCAGATAACTAAAATGGTACAACGTGACAATTATTTTTCAATCAGTCAGGAGAGGGCTAGAGAATAGATTGTCAGTGTTTTGATTGGTCATTTAATCAGTCGCACAATAAAATTGTTATTAACTCCCACCCCATTAGTGGTGAACGATTCACAACGATTCATTTATTCATTTAATTATCAGCGCTGCTGAAGCCATAGGTCTAAACCCACCAAGCATCCATTTAGAGCAATGAAAGCCTAGCTTCAAAAACACGTAATAAGATGTGAATATGTCTGTTGGGATATGTCTCTTTTCTAAACATGCATTATGAGTCATCACTGCCGTCCTGTGAAGCTTTGTGCAGTAGTTTGACTTTGTGAGTTGGCCTTAGAAACCTGACTTGACATTGTCTATCCCAAGCCCACAATTAAGACTGGCATGAAATTTCCAATGCCGTGACTAACGTGGAGAAGCTTGTGAATGAAGTGTCGACTTTCACAACCAAACCAGATTCTCTGCATATGCTGCTGTCATTCATATAGCGGTAAACGTTTAGACTAAACTTGAGAATCCAAGATCTGCTCCTTATCCTCAGCCCCTTCTCTCGCCTCCCCACCTCAGATCATAAAAGCAACGTAACCGAGATCATCAACCAAATAAAGGAGCCTCCGTATTTCCACCCTGGCAATTTCTCTCCCAAGTGCTCAGCTGTGAAATTTAAAATCCATGCATGGCTTCCCTTTTCCCCCGTCTTGAAGAACCAGATTATTTGCTCTGTGTCTTTGCATAGCCTTAGCCTCCTTTGGCACACACACATACTGCACTTCGAGTCATATGCATGTATTTACCGTTTTGATCTCTCACTCACACACACACACACACACACACACACACGCAGAGAGACACTCTAGGCCAGCGCTACCTTTGTCTGGGAAATGTGTAGGAAATGAACTGTGTGGTTATCAAACGCAAGGAAATGGGATTTTTCACCTGGAGTAAGATTGTTTAGAGGCCTCTCTCCTCTCTTGTACAGTCCATTTCCAGCCGGCTCCTAAAATAACACTCTTCTTCCATGATCTAGCTGAAGATTGTTGACTCAGAAATCATGTCCACTTTCAGCACTGACCTAGCCAAATTTAGAGCCGTTGCAAATGGAGACATTTGTGATTTAGTGTTACATTTCTCTAACAAAAAAGTTGTTTGAAATTTAGGGATGGTGTATTGATTTTGAATACATTTACGATACATTTTTTTTTTTTTTTTTACTAGTAACATTTATATTTAAGTAGCAAGAATATAGTGGAAAGAAATGTGATAATGTTCATACAGTGAATACACTGTGTATATTAGTGGCTTTTTAGTTATTTTGAATTTAATTTTATGTAGTATATCACCAACTTCGAAGTGAAAAAAATAACTGTTAGCAAATACACTGTAAAAAAATATTCTCATGATTTATCACATTTTTTCTTTTGTCAAATCAACTTCAATAATTAATGTGGTTCAGATAAAATAAGTTTCTGCTGATAAAACTAATTGCCTTCATTGTATTGACTCAAGTTTTTAATTTCAATGAACTCAATTTTAAGGCACCCAGGTAACCTACTTTTTTTTTAAGTTAAACCAACAATTCTTTTTACAGTGTAGTTGTGAACACCTTTGGTTCATTTTAACAAGTACAGAACTGCTGAAAGGTAAGTTTAACGTGTTAATGTGTTTGTGAAACATTTATTATAAGATTATTTAAATCAAAAGGTTGTTTTTAGATCTCTGATGAATTAAATAAATGCTTGGAAATAGATTGTATATTTCAATCATGACAACTCTGACTATAAACCATAATGCTCAAAATAACTTAAATTAAACAAATTAGATGTCAAATCAACTTTTATGAGTATTTAGCACTTAATTTTTTCTTTCACAGAACTGACATATTTTAAGTAAACTGAACTGTTTTATTGTGTTTTGTTTTATGAACTTTATTTCTTTAATTTAGATGTACGTAAGTTGAGCTAAAATTGGGCTGGGATTTCTATTTCCCAGCATGGTTTGCCCATGGCACTTGAAAGGGAGAGTAAATGCTAAAATTAAGTGTTATTTAATGTTTTTAAGTTAAATGTATGAATTAGTGTACTCAAATATTTCATGTTAAGAACAATTCAAATATATGAGTTTTGCCAACTTTTTGGGGTTTACAGTGCAGAATAGTGAGCATGTTAGATATGCTGCTGCATAAATAGACATACAAAAACCCAGTAGCAGATCTAGGCAGGTGGAGCTGGGGGAGGTGGAGGGTTTCAAAGGAACTCAGGACTAGCTTACAGCAAACAATGAACCAGACTGTTTAAATGTCGAGCAAGCTATCTCATTGGCTGCAGGATCTTGCTGTAATGATGTAATTGCTTGCAGAATTCATGTAAAGGACCTATCAGCCTGTGCCCTCTAGAGTTTCATGTCTGAACTACACAGGCATAAACAGGCTTGATGGTACTTGGATTGAAAAAATGGTATCACCGAATTATATTAACATTTCTGTTCCAGCTATGAAGCATACGTTTATGCAAATCCCGTCTGCGCAGATAGTGCCCTCAAGAAATCATATCTAGCCTGTGATTTACGCTCAATGCCTTTGGAGTCTTTTGTTTGTCTTTGTTTGGTTTGAACTGGCCCTCATACTGCATGCAGATTGAGTTGGCCGACAGCCACTGGTTTCTCTGTGTCTGTGTGTGTGGCGTTCTGTAAATGTGTGCGCATGTGTCTGGATGTCAGCGTTCGGGTGACTGTAGCATGGTTAGGGGGATGGGGGTGTATATGATGAAAGGGCTAACAGGAAATCAACAGAGCAGAGGATGTGATTAATGAGAACAAAGCAGCATTAATATTCACTTAACAGAAGTGTGTGTGCACAGCTCCTGATTCTCATACGCAGTGCACAGGAAAAGACCTGGAGCCTGGAATTCTGTTTTGCTGTTGTCCGTTATTCACTAGCTCGGCTAACAATGAGCTAAACTGAGGAATTGTGCCCAAAGTTCAAGCAAATTTGACAATAAAAAAGTGCCTTCTCAGCCTCAGATGCCCCCTAGCATTTCCTTGACCCCTGGTCACCCTGTGAAAGTGCAGCTGCTCTTGCTAAAAAGTGGGAACAAGGAGAGCGTCTTGACCAGTGACCTCTGTCTCCCCTCTATCCACCAATCACTGTCATTCATGCTGCCCTGGACAAAGACTTAGATTAACTTTAGCTGCCATGGTAATTGACTGGGAAGAATGAAAATGTTCTTTTTTTAAGCATAAAGAATGAGAAATGAGATCAATTGTATTCATGAGAAATTGGACCAGTCCAGCTTATCCAAAGTAGTTGTTGTGTATATCTTTTTACATTACAGTAGGATAAGGCAACAGGTATCATGAACAGTACTTTTACATTATTTATTAGTCACGTGATTTCAGTAAACGAGGCTTCGTTACATCATAAGTGTTTTGAAATTTCAGTGGATCACCACAATGTCTCCAAACCACTGATTCGAAACAAAAGATTCGTAAAGCTTCAAAGCTTCATAAAGCGGTGTTTTGAACTCACCCATCACTAGATATTGTTGAATAAAGTCATTATTTTGTTTTTTTGGTGTACAAAAAGTATTCTCGTCACTTCATAACATTAAGGTGTCACATGTAGTCACATGAACTGTTTTAAATGTTTTTAGTATCTGGGCATCTGAAAGTGTTAATTGTCTTGCTGGCAATGGAGGCCTCACTGAGCCATTGGATTTTATGAAAAGTATCTTAATTTGTGTTCCGAAGATGAACGAAAGTTTTACGGGTGTGGAACGTATAAATGTATATATGTATATATGTGTGTGTATGTATGTATATATATATATATATATATATATATATATAGAGAGAGAGAGAGAGAGAGAGAGAGAGTTTGGTTTGGGGTTGGATGCAATTTCCATGTCATGAAATCCATGCTTGTCTTTATATGGACGACAGGGCTTGGACAATGCTAGTCTATGACGCATGAAAAGAAAAGATCATTGATGCCACACAGAGACCTTTAGGACTGCCTGACATCTGCAGTCCATTAAACGAACAGTGATGTGCTGCTAGCGTGTGCATTTTGCTATTGTCAATCATTCTTTTTGATTAGCCATTACATCTCGCTAGTATACTATCGCTAGCACAATGGCAGGACTGATTGATACGATATTGTCTGTTATCTCAGATTTTTAGGGGGTCACTGCTTGCGTGATAGAAAGTACAGGTAGGGGAATCAATTCCAATGATAAGGTGCACGTTTAAGTGTCAACGTGACTGCTTCACTTGCTATTGACAGAGGGACAGATCAGGATAAATGCCCCTGTCGATACGTCCCGCGTCCAGCATTATTGATGAAGCTATTTAGCCGACTCATTCTGTGAAAGCCGGTTCCAATCTCACACACTCTCCAGACACCTGGAGGCTTTATGCCTGAACGCCGCCTATATTGCGGTCTTCGGGTCAGCGCCTGACCCCGCGCGGTGTATCAAACTGCCAGGGTCAACCTAAAGGTCAATTGTATATGGTCACCATTGCTTTTCGCCCTTATAGATATACATCCAAGACTAGAACGAACCCTCGATGTTGAGCAGTCACCCATCACATGAAATGCATCCCTCCTCTTGCATTAAAGCATTGCTAATTGACTAATCAGGTTTGGTGCACAAGAAACATTGGCCAGTCCTAACCTCATTATTTGATAGCAAAACTCTTGTCGGCCCCAATCAAGTGTTTAATTAAAATACGCATCGCCTTCAAGGTGCTTTCTCGTGCCCTCCTTCCCTCCATGTTTTCACCCCCAATGGTAGCTGTGCTGTCAATAAATAATTTGCTCTGCTGCACGGCGAACTAGCAGCGGCTGTTGCTCAGCCGAGAATTTGGACCTCGAGGTGAAAGGTCTTTGTTTTTGTTAGTAAACAGCCCGCTTGCACCTCATGTCACCCTCTGACCCATCAGACTAGTCCTAGATTTAGTACAGCGTATGAAGACAAGCCAGTGTCATGCTGGTTGTTATTAGTGAAGAGCGGAGGCAGGCGCTAACGGCACTGTCTGTACCTGCTGAATGTTTGTTGCTGTCTCACAAGCCTCTAAGGGGCTTTCAGTACGGTGTTGATTTAATAGTCTCAAATGAGGTGGTGGATACCTGAGATTTGCTTGTGTGGCTTGTTTAGGGGCCGTTGGATGCCTTGTTAAGAGAGCGTTGGCTCTGTGGGGGCGCGGGATGAACGCGGCTAGTAAGCAGATCCGTGGTTGAGAGCGGCAGAGGTAAGAGGGTACATTCGGCTTTGCAATCTTTCTGTTGTGCATCAATCTCGAGTCGGACCACCCAATGAGAAATGTCGATAGCGTAAATGGCTTGACAAGCATTAGCGGTGATGAGTGGCTAAACATGTTCCCTGCTGTTTTGTGAAAAACAGTCAAAAAGAGTCCTGGAAAAGTTGATCTATGAAAGTGCAACCTCAGCAATTGAATGAGATTAAAGTAACAGATGTATCAGTTTTGACTCCTAGAGTGCCAGAAGTGTCTCATTTATTTCTGTTTTTATTACCAGAAGTGTTTCGAAGAGAAACATCTGAGGCAGAAGATAATGAGACACGAGATGTAAGCAGTCCAAACTGATAATGTACATTTGTCTTGTCTTTATCTCTATAGAAACATTCTGTTGCTCAGAGGATTCTCTTTCATAGTTCAAGACTTAATTGGGATTCTCAGATATGTTTTATTTAAGTGGCTCAGATAAACCTTCTTAGAAGTAAAACTCTCAGATATTAGAAGACAATACTGAGAAATTTGTTTTTGAGAAGCATTGGAAATCCCCTTCTTGCTCAGATGTTTCTCAGAAATGTTTCATTGAAGTATCAACTTTCTCAGATGATTCTGAATAGATGCTTCTATCTCTAAAGGATCTTTTTAATCGCTCAGATGTTTTTCTATCAAAGCTCTGGAAACTTTGTGATTCTCAGAAACGTTACATTAATGTATAGTATTGGTCTTAGATATTTCTCCTAAAATTTCTAAATAGTAATAAAAATAAAGTTGATACTTGAACAAAACAGTTCCGAGAATCACAATCAAGTCTCCAGAGCTCTGAAAGAGTATCTTCTGGGCAAAGACTCTAGATTGAAGAAAGACAAGACAGAGATTCTAACACTAAATTCTCAGTTTTAAATCCTTATGCCTCAAAATCATCTCATTTCTCATTTGTGTCTGATTTTTATTTCCCTTAAGGAGATTTATGATCATCTGAGGCAAAGTTGATACTTAAATTATACATGTATGGAAATCATAATCTCCAGAGCTTTAAAAGGACAACTTCTGTGCAATTTGTTTTCCTAGAGACTAAAGAAAGCCAAGTAAGAGATACATCTCACACTAAATTCTCAGTTTTAACTCTTTATATCTCAGAATTATCTCATTTGTGTCCATTTCTTTTTTAAGTTTTAGAAGCCTCTGAGACATGATACTTAAATGAAGGAGGATAACAATCAAATCTCCAGAGCTTTGGGATAGCAACTTCTCAGCAATAAAGTAGAACAAGAAAGAGGTCTCCCATCCTTCTCAAACCAAATCCTCAATTTTGATTCCTTATATCCCAGAAGTACATCATGTATTACTTGTTTCTGTTTTAATTTCTCTAAAGGAATTTTAGGAGAAATATCTGAGACAGTCACTGAAATGAACACAGTTGTGTACAGGAACCTTTATGTGACTTTCAAGCAACTGCGTCGTTGTCTCAGGGATCAGACATGAGGATGGCAAGATAATACTATCTGCAATTAAAATGTTCTAGCATATCAACAGTCATTCTAGCTGTCAGCACATGACTGCATAATGCCGTAGCTTTTGTGCGTGCCCCACCACACCAAGGGGTCTCCCTGACATCCGTCACATCACTAATAGTGCCGCTTCAGTCTCCTAATTGCAGGCTTTAATTGTAATAATTATTTACAAGCCTAATTAAACAAAAAAGGAGTCTCATGGAGAAGTGACTTCCAGTTCAAGTAATCAGGCTCAGTTCTGTCAAGAAATGCTGCTAGCATGTTATCATTAGCGCTAGCTGTCTAATTGAAGAAGGCAGTGCAGTGTGACTCGCTCTGTCTTTTTCTCTCTCTGTCTAAGAAATGACTTTGTTGTGGTGGAAAACAACAACCGTATCTTTTTCGAAATATCTCAGGGCTTCTTTGTCCTGAGGGAAGTGAAGGAACCTTGAAGGCACAGCGACATTGGTTAGTTTTATTGTTAGATGTTCTTTTGTAGGGTTTTATGAGGGTTTATTGTGGTTAATATTGCATAGACTTTATGCTAATGTTTATTTGCATTCAGCTATTGGCTATTTTAGATGATAAAGAAGATTATGGTTGTTTAATGTGTCTATACGCCCCTTTTTGTTTTGCTAATGCATTTTAAGTAGCTTCTAGCTCTTTGAGAAGATAAGTTTGTTGTTGGCTGTCAAAATAAGTCTATTGTTAGTTTTTCGGCTAACTGATTATGGCTTTGTCTTGTAGAGTCTGCTTGCTGAAACAAGATTATGACTATATTTTTTCTTTATACTCCTTTTTGTTTTGCTAAGGCATTTCAAGTGCCTCTACAATATAGAACTTGAGCCAAACTTCTCTTTGAATATCAAGATAATGCGATTCTTAGCTTCTTTGCTAACTGATTATTGTCTTGTCCTATTGCAAAGGCTATTTACTACAGCATTTCGATCTCGCTTTAGAAACAGGTTCTTTTATTTCCATCATGATTTGACTTCATTAGTCAATTATATTGAGCGTTATGATTTCTCACATTAATTTTTCTAAGAGTGGCTGTCTCTTCCTGCTCATCATCTTTGGCTTTTGTACATTTTTGTAAGGCTTTATTGTTAGCATTATGCTACCATTATGCTATCAAGTTGTTGATTTGTGTGTGACTATTGCCTTATTTTAGAAGGTATAAAGATTATGACTGATTTCTATACATCCCTCTTTGTTTTGCTAATGCATTTCAAGTACATCTATATATCTTTAGCTAAATTTCTCTTTGTGAGGATAATAAATATGTTGGCTATCAAGATAATACATTTGTTAGTATCTTTGCTAACTAATAATGGACTTGTCCTATTGCAGAGGCTATTGACTTCACCATTTCCATCTCTCTGTCAAAACAGGTCCTTTGTATTTCCGTCCTCATTTGGCTTGATCTGGTGTCTGGCAACGATTCCGAGATACTTCTCATTAATCGAGTCCAAGCTTTTTAAAGCCTTGGCTTCAGAGATACCGGAATAACAAAACCCCTGTCCTTCTTTTATCGATTACATCTGCCCAAATTTGAGTAGAGTCTCAGGCTGTGCCAGCCCATAATGTGTCTGCGTGCTTCCAGACAGATCCTGTCAATGTATCCCTGCTGAATGTCACAGTGGGCCCAGCGCTCCTCCTCTTGTTTTGTGGCGAGAGGCTGTAAATGAAGCCCCCTGTAGATCGAGCGCTTCCCCCCTGAGCACCTCTGCAGGTTTAGCTGCCAGTCTGGGGTGAAGCCCACCCCTGCTTGCCATCCCACCAACACGGTCGCTGCCAGAGCTGCATATGCTCTTTGTCTGAGTTGCTAATGGCTCAGATGCAACCATAAACACCCTGCACGGCGTGAGGTGATTGTTTTCCTGGGTTACTCAGCGGTAGTGGCAGGTTCTGCCTTTTCGGGGTACCGCATGTGTCGGAAGAGTGGCTCTGCTGTCTGTCCTAGCGCGGCGTTGCCGGCCAACAGTGAAAAGAATCAATCTAGCAGCTCTGCATCTGTCCTCCTGTGAAGATCATTTTACGAGAGCTGTCAGCACTAGTAGCCATACTGATGGATGCATCTTTCACGCTTCATGTTTGTGTCATTTACTCTTGAGGGACACACTCGGAGACGTATGCTCGGTCTGTAATGTCAGCACACACCTTTGATATGTTAATAATACTGGTAAGGTCTTGGACTCCCTTAATAAGGCCAGGTTTCGCATCGTCAGGTTTCCCATCTCCACTCCATGACCTGCTCTCTAGAGTTAGATGTGTAAGTTATTGACAGAAGCACTGTCTTCAATTATATCCGTTCAGAGCGTGTGATGCACTGCGAATTACCATCACGGTGATGATACTAATGCAGAGAGCGTATGTTGCCTCCGCCGAGCGGGTGATGGATGTCAGTCTCGAGTGGTGCGCTGGCACAATGCTGACAGAACTCAACAGGGAGCGGGAAGCACACCGGTGGGCGATACACGCCAAAGACAGTGATGAATGTTGGGAATGAAATATCATAAAGAATTGAATGAAGATTGCCCTGGACCTGAAAGGATTTTTGAGGCTTTTGAAGTATTACTTTCGTGACAGGTGTGCACCAGACACATGGCTGGTTTAGAGCGGGTAGTATTACCAGGATACCCTTTATTTATTATTAAAATTTTACATATATATATATATATATAGATATATATATATATATATATATATATATAGTGGCATTTTTGATGGGCCCCAAAACAATTGAATGAAATTCGTCTCTAAAGTTTGTTTGGATGGAACAGGCATAGCGAATGACAGGCAACTGATAAGGAAACCGTACTCTAAAACCATAAGGTAAAGAAAATACGTTTTGTATTAGCTATAAGCCAGAAGCCCAAATACGCTTAAGGTGATTGGTGCAGATCCATCCAGTCAAATAAAAATGAGCCACATTTGCCTCTCACTGTGCTGTCTGGATGTACAAAATGAGACCCAAAGACAGCCGAGGCTCATTACCAGAATATTTTCATGACTTTTTCTTCAACAGTGTCGCAGAAGGGTACTGTCAGAGCGACTGGATTAAATGAGGCGAATTGAACCACATGCGTTTTCTTTCACGTTTTTCTACAAAGCGGGGATCCATTATTTCTTGTGGTGGTGTTTTAGGGTTCCTTCGCGAGAGCTCATCTACCTCCTTCTTGGCTGTCCTGGATGAGGGAAAGAAATTGGGATGTCTCTATCATATCACCATCTCATGATCTGCTGAGTGAATCGGAGGATGGGGCATCAGTTGCGTCCTTGCGGTTCTGCAAAATTGGTTTTTCACAGGTCCGCAGTGGGCTCGCAGCTGAATGAAAGAGGCTTGTTTATGATATGACTGGTACCAGACTGGGCCACCTGAGCCATCACGGTGTTTCCCCCCTTCTCCCCAAACCTGGCCAGCCAATCACGCTGAGCGTTCGCCTGCAGAGCAGCCAAGAGAGCAGTGGGGTGCATCCAAACCCGCCATCTGTATATACACACGCATGCAACACACAAACACACACGCTAGAGATTTCCACAAATGCAGAGGGGGGCGATTGGCAGACAAAGAGCCAGGGAAAGGGGCATAAACCACAACACACAGTTTGTGCTGAAATCAAGTGTGGAATTTTGATGTCTTTTGTCTTCCGCAAACAAAAGAAGCCCTCATGCAGTCGCACTCTCACTGTGACATTCTCACTCTCTAATTTCACATAATCAAACCTGGATTATTATGCAGCCCCGGGTCAGAGCGGCCCACTGTCTGGCTGCTTTCTTGAAATCAATAAGGCCCCTATCATCTCCCCTGCTGATATACACCACTGCTTGCACATGTGTGTGTGGGTGTGTGGGTGTGTGTGTGAGGGAGACACAGCCCTCAGCCTGTTGCTCTGAGCTTTGACAGCTGAATTATTCACTCCTCAGACAGTAGCTCAGCTTCTGCCTGCTGTCAGTTCGAACTGAATTATCAGTTTAGAGACCACCGTACTGCTGCTCTGGGATCTGGATTTAATACTAGCCACTATTGTGTTTTATTAAAACCTCTCCATCTTTGTCCAACACAATCAATGGGAATCTCATCAATAAAATTACTGGTGACTGTATTAGTTAACATTTTCATTTTGATTTTTGATTGTTTTTAAAGAAAAAAAAGATATATATTGTATCTACGAATGATATATTTGTACACAGCATTCTCACAGCAAATGTCATGGTGGACGAGCAAACCCACCATTTTTATAGATACTACTGTTGTAACAACTGTTTTGTAACATTTTGTAATGTAGTTTTAAGAGTTTTTTTGGCGAGAATGTAGTTGTTTAGACCTTGGATATGCGATCTATATGTAAACATAGCGCCTATTTAAAAATGTATTTAGGCGCTTTCGGAGATGTGTGCTCCAGGCCATCAGTTTTTAAACATGAGGTATAATTTGTTTTGTGTATATCATACAAGCAATCTTTGGTCTTATTAATCTATTACTTGATCAAGGGTGCACGATTATTCGTGATTAAAAAAAAATTAATCTATTGACAGCCCTAATATATACAGGTACATCTCAATAAATTTGAATGTCGTGGAAAAGTTTATTTAAATTTATTTCAGTAATTCAACTCAAATTGTGAAACTTGTGTATTAAATAAATTCAATGCACACTTTAGACTGAAGAACTTTAAGTCTTTGGTTCTTTTAATTGTGATGATTTTGGCTCATATTTAACAAAAACCCACCAATTCACTATCTCAAAAAATACTTCATAAGACCAATAAAAAAAACATTTTTAGTGATTTGTTGGCCTTCTGGAAAGTATGTTCATTTACTGTATATGCACTCAATACTTGGTTGGGCCTCCTTTTGCTTTAATTACTGCCTCAATTCGGCGTGGCATGGAGGCAATCAGTCTGTGGCACTGCTGAGGTGTAATGGAAGCCCAGGTTTCTTTGACAGTGGCCTTCAGCTCATCTGCATTGTTGGGTCTGGTGTCTCTCATCTTCCTCTTGACAATACCCCATAGATTCTCTATGGGATTCAGGTCTGGTGAGTTTGATGGCTAGTCAAGCACAGTAACACCAGGTCATTGAACCAGCTTTTGGTACCTTTGGCAGTGTGTGCAGGTGCCAAATCCTGCTGGAAAATGAAATCAGCGTCTCCATAAAGCTTGTCAGCAGAAGGAAGCATGAAGTGCTCTAAAATTTCCTGGTAGATGGCTGCGTTGACTGTGGACTTCAGAAAACACAGTGGACCAACACCAGATGATGACATGGCAGCCCAAATCATCACTGACTGTGGAAAATTCACAATGGACTTCAAGCAACATGCTTTCTGTGCCTCTCCACTCTTCCTCCAGACTCTGGGACCTTGAATTCCAAATTAAATGCAAAATTTACTTTCATCTGAAAAGAGGACTTTGGACCACTGAGCAACAGTCCAGTTATTTTTCTCCTTAGCCTAGGTAAGACGCCTCTGACATTGTCTTTGGTTCAGAAGTGACTTGGTACGTGGAATGTGACAGTTGTAGCCCATTTCCTGAAGACGTCTGTGTGCGGTGGCTCTTGATGCACTGACTCCAGCTTCAGTCCACTCCTTTTGAAGCTCTCCTAAGTTCTTAAATCGGCTTCGCCTGACAATCTTCTCAAGCCTGCGGTCATTCCTTTCACTTGTACACCTTTTCCTACCACACTTTTTCCTTCCAGTCAACTTTTCATGAATATGCTTTGGCACAGCACTCTGCGAACAGCTAGCTCTTTCAGCAATGACCCTCTGTGGCTTACCCTCATTGTAGAGGATCTTGATGATCGTCTTCTGGACAACTGTCAAGTCAGCAGACTTCCCCATGACTGCTGTTGGGATTACTGACCTAAACCCAGTGTTTATACCCTGAGAATGGTAATTTAATAGAACTTGAAATTAAATATTCTAATAATTTGAGATACAAATTTTTTTTATTTTGATGAGCAGCAAGCTATAATCATCAAAATGAAAACAAAAAAGTCTGAAAATATTTTACTTTGTCTAATAAATCTAGAATATATTTAAGTTTTACTTTTTGAATTAAATTACAGATTTTTTTTTTTCTAATTTATTGAGATGCACCTGTGTGTGTGTGTGTGTGTGTGTGTATGCATGTATGTGTATATATATATATATATATATATATATATATATATATATGTATATATATATATACACTCACACACATATTATGTTTGAAGTATTATCTTGTGTAAAATAAACAACTAGAAAAATACTACAAAAAATTTTGAAAAACAGACAACATTAATTCATCTGCTATTTTTGTATGTGCACTATTGCTATTATGTTTGATTCTTAAAGTATTGTTCTGTGTCTGGATGTGGTGTTACAGATGGAAGAGGAGGCATATGGCTGGTAATCACATTTGTAGGTCTCATCAGTTAGCTTATCTGACAGTTGGGTTTTGACCGGGACCATGAGCTAATGCCCCCTACCTAGAGACTGATAGAAAAAGTTCAAGACCTGTGCCTGCCTGGCACATTGTAGAGGAGGTGTCAGGGGCTAATTGACAGGCTGACGGACAGACAGGTTACAGGGCTTTACCGGCGTCTCCCAGAGGGGGCTCCAGGCACGCCCGGCAGCTGCGCCCGGGTGCTGCGCTGCACGAAGAGGCAAACATGGGCCGCCTGTACACCTTCCTCTCATTAGTGTCACAGTATGCGGATACTACTGTTGTCAGGTGAGGTGGTGTGGATCACTATTTTGTCAGCTCTGACAGAGATTTTGTACATATGCCTGTGAGAGTCACGAAATATGGTGGATTAATGTGGCAAACACACACACACACACACACACACACACACACGTGCTCTCCTCACCGGCCCTGGTGAGAGGATTTCAGTCATACATTATTGATGTACTCACTCTATCGACTGGCTGCAGTTTCCAGCTCTGTATCTCAGGTCCAGTCTACCTCTCTATTATTCCACTCCTCCTTTGTCTCTCTCGCTGTCTGTCTCACTAACCCTTTTACAGTCCACAAGCATTTCCTGTAAACTCTACCCCAGTTCACTGAAAGTGCATGCATTTTTGTGTGCTATCTGAAGTTTTACAACTGTTAGCAAAATATGAAATGCATCAAATGGGATTCTTCAACCCAAATTGAAAATCATTTACTCACCCTTATGTTGCTATAAACCTGTATGAGACACAAAAGAAGATGTTTTGAAAAGTTTCTCAGTTTTTTTTTGTCCATACGGTGAAAGTATTGTTTTGGACCCCACTGATTTTCATTGCATGAACAAAAACTCTTCAAAATATTTTTGTATGTTTGACAGAAATCATACAGGTTTGGAACAGCGTAAGTGTGAATAAATGATGACAGAATGTTAATTCTGGGGTGAACTATCCCTTTAACAAAAGTGTGTTTGTCTCTATAAATTGTTTTGTATAAATTGCAAGTTTTGACTGAAGTAAGTTAAATGCTAACCAGCTAAACCTTTAGCATTTTACTCAGTTATTTAGTTAAAACATTTGTTACCTTAGTTGTAAAGCTGTGTAAATCATATTTTTGAGGTAGGACTACTTTTCTAGAGGTATATACTGTATGTTGCCTTTGCCAACTGAGTACGAGCTCTGTGATGCTGCTCCACTGTGAGACCCACATGTCAGCTTTCTGATGTGCGTTTACAGTAGTAACACGGTCCCTTAACGGAAGTTGTGTTTGTACGGTGACTGAGATTTAACCTGGTCGAGGCTTGCAGAAGCTTTTTATAGCAGTCTTGCATAGCCCCTCTGGTGCTAAAGCATCGAGATGCTTCAATCGAGCTAAATCTACATGTTCAGGCCAAATCCGTTACACAAATAGCTCTGATGGGAAAGAAACGGTTCGCTGAGGAGGCTCAGAGCTCTGTTCAAACACGGAGGTTAAGAGCCTTCACATTTCATCTAAAACACAATCAGACATGATGCATCACTCAGAAATAACCATCGATTTTTGGCTAACAACTCTCTAATGCTTTTTGAAATCCGTTATGTTCCGGAAACAGTCTAAAGCTAAGCTAATACTTAATTTGATCAGGCAGTTAGTTCGCTAGCTGTGTTTTGTTGCAGTGTAATATTGTTAGCTAGCTAGCTGGGAGGTTTTCTCATTTTGATTTATGTGTAATATTCTAGTTGGACAGTAAAAAGTCCATATGACATTTACGTTCTGAGTGGAGAGGGATTTCAAAGGTCACCCTGTAAGCACACATGCTGCGCTTTTGCCTTTAATATAGTTCCTAATCAGTTGTGCTATTCTGCTGTGTCTAGATTTTATTCGTAAAACATGTTTCTTGATGAAAATGTTAGCGGCTCTCCACGGAGAACTCGCAGTCATGATGCTAGACTGCTGTGGTTGCTTGTTAGCGCATTGCTAGCTCTATATAAATAAAGGTGGCTTGACTTTGCTATGCTAATCTAAAGGGTTCTTAGCATGTTTCTAAGGGTATAATGAGTGATTTCTAGGTGGTAAAGCACTATAGAGGGCAGCAGTCTGAAAGTAAAAATCCCATTAATTTTCTCCATAGGGGACTTGATTTTAAACGATAACTTATAAACCTTTGAAGACAGACCTATGTATATACTTTTGTTGAAGCCATCAGCCTACATTATTTGAACTTTTTTATACTTTTATCACTTGAAATCACCCCTGATTATGCAAAAAAAAAAAAAAAAAACTCCACTAATCGTGAGAATTGCGTCAAGCAAATAAATAGATTTATAAATAGTTTTATATTTATGCATTGTTTTTAATAAGATTGTCACTCTATTTTTTCCTCATTAAAGCCATCTAGTACACAGACTTGTACCTGTCTTTTTGTACGACTTTCAAATACTGTTTTTAACTCTATGTTAAGATTTACCTTGTAGCTGGTTGGTTTGCTTCATGGCTTCAAATATTCAAAAAATATTTCTGAAACCAAGATTGCTGAAAAACTGGATGGGCACTATGGCACTTATTTAAGAAAAGCTCACCCATAATGTCTGTATATTGTTCTGGTACCTAGATATGGGTTAGATCCCTCTTTTAATGTAAGTTAGCTGGTGTAGTAGCTTAGCAGGTAGCATAGCGCTGGCAATGTGAATACTATGGGTTGAATTCTCAAATCTGTGGGATTTTTTTGTCAGTTTTATTGTGTGTCAGGTTAAAAAGTTAATCATTCATGTTCACAACACTAATATTGGAGGATAATTACACATTGAAGTTAAATTTTTTGTTTAAATCACTTCAGAATGAGCAATGAATAGTAATGCTTGCTTTAGCCGTTGTCTTCATGTACTTTGAGGAACTTATCTACTCTCGCTCGCTCGCTCACTCTATCATGCCATCTTTCTCCTACAGAGCGTTGGAGTCTTGCTGAGAGTCCTCCTCTCGCAATCAAGAAGGCTTTGATTGAGTTTTCATCCCACACACACACTCATGCATTCGTGAGTGTTAGTGAGATGTCAGTGAAAAGGGCTGGAAGAGTTGTGCAAACAAAACAATTGTGTATCTGTGTGTGTAGTAACCTACACTTCACACGTTTGAATGTTTTATTGCGCTGCAGTTCGAGTGGGTTTGCTGAATACATAATATGGCTTTCTGAAAGCGACTGCCGTAGAGACGAATTGTGTGTCTGGCAGGTTTGGCTGGTTAGCATGACCCTGTTAGCCCCCATGTACACAATGTGGCTACAAGAAGCGTCTTTCTTCATTGATTAGAGTGTGTTTATCTGTGCAGATGTGTGTGTGAGATGACTGTGTTGGTCTGCATCTCTTCTGGGATTAGAGGGGTCAGATTAGCCTCACGTCAGAGAGTTTGTTGGCCGTTTGACTCCACAGAGACACTGCACAGAATGGATAAGAGTCAGTCAATTGTTGCCCTCAGCTAAGCCAAACATGAATTTATCACCAGAGAATTATGCTTAAGACGGAGGTGTGCGTTTGACTTGACTTTGTGTGCATGTAAAAAGACCCCATGAAGAAATCAAAATTAGAGTTAATATATTTTATTACATG
Source organism: Elopichthys bambusa (assembly GCA_037101425.1). Classification (NCBI taxonomy): domain Eukaryota; kingdom Metazoa; phylum Chordata; class Actinopteri; order Cypriniformes; family Xenocyprididae; genus Elopichthys; species Elopichthys bambusa. The sequence goes on from CM074451.1 coordinate 8,257,094, forward strand.
TCGGTTAGCTTTGAAACTTTCTATATGCTAGTGTACCACTGAAATTAATAAATTAAGATTTTCATTTTTTATTTTTTTGGCTGCATTTATTTAATAAAAAATACAGTTGGTGCTCAAGAAACATGTTGAAAACAGTTGTGCTACTATTACTATTATTACTAATATTTTTGTAGAAACCCTGATACAATTTTTTTTTTTTCAGGAATCTTTGATGAATAGAAAGTTCAAAAGATCAGCAGTTATTTGCAATAGAAATCTTTTGTAACATTTTTAATTGTCTTTACTGTCACTTTTAATCAATTTAATGCATCTTTATTAAGTTTTCTGTTTTAAAGATTTGTTCTGCCCACAGAAGTGTATATTTAAAATAAACATTTACACATTTACAGTCCTCTGATAATACAGAGCAAAAATATTTGTGATTATTAATCCTGCTCCACAGAACTTTGACAAATCAGATTTGATATGTCCTGCCCAAACTTCCTGTTTCAAAAGAAAAGAAGTTGTTGAGCTTTTTCATGGTTTTTAAATAATTATAAAAGTGTTGTTTTGTTCATTTCCTGTGCATATTTAAGGGATATGTATAAATTTTTGCACATAGGCGGATAATGAATCACAAATACACACACACGAACATACTGTTTTTCTCTGATTTTCCATGAGCGCTGATGGATTTATGTGTCAGTGCGATTATTGCACACTGTGTGTGTGTGTGTGTGTCAGAGGGGACATGATCGATGGATCTCATTGCTGTGGGTGCAGTGCTCAGTATCTCACATTAAAAATGAATGTGTGAGTGCGTGTGTATGTGTGTAAGTGGCAGCGTGTCCCAGAGGTACCAGCTGTTTACGGCTCACTCCAGGAGAGGGGTAGGGGGGTCAATGCCTGGACTGGTCTCTATGACAACCGAGATGTGGATTTCATGAACGTTTTGATTGTGCGTGAACATCTGGATACAGTATTTGTACATGAGAGGCTTCTGGATTTCTTTAGTTTCAGCTCAGATGGAAGGCCCACCCTTCATGGATTCTCTGTTCTGTACTGCACACAAAATGATGAGCTTTCATACAAAAATGGAGTCAGCTTTTGTGTGTTTTAATCAGTCTGTGTTTCTTTTGATTAAATCATATTTAAAGGGTTAGTTCACCCAAAAATTAAAATTCTGTCATTAATTACTCACCCTCATGTTGTTCCAAACCCGTAAGACTTCGGAACACAATAAAAGAAATTTTTGATGAAATCCGAAAGCTCTCTGACTTGTCCATAGACAGCAATTTAACCACCACTTTCAAGGTCCAGAAAGGTACTAAAGACTTTGTTAAAATAGTCCACGTGATCTGTTTTTAATCCAAAATCCATTATGTTGTCCATTGGAACTCACAACATCATGCCAAAAAAAAAAAAAAAAAGTCACTCTGCATATTGTTCAGACAGTTTTTTCCGGTCTGTCAGTAGTTTTTGGCCAGAACAAGCTGTAATGTTAATCAGACTGTACTGTATGCTGATAGTCAAGTCTGGCTACACAAGAACAGGATTTCCTTTACCCTCAGTTTACCCTCATATACTCCTTCTAACCCCTCTCTACATCCATGTTTCTGCTCTTAATCGTTTACCTTAGACCCTTCATCTCGCTTTCAGTCTATATCACTCTCGCTCTTGTTTTCTGTCTAATGGTTCTCCATTCATCAGACAGGTGCATGTGACAGTGAGAGTGTTTTGAGGACTCTCATCGTCCAGCTTTCCAAGCATACTGTAGTCTCTGTGTATCTCATACAGTAGATCCCAAGCACAAGTCTAAGATCAGCCGTTCGGTTGTAATTATAACGTCTGGGGTCTGGATTACAGCAGCTGAGGTTCTTTGGAGGTTACAAGCTTGACTTGAGGAGTGCTGTTTGTGAATAAGACAAGAATTCGGTGCCAACTCCGTCTTCTTTTCTTCAAAATGTCTTGTCTCCAGGCGATTCTTGGACAGCTTCAGAGCGAGTGGAAAATATCGAATTCAAGCCAGATAGAGATTAGCAGATAGCATCCTGGAAGCATTTTAAGCTGTGGAAGAATTACCGAGCTCAAGAGGAAATTAGGAGTTGGCGCGCACCCTGTCCTACCATGAGTTTGGGCTGAACCCAGAATTCCTCACTAATCTAACTACAGTTGTCTTTTAAGCCAATTGGCTGTTATTAATACTTTAAGTTCACAAGTGCAAGTGGAGATTAATGGCATTTTTGGTGCATTCAAATGTTTTTTAGAGGAATTTTTTAAAGGTTGTGAGGAATATAGGAATATTTCTGTAATATTTTTTTTTCTTTCAGATATTATAAACAGCTAGCATGACTACTGTAGTATGATTCCCAAACAAATGGCTTTTATGAGCCAGTTCATTTTAGTGAATCAAACACACACATATGATATAAGTAAAATAATGTTAATGCATAATGTTAACATGCATATTATTTTTTTGTTTTAATATTGTTGTTTGATATATGTTATTACTATATATATATATATATATATATATATATATATATATTCTAAAAAATAAATTAATTTGAAGATGTTTTCTTTCAGTGAATACTGCGTGTGTATGTATATATATATATATATATATATATATACAGTCAAACCAAAATTTATTCAGACAGCTTGAACATTTCATTCATTATTACAGTTTATTGCAGTTTATTCACTATAGTTTAAAAAAATGGTAATAAAATATGACAAGATCTCAGAGTTAAACTGTGTCAGAAAAAAATTAATCTTAATTATGTCAGATAACACTTAAGCAAAACATGGTCAGGTCAAAGTGTCTGAATAATTTTTGGTTCCAAATGTTTATCAGTTTTACTGGTAGTCCACTTTATGAAGAATGTTTGGGTATAATATGTCACAGTTTACTTTATTTTGCTATCCTCACGTACATAAATAAACTATAGTGTCCTGCACCCACTAGTAAAAATATGTAAAGAACTTTCTCATTATTTGGCATCTTTTTTTTTTAATTGTATGTGACACTTTAGACGTAAAATAGCCAATATATTTATACACATACAAACATCAGTTGAATGCTGTGTAAACTCATTATATTAAACTCATTACATATAAATACTTTTGCCATTTTTTAAATTTTTTATATAAAGACAATATATGGCAGTATTAGTGACTGCTGGGCATATATTTCTATGTAGAAACTCTGTACAAACCTTTGCACAGATTTACATTGAGGCATTTTGCCCACAGACCAAGTTGCAATTCTGAGTAAACACCCAGAAACTGCAGCATAAATTAAATGTTAGAGGTCAACTTGTATGCCTTGTAGTCATCCAAAAAATAATTACAGAAAGAAAAGGAAACTTGAATAGTTAATGTTGATAAGCACCTTTAACAGAATGATCTTTATGTTGCTTGATAGCTGTAAACAGCCTATTTGCTAAAAGACTATTTAACACGACAGTAAAATAGTTATTAATATTAATAAATGTAATAATTTATTGAACATTGCTGCCTTTTATCATATTGCTGTTGCCACTGCTTGCATCATGCCTAACAACATCCCTTTACTGTGATAAAAACACTGTAACTTAAGATCTTGCTTACTGCTTTATATTTGGTTCTATTGCAAACAAATCAAAGTGAAAATCTGTCCAAATAAAAACCATGTTTCTGTGTTCTGTGGTTAAACTCAAGTTTTAATGAGAAAACATTCAAGCTCACACAATCACAAGCTCCTCTCAGTGGGAGAACAGGCTTCATTGTGCTTCCCACTGTGTTGACTGACTAAAGCATGTGCTGGTCAACAGCTGCTCCAGTTGCCTGCTCACAACCCCCATAACACCTTTATCCATCTCACTCTTTCTGTCTGTGAGTCTCTGTCATTCTCGCTGCCTCCATCTTCTCTTTTGACATTGTCCTGCCAAGTGTGCAGACGTGGACGCGCACCTGCGGCAGCTGTGTCACCCTGCAGTGCAGCTGTCCCCTCTCTGATCCGTTCCTTCAGTGTTTGACACTGCTGCAGATCTTCCTTACATAGTTAGTATCACTAGTACTATTGTTCATACTAGGGTTACAGGGATAGTTCACAGATGTTAATCCTGTCATAATTTACTCACGCTGTTCCAAACATATCTTTCTTCTGTGGAACACAAAAGAAGATATTTTGCAAACATTTTTTGATCTACGCAAAGAAATTCATTGGGGTCCAATGTTGTTTTGAAGACATTTTTATGTTGGTGGGATTCTTCTCATTCTTGGCTACAAACAAGAATATGTTAAATTGTGCAATTTGTCCTAAAAATATTTCATAAATTATTTTCTAAAAAACTTAACACATGTAAGCGTTTATAATTATTTTTCTTTATGATTGTAATTCATTTTGACTTGATGAAAACAAACTGTCTTCATTCAAATGGGACTACAATTATGCTTGTAGTCCAAAGGCTTCATGAACTGTATGTATTTTAGTTTGGATATACCATTTCTAGGGTATGGGTTTAAAAGTGGGGCAAAGTTAACGGGTTAAAAACAGTTTTTTAATAACTTTTCAAAGCAATCAGACTTTGATTTTTGTCTGACTAATGAAAAATTGGTGAAAAAATACCATAGACTTACATTGAAGGAGGAACCCAAGCCATATCTAGGGGCCTAGAATAAAATAGAGACTTGGCGATTGTCTCTTAAATACTAAAAAAAAAAAAAAATCCCCCAAATTCCCTAGCAACCACTCAGAGCACCTTAGCAACCACATAGTAATGCCCTGGCAGTTATTCAAAACACTCTAGCATTGTAGAAGGTTTTGTTCTGCTTACATTTTCTTCTTCTTCTTCTTCTTCAAAAAAAAAAAAAAAAATATATATATATATATATTTTTTTTTCCCTCTATTTCAGCATTACTCCAGAAAAGGCATTTGGTGACCATTGGCATCAAGACAGCATCATCTGGTATCTGTGAGTCTAATGTTGTTGGATTGTTGGTCTGGCTCAAAGTCAGTGTTGTGTAACATTGAGACTTATTGGCCATGTTGAACCAGCGTCGTATGGCCGGTGTTGCTTTGTGAGCGGAGCCCCTGGTGGGCTTGTTTGTCGTCAGGCTGGGCGGCAGCGCTGATGTGCTGGACTCATTACTTTTGACCACCTGTTTGTCCTGGGGCAACGAGTGAGGGAAAAATAAAGAGAAATGAGGGAGGGGGAGCTGGGTGAAAATGAAAAAGGGAACAGGACGGATCCTTGTGGGACACCTCGATTTTTGCTATGAAGTCACACCGAATGTATAAACACAACTGTGGATGTGTGTGCGATCACAGCCATGTGTTGGTGGAAACAACGCTGGTAGCGGGAGGTTGAATGGGTGTCTTTGTTTTGGAGCCGCCGCGGCTGTGTGTCGCAGGGACAGGTGGATGGCCACCCCCTTCAGACCCCGCCGCTCACACATTAATGACATTTAACACGGCCATACAGCGCACACACACACACAGCGGGAACCCTGCGTGTTTCTCCACCCCTTAACTAAACACACACTGTGTGCCCACTCATCCATCTTAAAACTGTCTCACACTTCATCCTACCCTTTGACCCCGTCACGAATGTCAGAATAAAGAAAACACAAGGACGATAACTGTCGAAAGCTTGATGCTGTGCCCAAATTCTGAACAGTAACTGGCACCATCTTATTGGTTTAAACAAATTTTGTTCTTGTATTACATTTGCATCCGATGTTGACACCTAATCCTAAATATGTTTTGCATAATTAATTTTGATGATGAGCTCTGAAATAAAATTTGTCCAACAGTACGACCCAAAAGTTGGGACATTTTTTTTAAATTTGAATAAAATGAAAACTAAAAGACTTTCAAATCACATGAGCCACTATAGAACATAAATAACATAACAAATGTTTAAACTGAGAATTTTTACAATTTTATGTACAAAATGAGCTCATTTCAAATTTGATGCCTGCTACAGGTCTCAAAATAGTTGGGACGGGGGCATGTTTACCATGGTGTAGCATCTCCACTTCTTTTCACAACAGTGTGAAGACGTCTGGGCATCGAGGTTATGAGTTTCTGGCGTTTTGGTGTTGAAATTTGGTCCCATTCTTGCCTGATATAGGTTTCCAGCTGCAGAAGAGTTTGTGGTCGTCTTTGATGTATTTTTTGTTTAATGATGCACCAAATGTTCTCTATAGGTGAAAGATCTGGACTGCAGGCAGGCCAATTCAGCTCCCGGACTCTTCAATGACGAAGCCATGCTGTTGTAATAGCTGCAGTATGTGGTTTTGCATTGTCCTGCTGAAATACACAAGGCCTTCCCTGAAATAGACGTTGTCTGGAGGGGAGCATATGTTGCTCTAAAACCTTTATATACCTTTTAGCATTCATAGTGCCTTCCAAAACATGCAAGCTGCCCATACCTTATGCACTTATGCACCCCATACCATCAGAGATGCTGGCTTTTGAACTAAATGCTGATGACACGCTGGAAGGTCTCCTTCCTCTTTAGCCTGGAGGAAACAGCGTCTGTGATTTCCAACAAGAATGTCAAATTTGGACTCGTCTGACCATAGAATACTTTTCCACTTTTGAAACAGTCCATTTTAAATGAGCCTTGGCCCACAGGACACGACGGTGCTTCTGGACCATGTTCACATATGGCTTCCTTTTTGCATAATAGAGCTTTAGTTGGCATCTGCAGATGGCACGGCGGATTGTGCTTACCAACAGTGGTTTCTGGAAGTATTCCTGGGCCCATTTAGTAATATCATTGACACAATCATGCTGATAAGTGATGCAGTGTCGTCTGAGGGCCCGAAGACCACGGGCATCCAATAAAGGTCTTCGGCCTTGTCCCTTACGCACAGAGATTTCTCCAGTTTCTCTGAATTTTTGATGATGTTATGCATTGTAGATTTTCAAAAGCCTTTGCAATTTGATGTTGAGGAAGTATTCCAGAATCTTTTTACACACTCTTTCACAGCTCTGCCCATCTTTACTTCTAAGAGATTCTGCCACTCTAAGACATCCCTTTTATAGCTAGTCATGTTACAGACCTTATATCAATTAACTTAATTAGTTGCTAGATGTTCTCCCAGCTGAATCTTTTCAAAATGTCTTGCTTTTTCAGCCATTTGTTGCCTCCGTGCCAACTTTTTTGAGACCTGTAGCAGGCATCAAATTTGAAATGATCTCATTTAGTGGATAAAAGTGTAAAATTTCTCCCTTTAAACGTTTGTTATCTATGTTCTATTGTGAATAAAATATGGGCTCATGTGATTTGAAAGTCTTTTAGTTTTCATTTTATTCAAATTTAAAAAATGTCCCAACATTTCCGGAATTCGGGTTGTATTTTTTCAATTATTTTTGTCTTGAGTCTCAGTTTTATGACTCGAGACTTGGTTATTGAGGCACAGGAGTGGGCTAGAACTTAAAATACACTTAGAACACATTAGCAACCACTTTTAAACACCTTAGCAACCACTCATAAGTGCGAAAATACAATTTCTTAATAAAATGTACAAATTTGGTTTAGAAATAATATATAAAGTTGAAGCTTTGATTTGTTTATTCCTCTGAACCACACCTGACCACATAAAACCATCCATTTATTTCAGTCATACATATTGCTAAGCAAAATGGGGGGAAAAATACACTATTTGTCCCAAAATCCTCAATTACTTCACACTCTATTGTTCTGCTTGTGTGTGTTAATAGGATGCAGGTGCACCCTAAAAAATCCCCTCAGCGACAAGAGAGGACATCACAGACTCCAGCGCTGGCAATGAAAGCAAACCCCTGAAAATACATCAATAGATAAAAGAGATATTACAAACACAGGCACAAATCACAGAGCTGTGGCCCGGTCATCACAGCGACGCTACCCCAGCATGCCAAGTGGGCAGCAGAAGGCTGTGTGAGTGGAGTGGAGAGAGGCATTGTGGGTCAGTGGGCAAAGCGAGGCTTGAGTTTGTAGCGGGCATGTGTGAGTGTGTATCTGGTTAGCATTCATCTCTGAGGTATTATGGGAGTGTTTGATTGTCTAGGTGTGTGAGAGCATATGTTTGCCAGAGACACACTGCTTGTGGGGTTTTGAGGAGTGACACGTTTTTTAATGGTTTGTGAATTCAGTCTCACTCTGGAGGCAAACTTGACACAATCACCTTTATTTGAGTGTATAGAGTGTGTGTGTCTGAGTGTGTAGCTATACTTAGATTTAAAATGAAAATTACCCCAAGCTTTACTCACCCTCAAACCATCCCAGGTGCATATGACTTTCTTCTTTCTGATGAACACAATCAGAGTTATATTAATAAATATCCTGACACATCCAGGAAACAACGGAAGAAAGATAGTTTACTTTATAACTTGGTAAATATGGATATTTTTCTTACACAAACGCATCGCTTCAATTCAGAAGGCCTTTATTAACCCCTCCAGAGCCGTGTGGAGTACGTTTATGATGGATGGATGCACTTTCTTGAGCTTCAAACTCGTTGGTCCCGTTCACTGCCATTATAAAGCTTGGATGCGTCAGGATATTTATTAATAAAACTCTGATTGTATTCATCAGAAAGAAGAAAGTCATATACACCTAGGATGGCTTGAGGGTGAGTAAAGCTTGGGATAATTTTCATTTTAAAGTGAACTAATCCTTTAACTACACTTTGAGGTCAAATCTGTCAACAGAAATTAACTAAATGTAACAAAACCTCAATTTTGGAACATCTGGGGACTTCTTCATTTGTGAAAACAATTTAAAATTTAACTAAATATTTTTTATGTTTTAAAGGATTTTAATATTTTATTATTTTATTAGGGGCCAAGCACCGAAGGTGTGTAGGCACCTATTGTAATCGTTGGCGTTCTTCTTCCGTTTCCACTCTGGAAGTCTATGGCAGCCCATAGAACCGCTTACGGGAAAGTTGTGAAATTTGGCACAGAGATAGAGGACAGTCTGAACTGTGTCCCTTGCAGATTTGGAGTCTGTAACTCAATCCCTCTAGCACCACCAGTTGTCCAAAATTGCACTTGCATTTGCACTAATAAATTTTGAACAAAACTATCTGATTCCTTGGCTCAAGCCGATTCAATTGCACCCTATGACATCATTTTCCGTCATGAAAATTTTTCCACCATTTTGAATGTTCTTTTTTCGAACTCCTCCTAGGCCGTTACTCCGATTCTCATGAAAATGGAACCAGATCATCTTCAGACCATGCCGACAAAAAGTTATGGAATTCAAGTTGATTTCTCAAACGGTTTTCGAAAAACACACAAACAAATTTTACGTAATGCTTGCCAAAATAGATATAAGGTTGTATCTCCGCAATGCTTTATCATATTCACTTTTCATCACAAGCATGACCTAAGGCAACATGCAGCGTTTTGGCACAGTGCCACCTACTGGTCTGGAGATACAAAAAATGTTTTAGTTTTTTTTTTGCTTATAACTTCTGAACGGTTTGATTACTTAGGTCATGCCGAGAACATAGATACCAAATGTGCCATAGTCGGCTGAATTTCCTGTCCGCCATATTGTTTTTCTTTAAAAAAACATACTTTTTCGAACTCCTCCTAGACCGTTGCTCCATTTTCACCAAAATTGAATTGTATCACCTTCAGACCATGGCGACAAAAAGTAATGGATTTCAAGTCGATACATCAAGCCGTTTTCGTATACGTGTATCTCTGCAATACTTTGGCATATTGACACCTTACTCTGACCATACCACATCAATTTGGTCACAGTGCCACCCATTGGTTGAATGAGATAAATCGATAAATCATTAAATCATTATTATTGAAGGTATCTATAATTTTTCGGTCATTTTGCCCAAATATGTCTTAACTCTGATGCTCCCAGCTGTTCTGGGATGACTTGTTGTGCCTTCTTTGTGCTTGGCACTGATAATTGCTGCTTGTAGCTATATTTTTATATATTACTATTATCATTATTTAAACATTTAAAACAATAATAATATTTTTTTTAAATTTTTTTATTCATCATTATTTATTATTATTACTATTTTGCAAGTGCAAGTTCAGAAATATTTCTGTTAGGGTTAGCATTAGGGTATGGTTATGAGTTAGTCTATAGTCTTGATAATTAGCTCTATTAAAAAAACAGATGTCTATATCCTTATTTAGATAGCTACAGTAAATACATTTGTGTTGTGAAATGTATCAATTACAAGCAGTTTATACAGTGTTCATTGAACATTACCAAATGTATATAGATCTGAGGACAGATACTGTCTTGAAGTATATATTTCCTCCTGTATGTTTGAGCGTGTGTGTATGTTTGTGCATGTTTGTGTTCATACCTAGTTAAACAGGTGCACTGGGCGACACAAAAGAGCACTGTGTCGATGTTATTCTTCTTAGTGTCAGTAGCACAGCTGTTTGTGTCCTGTTTCCTCTGTTCTGTCCGTTTCTGTTAGCATAAACACACACAGAGAGTACAGGTTTTACCAGTGAACGCACTCGTGTTTGTCTTTGACTTGTGAATTTCAAAGGAAACACGTACACATTAACACAGAGACGTTCTTGTGCACATACGCAACTTTCATCAACATGAAAACTGGCCATTTGGTTTTCATAAACATCACAAATGCGATCTTGGTTGATTCTCAGAGACAGCACTAAGATGAAATAGAGATAAAATAGAAACCCTCAGTTATTTCTCGAAGGCAGTAATGAGCAAAAATCTCCATTGTATGTCTTCTGCCTTCAAAATGTGCTTGCATTTGCCATGATACCAAAGTCTGCAATCAAACCTTGTTGATCTCATTAAGAACTGGAATATTTCTCATAATTTTCTTATAGGAGCATATTATCTGGGTAACATAATTTCGCTTGCCTATTTTTATTGCTTCTAAAGACTTATAGAAGAAACGTGTTGAGATAATGTTGATACATAATTACATAACTAAGACCTCTAGTAAGTCTTCTGAGGTATGAAAGAGCAACATCTGATCAACAAAATGTTTGTGGTGATGGTTTCCTGCTTTTCACGTTAGTTATTTTTCTCTTTTCTTCCTCACTTTTCTCTCCTCTTCCATGTCCATCTTAGTCTCAAAATAAAATGGTTTGACTTCAAATGTTACTTCAATATAATATATCCATCAAATTGATTAATAGAGCTTGTATTGAATGAATATATATTACATCTGTTCTTTCTTTCAAAACCTTGTTTTCTTTGTTCTGCAGGTCACACGGGTGCCGATCGAGTCGTGTGAGCAGTACGGCACATGTGGAGAGTGTCTTAGCTCAGGAGATCCTCACTGTGGCTGGTGTGTGCTGCACAACATGTAAGTTCCCTCTTTATATTTAAACACATGGTTAGTGATACATCAGTGCTTTTTGTGTATTTCAAGTCTAAAATCTCCATAACTTTTGAATCATATTCTGAAAAGTTTAGGAATGATCACAGGGATCATTCTCAGATGGCACAGAGGTTGTTTGCCCTCTGGTGGTGGACTAGTGCAACTGCATCCAGATGTGTATATCTCTCAATGCTGAATCCTCAGATGCTTTTGTGTTTTAAATATTGAATTTAATGTTGCTAGAACCACATACAGCCAACCTTATTCCTTATCTTTTAGTGGTTTTGTGCTGTTGTCTTCTCTCCTGGAGGGGTGTGTAAACCCTCCGCTGCCATCATTACCGTAATGGCGGGCGTACCTCCCTTGGAAAAGTGCACTTAAAGTAATTTACATGACTCCCGACAAGACAGGGACAAATAATTGGCGAAGCGAGCGGTATTTGTGTGTCTCTGTTCAGCATGGGGCTGGGGGTTTTTTTCATTGCAGTGTGCCGTTAGCACGGCAGGATTACATTCTTCCATCAGTTCTCTGGGGCTTTCAAAGCTCATGTCATACAGACACCATTTGAATCTCAAACATACTGTGCTGTTGTGCAGACAAGCTTATTAATTCACTAGCAAAAACTACTGAACGAATCATGCTATTACCATGTTTTTAACATGTACCTTGGTATTCTTTAAAATGAACTATTTTTGAAGGGGTCATGACATGGATTTTTTTATGTATTATTTTAATGTGTTCACTATTCTGACCCTGTCTGAAATGATCTGTTTTTAAGGGGTGGCTCTTTTAAGGGGATAGTTCACCCAAAAATAAAATGAAAAAATGGAAGAATATTTGTAACCAAGCAGATCTCGCCCCCACATTGACTACCATAGTAGGGAAAAAAATACAATGGTAGTCAATGGGGGCGAGATCTGCTTGGTTACAAACATTATCTTCCTTTGTTTACAGCAGAACAAAGAAATTTATACAGGTTTAGAACAACTTTAGGGTGAGTAAATGATGACAAAATTTTCATTTTGGGGTGAACTATCCCTTTAATGTTTGTCAATAAATGGCCACTGTTATGATTGGTTAACGTCATTGCATAGGAAACAGTATCAACACCCACTCACTGTTGCACGTGAGTATGTTTCTTTAACTTCAAATTAATTTAAATATATAAATACATTTCATTAATTTAATTATTAATACATTACATTAAAAAAAAGCTCAATTAAATTGTGCAGTATTGATTCGGAGAGGAGGGGGGCCTTGGCGTAAAAAAGGTTGGGAACCACTGCTCTACAGAAATGAGCTGTTTAAATGGGACGCGTCAAAGTGAACGTTCCCTTCCATTTGTCCTGCTGTCTCAAGACAGACTCAAGTGTGTGGAGCATGTCAGAAACTGAACGTGCATCTGTATACTGTATCCAGTGTAGACAGCATCAGTGATTATAATGGGTTCTATTTGATATTGCCTCGCATCCGGTGTAGGCAAGTGTCAGCCGTTAAGCGACTGAACGTCAGTGGGCAGGGCCTGTGATGCGATGATGTCAAACTATTTGTTGATGTCTTGCTCTGGAGGCAGGCGTATCCAAATGTATTTGTTTATGTGATGTTACAAATCACACAATATCCAAACAAGCCATTTTTGGAGCTTGATTAAATAAATGCTTTGTTTAAAATTAGGACTTTTAAAGCATTAGTTCACCCAAAAATGAAAATTCTGTCATTAATTACTCGCTCTCATGTCGTTCCACACCCGTAAGACCTTCGTTCATCTTCAGAACACAAATTAAGATATTTTTGATAAAATTCAGTGGCTCAGTGAGGTCTCCATTGCCAGCAAGATAATTAACACTTTCAGATGCCCAAAAAGCTACTAAAGACATATTTAAAACAGTTCATGTGACTACAGTGGTTCAACCTTAATGTTATGAAGCAACAAGAATACTTTTTGTGCGCAAAAAAAAAAAAAAGGACTTTATTCAACAATATCTAGTGATGGGCGAAATGAAGTGCATCATGAAGCTTTGAAGCTTTATGAATCTTTTGTTTTGAATCAGTGATTCGGAGTGTGTATCAAACTGCCAAAGTCACGTGATTTCAGTAAACGAGGCTTTGTTATGTCATATGTGTTTCGAAATTTTGAAACAAAAGATTCATAAAGCTCTGAAGCTTTATGAATATGTCTTTAGTAGCTTCTGGGCATCTGAAAGTGTTAATTATCTTGCTGTCAATGGAGGCTTCACTGAGCCATCAGATTTGATAAAAAATATCTTAATTTGTGTTCTGAAGATGAACGAAGGTCTTACGAGTAGAGAACGACATGAGGGTGAGTACTTAATGACAGAAATTTTTTATTTTTGGGTGAACTAACCCTTTAAGCTCTGAAACTTGCAGGATGTTTTAATGGTACAAAGACCTCTTATATGTCAGAACATCAAGGCAAATTTGATTTCTCATGTCATGACCCCTTAAATAATATTTAAGCATTTTAAGTTGTATTTAATATTAATTTTATAAAATATTTTTTTTGAGCATTTTATTTTATTATATTCTAAAATAAACATTTAAAATATTTAAATATCCTATTTAATATTTATTTTTATTTTATTTTAAGTATAAATAAATATTAAATACAATATTTAAAAATGTAAATTTTTAGCTTTTTTTTGTTTGTTGGAGAAACACATAAATAGGGTGTATCGATCAGATCAGTACCATGGTATATTTTAGATTCTCTTGTTTTCTCTCTCTCCATGTGTGCTAGTATTCCTCCCTCCCTACAGCGAGTGCTTTTTCACAGTCAGTGTTCTCTTAATGAAATTAACATCTCTCTCTCCTGCTCGCTCTATAATTCCAGCTCCACACACATATTTGCTCATTTCTCACTCCTCACGGCCCCTATGGAGTCCGTCCTTTCACATCTGATAGAGAGAGAGAGAGAGAGAGAGAGAGAGAGAGACTGCTGACACCTACTACCATGCTTTCATTAGTCTTTTAGCCTCTCCTCCACAGCACTGTTTTTCTCCTCCTTTGCACATACTTTATAATAAAGGTTTGCAAATGCTTCTTTGCAGCACAGGTTCATCATTTTTATATTTCCTGAGGGGTCTTTGGAGATTAGATAAGAAATCTTGATACATTTAAGGTTCTTCAGATAAACACTGGTTTCTGGGATCATTAAAGCAACAGAGCAGATTAAATATTATTGTTACTTAAAATAACAGTTTACTATTTGAATATATTTGACTATATCTTCTAGAAAATGTAATTTATTCCTGTGATGGCAATACTCTTCAGTGTCACATGATCCTTCAAAAAAATATTTTAATACGGTGATTTGCTGCCCAGAAACATTTCTTAGTGTTATCAATGTTAAAAACAGTTGTGCTGCTTAATATTTTTGTGGAAACCTTATTACTTTTTCTTTTTTTTGGGAGGGATTCTTTGATCAATAGAAAGTTCAAAAGAGGAGCATTTTTTGAAAAAAAAAAAAAAAAAAAAAAGTGTGACATTATCAATGGCCTTACTGTCACTTTTTATCAATTTAATTCATCCTTGGTGAATAAATATTCATTCCTTAAATTAAAATTGGACTGACTCTAAGCTTTTGAATGGTTGTTTGTTTGTTTATTGTGCTGCTTGTGCACATTCATCTTGTTTCAGGAATGTTTAGTTTTTTGTTGTTGTTGTTTTTTTGTTTTTTTTTAAAGAAAAAGTATATTTTTGTAGAGTAGCATTATTCTGCTCTTATGGGAGTCTGTATTCATCATACCTCAGTTCAGAGTAGTGCAATTTGCCAAAGTCCCTCTAATTACCAGCAGCTGCTGCTCACCATGTGAATGAAAGGAGAAAATATGACTGAGAGAGACTGAAAGCAAGATAGTGTTTGAGTATATGAAGCATCACTAAATCTGCTGGTGTTTGGACTATGAAGGCAAACAGCATCTGTCTGATATCGGTCTCTCTGGCATTAGACCAGAGACGTCTCTCATTGCCCAGTTAAACTGCGTACAGGACCCTGAAACTGGGAGGAGACTGAAAAATGTGGAGTGAGAGTATAAAGTTTGCTGTCAGATTTAGAAGGACTAATCTCCTTGGCTTGTGGAGAACAGTAATCCTGAAGATGATCTGATTGGCTGAACTCCTTTGAGGTCAAAGGCTGTTTTAATATCAGTGATCCAACAGTTGCTCAGCGCAGATCATTTCTACGGATCCGTAATCGCTTTTAGGATTTAGCTCATTATAGGGTGAAAGAGCGACGTGGGGAATCTTAGCACTGATCAGTGTTTAAGGGCAGAATGTAAGCGTGTTTAACATTATGCAATACATGAGTGTCTGCAGTATGTGCGTGTGTGTGTGCTCTCGGCTTGGGCCTTGTTTGCATGGCTATGGCTGGCGTTCCAGGAGAGAGACGATCTTCACAGCAGGGATCAGTGTTTGATCCGTGCTGTGGGGAAACATTCGCACTCTCCCTTTCTGATGTACCCGCACGGCCATTCTTGATATGCTTGACTAGCATACTACTCGTACTATTTCTGCCATATGTACTGTATACTGTGCACAGTATGTCAATTTTCTGTATGCATTGAAAAGCATGTGTGATATATTGTATCCCACAATGCAGTGCATGTGACTTCACCTTCCATGTGATTAATGAACCTGAAGTCATGGAAATTAATAAAATTTAAAAAATAAAAGTAAAAATAAAATTATATATACACTGTGTTCCAAATTTTTATGCAAGTGACATATCAGTAGGATTTTAGTACAGTAAACATTCAGATTTTAGTTTTTCTAAGAAAATGTTTGTTTGGTTATTTATACATTGTCTTTACATTATGTCTTTTTAGATAACTGGTATCAATCTCAGACAAAATAATTAGCCAGGTCAATGGAAACCCTACTTGGAGGTTGTTCCACATTATTAAGCAAGTCACAGTTCTCATGCAATGTGGGGGGGAAGAAAGATCTTTCTGAAGATGAAAAGCATGAAATGGTGCAATGTTGTGCAAAAGGCATGAAAACAACTAATATTGTGTGAAAACTGAATGGAGATTATCGAACTATCATAAGATTTGTGAGTGATTTAGAGCACAGCAGAACTCGGTCAGATAAATGCTTATTAATGAAAGTTCCTGTCAAAAAATTAATTGTATTAAAAGGGCAGCTATAAAAAAAAATCCAGTGTTGAGCAGCAAACAGGTATTTGAAGCTGCTGGTGTCTCTGGAGTCTTGAGAACCTCTCCATGCAGGCTGGCAGTTGTGCATAAAGTTGCATTTCAGCCACTCCTAACCAAAAGCTCACAAAGAGAAGCATTTACAGTGGGTGTAGAAATACATTTTCAAACAGTTTTATTGCTGTGGTGTTTTTTTTTTGTTTTTTTGCCCAAATCATCACCCGCCAGCTCCCTGCTGACGTCGCTCTCTTGTTGGAACGTGGTGGCCATTCACCTCCAGAAATCCATCCATTTAGACCATCCATTGTAGTACAGCATTCGTCAGTGAATAAAACTATTTATAAATGAGTCTTTCTACACCCACTGTAAATGTTTCTCTTTGTGAGCTTTGGGTTAGGAGTGGCTGAAATGCAGATTCCAGATTGCTGCTCAACACTGGATTTTTTATAGCTGCCCTTTTAATACAGTTAATTTTTTGACAGGAACTTTCATTAATAAGACCTTATCTGACTGAGTTCTGCTGTGCTCTAAATCACTCACAAATCTTATAGTCCGATAATCTCCATTCAGTTTTCACACAATATTAGTTGTTTTCATGCCTTTTGCACAACATTGCACCATTTCATGCTTTTTATCTTCTGAAAGATCTTTCTTCCTCCCCACATTGCATGAGAACTGTTACTTTGCTTAATAATGTGGAACAACCTCCAAGTAGGGTTTCCATTGACCTGGCAAAATATTTTGTATGAGATTGATGCCAGTTATCTAAAAAGACATGTATAAATAAACAAACCTACACTTTCTCAGAAAAACTAAAATCTGAATGTTTATTGTATTGAAATCCTACTGATATGTCACTTGCATGATAATATATATATATATATATTCCTCTTGTATAATTATGAAAATAATTGTAATTGTATTTAATAATGTAATTAATGTATTAATTAAAATAATTTATAATTTAATGTACATTATTTTCTTAATTTAATTTATA
This sequence comes from Elopichthys bambusa, assembly GCA_037101425.1. NCBI lineage: Eukaryota > Metazoa > Chordata > Actinopteri > Cypriniformes > Xenocyprididae > Elopichthys > Elopichthys bambusa. The sequence continues at coordinate 8,274,570 of CM074451.1, forward strand.
TAATTTCTAATATTTATTAATTTATTTATTTTAATTTCTAATATTATTAAGGCATACATTCATTTAATTTAATCATTTAATGCATACCTTAATTTGTTAAATAATTTATTAAATTAATTTAATAAGTAATATTTTTATAGTGCTGTCAAACGATTAATCACATCCAAAATAAAAATTTGTTTAATATATGTGTGTGTACTGTGTATATTTATTATGTATATATTTAAGAAATATATATATAGAGAGTGAGAAATATTTGTTAAATAAATATACAGTACACACAGACACATAAATTATGTAAACACAAGCTTTTATTTTGGATGCAATTAATTGTGATTAATCGTTTAACAGCACTCATTTTTTATTATTGAGATGGTAACTGAATGACACTCATGCAATTTAATGTGTGAAATCAAAGCAAACAACAAACATCAAGTAGCATACTAGTGAATGTTTATCATACGGCATTTATCATTGCATTTTTTATTATTACAGTATTATTACAGTATATTACAGTATTACATACTGTAGTATGTAGTACTCTAGTATAGCATTCAAAATATAACCAAAGTTTTTAGCGCAGTATAGGTGGCAACAACCTCTGGCATGACTGAACATTATGGCTTTTGTTTTCTTGAGTCGTTTTTTCTCATCATGAAAACCATATAAAGTGGCAGGCTGCAGGATCATGATCACTTCATAAATCAGTGACCTGCCCACGTCTCACCTTCAGACTGATATAGAGGAGTATAGTCACAACACAGTCCATGAAAATCCTTTGGCCATCAGCAATAACACAACTCATCACATTACAACAACATTGGATCAATTAAATGTAATTGACATCTGCACACGTTCAGAAGGATTGCTGTGTAGTTGGTCTAGCGCTCATTCAAGCAGCGTCATTATGGTTATGACAATCATACGCTGCTCATTACATAGCCAAGCCATTTACCCCTCTGTCTCAGTATTGAACTTAGATGGTGCTGGTGTATGTTTGGGTTATATGGGATTGATGCTCAGCTAAATGAATTCCTAATTACATATTGATCTGGAGGAATGGAAGCAGATTCACACTCACAGGTTGTTTATAAGTGAATTATTTCACCTGTTGGACAAGTACTGGGGCAGTATGGAGATGAGAGGTTGATTTTACTTGGTGTTGGGTTTAGGGCTCTTCTCGTCTCATGTTGCCTATCTACTCATCTTGCCTCGTTCCTTCTCTTCACGTTTTGTTTCTTTGCCATCTTCGCCATCCCATCTTTTCTCTTGTATTGTCTCATCTCTTCCCTTTTTTGCTCTTGATGTCTCTTCTTTACTTATCTATACTCATCTCAACTGTTCTCTTTGTCTTGTCTCTTCACTTCTCGTCTTTACTCATCTCAACCCCTTTTTCTCAACTTTTCTCTTGTATTGTCTCGTCTCTGCTCTTGATGTCTATTTCTTATTCATCTATACTCATCTCAACCGTTCTCTTTGTCTTGTCTCTTCACGTCTCACCTTTACTTATCTTTACTCATCTCAAACCTTTTTTCTCAAATTTTCTCCTGTATTGTCTCGTCTCTTCTCATCTCATCTAATTTCGTCTCGTCTCTTCTCTTCTCTTCTGTGCTCTTGATGTCTATCCTTTACTCATCTATACTCATCTCATCTCATCTCATCTCAACTGTTCTCTTTGTCTTATCTCTTCACTTCTCATCTTTACTCATCTCAAACCTTTTTTCTCAACTTTTCTCCTGTATTGTCTCGTCTCTTCTCTTCTCTTGATGTCTCTTCTTCACTTATCTATACTCATCTCAACTGTTCTCTTTGTCTTGTCTCTTCACTTCTCGTCTTTACTCATCTCAACCCCTTTTTCTCAACTTTTCTCTTGTATTGTCTCGTCTCTGCTCTTGATGTCTATTTCTTATTCATCTATACTCATATCAACTGTTCTCTTTGTCTTGTCTCTTCACGTCTCATCTTTACTCATCTTTACTCATCTCAAACCTTTTTTCTCAAATTTTCTCCTGTATTGTCTCGTCTCTTCTCATCTCATCTAATTTCGTCTCGTCTCTTCTCTTCTGTGCTCTTGATGTCTATCCTTTACTCATCTATACTCATCTCATCTCATCTCATCTCAACTGTTCTCTTTTTGTCTTGTCTCTTCACTTCTCGTCTTTCCTCATCTCGATCCTTTTTTCTCAACTTCTCTCCTGTATTATCTCGTCTCTTCTCTTTTCTGCTCTTGATGTCTCTTCTTCACTTATCTATACTCATCTCAACTGTTCTCTTTGTCTTGTCTCTAGACTTCTCGTCTTTACTCACCTTAACCCCTTTTTCTCAACTTTTCTCTTGTATTGTCTCGTCTCTGCTCTTGATGTCAATTCCTTATTCATCTATACTCATCTCAACTGTTCTCTTTGTCTTGTCTCTTCACTTCTCGTCTTTACTCATTTCGACTCTTTTTTTTTTCACAACTTTTCTCTTGTATTGTCTTGTCTTGTCTCTGCTCTTGATGTCTGTTCCTTACTCATCTATACTCATCTCATCTGTTCTCTTTTTGTCTTTTTTCTTCACTTCTCATCTTTACACATCTCAAACCTTGGTTGTTTGGTCTCGTCTCATCTTGAGTCTTGTTTTCACTTTTTTTTGTCTCGTTTCTTCATCTCCTCTTGTCTCTTCTCCTTTTCCTTCTCTTACATCTCTTACGTCTTTTTTACTCATCTTGACACTTCTCTTTTTGCCATTAATTTTCTCTTGTCTTTTCTTTTCTTCTTGTGTCTCTTTTCAGTTTCTGTCTCATTTTGTTTAAATGTCCCTTTCTTGTCTTCTCCTCTCCTCTTATCTCTTATCACCTTGAGCCTTGTTTTTACTTTTTTGTCTCGTTGTCTCCTTCTCCTCCCTCAGAGGTTTGTTCAATCAGGTGTCTCGCCACACACCTCGCGGGGTGTTTTGGGGACGCTGGTAAGAAGGCAGGAAAGAAACAAGGGAAAATCTTCTCCCGTCGCCTGTCTCCTCTCGTCAGGGCTGAGCGTGTGTGTTGAGTGTGTGAGAAAGAGAAAAGACACTGTAATTGCCTGTCTGGTGCACAGGGCTAAAAGCAGGTGGTAAAGAAGAACCCAAAGGTTAACCCACCACTACCATTACCCTCCTTTGTCTCTGTCTCTCTCTCTCTCTCTCTCTCTCTCTCTCTCTCTCTCTTCTCCCTCTCTACACACACATTCTGAAAACAGGTCATTCATAAATCTTAAAGCTTGTCACATACACAACCTTTAACATATTACTGCTGCATTTAAATATCAACGTTTATTCATAATTAACAGCAGTATGTCAGTAGTTTTCTCATGCACCAATCACTGAAGAGCTCATTTGCATATTAAAGGTACGGTAGCTTAAAAGAAATGTTTAATTCTAAGGGCCAGACTGAAGGTGGAAATGGACAAGTAAAACTAAATACCACCTTTTGGTGCAAGAAACCTAGACTTTTAGAGAATATTAGTCATACTGTATGTGTGTTTAGGCATTTGTATGTGTTTGTAAGCATTTCATTCAGGTCTTTCGAGGACCAGGGCTGTCGAGAGGCAGAATAAACCCCTCTGGAGACAAAACGATGTGTACAGGGGACACACACTCTTCATTTAATGAAAGAGAGAGAAGAGCTTGCCCACTAAGTACACACACTACCATGTACACACACATTATAATGGCCATCTCCTGGTGCCATGGCAACGCAGCATCCCAAGTACACCCACCTCCTCCTCCAAAATCAAACCCGGCTCCTGGATTTGGCGGCTCAGAGAGATGTACACATTCGCGCAGACAAACACACACCCACATTTTCAGACAGCGAAGTATGCACAAGCCGTCCCGGACATCTGAAAGCACATTAAGTGTCATTTCCCCCCCAGAGCATTAGGCATGTTAAAAAGACACGGCAAATTGCAAGCCTACACGCTCTTTGTCAGAGATAGAGGAGCGAAGAGAGAGGGAGGCTGAGTCAAAAGCGAGTGACAGGCTGAATGAATATGGTGTGAAAAGTAAAAATAACCCTCAGATTTGCAGAAGTACAGTAAGATTTATATCAGTCGGTTGAATCAACTGTAGTAGTTTCTTTTTTTTTTTTCTTTTGTAGAAAAAAAAAAATGAACAAAAACTGTAAAAGGGCTTTTTCTTGTCCATCAGTGCCTTTAGCCAAATAAAAAATACTTTGAGAAGAATAAGAGGATGTATTCTGGAATTATACTTGTCTAGGACAAGAACATTGTTAGCTCGTGACAGCAATGACAGCTTTAGACATGTGATGTCTGATCAGCTGGTCTGGAATTAGAAGTTACTGATTGCTCTTCGAAGGGAAAGTGATGGTATGGATGTGTTCAGCACCAAGGACAGCAGCTAAAGTCAGCAGTGATGCTCATGTAGCCTGTGTAAAAGTGAACCACATTTGAAAGTTAAATGGATACATTACCAAAGGTTGAGGTCAATAAGAGCCTTTTGTTTTTGTTTTTTTGTTTTTTTGCAAGCATGCATTAAATTTATCAAAAGTGACAGTAAAGACACAAATCTTGTCTTTTCACACAAATGCCGTTGTTTTGAACTTTCAATTAATCAAAGAATCCTAAAAAAAAGTATTACTGTTTACACATTATCAACATTGTCAATAATAATAAATGTTTCTTGAGCACCAAATCATCATATTAGAATGATTTCTGAAAGATCATGTGACACTGAAGACTGGAGTAATGATGCTAAAAATCAGCTTTGCAATCACAGGAATAAATTACATTTAAAAAAATATTCAAATAAAAAAAATAAAAAGGTATTTTGAATTATAATCATTCACAATATTACTTGCAGCCTTGGTAAGCATAACAGACTTCTTTCAAAAACATTAAAAAAATCTTACAGTCTACAACGCCTTGAAATAAAAATTTGAGAAGTTATGGAAGTTACAGATCTTTTACTCACCCTCATGTCATTCTAAAAGAACACAAAAGAAGACATATCGGAGAATCTCCAGAGTGTTCATTTTCATAATGGGGGCTGTCGAACTGCAAAAATTTTTTCTTTTTTTTTTTCTTTATAGTTCTGAAATCTCATTTATGCTCATTCTTTGTACCTGATTTAACTTCATTGTATCAAACATCATTGATTCTCATGTGTCATGTGCCTTGATTCTCCTGAGATCCATCTTTTCACACTGAGGACAATTGAGGGACTCAAACACAACTATTATAAAAGTTCAAACATTCACTGATGCTCCAGAAGGAAACATGATGCATTAAGACCCGGGGGGTAAAACATTTTTGAATTTGAAGACAAGGTCAATTGTACTTAATTTGTCTTCCGGGAAACATGCAAGTATCTTCTGTTGCTTCCGAAGGGCAGTACTAAATGAAAAAAAAAAAAAAAAAAAACATTTCAACAAAATAAGAAAATTTGTACATCTTCATCCTGTTCAAAAGTTTTCACCCCCCGGCTTAACATTGTCTTAATTTGGCATGAAGGAGAGTAAATGATGACAGAATTTAATTTGCCAAGTGAATATTCCTTAAACATTAATTTAATTTAATTTTTGTTTATTGGTTTGTGTTACTCTTAACCTAAAGTGGTGAAAAGAATGGGTGTTTTCACAGTGATGCCGTAGGAGAACCATTTTTGGTACCCCAAAGTATTTTTCAGTGAGCATTTCTTAAAAGAACCTCGTTTTTCTTAGTGTGATGAACATTTAAAAATCGAAAGAATCTTTTTTTACTATAAAGAACCTTTTGTGGAATCCAAAGATTCCATGGATGTTAAAGGTCCTTCATTGAACCATATAGGCCCATAAAGAACCTTTATTTAAAATGTGTGGTGCTTGCAGTGATTCCCGGGGAACACATGCTGATGAATATATTTGTTCTGAATGCACTGTAGTGTCTGCCAAATTAATAAATGTGAATCATTGTGGTTGTCCCAATATTTTCCCAACTAACCACTCTCTCTCTCTCTCTCTCTCTCTTTCTCTTTCTCTCTCTCTCTCTCTCTCTCTCTCTCTGTCTCTCTCTCTCTCTCTCATATAGGTGTTCTCAAAGGGATCGTTGCGAGCGGGCGAACGAGCCGTACCGTTTCGCCGCAACGCTGAGCCAGTGTGTGAAAGCCACCGTGTACCCAGACAGCATTGCTGTGTCTGAACCAAGTGTACCGGTGAGACACCTCACAAACCATTTATAACCTTTACTCACAAGAACACAAAACACCTTAACATCCTCGAGGTGATGTCGACTGAAATACAGGAGCACGGATTCCTTCTAGCAAGAAAAATTAGCATGAATTAGTTTTCAGTGCAATGTCTAGATAAACAGTTTTGGGTTTGGAAAGCGTGTGCTGTGTAGGAGGGCTCGGAGAGTGAGATATCTGGGAACAGAGGCCTTTGGGAAAGGTATATGCGTGGGTGAGATGCCAAATAAGCATGTGGGCCGGAGTAGGAGACATCGATTCAGGGCTTTTGGACATTATTTTTAGTTTTACCCTCATGGATACTTTTTATTCATGCAAAAAAGTAGACATACAGGTAAGTATGAAGGTATTCACCTTGGTTAAACTTCCTTAGGAAGCCAAGGAAAAAATTGTGATGTCCAGATAATTGATAGAGTCCCTGTATCACAGCTACCTGATTAAGATAATGAGGTGTCCGGTTTTAAATTAGATGTTTCTGTCGTGCCGTAGCGCTCGACAACATGACAACAGGGTCACCACTGCTCGGTGCATCGCACAATGAAGGGAAACCATCACCATGACAACAAAACCCATCCGCACGGGCACCAGAGGAGCATGAAAAGCACCAAAAACAATCAAATTAGCTTTATTAGAAATGCTAGCAACAATTAGCCCTCCCTGCACATCGGCAGCCACAAAATGAGAAAAAGCTAACATGCAATGAAAGGAGCAACGGCAAAACATAGAGACACCAATCACGCCTCGTCAATGTTGTTATGGTCAGACAATGGTTTATAGACCATGCTTACCACAAACAATGTGGTAAGCAAACAATGTCTCGATGTTTGAGTACAGTCTGCGTATCTACAACGAATAACAAGATGGCTAATTAGCAATTTTGTAGCTGTCGCTCATAGCCCACTAGCTTAAAGAGTGCAGAAAGAAACATACATGTGGTTTTGATGTAATGCCATATAAACATGGGAAATTTTAAAAGAGAGGATGAAGAGTTTTTATGTTTCATTAGTAAAGATTTTTTTTTTTTTTTTTTTTTTAATGATGGCAAAGCTGAATTTTCAGCATCATTACTCCAGTCTTCAGTGTCACATGATCCTTCAGAAATCATTCTAATATGCTGATTTGCTTCTCAAGAAACAGCATATTAGAATAATTTCTGAAGGATCATGTGACACTGTAGACTAGAGTAATAATGCTGAAAATTCAGCTTTGCCATCACAGGAATAAATTACATTTTAATATATATTGAAACAGAAAACAGTTATTTTAAATTCTAATAATATTTCACAATATTATTGTTTTTACTGTATTTTGAATCAAATAAATGCAGCCATGGTGAGCAGAAGAGACTTCTTTTAAAAACATTAAAAAACTTTACCAATTCCAAGCTTTTAAATGGCAGTGTACATACTCTTAAAAGAGCCGCAAGACAGCTAGAACTGTTGAAAACAGCATGGTAAAAACAAAAAGTTAACCGAGCAGTCTTAAAAAATGTCACAGTAATAACTGTCCTCTACTTCAGTGGTGAGAAGACCAGCCTGCACTTCCCTCCTGGCATGTGAAATGTGTGTATTTATAGCCTGTGAGCTTCATCCTATGTGTCACCGGTCCCCCAGAGAATGTCTTCAGAGGACCATGTGTGCTTTGAGAAGATGTGCGAGAGCATTTGTGTGAAATACAGGAGGTGTAGTTCAAAGATAGAGAAAGGATGGATGGATTGTTAAATGCCCACTTTCAACCCTCTTTGAGCAAAAGTCTTTATAAGGTTAAGTCTGTAATGATGGCTGGAGTTTATGCTGTGTGAGACCATCTGCTGCGTGCTGGTGCTGCAGAATGAACTTTGCCCATATGATGAGAATGAGGTTATTTGATGGAAATAACTCGCTTCTGTTGGAGCCGTAGCTTGGTGGTTAGCACACGTGGTTCAGACATGTAGTCGGTATATGTAATTATGTGATTTATAATGTAAAATTAATATAAATATAAAATAATAGTTATATAATTACAATAATAATAATAAGATAATTATAATAATATAAATATAAAATAGTAATATAAATTAATAAAAAATAATAATAATAAATTAATGTGTGACCCCACAGTGGGGTAGTCTAATATAAAAAATATTGTTTATGTAGGATATTATCTGTTTATTTTATTTTATTTTATAGCTAGAAAACTCTTGGTTCTAAATGATCACTTTCCTCTGTCTAGCTGCTTGTGAAAGTGACAGATGTTCCAGATCTTTCCGCTGGAATCACCTGCTCCTTCGGGAACCTGACGGAGGTTGAGGGCAGAGTGGATGGGAATCAGATTCTCTGCACATCTCCCGCTGCTAAAGATGTTCCCATCATCCCCACAGATCAAGGTATTTATTCAAACTAGACTATTTAAACTAAAACTTCGTATTGGTGCATTATTTTATACCCTCATAGATTTACTACTGATTTCTCCTGCTCTCTTCTCTATGCACTCAAGCTTACCTATCAGCTGGTTTTTGTTTTTTCAATATCCTTCCGTCTACCTGTTCCCCTCAGAGAGGTGATCTCTATTCTCTTGTATAGATGCTCTATGAATAGACCCTCCCTAGCGTACCCAGCAGCCTTGCTTCCTAATGAGGGCTTCTTTCAGCGGTGCCATCCACTCTCACACTCGAGCCACCTCATCGATCCCACTGGCCACGTGCAACCGCGGCTCTAATGAGCCTACAACGACCCCAGGTCGGCCCCAGGGCTACACGCGTGCTCTCAGACACACTTACGCCCATTACAGGTGACGAGCCCTCTGCCCTCTCCCTACCCTTAATAGCTCCAGGGAGGGAGTTCTTCTCGAACGCTGATCAACAATCGGGTTTAGAGTCATCTGTGGTTAGGAATATAATCAGGGATCAGGTTGCAATGTGGGAAACCAAAATCAGAGGATCCAGTTCGACGGAAAACTGCATGTAATTGTATATGTCACTACAGATGTATCAGTTAAGTGTTCAGGTTGTTAGTGACACTTATGCAGCAAGATACACTGATTTTTTTAAAAAGCTTATATTTGTCCACGGATAAATTCCTACATGTGCTTCCAGTCTAACCTCTGTTGGGAAGCAGATGGCCATATATGTGGCAGAAGTTGGTTGTGATTATCTGAATCACAATAATCTCCTCCCAGCCCACAGTAAATGACAGCTTTGTTTACCCACAACCCCCATGCTTTTGTTGGGGGAGCATTATCCAATCAGTGGGCTCCCTCAGGTAAATGTCATCTAATCCCCCGGTGCCTCATATTTGCTGCTTTCTCTTGACTGATTCCAGCTCGATAGGAGCATATGAGCATCGATCATGTGTGGAAATACCTGCTCATTGAGTGGTGGGTGTGACCAAACCTATTCCTAGTTTATTTCCAATAGCTGCGAGGCACGAGACGGTCAGACATTTGGGAATTGCGTGCCAGTTATTGTCCTTGGCATATGCGGCAAAAAATGTTTAAAAATGCCAACTTTTTACCCTTCAGTCCACTCATCCATGTTACGAAGCACGGAAACAGGTGTGAAGGAGGGAAGAGGAGAGGAAGTGGTGCTTTCGGGTCACAGCTGACTCCCACACGCTGTATGTTATCTGAATTGCTGCCTGTTTGGGACGGAGCTTGTGCTTATTTGAGTATGAAGAGCTGGCTGCTTATCGAGTGCGAGCGTTTGGTGTGCACGCCGATCGGCATTCTCCACGCCACCACCCTGCCAAACAGGATTGGCCTGGCTGGTGTTCTGTGGCGAAGCCAGCCGTTCCTCCGCCATTACATTGCAGCTGCGGCCTGCGGGCCTGTTTCACATTAACAGCAGGGCTCAGCTGTGTTCGGTATGACAATAGCGTGTCTTCACAAAAAAAAAAAAAAAAAACACTCAAATATGCTCATATCGGCTTGGATGCCATGCACTGCAGAGCTGCTCGAGGCTCCGCTTGACTGTGAGAATACGATGCGAGGTATGCCAAGTATTAATCAGAAGACAGCTTGAGCATGAAGCAAACTGAAAAAAGGGTGGCAAACCAAACACAACAGAATGCAATGTGACAGAAATGTTCTCATCTCTTGCTCTCTTTTCAGACTGGTCGGGTGTCGAGCTCAGATTGAACTCGAAGGAAACGGGTCAGATGCTAATTAGCACAGAGGTGAAGTTCTACAACTGCAGCGTGCACCAGCTGTGAGTATATGCACACTTCATTTGACTAATTTCCATAGAAAAGAAAAATTGCATGTGAGAACTCGTTCATTTCTCAGTTTCTCCTAGATAGATTAAATGGAGCAAAAATGGCTCAGATAGCCCAGGAATCTCGCATGTGTCTGTACTAAAGCTCAGATTTTTTTTTTTTTTTTTTTCATTTTATTGTTCTAATTTTAAAGCTGTTTTTAAACACTACCATTCAAAAGTTTGTGTTCGGTAAGATTTTGAAATGTTGTTTGAAAAGAAGTCTTTTATCTTCACCAAGGCTGCATTTATTTGATTAAAAACACAGTATTATGTAACAGTAATATTGTGAAATATTATTCCATATAAAATAACCGTTTTCTATTTGAGTATATTTTGAAATGTAATTTATTCTGTGATGTCAAAGCTAAATTTTCAGCAGCCAGTATTTAGTGTCACATGATCCTTCAGAAATCATTCTAATATGCTGATTTGCTGCTCAAGAAACATTTCATATTATTGTCAATGTTAAAACAGTTGTGCTGCTTAATATTTTGGTGGAAACCAAGATTTTATGATTCTTTGATGGACAGAACAGAATTTATCTGAAATTGAAATCTTTATAAAAGTCTTTACTGTGACTTTTGATCAATTTAATGCATCCCTGTTAATGCATAAAAAGTAAAAATCTTACTGACCCCAAACCTTTCAACAGTTGTATAGCTGTTTTTCAATGAAATGAAAACTTAAAGCTGCTGTCTGTAACTGGCAAAATTTAACCTAAATCATTTTTTGAGCGAGTACATAACTAGCTAGTGTTCAAAACTATCTCCTTACCTTAGCCCGATTCACAACTGTAAGTTTGTAACAATGTTTTCTAATTCAGGTGGTACTGGTAGGTTTCCGCGGGAAATTCGAGCATGTCGTTGTTCATCTTTGTGTCATTATGTCACGTCTGTTTACATAAAGAACGAGTCCCAGCTAGTAGGCTATATCGCATGTGACGGATCATTTATAGCCTTTTCTCACAGCAGCTGGAATAATTAAACATCATTTTGATGGCAGATTGTATGGTATGACAAATGGACAATTAGAGATTAAACTGTACAGAAATTTAAATCTACAGGTAACGCTAATACACACTATATACACATAGTCACGCAATGCTGATGTTGTTAACCTTAACAATTTGAAAACAAAGTATAACAATTATGTGATATGAGCTAAGCGATTGCTAGATTTAATCACCATTGGTAGCACGATTTATTGTAATGTTTTTTTTTCTCAGTTGGTCAGAACAAAAGTGGCAGATTTGTTACTTGTTCAGATGACATTCTCTGGTGAAACTTCTTATTTTGGTCATACTTCCAAAACTACAATCTATGAAAGTATCTGTACCTGTACAGTATCCACCGGTGCAGTGACTGACAACCAAACATTCTCCTCAAAAATTAGATTCAATTGCGCTGAGGAGCTGTGCCGATGCACAACCCATGTAAAGATGATAATTCCGCAAATAACTGCAATTGCAGGTTTCGAACAGAGATGGTGACAAAGATGCAAAATGTACAGACTGCAGCTTTAACTTAAACTCAGGAATTTTAGGATTGATATTTAAATGAAACAATGTATTCAAGTTTGCTAAAACTGTGCCTAAACAGGTATTTGGCTACTGGTTAACATTATCTCATAGCCCACACAGTCAGTGATAACAGCAGAAAAGGACAGTTGTTTCAGAAAAGAGCAAGTTATTTATTTTTGTACATTTTTATTGTACATACATTATTATTATTTTGATTAAAGAAAAGAATTGGCTTGGTTCAATTGACTACATAGGGTTGGTTTTGATTGCACAACTAGCGGTTAGAAGATGTTGCTCAGCGTTACGACTCAATCTGAATTCTTTTTCAGACACATCATGAGATATATGATGTGTCATTCCATCTTTCCAGGGACGTGTTGCAGAGATATTTATCTTTATGATGCATTCGTCCCACATACGCAGCCCTGCTGATATTTTTCTCACTTCCTGTGTCGTGGAGTATCAGCGTTGTGTCACAGCGCTCAGCCAGCTCACTCCGCATGCTGTGAATGTTTCAAAAGTGTTATGCAACATGGTAAAACTGCGAATGCGGGGAGTTTTGATAATATTCAAAGACTTTATCAAGGCTGTGTTTAGCGGCACACCAGATTCTCGCAGTGAGTCCGAAGTCTCCGATTTGTTTTTTGCAGGCCACTAGCATCGAACCCCTCCCAGGCTGCACTTTACCGCGACTGGTGAGGGCCTTGCGGCTATAAAAAGCATCCATTATGGCAAATGGCGGCTGATTGCTTGACATTTCTCAAGTGTCGAGGCTGAGATGTCTGAATTGCTGAATCTAAGTGTGCTGTGGGTTTGGTGCTCCGGCTGGGGGCATCGCTGTCTGTCACAGTTCAATTCCACTTCATCTGCTATGATGGCTGATCAGAGAGGAGAGAGTTGGACTGCATCTCGACTCTCCAGGAGGCAGGCTGATAAACAACCGCTTGTGTCTGAAAGCGCTTTGTGTCTTTGTTCACGCCACGCTCCCGAACTTCAGTCGCGTGCATGTTATGTGTGTTTTAGCGTTTATTCGTATCCTCTTGTGTGTGTTCGAAACCACATCTCATAAGTGTGCCTTCTGCGGAGAACAGATGCTGCTCAATGCAGGAGATCACAGAGCCCCCCAGTTTGCTGGAAGCTTTCTAAAAGGCTCAGGAAGAGGTAGCTTCCGAGGGCACTGATTGGCTGGCTCAGAAAGACTCGCCCCCTCCCCATTCCCTTCACTTCCTTGCTCTCTCACGGCCATGTCGCCCGAGCATCTGACAGATCTGGAACTAATCAAACAAACTCCCTGTATCCAATCCCTCTGAACACGCAGACCTCACAAGGAGCACTGTTGGCCCTCTATGCCAGTGCCACAGGGGATTATGGGTAGTCTGAGGCAGAAAGGCCCCTCCTTGTGTGTTCAACCTGGCTCAGTTTTTGGCACGTTCAGCCTTCCTCCCACTCTCCCTTTCACTTCAAATGTTGTAAAATGCTCTAATTTATCATGAGTTCCCAACACAGTGATTAAGTACAGCATAGTACATCGGATTTTTTATACAATTCTCACCGTCCAATCGGGTTGGCCCGTATGATCCCAATGGCCAAATGGAGAGCCAGCTCTGATGAATATTTCAGCATAAACACTTCTGCATAATTTAATTGCCACACAGAAAACACAAACTCTTGGACGCCAAAGTGCTGTAGAGGTTTATAGCTCTAGAAGCGTCTCCAAGATTCCTCAACATCAAATATATGACATGTTCCTCTACAAATAGAACAAGGCCTGCTCGTACTAGAAGGGCTTTGCTTCTGAATTAGAGGGACTTATGTAAGTGTTTTATTGGAACGTGCTGGTATTATAGATGTTCTTTCTCGTAAGCTTTGCTCATCTGCATATAAATGATGAATAGAATGCTTGCTGCTGCAGAGACGCACACAGATACATGCATATACACCCATGCTCGTAATGTATGACTGTATTCTCTCTTGGTTTGCCTGCTGCATATTGGAATACTGATTATACAACTAAATAGAGATGTGGCACAGGAGGTGAAGCGACGCTGGGATCACAACCCTGGTTTATCTCAATTTTGGCCTTAAATGAAACACTTGACCTCAAGGTTGCGCTCATGGGACTGTGTTTGCAATTAATGTATTGTGAATCGTTGAATAACAACCAAAAAATGAACACTTATCTGTAAATGAAGTTATTGTCCATTTCCCTTAAGTTGACTGTTATAGTTTGTAAGGCCAGTTCATACAAAGCCCACATTTATGACCCTCATTTGAGTGGTGAATAGATTGTGAATAGATTTGGTGTGAAAAAAAACTTAAAGAATATTGTATATTGTCTTGGCTAGATAGTGTTGGTGTTGTTGTGAAAATCAGTCCTAAGTTCTGCATTGGTCTTAAAGGGTTAGTTCACCAAAAAATGAAAATTATCCCATAATTTACTCACCCTCAAGCCATCCTTGGTGTGTATGTATTTCTTCTTTCAGCCAAACACAATCAGATTTTCTTTTATTTATTTTTTATTAAATATATAAATATCCTGACTCTTCCCAGCTTTATAATGGGAGTGAATGGTACCCTAGGTTTTGAAGACCACAAAAGTGCATCCATCCATCCATCATAAAAGTAATCCATATGGCTCCAGGGGGATAATAAACACCTTCTGAAGTAAAGCAATGTGTTTTTGTAAGAAAAATATGCATATTTACAACTTTATAAACTATAATCACTGGCTTCCGGTAACGGCCGTACGCGAGTCTAGTTCAGGCGGAAGAGTGGCCTCTGACCCGATGCCTTTAAAGGGTTAGTTCACCCAAAAATGAAAATTCTGTCATTAATTACTCATCCTCATGTCATTCTACACCCGTAAGACCTTTGCTCATCTTGGGAACACAAATTAAGATACTTTTGATAAAATCCGATGGCTTAGTGAGGCCTCCATTGCCAGCAAGTTAATTTACACTTTCAGATGCCCAGAAAGCTACTAAAGACATATTTAAAACAGTTCATGTGAATACAGTGGTTCAACCTTAATGTTATGAAGCGACGAGAATACTTTTTGTGCGCCAAAAAAACAAAATAAGGACTTTATTCAACAATATCTAGTGATGGACGATTTCAAAACACTGCTTCATGAAGCTTTGAAGCTTTGCGAATCTTTTGTTTTGATTCAGTGGTTCGGAGCGTGTATCAAACTGCCAAAGTCACGCCCCCCAGTAGTGAAACACTGAAATCTCAAAACACTTATGACAGAACAAAGTCTTGTTTACTGAAATTACTTGACTTTGGCAGTTTGATACACGCTCTGAACCACTGATTCGGGCATCTGAAAGTGTTAATTATCTTGCTGGCAATGGAGGCCTCACTGAGCCATCAGATTTTATCAAAAATCTCTTAATTTGTGTTCTGAAGATGAACGAAGGTCTTACGGGTGTGAAACGACATGAGGGTGAGTAATTAATGACAGAATTTTCATTTTTGGGTGAACTAACTCTTTAAGCTTTCAATTACTAACTATTACAATACTTAGTATAACAGTAATAAAGTATTGCAATTAGAATTAGATTGTGTCTCAATTTCTTTAAGATGCCTCATTCTACATTCAATCAGACAGTCCACTGTCTCACTCACAGACAATACAGTCCTAATGCAAATCATATGTCACAGCACGTCTATATGTCTTAATAAAGTCTGTATGTCTCAATACCAGAGTAATGATTGCACGTCTGAAGTCTAACCTTTGCAGAGCTGCATTACATCTGTATGTGAGATTCAATGGCACAGCTCCGTCCAATGGCACATGCAAATTTCCGCAGCACACTTTTAATTTGTTCAGCATTAAGCCGCAAAGGTCAAGGACACAGCAGTGCTGGTCTCAAAGGCACAACCTGCTCCCCATTGCTAATCTAAAACCCAGAGCTACATTTTATGCTGACTACTTTCACAGTACCCTCAAAAAAATGGCTTTGGATCATAAATCAGTGAGTGGTAATACTTTATTCTGTCTCTCTTTCTCTCTTTCCATCTGTTTAGGTGTCTTTCCTGTGTAACCAGTTCCTTCCGCTGTCATTGGTGCAAGTACAGAAACCTCTGCACCCACGATCCCTCCAGCTGTTCCTTCCAGGAGGGACGTGTCAATGCCTCAGAGGTACACACACTAACACACACTGTGTGTGTGAGGTTAGAGTCTCTCAGTAGCAAATCTACAGGATCTCTGGGGAAGAGCTTCCAATAATAGCTGCTGAAAAGTGTGTGTGAAGTCGACGGTCACCTCGCTAGAGACTGTGTGTGCATGTGTGTGTGTGCATTTGCAGGTGTTCAGCTGATCAATGTGCTACATTACACCCTGTCAGGTGGTAAACACACTTGCTCACCCTCTCACAGCGAGCAATTAGCAGTCGATATCCGGAATATTCTCTCTCACAGCATACACAGGCTTCCCATTTATTCACACACAGCCATATGCACAAAATAAACACACACACAGGCAAAACCTCTTTAAGCTGCATGATCAATCATGGTGTGTGTGTGTGTACACATCTATTTGCATTTTTGTGTGTGCAAGCTTGCATGTGTGTAAGTGTATGTTTGTGAACATATGTGTTTGTGAATCTTTGTGTGTGTTTTTAACCTTATACTTTAGGGAGAATATTGCTGTCTTAGAAGTTATCCATTCCAACAGGAAATGTTCTCAGAACTAATGTCCTGGCAAGGTTCTCTCAAAGTTATAAACAAACGTTCTTCTAATAATGTTCTCAAAACATTAGCACATTAGCCTACTTCAGAGAACATTCAAAAGTAACATTCCCATATTTTATTTTATTATTTATTTTATTTTATTTTATTTTATTTTATTTTATTTTATTATTTTATTTTATTTTATTTTATTTTATTTTATTTTATTTTATTTTATTTTATTTATTTCATGCCTGCAATGCACTTGCATATTTGCATAGAGTATATTTCTGGCCGTTTCTGATTTCACAGTAATTATGTTTAGCTTTATTACAAAACATTAGAAGTCTAACATATTTTCGCATTTAGTTTGGTAAATATCTGTTCGTATAAGTTTGTATGTGTGGTATTAGCTATCATTATTATTATTCTAGCCTACTTAAGAGAACATTCAAAAGTAACATTCCCATATTTTATTTTATTATTTTATTTTATTTTATTTTCCAACAGGACTGCAGTGCGCTTGCATATTTGATTTGAGATTTGAAATCGCCCATCACTATTTTTATGTGTTTGTCATCACTACCTGTTCACCTCTTGCTCCTTTCACTCCTTTAGGACTGTCCTCAACTGGTCCGTTCTGAGGAGATCCTCATCCCAGCAGGGGAAGTGAAGCCCATCACCCTGAAAGCCCGAAACCTTCCCCAACCCCAGTCGGGTCAGCGTGGCTACGAGTGTGTGTTACACATACAAGGAGTCAGTCACAGAGTCACAGCGCTCAGATTCAACAGCTCCAGCGTACAGTGCCAAAACAGCTCGGTATGTGTTTGACTGTGCATGTGTACTCATGGGAAAGAAAAATCACAATGAGATGTCTCAGTTGTTCCCCCTAGACAGCATTGAGATTGCATTGAAAGCAATTTGAGACTTGCTTAAAGGGATAGTTCACTATCATTTACTCACCCTCAAGTTGTTCCAAACCTGTATACATTTCTTTGTTCTGCTGAACACAAAGGAAGATATTTGGAAGAATGTTTGTAACCAAGCAGATCTCGCCCCCCCATCGACTACCATAATATTTTTTTCCCTACAATGGTAGTCAATGGGGGGCGAGATCTGCTTGGTTCAAACATTCTTCCAAATATCTTCCTTCCCAAAGATATTTGACTACCATAGTGGGGGGCAAGATCTGTTTGGTTACAAACATTCTTCCAAATATCTTCCTTTGTGTACAGCAGAACAAAGAAATGTATACAGGTTCGGAACAACTTGAGTGTGAGTAAATGATGAGAGAATTTTTATTTTTGGGTGAGCTATCCCATTAAATCTCCTGACTCTCAGATTTTGTTTATCTTGAGAAAAACGTTTGTGTCTGAATATCTCAAACTATTCAAATTTGATTATATCAATATATAAAGTCTGCAAACAAAATTTAGAGTTCTCAATATAAACTCAAGCATTTCTCATCATTTTTTTTTTTTCAAGATTACATAATCTGAGCTATGATAACTACATGATTTGTAGCTCTGAGAAAAACTCTCAACAATGTCTCAGATCTCAATTTGTGCTCAAACATTTCTCATCGAATTCGTTCAGTACCTAAATAATCTTAGCTACTCTATTCACATCTGTACTCTGTACTCTTACTGTATGTCAACAGTTGCCTCATTTGTTTCTCCTAAGGAAAAACCTCTAACACGAAGTTGAAATTTAAATTAAACATAACTAAGATCATCTGAGCTATAAATAAATCTAGACTGAGATCCAGAAAAGCACAGTTTATAGCTAGTTAAGCACTGGTTACCTGTTTTGTGATGGTATAACGGATATAATCGTGAAATGGATGTGGCCAAGGTATATTTGACCTTTTTTCCTCCTCCTTTCTCACAGTTTTTGTCATTCTCTTTCAAACGAACACACACACTTTGTAAGTAGAGATGAAGGCAGTTGGAGCTCAGTGTCCAAGCTGTTGAAAATAGGAGTGTTGAAAGTCTTCCTTATTCCTCAGACTCATGATGCAAGTCTAGAGTAACTCAATAAGAGCACTAATACAGTCAAACCATCTCTCTTTCTCTCTGTCTTTCTCATGTTATTTGCTTCACTTTTTTTGTACACTCTGCCATTTATTCATTCACTTCTTGGCTGCATGTTGTAATCAATAATTGACACAGCGAAGACAAAATCCAATAAAAAATAAAAAAAAATCATAAACTTTACGTTATCTCAGCATTTGCACTGTCAGGAAAATGTTGTAACCTTCTCCCATATCTCCATCTCTCTGCAGTATCTCTATGAAGGGATGAGAATTAGTGAACTGCCAGTGGATTTCTCAGTGGTGTGGAATGGAAATTTCATCATTGACAATCCTGAGAACATCAAAGGTAATGCATAAATAACACATGAAAATTGTGTTTTAAGCCAAAACTCCATTTAAGTATGCTGTAACCTGTCTAATTCTCCCAGAATAGTTCTGCCTTAAATAGTACTTGAGGTGATTGATCATACTAATTATTATTAATTTTATGTTTATAGAAAAATAAGAGTCTGAAGCTACTTTTCTCATGCTCAGCAGTACTTCCCAAGCATCATGGTTATGCTGAACTTGGGATGTTTATGATCAGTAGCTCTCCTAAACTGTCAGATATGTCAACCTAAGTCTCCAGAAAACTTTATAAAAACTTATAACACCAAAGTTTTTTCACACCAAATTAAATCTCATATTGTAGTATATTGTAGAGTAGTGCAGTGTTCACTCAAAAAGCCTTCAGTAATTTCCACTTGTATCCCACAGTGAATCTGTATAAGTGTGGTGCTCAGAGGGACAGCTGTGGCGTGTGTTTGAAGGCCGAGAGGAAGTTCCAGTGTGGCTGGTGCAGTATGGAGGGCCGCTGTACCCTACGCCAGCACTGTCCCATGTCCAACCCCTACACCAGCCGCTGGCTACACCTCACCAGCACAAACGTGAAGTGCACCAACCCTCGAATCACTGAGGTGAGTCACATATACACTCACTCACAGTCAAGAACAATCAGGTGTCTATCTGTTTTTCTGTCATGCATGATTTAATTTGGGTCCTATATGGCAGAAATATACGTAATATGCATATATAAGTTAATGTTCAATCAGCTGGTCATTGACCAATCAAAATGAAGCATTCCAGACATACAAGAACAGCATAATTCTGTTTTGCATTGCATATATTTTTATTGATCAGGGAACATAAACAGAATCTCAGCCGAACCTGCTTGACGCGTGAGAACAAACCTCTTAGAATGAACCTCACTGGTACATTTAATTTTTTTTTATACCTTTTTTAAAATGGGGATGCTTTTAGACTGAAAGTGTACATCTCAAATATATCTAATATATATTCAGCATGATTCATAAATCAACGCACACGCACACAGAGAGAGTTGTGTGGAAGACTCTCGGTCAGCTCATATTTCTACTCTGTAGTCTGACTGAGCTCTTTATTGATGCTGCTATTCACAGACTCTCAAAGAAAGGTGAGCTGTGTGTATCATGAGTAATATCTTGCTCTCTCTCTGTCTCAGCTTTACTTTCACTCTCATCGTCAGTCATACTCACTCTAGCTGCCAATATCTCACGTTTTCTTGTAATTAACACAATGTTAGAACGTTGATGGCATACTGTGAGAGGTGTGTGTGTGTGTGTGTGTGTGTGTTTGCTGGGAGACTGAGGGAAGACATGGTGTTTAATTAGTTTAGGTAACGCACCAGTGCCCAGTGTTTAAAGTACCTGATTCATGGAACTCATTGATTCATGTGGCTGTTTGCAGTCTGCATATCACAAGCTGTTGCCCCATGTGCATACAAACCAATTAAAAAGTAAGGGTTATGACTTCCCGTTGTCTGTTTTCATTTAGGATGAATGGGCAAATTAAGGTTAAGAGCTATGTGATGGATGGCTTCGGTTTTGTTGACGGAAAGTGTTAAAAAAAAATAGCATTATTAGTGTATTGAAGCATACACATCCTTTTATTTGGCCTTTGTTTCTGTTCATGGAGGTATGAATATTCATTTTGGCATGTGAGTGTATGTGTATGTGTATGTTTGCTGCACAATTTAAGTTATACTTTCAAGTAAAATACATTTATTTTAATTAATGATAACTTGGGAATTTATTTATTTATTTGTTTATTTATTTTTTGCTAAATAGCACTGCTTTTTATTTAATTAAATTTTTATTTTTTTATTTTTATTTTTATTTTAAGAGGTAATTCACTAGTACTACATTTAAATGATTTTAATGGATTTGCAATGCAAGTATCATGACAAAGTATGTGAAGACATTAATATGGTATTATGTTCGTGTTCTTATAGACCAGACTTACAATACAGCACTCAATTTTGTATGTACCATAGTGTCCCTAATTAATGGTTAAAAACTCAAGAT
This sequence comes from Elopichthys bambusa, assembly GCA_037101425.1. NCBI lineage: Eukaryota > Metazoa > Chordata > Actinopteri > Cypriniformes > Xenocyprididae > Elopichthys > Elopichthys bambusa. The sequence continues at coordinate 8,295,605 of CM074451.1, forward strand.
GGAACAAACAAAAAAAATAACTGCATTTTGTGTTTCAAACACACACATTTGCCAAGACCGCATTACAAAGCAGTGGAGCAATTCTTTCAAAGCAAATTAGTATGAAAATTTTTAATTCATCCATTTTTAATCTGATTTCTCCAACTTGTTCATTTCCATTTTCTCTTCTCTCAGTCTCACTAACACACATAAATGTAAAATTGTCCTCTAGATCAGTCATTTCCATTATCTTTTGTTCTCAATTTAGTTGTTATTATTCCTGTTTTTGTCTGAATGTAGACATTCGTAAGCTGATTTGTGCAAATACATAGACATTAGCGAGATCTGCCTACAAGAAAATGACAGTCATAAATGATTAACACTTCTATTAAGCAGCACTCTATCCCTCCTTTAAAGACTTATTAATATTAATGAGGCTTAAGTCCTCAGTGAAAGCCGAGGGTTCAGCATCAAATGAATGTGGAGGAAAGTCAGGCACTTGAAGCTGGTCTTGACGTTGCTCTTTGCTTCAGATGGTCTCTGAGCCTCTCCTTAGTAGCTCAGTCACGGAAAGATTGGTGTCAATTCGTGCTTCACAGAACTGATCTTGGATCAGCCATGAAAAACTTTTTGAACTTTGGACTTTAAATGCAGTTTTTGTATCAGTATTGCTGTTTTGTTTATAAGTGATTGATTATTATATGATTATTTTAAAGCGCACCATTCCAACTTTGTGAATATTCATAGCGAATTTTTGCCTGAACCAATGAAATGTGATTTTCAAACTCAAGCTGATGTAAACAAATTGATCTTACTCACGCTGACTGACAGATCTGAAGCGCGCGCACAAAGACGCCTCAGCGCGCGATCCTGATATACACATTGAATTACAGTATTTCAAAATATTGAAGTAAAATAATGGGAAAAAAAAGTTGAATATATATATTTTCCCATAGATATTTAGTTTTGACAAGGTGTGTGCCAAATTAGGTGTTATTAACAGGGATTTTAAGGTATGGTTGTGATTTCTACACCCACTGTAAATGTTTCTTTTTGTGAGGTTTGGTTAGTGGTGGCTCAAATGCAATTTTACACATAACTGCCAGCTTACATGGAGAGGTTCTCAAGACTCCAGAGACACCAGCAGCTTCAAATACCTGTTTTCTGCTCAACACTGGATTTTTTATAGCTGCCCTTTTAATACAATTAACTTGTTTGACAGAAACTTTCCTTAATAAGCATTTATCTGACCGAGTTCTGCTGTGCTCTAAATCACTCACAAATCTTATGATAGTTTGATAATCTCCATTCACTTTTCACACACTATTAGTTGTTTTCATGCCTTTTGCACAACATTGCACCATTTCATGCTTTTCATCTTCAGAAAGATCTTTCTTCCTCCCCACATTGCATGAGAACTGTGACTTGCTTAATAATGTGGAACAACATCTTTAAGTAGGGTTTCCATTTACCTAAGTACCTGGGAAAATATTTTGTCTGAGATTGATGCCAGTTATCTAAAAAGACATGTATAAATAAACAAACAAACACTTTCTCAGAAAAACTAAAATCTTAATGTTTATTGTACTGAAATTCTACTGATAAAGGTATTTTAAAGATTTTGAAGTGTCAAAAGGTAATTCGGTTTAACCATCCAAAGGCCAATACAGCCATTTCATTTGTGATTAAAATATCTTAAAATGTAATAAATGTATATATTTTTTATTCTGGCATGATTTTATAACATCATACATTAACATAGTGCAAAATGGTATTAAAATTATGTGTAGAAGTTGTTGCTTTGTAATGAGAAAGAATGTCCGGAAAAATACATTTCATTGATGTCATTCGGAGTAACCAATATAAAGGGACCATTTTGGATCAAGTCATGCGGTCAGTATCATGTGACAAGATGTGACATCCTTCAGACACCTGCAAAGGACCACATGGTCATGAAGCAAAGTAACTAACTCTCTTTTAACTATTTGAAAAATTCATGTTTTCACTTGCTCATACTCGTCCCGAAACATCAGGTCATTCGGTACAACCACGATAAAATATGGAAAATGTTGTAATATTTGAAAAACTTGTACTAAATATAAAAGGTTTGATTATCCTTTTGCTAGCTAGCTAGCAATGATATCAGCATTTTAGCATTGTTTGAAAATATCGTCATTCGGTATAACCAAAAGTGTCATTTGGTAAAACCGTAATTTTGGTTAAACCGAATGACTTTTTGGTGACAAATTTTGTCCATCTTGTAAAAAATGACAAAAGCAATGTTAATTGATTATGAAAACCACATAATCTCATTGTTAACACTGAATAAAACTTCAAAATTAATTACATCTCTATTATGTTTTTTTTTACACTTTTAAAAACCTTATTCGTCATATATATATACATTTTTTAAATTTAAAATTGATATATATTTTTTTTATTAAATGTATGTGTTTAATAGTTTTTTTTTGTACAAACAGACACACATTCAAGATCACCTGGTCAGTGAATGTCTCAAGGCACTTAGAAATGCAGTTGCAAACAGCCATGAATTTGTTTCAAAACATGAACCAAAGCCTCAGGAAATAATGGCCTAAATACACATACACACAGGTACACACACCCCGACACTGACATCGAGAGAGATTGTCCACGGTCATAAATAAATGATATTGAGCCTGATAGAACCTTCTCTCCCATCAGAGCTACAACGCTTGTCTAGTACGACACAGCCTTTCCACAAAGTCACATGTCTATTTACAGAAGAGCATTCAGCTCGAATCACTCAACCACAAACTCCAATTTTAAACTGGATGCACCACTTTCAAGTCCCTTGTTTCTTTCTTTCCTTGCTTAAACACTCGCTTGCTTGTCCGAAGTTCAAAACCAAGGCCCTTTTTTCTTTTTTCCATCCCTTTCAGTCTTTATCGCAGCCAACCATGGGACATTTAAGAGCAAATAAAGTGTTTAGTGTGCAGTTTATGCAGCAAGAAACAAGTCATAAGCTGAGTTTTATCAAGCCCATAAATTGTGTCTCAGTGTGAATTTGGGACGTGCTTGAATCAGCTGAAAAGACTCCAATCCCGGTAACAAATCACACCTTTCGTCCTCCTCCTGCACACTTTCATTACAGCTTCCTAATTATACGCAGCAATTGAGTGCGTGAAAACCCTCTGAGGACAGGAAATTCATCCCCGGTTAGACTTGAACGTGCTGGTGTTAAGCATTAGCATATCTTCATTACTTGGCGAAAGACCCATTCCAAACCATCTGCAGCACACAACATCAGTTTTTACCTGCGAGGAGATCACAAAGCCCTAGTGCATGTTGAGTAAGGGGCATCCAGACAGGGCTTCTGCTTTAAAAATCATGCATTAAGAATGAAGAGACTCCCTGTTTGTCCATGAAACACTCTAAAGACATGACACTGGCCTGTGGCTGGAAGTGTATCTGTGTGCATGTGTCCGTATAACTCAAAGCCAAACAACCCGTGAGAACTCTAAATATCTTCTCAAAAGGTCCACATTCTCATTCTGAGGCCGGAATCCAGACAGTCACTCTTGTAATGAGGGTGAAATTGCAGTCGGGCACAAATTGTAGCTCTGGAACCAGTAGTTGTGCGTCGAAGGAGGCCGTCTGCTGGGTCAAACAAGGCAGCGCTTTCACCTCAGAGTGGGCGGAAGAGACTTTGAAGTATTGAGTCAATGCGAGAGATATTTATGCTCCATGAATAAAGCCCATTTGATGTCTGTAATGGCCAGTCAGAACAGCATCACGCTCGGGGTGAAGCTGGAATCTGACGCCCAGACTATTATCACATGAGCTGATGAGATTTTATCTACAGATGAAAGCAGCTTTAGTGTATTCTGTAAGGATATGTCTATATAATCTGTAAAGTAGACATAAATATATGTTTGGAACTGAATAGAGTTATGCAGTGTACAGTATATATAAATAAAAATAATATAAACAGTATATATAAATAGTAATATAAATAAAAGTATAAATACGCGTGTACTTATGTATGTGTGTGTGTGTGTATAATATATAATTTTATATATTATTAATATAATTTAATTCGTTTTATAAAGTATTATGAAATAATATATTCATAATAAATATTCTTATTATACAAATTTATTTCATTTTTGTATTTCGAAACTTTAGGCTTCAGTTTGTACAAATGTGCAGTATGCAACAGAAGTGATATCAACCTTCAGTTTTATTTTTTATGGCTAATTATTTATTTACATAACAGATACATAAATGTTACATACATACATGTTTTTTCCCCTCACATGCTATATTAAACATTGTGAAATTCCGTATTTAAAATATTAAAAAAAACTAGTATGCAGTATAAACTTTACTGCATTCTGAGTATTTCATGCATAAAGAAAATGGTCATACTTTACAGTGCATAAATACTGGCTTTTGTTAAAAACAGTATGTGTTATGATATTTCATGCATTATTTCAGCAGTTTAGTTAATTTTCTGTAGTAAGTTTGTCTTAGATAGTCAGTCTGATGCTGACTCGGACCAATATGAATATATTTAGCATTCCATTCTCTGTTTCCGCCCTTGTTTACGGATGTTTTCTGTTCCAGTCCTGTGTTCCTAAGAAGCAATAAAAGATTTGTATACTTCCACCCTAAGGTTCAGTAGTGACGCACTTATTTACATTCTAACCAATTAATGCTCACTAAACTCCCATTGATACACTGCTCCTGTTGAGCGACTGCAGGATCTAGTTCACTTCCCTCAACACACTGGTCTTAGTTCAGTAAACAGGCACATTTAGAAGATGCTCTTACTTTGATCATGTTAGTTTTACTTCCACATGACTGCACACAAATGGTTTATTGATTGTGTATGTAGTGGCTATACTGTGCATGTGGCTTTCTGGTCTGTGTGTCGCCCCCTCTCTCTCTCTCTCTCTCTCTCTCTGTCTGTCTCTCTCAGTGATATTTGGATCTGGAGAGGGTCCAGGACTGAGCTTCTCTTGGGCTTTAACAGCACAGAAGGCTTTTTGGCACCAAGAGCCAAGGTCACGCTGAGTGGCCATATTGTATTTTATGAGAGGGTGGGCTGCTCCGAGGGCTAAAATGGCCTCGTGTTAGATTTATTGCCTGTGGCAACAGCATGCAGATCTGCTGCAGTCTTGACTGGAGAATTTTAATGTACTATGCAACTTTAATAGGTTAGGAAGTTGTCACAATGAGTTTTACTGATATCTAATTCTGTGCTATTAAAGTGAAACACAATGCAAGGAACTATTATCATTAAAAGGAAACCTTTTAAAGGGTTCATTTGCAGACCAGTTTCTGGGGTCAGTAAGAAATTAATACTTGTATTTAGCAAGGATGCATTAAACTGATAAAAAATGACAGTAAATACATGATTTCTATTTCAAATAATGTGGTTGAATCTTCTATTCAGAATGCTAAAAAAAAATGTATCATGGTTTTCACAGAAAATATGAAACAACACAACTGGTTTTAACATTGATAATAAAAAGAATGTTTTTTTGTGTGTGTACCAAATCAGCAAATTAGAATGATTTCTGAAGGATCATGTGACACTGAAGACTAGGGTAATTCAGCTTTGACATCACAGAAATAAGTTACATTTTAAAATAGAATAAAACAGAACACAGTTCTTTTAAATTGTAGTATTTCACAATATTACTATTTTACTGTATTTTTTGATCCAATAAATGCAGACTTAGTGAGCATAAGAAACTTCTTTCAAAAACATAAAAAAATCTTACCGACCCTAAACTTTTGAGTGGTAGTGTATAATATATTTTAAATCGATTGCAAATTATTCAAGATGAATCAATCACTGAATCAATTACTGAGTCTACCTCTCTTGTTTTTAGGTAACCCCAGTGGCAGGACCACCAGAAGGGGGCACCAGAGTGACCATCCGTGGTGTGAACCTGGGCCTGTCCTTCTCAGACATGGTCAACAATGTGCAGATAGCAGGAGTCCAATGCACCCCGCAGGAGAACGGCTACATCATCGCTGAACAGTGAGTGACTACGGAGCTGTAAAACTCCAATGAATTCATGCTGCGAAACTGGTTTACCTTATCTTTAATCTTTCTTAAAATAGCAGGAGTTGGAAAAGATAATGTCCTACATTACACATACTGAGAAGCTGTTTCATGAGAAGAGAAAAACTCCTTGGGTTTTCATCCAGTTCACTTTAAAGCACAGCGGGATGAGTCCATTAAACACATACAGGATCTAGTGAACATGGCTTTGATGTCACAAGCTTTAAGCGACCAATCAGGACTAAGTTTAAAAAGCAGGGTTGGTCACGGCCCTCTCCTTTATGCTCTATTGAGTTTGTCTTATCTGACAGAAACATCTTAACAACAGCAGAAAAACATTTCTGTCTGAAGGGCTGGTTGTCAGCAGTGACCAGGGCTCTTGTAAAGCAGAAACAAGCTCTAATTAGTGTCCAAACAGACCTGGGTTGATCTCTGCCTGGAGTAGGTCCCATTCTTCAGCATCTGTTTGTGTTGTTTTCCCTTGTGATTGTGTCATTAACCCTATCTGTAAATATCCTTAAGCCAGGATTTTGTCATTAATATCATACCTCCTGGGGGAAAAATTGGGCTAGAAGTGCTGAAATGTGATGATTTGTAGAAGAAGTTTTTGCTAGGACATGCAGAAAATGTCTGTACTCAGCTTTTTTCGTCAACCATTTAATTAAAAAAAAAAAAAAAAAAAAAAAAAAACTAAAAAAAACATTGGGTTAAATGGTGAAATGTGTAATTTCTGCCCACTAGCATTACAACGTTGCAAAAATGTTTTCAAACATTTTTCCTTGAACTCATCTTTGATTGGTCAGACAAACAGATAGCCCCACCCCAATCTCATGCCATTGGTTGAGCTGTTGTCAGGCTGGTCGGAATTCTTAAACATACAGTGATGCTTTTAAAATGTCACAGTGTTTACACTTTGAAGAACTCAACCTACAAATCATTTAGTTGTCATTGTCTCTGCATATTAAACCGTGGTAGTATGTTAGAATATTATATTAACAGTATATTAACATAAAAAAATCATCTTTAAATCAGAAGGGATGTATAGTACTCTTTGTTTTTCTTTACACAATATTAAACTTGTATTTCTGTTTTTCTCTCTGTCCTCACTCTTCTGTCTTTCGCTCAACAGTACAACTCAGAACTGAAGCGTAACTGTGAGCACTGTGTTACTGGAACACTGTATAACTGTATCCACCCATTTTTATCCTTGATAGAAATATACGGCGCTATGCACCATGTCCAGTTTAACAGAATACAATGATATTGTAACTACCCCAAAACAAAAAGGTCACAGGTTCCCTACTGGACAAAATAACTTATGTAGGCTCAATAACCAAGAAAAAACACTCAAGTACCCAAAATTAGTCAAATACAAATGTAACAATTAAATTTTTATACAGTCATAGTATTAAAACCCGAGGGGAGTACAGGTGGATGTAATCATAACATGTACAATTCAACTGGCATTAAAGGGTTAGTTCACCCAAAAATGAAAATAATCTCATTTATTACTCACCCGTATGTCGTTCCACACCCGTAAGACCTTCGTTCATCTTCGGAACACAAATTAAAATATTTTTGATGAAATCCGATGGCTCAGTGAGGCCTGCATTGCCAGTAAGATAATTTACACTTTCAATGCCCAGAAAGCTACTAAAGACATATTTAAAACAGTTCATGTGACTACAGTGGTTCAACCTTAAAACACTGCTTCGAAGCTTTATAAATCTTTTGTGTCGAATCAGTGGTTTGGAGCGCCAAAGTCACGTGATTTCAGCTGTTTGGCAGTTTGACACATAATCCATGTTTTAAAATCGGCCATCACTAGATATTGTTGAAAAGTCATTATTTTGTTTTTTTAGCGCACAGTAAGTATTCTTGTCACTTTGTAATATTAAGGTTGAACCACTGTAGTCACATGAACTGTTTTAAATATGTTTTTAGTACCTTTCCTAGGCATCTGAAAGTGTAAATTATCTTGCTCTCAATAAAGGCCTCACTGAGCCATCGGATTTCATCAAAAATGTCTTAATTTGTGTTCCGAAGATGTCTTACGGGTTTAGAACGACATGAGGGTGAGTAATAAATGACACAATTTTAATTTTTGAGTGAACTAACCCCTTTAAAACTCTCCCTGACCTTAGTGTAGACAGGATTTCTGAACGTTTGGCTTTCAAACATTTACGCCATCATGTTGTAAGGGGATATAAATAGCGCATAGTGTCTGTGTTCAGGTGGAGTATGTCTCCACAGCGCCTCTCTCTGCCGCTGAGGCGGGGACAGACGGAGCGAGGGGGGAACGTGCGGTAATTGAAATGCACGGCGTGCTGCCGGCTGTAGGAGGGAGATTTGTCAGCCCTTCTCTCTTCTGACAGCAGTTTAATCCGAGCGGGACGAAGCCGAGCCGAGTGGGAGTGGATTCATTTGTATGGTGCGGCGAAGGGGTGTCATGAGGAAATGGAGAATGCGCCATTGGACCCCATCAAACCCGCAGACGGAAATAGAAAGCCGCATATCTGTATTTCAACAGTTCTGTCTGGTCATTTTGTAGAAAAGTTGTAAACAACTGTAACTGTAAGACACCTGATCTTGCTGTAGATTATTTGCCATTAATATAGGGCATTAAAAGAGGATAGGAAATAGTAGAAAGATCAAGAGCATCATATGACAATTATAGCTTTATGTCATGCGAATATGCACCAACTTGTATTACATGGCTACTTTTGAATAGCTATCAAAGGTGCGTTTTCATCCACAAAATGTTTTAGTAACAGCATTTATCAGTTAATTTCCAAAGCTCATAAGCCAAACTTGCACCACGCAAGCTGCAATGACTGAGCATCCAAACTTGCTTCCAAACTTTAATTGCCTTAGAAGTGAAAGTCCTCCACTCATTGTGATTGAGAGGGCATAATGTATGCTGCGAACAGCTGCGAACGCTGTCTGCCGAGCCTGTCAGACTCACCGCAGGATGCCACATCACACCCACAATCACGCAGTCTGCACTGCATGCGTTCCGACAGTCATCCCTGATGATGCGAACACTCAATATCAACCAAACATCGATTGCAGCGCCCCCGCACTTTCAACTCAGATTTGAATTCTCATGTCGGTTTCATATTTACTTCATTTGAGGGCCAGTCAGTGGGCTCTGTTTTTATTTTGTCATTTGATCTGGCTATCCGTCCGTGACACTGATACCTGATCAGCCCGTATGATGTAGCAACATCGACCTGCTCCCTGATCAGAGTGCATGATAACGCTGTATTGATTTGTGCTGGGCGTCACTAGCTTATATGGGTGGCCGTATTCGGGTGTTTCTTCAACTTTAGGCACTTTTATGTCAGGGGTTGATATTTTTATTAAAACGTGTTATTCATTTATATTTGCTACTTTGAAAAAGGGCTTTTATGTATAGACTTAATTGTTGCATCCTTGTCCCATATCTTTTATTTTATAGTTTTTATATTTTATTATATATTTGAAAAATTAATTATTTTTAAAACAATGATAATCTAAACAAAAGGGCTTTTCACACTTAAAATAGTTAACCCTGGTTCATTCTAACCCCCTGGTAAACAAAATCTTGGGTTATCTTTATTCACGTTTCACACTGCTCATACTATACCCGGGGTTAACAGTTAATCCTGGGTATTCATAAGCTACCGTTTTACAATGCACATTCCTAAACCCCAGGATAAAGTCCTTATCTGCATATTTGTGATGTTCGTGTCACTGGCTGGACAAACGCAGCACATGACCTGTTTACATGAAGGCTCTAGCATTGCGCGTCTTCATATTACACATTGCTGACTGTTTTTTCTAAGTGAACTTTTCAAAATATAAACGTAAGAATGACGGCAATTGCCGTGGTTGTCGGTTGCTAAGCATTTAGTTGTAACATTCTAACACTGCATCGTTTCACACCGCAAAAGTGGTGCTAACAGGGTTTCATTACCCCGGGTAAAAAGCAGTGCTAACCCTGCATCTTAATTACAAGTGTGAAACGCTCCTTTACCCAGGGTTAAAAGCGGTGTTTAGAACGACGATAACCTGGGGTTAAGCACAGTGTGAAAAGCCCTAAAGAGTGAAATAAAACATTTTAAAGGGATAGTTCACCCAGAAATTACACACTTGTCATCACTTATCCTCAGGTTGTCATCACTTATCCTCAATGACGGTAGCCATTGATTTCCATAAAAATACTATGGAAGTCAATGGCTGTCGTCAACTGTCTGGTTACCAACATTCTTTAAACTATCTTCTTTTTATGTTCAACAGAAGAAAGAAAATTAAAACGTTTGGAACAACATGACAGTGAGTAAATGATGACAGAATTGACAAAATGATGACAAAAGATGACATTTTTGGGTAAACTTTCCCTTTAATATTTATTTTTAATAATTTAAAAACATTAGTTGTCATTTCCACCATACCAAACTATTTTGCTCCAATAGCTGTTGGTGTACTTGGATTCCAAGATGACAACAGTGTCAATGAAGAGTTTGAGATAAAATAAGAGACTTGTGATGTGTGTAGAAAACAAAGAAAAGGTAAATATCACTTGTGAGCAGAATATTTTTGTTTCTCATTTCCAAGCTGTAGTTTTGTCCAATTATGCAAAAAGTGTGAAAATATAATTGTGTGTATTAAGGATACATAAAATGCTAGCTATGAAATTAGCCTAGTAGCAAGCCAAAAGAGTCTGCTATTTTATTCCAAAAAATGCTTAAAATGTTCTTTCCCTCACCATAATTTCTATCACGGAATGCCGTTTAACACAATATAATTTAAGATGCGGTGGAAATGTGAAAATTCTCCTGTGATGTATGTATATCCACTAGTGGACAACTATGGTAGTGGATAAAATAAATAAACCAGTGTGAAAATTGTGTTTTAAGAGAGTTTATTTCCCAGAAGTGCCTATAGCTGTAGAAACACCCAAATGCAATGCAGAACCTGGAGAAACATATGGTTTTGATGCTACAAAAGTGTGGTGTGTTCTACGCATTGGCACTCCCTTAGGGCGGTCTTGTCAATTCAGCTAATGGAATGTGTGCGCTAAAGCAATCAAAGCAAAAATTACATTCAGATCAAGAGGAAATCAATGGAGAGAGAGGGAGAGTCGCATACTGATCACTCAGCAGGACTGGAGATGACTTCCATTGCTTTGGTTCCTTAGTCTGGATGAAGTCCAGAAGCTTTGTAATCATAGGGACAGGGATCTATTTGTACAGAAGCTATGAGGGGGTTATAATTGTGATATCCATTCATTTAGGTGACTTTTATTCAAGCCAAGATTAAAATGTAATGTAACATTGTATATTTCTTCTTTCTCAGGATTGTTTGTGAGATGGATGCAACTCCTAAGGACAGTAAGCCCGGCCCAGTCCATTTGTGTGTAGGGGAGTGTAAACCAGAGCTCCAGACCCGCTCTTCTCAGCTCTATTCCTTTGTGGTAAGACCCTGAGCTCTGCTACATCTAAATAATGCAGTGAGGTAGTGGTGAAACTGGCCATTGTTTTGGTTTTTTTAAACTGGGCTTTAGTTGGTCCATTGAAGACAACTCACGGGTCACATGATGTTATGCCTTTAGACAGGTGAACCTTGCTGAGATTGCTTTGTTCTCAGAAGCGCTTCAGCGAAAATGTCAAATCAGAGGAAGTGACTCAGATCTTAACATACTGTATTTCAGCTGTTCAAATAGCTACGCTTTAGGAACAAAGACTTTCTTCTGCACCGATTCTTGTGGCCTTACAAAAATCTATATCTTTCATTAGTCCTCCATTTGAACTAAATATGCTAGTTATATAATACTTAATATTTTTCCTCACAAAACTAAACACAGATTTGCAATAAATCTCATAGTTCTACTTTTTTTTTTTTAAAGCAGAATAAAAAATGAAATGTTAATATTGCCAAATACTGAGTAAATGTGTTAAACAAAATATTGCACTACACATAATTCCTAAATTTTTACCACCAGTTTGAAAACTCCTTTGAAGAATACCATGGTACTATAATAGAACATGTCCTTAAAGTCTATTAGTACCTTGGTACCTTTTGTTACTTTTTTTGTTAGTGCAAGAAAATCTGGAACAAAACCAGTATTATATTTGCATGTTATATTTATATTTTTACATATTTGTAGTTTCTGTCTGTCCATGCAGTTGTCTAGGAAATCACTCCATTAATGTGTTGGAACTGTCTCTCCATTCAAATTTAGAGTCATTAAAAGCCATAAGGTCATTAAATTAACCTTTTTATGGCTTGCTTGGCATTTTTATCAGCTAATTGTGTTATTTGGTCCTTTTTAAAGTAGTTTTTGTGCATTTTCAGTAGATTCTTAAATGATGTTGTAAATTAGTGGATAATAACATTATTTACACATGTATTTGCCAAGACATTAAAAGAAAAGCATGTTTATTGAAGTAATGCACTCATCAAGCACAAAAGACTCTAGATAAGCTGTAAAAACTAGCTAATTTACAGATTGCCGCTGTGTGTGTCATTATTATTGGTAAAACAGCAGCCTTGCTTTTTTTCCGTTAAGAAGCGGAGCTCTAGTCAGCATAATAGAACTTGTTTTCGGTTATTAAAATATTGAGTGATTATGAACACGAAACACCACGGGGAGCGCACATTGAACGTGGAGACAATAAAAGCCATTAAGCGAATCAAAGGAAGGATGGTTGCCATGTTGTCTCATTGCAGAAAAGCACCTGTGGGAACTCCTGCGCACCTGTCTCAAACACCCAACCGCCGGCCTGGGGTTAATAGATAATCAACTCCAGCATTCACACACACACTAAGGCAAACAATTATCCATACCACCACAATTAACGGCCTCTGCTAATTAGGGGAGCTGTTTATATTACAATTTTCACTTCAGCCACTTCCTGTATGTGTTTATGCGTGTTGTGTGTGTGTGTGCGTCTTGCACGCCTTTCATATTGCAGTCAAATATAAAAGCAGCGTGTTATCTCAAACGCTCCGCCAAATGTTGTCGGACAACATGGAGTCCCCGAGCAGCCCACCAGTTGTAGAACAATGAGAGGCGAGACCGAAATTGGTGTTAATTCATTTTTTAGTCCATGCACGTGTGAAGTCGGCCACCAGCCATTTCATGTGCTTTCTTAAGACACATAGCTGTCTGTTTCTGTGTTTCTCCATCTGCTGTTTTCAGTCCCTGTGTACAATAAAGAAAGAGAACTGGGAAATAGAGAGTTTATGTACAACATTTTAAAAGCTTTTTATTTATCCTCAGACATGCTTTTCATGAGCTCGCATCACTCAGACAAGACTGGAAATGGCATTTCTTTGTAGCGTTCGCTCTTTATTTGTGAGCTGAGCAGAAGGCGAATGAGACTCATGAAGGACAGTTGTTATTTACAAATGTAGCTGTCTTTTGTGGAACAGCCACCCACATCTAGGCAGTTTCAGATTTAAAATATGATCATCTTCAGCTGATTAAAAAAGATGGGCTGTGTCATTTGTTTGCCACTAGCGGCATTAAATATATTTATGTACGTATGTATGTATGTATGTATGTATGTATTCACATACTGAGTGATTGAGTGAGAGAAAGTGATTGATTAAGTGAGTGAGAGTGATTGATTAATTGATTGAGTGAGTGAGTGAGTGAGTGAGCGAGTAATTGAGTGAGAGTGAGTGATTGAGTGATTGAGTGAGTGAGTGATTGAGTGAGTGAGTGATTGAGTGAGTGATTGAGTGAGTGAGTGAGTGAGTGAGTGAGTGAGTGAGTGATTGAGTGAGTGAGTGATTGAGTGAGTGAGTGAGTGAGTGATTGAGTGAGATTGAGTGATTGAGTGATTGAGTGAGTGAGTGAATGAGTGAATGAGTGATTGAGTGATTGAGTGAGTGATTGAGTGATTGAGTGAGTGATTGAGTGAGTGAATGAGTGACTGAGTGATTGAGTAAGTGAGTGAGTGACTGAGTGATTGAGTGACTGAGTGAGAGTTTTGAAGTAAAGCCTACTTTATCTCTTGCTTGTTTCCTTGTTTCTTACCTGTCTTCTCTTTCTGTCTTTGCAGATGCCATCAGTCACAGGTTTGTCCCCCAGTCGAGGTCCAGAGTCTGGAGGAACTAAAGTGACCATAATGGGGGAAAACCTGGGGGCGGGCAGCAGTGTCACTGTGCTTTTTGGGAATCAGACCTGCGAGTTTTATGAGTAAGAATTTTTTTTTTTTTTAATCCTGTTATCCCTAGCGCATATATATATATATATATATATATATATACACAGTCAAACCAAAAATTATTCAGACATTTTTGATATTTTACTAGTGGGTGCAGGACAGGATAGCAAAATAAAGTAAACTGTGACATATTATACCCAAAAATTCTTCATACAGTGGACTACCAGTAAAATTGATGAAAAAATTGCTTCGACCTGACCATGTTTTGCTTAAGTGTTATCTGACATAATTAAGATACATTTTTTGTGACACAGTTTAACTCTGAGATCTTGTCATAGTTTATTACCATTTTTTTAAACTATAGTAAATAAACTGTATTAATGAATGAAATGTTCAAGGTGTCTAAATAAATATTGGTTTGACTGTGTATATATATATATATATATATATATATATATATATATATATACACACACATGTGAGAAGAGGTAGTCTGAACATGGAGTTGTTCCATCCTTCGGATGAGACGTTAAACCGAGGTCCTTACTCTCTGTGGTCATTAAAAATCCCAGGATGTCCTTCGAAAAGAGTAGTGGTGTTACCCTGACATCCTGGCCAAATTTGCCCATTGGCCTCTGTCCATCATGGCCTCCTAATCATCCCCATACACTGATTGGCTTCATCACTCTGTCTCCTCTCCACCGATCAGCTGGTGTGTGGTGGATGTTCTGGCGCAATATGGCTGCCGTCGCATCATCCAGGTGGATGCTGCACATTGGTGGTGGTTGAGGAGATTCCCCCTTCCATTTGTAAAGTGCTTTGAGTACCCAGAAAAGCGCTATATAAATGTAAGGAATTATTATTATTATTATTATTATTATTGCATATCTTAACTTTCTGTAAACTTTTTACATCCATTAGAGAGTGTTTCAGATGACTTCCTGCTTAAACTTCCTTCAATTAAATGCTTAAAGTTCCTCTAGATTTCCTATTTTTCATCTCTCTTTCCTCTTCCTCTTGTTCTAATTTTGCTAGCATACTTCTGTATGTAAATATCGTACCCCCTGCCAGACTTCTTCCTATATCTCCTCCTTTTCCTCTCACTCCAGGATCTCAATTTAAAGATGAGGCTGATTGTAGTGCTTTAAGATGCAAGAGAGCGACTACTTTAATGCGATAGCAGCTAATTGCAGATTTCTATTTTCCTCTGTGTTCCTGTGGAAGGATGACGCGTTCCTGATCGCATACGAGTGCGTGCGAGCCTGCGAGGGTGCCATAAGTAATAGCTTAACATTCTCTAATATGCTGCAGAGAATGACTAATGCTCACTTTGCACAGGTAGCACTTTCAGTGAGAGCTGTAAGAAAAGACTTCAATTGAAAAAGAGCAGAGAGCCGCCCACTAGCACCATTCATATATAGTGTGTCTGAACAATAAGTCTAGCCATCTGTTATTAAAGGGATAGTTCACCCAAATTCATACAGGTTTGGAATAACTTGAGGGTGAGAAAATGATAACAGAATTTTCAGTTTTGGCTGAACTATCCCTTTAAGTAAAGACTTTGTGTTGTTGTTAGTCTCTTGTCAGAATCTGACTAGTTTGTATTTTCTTGCCCACAGAAGAACTATGACGGAGATTGTGTGTTACTCCGCCCCTTCTCTGACGGGAGTGGGGTCGGTTCTGATCAACGTGAGTGTGGATCGCGCCCAGGTCCACGGGAGCCTGAATTTTGAGTATATAGATGACCCCACCGTTCAACGCATTGAACCAGAATGGAGCATTGCCAGGTAATAGTACATAAATGATGCATTGTTTTAGTATTGGATTATTCAAGTCAGATAGTGTGGCCTTCAATCACTGTTAGCAAACACTTTTGACTTTTTGAGGCTGATGATTCTAAGACAATTTGAATGTATGTCAGACACATTCCTGAAAGAAATTGATCTGATTCACTGAATGCAGTTCTGCAGCTTTGTTCAAGGCTGTGTGGTGTTACTCATAAAAAAGAATAAATGGCTGACTTGCATTCAGATAGATCATTCAAAACTTTATATTGTATGTTGTTTGATTATATACATGCAAGTCTATAATGACAGTCTCTTTGATAGTTATAATAGCATGTTTTATTTGCTATCTATCACTTAGAACGATGCCGGTGACGTGATTGTTAATGAGAGACACCTGTGCACCACACTGGCCTTGCTCCGCTTCTAAGGCTCTTGGCCCTGCCCCACTTGTTACAAAAATGTAAATTTTTACTAACTTAACAAAATGAGTTCATTTACTTAAATGATTTGAGTATTCTGAACTTACTGAGTTTTACAGTGCTCCTGTTCTGTCAACATTTTGTGCCAATGTTAGGTTTTGCTTAAGGTCTTTGCACACTGAGTCTGAAATTTTCATATGCGTTTTACCGTATTCATCATCCTAAAAATTTGTCCGATGCATATTAATTAATCAGTTGCGAAAAAATTAGCTAAACAATACAAAATGGAGTCTTCAAGCAGTGAGGATGATTTTGTTTTCCTCTCTCTTAAAAAGCTAAAAAGAGAGAGGAAATATTAGGTCCATTCAACCCTGAGATTGCGTAGAAAGGAAGGAGGGTTCCACCTCCTTATCAAGGAGCTCCGGGATTATCCCAAGCGCATCAAAGTTTACTTCAGGATGTCAGTGGCTCAGTTTGATGCTTTGCTAGTGATACTGGAGCATCATATGAAAAAAAAGACCACTAATATATGTATTCCACACTTTGTTTGTCATACAGTGCTTTGTACTGCGGGACGAAGTAGATCAACTTGTCAGACGCCATTCTGGATTTTGGCGTTCGCTTGTATGGTGGCTCTGAATTGTCAAAACACCTAAAAAAAAAAAATGCTTGCTACGGATGCGAAAAACGCAGAAAATCGAATCCGATCCAATTTTTTTTATGACGGACGAAAGTTTCGGAGACAGTGTGTAAACATGATTGACACAACCTGGGGTTGTATTTATTTTTTAACGTGCAAAAATTCCAGATGAAAATTTCAGACTCGGTGTGCAAAGACCTTTAGTCTTATGTAACTTTATAATTTTGAGTTTGATGAACTTAAACTATTTACGGCAATCAGTTTCTTCAAACCATTTAGGTAACAAAATATTTGTTAAGACTTACAAAGTTAGATTTGTTACCTGAATACAAACTGAGTCAATAAAATAAACTTAAAATCTTTAAGTTGAGTTTAATCTAATGATTGATTAAACCAACACTAAAATATAATTGAATTTAACTCAATGTATATGAGTTTACAGTACTCATACTTATTTGTTTTAAAACTTAAATGGTTTATGGCAATCGGTTTCCTCAAATGGTTTGAGTTACCGTAACTTATCAGGTTTTACAGTGTACAGAGCCTCAATATATTCATACCAAAGTGCTGCACATGATTATATACATTAGCACAAATAAGACAGAAATAGAATGTGCTGAGAAGAATTATATAAGTGATGCTGAAATACAGGTTTACTACAAGCTGGAGTTAGACATAAGTATATAGAATCATGCCCACCAATAGGAACACTGTATTGCTCAAAGGTTGCTCTTTCATGGCTCAGGAGACTTAAAGGGGTAGTTCAACCAAAAAATGTCCCCCTTTACTCACCCTCATGTCGTTCCATATTACTGTCTAGGAGAAACAACTGAGATATTGAACGGATCTCATATGTGATTTTCCTGTGGGTGAGTGTCCCTTGCCATTGCATCAGTAGATGGGGTCACAGTGTTGTAGCTGTTGTACCAGAGCGTTGCCCACACTGAACAGAACAGCGTACGAGCGGCACCTGGCTAATGAAGTGCTCAAGAGTAAACAACTGAAACACCTAGAGCTAGAGCTCCTCACCCATTCCACTCCCAGCCCTTTTGTTGTGCTTTATCAAGCCGTGGACATTCCCAGAATGCTAAGCAGGATCACCGCTGCTCCTGTTCCTTTAGTGTTTTCAAAGACACGTCTAGTATGTTTGATTAAATCTACTGAAGCCGGTTAAAAGCATCTTTAATCAGAACCTTCTCAAAAGCTTATTATCTTCTAAGCGCCACATCACAAAGAAATTAGTTTTGATTCAAATGGAGATGAGTTACCTCTTCGTCAAAGTTTTTACATTCACCCCATTCACATTCACTACTTTTGTGTGTTTTTCAGCGGACACACGCCTCTGGTGGTGACCGGGACGAACTTGGATGTCATACAGGAGCCGAGGATTCGGATCAAGTATGGCGGGCGGGAATCCGTAAATGTGAGTAGCTTCGTTTGCTTTATCGCTGGTTCCTCAATTATCCACCCTCACTTTTTAAATGACCTTAGTTACCTGAGCTCAGGAACTTGTGAGAGAATGGCTCTCTCTTGTGAGCTGATATCTCACTAGGGCCGACGCGATGAAACCAAATCGCATCAGTTCGACCTCTGAGATGCGTGACCTTGGGAAGTGGGATGCTTTGTCTGCAGGTTTGAGTTAATTATCAGTGACTTTCAGTAGAGAGAGGATCACACAATCGCTGCCTTTTTTGTGATGCATTAGACTAATTTCTGTCTTTTCTGTTGACCCACGGAGGCGAGATCCGTCGTGACTCACTGCCACAGCTCCAGAAATCTCATATATCTCCTACCCACAAGCCTCTGCGTGACCTCTTTTTCAAGCTGTGTATCTGTAATTTCGACTAAGTACCCTGCTGAATTATTCAGTCTGCACAAAGTGGTGTGGATGAGGCATTTAATTTGAGCATTTTACTCTGCTCATACCACCTTTGCCGAACTGGATTTTGTTGGGCATTATTTGTAGAATCCTGCATAAAACCAGCTTCATCCAGTGCAATATTGGTGGACAGTGGCCAGTTTAAGAGTGTTGTATTGGTTAATGGGCTTCAAAGGATGATGAACTGCAGACACATTGGCTTGGTCAGCATAAAGATATCCCAAAAATAATAAGCCCAAGGGCTGAGGAGTTGGTACGAATTTAGATTGCTCACCACTACAGGGGAACCAATTTTAATTAACATAATAGGATTTTTAGGTCTGGTCAGACAGGAGGATGGCATAGCCAGTGGCATCTCGTATTTTCTATTGTATTATCATACTTTGATTTTTTTTTTCTTCTTTATGTCAGACTGTCAATTATATATATAGTATATGTATATTATTGAATGGACAAATTCACACAAAATTGTTTCAAAAAATAAGTGAATGTAAACAGTTGAGAAAGTAAACGCATGTGTACAGTATCAGTATATTAGATCTGTGCATTCACTCTTATAGTGACAGCAGCATAATATTCCTGCTGCTGTTTGTGTTTTTAATGTTAATCAAACAACAAAGAAAAAAATCACTCACTGCTCTTGACTGAATAACTTCTGTAACTTTAATAAGAATTAATTAATAAGGATGTTTAATTTATACAGTGAAGCAGTAGTACTCGAGACTCGGACTCGGTCTCGAGACCATATTGTAACGGTCTTGGTCTTTTCATGGACTCATGTGCATATTGACTCGAAATTGACTCGTACTCAAACATATTAGGAATCTGACTCATTCCCGAGACTACTGGAGTCCCATTCAAAATATTTCATGACTATCACTGTGTGTTAATGTTTGGGGGCAAATAGCAGTGATAATACTGTGGTCAATAAAACAAAATGCATTTGAGTTATAATTAACATGACAATGTGTACAATAGTAATGAATCGCTCAAAAGTTGGAAAATTCCTATTATTTGTACATTTCCGTCAGTGTGAGGTGTTGCCATAACGCGTTGCTATGGGTTGCGTGCGTGTGCGACTGACTGATTTTCCACAGTCGGTTCGAAACCTCTATTGAGCCATATATGGTTCTTTCACTAAGTGCATATGGCTCGACGGAAGAAAAAAATAAACCAAACAATTTTTTTAACTTTTTTTTCCCCATCAATAATCAAAGCTAGTATGTCGATTTAATTAAAAATCTATATATTATATATTTCACCAATGCCGGTTTGTCATGTATAACACCCCAACCAATGGTGATCTTGCACAACAAGTTTAAATTTCATTTGACAACGTGAAGTGGAAATTACATGGACAGACGAGCGATTTCTGCGGTTTGTCTCATTTTATAAATCAAACGGAATCGCTGACAAAATGGATGTTAACTGACTACAAAGCCAAAAGTCGCATTAATGGTAAGTAGTGTTTAGTTCATTTAGTTGGTAATAGTAATAGTTGATACAGTACACCGTTTACTATTTGATGAAACTATCATAGTTAATGAAGTGCCACCAACAGGCCTATTATGTAAAGTGTAGGCTGGCGAAATGGTGATGTGAAAGGATTACCATTTTTCATAATTATTAGCTTATGTGGCATTATAAAAAATTTTTGCATCATTGCTCCAGTCTTCAGTGTCACATGATCCTTCAGCAATTATTCTAATGATTCATTTTCAAAGTTGGAAAGTGGAAACAGTTGTGCTACTTAATATTTTTTATAACATGCTGTGATCCTTTTTTTCAGGATTCTTTGATTTAAAAATGTTAAAAATAACAGCATTTATTCAAAATAGGAATCTTTTCTAACAAATTACCTTTACACCACCTACTATGTGGCCTTTTTACTCTTAACTGATAATATTTTTTAAACCAATATCACTCTAAGTAAATAAAATACAGTTTACATGCCATGGTTATATCTGATGAGTATGGTGCCAATTTTATTGTTTCCACCAAACATTTACATATTCTTAAAGATTTCTTTAGGTCTTGTCTCAGACCCAACCTTATGTGAACTTGAACTTGTTCTGGACTCCAACCTCTCTGGTCTCGGTCTCGACTCAGACTTGAATGAGCTGGTCTCGACTACAACACTGCAGTGAAGACTATGCATTATTTTACATTTGCTTACTTTATTAAATTCCTGTACCTGAAAACTACTGTCAGACCTACCTAAAAAACCTGAAAAGCACTGTTTATTTCATTTGTATCTTTGTTATATTGTATTTATTTGTGCTTTTGCTTGTGATTTTTATTACTGACCGTTTACTTGTCTTTAATAATTATATTAATTAGGCTAGTAGTTTTAGCTGTCGAAATTGGAATGTAGAGAATTGTGAATTTTCACTGGTATCTAACATTTTGGTGTCTTTACTTGCCAGTTTCATGCCCAAAAAAAGATATTTATGGCCGGTACATTTTCTTAAGTCAGTAGCCATTGGCAGGTGTGGCAAAAGGTTAGTTTTAGGGTAGAAAATGCTTATAATTGAAATTAACTGAGTTTTTTGGTGCCAAAAAAAAAAAAAAAAAAGAGTGGAAGAATGTATGATAGGACGCAATGTACCGTTTGCATGAGCAATATGATGATATGTAAAACGCATCTTGTCAAGTATGGAAGTGTTCAGAACAGCAATAATCACACATTATCTCTTACTTCACTGAGGTGAAAGCAAAACTGCTATAGCCGTCCTTTCTCTGTTTCCGACAGCATAACTGCACTTCAGTCCCCAGCTGTACAGATGTACCCATGTGCGGGTAGTTTTCCTGAAAGTCACTTTTAGTAAAAGAGACACCGGCTGCGCAATGAGGAGTGACAGAAGCCCTGCGTTTCACCACGCTTCACAGAGCCCAGAGCTCTTAGAGTTCTTAAAGGGACTCCTGAAATATGTTGTGTGGGCGTTGTCTGATGTATCAGGTGCTAGTGCTGTCTCTTCCTTTCTTTCTTTCTCTTTCTTACTCTTTACAACAGAGCAAGAAAAAGAGAGGTAGACAGAGAAAGGTTGGCTTCCTTCTTTCAGCCATCATCACCAAAGAGGCTTTGATTCCCTGCATTTTTATTAACCGTTGAGGTTACGATTATGAATTTCTTCATCCCTCCTTTTCCTCAGTATTTTTGGAGAGGGAGATGGGGAACAAAACAGCCGCGGAGCCTGGCAATCAAAGCCGAGCGCCGTCAAGACAGCCTTCAAACTGTCATCTGCCTCCTCCCCAAATTGCTTCTCTTCCTCCTCTCCTCCCCTCCCGTTACCTGGCGGGGTTCTCAGAAAGCGAGCGAACAGCAGACAATTGCCTTTGTGCATCCTGCTGTACCTGTCACCAACCCGCAATTGAGACATTAATCATTTTCCTGATTATAGCTAAAAGATTAGTTTTTCTACCTTTGTCTTCTCTCGAGGAGAAGAAGAAGAAAAAAATCGCTTGACACATGCAGCAGCGCAGAGATTCGGTAATGAAGTCTGGAGACGGATTCCTAAAGCGTTGCACGCCACTATCTGAGCCGATCACAAAGGCACTTCAGTTTTTTCTTCTAAAACGAAGCGATCAGACGCTCCCACCAATCAGTGTCAAAGACCTCCCCAGATACCTCGGATAAGAGAGCGCTCGCAAAAAACCAACATGAAGAACATGAACTATGGATGATAAAAGCATCTTAGCATTTAACAGAGCCACGGGTGTTTGTCTACAATCGTGCAGATGCTTATAGTTGTTCTACATTCTCCCTAATTTCCATCCGTCTAATTTTTTAGCCCTTATATAGTACATGCGCATGTACTTAAAACAACAAATAAATCAGAGCTGGTGGGCAACTCTGCTCAGTCATTACCATATAACTTTCTGTTCTCCTGTGTCAGTTTGTTGTGGAAGGTTCAGAAGAAGATGTCATGCTTTTCATAGTGCACTTCCTGTGTTTCAATCAAGCAGGTTAATGTTTAGAGGATTAATATTTAAAAAAAAAAAAAAAAAAAAAAAAAAAAATATATATATATATATATATATATATATATATATATATATATATATATATATATATTAGGGCTGTCGCGTTAACGCATGCGATTAATTCAAAATCCTTAACATGTTAAAATAATATTTTAATAATAAAATAACGCAATTAACACAAAAAAATTATGGAAGCATGTGAAATTGCGTCATAACATAATTTACATCACGCAGTTAGATGATCTTAAAGTCCATGCTGGTTATATCAGAGTTGGCAGAGAGAATTATTTATTCCAGTGTCTGTTTCGCTTTAAAACACAAACTCTGTCATATTCTGTCATTGTATCTAAAGAGCGTGAGCCCTCCCGCATCGCGCCGTTCCTGTCTGAACGGAACGTCGAAACATCCCACCGCAGTATTGCCAGATTATATGAAAACTAAGTTTCTCGGCTGGATAAAGCAAACCAGCTTCTTGCTATGAAAGTTTTGATGGATGAGGATTGCAATCAAAGTAAAGATGATTGCGGTGACGTACAGGAGTCGTACATTACAGGGGGGGGGTATCACATACAGTTTCTGCCAATCTCATGTTAATCTTGAGTACCTATGAGTAGTAGTGCATCCTTCATATCTCAAAAAAGTCTTTAGTTTAATCATATTTTAAAAAAGTTTCATACGCTATACCGAGTATTTCCGAAAACAGCCGAGTGCCTGGAGGCATGTCGTGTAAGCGGAGCTAAAGAGTCACGAGTACGCACAGCTTTTGTGTAGAGATTGTCTACAAGCTATCAATGGTCAGCTAAACAACTGTATTTAAACACACAATACACCATCGCATTATCCTTGGATAACTTTTGAATCACTATAATGAATATAGCATATGAGAATAATGCTATATATCGAGTATATCGAGAGCGCATCAATGTAATGCTTGAGCACAAAACTCTCAGCTCCACTTAACGCTGGGTACTTTGGGAAGCAAGGTTATCTTTCCCAACCAAAAACACACTTCTTTGGTAACATTGTTGATTTTGTGTAGTCCTGTGACCTGTGCAGCAATGCCAACGACTTCCGTAAAGCCGAACGCGTGTTGATGGGCATGTTCTTGCGCTCTCGCTCAGGTCGACGTGTGCGTGCGCGCCCTTCCGGGAGAAGTGCCCGTACAAGGAATCCCGCCCTTGTTGACATCACTCAGGCCAATACTCGAAAAAAACAGTCAGAATCCTGTGAGTATTTGGAAGAGAATTTTTGGCACAGAAATACTCCGTCGTGTCCAACTGTTTTGTAACTTTGGCCATGTTTAGCATGAAAATACAACTCTTTAACGGTGTAAATAAGTCAGAATACATGCATTGTACTTTGTACTTTAACAAACTCCTCTTAGAGCTTTAATAGCATTATACCCCCCCTTTAAGCACGCGTGAGTCCGTTATATTGATGGGCAAACAAATCATGTATGAGCGCTCTCGATGCACTGATCGCACATTGTATTAATGCACAGACACATTTCAGTATATTCACGTTGTTTTCACACATATTCAGGATAATGTTTTGATTTGTCCTGTGTATGCTGCTGTTAGGCATGGGACCGTTCGGTTCTCCACCCACGGTTCGGCACGCGCTTACACCACGGTTCATCCCAAATCTGATGACGCATCTATAATATGGTTTGTTGAAAACAACGTGCAAAACAGGCAGATTTGGCTAATGTATGTTTCAGTCGATGGATGTGCATTCTGGTTTCCCAATACGTTACAACAGCGATGATCAAAAGAACATGGACAAAACAGTCACTGTAAACAAATGTTCAATGACGTGCTATAAGCAGTCATTTACGCTGTCATCACCCGGTGTTGATCTGTTGAGATCTGAACAGCTCACATTGCTATCTGTGTTTAAACTAAACTCATTTAAACCTTGTCAATTTAAACGATCATCCATAAGAGAACTCACATGCGCTGTGAGGAGATTTGTGTGTACTGATCCGAAGTGCGTACATGGAGAGCCGCGTCACAGCGCAAAAATACTCTCGCGCAAATTCTCTTTCAAATCTTGCACCTAAACGGACAAATTCACACAAAAATTATGTCAACATGCCCATCTTGGCGAGTATCCTAACAAACATAGTAGGTTATGTCTTAGGAGAAAAACGAGACAGACAGTGTATGTGTATCAGTCTCAGTGTACTGGATCTTTGAATTATATCTTAAAGGGACAGCAGTCTAACATTCCTGCTCTCTGTTTTTAATGTTAATCAAAAGACAAAAGACGAAGAAAGCACTCTTGACTGAACTCTTGTAACTTAATGTTTCACCTTTATTTAATTAATCAAAATATGCAGTTATTTTATATTTGATTACTTTGTTCAATTTCTGTACCTGAAAACTATTGTTAGATAGTTGAAAAACCTGTATAGCAGTGTTGATTTTTTTTTTTTTAAATGGGTGCTGTGGTGTACATAAATGTATGAATTCATATAATTTGGTTATTTGGTGTCCTTTTTTGGAAAGACATCTAAATTTACCTTGAAAAAAGCTGAAAAATACAGTTTTGTGAAAATCACACTTCAATCTAATCGTTTACTTTGCTGGATATAGGCAATGATGGCAAAATGGACGTGTTAAACAAGAAAAATGGTGTATGCTTAATTTCACAATAAGTGCACAATTAATCACGATTAAGGGTGTGCGAATAATCGCGATACATTTTTTATATATATATATATAAATGTTCTACATTTTTATGTTGCACAGAAGAAAGTCAAACAGGTTTGGAATGATTGCTTAATGGACTATATGGGTCATTGACGAATAAGGTTTTTAAAAGTATTAAAAAAAACATAATGGAGATATAATCTCATTGTTAACACTTTTAACAAAATTAATTATGTGTTTTTTTATGATCAATTAACACTGCTTTTGTATTTTTTTACAAGATGGACAAAATTTGTCACCAAAAAAAGTCATTCGGTTTAACCAAAATTTCGGTTTTAGCAAATGACACTTTTGGTTATACCGAATGACGATATTTTCAAACAATGCTAACAGGCTGATATCTAGCTAGCTAGCAAAAGGACAATCAAACATTTTATATTTAGTACAAGTTTTTAAAATATTACAAAATTTTTCATGTTTTATAGTGGTTGTACCGAATGACCTGGTGTTTCAGGACATGTGTATCAGCAAGTGAAAACATGAATTTTTCAAATAGTTTAAAGAGAATTAGTTACTTTGCTTTACGACCATGTGGTCCTTTGCAGGCGTCTGAATGATGTCACATCCTGTCACATGATACTGACCGCATGACATCAATGAAATTAATTTTTCCAGACATTCTTTCTCATAACAAAGCAACGACTTTTACACATAATTTTAATACTATTTTGCACTATGTTAATATATGATGTTATAAAATCATGCCAGAATAAAAAATAAATACATTTATTACATTTTAAGATATTTTAATCACAAATGAAATGGCTGTATTGGCCTTTGGACAGTTAAACCAAATGACCTTTGGACACTTCAAAATCTTTAAAATACCTTTATATGTAGCAAAATATAATTAAAACCTTTTGGATTCAGCAAAAGAGATCTAGTTGTACTACCTTACATACTTTGGATGTCATATCTTTGTTTTTTATTATTATTAAGGTATATATAGATATATATATAGATATAGATATCTTTTCCTCTGTGGAACACAAAAAAGAATCAACTTTTTTGTGTTCCACAGAGGAAAAGAAACACACAGGTTTGGAACAACATCAGGATGAGTAAATGATGACAGACTTTTCATTTTTGGCTGAACTATCCCTTTTAGGCATTAGTACCATTTTCACTGACCCGAGTAACTTGAGACAGATTTTAGCCAGTCTCTATGTCAACTCTTTGTCCTAGAGACAGAGAGATGAGCGGAGAGAGATGCTTGGATTCATTAGTTTAGGCGGGTAGGACTGTGCTTTGTGCTGAGTCATGTGTCAGTTCATGGAAGAACCTGAATCCAATTATTTCAGAGAGACAGAAAAAGATCCCAATTATTTCCACAGCCAAATACCTGCAGCTACTGCAGCCTGGTCATGGAAGGACAGGAGAGGAACTCAGATGTTATTAGTCTGGTGCAGCCCCTGCAGTACAGCTAAAAACACATTTGCTTTTGACCCACTCAGTATCTGCATTTCCTTCTGCTTATAACAGGTGTTATTTAAAATACAATTAAAACCTGCTAATTAAATCCAGCCATGTGGAAAGCTACTTTTTTTTTTCTCCCCACTGTTGGAAAACTGGTAGCTTGATGTGGGCGGAAGTGAAGAAACAAACTGGTACAGCAAGACAAAATGTGACAACAGCCAGTGTGTGTCCAGACAGTTTGAAACAGATGGCGTGCAGAGGCTGCGCTAGGCTCTTCCCGGCCGTGCCAAGCTGGTAGTGGCCACAGCATCTGTCTCTGCCATGGCACTGCCACGGAAGGACAGAGAAACACACACGCGGTTCAATCGCATTAGACCCTTATCTTGTCCTGCTTAGCTGGGCAGCAACATTGTGCGCCATTTAGAATGGCTTTTCAGTTCAATAACACAAAGTCTGCAGGTTCAGTGTTTAGTAGGAGTGGTCCATGAACTGGAAAACTGCTGGAAATGTCCTCCGCTGTCATCACTGGAGTAAGTAATAATTTAGTGCTCACTTTAATCCTGAGTGAGTAACAGTACACTTACTATAGTGACAATATCCCTGAAGCACTCCAGTTTAAGTGTTTTGCTTAAGGGCACAATGATGATAGTTCATGGGTCTTGTGGGGCTCAAACCTGCAACGTTCAACCACATCATCCCATGTATATACAAATGTTCAAATGTTTGGGGTCGGTAAGATTTTATAATGTTTTTGAAAGAAGTCTCGTATTCTATTTGAATATATTTAGGGTCTGAGCACCAATGGTGTGAGGACCCTATTGGAATTGCTCAATTTCTTATTATTCTTCTCTGAAATGAATCGCATTTCTGAGGGCCTAAACATGCTCAAAACCTCACAAAACTTTGCACATGCGTCAGAATTGGTGAAAATTTAAATCTGATAAGGTTTCAGAATTAGGTGTGGCAAAATGGCTCCATAGTTCCATCTATAAAATTCAACAAAGCACCCCTCATGCTATGTTTCACATACAGGTATGACATTCGGTAGACACACGTAACAGCCCAATACCTACAAAAAAAGTCTCCTGGAGCAAAATCTGAAAACCAACAAGAAGTCAGATATTTTGAATTTTCTTTGCAAAATTTGTGCAGTTTTTGCCATTTCCAGACGTTGTACTTTAACAAACTCCTCTTAGAGCTTTAATCAGATCAACATAATATATGGTCAGTCTAATCTTAAGGCCTTAGCAATGTTAAATTGCGAAGATCTTGAGTTTTTATTGAACGGCGTGTCCTTGGCAGCCTGACAAAGTCTAAGGTTTCGCCATGAAACAGGAAGCTGTTGTAAGTCAGGCATACAATGTCCGACCTGCCACAAACGTCACACATTTGATAAGAGTCCTGACCATGTTAGAAACATGTTAAATCATGCAACACTTGGCTAAGTGCTAATGTTTGAGACAGGGGTGCGGGAAGACGTTTTAGGTTGGGATGTAACAACATCGAAAGCTCAGCCGAATAGCTGATCATAGCTGTACAGGTCGGGGTTTTATTTCTCATCTCCATAAATATATCTAATAGTAAAGCTACTGCAAGGGCTAGAAATCAATTAGGTCTTTGCTAATACTTCCTCGTCATCGTGGAGAGCGCAGTTCATGGTTGCATAGCAACGACAGAGCCACGGGAGCGCAAGCACTTGTGGAAAGGAGGAGAAAGCCGCGCTGCTGCACTTTCCACACGTTTGACATGTGAACGTCCCCTAAAACACGTCAAAACTCCATGAAGTACAACAAGTGTATCGATAAAAACACTAGTTGGAACAGCATACACACCGGGGCATTTGACTTTTATCACATTTTTGACATTGCTTGCAATCGTAATGCAGCGGGCCGGTCTACGGGACATAGATCAAGCCTTTAAATAAAATATTGAGCTGTTTCTGTCATATACAATAAAAGATTCTGCACAGCAACAGGAAATAAAAATTAGCACAAAAAACCTGCCTACCTTACACAACACCGAAAGTGGACTTGTTTTAAAAAACATAATTTAACATATAAATAACACGTTTTAATAGCCCACTTAAATATTTATTACAAATAAATTACTACATGCTAAAAATGAGTAAATGCAAATTTGCGTTGCATTTACAATCCTGTGAAAACACCCCCACAGCCCCACTTCCCGCGCCCCTGGTTTGCGATTAACGCCACGAAACAGGAAGTTGTTGTAACCCAGGCATACAATGTCCAAACTTCGCATGTTTGATAATAGTCCTGGCCTGAAGATATCTACATGGCAATATTCAGTTATTGTCAAAGCGCCACCTGCTGGCAGCAGGAAGTGTGGCACGTCATATTTCTCCTATATTTACCCGCTTACATGCATGTCAGCCACTGTTCACTGTTTTCCACCGGGTGGCAGTGGCTCCAGGTGCGAGGGCCCATTTAATGTGCTTATTTGGTGCTCAAGAAACATTTCTTATTATTATCATTGTTGAAAACAGTTGTGCTGCTTAATATTATTGTGATATCATGATACATTATTTTCAGGATTATTTGATAATAAAAAAGGTCAAAAGAACAGCATTTATTTTAAATAGAAATGCCACTTTTGATCACTATAATGAATCCTTACTGAATAAAAGTATTAATTTCTTTGAAGAAAATCTTACTGAACACAAACATACTATGAACACATATATTATGAATATACTCCAAATGTAAATTTAGCAATTTTCTCACAATATTTATTGTTAGTTTTGTACATATAACATATATAACATATTTCAGTTTTTAAATATTTTTTAAAAAATAAAAGTCTTATTAATGTTTATGTCATAAGAAGTGTCTTGTCATTTTTCTATATTAAATGACTGATTGTAGCTCCTCTTGCTTTTTAGCTCAGCTAAGAATCAGTTTTTCAACAATTTGACTAGATCTGCATTTCCACCGCGCCCTCTCAGTTACCTGACGTGTGGTGCTGTGGAGTGTGTAATGGGATTACAGGTTTTGATGACACTGTGACTTTAGAGTTATAGAATCCCATTCATTTTTAACCAGATCTAGCCCCTCTGAGCTGCAAAAGAGCTTCTGTTATCATGCAAACACGGTGCGTAATGTGAAGTGCCTACAGAAGAGACCCAAGCTCACGGAGGCGACGTCAAATGTTGTTCAAACCTACACACTGTTCAGTCAGCTGACATGAAAGTCATAATTTTGGAAGCATGTTTTCTTTGTAAGTTTTCCTGACTTTAAGTAAGCATAGTAAGTCAGTCCTGCTTGATATTTTGATGTATTTGAGGAAAACCAGAACCAGAAGGTTGAGTTTTTTAATTATATTCAATGTGAAGTACACTTTCAGAGGGTCAAAACATCCACAAATCCTCATGTCCAAAAACAAAGGCTGTATTTTGGGGGGGGGGGGGGGGGGGGGTTTGTGTGTGTGTGTGTACCTTATTTTTTTTCCAGACTGTCAGTTCATTCCGAGAATTCGGCCTTGAAGACGAAAACCTCAAGAGTGTTTACTAGTAATGGCACTGACCTAGAGAGCAAGCAAAAGCCAATACCAGTTAATCACTCACAATAAAACCATCTCGATCTCAGAATTGACAAATATCACTTATTATACACTCCTCGAGGGCAGAGTGAAGAGGAAGAGCAAAGGAATGAGGAACCAAAAGCTATGGAATGAGATGCACCCTCAATCTCACGAAAATCAAGTTTGTGTGGTCAAAATGAGTTAGTATCGATTGCAGCTCTGGCTGCGAGGAGGCGAGATGCGAGTAGGAGGTGTGGTGCTCGCCGGTCCTGCCGTGCTTTGAAGATATTTAGCTCTAATTAAGTTTCTCCCCTGAGAGTCGGGGAGAAGAAAGAAATGAGATGAAAACCTCCCGGCACAGTCAGAGTTTCACAGCAATCAATTTTGTTGTTCGAGCGTCAGTGCTACTCCAAGGGAACGGCTCGGTGCCTGTGCACGTAGACGTGAGTGCGTCCGTCAAGTGTGACTGCTGATGTTTATGCAGTACAGATCACAGTTGTTGCATACTTGAGGTATGAGAGTGCTACAGCCTGCGTCATTTCAGCTCAACAATGTAATCACATAGGCGTAGCGGTTAGCGATACATTAGCTTGTGTTGCAAGTTCCAAACTCATGAAATGTCAAAGTTCTGACAAAAAATGTTCCTCTAAAAATATTTTGCAGAACATTATAAATAATAAAAAAAAGAAATGACAGAAAATAAAGCCTTTTTAAGGACTTTTTTTGCATTATTTAAATATTTTCATTTCCCTCCAATTTTTCATTACTTTGTTGTTATTATTAATTGTGCTCATTTTAGTTGCTCATTATATTCTCTTTATTATAGTACAGTATTTTTAAAACTTGTTTTTTAAAAAAAAATAACAGCATAAATTATTGTTAATTAGAGACAAATACCACTATGATGTACTTTGCAATTTTAAAAACAATGGGAAAATTGTCATAAAAATAACATCACAATGTCCTAAAATATGCTTCTTTTTATTTATGCAAGAATATAACTTTTTTTTTTTTCAAGCGACCCAGACTAGTAGATGTCAGTTCATTTTTGTCATGAAATACACACACAGTAATGTGTGATGTGGCGAGATTCGATCTGAAGAGTGTAATTTACACTTTTAATGTTTTCTCTCTGAGTTTGTTTCTGATTTTTGAGCTTAAAAGGTAGTCTTTCCTTTGTTCTCCAGCTCCGTTGTTGTCTAACAAAAGGAAATGCATCTGCAGTCTTTTCAGTTCAGTAAAACACTTGAAAACAGATGGTATCAAAGGGATCTTAATGGGAAAGAACTGAAGTGAGATGAAACAATGAATAACAATTACTCTCGAAAACTGGTGATGAAAATAAAGCATATTTCTCTCTCATTTCCAGGTGTGTAAGGTTTTGAACACCACGACTATGAGCTGTTTCGCTCCTTCGCTGACAGCCGAGTACAGGCCGGGTTTGGACTCAGTCAAGCATGCAGACGAGTTTGGTTTCATCTTCAATAATGTGCAGGCTCTTCTAGTGTACAACAACACTAACTTCATGTACTACCCCAACCCTTACTTTGAACCTCTCAGCACCAATGGCATACTGGAACAGAAACCTGGCTCACCTATCATTTTAAAGGTACGTCCAGCCACCACACGCTCGACCCTTTGACCTGAGAGGTACAGATCAGACTGTTACTATCCAAGCATATACAATGTATCCTGAAAGTATATACTAGGGTTGTCAAAATGAACATGTAACGCATGAGATTAACACAGCATCCTTTTTTTTTCTGACATCCTTTAGCTAGTGTAAGTTTTTCAAATGTAACTAACCTTCATTCATGTGTTGTGTGTTTGTACTAGGGTAAGAATCTGGTTCCGTTGGCCTCTGGAGGAGTGAAGCTAAATTACACTGTTCTGATAGGAGAGACTCCCTGTTCTGTCACCGTATCTGAGTCTCAACTGCTCTGTGAGCCACCTAATCTCACCGGCCAGTACAAAATCATGGTAAGTATGCATGTGTATGTTGGGAATTTTTTGGACACATCCAGCTCAAGTCTGTTAAGTTTTTTTCTGAAACATTTTTCAATCCAGATCGAAACCTGAAATTGGATTTCTGATTTATGGAAATGTATCTCAGTACCCATATAGTGAATTACACTATCATTCAAAAGTTTGGGGTCAGTAAGATTCTAAAGGCTCTTTAGTTTACTAGATTTGAGACCTGTGCTGTTGAGGTGGGTGTTAAATGCCCTGTTTAAACACTCATTATTTACTACTGTTGTAACGATGGTGGAGACGCAGGCCAGACCAGACCTTCAGCAATGCCACAGTCTTGTTGCTGTCACCTGGTTCCCTAGGAACAGAAAACCAATTATTGCTAGTACTGCCCAAAACTTACTCAAAGCAATGTGTATGGGTTTTTTTTTCTCTCTCTATTTTTGTTGGTTCAGTGGGTAAGGTATATTTTTATACTCTGTATCTCTGTGTGTGCATCTTTATATGAGTATCTGTGTGTGCATTTATTCTTAACTGATTCTCATGTGTATATATGTGCGTTTGTTCTCTCAGGTGCAGGTCGGTGGTCTGCATGTGTCCCCCGGTTCAGTAAACATTCTTTCTGATAGCCTCCTGACTCTTCCTGCCATTGTCAGCATCGCTGCCGGTGGTGGACTGCTTCTCATCATCGTCATCCTCGTGCTTATTGCCTACAAGCGTAAATCTCGTGAGAACGACCTCACACTTAAGCGACTCCAGATGCAAATGGACAACCTGGAGTCCAGGGTCGCGCTGGAGTGCAAGGAAGGTGAGAAAGATAAACATCGCCTCTACACTTGCTTGTTGCTTTATTGATTATTTGTGTTTATTTGGGAGAAACTGATCTTGTTGACCAAAAAGCAGGACTGTCGTGTCTTGGATAAAACATAGTTTAGTGGGTCAGGTAATGATTAGAGCATTTTAATTTGTTTCTGACACTTGTCGATCTTTTTAGGCCGTTTAACCTGGTATTAAGATGCGTTTTGGTCGATCAGAGTACAAGTAGACACATTCCATTTACACCTGGTGTTTTAATCAGACTCTTTTGTCACAGAATGGATTTGAAGTGTCAAATGCACTAACCAGTAGTTTAAATATTTTAACATATATAATTTTAGTTGTGTTTGTTCTAATATTCCTTTTTTTCCTCTTACTCGCCGAAAACTCAACAACACACTCCAGAAATACAGCACACGGTCTTTGTGTTTTAGTTTGGATGATGTCATATTCTTATTAACTAATTAAATCTTCAGTCATAGAACGATGCAACACACATCATCATCTGAGGGTTCCAGGAGGCTGACAGATAAAACAGAGTTTCTTACACTCAATGCAGGCAAAAGCGTGTCCCTGACCCATGTTTAGCGAGACTGAGAGGATGAGGTTTGTGTTGACTGACCCTAGAGCCTCAAGGAATATAAGATGCAGAAGTATTAAAGGGGCAGATTGAGCCCCTGCACTCCATGAACGCCTACGAGTGAGTTTAAGATGAGAGAAAGGCATTGAGAGAAACGCCAGACCAAGATGAAGAGAGGGAGGACAGGTGACGGGAGACGATAGAGTGAAGGCAGAAAGAACATTCCAGAAAGGAAAAATAAGGAAACGTGAGGGAAGAGAGAAAGAGAGATAGATAACTCCCTCAGGGAAGAGTGCTGCCCCAGGCTCTGTCAGAATGGACCCAATTAAAGACATCCTACCTCCAGTCTCCACCAGCAGGGGACAAGCACTTCAGCAGCCTGCAATTTACTCTCTGTGTGTTTGTGTGAGTGAGAAAACCATAAATAGAGAGAAGCTGAGAGGTTATTTTGGGTTGCTCCCTTTGTCTGCCTGCAACACCCTTCAGGAACTTCATAAAAACCTCAAACTGGACAAAACAAAGTCTTCAGAGATGTTGACTAGAACAGCAGTTCAGGTTTTGGCATCCATTTGGACCTTGTATGTGGCTACAAACCCAAAACTTAAGAAATATTCATAAATCACCCCAAAATTTTAAGTAAGAAATTATATTTTGCATTAGGGGTGACCCTGAATAGTCGATGATTCGATGCTTCAATAGTAGGAGCCTGATTCGACTACCAATCTCACAGTCGAATCTTCGCAGAAGTGTTATGAGACAAGATATGGGGGTGCTCAATATCTGATTTTACATAGACATACCGGTTCTCTCCCAATAGGTTAATATACAACCTATTATGATAATGCTGTAAATAAAAATGTGAAAAGAAAGAAGCTTTTAATAAATATTTTTAATGTGCGTGAATAAATCCAACCACCCCTGTGACAGATTTAAGTTTCACTTCCATGATCCGTGACCTACAGAGGGCATCTTGGCAGCAGGGATTAAATCTTTAACAATGTCCGTGATAAGAAACTCTAAAGTGTAGAATTGGATGCACTTTGAAATGGTAAAAGATGATCCAAAAAACGTATATACAAGTTGTGCCAACAGCTCATGTCCTTCCACTCAACAACGACAAACACTGCGCCGCGCTTCTGCCGGCCAGCATTAACGAGTTGACTAGCACACTATTTGAAAAGACTCAAACGGACACATGCAGATTGCGTGAAAGACTGGATTTTTTTTAGGGTACAAGTGATTTCAAAACATTTCAGCCAGTTCTAATTTGATTTTTGGATGCTGTGAATATTTCGCTAAAAAGGCTTCCACTCCAGTTTAGCGTTTATTGTCTCTGCAGTTAAAAAGACAAAGTTGACAATACTGAATATACTTTCGTTATTTTAATAATTTTTCAAATTTTAATTTATTTATTGATCACTCTGGGTTATCTAATTTAACTATTTGTGGCTTGTGTTTTGATGTTCCCCTGTACTTCAGGCATTTTGCACCTGTGACTTGATTATAACTATTTCATTTTTTAAATTATTTTTATTTATTAGAACGGTATATTCTGTTCTAATTAAATTCTGTAAATTAATTTTTGATTGTTTTTTGGTGCATCGATGTTGCGCTGTAGATTTAAAGTTTGCTCGCACAGGCAATTTAGCCGATTTAATTTCCTTTCTGCAGTTATTTATATATATTTTTAAAGTTTATTGATCCAAAATGTTTTTTTGTTTGTTTGTTTTTTTCATTTTCTTCTATATCTTTGTGTGGTGTTCTGTATACATCGTGTTTATCCACATTGCCTTTCATTTCAGTTTAAAAAAGATAAGCATTGTCAGTTTCATCTATCACTTGACAGGCAGTTTGGCCGCTTTAGTAGAAAGTTGTTTCTCTGTTTGTGAAACGTTTGTGAAAAGTTATCTTAAGGCGCGGGTACAGGCATTTTCCGCGGCCCGCTCCATCTCGTGCACAGTTGAGCGCGCAAGTCTGTCAAAGTAGCCTATACTCCTTTGGCCTTGAGCGCGGAAAGAGTTTGTGCGCACTATCTAGTGGACTGCTGTTTTTTTAAGACTGTCTCCCCTTACTTTTTCATTAATTACATTTGTTAATTAATAAACCCATTAATGTTATTGGTGATTTTCATATAATACAGTAATTTAAAAAAAAAAAAAAAATTCATACATTTTAATGCAGTTGTTTTCTCATCATCATTAATTAAAGCATAGTACAACAACAAATACTACCATGATGCAGTCTGCATTTACTTTTTGTGTGTGTGTGTGTGTGTGTGTGTATTACAGTAAAAAGAATTTGATAAGAATGTGCTTAATCAACAAAAATGCCACAATCTCAAAAATAATTTATTATATTGTGTCTTTAGATTTTGTGGCAAAAAATGACCTGGACATTGAACTGTGAATTACTGTTAAAATTGTCTCCTTTCCCCCCTTCTCTTTTTGTTTTCAGCTTTTGCAGAACTGCAGACTGATATCAATGAGTTGACGAGTGATCTGGACCGGGCTGGTATCCCCTATCTGGATTACCGCACCTATGCCATGAGAGTGCTATTCCCTGGCATCGAGGACCATCCTGTTCTCAGAGAGCTGGAGGTGGGCTGCAGCCTACTTTAACAGGAGTTATTTAATGAACACTTTTCTCTAACAAGTTGTCCTAATCAGGTGCAACATGGGTGCACACTTCAGTGCCTTACTGAATGTTCAATATACAGTTATATGGGGCAGGATTTTAGACCAGTGAGATTTCACTTTTTTCCCAGCTCAGTGCTGTATAAATAGAAAACAACATTTTGGTGCTCTTTTTTTATGTAAATTATGTATTTAATGATTTTAGTTCATTGACAGTCTAGTTCATTGACAGAGATGTTGTTGTGTGTTATAGGTCTCTGGTAACGGGCAGCTGTGTGTTGAAAAAGCTCTGAAGCTGTTTGCCCAGCTGATAAACAACAAGGTGTTTTTGTTGACATTCATCCGTACACTGGAAATGCAGCGCTCCTTCTCCATGCGTGACCGTGGCAATGTGGCGTCGCTCATAATGACGGCTCTCCAGGGTCGACTGGAATACGCCACAGATGTGCTCAAACACCTGCTCTCCGACCTCATCGACAAGAACCTGGAGAGCAAGAACCACCCTAAACTACTTCTCAGGAGGTTTGCTGTTTACTTCATGTTTGCGTTTTTTTGTTTTGTTCAGTTTTAGTTTTTCAATTACTTTGTAGTTTTTGGTTTTACAGTTCCTTTAGAGTGTAATATAGCTGTTTATAGAATATAGATCTATACAGGTGGAGCTGGGGAAGGGGAAGGGTTTCTGAAAGCGCACTGCAAACTGCTACAGCAAACAAAAGTCAAGAATTTAAATGTTGAGCAGCAATCTCACTGGCTACTGATACAGCAGGGACCAATCAGCAGTGCCCTATAGAAATTATGTAATTGCAAGCAGATTGAGTTAAGGACTAATGAGCATGCATCTTCTAGAGTTTCATGACAGAACTTTGTATTATAACAGAGCCCCTAAACAATTTTTTTTTACCTGTAAATGAGCAAAATGCTTAAAATGGATACATAACTGATCTTAAAGTTTTGCTCTGGTATCTTAGCCTTGCATTATAGCTATATTGATTCATGATCTATAAGTCTGCTTCCCTCCAGTCTCTCAGTACAGCCCAATTGTCAGTGTCACTTATCATTTGTGTGCGAGGTACTCATAAAACATTCATGAGCAGCTCAAATCCACTTGTTTTTTCCTTTCTTGCACTTTTGGCTGTCCTTTATGCTTTCCCTCTAAATTTGTACTGTTTTTTCAGTCTTTCCAAAGCAGCGTATCAGCTAGAAGACTAATAATGATTAAACAAAGAGTTGCCCGAGGACTAACACACAGCACAGTCCACGGCCGATTTTATTACGGCCCCGCTTGATGGAGGCCGAGTGTATTTTAGCTTTAGCTGGAGGTGATTTGTTCCCGCTGACTGTGGCGTTATATCAGCTATACATCACACTTTGAATATTCAAAGCAGACAGGCCAAACAAACACCGCAGCCATTCCTCGTTCACGCTCTCTCACTCTTATTGAATGATTTTTGGTGTTTCGCTACGTGACTCAGCTCATTAATAGTCTCAGTAAATAGATGCAGGGGAAATGTGGATTACGCCGTTATTTTACGTGACAGACGCCGCATCTCTCTCATTATCTCCTGTCATTAGGAACACAAAACACTAATCCCCCCGCGCTGGCAGGCTGGGCCATGGGGATCAGGGGCCCGTGGTTTTAGATGACACTTTTTCCTTTTTTTTCTATGGGAATTTAGGAGATTATTGATTCGACATGCTCCTTTTGGTATCGTTCGCAGCTTCTTGTCTTCACTTTTCCAGGAAGCATCTGGAGAACAAGACTGCTGTTTTGGAAACCCTACAAAGCCGTCTCTTTCTGTTGTGTTTTCATTTATTTACTGTTTCCTTCCTCTTCCACTATCGCTTTCGGCCACGTAGTTTCCTGTCGGTGTTATGGTTAAACGAACACCGCTGTTTCCGCGAGTACTGCTGGCCTCCACTCCCTCCACATCGATTGGGCTCCATCTCACTAATTTTCTTCTCTGTTCCTTTAATAAAAGGCATTACTCTCTCTCTCGTTCTCATTTTCTCTCCGTCTCAGGCATTTTGATTTCAATTGATCCATGTGGACAAACCCTGCCCTTCTTGTGACCTCTTTCTGTGTCTGCTCCTCATCTTAACATTTCTCGGATAATAGAATACATCTGGAGCTTGTCCCACCTCAGTGAGCGATGCATTTGCTGGCGTTCCAGGGGTCTTCTGGAGAGCAAACGATCTAATTTCATGTTGTACAAATAAAGTTAGTGAAGAATAATGGCACAAATTGTTCTTTAAAAGCCATTTTTGCCATTCAGGGTGTGATGTTACATCCAGACCACCATGATTAGTAACCTTTGACCCTTACCCATAATTCCATATTACTTCCCCCTTAGCATATCATTGTGGTTTTTTAAAAAATTTTGATTGATGACCATATTTATTCAACATGGCTGAAAAAAGTGGGGACACCAAGTACCACTGGTGTATTTAACAATCTTCTGTCACAATGGACAGATATTTGACAGATATTTTATGTTATATACGTTTGTTGGTTGGTTGGTTGGATGGATGGATGGATGGATCCCTTTTGCTGTTTTAAAAAACAAATATCCACAAGTAGTGCAACTTAAAATCAGTGTCACACTTCCAGCTGACAATCAAAACCAGTGAACTACTTTTATAGTGTGCGATCCTTCTACATTTTCTTGATGTTAGAACAAAGGACATTCGTGTGTTAAGGAAAATAATGAATGTCAAAGATGCCTGTAGGGCAGTTGCTTGCAAATGAGACATCTTTTAAGAATCAGAAAATATCAACAGAGAGACTAATTTATTTTCATAAAGTGACCCACTTGCATTTAATGATAACCAACTGTGAAAAATAACAAGGGCCTGTCTGGTCTCTGCAGTCATCAGAGTGACTGTACGTTTCATTTCAAATAGCCTAAAGCGTAGTTGGCATTAATATTTGCTTGTCTATTATTTTTTAATCTTTATTTGAATATGGAAGATATGGAGACACTTGTAAGACTCAGGCTTGTACTGGGCTTCTGTTTTAATCTGGATCAGCAGGGAATGTGATTGTTTTCAGCGCAGACTGATTCATCACTTCAGTGGGAAAACCACAATAAATCAAATCTCAGTCGCACAGTGTGTAAAAAGCTTTTCGTTGGTTTTTTGCCATTCTTCATTGACAGAGACATTAGAGAAAAGACAGAAAATTGCATTGGAGAAAGATAAGGGATGTGGGATTAGGTTCTGGCTGGATTCGAACCTACAACTCCTGCAACTCAGCCACAGCTTAACATGTCTAGTGCATGGTTTTGTTTTGTTTTGTTTTGTCTTGTTTTATTTATTTTTTGTCTCGTTTTGTTTGATCCTTGATCTTTGTCTGAAGTGTCCTATTTGTTTTTAAAATAATGTCCAGAAGCTGTTTGTGGTGGGTTACAGAGTTAGTGTAGTATATTTTTTGGCCCTTTTTCGAACTTTTTTGTCGCCCACATGAGCATCATGGCTCAGTGAATCAGTGCTAAACACTAGGCCCCAGCTCTTACTTCACTGAACTTTTGAGTTTTCTTTTTTGTCTTTCTCTCCCTCATGTTAATATCTGTGGAGGACTGTGGCTAAAAATGGAATGGCTCCATCGCTTCAGGCTCTCTCTTGCTGCTTTTTGTGTGTGTGTACATGTTTTCACCTAATGAGATTTGCAGGCACCCAGAGCCACTCGGAATGGACTATTAGTGAGACACATTGTTGTGTGTCGCCCCTTCAATGAAGCATTCCTTTACCCCCCTCGAGACACACACACACATACACAACTCATAAACACACTAATAGCTAATAAAACCCTCATGTTCATTAATGAAACTCTGTTAAAAAAGAAAGCAAGCAAAAAGAAATCTAAAAATGCTGAAGAAAGAGGGAAAGCACAGTTTTTATGAGCAGACAGAGGCAGAATTACAAAAAAGCTTTAGAGAATGCAAAAACTCATTTAGGTGCTCAAATAGCTACTATTAACAGTTTATTCATTCTCTCAATGGGAGGCAGGCAGTGTGTTTGTGCTTCCTGGTGAAAGAAAATAGTAATTCGGTAGCAAAAGATTTCTTTTAAAACATCAAATTGTCAATGAAGAGATTTTGGAGATTGACTTCTGTGGGTCTGAAATATATTCTAAAGCCAGATATTGACTGAAATGTGTCGGTGCACCAGGAGAGTGCCCAATTCCCATGTGCATTTGAAAATACCGGGCCAATTTCCCTTAATTTTTTCTTGTTAGAACTCCATTTCCAACCATTTGTGAAACTAGCTTATGAGAAGCACACAACTGGATGCTTCTAATAAACTAGTTTCACAAGGACACTGCATTTTGAAAGGGGGTAAATTTAGTTCAATACATGGTTATTTAGGTTCTATTTGTAGGGTTTTTTTTTTTTTTTTGTCCATCATTGTCTATCATTGATCGCTGATTGACTGAGACAGGAAAGAGTCAGGAAACAGTCTTGCAAGACCTGATGCAACCAGCATCAAACACACTGTCATTGTAGTGTATGTGTGTGTCAGAGCTCATAACTCCCTCAGACTCGCACACACACTCACTGAATGAGTGTCACATATGAATGCACGCATTAATGCACAAATACACACAGGTTTCTCTCGCTCCTGAATCCAAAGTCCCTCAGCTCACAGACCCAGAGAAAAACAGGTAGGATACAAAGGAAAGTTGACAGGCTTAAAAGAGAATATATAAACATAACCATGTTTTGTATAGACCGCCACACACGCTGCTGAATAAAACACACAAATACACACTGTCCTTTAGAAGAATCACAGACTGACGCTCTCGTCTCAAAACATGACGACTTTCCTTCATTTCACTCCATCTTGCATCACTCCTTGTATTTGCCCGCCTCTCTTCTCTCTCATTTTATCAGTGTGTGAGACTGCCATTGATTTATTCACTAAAATGCACCATTATTAAATAAGCATAATTTGATGTTCTCGTTATTCGATGGCCATGTGTTCTTTCAGTAAAATTAGCATTTATCATCCACTAATGCATTAACCTAGATGATGGAATACCAAAAAAAATGCAGCATAATGCAAATCACATTATCTTTATGTTAATGGACTCTTAACTTCTGAATATACAAACTCGAAACCCCTCAGTGCGCTAATAACTTGTTTTTTTTAAAGCTGTCCATCCACTCGGTGGCCATCATGACTGTTTTCTAGTATAGCTTCTATCTACTTGAATGTGTAAAATCTCCAAATCTGTCTGTTATGCCAATGAATTGAAAAATTGGTCTCCACCAACTGGTAGTTCATCTCAGTGACCATCTATAGGGGCAACACGGTATGCATTTTTGAATTTCATTTAGATAAACATTTTTTTAATGTTCATGTGCTGCTATTATTGTTTTTTCATGGTTAAAGATATGCCTTTAAACTAGTTTAGTTGGATTTTTCAGCAGGGATTTGTCAGTTCCCATAGGGAAGTGGTGTCTCATTAATATCTCAACTCTTTCATCCAGAAAGCAGTGACATTAAATAGAGAGCAAATGCAGACTCTTGCATACGTCTTCTGCTTCTCAGATGAAGAGACCCCAGTAAGCTTGTCTCCACTACAGTTTCAGAAATCTCAGTAACATCTGACACTGTGCTCAGAATTTTCAAGATAGCAGTCTTTAATCATAAGTCCGATATCTCAATATGAACTTAAGCGTTTCTCATCAGGTTCCTCTAAGGGTGCGTTCACACTTGTCATGTTTGGTTCAATTAAAACAAACCCTGGTGCAATTGCTCTGTTAGTGTGGTTCATTTCAATATGTGAACGCTGCCATCTGAACCCTGGTGCGCACTAAACAAGCGGACTGAGACCGCTGAAAAGATGGGTCTCGATCCACTTCCAAACGAACCCTGGTGCGGTTCGAAAGATATATGAACACAACACGGACCAAAGACATGTAATCGAACCAAAAGCAGGAAGATGATACCCTAAAAATGACAGAATCCTCACGCATATCAGTTTTTCTCGTCATAGTCGTACATTTGTACATCACAGGCATCAGACGCGTGTCTCCGACGCAGCAGATCGTTTGTGTGTGTGACGGATGGACGTGCTGTTTTGACTCCTTTATACATTTTATAAGCTCTTCAAGGGTTCCCAGCTGGCCAAAATACTATCATATGCAGGCTATGCACACACAACGAGCGCATTTACCTCAGCACACAGCATTGTTTTGGATGTTCGGTAAGTTCCGTCTCAGAATTGGCAATACGTCATAAAATCTGACCAATCAGGTTGTAAATGTATCCCTATGCCTTTAGGTTCGGTATCTTTTGGTTCGGTAATAAAATTGCCAATCTGAACGCTAATCGGACCAGGACTAAATTTTTTTTTTTTTTTTCTTCTTTGGTCCAGA
Organism: Elopichthys bambusa; assembly: GCA_037101425.1. NCBI lineage: Eukaryota > Metazoa > Chordata > Actinopteri > Cypriniformes > Xenocyprididae > Elopichthys > Elopichthys bambusa. The sequence goes on from CM074451.1 coordinate 8,338,560, forward strand.
CCAAACGAAGCGAACTACAAGTGTGAACGCACCCTAAGACCAAATTATCATGAACTTTATAGCACTACACTCATGTAGTATGTCAACAATTTTCTAATACATATCTACTTTTATTTCTCCTGAAGAGTTTTAGGAAAAACATCTAAGAGAAATTTAGTACTAAAATAAGAAAGAAATCAAGTAAGCCTCTTGAGATGTCAAAGAGCAATACATGAGCAATAAAATGTCCAGCTAATTCTTACACTGTATATGCATTCTAGAGCAAAAAATACCAATAAGCTGATTGGCTCTTTTAATAGGAGGGCAGGGCTTACTTTTCCCTCTTTATACCGCCTCTGGTACACTAATCACTCCCAATTTTTTGTAACATCATACACAACCTTTCAAAAGTTTGGCTTTAGAAAGAATTTTAAAAGGGACCTATTATGCCCCTTTTACAAGATGTAATATAAGTCTCTGGTGTCCCCAGAATGTGTCTGTGAAGTTTCAGCTCAAAATACCCCACAGATCATTTATTATAGCTTGTCAAATTTGACTCTATTTGGGTGTGAGCACCTTTCCAGAAGAGGGCGGAGCTTTAATAGCTTGTGCTTCGGTTGCTCAACAACAACAAAGCTGGACAATCTCATGCAGCCAAAATGACGATCGTCAGTAACGGTGTCCAGCCTTACATTGTTCAAGCCGGAGTCGGACACTGATGGAGAGACTCAGGAAGAAGTTACAACTTATAGAATGCAACTGGACATTTCTGAATGGTTAGTGGATAAATTTATGTAGTTCAGCGTTGAATTGACCCTCGTTTGTGAAGCAGTCTGGCGTAAAATGACAGCATGGTAACGACACTCTACTACAACAACTCTTCCTCTTCTCTAAAGCAGCCCAACATTAAACTAAAGTTAAAAAAAATGAAATGTATTACGGTTTCCGCAAAAATATTAGGTAGTTCAACTGTTTTCAACATTGAAATGTTTCTTGAGCACCAAATCAGCATTTTGGAATGATTTCTGAAGGATCATGTGACAGTAAGGACTGGAGTAATGGATGCTGAACATTTAGCTTTGCTATCACAGGAATAAATTATAAAATATATTAAACAGTTGTAATAATATTTCACAATATTAAAGCTTTTACCCTAAGAGACTTCTTTCAAAAACTGTCTAAAGTCATATAGCATTCGTCACATGGATATCCAGCGATTATAGTTTATCACCGTCAGGACTTGACCTCTATAAACACACCTCATCTTGTCTCACCAATCAGCACTCGCTCTCATGTGTGACCCTGAAGTGTGACTCCCCTCGAACAAAATACACACACGTGCATACGCTCAAACGCGCATACACTCTCCCACACTCACTCTGTGTTTGCGGGCTGTCTCAGCGGTGTAATCATAGTTATTTCCACATGCATTAAGAGAGTCATTTTCTCTCGCTGCTGTTGAGTAAATTGCCGGTGTGCTCCTCACTGGCCCCACAGCGGCCGAACAGAGTGTGTGAAAGTGTGTGTTAGCGCATAACGTCGCAGACATCGCTGCGACAATTACGCAGCTGATATTACATCGTCCGGTGATGCTTATGTATGTTTTTAATGCCCATAAGTGAATATAATATTCGCTGCCACAAAGAGCCAGATAGAGACTTTATTTTCTAGGGTGAAAGGAGGAATGTTTTGCAGGGAAAGAGAGATATTGGTATTCCACAGGCGCGCTCAGCCGTCAGAACGAGGGAATAACCCTTTCATGTATTTTTCATGCTCGTTAACCACTCCCGTCGGGGTGCTGTTTGTTCTCTCTTCCTCTGTCTGCCTTATCTTTCCCCTTCTCTCTCTCTTCGGTTTTCCACCTGCTCTGTATTCAACAAACCCTCGGCTCTTCCTTTTTGTCTCTTCCCAAATTACTGCCCACAACTCTAGAGATCCCTGTTTGAGTTGTGTGTTTGTCATTTGTGGGTTTGTGTCTGTCTCCTGTCTCAAAGCAAAGAAAGAAGGAAAGAGACAAGGGGTGGTCAGAAGGAAAAAAAAACCCTGATATATGGACAAAAACAGTCTGGAGTGACTGACAGGGAAGGAAACTAGCCATGTTGTTCTCACTTTGTTTTTCTCTCATTGAAACCCAGTCGTTATTAAAGAAAAAATGAAAATGTGCAGGTATTCTTTGAGATAAGTGTTGTCATCTGCTAATGTTTGTTTATTTGTGTGTTTCAGGACGGAGTCTGTAGCTGAGAAGATGCTTACCAACTGGTTTGCTTTCCTGCTTCATAAGTTCCTGAAGGTAACTTGCTTCTTTGACTTCCTTTGTAAGTACTAGTCTCACGTAGACAGACTTTTTACACTCAGCATGAAGTCTGGTTCACTCTGCAGCTTATTCGGGCTCAGAGCCGCCCAATTAGACAGGAAGCAGCCGTCATGTCATGATCAACTAGAGTTTGTATGTTTGTAGGAGCTCATTCAAATAATTGGAGGCTCTGCAAACAGTCATATGAAAAATATCAAAGATATTTATGTGTGTAGACTTTATGGTCAGACTTTAAAGGTTTAGTATTCAGTTGTGCTTAAGGATATCCTGTTTACTTGCTGCTGCTAAGTGCCTCGAACTAAAATATCATTTTATATCTTGCCATGAATGGGGCAAATCCAGTGAGCAGTTAGGCAGTAGTAAGGCTTATTTTAGTAACCTGGGAACATTTAAACACAAATTTGTTTCCCAGAAAGTCAGTTTGGAAATGGCATAAAGCCAACCAGTCAGATTTTGAGAAAGCTTTTGGATCAGGTGGTCCATAAGTAAATGTGACTGTGCAGTATACACTACATACTGCATACTAACTGTACACATTATGCAATAATAAACAATTAAAACAGTAGTCTGCTACATTGTTGTGACATGGCGTATTAGATTGGCCACATGACCTCATTATGGATATATTTAATTCTGTAAATGATATCTGCTTATAATTTAAGCATTTTTGCCTTAAGTCTTGGCAGTCTGACCAAACAATGAGGGGGGGGAAAAAAACAGTTTAAACAATTGATTGATGTTATATTCACACTTTTTAAGCATTAATTATCACTTAATGATGTGAAATATTATTACAATTTTAAAAATGTATTTTAAAGGGATGGTTTACCCAAAAATTCTGTCATTATTGACTTACCCTCATGTTGTTCCAAACCCATAAGAATTCATCTTCAGAGCACAAATGAAGACATTTTTAATGAAATCTGAGAGCTTTCTGTCCCTCCATTGACAGCTACCATTTTGATGCTTAAAAAACGAATCCATATGAATAGATTATATAGTCAAAATTCTCTGAAGAGACTCGCTTTTTATGCTTTAAATGTCTTTACTGTTACTTTTGATCAATGTTAAAATCTTTAAAAAAAAAATGTTTTTTAAAAACTATCTTTTGAACGATAGTGTACATACTATATACTACAGAAATAGTACCAACCTTAGATAAGTGTCTCCAGTAGTGATGAAGTAATAATAATAATGTGTGTTTGGTGTCGTGTGTCTACAGGAGTGTGCAGGCGAGCCTCTCTTCATGCTGTACTGTGCTATAAAACAGCAGATGGAAAAAGGCCCTATAGACGCCATCACCGGAGAGGCCCGATACTCCCTCAGTGAAGACAAACTCATCCGGCAACAGATCGACTACAAGACCCTGGTCAGCATCACACACCCTCATAATCACACTAATAAACATAGTATCTGATAAACTCTCATGAATGTCAGTGCTGTTACTGCATGTGTGTATGAAAGCAGACAGTCTGGCCGAGGGACGGTAGTGTTCATTAGTCTCTCATACCCTGCTAAGGCTGAGATTGGGGTCCTGCAGAGGGTGTGAAATTAGATTTCTCAGGCCAGGAAATGGCCTTTTCCAGAGCCCCGCTCTGCACCTACGGCTTCACCGACCACTGCCTAACATCTCATCATCCTCATCCTATTTTTTCCCCTCCAGATCTTGAACTGCGTCAACCCAGAGAACGAGAACAGCCCAGAGATCCCCGTCAAGGTTCTGAACTGTGACACCATCACGCAGGTCAAAGAAAAGATTCTGGATGCTGTGTATAAGAACATGCCGTATTCACAGAGACCCAAAGCTGTGGACATGGACCTGGGTGAGTTAAACTGCCTTGCGCACAGCATAGCGGGATTGGGTTTGATTTTTCTTTTATACAGTGGTTTGATATTTAAGAATTTCATTTGAAGTAACTAACATTTAGATATTGTTTTAGATATATAAATATTTTCAGTTACTTTATCTATTTTTGTTGCACCAAAAATACTATTCCAAACGAAACCACAGCAGAGTTTTTGAATTAATCATTGAGTGAATCAGTGTTTTTGAACAAATCGTTTCAGAGACAAATAGTTTCAGAGACTGCTGATTTATCAGTGTTTTGAAGGAATCATTTGACTGAATGATTACTCCCTCATGTTTTGTTCCAGAATGAATCAGCGTTTTTTAAGGAATCATTTGGCCGAATGATTCAGCTACTCACTCAGAAAGAGTCACTAAGTCCTGGATGAGTCAGTCCTTTTGAACGAATTGTTTGAGTGAATGATTTAATGACTGACTTGTAGTATAAAGACAGTCACTTGCTTTGTTCCTAAGTAAAGTGGTGCTTTTTAAAGAATCATTTGAATTAATGATTCAGTAACTCACTTATTAGATAAAAGTTGCATTTCACTGGTGTAACGATACAACCTGCAGAAAGAATCAATGAAAATTCTCAACATGTTGGACTGAATGTCTCTTGCTCTTGAACTCTTTGCTTTTCAGATTCGAGGACAGGAATTATTAAACTTTTTTTAATTGATACATTTTAACACAGAATGGCCTCTCATTTTTTTAGAAATGTAAACTAATTTAGATTTAATGTTGTCTGTAATGCATAAACATTGTTGGAAATATACAGTATTTACAATATTTGTGCACATACACAAGCAGGTGCATGTGTGACCCAGGTAAAAGCTGACAGACGGCGCTGACAGACTGACTCCACATTTCATTTCTGGCACACAAACGGCCATCTCACACACACACGCCGCACAAAAGCCCCCTGTCAGCGGTGCAAATCATCCTTCCAGCACCTTGGCCAGAGCAATCTCCTCCATGATGATGTTCTGTCTCTGTAGCTGCAGAACTGTGTGTGTGTGTGTTTTGGGGGTAGGTTTCTGCAGGCATCATCTGTGCATTTGGCAACCACGTAAACTAATAAACCCCATTCAACAGAGGAGAAAATCAATGATCACTCTCGCTCTGAGCCTGTCTATATCCTATCAGCTCTCTCTTTAGCATTTAATTATACCCTACCGCGTGTGCACACACACATTTCTAACCCATGTGAAAAGACACATTCAGTACGTTGGATCAAATCAATCTGCTTTGAGCTGGGGGAGGTTCACTGTGTCTGTTTTAATGGCAAATGTTTGATTTTTCAGAATGGCGTCAGGGACGAATGGCCCGAGTGGTCCTGCAGGATGAAGACATCACCACTAAGATTGAAAATGATTGGAAGAGGCTCAACACTCTCATGCACTATCAGGTACAAAAAGAGGACACATATGCTCATACATAATCTCATGGTGCCCTCTTCTGTCTATGCGAGTAGACATTAAAGGGGATGTATCATGGATTTTCTTTGCCCTATTGATATAAAAAAGAATTTGATGTACTAGTATGTAGACATACAGTACTCATCCATTCTCGATACAAAGCTCCCTCCCCAGTGCAAAAAGAGCAAAAATGTTTTTAATCAGTATTTTTCCCAGTTAACATATTTAACCTTCCTTAAAGCAAAATAATAGTATTATAAAATTGCAGTTAAGTATTTAGATATCCTTATTAAATAAGTACAAATTATAGTTACTATATACTTACTATATATATTTTATTTTTTTTGAGACAATTTCATAAGATATTCAGACTCGTTTTCAAAGAAAAAAATATTATAAATATATTTCTCTCTCTCTCTCTCTCTCTCTCTCTCTATCTCTCTCTCTGTCTCTCTCTCTCTCTCTCTCTCTCTCTCTCTCTCTCTCTGAAAATTAGTCTGAATATCTTATGAAATTTTTTCAGTTAAATTTATTTGGTTTTAGGGATGTTCAGATATTTTTAACTGGAAAGTGAGCCAAAAACACTAATTAAGAAAACCATTTTTGCATTTAATTCATTGAAACTAAACTGCAAAATAAACAGGTAATTCAGTAGCCTTGGTGTTGATGTCACAACCATAAGCATATTAGAATATTCCCGCTTATTTTTATATATTAATCTCACAACTTTGTGAGATTGTTGTAACTCATTTCCTATGCAAAGTGTTTAATCATAATAGAGGTCATTTACATATATAAATATTGCAAAGACAGTAGCAAAAACAGCCATTTTAAAAGCCAGATTTTAAATGTTACTAACATTTTACTTGGGAAAAGCAAAATGCTACAAAACTGTAGATTATGGAACCTTGAAAGCATAAGGAATCTTTAAGAAAATTGTATCAACAAGGACAACGCACTACAAAAGTAATCCTAATTTACCTCCTCAGACATGAAACAATTAAGCTCAACCAAAAAAACATTTCCTTTATCTCGCACTGCTCCAAAATGTCTCACTGTGAGTGTTCGGCTCCAGGGAGACAGACGGCTGATCTCTGTCTGAATCGCACTACGCAGGACAGTATAATAGAGGACAATTATTGAGCTCTGCGACTGAAAATTTTAAGTGTGTGGTTGTGAAAGTGCTTGTGTGTACTTGTGTGTGCGTGTGTGTGAGAGAGAAAGGTTGTCCTTTACCTTCAGTGGATTAATTACAGCCTTTACCTTGTCTTTACTTCAGACACCACAGAGACAGCACACGTCAGAGCAGGTACCTGATAACAGCGGTTAGAGAGAAAGAGAGAGTGTCTGTCCAGAGGAGATGCCACAGGGCAAGCACACACATATTCTCATAATTACATCTGAAAGGGCTCATCATATGTGCTGTTATAATGTGAGATCTGAGGATGGTGAGGCAGACATGAAGAGAAAACGCAGTTTCTAGAGTGTTCCACACTTACAAAAAGTTTACCAGGGTAACCATATTTTATTCTTACTACAGTGAAACAATATGTCCACTGTAAAAATCAAAATTTTAGAAAGATCCCATATTACCATTTATACATATATATAGAGTAATAGATAGTATAGTGCTATAGAGTGGAGTAAGGCATATTTTAAGAGAGCAGTATAATCACCAGCTTTATTAGGTACACCTTGCTAGAACTGGGCTGGACCCCCTTTTGCCCTCAGAACTGTCTTAATTCTTTGTGGCATCGATTTGACAAGGTGCAGGAAACATTCCTCTGAGATTTTGGTCCATATTAATATGATAGCTTCATGCAGTTGCTGCAGATTTGTCGGCTGCACATCCGTGATGCGAATCTCCTGTTCCACCACATCCCAAAGGTGCTCTATTGGATTGAGATCTAGTGACTGTGGAGGATTTGAGTATAGTGAACTCATTGAAGTCATGTTCAAGGAACCAGTTTGAGATGATTTGAGCTTTGTGACATGGCACGTTCTGGAAGTAGCCATCAGAAGATGGGTACACTGTGGAGATAAAGGGATGGACATTGTTAGCAACAATACTCAGGTAGGCTGTGGAGTTTAAACAATGCTCATTTGGTATTAAGAGGTACAAAGTGTGCCAAGAAAAATATCCCTGATACCATTACACCATCAGCAGCAGCCTGAACTGTTGACAGAAGGCAGGATGGATCCATGCTTTTATGTTGTTTACACCAAAATCTGACTCTACCATCTGAATGTCACAGCAGAAATCGAGACTCATCAGACCAGGCAACGTTTTTGTCCGATTTTGTTGAGCCTGTGCAAATAGTAGCCTCAGTTTCCTGTTCTTAGATGACAGGTCTAGCACCCAGTGTGGTCTTCTGCTGCTTCAAGATTCGTCATGTTGTGCATTCAGAGATGCTGTTTTGCAGACCTTGCTTGTAACAAGTGGTTATTTGAGTTACTGTTGACTTTCTATCAGCTCAAACCAGTCTGGTCATTCTCCTCTGACCTCTGGCATCATTAAGGAATTTTCGCCCACAGAACTGCCACTCACTGGATATTTTCTTTTTTTCGAACCATTCTCTGTAAACCCTAGAGATGGTTGTGTGTGAAAATCCCAGTAGATTAGCAGTTTCTGAAATACTCAGACCAGCCCGTCTGGCACCAACAACCATGCCATATTCAAAGTCACTTAAATTACCTTTCTTCCCCATTCTGATGATCAGTTTGAACTTCAGCAGATCATCTTGACCATGTCTACATGAGTTGCTGCCATGTGATTGGCTGATTTTGATATCTGTGCTAACGAGCAGTTGAATAGGTGTGCATAATAATGGGGCCGTTAATCTAACGTTTTTTTATTTTTATAATATATATAATATAACATCTTAGCAATGCTGTTTTCCTCTGGGTATGTAATTTGGTGTCCAAGTGTGTAAGTAAATTACAAGACGTCTTGCTTGGGGAGCTGTATACTAACTATTTTCTATATTAACTCTTACTGTCTCCACAGAGACCAGTGAAATTTAGTGAAGTTTAGAGAAAGAGAAGAGAAAACAGAAGGCAGGGAGCTTTAGAGAACACCACATTAAAATACATGACTCCTACGCCCTCCACACAAGCACCCTCACCTCTCTCCTGAAATACTACGGATATGCTAATCCCAGCCATTCGTCGAGTTCCTCAATAGAGTAAGGGCATATTTTAAGAGAGCAGACAGTATAATCAGCAGCTGTGTCCTTCTAACATTTCGTGCTGTGGCTTCATAAACCTGTGGTCACCATGTTCTTCTCTGATTGCTCATTTTGATTGCACAGGGTTGATTAGAGCACTAGTCATGAAAAAGTTTTCATCAGTCTGAACACTGGCGTGGTCGTATTTCTCTAGGCTCTGCTTCTCCCACTCGCTCATTCTCTTTCTTCTTTTTCTCACTCATCCACTCTTACTTGAAATCAGTGAGCCTCTTGACCTTGTGTAGGCTGAATGACATTACAGGAGACTGGCAGCGTGTCCCTGATGGGCCACTGTACTCCTCAAATTTCCAATTTAAATAGTTGGAGCAGCATGAGAGACACTGGCATTAACAATTCAAATAAACAGAGGCCTCTGTTAATGTGTGCATTATTATCTCCTGTATCTCACAGGAATGTCACAGTGGTAATTTCAATGAGGCGTTTTGACTAGAAGTGTGCACAAACTCGGCTAGTTGTTCTTAGGGAACCCTGCTGAAAAAAATATTGTGCAAAATTCACTTTGACAGATGTATTATTTTTGAACATAATTATGTGTCCGCAGTGTGTACATAACCACCCTATTATGGTAAAAATCCACCTACTGTTTATTTTCCCCATAAATTAGAAACCGTGCATTTTAAAACAAACCGTTCAGGAATGCACCCATTGCGACGTCACAGTGAAACAGGCCCCGCCCACGACTGATGGCGGAGTCTGTCCTATTAGCTTAGCTCCACCCCTGAGGAAGCTGTACACAGTCCACCATGTGTATCGATCTGAAGCATGAGCCTTAAAGGCATAGCCCTCTTCTGGAAAGGGGGCAGGAAGCAGCAGCTCATTTGCATTTAAAGATACACACTTAAAAAGGAGCAATTACAGCATGGTGTAATAAATGATTTGTGGAGTATTTGAGCTGAAACTTCACACACACATTCTGGGGACACCTGAGGCGTATTACATTTGGTAAAAAGGGACATAATACAGTAGGTCTCCTTTAACTGATGTGTGTATTTAGCACAAGCCCTTGATGCCCATGAGTGTAAGTAAGTTTTGTTGGCTCCAAAAGAAAATAGATATACATCTCTGTTGTATATCATTGTATAAGGCACTTGGCATAGATAACTTCTGGGGGTTAAGCTGTCTTTTCAAGTGCTGACAAAGCTCAAGGACTTACAGTCTGACATACAACCCTATTTATATACCTGCTCGTCACTTTTATTTTAGACACACAATGTAGATATACATTATAGTATATATTAACTGTCAGAGTTAAATTTCCTTGGATTTTCCTTTATAGGTAAACCATGCCTGTTATATGTCCCTCAATGCATTTATCATGTGTATTATGATGCTTTCATTCATTTCAGCTATTAAACGCCCATCATTCTGCTGTGTTTATCATGTGTCAAAGGCTATTCACGCTCTTTGTGCTAGCGTGACCAAGCCTGCCATATTTCAAAGAAGAGTCAGAATGGCGGACACATCACCGCATCCTTTCCCACTGCCTGGATGCAGCGTCTGAGTTAAAGGCGCGTTAGCTTGCGGATCGCCATCAGATAGAGCGCAGGCAGGGGGATCAGAGATACATGAGGAAAAGGGGTCAGCTGTCTGCTTGATGCAAACGTTATCATGAGGAAAGCTCACTCCTTATCACTCTCACACCCACCGGCGGCCCGCCTGCCTGGCTGAGGATTATCCCTCAAGGGCGAATGCTTCTTCCCTCCATCATTCAGGCTCCGTATGGCAGCCACCTCCACTGCAGAGACCCGCTGTGAGAGAAGAAGGGTAGATTGTGCATGAGGCTGCACAGAGCCAAAAATATGTTATAAATCCAAATACCCAAAATAATATTTATAATTTTCTTTCTTATATACAATGACCACTGTTTGATGCTTACTAGCCCAGTTCCATGACTCATGGTCAGGAGAACAGAAACTCTGGAGGGAGAAAGTGAGCCATGAAAAAGACGTTTGCGAGTGTCATCCTACTCGGCCGCTTCTCTGAGGTGATTCGTCCACAGGCCTGGACTCTTTCAAGTGTCTCTCCAGTCAGGCTATTAGCCTGCTCTGCAGTGAGGGTCGGCTGAGGAGAAACCTGCACTAATAGGGCTGGAGCTTATGGGGGCGTACAGGGGCTAAAGTAACACCATCATCAGCTGTGAGAGTGTAGGGAGGTGAGTGAAGACTCCTAACTACCCTCAGCCTTCAGCAGAGCTCAGGATGTGTTTATAGTCTCCATTATGGTGGTCAGAGAGGTTTTCTGAAATGAAATGGACTCGAAATTTGATGTTTTATGTTGACGGGGGATCTTAGGCTGTGGCACTTGACCTAGTTCACTAGTATCTAAAATATCTTTTTTGGCTTATAGAGGAGGTTGTTGGCCTCTTTTCAGTAGCTTTTGTTAAACGAATACAATCCTTATCCAATCCATCATCATCATCATCATATATGATTTTTTTTGTGTCTAGTGGGAGATGTCGCCTGATGGTCAAACATCTGGGCTAATCAAAACTAAAGACAATTTGTATTGTATTGTATCACACTCATTTATATACACAGTTTTCTTGGTGGCTGCTTACTGGCCCACCCCAAGTCTATAATATTGTGGTCCTTAGATATGACTCTTGTTCCCTCCTTTAATGTAAATTTTTTGCCCATATTAGTATATTATTGGCCCATATTAGATGAAAATCAATCAAATAATAGCATAAGTATGAGCAATATCAACTAATTATTGGATCTCTAAAATCCATTTATTAAATTTTCTGTGTAACATCTAAACATAGAGACCAGATAAGCACCTCAAAAGCTGTTAGTATGCGATTCGGCCAGGATTTTGCCAGATCGTTTTCAGGAAGTTGCTTTCTTGTGCTGAATTGAGGTTGAGTCAGTTGTCTTTGTGAGGGTAGACCTCATTTCCTCTGCAGCTCTTGACAGTTCAGATTAATCCAAGAAGATCAGATGGAGCTCCAGCACTCACAGAGCAGACAGAGAGAAATGGAGAGTTTCACCCCAATATATAAAAGTCCTGGACCTCATCTTTCCTCATCTTTTCTACTTTCTCGTCTCCAAATGACGCTACATTCGCTACATTCCCTCGCCTGTCAAACTCTTCCTTTTGACCTGTCTTTGTGTTTGTATTTTTATCATTACCCTCCATTCTACATCTTAGTTACTCAAAAGAAATTGGTCTAGGGTTTACTTTGAAACAGTTTTTACTAAGAAAATGCTAGTAAGTTTCACAAATGTTTACAAAGAAATGGCAGCATAACAATTAATTAAATATGAAATGCACATATTACGTACTCCAGTAATCATTTTTACAGTGTAATTCTTGCATTCATGATGTCCAAACTTTGATTTTAGTGGTTTTACATCTGTGCATTAAAGCTCCTTTTTCCTTTCTCTTCTGTTTGGGCCACTCAAATTGCAGCTTACAGCTATATTTTCTACTCTTTCAGCTCAGTACTCACCTTTGTGGAGTGTACGAGGCAACAGTCAGTGAACAACGCCATTACATTTCAATGAGCCTCTTTCTCTCTCTTTTACTCCTTCCATCATCTTTGAGTGCTGTAGAGTGACATGCATCCCAGTGAAGGAGATCTCATGTGCTGTCATATGTAAATATGGGTTTCTTGTAGGGCTGTCAAGTTAAAATTCGAATTTTGAATATTCGTTGCATTTAAAATAAAACTTTTAGGTGTGCGTCAGGCTTGCTGATGATGATGTAAGAGTCGTTGTTGCGTGTTAATGTTTTTTTTAACATATCCAGTCGGACCCACTAAATGCGGTGTTGTTGCATTCATTCAGTACATCGCAGAAAAAATAAGCGCAATGTGGAGGAGATCTTGTTTACGTCAACTGTAAAGCCTACTTAACGCTTCGGCTCTTTGTATTAAACTATGCATAGATACATAATGCTGTTTTGTTCATAATTGTTTATGCAATTTATGAAATTATATTTGACTTATAAACGTAAGTTTAAACGTTACGTGCTTTTTTTACAGACAGTCATGTTTTTTACATTGTTTTTCATTAGTAATATAAGTAAAAAAGTTTTTCAGCCATTTTGACAGCCCTAGTGTCTTGTCTAATCAAAAAGTCCTTTCTCTGAGCAAAGTACAACTTTCCTTTTACCCAAGAAAGGCTTTAATGCGCATTTGATCAGAGAACACGACGTTAACTCCCCTAATATATTTATAACTAGAACAGATCTTTTTAAAGCATTTTAACGTTGCTATATTTCAGCACTGGGGAGAAACCAAACAATTTCACACTGTTTTTGAAAAGCACTGAGAATCTGTTCAGTTTGCAGAAGTAATATCAACTCCTCAAAAGCAGAATAAAATGGCATTAGTTGTGCTCCACTATCTTAAACATTTCTTGATAATAAAAGGCTGTGAAACCAAAAGCTGTGAAATGAGATTTAAGGGGGAAGGAAAGAGGCTTGACATGAACGTTGTGTTTCTTGTACAGGTATCAGACCGCTGTGTGGTTGCTTTGGTGCCCAAGCAGACGTCCTCCTACAACATTCCTCCCACAACTAGCATCTCTCGGACTTCTATCAGTAGATACGGTGAGTATGTTTGTCAGATGATGATGATGATGTTGTCGCACAATTCACTGTGATTGAGAAGAGGTCTGTAATTATATGTTTAGCTAGTTAGAAGCAGTATAGATATATAGATGTAAATACACAGTTTAAGACTGGCTTTCAAATGATGCATTTGATGATTGTGCGCTCGAGCCACGTGCCGCAGTTTTGCTTTGCAGCCCGCAGGATGCCCAAGGGAGCCTTCGGGAGCCTTCGGGGCACCAGAGAATGAGAGTGAGAGCAAGAGAGCATGCCAGGGAGGGTAAGAGGAAGAGAAAGAGGTGTTAGCAGTTAGCGTGAAGCTCAGTAATGCTGATTTCTCCGCTGAGTTTGGATGCCGCCCGTAATGGACACATTAGCTCCTTCCCCATAGCGTTGCTTTGAGGGAGTGCCACAGGGCTCCCCATCTGGCCCGTTCTCATTTTCCATCACACTGAGCTGCAGGCCACTCTCTGATTGCTAATTATGCACCGCCGATGATACTTCACACGGGCGAAAAAACTCAAATGACACGCAGCCAAATACCAGGGCCAGCAATGAAATGGAGCCCCTTGTGCGTTGTCACCTAGCAACCCTGCCAAACTACACACACAAACATCTCACCTGGCTTCAATTCACTAGATCCACATGAAACAGGGCCCGTATCAGCATATTACACGATTCAGTTAATCAAAGCTTGAGAACGTTTCTTGCATCTGTGCAATTTAATGAAAGAGTGTAATTATCTTCTCTTATCACTTGTAAACATAATGACATTTAAAGTTCAGGGAACACTTCAAACGTCCAAAGATGCAACAAGCAACCTGAGAAATATTCTATAAAGCTATCTTTATTTCTCAGCCATGCTCTCCGTTAACCAACAAACCTCAATCTTTTTGTATCCTCCCCCTGAATTAGGTAGTTAAGAGTTTTTAGGGTTACGTTTGGCACTTTGATCTATTTTATTGCAAAAAGCTTGTTGTATATTTTAGGAAACTCATCAAGTGGGAATGAGATGGCACAACACAGTGCAGTTTTTGGCTGTTTTTACAACCTGCTCTTGTGTGTGGTGCATAAAAAGCAGCTATCTCATCTGGCAGAGCCCCGGTGCCCATCAATCACGCCATGGCACAGCGGGCACAGCTGTGCACAGGCACCTGCTGATTGATTCATATCAATTTAATGCTCAACACTTAGCAGCTCGGCTCAATTTAGCATGCCAGCAATCTCGGCCCAAAATAACACACTGCTCACACACCTCTGTGAATAACTGTGAATGTGTATATACATGTATGTTATGAATATTTTACACATCATTATATAAGCATCCAGCCCATAAGTAAGTCAGAAATTAATTCACTAATCCCTCTGATTAATTCTAATTTGTTAAACTGATTAAAAGTCTAATTAATAGTCCAATAATTAAACAATACCATACTATTTATATTATATTATATTATAAAAAAAAATTTGTGACTATGTATATTTACACATTCGGCAAGTAATTTGTTAGACTGAGTAAGATTAACAAATAACTTCTGTGTTTGTGAGTCTTTTTTATGGAAGCCCATTTTACACCACAAAATTAATGATTTGGTAAAATTATGACAGAAATAATTGTTACACAAAAGTTACTAAAATATGAAATTATGAGCTACTAAGTTATAATTATACGATAAAAAGTTGAAATTATGACACAAATTAACGGGTTAGTTCACCAAAAAATGAAAATTGTCATTAATTACTCACCCTGATGTCGTTCCACACCTGTAAGACCTTCGTTGATCTTCAGAATACAAATTAAGATATTTTTTATCAAATCTGATGGCTCAGTGAGGCCTCCATTGCCAGCAAGTTAATTTACACTTTCAGTGCCCAGAAAGCTACTAAAGACATATTTAAAACAGTTCATGTGAGTACAGTGGTTCAACCTTAATATTATAAAGGGACAAAAATACTTTTTGTGCGCCAAAAAAACCAAAATAACAAATTAATCAGCAATATCTAGTGATGGGCGATTTCAAAACACTGCTTCATAAAACTTCGAAGCTTTACGAACCTTTTGTTTTGAATCAGTGGTTCGGAGCGTGTATCAAACTGCCAAAGTCATGTGATTTCAGTAAAGGAGGCTTCATTACCTCATACGTGTTTCGTAATTTCAATGGTTCACCACTGGGGGGCGTGACTTTGGCAGTTTGATACACGCTCCGAACCACTGATTCGAAACAAAAGATTCGTAAAGCTTTGAAGCTTCATGAAGCAGTGTTTTGAAATCGCCCATCACTAGATATTGTTGAATAATTGGTTATTTTGTTTTTTTGGCGCACAAAAAGAATTCTTGTTGCTTCATAACATTAAGGTTGAACCACTGTAGTCACATGAACTGTTTAAATATGTCTTTAGTATCTTTCTGGGCACTGAAAGTGTAAATTAACTTGCTGTCAACGGAGGCCTCGCTGAGCCATCAGATTTTATCAAAAATATCTTAATTTGTGTTCCGAAGATGAACGAAGGTCTTACGGGTGTGGAACAACATGAGGGTGAGTAATTAATGACAGAATTTTCATTTTTGGGCAAACTAACCCTTTAATGACAATTCTAAACATACACTAAAAGTGTCAAGATGTTCCAATTTTCTGTAATGGATACACTCAAATAGTCAAGTTGTAATCTCTCAATGTCAATACTGTGGCAACAGCCAAAAGGACTGCAAGTTTGCAGTAGCTTTAGATTGATTGAACCGAAATCTACTTCTTCCTGTACGCCCCCACTGCTAACACCACCATTTCTCCTGAATTCTCCCTTGTGACTTCGGCCTGCTCAAAATTCCACTTCTGTCTCGAAATAGCTGAGGCTATTTGCCTTCCTTTGCTGTTTCACATGCCCTTTGAAGCCAGGTGACGAGGACAGAGAGAGCGAGACTTTGAAAGGATGCAGAAGAATATACCACCGTTGTGAAAAGCCGATCCGACCTCCCAAGAGAGCACTCAACCACTGCAAAAAAAAAAAAAAAAAAAGCCACACATCTAATTGGAGAAGTGAGCAAGAGACTGATTATTTAACACGCGAGGATGGAGGAAAAAAAGGGATGAGATGGATGAGCGGGGAGCTTAACTCATTAGAAATCTTTAGATGCATTGATTAGGTCCTGCGATGCAGACGTTTAAAGCATGTGTGCAGCACAATGAATCAGGACGAGCCAATTATGAAGCCTTTGAAGAGGAGGCCAGAGAGCGTCGACTCATCTTGCTCAGTCTCGAACGAATACAGAGATGAATCCTCTACAGAGAGAGAGAGAGAGGAGGAAAGAGATACACAGGGTTAGACAGAGTAAATGAAATGTGAGAGGGCCACGCTCTTTCTATTCATCCCTAAGAATGACAATGTGGAAGAATGGCGGTGTAAGAAGATCATAATACTCTTTCTATATATCTATCTCTCTCTATTCCCGCAGACTCGACATTCCGGTACACGGGCAGTCCGGACAGCCTGCGCTCCCGTGCTCCTATGATCACCCCGGACTTGGAGAGCGGAGTTAAAGTCTGGCACCTGGTGAAGAACCACGAGCACGGGGACCAAAAGGAAGGCGACCGCGGCAGCAAGATGGTATCTGAGATCTACCTCACCCGCCTGCTAGCTACTAAGGTAACACCTCACATTTTTGTGGTGAATTTTAAACTTAAAGATGAATTGAATAAAGGGTTTGAAATTTACACCCGCCAACCAGCCAGATGCGGGTGAAAATCAGCCGTGGCGGGTAACACACATCAACTCATTAACAAATTTGGCGGGTTATGAACCTTATATTACATCCTATCACTATCAGAGCTCCTCCCCTGAATTTTTGTATGTATCCTAGTGATTTACTGTTTTGGACTGCCTCCTTTTACTTGAGAATGAAACGTCTGGATTGATACCTGTGAGATGTGTGGCGAAGAGACAATAGGCCACTTTTTTAACCTGTTGTCCCTCCATTTAGGGGTCCGATTAATGCAAACTTTCCTGTATTGTTATAAAGACACCAATATTATACCTTTGTGCTTTCATTGATAAACATTTGCCATCAATATACTGATGTAAAAAGCATATGAATTTTATCATCATGACATCATATATATTGAAATGATGAAATATTTTGGGGCATCATTTTTATTATCATCATCATCATCATCTGACACCTTTGCAGTGAGAATGGGTTGGCTTTTTTGAATGGATGTCACTGGAGATATTTCAATATGCTGAAAATGAATCAGAAAATTTTGTTTTTATTAATCCTATTTTATTTTATTTTTATTGTTTGAGCAAACCATGATTGACTGTCGTAAAACTGAAATGCATTTAATGATTCAGAATCAGATGTTTAAATCTAATCAGTGATTTTGATAATGTAATAATCTGATATTTCTGATATTTTAATTTGGGTAATAGAAGTTCTGAATGGCCGATAACTACTTTTCTTTTTTCTTTTAGGGTACGCTGCAGAAATTTGTGGATGACCTGTTCGAGACTCTTTTCAGTACGGTGCACAGAGGCAGCGCGCTTCCTTTAGCTATCAAATACATGTTTGACTTCCTGGATGAACAAGCGGACAAGCACGGCATCCATGACACCGATGTTCGCCACACCTGGAAAAGCAACTGGTGAGAGGACACACTCGTGTACACACTACCTAACCTCGAGAACGAAAAACGAAAGTAGTTTTTTCCCAGTTTCTGCAATACAAAGCCATGTAATTTTTCTATTCTGTTTTTGTGTGCGTATCTTCACAGCCTTCCTCTGCGTTTCTGGGTGAATGTGATAAAGAATCCCCAGTTTGTTTTTGACATCCACAAGAGCAGCATCACGGATGCGTGTCTGTCTGTGGTGGCTCAGACCTTCATGGACTCGTGTTCCACATCTGAACACAGACTGGGCAAAGACTCGCCCTCTAATAAGCTCCTTTATGCTAAAGATATCCCCAACTACAAGAACTGGGTAGAAAGGTAAAACAATTGAATGCCATTAACGATATTTAACTGTTAGTTTTTAATATTATTTTTGTAATAAAATAAACCCCACCATTCTCATTCTCTTCATATAATGTTAATTCAATAGTACAAACAAGCTCCCACACAACATTGATTTTCGGTATTGACTATCGCCCCCTGGCTGTCTCCACAGGTACTACGCTGACATCAGCAGGCTGCCAGCCATCTCCGATCAGGACATGAATGCATATTTGGCAGAACAGGCACGACTTCACTCCAATGAGTTTAACATGCTCAGTGCCCTCAACGAGATTTACTCCTACATTAGCAAGTACAGCGAAGAGGTGAGGCGAAAGAAGATTCATCTGAAAACATGCTGTCAACCTTAATGTTCAAAACATTCTCAATCTGCTCTGTATTGAAACCGACTTCTCTACTGTCTAAAGTGCCTAAACAGAGCCACACAAGTGAATTATAAAATATTTATTTTGTTTATGGATCAATGGTTCTAGGCAAAGAGTGTAGAATCTGCCTACACTGGATACATGTAACGATAAAAATACACTGGATCTCCAGACTGTTGCATCAAATTATTTTATTACAGTATCTTTTATAATACTATATATATATATACAGTATATCAGGGCTTGACATTAACATAATTTCAGCCTACAGCCTAATCAAAGGTAGCCAAGCTCGTCGTAGCACAAAATTACAATCCGATCACAATTGGTTATCGATTAACTTGCAGTTAGTGAAGGCGGGTTCACATTGAATGACACACAACATAAGTGCTCTCTCGCGTGCGCTCTCCCTCTCTCTCTCACGCGTGCGCGTGATCAGATCTCCTTGCGCCTGAATAGTCAAATACACGCACACACAGAAGTCAAAATGTCCATGGTGTGGAGTATCTCGTGTGAATACAGTCGGTTATGGCTTAAGTGTACATAAACAGGTTGGTAAAAACTGGATGTATTAGTATATTACGTCCATGCATTCAGCAGCCCAATTAAATACCTGTCTGTCATTAATGTTAATCAAACAACAAAAGATGTTAAATACATGTTAAATAAACTTACTGTATCTGAAAAAATATATTTAACTTACTATTATATTAGTAATTCGTTAATTTGCTTCTTTGTTCTTTTTATATAGTCTATAACAAAAATAACTTATACAATTATAAAATGTATCATATTATGGTCATACCCACCCCTTGCCCACCCATACATACCAGTTGATTTTTGATGGTCAATCTGCATTTGAAAGTTTGAAAGAGTTTTAAATCTAGCTTATCAAGTGAAATGACTCAAAATCAAGTAATTTTAGCATGCCAAGTCAACTTTAATCATATAAAATGTAATTTCCCAACAGCAAAATTGTGGCCAGTGAAAATGCTGAGTGGCTAGTAACTTTGGAAAATTACTAGCCACAGTGGCTGGTGAGCAAAAAAGTTAATGTCAAGCCCTGCAGTGTATATATATATATATATATATATATATATATATATATTATATGTACCTTAATATATATTATACTGGTGTAGTTCCTCAGCCATAAATACTTCTTCCAGATCAATACAGTCTTATTTGTAGAATAACATGCATGAAACAAGAGGTTTCACAGAATGATGTCATCTTTAAACAGTCTCTAAAGCCAGCAGCAGCAAGCTTCAGAGTCACACACACACACTTATGCACAGTGTGGGGACAGACAGGGAGAGAGAATGAATAGGCTTCTGATGAGGAAGATTACACACAGCTAGATCACTGACAGCCACTCCGACACAAAGAGCACTAGAGTAGGGCCCACGATGGAGATGTTCCAACCGTAATGGCAGCTCCACTCAGGGGACCCATTAGTCTGACCTTTACTTTACACAGCATTTAGGACAGTGCCAAGAGCCCGGAGACACAGCTCCGCCTGCAGCCTCTCCTCTCGCTCTCATGTAAATATCCTTCTTTGGTTGCTGGTCTGAATTCTCTTGTCCTCACATTCCTACGTACTCTCTTTTTTGCATATCCTTTCATTCTTTTATATACTAGGTCTGTCTTTCTACAAATAGAGCAGTGATTCCCAAACAGGCATATGTGTACACCAAGGGTACTTGAGCAGATTCCAGGGGGTACTTATAAGATTTTAAGTTTGCTTTGAAGATTTAAATAAGTGTATTTAAAGGGTTAGTTCACCCAAAAATTAAAATTATGTCATTAATTACTCACCCTCATGTCGTTCAACACCCGTAAGACCTTCATTCATCCTCGGAACACAAATTAAGATATTTTTGATGAAATCCGATGGCTCAGTGAGGCCTCTATTGCCAGCAATGTCACCAAACCTTTCAAGATCCAGAAAGCTACTAAAGACATATTTAAAACGGTTCATGTGACTACAGTGGTTCAACCTTAATATTACAAAGCGACGAGAATACTTTTTATGCACCAAAAAAACAAAATAACGACTTTTCAACAATATGTAGTGATGGGTGATTTCAAAACACTGCTTCATGAAGCTTCGAAGCTTTACAAATCTTTTGTTTTGAATCAGTGGTTCGGAGCGCCAAAGTCACATGATTTCAGTAAACGAGGCTTTGTTTACTCGATCCGAACCACTGATTTGAAACAAAAGATTTGTAAAGCTTCAAAGCAGTGTTTTGAAATCAGCCGTTATCGGTCATAAAATGTTGCTTTTAAAATATTGTAAAATCTATCTTATAGATATTAATGTATAGAGTCTTCAAAATATCATCTTTTGTGTTCAACAGAAGAAAGAAACTCATACAGTTCATGTTTGGAACAACGTGAGGTTAAGTAAATTATGACAGAATTTTTGGGTGAACTATCCCTTTAACTAGGGACTCCTGAGCATCTAGCTATCTACCAAACATAAAATCAATACTGAAGTCATCAGATGCCATTTTTAAAGCAGTAACCGCTCAATATGTCTCTAATTACCTTTTATAACTTGCATAGAATGAAGATAGAAAGACTGTATTCGATAATATTCGATAAGGAGTTAAGTTGAAAAGAAAAGGAAAACATGTCTGGTTTGCTGTCAATGAATTGAGCCTTGTGGGTGACAAACAATGTTGAAAAATGTTGAGAAACACAAGTGTAGACCGTGAAGCCACCTGCTTGTGTTTATTTTCCCTGCAGAATCTCAAAAAAAAAAAAGAAAGAAAGCACAAAGCTAAGAGGAGAACATCCTTTTGTTCACCCAGCCAAATGTGTGCGGCGGGACAATCCGTACCTGCATGCAGTAATTCAGATTCATTATACAGTGCAAATAGGACAACTGAAAATAATTACCTCTGTCAGCGCTCCGGAGCACTTAACCTGATGAGAGAGGAAGAGAGAGCGCTAGACAGAGAGAGAGAATATGCGCTCTCCTTAAAATGAAGGCGACTGAATCAGACACAATGATGTGGAGAGTGCTCCTGCAGCTGTGCTGAAATGCATGAAAAATTCAGTGCACGCGCTCCTCGTCGAATACATGCTCATGCTGTGAGCCTCTAACGGAAGCTCGGAGCGGCTGTAGAAGTGTTGACCTGCCCCGTAGCTACAGCCGCTGAGACAAACCGAGCAGGTGTGGGCCCAACTTGGCTCCCATGGCAGGCGTCCTGGGAATACTGGATGCTGATGGAAGATGAAACAGACATCTAGTGCCTCATGATCCTGTTGATGGCTTCCAAATTTGACTTTTATGCATGATTGTTTGTTTGCCGCAGTGTGGCTCTTAATGCTAAAGTGATGCTAATGTAATTCCTTATTGAAGGTGGAATGAAGCTTAAGGCCAAGAAAGGGTGGGCCGAACTTGGTTTGAATGTTGTCTGAGGTGGTATAGCATAGTTTAACCAAAAGGTTCAAGATTCATTTGAGATTCGTGACATTGAGCATTTAAAGGGATAGTTAACACAAAAATGAAAATTATTCGTTATTATTAATCATTATTTATTCACTCTCATGTCATTCCAAACCTCTATGACTTCAATCTGTGGAATACAAATGATATTTTGCAGAATGTTCACGCTGCCCTTTTAAATACAACAACAGATGGAAATTTACCGGGGAACCTAGCAGGGGAGTCGGGGGACAATTTTTTTTTATTATTATTATTATTATTTTGATGAGAATATGCATTGATGGCATCTAAAGAGCTTTATTACATATTGCTGAGTTTCATTTTTTGAATACTTCATTCGATTACAGCAAATTACAACTAAGATTTTGAGCTGTTCCTCACATAGTTACACAGATTTGCAGTGTGAGTCATATAGACTATTTTATGGTGCTTTCTTGTCCTTTTTGGACCTTGACAGCAGGGCTATTTTTTAAGTGAAACTGAAATAAAATTAAGTATAAATATTGGATTAAAAATATATATAAAATAAATGAAAATTAAAAATGTTGCCTTGTGAACGTGAAATGAACAAAATCTGAAAAACTGTAAAATTAATTCAAACTAAATAGTATTATTTAAAAACAAAAACTAATAAGAATGACAAAATCGCATGATAAAGTAAATTAAAGCGAAATCTAAAAAATGTAATTGTATATGAATAATACTAAGATAACACTGCTTGACAGTCCTTGTACAGTCACTTTTTGTGCTTTTAATGTATGATTAAAAAATGAGAAAAACATCTCATAATAGCAAAATATCTATGGAAGGAAGAGTTTGGATTGACAGAAGGACAGAATTAAAACTTTTCCTTTGACCTTAGGTTACTTTATAGCACTACTTGTATAGTTTGGATAAATGTCAGTTAAGTGACATAGTATTCATAAAGTTAGAAGTAGTAGAATGATTCTTTGTTTACAATCAGTCATTCTTTCGCAGTTACAGGAGGAGATTCCCACATACACCCATCCTCCACTGCCCTCACGTCCACCATTTTAGGCATCTTAAAGATATCATTAATGAACCCCATCTTGGCTAGCTGGAAGTGCCCATATCGATCTAATTTCCCATTATTTTCACTGTTTGATGTGCAAATGAGTGGCAGACAGCAGCCACAATACCACTTCCCACCGTGTTCCTCTGACACCACAGTCAGAGACTATGACATGAGCACAGAGAGGGGTCGATCCCGTCTGCCCGCCCCCTCTCAACATGACTCGACATTTTTGACTGCTCTGTTTTAAAAAAAACACACGGATGGAAAATGAGAGATGGCACTCTGCAGATTGGGTCAGACTCAAGTTATACTTTCCTTTTTAATGAAATATTCATGAAATGAAGTCTCTGACAATTTTTCTCTCAGAGACTGAAAATTAGTCCAAGTCTCATACCACAATGAGCAGTAACTGTGATAATTAGATATAGAGTATGCCGTCTGAAGAAAGTGTCTGGTGTTTAATGGATGCCTGGATCAGTTTTATGTTCTAGTTGCGAATGTATGCGAACAGCAGCTTTGTTCACATTTAAACCCAAATCTGTTTGTTTAGACAGTGTGGTCTGTATCTGCCAAAAGAGTTTTCTAATATCTTAACATTAAATAAGATATATTTTTATACTATATTGTAAATATTAAAAATATCTATGATAAGATAAATTAAAATAAAATAAATTTTTAATATTAAAAATGTTTTATTTAAATTTACAATATATAAAATGTATCTTATTTAAATGTACCTTATCTTAGATATTTTTAATATTTACAGCATAGTATAAAAATATATTGTAAATATCAAAAATATCTAAGGTAAGATACATTTAAATAAGATACATTTTTAATATTATTATAATTAATTTATATATATATATATATATATATATATATATATATATAATTATTATTTTATTTTTTTATATATTATTTTATATATTTTACGCTCATATCATTAAACGCTGCATTCAGTTTTGTGGCCATGTTCTGTCCATCCGTCCAGGGATCACATTAAAATATCTAAACTTTCTTATCTGATAAATGTAACTAATTATTATATTATATATTTTAATTAATTTTATATTTCATTTATATTTTACTCTGCTATGAAGTCATTTCATTAATTGCTGCATTAAATTTTGTGTTAATGCTCCCCCTCTGTCCTTGGATCACATTAAATGCTTTATAAACTTTTTGATTTTTCCATCCTTCATTACGTTGTAATGCATTCCTCAGAGCATGCGAGATCTGACATCTGCCGTAATGCCAGAGTGATTAACACCTTCCTCTGTTCTTTTCCGTAGATCACTGCTGCACTGGAACAGGACGAGACTGCAAAGAAACAGCGACTGGCCTACAAAGTGGAGCAGCTCATCGCCGCCATGTCGCTGGAGAGCTGAGAGAATGACAAAGCTTGAACAAAGGACGAAAGACTCAGTCAAACCATCATCCAAAGCCTCTTCACATGAAAGAGAGCAACACTGGCTAGAGACATGACACCAACAATAGCTTGTGCTTTTTTTTCTACAATTTTGTGAAGAGGTCAACTTTTAAGACCAATGGACAACTATTTGATGAAAGCAAGTCACATGGCTTTCATCTTGAGGATGAGATCAGGCGTGGAAACTATGGAGTTCTGTTTTTAGTTGTTATTTTAAAGAACCTTGTGGCACGAGCAGCTTCCTGGGGCTTTTTTTTTATTTGTTTGGTTGGTTTGTTTGGTTTGTTTTAGTTCATTTGGTTCGATGTGCCTAGCACTGATTATCGTGATGGATGCAAGACTTGCAGAATCTGAAGAGACGCTGGTACTTCCTCAAAAAATGTGCTTGCTAAAAAACATTTCAGGAGGATTCAACCGAAGGAAACGGACATCTACTGCCTCGCCATTTACCGTCCAGTTGATGGCTTTTACTTCCAAATTTTATTTTTATACATGAGTGCTTTTTGAGTTCTTTTCATTGAGTCGGCTAGTATAATTCCTCATCTTGGTGTGGCGAAAGTTCAAGTGTCTTTCTGTCCTTGGAAAGCAGCGGCTGCTACCAACACGTGTGTGCATGTCGACACGCTAGTACAAACTTTCGAGTCCCTCTGACCTAAGAGACCACGAGGCATCTATATGGTTTGGGAGCTAATGAAACTAACAAAAAGGGGGTCAAAGTTCAACCAGCATGTCCCTAATTGACTGCAAAAGACCAGAAACCAGTATCAAACTGGACGAACTCCACTCTACGGTTTCTCTGTGTGCATATGTCCTGTTTTATACACGTTAGCGTATGTGAATGTACAAACGTTACTCTATTTTGTCTTCGCATTTTTGTTGCTTTTCTAAAACGGGAGTCAGTTGAGCTGATCTCTCCGGCACGACGTCCTAAAGAACTGAACCTCCTTCTCCATAATAGTGCTGCTGAGATTCAGATACGAAAGTAGCAACTTCAGCTCAAATCACGCGTGGAGAAACCCCACCTTCCCTTTCAAACGAATGGACTCCCTTGAGATCATCTTACCAGAGAGTATTAATTATTATGTATGGTCCAATGTGTGTGTAGTCTGCATGCATTATACAGTACCTCATATTAAAAAAAAAATGTCTCCTTTCCCATTTACTCCTATGTTCAAGTGCCAAGAGGTCACGTGAGTTGTGGAAGACTCAGAGGAACGCTGTTGATGTAATATACCATGTCACTTCCTTTCCGTACACACCTGTCGGGATTAAGTGCCAAAAGATCACTTACTTACGCACTTGTCGGTTGATGCTTTATTAAGGGAACGGACCCTGTATACTGTTTAAAAAAAAAAAAAAAAAAAATCTCCGGTTTAGAAGTTTCATTCTCACCACTCGCAAATTCAGGTACGAAAAAAGACCATGAGCTTGGAACGGTATTTGTAAATATAAAAAGTATTTGTAAAATACTTAGATGTCTGGGATAGCTGGAGTGGGTTCTTTCCAATCACTTTTTTTTTTTAAAGTCTTTTATTCCCCCGTCTGACATGAAATATGTCAACAGAACGCATGAACAAAAGACAACATAGCTTTCATTTATAATGCATGATGGCAGGTAGAGCTGTTTTTGAAGATCATCTGAACCAAAACAGACAAGGTCGTTCAGGTCAGAGGCATCTTAGGTTCACAGAGGCATCAGGGAGAGACTTGACTTCTCCTCAGTAAAAATGCAGTATCGGATGTGAAGAAATAGACTCAAATGGCGCTTGTTGTTTTCCCCCTGTGGCCTTAGAACATTTAATCTGTTGTTTCTAGTTGATTTAATCAGCGACGTGTCATTTTTCTCCCTGTCTTCGTTAGCTATGTTTGAGACTGATCAGATAAAGAGAGGCAATGCGACGATGAAGAAGGGTGGAAGAGGCATGCCCTCTCTCAGACGGCTGCTGGGTGGTGTCTGCCGGAGTGTTTGAGAAGCATAGGAATGAGATGGAGAGAGAGACAGACCCCTTTAGCTTCAGATTCCTCCTGCTGCTTTGAAGCTCGCCTTTGATCTCAACTAGTCGTGTGCACAGTGTGATCAGGAGATAAAAAAAAAAATACACATCAAAAATAGGATCCAGTGCAGGAGATTACAAATGAAGAGTTGCATGAAAGACAATGAATTAATCTGTTAAAGGAATAGTTCACCCAGACGATTCTATCATCGTTTACTCACCCTCATGTCCATTAGAAACTTGTTTGACTTTGAATGATGCTTTATGAAGGATACAAAAGCATCATAAAAGTGGTCCTTATGTCTTACGTGCTTTATACAAAGGCTTCGGAAGTCATAGGATAGATGCGGCTAAGAAACAGACCAAAATGAAGTCTTGAAAGAGAAAGTGTGATTTGAGTGAATCGTTCAGACTGGTTTTAGGGACTGAATCAACTAGTTCATTGAAAAGATCAGAGTCAAAAGAGTGATTCTGAAAAATCTAGGAGGGAGAGGTGGCAAGGTTTAAAGGATTAGTTCACCCAAAAATGAAAATTCTGTCATTAATTACTCACCCTCATCTCATTCCACACCCATAAGACCTTCGTTCATCTTCAGAACACAAATTGAGATATTTTTGATGAAATCCGATGGCTCAGTGAGGCTTGCATTGACACTTTCAATGCCCTGAAAGGTATTAAAAACATATTTAAACCGTTCATGTGACTACAATGGTTCAACCTTAATATTATAAAGCAACGAGAATACTTTGTGTGCGTCAAAATTTTCACGAATTTTCAACAATATCTAGTGATGGGCGATTTCAAAACACTGCTTTGAAGCTTTACGAATCTTTTGTTTCGAATCAGTGGTTCGGAGTGCCAAAGTCACGTGATTTGAGTAAACGAGGCTTCGTTTATGTGATCCGAACTCACTGAGCCATCGGATTTGATCAAAAATATCTTAATCTGTGTTCTGAAGATAAACGAAGGTCTTACGGGTGTGGAACGACATGAGGGTGAGTAATAAATGACAGAATTTTTGAACTAACCCTTTAAGGTGAATAATGAGAAATTGCGTTCCGATAACTTCAAAAGACATGTTTTATGGTGCTTTTGTGTCCTTTTTGAAATTCGAAAGCTTTATATGGATTTATATGGAAAAGGGTGACCTGGACAGTCTGCAAAAAAAGTGATTTTCAGTGTCTTTGTTTTCCAAAACAAACATCTAAACATTCTTAACTCAAGAGACATTTTAATATATATGTATATATATATATATATATATATCTTCCAATGGCGTAAGAAAAAATTCTTAATTCAAAAAGGAAACAAGTTTATTTGACTTTTCCCATTGGCAGATATTTTTAAGCATTAACTTGATTTTTTCAAAAAAAAAAAAAAAAAAAGAAAGAAACAAGACGTTATTATTTTGCTTCTCAAGTAAATATATATTGATTTAAGAATGTTTAGATTGTGTTCCCTGGAAGAATGAATGTCATATCATAAAATTATGACAGATTTTCCATTTTGGCATGAAATATTACTTGAAGTTATGGCATAATTCCACTCTTCCTGAACAACCACACATTCCTCTAACAAACACACACTACTGTATAGTCAACATATGTGAATTTACAAGCCATGTCAGTGACATTAGGGTCCGTGACAAAGCTTCCTACTTTCGGTTATCCACAGTCTTCCCCGTTTTCCGTTCATCAGAGCCCATCCTAGCTCTACAAGGGCAAGGGACCTTCCGTTGACCCCACTGCCCTTTGCGGATGCGGCTCAGTTTTATTATGAACCTTTTTTGCTGCCACATTAGTCGAGGAGGAACAACTCTCCTGCTTGTGCAAAAATTCAGAGAACAAAATGTATTCTGGTTCTAA
Source organism: Elopichthys bambusa (assembly GCA_037101425.1). Classification (NCBI taxonomy): domain Eukaryota; kingdom Metazoa; phylum Chordata; class Actinopteri; order Cypriniformes; family Xenocyprididae; genus Elopichthys; species Elopichthys bambusa. The sequence continues at coordinate 8,367,072 of CM074451.1, forward strand.
CATTTTGTTCGAAATGATGTGGCACAGGAAATTGCACTTTGTTGAGAGAGATTTCAGTAGCTCAACGCTTATTAATGTTTATTAGAAGACATTTGATCCCTTGAAAAAAAGTTAATTATAATTTTTATTGCGCTATTCTGCAGAGCAGAATAAAATTTGACAGCACTGGGCAGCTTTCTGAAATATCAGCAGTCATCTGTGGCGGTCACAACTGCTGTTCATTTTATATTTGGCACGAATCGACAGACTTGGAAGCAATTTTGTGCACTTTTATTGTTTTTAGCTCATGTTTTGCTCTGTGATGGAATAGCATGCTACGAACAAGTGAAATGTTCATATTCTCTTCATATTACCGATCGTAAACAAAAACGAGAGCGTAAAAGGCTTTTGTAGTCAGTTTGATCACCTCAGAGGTGAATATCCTTCCATTTACAATCACGCAAAATTATAAACGAATCTCTCTTTGTAGACACTGGAGTTCTGTAACATAGTACATAGAAATAATAATGACCTCGATGATGATGATGATGATGATGATGATAATAATAACACTTATGGTTGTCTGTTCTTGTTGTTTTTTAAGTGTTGTGAAAATTGTAAGAGAGTTAAAGTATTTAAAAAGAAAAAAGTCGGTCTTGTTTTTTTAATTGCTTTTGTTTTGTTATATTATATTACTGTGTACCTATTGTAAATATGAAGCACACCTATTTTGCAAGCCAAGGATTCACTTTGTACTGTTGTTATATATAAATAAAATTTACTGGTTAAAAATGGTGGTTCTACTCAACTCATTGAGAAATATCCCTGTGGTATACCCTAGCCTGTCATTATCTGAAACAGAATGACTTCTGTCAGGCCCAAGGGGAAAAATAGCCTCACATTTATCCCACTTAGTTGGGGTTAATCTAGGGATGCAATTTAAACCCTGCCATCAATGAACACTCACACTCAGACTCGCTGCGTAACAAGGTAACCAATGGAGCTTAAACAGCCCAGTGCTGCAGTTTGTCTTTCCACATGGCCATTATCCCTAGCTGGACATTTCTCTCACACCACACTCAGACAAATTACATTACAATGGTAATGGGCCGGTGGTTTCTGATTGGATGTACGTGTAAAATGCCCCCAGCTGGATTTGCCGGTTTTTAATCAATACAGATGTCTAGTTCGGGCAAGAAAACCACCAAATACAGCCTAAGGCAATGTGTTTTGTAACTTTATTCACCGTAACCTTCATTCAGTTTTTAAAGGAGTGGTTTATTGCGATTTCACTTTTTTAAACTTTAGTTAGTGTGTAATGTTGCTGTTTGAGCATAAACAGTATCTGCAAAGTTACTGCGCTGAAAGTTCAATACAAACGGAGATATTGTATTTTAAAGTTATGGCAGTTTAATGCCTACAATTACGACCGGTTTGGACAACAACGAGCTTCTTCCCGGGTTGGTGACATCATAAACCCTGCAATTGACATAAACACTGCCCACGGGAACAGGAACGCTGGACTTCGGGCATTCTGTTCCTGACAATTATACTGTTAATTTAGCTGTCTGTGCTGCACATTTTACAGAAGACAGCTTTCAGAATCTACACGAGTTCAATGCTGGATTTGCACAAGGGCTATTACTGAAAGATGAAGCAGTTCCCACTTTAAAAGCAGAAGCTGCTGTTTATGGGCCCCAACCTGTTTTATTTTTTTATAAAGTTATATAGTTTCTGGGACGTAAACAAAGACCAACGCGGTTTGGCTTCTCTAGCCAGTTAGCTTAATTCTATTTCAAACTTCTCCAACAAACACCACTGTTTCTGTTATCAGTATACAGCATTGTTTCATTACGGCTTTTATGTTGTGTTTAACCACATGCTCGTTCATGCTATAAATTAAACAATACCTTTACAAAAACGCTACTACTCAGTTATGTATTCAGCGACAGTAAGCTTTAACTATAACACTATGGGGCAGCAGTAACATTTACAAGTGACAGCATATCTAAACACTTTGACATAAATACCAAAAAAAACCAACTTAAAGTTCATAAATGTCCTGTAAAATCCGTGCTTGCAGAGGTTCTGCTTGACCCTCTTCATCATTACTGCTATCTGGGTCTGATTCGGGCTCAAATTGATATGGCAATTTTGACGCCATTATTTACATTTCCACCGTTTTGACTGACCGAAGCACATGCGACTTTTGCCCATAATAATAAGGGGCATGGCGTTTCCGGACAACGTGAATCGTGACAACGTGTTCTGGACAGTGAATCACAATGCACAGGGCCAGCTAACCAATCTCAGTCCATTGCATATTTCTGAGGGAGGGGCTTCATAGAATCAGGAGCTCAACAGAGCATTTTTACGAGAAGGGAAACAGCGGTGTAAAATAATACAGTGTTTTTTTAAAAAACAAAGCATTAAGACATGTAAAACTGTGCCCCATAAACACGATCAAGCCTAGAAAGAAAAAAAACAGTGAACCACCCCTTTAAATACACTGTTGACCACTGAGGTGTGACCCCTGTGCCATAAGACATATTATAAACATCAGCTGAATGCTGTTGTAACATCTGACAGGTAGTGATTTAGTGGCATATTGTGGTTAAGTAAACGTTCGAAATTCACTTAAATAAAAAAAATGATATTAAATAAGTTTTGCAAATACACTGGGAAATGTATGTGCTATCAAGATGCTGAAAAGACCATTGTGAAATGCCATGCTTTTTAGTCCTGGTTTAGGTGCTAACTTGTAAACTGATAAACAAGAGTGTGCAACTGTGGCTTATTAATATAAAAGCGTGTGTGCTACACTTAAAAACAGTCAATTGTAATTTTCAGTATTCAATATTTCAGTTTTAGTAATATTACTCCTTAGCAAAGAAATGTTTATTTTTTTTATTCTAATATTAATATTTTATACAATTTCAGATTTATTTAAATTACCGAAAACTATTTTTAATAGTTTTAGTTTTAGTTAACAATCCCTACGTTTACATGTGCACCAATAATGCGATTATTTCTCATAATCAGATTAAGGTCTTAATCACAGGTCTTAATCTAATAACTCAGTTTACATGCAATTTTCATTATTCTGAATATTCACTAATAAGTATAGTTAATATCACACTCAGATAGGCATACAGTATGCATGTTACCAGCCATTGTTTTGATCTACTCACATCAAATTCTAAAAACATATTTATGGATGTACTAGATATTATTAGGTGCCGTGATAAACACAGCAATGCAAAGATGAAGCAGTTCCCACTTTAAAAGAAGAAGCTGCTGTTTATGGGCCCCAACCTGTACTTATGTTTTATTTTTTTATAAAGTTATATAGTTTCTGGGACGTAAACAAAGACCAACGCGGTTTGGCTTCGCTAGCCAGTTAGCTTAATTCTATTTAATTATATTAATTCTAAAACTTCTCCAACAAACACCACTGTTTCTGTTATCAGTATACAGCATTGTTTCATTACGCCTTTTATGTTGTGTTTAACCACATGCTCGGCAAACACTGCTGTCATGTTCTTTGCGCCGTCTGGATGAAGATACTGAGCAGAGACTGCGCAGCGAGTTGTGTTGACAGAGTTTAGCGATTTGGTGAAGAGAAAACTTCAGAATAATGTAACAGAGTTCATTCATGAAGTTGTCTGAACAACTTATGGCATCCATGTACGTCCGAGCACGTGTGCGATTAAGGTGTTTACATGTCTGTTTATTGCGATTAAATAATACACTACCTAGTTTAATGTGATTATGGTTACTACGAATATGACCTTAATCGCATTTGTTTAATCGAAGTATTGCATTTACATGAGGTAAAGTTTAATCGCAATATTGCCAAAATCCCATTATAATCGCATTATGAGGGTGCATGTAAATTCACTCAATAACAACACTGATTTGGTATGACACAATGGTAAGTACTGTAAATGATGACAGAACTCTGTGAACTGTCCCTTTAAGAAGCCTGGTGGGGACTCCAGCATAGTAGCATAGCAGCCCATGCTAAAAAACAAAAACGTTTAAATAAAAAATACCAACTAGCAACAACACAACACAACATATGCTGGTTAGTGTTTTTCAGCAGGAACTTCACATGGGTTGCTGAAGAACATGGGGATCTGTGGTTTGGCTCTGTTTCTTATTATAGGATAAATCGCCACAGCAGCTAGCTAAACGACCTGTGAGGAAAATAGCTGCTGGTCGATTTAGTTTTTCAACTGCCATCCATCTGTCATTGATGGTTATGCATCTAGTCAATATTAGCTAGTGTGGTGAGGCCTGTCGCTAATTAGCTGGTCAAATAGATAGAGGTCCAGTACAGTCCGCGCGGCTCAAAGGGCGCCATCAAATGCAGCCATCAATAATGAAAGAGGCTGCGTGTAATAGCTGGTCATAAATATTTTAGCGTGTGCTCTGCCGAGACCTGTGATCGCCATTGAGGTGCTGCCCAAGGCAGTGGAGCAGGTTTTAGTGCAACTTCATTAGCCGTGATACTTCACTGTGAATGCTGATGGTTTGTCGATGTGTTTTGATGTGGGAATGTGAGAAGCTTTCAATAGCAAGTTAAGAATGTTCATTAAAAGAGGTGCTTGTTTAAGCTTAATTGGCAATGATGTCAATTTGAAATGGCTATCCTATAGTAGACTAATGTATATGTACATGTGTAATAGTCTAACAAAAAAAAAATCCATATGTTTTGTTTGACTATTAGGACTTCGTATCAATTTAAATGATCAGAATGCATCTATGACAAAGGGTTCGAAAAATATGGATTCTTATTAAAAAAAAAAAGTGTTCCTTTGGCTCAATTTGCCACAGGTTAGGGGTAAGTTGCACCATCGGGGGTAAACTGACCATCTAACTGAATCTGAATCAAACCCATGTCAAATTTTAAAGACAGTTTACCTCTTTTAAAAACTAATTTAGTAATCAGTTTTCCTTTAGTCAGAAATAGTCACATTTCTTTTCTTAAAGTTAATTTAAACAACATAAAACCAACCAAATAAAGTTTAAATTTCAAGATTTAATTGTTTGCATTTCTGAAATAATTTGTTGAACACCAAATGTCACTGAAACTAATAAACATTTTATTCAAAAGGTTTTTTGGTGTGTATTTGCATCTGCCTGCATTGACACCATTTTCTTTAAGAGCTGCTGTGCAGCCAAAATTATATACCAGTTATCACTGTAAAGCTGCTTTGACACAATCTGCATTGTAAAAAGCGCTGTATAAATAAAGGTGACTTGACTTGACTTGACTGGCATAGACTCTGCTTTGTAGAGTGCTGCAGGATTGAGTCCTAAAACCCTGAAACTTCTGGCTCCATTGTCCCAAGGTCAGTGGGTTTTTTGAATGGGTTGTTGGTTAAATGCCTGAGGGTTGTGGTTAACTCAAGTTTAAGATATTTTAATCACATTTTATTCTAGAACATAAAATACATCAGTAATACCCCACTCATGATTTTTTTTAAGCTTTTACAAAAAGGTGGTTGCTAACAATTGGCTAAATGGGACTACTGAGGGACATTAAATGTCATCACACTGAACAGGAAACTCACTAGTCCGCTTTTACAGATTTGTTGTGTTCATACTTGCAAACTAATCTAAAACTTCCTAATCTAAAGATAATATAAAACGTATAGGCCTGGTTTCACAGACAAGGCTAAGATTAAGCCAGGATTAGGCCTTAGTTTGATTAGGACATTTATGTAGCTTTTATAAACATGCCTTAGTAAAAAACATAACTAGTGTGTATCTTGAGACAAAACAATAGCACAGACACACAGATTTTCAGTGCAAGTTGCTTTCAGTTAAAACATCTCAAACATGCATTTTAGTCTGGGACTAGGTTTAAGCCTTGTCTGTAAAAAATAAGGGGTGATTTTGTCATTTGACTGTGGTGTAGTTTGTTTATATAGTTTATACTTTAGCTTTTTACTTCTGGTGATTGTATAGTCTTGAAAATGTAATAAATGTTGTGTTCATTTTTGAAGATTATATTGAAGAACAAAACATGTAAGAATCATACATTTTTGTTGGTCAGACCTTATTTTCTGCAATAACTCAAAAACCAATACCACTTTATTCAGAGCAGCACCATGACATGTATGAAAACAAGGCTATGAGGGATAGACTTACCGTGTTTTCAATGGCATCTGCTGTAAAAAGCTATATTAAGCTCCTAGATCACTTATAATTTTTCACAGCTCATGTTGTCTGGATATTTTTGTCTACTGAAATCTCTTGGAAAGATATTTTTGCAGTGTTTCATCAGCAGAACACATTAAATAATAGTACAACCCACTAAAGAGATGTATAACTATCTCTCACAGCCTAAAAAATGTGAACTTCTGCGTTGGTCTACAAAATTACATCATCCCTGCAGCACACACTCTTCATTTTGTTTTCACTTAGTTAAGTGGCCTCATTTATAAAACTTGCGTACGTACAGATTTGAACTTGAGTGTGTGTACGCTAAAATCCACGGCAACATTCATATTTATAAAAACGGTTTTTGACGTGGAAAAAGTGCTTAGCGCCACGTCAGAGTCTAAGCAGGCCTGTGCACTTTTTCTTGTGGCAGAGAGTCAGAGTACTGCATGTATTTGGAAATCTAGGCAATTCTTCTAGATTATTCTTAAGTAAAGCATACGTACACTCACTGATGCTCTTTTATCAATTTCAAGATCATTTGCGAATTATACATTTCACATCTGGAAGAGAGGCGTACGCACATTTTTTGTGCATATGCTCATTCACTGAATCACAAGTACGCACCTTTGAGAAATGATCGTAAGGTCAAATATAGGACGTTTCTACGCAACATTTTATAAGGCCCCTGCACTCTAAAAAACGGCATGGCATGAAAAGTTGGGATAGTCTTTTAGCTTCTATTGTGTGTAGTGTAACGGCTTCTTGAACAAGAAAAAATGTAGGATGGGACACACTTCCTGTGTCCTCGTAAACCAAATGGCTTAAAAAACATACTAAACTGTGTTTTTTTTTTTTTTAATGGGTAGGTTTAGGGGTAGGGGTAGTGTAGGGGGATAGAATATACATTTTGTACAGTATAAAAACCATTATGTCTAAGGAGAGTCACCTTAAACCACATATACAAGTATAAGTGTGTGTGTGTGTGTGTGTGTGTGTGTGTATGTGTGTGTGATATATATACTGGAATAAATAATTATTTATAATAAATTACTGCAATAAAAAAATAGGAATTGTTCATTTTGATCTCATGGTACAACCGAAAATATTTTATTAGCAGATTATTAGATAGGCCTAGCCTACTTATTTCAAGATTAATTTGAAAGGTGCTTTTTGTTGATTTATATTTATTATAATTATCATTTACAATTTTTTTTTAATGAGCAAATCATCATAGACCATTTGCAGGTCTTCACGGACCACCAGAAAAACACTGGCATAGAACATGCATTAAAATGATGTTTATATGAAAGTAACCTTAATGTAACCATAACAAGATAAAGAAGCTTTGATCAATAATTTGGTTTTATCTGCAGTTCACCTTTATGGCGTTCCTCCAGCGATGCCAAGGGTGAAGAGATGGGCACTGCTGTCATCCGCAGGCCTCGAGCAGACGGCCTAATCCCGGATATTCTGACAGCGGCTAGTCACCGCATCCCCCGAGGCTAGTTACAGAACTAAAGCCTCAGAAAGCTGTCCACACAGGGTACCTGTCAGACGGAGAGAGAGGGGGAGGAAATGATGAGGGGATGTGAGAGTCGAACGTGTGAAGGCTGAGGAGACAAAAGTAGAATGAGCAGTGTGGCTAACACAGAAGAGAACGGAAGAGCAATAATGGAATAATGAACAAATGATGAAATAATAACTGCAGAAGGGCTGTCACACATAGCGAACTATGAGGGAGCGAAAGAGGAGGTAAAAGAGCACAATAATCAGTCTTTGTGAAAACAGAAGTGAGGTTCTGATCGACAGAGCAAGAGATTAAAGGAGGAATAGAGATGGAGATATACGGCAGAACAGCTGTGTGTTAATGGAGGAGAGAGGTGTGCAGGAAGAGTGGCATGTCTAAAGACTGATTTAAAGGAAAATTAATGGGGGAGAGAAAACGTCAGGGTGAAATCACCCTCCATGCGTCAAAAGTAGAGTTATTTATAGAGTGATGGCCTGTTCACCTGATCTATCTGTCACTTTCCTTACTTTCCTTCTCTCTCTCCCTCTTTCTCTTCATGTAAAGGGCAAAGTAAGTGAAAAATTATATATATATATATATATATATATATATACACTGTTAGTGATTTCTGTAAATACCACAGTATTTTACTGTAATATGAACTGTATTTTACTGTAGTACAGTTATACAGTATGTTATTGTATTTTAAAGTTGCATTGTGGGAAATATCCTGTTGACGCCATTAAAATACAGTATTTTTTAATTTACTGTAAATCGAAATACAGTTAAAAAAAATAAAAATAAAAATAAAAAAGAGCGCGAAACCTGACCAATCACAGAAAAGGTATTGATTTCCCACTTGGAGAAAGAAGAATACCAAGACACTGATGCAAGAACCTGGCAGCTACAAGGTCTGTGCAGATATTCCTGCATTTTCTTAACATATTTGATATTCTTGGTTAAATGTATTAATTTTAAAAAGGGCGTCACTTAACGACGCGCAGTTACTTCACACTTCACGGTGTAGACCAGAGCTCAGCTAGAGAGATTTTTGGCGGAAACTGAAGAAAACAACTTTCTGCGAAAAAAAAAAAATATTTCTTTCTTCTTTTTTTTTTTTTTTTAGAACATTTGACCATCGAAATATGAACGGTTTTCTGTCTTGGGGTGAACACGTTTGGAAGCAGGTGAGTGTTCATGTGAACTGTTAGCCGACAAACCGAGCTTTTGTCAGTCGTTTCGTTGCTTTAATCTCTATATAATCGCTTTAAGTTAATTTAATTACCCCCATATAAATGTACAGCATGCATTTATCGTTAGCGTAAAACCCGCAATGTTCGTGTGCAAAACACTGTGGCGTCTCTGTGGAAGCATTATACGCCTTTATTAATCATGAAAAAGGGCCCAAAAACATGGCGAACTTTAGGTTTTTATGTGCAGTTCGTTAATGTCCATGCAAGCAAACACAGAAAGTCCTCAAAAATAACGAACAGATCTGAACAACATGATCTGAATTGCAGCGTTGATGGCTGTACATTAGTGTCGACTAAATTCGCCCAGCCTTTGTGAACACCTAAAATGGCACATTCGAGACGGGGGAAAAAAATCGAATGTCCGATGACTGGCTGTAAGAAGTCATCAGTCTGATGATGTGGTGGCCAGTCAGCTTGACAAAGACACATTTTTGACAAATTTGGCTTTATTTTATTTAAGCATGCAACCAAAAATGATTCTGCCAGCTACATCAATTCAGACTTTAATTGATGAGTTCATGGAGGTGCATACAAATAGCATGACACACATCTTGTCCAAAGTTCATGAAGAATTGACTAAATTAAAAATTCCAGATGCTCAAATAAATGAAATAAGTGGATTATCTAAAGAACACTTACTTAAGAAGTATAATGAGGGATATTTTAAGTCAGATCAGACTTACTGGTTTAAATGAAAGCATACTAGTAAGATAAACCAAGCCATTTTTTTCATCTTTTATTTAAAGGGATAGTTCTCCTCCAAATTAAAATTGTCTCATTTACTCACCCTCAAGTTGTTCTAAACCTCTTTGAGTTTCTTTGTTCTGCTGAATACAAAGGAAGATATTTTGAAGATTGTTATTAGCAACAGTTTTCAGGCACCACTGACTTCCATCATAGGAGAAAAGAAAAGAAAAAAATCAGTGGAAGTGAATGGTGCTCAAAAACAGATTGGTTACAATCATTCTTTAAAATATCTTCTTTGGTGTTTAGCAGAACAAACAAAAAAATTACAGGTTGGGAACAACTCAAGGGAGAGTAAATGAGACAGAATTTTCATTTTTTGGGTTCACTATCCCTTGACAAAATTATCTACAAATAATCACTTTTTCACTCAAAAATTAAATTGAGTTCAAATCAGATCAATTACACCTATGATCAGTCAGTTCCAAAAAGAAATAGAAAACCCATTCCAATTGGAAGAAAACAAGTTGACAAAAAATTGAATCCAATATTTTGGTGATAGTATAGCATAAGAAGTGATTTACAAGCATTTTATTAAAAGGCCGACCATTTTTGACAAGGAACCACAAAAGGTATTAGAGGGGTTTTTTAACACAGCACAAGGGTTAAGTTTAAATGATTTTGTGTTATTCTGTGATGATTAAGGTTTCCCTTAAGTTTTTGAGCAGTGTATTTACAGAAAATAAAAAAAACAAAACTCTTTAAAGGGTCATGAAACCCCCTGTTTCAGCACCGGTTAGTTCTCACCACAGTTTTGAAAAATGTTACAAATGTGGGTGTGGTAAGCTGTGGAGGGGAGACAGACAAACACAACACCATCTTCAGATTCAGACAGTTTAATTTCACTCTCATTGAGTTAAAAGCATTAATGCTTCCCACAAATGCATGTTGCAACTCGCCATTTCATGCAACAAAATGAACTTATATTCTGTGTGGTTTTTTAAGCTCACCATACATTTCATTCATCCAAAAATTAAACTTATTTACTCACCCTCATGTTGTTCCAAACACAAAAACCTTTTGTTCATCACAAATGAGATAAAAAGATATTTTTAAACTCTCATCACTTTTGTCCATCCACTGAACGTCCACTTAACCAAAATATTCCAGTTCATAAAGACATTCTAGAAGTAATCCTTAAGATTTATTTTAGACTTTTATTCAAATACAAACATTGGTCATCCAAATACATAGCACATCAAATATGGTAAACAGAATCTCCAATGTGCTTGAAAACCAGTTAGGTGTCTTAAACCTCTCAAATTAAGTTTTAAAATGTCTTTATGTTCTTGACTCTAAAAGACTTTGGTTGCCTAGATAAAAAAGAATATTAATTTGTGTTCTAAAAATGTACCATTCTTGAGGGTGAGTAAATGATGACAAAATTATAATTTTTGTCTTAACTAATGTTTAAAAAGTTTTACACATCAAATGATCTAATGAATTCTTTCTTTTGTGTAAAGGTTCATTGTGAGGATCAACCCCGACAACAGCAAGTGCTCCTCAAAGTTTCAAGTCAGCAAAAGAAGTGGGATGATGGTGCAAAGGAAGAACTCTGGCCTAAACCCTCATGTATCCTCCTTCATTAAGGACTTTCTGGATTTCAGCTGGCAAAACTATCAAGCTGCAAAGAGCAAATACATTCTGCTCTGGAGACTTTTTTTATTTATTTTTTTATTTTTTAAGATTGTTTGGTTGACTGAATTTGTTTTAAAATACTATCATATAAACCCCTTGTCTATAAATGTTACTGCAGTTTTGAAAAAAAAAATTAATAAAATTAATATTGTTCTTATGAATTTCTTCATGAGTTGATTTAAGTGCCATAATATTAAACATACAATTGCAAGAAAAAGTATGTGAACCACTTGCAGAATCTGTGAAAATGTGAATAATTTTAACAAAATAAAGGAGATAATACAAAATGCATGTTATTTTTTTATTTAGTACTCTCCTGGGTAAGATATTTTACATAAAAGATGTTCACATATCCCATACAACCCACAAGACAAAAAAATAGCTGAATTTATTAAAATGACCCCATTTATAAGTATGTGAACCACTGATTCTTAATACTGTGTGTGGCTACCTGGATGATCTATGACTGTTTGTTTTGTGATGGTTGTTCATCCCTTCAGTCCCTTGTTTGTCCTGAACCTTTTTTAATAGTTGTGTTTGAGTCCCTCAGTGTGAAAAGACGGATCTCAAAATCATTCAGTCACTGCTGTAAAGGGTTCAAATATGCAAAAGATGGTGGAAAACTGAAGAGTCCTGCAGGACCTGGAGAATTTTTCTGACTCATGAACAACCATCACAAAAACAAACAGTCGTAGATCATCCAGGTAATGACACACAGTATTAAGAATCAGTAGTTCACATACTTATGAATGGGGTTATTTTAATAAATTCTGCCAATTTTTTGTCTTGTGAAACTATGACATATATCACTATTGAACTGTAGAATGTACCAGAATGTATCAAAGTAATAATAATAATAATAATATAGCTTATTTTTTAAGGAATATCACATTTTTTTGTCAATGTTTTAATCCTCTGCTGTGCAGCACTTTGTTTGCCAAAAATGAAAGGAACTGTTCTAATTTTAAAAGATGAATTAAATAACTGGTTAATTAATTAGTCTTGGCATCATCCTACTTTGTCACTTTTCAGACTGTCAACATAGTATACACTTGTTTTTTTGTCAGAACTGTTGAGCGTCACAAGCAGAGGAGTTTTTCCTGGTTCTATGTTCCTCTCAATGTTCTTGATTCTTATTAGACTTGTAATTCATCCAGTATCACTGCTCTGACATTCTGTTATGAGTGCCTCTCCTTTTTTTTCCCCGACAGCAGCAGGAAGAGTGTGGTAAGCAAATGCAGAGCACTTCTATGGCCCTCAGTGGCCCCTCACGCTCCCACACCATCTGGGTTGTGCTGTAGAGGCAGTGGTGGAGGCTTCGAGTGTGGTAAGATCATGTGCATATGGGTCCATTTGTGCTCATTCTCATATATAGTTCATGTCCATGTATTGTTGATGGAAACATCTAACTCTTGCATTCATTTGAGAGCTTATCAAATTCAGCCTCATTGCACATCCTGACTTTAGGCATAGTTGAACGTTTGCATGCCAAGAATGTCCTGCTGGCATGTTTATTAACATATGCAGATGTTTACCACTCATGAATCTCGGAGGGGGTCAGTCGCTAATTAATATACCTCACACCCCCTCACACCTCCACAGCTAATTCAGTCAGGAAATTACCAATTTTACAGAAAATGATGGTCACAGACTTGAAAGTATGATTCCGTTTGATATATTGAGCCGATTTTAAAACGCATGTTTTTTTCATTTGTCATAGCAATTAGGTGCATGTTTCTGTGAGATTGTTTTGTTCGGAATGACTGAAACGTCTGTTTGTAATTTAGACATTTAGTGTATGTTGCCCAGTTTTTCTCTGTAACCGTTTACAAAGTCAACAAGTGTATGATCTCTAGTTTTTGTTTTTAAACCCCGTTTTTTAAAATCCTTCCCTCGCACCTTGTAACAAATCCTTCCCTCGTGGGTCAAAATGACCCGAAGCCCTTTAATTATACTTTTTTTTTTTTTTGTCCAGAAAGCTTATTTCATTTCATTTTGATAACATTTTTCCTATTTTTTAATGCAATTTTTTTGGGGGGAGATTTTTTGTATTTTTTTTGTTTTATTTTCCTTTAAATTACTAGATTTTATCAATAAATAATAATTTAAGCACATCCTTCACATTCTTATCTTAAATTTTAAATAACTCACAATTTCATGCATAACCCTTTTAATTCTGCTCACAATAATTTACAATTGGTGTCTTTGCTGACCTCTATTGGGGGGGGGGGGGGGGGGGGGAATTATATAACATGATATTTCATGACTCTTGCCACTAGATGGCCTTATAGCAAATGACTGTTCCGCTGGGTCCCAAAGTCAGTTCATTCAGTATCCATTAAGATACAAATGTAGACGTAAAATAATTTTTTTGTAAAGTTTTAGCATTTTTAGTTTGAATGTTGAGCATTTTTAAGGTTTTCTATGTGTACTGAAGCATCCCATTCATTCCTATTAGAGATGCACTGATCGATTGACCAGGGATCGGAATCGGACGATTTTCCTCATGATCGGCCCGGATCGGTGATCGGCCGATCAGTCTCACTTCTTACCGATTTCGAGCCGATCTGTTTTGTTACCAGCGGCACAGGCAATAACGTCAGCTGCGCGTTCTCGCTCTCTTCTCTTCAACGGTTAAGTGACATATACCTGTGTGGGCGCCTCCTCTCTCTCACTCGTCTCCTTCGCTCCGGTTAAATAGTGCTTGTATTGCACATAATTTTAGTCATTCCAGCAGGTTTCGCGCTCACACCAAAAGCCCGCACACCACTGATCTATATAGGTGGAGCGGACAAGCCACACTCAGTCTCAAACAGAGTCACAAGTACCAAAATGAGTGGCTTACTGCGCTTAAACGGTCAAATACATAAGAAAATTGTCAAAATGCCCGTCTTGGCGATTATTCAGATAAACACAATCAGTTTTGGATCGTTATAGTTGAGAAAGAGAAAGCATGTTGTGTAACAGTATTGGGTCTGTTCATAAACTCTTAAAGGCACAGCAGTCCAATATTCCTGCTGCTGTCTGTCATGTTAATCAAAGAACAAAATCACTTTCTGCTCTTGACTGAATACGTTTTATAACTTTAATGGTAAGAATGAATCTGTATTTAATAATAAAGACTACAGAAATTAAGGTAAACATGTAAAATAACAATGGGTGTTCTATTTTACACTTGATTACTTTAATTTCTGTAGTATTTCTTACCTGAATAAAAACCTACTTAACCTGAAAAACTTAGTTTCATAGCTCTCTTTATTCTATTGCATTTATTTGTGCTGTTGTTTGCGATTTTTTTATTTGTTCTTATTTTATTACTGACTTTTTACTTCTTTTTTTTTTATGAAAATAAAACCTTGCATTGAAGAAAAATAGATTTTTGTATTATAGTTCTTAGAAAGAAAATCGAATCGGCAAAAATCGGTATCAGCAGATCAACCACAAAACTCCTCGAATCCAGTCAAAAAAAAGTGTGTATTCGTGGTTCAAGTGCGACAAAAATCTTTGACCACTCCGATGAACACTCAATTTTTTGGGAGGGGTCAAAATGACCCAAGGGAAGGATGAGGGTCAGAAGTCATGTATTCCAGCCTTAAACTTTGCAAGAGTACAGTCCAGTCTTGATCAACTAATGTTCAACTATTATTTCAGTGATAATAAAGCTGTATTACAAAAGCAATGACTCTGAGCAATGAGCAGTGAGCTTCTGCCTGCAGTGTATAAATCATTACCAGTAATAATTCATAATTATTGAGCAACAAATCAGCATATTAGAATGAATTCTAAAGGATCATGAGACACTGAGGTCTGGAGTAATGACTGCTGAAAATTCAGCTTTGCCATCAAACGAAATAAATTACAATATATAAAAAAACTGTTATTTTACATTATAATGTTTCAAAATATTACTGTATTTTTTATCAAATAAATGCAGCCTTGGTCAGCATATGTGACTTAGTTATTCCAAACCAATAGGGTATGCACTGAACATGCAATGTGTAACATGCTTAGAAAGTTTGAATTGAGATTTGAGACCTGTGGGAAATTAAACATTATTCACCCCAGGTGATCATATGGATTTAGAATACTCACATGGAGCACTTTTGTGGTGCTTTTTGTCATTTTTGGAGCCTGACAGTCCCTGCTTATTATATGTGTTCTCTTTATCTGAAAGAGCAGCATGAACATTCTGCAAAATATCTGCTTTTGTGTTCCACAAAAAAAAAAAAAAAAAAATGTTAAACATGAAATATTTTGAAGTTTATTAACTTCCAAAAGCCAAAAGCATGTAAGAGAAGTGTTGAACCTAAAGTGAACCTAAAGCTTGTACTGCCTGGAGAGTTTAGTTTAGCTAAAGACATAATGCTAAAGTTTAGCTAAACAATGCTTATACGTCTCTCAGTTCATGCAGTTCTGGGTTTCCCCCCAATATTAGTTTTATTTTTTTGGTCTGTCTCTCCTCTGTTCCCTTGAATCCATTGTCCAGGTTGAAGCGTGTCTGGGTTTGTAAGGGCTTGCTTTGCCGCAGTTCTTTGAGAATTATTTAAGGCATAAGAGTTACTGTGGGATAAATATTTGATGCCTAGAACCTGTGAGTCTGTGCTCAAGCCCAGAGCAAATACATCAGAGGCAAACAACACACACACATAAAATAAGACTATAAATTCTTTGTACATATATTTTCTACTAAAATAGACTTTTAGCATAGAGCTCAGATAGAGATATTTTAATAGCTATAGAGGTTTTAGTGTCCATTTACTGTTTCACTTTCAAAAAGTTGTCATGCATATAAAGCACATTTAATACGACCACCAATTGTGCACCGTGAGAAACAAAGATATAGTTGAATGTAATATTTTGGAGTAGGTTTTTGCATGTTACTGAATGCATCTTATTGGCAGATGCAGCTTAGGCCCAATCCCATTTCTACCCCTTACCCCTTCCCTTTCCCCTACCCCTTCGTTTTGCTCGTTCGTGTGATGGGGTAGGGGAAATGGGAAGGGCCAGATAGCCCTTCAAACGAAGATTTTTCGGGACCACACTTCGAACGAAGGGGTATGAGAAATTTCCCTGCATACACCGACTACCGTGCTGCTGGAATGCGTGTAGTGATCATGGCAGTGATATTTCTACTCAGGATCGATCACTTGTGTGTTACCTGGCCGCCAGTTTCTTTGTAGCTTGCTAAACGCGCTATTTGAATGATGTGAACACAAATGAATAATACAGTTAAAAGAAATATCTGGTCATTCTTCATAACGCAGTCGCTACTTACATCTCGTATCGTCTGTAAACTCTTGCGTTACCAAGGCAACAACTGACTCGTTTGTATTACACTGCAAAGAGCTCCGTTATCGCAGAACCACAGTAGAAAATGAAACCATATCCGTACTGGCCCCCTCGGCACGGAATGGAACTGTTAAACAAACAGCTTGGCCTGATGGAAAAGCGGCTCCACCAGTCTTGTACGTTCTGTCATTCTGTATCGTCTTGGGAAACTCGAAGGCTTACACGTTTTCTAACTGAAACCGAGCGCCGTTTTTTGAAGTCCAAAATACAGCGCAAAACAACTTTGGGAGTGAGTAATCTGTAAACGTGCTCGCGCCTGATTTCTGTTGATATGCGGTCTTCATTGCTGTTCATACTGGTTAAATGCTACCGGACACTAATAAAAGAAACTAGGTAGGATGACGTGTGTAATGGTGTAGTAGTGGTGTCCCATTTCTTAGGGGAATATTTTCACCCCTACACCTTGCCACTATGTTTCAAGGGGACAGGCGAGGGGGTATAAAATAGAATTGGGATTGGGCCTTAGTGATACATTTGAAGATGACGAATGTGGGTTTCAAAGAAACAATCTGTTTAATGTTTTCCCAGCAGCTTTTGCTTTTTCTAGACTATGCTGTCTTATGAAATATGAGGTGCATGATAATTAGTATGTTTAGACGATTCTATGTTTGACCATTAGAGGGCGTACTTGAACATGGTACAACATCACTGTCTGCTGTAACACTACAAAGATTGGTCTTATGTTGCCATCAAGTGGAGAAAGCTGGATTACTAATATAATATATACTTGAAACGTACTCACATCTAAACAAAATTATAACCAGATTTGCATTTCCTAGAAGGAAAATAAGCAGTGGTGTGCGGTGGTGTTTTAAAATGAGGAGGCAACGTCCTCATTTATGTCCCTGTTACACAATTTTCCTGGTTAAGTTAACATTACATAAAAAGAGAGACCAAATACAATTCTGCTTTGTATTTTTACACTATGTAATGTTCTATTTATTAAAACCAAGTATAAATTTCATCAAGTTCATCAACATTTATTCCAAAATAATAACTAAAGGCAGTAACAATTTAAACAATATATATTATTTATAAACTAATATTCAGCTTTTCTTTTTAATAGTCAAATTATTTTCAGCAGTCATCAAGCTTGTACACACTAGTCACTCACTGGTCACAGACACTAAGATGTACCTTTAATTTCACCACGCTGATTGCTCACTAAAAAAACCCCGCAGTCATCATGTTTTCAGGCCATTTCGAGTTTGATTTTGACATGAAATAAAGCGGTGATATCTAAGTGACTACGGAAGCCCTAAACGGCCATGGATTATTATTATTATTTTATATCTTGTTTTCTCGTGATCACGACTTAGTTTCTCGTGATCTCAAGATAACAAAAGTTGTTTTCTCGTGATCACGACTTAATTTTCTCGTCATCTCAAGATAACAAAAGTTGCTTTTTTTTCGATATCACTACTTAATTTTCTCGTCATCTCGACATAAAAGTTCTTTTTACAATGACTGATTCTGAAACACTGCACCCGGATTCTACTGTTGCTATAGTAACGAACACAACTTTCACGCGCATCAGATCGACGGATGAATCATGCGCTCTTATATCTTGTGGATATTTCAGCAAAATGTTTACTTCGCTTAATAATAAAGTTTACAATAAATAACTATATATAGGCTAATCAATCACTGTTCAATAAATGTACGATAAACATTTATTTGTGTAATTAACATGTTTAATAATCAACAGAGCATTCAACATCTCAAGTCCAGACAGAGTGCCTTCAGAAAGATGCCAGATTATTCTATAATTCTAAAAACTTTTAAACCCACTTTATTTTCCTCATTCGCTTGAAATAAAATTATATTACATAATGTGTTTGTTATTTTCATTCGTCATGTAGGATAGGCTGTGATTAAACTTCTCTTCCTCCTCCTAGCTCTTCCATCAAAAAGGTGCAGTACTCCATATTTCCAAAAAAAACATGTTGCTGTTTGAGAAGAGTGTTTATGTGTATGTGTGTGATTTCCTACAAAGAAATGTAGAAAATACAATAGGTTACACACTATCACTGAATTAAATGACATAGGCTATAAATCATATTTCTTATCAATATGAGTGACATAGTGAGGTAAACGAACACTGAAACTGCGATGATTAAAATGGCGTCTTAAAGATACACAATAAGGTGCAAACAGAATACTATACAGTGACATCAAAATGAGTTTTAATAAGCATTAAGTGTAGTATCACACCGAACTATTGCGGTAGTTAAACTGTGAGTCATGCATCTAGCAGCCAGAACGTAACGATAACAGATTCACTTTCAAGCTAAATATTCAAGCATTTAACAGTTAAATTAATTACTTAACGCACACAATACTGCACAAAATAAAGTGATCACGAAGACTCTCTCTGTCCAACTAGTACAATCTGGGCCAATACGAACTAATACAGTAAAGTGGATATTTACCGCATCCCATCAGTTATATTTGGTAATATACTCCCACCTGTTGGCACATTTGTGTAATTTAGAGCAGAGATTAAGTCGTGATCACGAGAAAACAACTTTTGTTATCTCGAGATCATGAGAAAACAAGACAGAAACAAATAATAATCCATGGTAAGCTTCCGTAAGTGACAGTTGTTTGCTTACTTTTTAATTAGTCTTCCTATTAACGCCATCATAGCTGTGTCTCATTTCGAAGGTTGCGTCCTCCGGAGGTCGCATTTGAAGGTTGCATACGTCATTGAGGCTGTATCATTTCAGAAAATTAAGTAGGACTCTCCGAATGCGAGCTTCGTATGCGCCCTTCTTTCACAGGAATTCGGAGGATGCATGAGGTGTATCCTTCACTGCTGCAGATAGCCCACAATTCTTTGCATCGCTGTTAACAACCGTCATTTATTTGAAAAAAAAAAAATGAAAAAAAGCCAGCGTCAGCAGATGTATGTACAAGCAAAAATGTGGTGTTTAAATGTAAGTGGTTTCAAGCTTGTTTTTGTTTTAAACTTTGTTCTTCTTAATATCTTAATTAGTCTCTGTAACATCTGTTGTACATACACCACAGCTCCTCAAGCATTAGTCAAGTCAAGTCACCTCTATTTATATAGCGCTTTATACAATGCAGATTGTGTCAAAGCAGCTTTACAGTGATAACTGGTATATAATTTTGGCTGCACAGCAGCTCTTAAAGAAAATGGTGTCAATGCAGGCAGATGCAAAGCACTGTTGAATATCAAATGTCAAGTGTCCCCAACTAAGCAAGCCAAAGGCAACAGCAGCAAGGAACCCAAACTCCAACAGGTGACATCAGGTGGCAAATAGGTGTTAAAAAGGAGAAAAAATGGGATCGCAACATTCTAGGTATTTATTCCAGTTCCATCCAGTTGAGGATCGTATTCATCACGCCGGTATAGACGGTTTGTTGAGGAACTGTGCCACTGGCTGTTGTGTCGATGAGGCCTTCACAATGGATGATCTAGTTGACTCAATCTCTGCTGACACTTCAGGGCTGCGTTGTGGTCATGTCAAGGAGCAGGTCCTCGATCTCACCTGGATATGGCCCGGATCCGGCTGACTACGGTAGACCTCGGGATAAACAGAAAGACTAATATTAGCGTAGATGCCCTTCTTCTTCTGATGTAACGAGTACATCTGGAAAAATATAAATATAAATAGAAAGTGTTCCCGGTTCCGGCTGACCTAACTTATGCAGCCTAATAATCCTTTAACGGATTAGAAATTATAAATTGATAATGTGTTATGTGTATGCCAGGTTAAAGAGATGCGTTTTTAGTCTAGATTTAAACTGACAGAGTGTGTCTGCTTCCTGAACAATGCTAGGAAGATTGTTCCAGAGTTTAGGTGCCAAATATGAGAAGGATCTACTGCTTGCAGTTGATTTTGATATTCTATATATGATTTTGGTTGATTTTGGTTTTATTCAACCAAAATAAAACAACTAACATTTTCTTTTCAAATTACTTTCCAAATTTATAAATCATTTTCATCTGTTGTGAGAGGGCAACGATGGTGCCGTGAACGTGTTGGCATAGCAACGAAATACTTCCTGTTTCCTTTCCTTGCCATGTGTCCTACAAAGGATGTCTCATTTAATTCTGGTTAAGGACACTCTGTATGCAGCCTTCGAAATTAAATGAAATGAGACACAACTGTCTTCATTCAGGCAGATTCAATGAGAACGAAAACAAGAGGCGGGATTTATCGTACGAACCAATCATGTCCAATCGTAACCGATCATATCCAATAGTGTGATGGAGGCACTGCATCCTCTCACGTGACTTTCACCCATTCATTCTCAATTACCCCCTTACTTTGGGGACTCTGCTTTGTTTGTATGAGCTGAAGGGAGGCACAAGAGACGCGGACTCCCCGCTGTAACTTCACCTGTGGGTGTCGCTGTTTGACAGTGTTTCTTTAGAAAAACGAGTGACTTTTACACTTTTTAATGTCAAATTTTGTAACATTTGTGTTTTATTTTTGCAATATCGATTATTTTCTCATCCAGTTTTTTTGAGGAGGCACTGCCTCCCTTGAGGAAACGTCCCTGAAAATAAGGGCTTGCAAGGAAGCAAAATAAGGTACGCTTAGGTAATGAAATGCAATCAAATCGTGTAAAGTCAATTTACTGTAGATAGTGAACAATCACAATTCAGTATGCAAATAAATCCAACAAAGAAGACAAATCATAATTCAAGTCAATGGAAGATTTATTAGATTTCATCCTCAGAGACCCAAGCACTGATATTCATTATTGTTCAACACTTAAACATGTCTTTGAAGATATTTGTTTTGTAACCAGGTATAATTTGTGAAAATGCTGCAAAATTGCGACACTGGGCCTTGAGGGTTGCAAAATTCCCAGTAGAGTTGAGGCTGTTATAGCTGCAAAGGGTGGGCCGACTTCATATTAAACCCTACGGATTAAGAATGGGACGTCATTAAAGTTCATGTGCACGTAAAGGCAGGCGTCCCGAAACTTTTGGCAATATAGTGTGTGTATATATATATATATATATATATATATATATATATATATGCTGAGAGAATGTTCCAAGAATTGTCAGCTGGCTGGCACCATTTTGTGTGACTTTAGTGAGCCTGTCATGTTGTCTCATGCATATAAACTTTATATAAATTGTAAACTATAAAGTATAAACTACTACAAGTATACTTGTAAAAGATCATCAAATTGACATATATACATTTAAAATTTTCTAAAATCTTTACGGCACTGATAAAACATCTATAATATAATAAACAATTTTTGATTTGTGTATTTTTTGAAACCAAGGGGGAAAAAAAGATAATTGTTTTGTCAGAATAAACAGCTAAGTTTAAATGACCATAAATGGAGAAAGATGCTTTTTAGGCTCAAATGGTGCACTTACAGCATGTACTAGCAGGGGCTAACTAGGTTTTGCAAAAACCTATTATTAAAAAAAATAAATAAAAAATAAGGGTTAAACTTAGCATTTCTTGAGTCCTCTGCATTCTGTGATTTAGCTTTGCGCTCTGTTTTTGAATGCCAAAAATGCCCACTAATGTAACTGCATCTTTGCAGGCAGCTATATAGATACATGATAGAAAAAAAAACAGACACAATTTAATACACAAATAAATGCAAGAAGAAAGACTGATCACAAATTCAGTATGCAAATATTTCAGTGACCTCATTGCTGTTGATGGTGAACACAGTATCAAAAAGAAAGGTAACCACAAGTTATTTTCATGGGTTCATATGAGATTGTGAACTCTATTATTTATCAGATTACTGTGTTGAATAACCTTAAGGCATCTATCACAGGCAAAATGCTTGTGTGAGAAATCCAAATGAAAACTTGACAGTCCAACAGTATGACCTCAGTTCAGATATGATTCTGATAGCAGATATAATGAGAACCATGTGCATGCCCTCCGTAATGGATCAGTCTCACAAGCCTTTTCTGGCAAAACCCATTTCACTCTCTTCCAGCTTACACACACACACACACACACATATACTTGTATATGTGGTTTACGGGGACTCTCCATAGGTGTAATGGTTTTTATACTGTACAAACTGTATATTCAATCCCCCCAACACTACCCCTAGCCCTAAACCTCCTCATCACAGAAAACTGTCTGCATTTTTTGAATTTCAAAAAACACAGTTTAGTTTTACGAGGATACAGGAAGTGTCCTCATAAACCATGTTTACGTTGTAATACCCATGTCATTATACACAATTGTGTCCTCATAAACCATGTATACAAGAACACACACACACTTCTAAAGATTTACAGTAAAAATAGACATGCTTTACAACTGCATGTCTTTTCAGGCTTGCACAAAAAAAGATTGAATGTCTCGCACTCATTTTGCAGTCAGGCCTCAGTCTGATTTATTGTAACAGACCATACAGGGAGAGAGAGAATGAGAGAGAGATCTGAGTGAAAACCACACAGACGAAGAATAACATCCGTGTGTGTAAGAACGGCATTGTGGGAAGCAGGTTTGGGTGAGAAGTAATATGCTATGAAATGACAGCACTTAAAGGGTTAGGAATTACGCTTTATTATTCTTGATATCTCCCCTAGGTCCCACTTGAAGGGTTATACTGATGTCTCAAGTAGGTTTCAAGAATTTCACAAGGATTAAACATCTACAATAAATCACTTATAAGAGCTGCCAAGCCACCCAATCAGCACCAATTAGGGCTGGTCATGTGGTGTGTTCTGTCCTCTTCAATCAGCTGAGACACAGTTATAGGAACGAGCTTGGAGAGAGTGAGATGAGATGATGAAAAGAAGGATGTGGTTAAAGCCACATCAGAGGCAGAACATGACAGATAAATGGAGTGCTTGGCTCCCAGAACCACGGCAATACAGAGAGAACTGGCATCAGAAATGAGAGAATTTGTATGTTTGATGAGCAAACTTTTGTATGATGTGTTTGTCTTTTTATCTGCAGTTTTTTATACAATTACAATTCAGATTAAGCACAGCTCTCATGTGTAAATGTACCATGAAAGTAGTCCATATGACTAGTGCACTATATTCCAAGTCTTCTAATACCTGTTAATTTGACAACAGCTGACCGGATCAATGAGTCAGTGATTTGAACTTGATAACAGGATCAGTCCAATTTGTGAACAAATCATTCTTTTGAACCAGTTCTCTTTTGAACAAAGTATTTTTTTTTTGTACAAATCGCTCTTTTGAATCGGTTCTTTTTTTTTTCCTTTTTTTTTTACAAATAGTTTTTCTACAAACCATTCTTTTGAACTGGTTCTTCTTTCAACAAATCTTTCTTTTGAACCAGTTCTTTTTCTTCTTTCTTACAAATTCCTCCTTTGAATCAGTTCTTTGAAAAAAGGACTTTTGAACTGGTTCTTTTTTGCTTCTTCTTCCAAATCAGATCCTTTTTTTGTACAAATTGCATTTTTTTTTTTCAAATGATATTTTTTAAAATTATTGTTTTGAATCAAATCTCTCTCTCTCTCTCTCTTTTTTTTTTTTTTTTTTTTGTTCAAATTGCATTAAATTTTGAATCATTTTTGAACTGTTCCTAACTGGTTATTTTTTGACCAGATCATTCTTTTGATTCAAGTTCTTTTCTTTTAAAGGGGACCTATTGTGCCCCTTTTCACAAGATGTAATATAAGTCTCTGGTGTCCCCAGAATATGTCTGTAAAGTTTCAGCTCAAAATACCCCACAGATCAGATTATAGTTTGTCAAATTTGCCCCTATTTGGGTGTGAGCAAAAACACGTTGTTTTGTGTGTGTCCCTTTAAATGCAAATGAGCTTCTGCTCCCGGCCAGTTTCCAGAAGAGGGTGGAGCTTTAACAGCTCGCGCTTCGGTTGCTCAACAACAACAAAGCAGGAGAATCTCCCACAGCCAAAATGACGATTGTCAGTAACGGTGTTCAGCCTTACATTGTTCAAACCGGAGTCGGACACTGATGGAGAGACTCAGGAAGAAGTTACAACTTAAAGAATGCAACTGGATGTTTCTGAACAGTTAGTGGATAAATTTATGTAGTTGATTCAACTCATCGACTAGCATGTGCCATCATGTTAATCTTTTGTGCAAATCCAGCGTTGAATTGACCCTCGTTTGTGAAGCAGTCTGGCGTAAAATGACGGCATGGTAACAACACTCTACTACAACAACTCTTCCTCTTCTCTAAAGCAGCCCAACATGGCCTCGCACCCTTTGTTGCATGTTCTCAGGGGGAGGGTTTATGTAAATTTTAGGGTTAGTGATGTCACTAACCCAGGAAGAAGCTTGTTGTAGTCCCTACCAGCCATTTGTTGTAGTCCTTAAACAGCGAATACTTTAAAAGAAAATATCTCCCTTTGCACTGAACTTTGAGTCCTAACTTTGCAGATGTTGTTTATGTTCAAACTGCAACATTACATACTAACTAAAGTTAAAAAAGTGAAATCATAATCAACCACCAATTTAAATCAGATCTTTTTTAAACAAATTGTTCTTTTGAACTGGTTATTTTTTTGACCAAATAATTATTTTGAACCAGTTCCTTTTTTTCCTAATTACTCTTTTAAAATAAAGAAAAAAGAAAAGATTATTTTTTTTAATAATTGTTCTTTTACAAATTGTGTTAACTTTATTTAAAATAAATGCCACTTGATTTAATATTTTGTTTTAATGCAATCAAGTTCCTCTGAGTGTAAAAGCAGATATACAAACACATACAGTATGTAGTATTGTGTGGGTTTTTTTTACATTCTTGTTTCTTTACTCCATTGAATGTCAGTTGTATGTTTTGTTTCCCATACTGCTGAGGCTACACTTTCTGTTGGGTGTGGTGAAGATGTTTTATTAGCACATGGAGAGTCCTTCCTCCTGAGATAACTGCTAAAGTCAAACATCTGCACATGCTCGGCTTAGACAACAGGCTATAAAGAAAGAAAAGGAGCAAAGAAATGAGGGAGGAGTTTAGAACAAATGGAGGGGATTTTGGACAGAGAGCAAGAAACACAGAGATTTGTGTTCTGAAGTTTTCACTGCATTTCATGAACAATTTAGCCCGATTACTTAAAAATGATTAGAGACAAACCAACCAGCTATTCATTACTTCTGTAAGTGGTCTGTGTTTTCTATTGGTTGCTAGTGACAATTTCAGTTTCAACCACAATCACTATAAAAATCAGTTCAGGCTGAGTTCTTGTTGTCAAGAGAGATTAAAAGGTTTGTGTTGTTACTCAAAGCACACGTCTCTCTGATTTCATACAGTTGTCCATTTCCTCATAGAGCAGCACTGGCCTGAAGTGATTTAACTGTCCCAGGCAAAATTTGAAAATAGTCTTTACTACCCAAACTACCTTGAAAAATCCAGTAAAAACGTTACTATTGTGAAGTACTATTTTATTTTGAGGATCAATCTACGAATAGCTTTAGACCAGGACAGGAATCAAAAAAAAAAAGGAAAAAAAAAAAAAATCATATTTCACCTTTAAGAATTTGTTTGACCCAGGCTGTCTTGTTGTAAATGATCTATGAATGAAAAGCCCCATTTTCCCAAAATATATGATACAATTAGTTCCAAGGTGGATCTGGCAGGAAGTAATAATGGATTCCATCTGGATGCCCTCTCACTGGACTGATCTTAAGACTCCAGAAATAAAACCAGTACAGATGCATCATAAACGACTATATCTCAATCTGCCATGGCACTTTCTATTAAAATCTGTTTTCCTGTTATTCCCAATCGATTTTTCCCCACATGGAAAAGTGCCTGGTGAATGTTGTTTCAGGGTCCTTATCCTTTTCCGTGTGTCTTGGAATGAGCCAGAAGACAATTCCACTATAATAAAACATGGAAATTTGAGGTATGTGGAAATTTCACTTAAGAGGGATAGTTCACCTAACAAAAAATGTCTTTATTTATTCAGCCAATGTAATTTCAAACCTGTATGACCTTCTTTCTTCTGTTAAACACATACACACACACAACAAGAAACAAGACTTAATATTTTGTCATATTTATATACTGGAAAACAAGACAAATATTCTAAGGAAGACAATTATTTTTTGCATTAGTCATCCTCATGTCATTCTGAGTGACTTTCTTTCTTCTACGGAACGCAAAAGGAGATATTTAGAACATTGGGGTTCAGATTCCATTGACTTTTCATTGGGCATTTTTCAAAATATATTTTCTCTGTGTGTTTCAGGTATACCCTATGGGGACAAAATGTCCCCACAAAGATGGCAATATCCAAAGTCCTTGTCGCCCCATGAGGAAAACTAAGTGACGTTTTTTGAAAATCTAAAAATGTGTGTGTCATAGGATGAGTAAATGATGACAGAATTTTCATTTTGGGTGAACTATCCCTTTAATACAGGACAAAAGAATAATGTCATCAGTGCAACAAAATGAGCGTGGGACAGTTTCTCTGACCTGGACCAGGATCCAGAGGGTCATCTCCCAGAGTGATGTCCACATTTAGTCCGATGACAGGGGGTCAAATGGTAGGGGTCCACTATCTACACACACTCACACTCATAAATATACACATACCAAAGAAAGACAGGAAGCCAGCAATAGCTGGACAGGAAGAAGGGAGTGTTGGCTATCACAATGTGCAGAATAGGGGCTCCCTGTATTGTTTCCTGCTTTTTCTGGCCAAAGTGACACCAATCTCATTTGTTCTACACGAATGCAATCCAGATTCCTTTGAGCTCCTCAGCATCTGCCTATTTTCAGACAAGAACTCGATTTGCACCACCTGAATGTGCTTGATAGACACATTTAGCAGCTCCAGTAATCTCCCATAATTCCATGTATTACTCAACAGCTGCCTGTCAGTGTGTTTCTTTTGGCTTGGCATTTGTTTGTTTGTTCATTTTTTTAAGTCCCCATTGATGATATCAGTGTCACATTTGGCATCAGATGTGAACACAGGCCTGGTCTTGGTCAATCTGATCATTGCTTGTTTGAACAGGCCCTTCGTTTTTGTTTGGACAGACAAGGGAGGAATTTTGTGGCCATTACACATGTGTCGTTTTAGCTTATTTATAGATTTCAGAAGCTTTTGTCAAGACAGTTGTCGAGAAGAGGAGCCAATGTAAGTTATGTTGCCATTTAAATACAGTTTAGGGTTCAGCTGCACTCATTTATTTGCAATTTAGCTTCACAAATTACATAGCAGTCATTTAATAACTCTTTAAAGATTTATACCTTCACATGCATTATTTAGTACTGATGCTTCAATTTGTAAAAACCTCTAATCCAAAGTATTAAACTTCAGTATGTAACTCATCCCACTACATTTGTGCTACTAACATGAATGATCAAATCGTGCTGCTTGTTGTCGAATTGTGGATTTACTTTTTTCTGCTAGACAATAAAATGTTCAAAAAACATCCTATAGACTTACATTGTAGAAGAAACCTGAGCGATATCTAGAGACCAGAATAATACTTATTGGCCAGTAAAGAACCCACCTATCAACCATGCAGGACACCTTAGCATCATCATAGCAATGCCCCGGCAACCACCCACTCCACTTACGTATGTAAATCAGAGACTTGTTCATGCAGTCACAGTTACGCTGTACCAGGTCGCTAACATAATTGTGAATTATGAACACTGGACAGATGCACAACAGCTCAACAGAAGCGTCACTGCATGCAAACCACAGCCACAGGTTTCTCCTCCCTTCCCCACTTCCTTACTGGAGTCAGGGGAAGCTCAACGCTCTCTTCAACTAGAGGTGAAAAACATCCAAAGCTAGAAACAGTGCAGCAACAACTAGTGCAGATGTTACATTAATTGAGTTCATATTTTTTTGGCATTTAACATGAGAGAATTTGTTACTATAGGGCTGAGTGATGTATCAAATGCAAATATTGATATAATTTTGGCCTATAACAATATATTTGCAATGTGGAGATATTTACATGAACCATTCCAATTTTCAAACTATCAATTTCAATGAATCATATGTTTTACCTTCTGAATAAAACCTTTTGAATTTAATATCTGTTTGGTCAAATGATGGATCAGCCTTTCCTGTCTTAAGAGTCATAGACTCTTAAGACAGGAAAGGCTGGAAACAACATTTACTTCCATCTTCTCTGAAATGCTCTGAAAAAGGAATAGTTCACCCAAAAATGAAAATTCTGTCATCATTTACTCACCTTCAAGTTGTTTCAAACCTGTATGAATTCCTTTCTTCTGTTGAACACAAAAGAAGATGTTTTGATGAAAATGGGTAGCCAAACAGTTGATGGACCCTACTGACTTCCATAGTATGGGGAAAAAAATACTATGGAAGTCAATGGGGCACATCAACTATTTGGTTACCGACATTCTTCAAAATATCTTCTTTTGTGAACTATCCCTTTAAACCCCTTGAAAAAAGTAACATTTATAATATTATAAAAGATTTACATTTCAAATAAGTGCTGTTCTTTTGAACTTTCTGTTCATTAAAAAAGTCTTGGTAAGCATAAGAGACCTCTTTCAAAAACATTTTTTAAAAATTGTATCAACCCGAACTTTTGAACTGTAGTGTATATATACAATATGATTAAATGATTTTAGCTATCAGCCCCATTTATCACTTATATGCATGAACATAGCTCTTAAGCATTCCATGTGGAAGTCATCCTCCTTCCCAGTGGAATGCTAGTAACATTGTGGCAGTTTGTGTAAACCATCCCCCCGCTTGCCCCCATGGACTGAAAAATAACAAGGTCACGAAAGGTCAAGTGCCTCTGACCATTTACCCGCCACCCCTGAGCCTCATGATGCCAGAACGGTGCCCAAGCCATGGTCCACGGCCACAGAGACGTTCTGTTTGTGCTGAGTGAAGAAACATTTACATGTTATTTTCTGTTCTCACAGGCGTGGCTGTGGAAGGAGGAGGCAGAACATACACGCTATGAGGCAATCCCTTCTCAAAACCCCTGAGACTCTAAAAAGAAGAGAAGAGAAGGAAGAAAAAGATGATTAGCCTTCTTGATGGTAATTTAAAACAGGTGTCTGAAAGTGGTTGTGTGTGCCTTTGTGTGGTGTGAATGTACAAGAATGCTGTATGTTTTAGTGTTCCATGTTATGATAACCAAAACGATAAATTCCACAAACAGGAAATGGCAGAGAGCAGGAAAAAAAAATAAAAAAAATCACAATCAGGAAATGAGAGCACTTGTAAGTTATATCTCTCCAACAAGTCCTTTATGTAAGGCTGGTGTTTTATAATGGCTAAAGGGCTGTAGAATAGAAGGTTGCTGGTTCAAGCCCCATGAGGAAAGAGTCATGAAATATAACCCTGATTAAGACGCGTAAACTTAGGTTGCTCCAGGATTAAGGAGAAAACAATATTATCGCTCAGATGTTGCTTTTTCATAGCTTAGTTATATCTCATTAAACAATCAACTTTGTCTTTTCTCAGATGATAAATAAAAATAGACAAAAATGAGGCTATTAGCTCTTTCCCCGCCAGCAATTTTTTAAAGTTGCCAGTCAGCACAAGAATTTTTGATCATTTTCACAAAACTCAGAATATTTTGTTATATTTGAACATACAATGTATCAAAAGAAAGAACAGAACCTCTGCTTAAAAATATTATTATCAACACTTAAATGTGGGTGTTTCATGTAAAAGCAACATTTTTGAACAAAAACCTTTGAAAATCAAGTTTTTTGTCTGGATCGGATTCAGAACGTTGATCAAAACAGATCAAGTAGATTGAGTCCATAAACACCTCCAAAGCCTGCACAGTCCTATACCTCTTCCTGGGTTGACATTTCATTCGGTAACATTAGGCAGTTTTGATTTATATCCTGTTTCATGTTTGATAATCGCATTATTTTACATAAACATTAAGCAGTGCTTCTATTGCTTGTTTCTGCTGCTTCTTTGCTTGTTTTTTGATTCCAGAGATTCTGTAACTTTTCAGAAAAAGTGTAATAGCGCCCCCTACCATATAACAGTGAAAACATGGATTGCCAGAAAATTCTATCAACGGTGGGGAAGCGCTTTGTCATATGACAGAAAATTCAGTCAATGGCGGGAAAAGAGTTAAGTATAGAGATATAAAATTAACTTGGCTATATTTTATCGATAGATAATCTCCGTTTGCACTCCATTTAATCTCATAGCATGATTTGCGTTTTGTCTTTTACTACGGGGATTGCAATGAGTACTTTAGGTTGCTTTTGATAAATGCATATGCTAAATGGCTACTTGCATACTAAACGGCCCTCAAAAGCACACACTTGTTGATTTATTTGTCTGCATAAGAATAAAAAAAAAAAAAACATCCACTCTGAAGTATTAAACGGATGAGTTTTCCTTTGAGTTATGGTCACGCTAAGTGCCTGGAGCATCTTGCGTTACAAAACCACAGCCACCAGGAATTAATTTACAGATTTGTTCTTTTCATTTAATGCATCAATGCTACATTCAAGAGTCTCATTGGCCATTTGTAACCAGAGTGTCTTGTATTGTTCTTGAACAGCTCAGGTTACGTGTGGTTCCATATGTGGAGCCTTGGCCATGCCGTCGGACTCTCCTCACACCGTAGTGCTAGCAGTCATACTCCACCCACTGCTGCTGCTGGCCAGAAACTGGACAGCATAGGTGGATGTTGTATGCTTAAGCCTATCAATCATTTCAGTTTCAAATTCCCCACACCTCAAAAAGGGAGGGAAATGAAAAAAAATCAGGCTTGTGGGAGGGGGACACATGTTCTCCGCTCTCTCCCCCATCTGGCCGAAATGTTTGACAAGTAATTTTGCGAGTAGTCCCCAAGAACACACAAAGCTGCTCACACTGCACTGTTTCCAGATGTTCCCCGTGCGGCGCCAAGACACAGATACATGTGAACGATTCCCACCCAGTCACACCTAGGGGAAATGAAAGATTTTCTTGGGGAAATGGGATTGCGTGAGGGTGTGTGCGTGTTTAGATGCACTGGTGCATGTTCGTGTCGGCTTGCTCAGCTTCCCTTCCGTTCTTTCCTTCCATGCAAGTGTGTGTGTTGGTATTTTTGGGTGATTGAGGGTTAAAGATGACTCACTGCATTACTCATTGGTCCAGGGACACACAAATTCAGCGTACATGAAGGCATGTGCTTTCACAAGCTGATCAGCGGTGAACACATAGTCTGCAGAGATGAAAGAAGAAAGGACACTTTGGTTTATATATCATAGTTAAAATACCAAAATGGAAATGTGGAATGCAAATCAGAAAATGATTTTCTTTTTTACCTTTTCAGTCCCAGGGAACTCACATACAAACTCTAAGACAGTTTTTAAAATGCAAATTATTATAAACTATAAAAAAACATTATTAACTATAGAAGCCTGTTTCCACCTCAGCATAAAAATAAACATGACTGTGAGATTAAAATAATAGTAACATTATGAGATATAAAGTCATATTATGAGATATAAAGCTGCAACTGTAAGATATAAAGTCAAAATGACCTTTATTATTTGTTAAGTTGCAGAATGCAACTTACGTTATCATGTACAACAACATATATGGATATATTTTTTAAAGGAAATCCTAAATGTTTTATATAGTATCTGTTCATGAACCCCCTGTGGACCAACAGATGAAATGTTTAAAATTATATGATTAATCAATAAAAATTAATTCGATTAATTTCTCTGAATCTATTTGGAGGTTTAGTTGGAGTTTAAATTTTCCAGGTGCTAAGAGACTTTTTTTAAGTAAAAAAATATAAATAAACAAAATCACTATAATAAATATACAGCTACACATACATGTTTCAACTCTTCTTATACTATCAATTGCACACAACATGAAGGAGGTGGTCTTGCCTGCAAGAAGAGAAGGATGACGGTTGAGAGAGAGAGAGAGAGAGAGAGAGATGTGGGGGGAGTGTAGAGTGGCCATATAAAACCCCTGGAGCACAAGCCATGCTTTATCTTGTGACCCGCTCATTTCTGTTTCAGGCACAGGAAACCCCTAAACTCTTTCAGCCCTGCCCCAGCGCCTGCATACACACTCTCACACACCTCAGTGTGCTCAGAGACCAGAATGGCTGTACGAAGAATGAATGAACTCTGGAAAACCATGGCTCTGGCTTTAATGGTCGGCTTTCTTTTGCTTCACAGTAAGTTTATTTAAAGTCTTTTGTAAGCTGCAAGTTAAATATTGCATATTACATGCAGCATTTTATCATTGTTTAATCGTTTACATCCTTTTCATGTTCTTATTTGATATTTTGCATCATCGTTTAAACTTTTTTTGTACAGATTTATAGGAACATAACCTTATAATTTGTCAGGATTCATTATATTTTAAGCTGTATAAAAACATCACTGATTTTGAGCTCTAATATTTGGTTTTGCTCAGGTTTTAAAAAAAACTAAACAAAAAATAGTCTTATCTTGATTGATGTGACAGCCGGCAGTTTGTAGTGTTTACTTAGAGGAGACAAAGTTAAAAATCTAGCGGGAAACTAAAACAAAGGGCTATGGCTTAGAGTGGAAACATGCCGTTGATCGTAATTGTGGGCTATATACTGCTCTCCGTCTGGGTGGAGCTGGCTGAAACATGGGCGTATATGTGTGTTTTAGGGACTGAAGTGTTTGGAAAAACCTGGAAACTGTCTGAGGAGTCTGTTCAGCATCTTTATCTTGATCTCTGTGACTGCATGTGATGAAATTGTCCTTTTGAAAAGCAGACGTACGAAAGGATTTATTGTAGACTGAAATGTGTCCCACAGTGTTTGGTTCATGTACTCCTGAAAATAGATGGATGTTTACATTATCAGCCACAGGGATGAAGACAGTCGTGTGTAAACAGCACTCTCTTCTCAGGGAGGTTACCACAGGTCCGTTATTTCAAATAGGAGTAAAAAAAGAGCTGGTTTGTAAGTGACGCCCATGTAGGCAGGGCAGAGCTGTACGGCCCATTCCCTTTTCCCAAGAGGTGAGTATAGTTTAATGGTGGGAAGTCTAGTTTAAACACAGTGCAACTTCTCAAAAGCGTGGTGGTTGAACCAAACAGACTTTTACCAGGAAACCAGTTGTTAAAATGTAAAAGAAAACAAATATTAGAAAAGAGAAAACTATTATTTTGGTTAGTTGAACTACAAAAATGCACTGCCATAGCAAACAAACACTCACACAGCACATAATCAGTTTTCAAGCTAAATGAAAAATTGAATTATGCAGCCTGCCCCCCTTCGTTAAAGGGAAACCTGCGTAGTTTGCCAAAGCTAGTGTGTAATATGAAATCTGAAGTTAACGTACCCTATATTGCTATAGTTCTCCTCAAATGTCCTGCTAAGTGGCTTTAATAAAGAGTAATGTGAAACTGTAAACCAGCTGAATTCATTAGGCTGTAACAGCCATGCTGCCGTTAAGACTTTGGAGGTTGCAAGAAGACATTGTTAAAATGAAGCCTCTTCTTCTCCCCACCAAGAGACAGAAAAGCACTACACGTTTCCATTCCCACCAGTCTGTTAAATGCTTGGCACTTTAGTGCAATTGGCACTCCTGTGAGACTTTGCCAATGGACGGTCAGAACATAGCAGCACTTTTCAGCCAACCATGGAAATATGTGTGCATCAGGTCCAGATGTCGGTACGCCATTAAAGTTCATCATATTCAACAGAAAATCTTAAATGCTTGTTATAGCGATTCAAACTGATCTGTGCAGACATTAAGCATAATTAGACCTCTAGGACAATGTTTCTTGTTAACTGACTGCAAATTCTTTAATGCAGATTTAACAAAGACTCTTATAAATATTTGTTTATAAGAGCCATACAAGCATCTATGGCTATTTTCATGACAAGATCTATACATAGTGGTACATTAGTAACAAAATTAACAACTGACTCTTATAAAGAAACATCACTCTGGTGACAGAAATGTTACTTTTGTACCGTATTCATTTGATATATTAATGTTGCTCTGGTGCCATATTCAGCTCATTTCACAAGATGCCATGCCTCACTTAAAGCCACAATTTTAATGCTAAAATTAAGAAATTTTGGTTGTGAAAGCAATCTTTTGTTCATATGTTATGTTGGCAGAATTTATTCTTGTAGCTCAAACACCAGAGCATTACACTACCAACGCCAAGGTCATGGGTTCGATTCCCAGAGAATGCATGAACTGTTAAAACTTACCTAAACAGCATCTGCTAAATACATAAATGTAAATGTAAATTTACAAAATGGGAAAAACTGATGTGAAAAACTTTCAAATTACAATAACCGAATCAGTGGTTTCAGCATGTGGACACTTAACCACACGCTACAGTTGCTGCAGAATTAAATTAACCAGAGCTAAGTGGCTAAAGAGGGTCAAATTACATGGTATTTGAATAAGGCCTCAGAGGAAAGACTCAGAAGATAGAAGTACTGCATTCCAAATGGCCACCCACTGTTCAAATGTGACAGTGACCTCCCATTGCAAGTATTGCTCTTTTTGAGGTGTAACCTTCCTCCTCTGATGGATGGAAAAGAGCAAGAAGGAATGATTCGCTATGACAGCCTGTTGGCAAATGTGTTTAGCTGAGCTCACATTCGCCCCATAGTTACGTTAGCCACCCAAATGACATGTTAACTTTCAGTTACCACCTTTTCCCATGTTGTGAGTTCAGCCATTATACACCCTGGCAGCTATGTGGCATTTCAGTGGACAGGTGCCAAGATGATGGTTGGTGCCGCCCAAGCACCATGGAATATTATTAAATCAGGCTGCGTTTTAAGCTCAACAGCGAGTGAGAAAACACCTTCACGCATCTTTAGCTCCCTGGCAGACCTAGCGTCCCTGAAGCAGATCTTTTCCCAGTCCTAAAACTGCTACTGTGGTGTATTACAGTTAGATACCTGGATAAAATCCAAGGCCTAGATCAACTGTACCAACAGAAGCCAATTCATCCACCCTGATCAGAACCAACACATGGGAATTTCCAAACTACACAATACAGGATGTTAAAAGGCACTATTATCACACATTTTTTATTGCATCGGTCAGTATGAGCAAAGCTATTTAGTGGACAGCAGATGCATATTTTCATGGGTTTAGTCACACAAAGACACATAGTCAAGGCACAGAGGAAGAGGAAGTTAATGCATGCTAGTGCATCATGCATGATAAAATAAAGTGGATGGAAGGGGTCACTACAGGGCAAGGAGGGAAATGATAAGCTCATATCTGCATACCGTAGTTCTGTAATATTCTCCTTGGCTGACAATGCGCTGTTCGGCCAATAAAAACATGCAGCTGCCAGTTTCTCATGGCCTTTAGCTATTGCCTGGCATTTCTGCAATCCCAGGCCACTTCGTCAAGGTTAACGTCATGTACCCAGGGGTGGGGAGCCTATACACAAACCCTGTAAGATACCTTACATCATTACAATTTGGGTGTGCTCGGTCTCACTGGGCTTTTTACCGATGCATATTGATTGAAACTGAAAGGGTGGAAAAATAAGCAGTTCATTCTCTGATTATGTGAAAAGCTGAGCAAACAGTAATTACGGCAAGTTGCATGTTTAGACATTTATGTCCATCACCCCACTTATAATTAAGAAAAAGATACAAAACAACTATTACGTATAATATTATGAACAAATGCGTACTATCAACTAACAGTCATGTTTAATTAGCTGAACATCATCTTAAATTAAAAAAAAAACAAGACAATCTGGATTCATATCAGGGTTTGTTGTTGTTGCTCTTGTGAGTCTGTTACTCTGTAGTTCCCCTGGCACTCCAATGCACTTTTTCAGTTATTGCGTCTTCACAGCTGGCATGCAGCTTCCAACCACTCTCACTCTGACATAGTGCTCTGGTAATACGAGTACCCAAAAACCTGAGTCCAAACATTAGTGTGTAATTAGCCTGTGGTTCAACAAAATCTGTAACAAGCGGAAACTCCAAGACACTAGTTTGGACCAGTCTGCTGGTTGGATCATCGTATTAGTCAAATAACAACTTATAAAGTGATGGCAAAGTTTCAATTTCTCAGAAACTCTAGCTGTAACATTCAGGATAAAAACTTTGATGAGAAAATTGTGCAACATCTTGTAACTAGCCATATATTTGTGCTTTTTCCATGAATAAGGTTTTCCTATAGAAAAGTTTTTTTTAAAGATTTTTTTATATAGTATAAGCATATATACATATGTATAGAAATATATTTTGTAATAAACATCTAAATTAAACAGACAAAATGAATCAAATATAACTAACATAACTAATAGTTATCACAAAATATCTAATGCTAGCATTGAAAGCATACAATCCCACCCTCCCTGCAAATCGCCGTCCAAAGCCACGCCTCCTCCAAAACACATGAACGCGCACAAACACAGCTGCTCTCGGCAAAGCGTTAAACTACATCATGTCTCAAGGCACATAATATTACAATAATAATGAACGTAAACAACTTAAGAGAGCTTGTACCTGACTGCTGCAGATTCATTTCGGTGTTGATACTGTTGACATGGAAATGCATAATTCCAAGTCTGAGGATGTGAACAGTTTTGGTTAGAATATCACAGGTTACCATCTCTTAACTACGGTAGTTATGGCATGAACGCAGCATAAGCTCGTCGTTTTGGAGGAACTGTAAAAGGTGGCTGCTGTTTGTTTGCGGTGGTCATGACTGAGGTCTGTCTGTAATCTGTATGAACTGCATAGCATGAAACGCGCTGGTAACGTATGATGTCCACGTGAACAGGGTGCGCAAAGGAATGTAAAAACATAAGTTGACACGCAGGTAGGACATTGTATTGTTTCATTCGGACCAAATATAATAATTGGATGAACATTTTATGGTTCTATGCCTTCCACAGACAATATAAAAATACATTTAGACCGTTTAACATAGTGATTGCTATCAGGATCTGAGGAGACTTTCAACCAGTATAACAAAAAAAAGTTTCTGTAGAGAATAACCTACTGCACCTTTAATTGCTTATTACGTACAAAGACTGAGCTATATTATTGTTGTTTTTTGTAATACTTGTTACATGCATGTAACTTTATGAAGAAGTTTGCAGTTCTATGGTGGTTTTTGCCATTTTGCCTGAGGAATAAACAGAGTTAATGTGGCTTGGCTGAGCCTCTTTAACCAGTGGGGTAATTAATGTTCAGCAAGCAGCACAACACTGGGGCAATTCTACCTAATGTTCCCTAATTGAAAACATAAGATTTTATCCTTTCCCTGCCATCAAAAGCACGAGGACTTTCTCACAGCAGTCTTTCCTCCTTAACCACACTGTTACAGAGCCCAGGGGATTTGTTACGGTTAGCCAGAAAGTGAGAGAGGGGGCAAAACCCAACCCCCGTTTTTCTTTTGTGTGATGAAAAGTTTTTTTTAAAAAAAGAAAGAGAGAGGGAGAGAGACAGACACTTCAATACCCCCACACTCATCTTTCTGTTATGGCCTTTTCTCCAAGCATTGTATAAGCTGAGCATGGCAGCGGATCAAACATTTAGATATCCAATTACATTGTCTGAATCAATCTGCATGATGATGTCAAAGAACAAGAGTTTGGAAATGGTCCATGGACATCTGCAGACACGCAATGCTTTTGGTGCTGACAGTGAGCTGCAAAAAGAGGAGGCAGCTGGCAGCCAGAGGGGGGTGACAAGATGATGCCCGTTTTGGACAGCAGGGGGTGCTCTTTAAAAAAAAAAGAGGTTTGATGCATAAAAAAAACATTAAAATCTTCAACATTCATTAACCAAACCATCAATTAAAATCTTATATCTGTACTGTATAGACCTAGATGGTTCTTATGGAAATTAACACAGCAAAAACAGTGAATGAGACACTATTGTAGAAGAATAGTAGAGGAATCCATTAGTAGGTGGTCTGTGTATTAAATATACATCTTAAATTGGGTCCAAAGGGGCCATGAATGGGATCATTAGTGTGTGCATTGTTAACGCACTGTCTATAGTTTCTGTCTGAGATACCTACATCCTGTCTGGCTTGGGAAACATTCCACACCTGACACAAATTTGATTAATTCCTTCACCTCGTTTTTGTTTTGTCAGAAAACAACTGGGCTGCGGGCTCAATGCTAAGTAAACTCTCAGGATCAGCATGCTCCCTAATGGAAATAGTTCTCCCGTACTTGAGGTGGATAGAGTGACCACTGGATTTTTAGTGTGTTCGTTAAAAGAGCCCATAAAGTTCTTTGACCTTTAGAGAAATAATATTTTGTGATCGCACCAACAGTGCATCACAGAGGCTTCCGCTTTAAGATTTTTTAAATAAACCAACAAAAAAGACTACAAATACTATTCTTTTTTTTCTTTTTCTTTTTTTAAAGTGAAAATGTTAAGTGAATAAGCCAAGTTTGTCAGTACAAATTTTAAATGTTGGCTTGACAAAGTCTTTTAAGAAAGTTTTATTACTTAAAACCTCTCTCCCAACAGAGAAAATTAATGACAGAAAGATAGATAGAAAGATAGATAAATAGAAAAGGAATATGGCTGCAGCTGACTGTGATCACCAAGAGATGCTCTCTACGGTTTGGGTGGAGAAGCGACAAATCCCAGGCTGCTGTCCAGCTTAGCCGGCTGCAGACGTCAGAGCCTGATGTTTAAGCACAAAGTACACTGGGAGGAGAGTGGTTCCCTTGAGATCTGTTCATCTGGTGATGGAGAAAGATGGACTCCACCCTGCTGGACAACACTTTAGGGATTGTTAGAGTGATTACCAACCCTTTTAAGTCGCCTACATCCGTCATCACACTTTTTCCTCTTCCACTGAACTGTTTATTTAGGTTTCTCCTGTTTCAACCAGACCCAGAGATAGGTGAGAGATAGGAGATCTTGAGATGGCATTCTGTCTCGCTAGATAATCACGTCACAGATCTGAATAAAGAAGGGAGAACAAGAGGATGTCTTTGTTAGGAAGCTATAGAGACTGTCCCAGAGTTCAACAAGCTTGTGATTTAAACATTAATGCGGGTATTTTAGAGATTAAAGAAGCTCCCTTAAGAGCCGTGAAAAGGCAGATTGCTTATCTCTGCATTTCTCCTGGGGATTGAGTTGAGGATACAAACCAGAAATCATGTAGAGTCACAATGAAAGCAGACATGCCTTTAGATTTACAGAAATAAATGTCTCTGGGAAAATTACAGTGACATCATTTTTAGTCTTATGAGTAGACCCATGGGACATTTAAAGAGACAGTGATCAAAACATGACTTAAAATGTTTTGAAATCCAATTAAAAAAGGTTATTTGGAGTTCCTCTGCCACCTTTCTAGCTCAGCACAACTCCATATAGATAAAAACAAAATCAAGCTCAATTCTTGAAATCTGAACCAAGACTTAAAGGAACAGTTCACCCAAAAAAGAAAATTCTGTCATCTGCATAACTGTCCATTTAATGAGGTACTTACCTTAAAATAACCTACAGGCATTGCTCATGTTTTTAGGGAATGTGGAAGAAGGAGGCTTTAGCTCGCATGTTTATATCAGAGCTGTCAGGACGTGTCTGGTTAAGCTTACTGCCATACGTCCATTCAGGCACAACTGGGGATTTGGGGAGTCTTTGCCTGAGATTGTCTCATTACATCAGACCAGACGTGCCAGAACTCCATGGAATGGATTAGAGTGATTCCAAAATCTGGAGAGCACATTTAGTCCCTGTTGTGTCACTTTCCTTAGAAAAACAATGATTCCGGTCATATTTCTGTTGTATTGGTGGATGAAAAACATGCACTGAAGCGGTTAGGTGGAGCCACTATTATCACTCTTCCAGAACTCTGTTTATGCTTGCTGTCAGGGCATTCAGAAGTCAGTATGATGAACAGATCTCACTGCCACACTAACTTCACTGAACTAAAATGTGTATTCTCCAATCTCTAATTTGTCTCATACTGCCATGGTGACTGTTAGCTAATCTTTACCTTTCATCTCTAGCATATCACTTTAGACTATGTGCATATTTGAGGGTGTGTGCAAGTGTATGTGTGATGAATGTAGCTAAGTTCCCATGTAAAAAAAAAAAAGTACATTTCTATAATGTACTTAAAGTGCTCTATTTATGCGCACTAATTTTGTAAATCATATACTAAAAATTATTCTTTAGTACTTCTTAAGATAATCTTAAGAACATCTAAGTGTACTCAACTGTGCTATTTTGAGACACCATGAAATATAAACTAAAATGTGCTTTTAATATACTATCTCTGTATTAAAATAATGTATTTAGTTACCACTTGAACCCACAGTATACTTACTACAAGTGGTAACTCATTTTTTGCATATTATACATAAACAATAGAAAATGTATGCCTAAGATCTACATAAAACATATGGATAAAATATATGCATTTTATGCATAAATAAATTCATGCATAAAATTTAAGCATACGTTCAGACAGCATGCTCCCTGACCGCCCACTTAAAAAGCTGGAAAGTACTTTCCCAATCTGGCGTACTCAGATTTGACTGGCTGTCTTTGCGCTACACAAGGTTTTCATCAGTCCGACTGGAAACAAAGTTGTGTGTTCACAAGGTTTAATCAGAGGTCTGGCTATGAGAAACAATATTTACATGAAATTTCACGGGTTAGCCAAGACTAACTCTAAAATTGTCTAGGATGACCTGATTCACCTCAAAGATCAGTGTTCCCTGCTATATGGATCATGATGATGTTGTACCACAACACAATCATGTCTGTACACATACCAAGGAAGCACACCTTTTGGATACTGTTTGCATTTGCATTTTTATATCTAGCTATAAAACCCCAAAGTTATGATTTTTGGGATGCACTAATTCTAATCTTACAAACATACCATTTTAAGACAGAAAGTATGGAAAACAGGATGTCGCTACTGTGTCAGCGTGTGTTGCTTTTAAAAGTAGGAGGGGTATTTTGTTCTGTGCACAATTATAGACATTGATTATCATAGATGTTAAAATTAATATTGTGGTGCTTCTCATTTGTAGAAAACACACAAATACAGAAGTGTACAAAGGCGTTCTCATATGCTGGTCTTGTTTATGTGATGTTGGGAGAAGAGGGAACATTCTTCCTAACAGTTATTATATCAATAAACATGTCAGGTTTTGGCTTGGGTAAGTCAGCGCTTAGTTTTATTAACATTTTTAAGAGCTGTAGGATACATGCCCAGTTCAGCCACTTAAAATATATGGCCAGCCACTCACAGTATCAAGCACGATAGACCCGCTTACAAGATGCTAATCTGTAAGTATCTGAAATGAGGGAGGGGTGCTTCACACTGTAAACATGGATCAGTGCTATCATGGTGGCCATGCACCCTTAAAATCACAAAATGCTAAGAATCACAAACAGAAAGCGAGGTATCATGGCAATCAGTGAGATCTCAGCTTGACTAATCTTTTCTTTTGGTGTTTTAACTAAAAAGATTCATCAGGGTTCATTGTTCCAGCATTGCTGCCATACAGTACAGTGACCTTGTTACAGTCACACCTGTTGAGATAAATGTAGAATTAGTTTATGATCAGGGTGTGGCAGATATCTTAGTATTGCTAGTTAGGAAAACACAAGACCAAACAGCATGAGCTCCAGATAGCATTCTGAAGCCTGCGTGACAATGAGTTTGACGGCAAGACGTGTGGTGTCCTAAATGAAATTGTTCTAAATTTAGAGCTCAGCTGCTCAAATACCCAATGCCCCCCCACCCCTCGTAATCTACTCTTTGCTAAAAAAACATTTAAAACAGTATTCTGGGATCAATAGAAGCATTTGTGGCATGTTAATTACCACAAAAAAATAATTTCCACTTGTCCTCTGTTTCCTTAAAAAAAAAAGGAAAATTCTGGGTTACAAATTTAATGTAATGGAAGAGAATGGGGCTAATAAATAAATGTTAAAATATTTACTGTTTCGATAGTTTAGCCACAAGATGTAAACAATAAGCATAACTAATTTGAAGAACCTTTTGTCCAATTTTACAACTCAAGAATCAACTACTCAAATACTGTAATGCACCAGTTTTAGCAATAGAATTAATGTGTAAGTGTTACAATTACAATAAATTATGCTTTTTTACATCCAACAAAAATGTATTTCCATTGTATTTCACAGCAACCTCAAATTTTTGAGTTGATTGAGCTTAACTTTTATTGCACCCTAAAAGTGAAAAATCAAGTATTTTTCTTATAATGTTACTTTTAGCAAGAACACAAGTTCAATGACTTCAACTGACTATACCATATCCGAGGATGCAACACCTAAAACAATTGAGAAAATGAATTCACCCATACTACGCCCAACCACACGCTTCCTGCATTCCACGCCTCTAGACAAAACTCTTTCTTAAGGAGTGTGGTAATGTACAGCAAAGCCAAAGGTCTTGACTTTTCGAGGGTGATGTTTATTTGCTCAGACAGTGTCGGCAGCATTACCCTCCTGCTTAAGTTATTAATAATGTAGAATGGCTGTGTAAACAAGACACATTTTTGGAGAGGGTGGAGACAAAAGGGCATTAAATAACAGTCAGGAGGGGTCAGGCCTTTTTAACCTCTT
The DNA here is from genome assembly GCA_037101425.1 of Elopichthys bambusa. Taxonomy (NCBI): domain Eukaryota; kingdom Metazoa; phylum Chordata; class Actinopteri; order Cypriniformes; family Xenocyprididae; genus Elopichthys; species Elopichthys bambusa. Next base: position 8,410,195 of record CM074451.1, read on the forward strand.
CTCAACCTCAGGGTTCACCTACCACCCACATGTTAGCAAACACTGTGTGGCAATCTCTGGATGAGGAGCACCTGACACTCAGGTCAATTTGTGATTGCGTAGTAATGTGTGTGAATGGGTGGCATGGAAACCTTGATTAAAATCCAAACTTTACCATTTCACAAAACTTTTTAAATTTGTTTTTTAAATTTATATTAGTGTTGCCTATATCAGTGCTATATATTCAGAATTGAGAAAAAAGGGCACTTTCACTTTCACAATCAAAGGGGAATGGGACATGTTGTGCCACCTGTTATGTAACATGGAGCCAACATAATTAAGCAAGGTGAGGTGGAAGTCTAACCTAAAAGCATTTTCTGTGTTTCCGTGTAGGTTGTCAGGGACAGACCACATCAACTTCACCTAATGCTTCGCCAAACACGGGAGGAACCACAACAGCAAATCTGCCAGGGGTATCGACAATACACCCAGTAACAAACACAAAAACACTTTTGCCAGCATTCTCAACCCCTGTGATCCCTGCTCAGACAACACCTGAACCAAGCATACTTGGCACTACTGACCGCAATGGTATGAGGCATCAAGAATGTCCAAGAAAATAATTTGGTGAAACTACTATTACTTGATTCTTTGTTATTATTAGCTCCATCAGAAACCACCGCCTCTGGCAACAGCAAAGATGCCAGCCTGACTGCATCCTCACCAAAACAATCAGAAAGCACAGCCTCCAACGTCCCTGTTGAAAAAGCGCTACAGGACACAGTGAAGCTAAACAATCCGGCCTTAAATCAAGAATCCACACAATTTATAGTAAGTAATTTTGAGTCACTGATTTCATGGATTAGAATTATGGGTGGAAAAAACAATGGTGCAAAAATCATGTAATTTGACAGTTTAATTAAGAACTGCAAGAGTTTTCTTTCAATTTATTATTGATCACTGATTTTCATTGGTCAACAGCTTTCATGAAGAATACACAGAAAAGTTTTATGAAATGCGTATGTTTTTTATTTCATTTCATTTCATTTGACCAATGTTAATTCAGCTGACATTTTCCTAAACTCAACTTTTAGGATTCACATTATTCATGTTTCATTATCAGTCCAAAACAAAGTAACATTTTGGAATAGAACACCAATGCTGTGGTGTTTGTTACATGTCCCTTACAAAAACAAGTACGGTAAAGGTACAGTGATGGTTACAGATGGTAATACCATGGCATTTATATCGCCAAGGTACTTCTAATAATACCATGGTACTTCTCTAAAACACATGGTAGTTTCTGTTTTAGTCTTTTTGGTACTCCTTGTGATTTACTTACAAAAAAGTACCACGGTACTACCATACTAATATTAGCAATATTATGGTAATTGACCATTCGCAAAGATCCACTTCCTTTAGTTACTGTTGCTATGTCCGACAAACCATGCCGCTCTCACGCCACACATCATGTTCTCACACAGTGAAAAATACATCGCGGAGCAAAGAGGACACTGACAACGTATCAACAGACAAGACAGAGCAGGTTACTTTTGATATGAAACAAAGTCTCAAGTTTCAAATGTTGTAATTTTTAAAGAAATTTAGATAACAATTAACATTTTGTAACTCTTTAATGTGTCGTGACATCGCTGTAGCGCCTCAGATCAAGCGGCTCATGAACCGATCATCTCTTCTTACTAGTTAATTTATATCATCAAGTAAACATGAATGAACCACATTTCAGCCACTGAAAGACATCAGTACACATCATTTTTCAAATTCAAGTTCACCACCATTAATCTACTAACTCCCCTGACTGCTTTGTCGGACAAAATGGTGGATTCAGCGTTATGACTGGTTCGATCGCCTGTCAATCAAACTCCCAGCGAAGGGTCAATTCTGAAAGGAAAGTACATTAATTTTAGTACCATGGTATATTTCAAAGTACCTTATATTATATTACCATCATGGTGTACCATATGTACACCTCCAAAATGCTTTTTTTTTTTTTTTTTGCAAGGGAACACTGTGTTTACACTGCATTTACATACTTTTATGTTACAGTAAGGCCACAACAGCATCATATGTACATACACATCCCGTATCTACCCAAAAGGTCATCAGAACAGCTTAATAGTTATCTAAACTACACTATACAGTTTTTTCTACAACAGTTAAAGACTCTTTGCCAACCCAAACCATTTGGACAGAATGATTTCAGATGTTTTCAGTTGCTGTCATCTGTGTCCGTGTACATTAGAAAGGAAGGAAGCTTCATGTCTGAGAGGATAACGTTAAGCAAGGCAGTTTGAGCTGTTGATGCCTGTGAGCTCAGATTAGGGAGATCCTGTTTTGTCATTCGCTATAAATAATCCCTGCACACAAAAGATGAATGAGTGGGAGAGAAGAGGGGCTTCCTCTCACTGCTGCCATGCGGTTATGAACCCAGGAAAGAGGTTAGACAGAAGAAGTGGGGGGAGATGATGTGTCTATTGTTGGCAAGAACTGATCTGAGACCAGTGAAAGTATAGTGGGTGAGATGATAGCATTGATAGGCCAGTCTGATGCAGGATCAGTCATTTTTTTCCCATCATGATAGGCATTGTTCATCCTGGCATGACACCATGGCATGACACATCATAACCTAAATGCTTTGTGAAAGGCAGGGAGAGGTACTAAACTACAAAGACTTCCTGTTCACTTCCTCTTTTTGTTTTCTATATCAACAGATAAGTTTCATATAGGGGCGTCCCCTGATGTCAGGAGTGGAAAATGTCTAAAATGGGAACGCTTAGGAATGCTAAATATCAAGGGCGTAAGTAGGGATGCTAGGGACATAATCCTTACAAATATTCAGCAATACTGAATTGTATAGCAATAATTTTGATTTAAAAAAAAAAAAAAAAAAATTATATATGTAACCAGTGCTGTTGTAATTTTGTACATATCTGAAATGGGTCCATTGGCATTTCCAGAGAATTCAAAGTAAATACGTAAAAAAAAAACTGCACTCTTTCAAGGACGTGCATTTAGTGCATAGCAATAGCCTACATGCACAGTTCAGTTGAATGATAAAGTTTAAGCTTTTTTAACTTCAACTTGATTTTTTTAACTTCAACTTGATGTTGTTAAACTTAATGTATGAGGCAAACTGTTACCTCAAATATCCACAAAATTAAAAACAACACTGAAATAAGATGAGCTAACAGTGTGAGTTAACAGTGTGGATTATCTGTCAATCAGATGCGTGGGAAATTTGTGTTCATTTCTACAGCAACAGTAAACTCCCGTAGTTTTCTTTCAGAATCATCAATAGGTCAGACAGTATATTTTGATATTAAAATAAAGTGACATGCAGAGTCATCAAGAGCGCTCTGAAGGTAAAATGTAAAAATAGTAAAATGAGCATGCTCAAATAAATATCTACCAATATCGGTTGCTTAATTTGTAGTCAGCGTTATTTTATCAGAACAGACCTACGATAAAAAAATCCTGCTTGCTTGTTAGGGCACACCCTTCAACATCACTTGATCACATACATACAAATTTTGACAAAATGCTGTTGAATCTCCCCAATATTTAATGCCCTCTGAATATATTAATATCTTGGTGTTTATGTTTTTCTCTACAGACAGATGATATTAAAGAAGAGAATGCCAACTCTGGGTCTTCTCCTGCTGTTTTCGTGTCTGTGCTGTTGACCGGCTTACTGCTTGCTGCCATAATAGTCGCCATATACTACTTCAAGTGCCATCGCCAAACCAACGGCAAAGGCATGAAACTGGTGAGTACCAGCCCAAGGAGTCAGACTTAATGAACCCCAGAAAAACATCCCTAATCATTAACTGTAATATCCTTACTAATATCAACACCAAGCAAATCTTTAAAGCAAATTTACACATTCGTTCATTTCCTACTTTTCCTGCAGTCTAAACCCCCAAATCGATGACTTCAACAACTGTATCTCCACCACCAAGTGTTACCAATCAAATTTCCATTTTGAATGTGTTATGCACGCATTTTAATTGCAAAGTTTAGCGTATTTGGTAAGGAAGTGTTGCCAAGCTTCTAATTAAGAAGGAAACAATTGGCAGCATATCAGTACAGCGCAAAGTTCCTCCAGCACACGCCCAATCTAATGTTCAGAACCACAACACATGCTAGTGAAACTCAAACTGTTTCATCTCCTTGCCAATAGTTCTAAGCTGTTTTCCTTCTCTGTTAAATTATGTCAAATTATGAAATTGAAAGAAAGTGCACTCCATCGGACCTCAAAGAGGCTTACAATTAAAAAAAAAAAACATACATTCAGAGGGCAGGATTTCATAAGCCATATGCTGCTCAATGAAAGCTTAAGCTTTGAAGATGCATCATGAAATATATTCCATCAAATAAAACATTTTATGGCAGTTTTCATATTCTGCTCAAAGAACACACTAACCTTATTTTAAGGGTCTTGCTCATTAAAGGGATAGTTCACCAAAATATGAAAATTCTGTCATCATTTACACAGCCTCAAGTTGTTGGAAACAAATGCATTGTGATGTTTAGTAAGTAGTAATTTTATTAAACACTTTAATCCAAAACAATTTACAGTACACATATAGGACAATCTCTAAGAAGTCTCTAAACCTCCACTGTTTTTGGTTGTTGGATTAAGAACTTGAAGGCTAAATAGAGAGCGAATTGAGACGTTTAATTAAATATTCTGCTGCTTCTCCTACGACAAATGGTCAATCTCACATACATCTTCTCTAGAGTTTCTGAATACATCTTAATGTCAGATCTTAAAATAAACTCAATATGAACTCCAACATTTCTCATTTTCCAACATCTCAGGCAAAGTTTAAATAAACTCTGTTAAGTCTTCTAAGCTTCTGATGATAATAATAATAAATAGTATAAATAATAAAAAGCAAAATAAAAAAGTAAATCTGTTTGTATCTTGTTTTCCTACAGGCTGAGGAGTCATACATGGCTGACGAGGAGAACCAGGGCAACACTCTGGTGTCTGTGGCCCCTCTGAACCAACCCGAGCCCCAGGAAAAACCAAGTCTTAATGGAGAGTCACAAGAGGCAGTAAAGCCCCAAACTCCCCCTGCCGCCACCAATGGCCACTCTACCACCAAGACGGCAGACACAGAGCTGTGAATGAGCCGTTCTGCCAACAAGGGTCTGGGTGAAACGCTCAGCCCCTGCTTCTTAAACCCAATTCAATCTACTGCATATTGACCTTGGCCATCAGAAGGCACGAGGAAAACAAAGACTCAAATTCCCACATTTACATGTAAATATGATGCAAAATGTTCCACTTAAAGTCATACGGAATTGAAAACACATCTGAATCAGAGTTACAGCTGGGATACAAATATATAGGATAAAAAATGGGATACAATAATTGGTCAAGTAATACTTAAATACTTAAATAAAATAAATGTCAATGTTTGAATGCTATATGAAAGATTGTTGTGAAAAGTTGTAAAATGCCAGTGATGATTTATAATAAGAACATCATTTAAACTCAAACATATGATGCAACAAAAATCGTTTTAGTCCAAGAGGTGCATCCCTTGAGTATAATACTACTGTGGGGTGGGGAACCTTTCCCATGAGTCATTGCTAGCTTCCATTAGTACAGCCAGGACTGAAACACAACACTGGGAGGATTCATGCTCCTGTCCCAGCGCTCCACAGCTGAGTGTAAATCCCATCACACCATAAAGAAACACTCAGAATCCACTGGGTGCGAGTTGTGGATTTGTTTGCGTTGTTTCTAGACTGTATGAAATGTTCTATATGTTTGTCTTTGTGTACAGTATGATTTGACTAGTTAATAGTCTTGTATAATTTTGTTAATATCACTGCATGACAAAGTAATGATTTCTGGAGTTGGTGAGCATGAAAAATCAGTTTAAGCGTCAACATGAACTCCATTTCATTGCTGCAAACAACACAACATAAAATCCAACAAATTAGGTATGCTGCAAAGCCCGTTAGCACTCAGGGTGACAGCTAAATATTATCTGACATTTCTGGACTGAGTTACACCGTACTTTGTAAACCAGTATTATGCTCTATTTGTAATATTTTTATTCTAGACATCTAGATGTAGTGTTTATGGACTGAATGACTGACTAAATCGTTTGAATAACCTGCCTTAATTATTAGAAATTTCTTGGGTGGGTGTGTTTTATTTTGTATCTACATTTGCTACTACACTGTACATAAATCATTAGGCAAAGAAAGTATGTAATTGTGCAGCCATGAAACCCTGGACCATTGCCTTTAGTTTTAGTAGATTCACTACAATACAACAAGAAACAGTGCAGACATAAAGAAAATTTTGAAAAAAAAGAAAACCTACACAATTTGTCAACCCACTTCTTGTTTAAATATTTCACACTTCTTCACAAGATTTCTGACACAAGACTGACTGAACCTTGGAGTCAAAATTTGGCGCTAGAGTAACTGTATCTCTTGAAATAAACCAACAGAAAATGAAATTATGTTTTAAGGTTCAATATGAATATATGAACATATATGCATATGAATATCATGTCCTTTATTTCAACTATGACATTTTGTTTTAACATTCCAGTGTTCTGTCATATTTTGGATCGGTGTACTAGCATTGTGTTAAACTGATGTATGTTTGTGATAGGAATAAAGTTTTGGAAAATAAATCAGTACATGCTCACTATTAATTTCTACTTTACCCCAGTAAGACCTCATCTTTGTGTGACTTTGATCTATATTATGCAATTTTTCATTTATTTGGCTGCTGGACTGTTTACTCAAGAGCTTTTTGTTTGATATGATATGCACACATATGTTCTCTCTTCATCTCTCTCTCTCATTCCTCTACACACGTGCAAAAATTTGGCTGGTATCTAAAGGCCATTTAAGCAAACAGCTGGTTTGTATAAGAGACTGTGATGACATCATAGTGAAGGGATTTAGGGTGGGGCTCAGTGGTCCCTAATCAGTTTAGGAGAAAGCAAGTCAGCGTTTATGTGTTACTGACTGCTGAGTTCTGCGACTGATCACCCTAAAACTAAAAGCTGTTAATGGGATAATAATGATATCACAAATATAATCACCTAGAAATTAAGTTATGAATTAATGCTAAACTTTCTAAACCAGTGCAAATATTTATAAAAACGGCAACATTCCAAAGATGAAGACCAGAACCTCAAAAACCTAGATCCAGACCAATATCAGACCAGTACTGCAAAAAAAAAACTCTTAATTATTATTTATGTCTTGTTTTTAAGTTAAAATATCCTTACAAATCCTTAAAACAGGATGAATTCATCAAATTCATCATAAGAAACAACATTTATTTGATTTGAAATATGTTATTTAATTGTGAGTTTAGCCAGTAGTTTTCTTAGATTTCAGGATTCCCCCATTCAAATACATAGGACTTGGTCTTGGATGCCCGAAAAAGGTGCCTGGAGGCTTAGCAAATATGTCATACATAATCTCCTCCACAAACCCATTCCCATTACCCCCAATGCAGCTTACCTTCATGAACCACAATAACCTCACAGTACTGCCCACCAAAACAAGACAAATGAGTCTGGTACAAACAAACAACAGACTGAGGAACAACCTTCATATAGGACAGAAATAAATCCATATATCTCATGGCTTATCTGACAAGAACGACTAGAACAGTTAACCTTTTGTTTTCATGTAGGCTACTAAATATTTTTACCTGCAGTACACAGTTGTTCATAAACTGCACGTGCAGGTGATCTTCACAAAGACCCTACTCGTCTTTGGTGATTGGATGGATTTGTAGGTTTAGTCCAGTTTATTGTAACGGTTATAGTTCCCCGTGTTCTAAACGGTTTGTTGTTCTACAGTTTTACAGAAAACCGCTCCAAACGATTCAGTTTGCGAGTGAGTTGTTCAAATGATTAAGTCCGATTCATGAAAAATGATTCATGTTCACCTATTTCACAGATTCATTGGAAAGAATCGATTGGAAAGAGTTATTCATTCTTTTATTTATTTAAAAAAAAAAAAAAAAAAAAATTCAGGAAAACAGTGTTTTTTAACTAGGTATTCGGTAATCTCACTCATCAGATGATTTATCAGCAAAATTTTACTAATGCTCGTGGCATAACGAGGAACAGGTATATGGCGCACACAGAAATTTGGCGCCGCCAAAAGATGGCGCCATTGGCTATCGCCAGTGTCACTAATTGGCTAATATTTTTTACAAGTTTTAATCATCATTGCTGTGTTTTTCATGTGTAGTAAAAATGCAAGTGTGTGATACAAAATTAAGTGTTTCCAGCCAGGAATACATTCTGTAATTGTCAATAGACTTCAATAAAGCAATATTTATGTCAGTGACTGGGCTTTAAAAATATGACTACTACCTGCATGTACATATTTTTTAGCATGTACAATTATGGTATATGATAAAAAAAAATGTTCATGTATCCATATTCATATACCATGGTATTTCTTCCAAGAAAAAATTATAATACAATGGATATTATTTTGTTGACCAGACTTGTTCTCACTGATCATGAAAACATGTTTTTGACCAATAGAAATCCTGAACTTATCTGTTTTTGTAGTAGAAATAGTTTGTTTCTGCGTGTGTGATTGTGACATGGGGATACAGAGATTAAACTCACACACATATATCCACATTCCCACCCAGGGCAGCAGGGTGTTTTCTCTTCTCAGCCCTGTGAAGGTGTGTGTTGTCGCAGCTGTGAGGTTTGTCGAGTTTTCGTTCGCCTCACTCTGATGGTTAGATAGCCTCGCTGAGGGATAGAGTGAGAGAAGTCCAAGAATGTTATGTGTCAGGGTTCAAGCCACACCAGCCATGGGAGGGGAGGTCGGAGAATCCCAGGAGAGTCTGTTGTCGTCACTGAGAGAGAAAGGCCAATGAAGGGAGAGAAAGATAGAGTACAGATGAAGGGTGCAAAGTGCATTTCTACCTCATATGTTTAGGCTAGAACACATGAAATGAACATAAATATCACCGAAGGAACCTTTGGTTCATGTTATGTTTGGTACAGCTTTCTGTTCTGATTTAAGACCACCTCACATTTTAACTATAGCTTTTTAATAGTTTTGGAATGGGTATGATTTAATTCGAGTAATGATGATAAATAATAATTTAATCAAAGTTTATTAATAAATGATCCATAATGGATATAATAGCAGGCAAAACCTGTTTTAATGATCCATTTATCCATCCATAGACACATACACACACACACAAACAATATATATAAATATAATAATATATACACACGCATATGTTAGATTATGTTAATCGCGATTATTGTTTTTTTAAAATACAGTGATCCACTATTATTATCACTTATCTTTCTGACAGAGGCATTTGCAGGTGAATTGTAAGTCAATGCGTTCTAATCAAAGTAAACATTGGTTAAATGTCCTGAGTGATCACATGCTCTTATATACAGAAAGTCATTTCATGTGACCATTCTTTCCCCATTATAGAAGCCGAACCCTCAGGAGGTTTCTATTAGGAATAAGTGAGCTTAAGAATGTTTACCTACTTCCTGCTTCTTGCAAGCATTTTGACTGCTTCATGTTGACATGGTTCTTATCTCTGGGGGGAGGAAAACATATGGCCGTTACAGATTTGGGCAGGAAATGCATCGAATTGACAGCTTCCCCCTTTCTAAAGGGACCACTGCTATTGAGTAGCAGCATCTTTGGCTGGTACTTTGTTTCTACTACACACAAAATCACACACTTGTATGCACAAGAAACTGATTTCATCAACACCTTTTCACTTCAAAGACAATAAAGGTATATGATCCAAATTGTTTCAATCTAATCTATTCTGTGACCAATTTGATCTGGAGATGGTTTAGTGTGTACTAGAGGCATTCAGACAATAAAGCTGAACAGAATTTCATTCAGATTGGTCACTCTATCAGCTGAAGAAAAGGGAAGACATGCAAAAAGGGTGTGGGCACATTCAAGGTGCAGTAAGTGGTATTTGAACTACGCTGTTGGACATTGTTGATATTGTATAAATCAGCCTTGAGTCCCCCCTTTAAGCCCAGAACACACCAAGCCGACGGTCGGCCTACTAAAGCCTTGTTTACACTGCACGCGTCTGCGGCGCGTTACGGCTCCGGCGAGGTTTTGTTCCGTTTTCTACGCGGTGTCAACTCACACCAGAAGCATTTCAGAAGCGAAGCGGCTGGATTCGCGAGACCACGAGATTTGCCTGTCTGACGTTTTTTCCTTTATTTTTCGTGTTTTTTTTATTGCTAAATGGTTATATTTTGTCCGGTTTAATTGTGTTTATTGCTATGCCACACTTACACATATTTTGCTGTAGCCTACAGACAAAGTTAATACACTTAAAAGTCCAGTTATGGACAACAAGAACAAAAAAAATCAACTTAGAATCTCTTGTCTGGCCTTCTAGTGATGTGAAATATGAGCTGGAGTTTACACAGGGTGATTATTTTGACTTTATTTTGTATTTGAGCTGTGCGTCTTGGACGCGGCGTCCGTCAAAAATAGGTGAGGCGCCTATCTTTAGCGAAGCCGTAATGCGTAATGCGCCGCACACGCGTGCGGTGTAAACAAGGGGTAAGTTTTCTCAGTGTGTTCCGCGCCGTCGGCTGAAGTTGGTCCTCGTCAGCTTTTTTTTGGCCGATTCGACATGTTGAGCTCGTCGGTCAGTTGGGCCATCTGATCATTCTGATTGGCTGTTCAGCTAGTGCCACCTGCTGGTATGGAAAGGCATTTCTTCTTACGCAGGCGCAGAACGGACGTGCTACTTGGCCGTTGGGTGTCGAGCGTCGGTTTGGTGTGTCAGGGCAACTTTGGACCCAGACGCTACCGACGTGAGCCAACCTCGCAATCTGCTTTCGTTGCCACTAGTTTGTCGGCATCGGCTTGGTGTATTCCGGGCTTTAGTCCTCCTCAAACACACATTTCTCACTCTCAATGGTTTTATTTGTCGACTAACAATGTCCAACAGTGTGTGTGTGATGAATGCATAGTAAAACACTTTCCAAGTTTCATATGATGTAAAGAAAAAAAAAGTTGATAATCTGTAAAAAATCAACCCTTGGGACATAAATGACATGTATGTGATAAGAATCACATACACTGTACATTGTTCATCCATGATTTATGGATCACATTCTGTTCTCTGCAACCTTGAGTGAAAAAGCATGACACAACATTGAATTGTTTAACCAAAACATTTTATGTTTTTCATGCTCTTAAAAGGTGGAAGAGCAAGAAGAGCAACTGAATTTTCAGCACTGGTTGGTAAAGGAAAGAATATCAGTATTATGTCATCGAATATGAGCAACTGAATAGACTATTATGGATTTTATTAATGCAGGGCCTTCATTTTGCCTGGAACTCCATGACTGTTTAGCCTTTCAGAGTAATCCATCTCTCCATCTCAAAGTCCTCGCTTCATTCCATTGTCCCTCCCTACACCTCCAGTTACAAACCAGACAGTTATTAATACACACAGACTGTCATCGATGTCCTATGGCAGTGAGAGGGTGTGCTCAGATACTATAGAGGACATAATCCACTGCTATATGTGATTGATGGCAGTCAGCGAGTGTCCTTATGGGAGGGGCAGAGGAGGCTGCTAGACTTGGGCTGACCTCCAGATTTCACTGTAAACCCAGGTGAAAAAATACTATAGTAATTTATAGTAAATACTATAGTGTTTTTGAACCATACTATAGTAAAGTACTTGAATTAATTTGTTGTGGTAATTCTATAGTTGCTGTGATAATATAACAACTATAGTAATGTAAACAAATTACGTTTTCTACAACTATAGGGTATATTATACTACAATATACACTACAGTTTACTGTAGTAAAAACTAAAGTATACTACAGTATTTATTACAGTTTATCAGTTCACTATAGTTAATACTACATTATGCTGTAGCATTCAAAGTGTTGTAAATACTATAATATATACAGTATACTACATTTTACTATAGTATTTTTTCACCTAGGAGTATTTGGATGGAGGAGAGAGAATAAGACAAACATTATAGCGGTAAAACAGAGATCAGATTTGTTTATTTCTCTTTAAAGGGGTAGTTGATGATTTCACTTTTTTACCTTTAGTTAGTGTGTAATGTTGCTGTTAGAGCATAAACAACTTCTGCAAAGTTACAACACTCAAAGTTCAGTGCAAAGGGAGATTTTTTTAAGTATTCGCTGTTTAAGGACTACAACAAATGGCTGGTAGGGACTACAACAAGCTTCTTCCCGGGTTAGTGACATCACTAACCCAAAAATTTACATAAACCCTGCCTCCAAGAACATGCAACAAAGGGTGCGAGGCCATGTTGGGCTGCTTTAGAGAAGAGTAGTAGAGTGTTGTTACCATGCCGTCATTTTACGCCAGACTGCTTCACAAACGAGGGTCAATTCAACGCTGGATTTGCACAAAAGATTAACATGACAGCACATGCTAGTCGATGAGTTGAATCAACTCCACAGCAACTACATACATTTATCCACTAACTGTTCAGAAACATCCAGATGCATTCTATAAGTTGTAACCTCTTCCTGAGTCTCTCCATCAGTGTCCGACTCCGGTTTGAACAATGTAAGACTGAACACCGTTACTGACAATTGTCATTTTGGCTGCGGGAGATTCTCCAGCTTTGTTGTTGTTGAGCAACCGAAGCCTGAACTAATTAATACAAATATTGTTTACGTATTGTGGTGGAACTATTGAGTATAGCATTTACAAATTTGGCCTATTCACTTCCAGTATAAATGTCCTGCTGTAACCAAGTTTTTGCTTTTTTAGAAAATGAGGAAACAAATATGTGGAGATACATATTTACTGTAATCAACATTACACCACAATTGCTGTCAATTGAGCTTAACTTGTACTCAACTCTGTATATTTCTTTAAGCGAGGAAAGAGCAACCTCTGGGCAATAAAATGGTTTTCTGGGTGAGTATACATGACATAAACATACACAAAGTGGCACGAAGGATATCACTGCTTACGCATGTAAGGCGTGTGCACATTTCCATCCATCTTTACATGAGAGTTTGACACAGTCATGTGCTGCTCCTAAGTCTGACCTAGAGGGTGTGTTCATAACAAATTTTTAACTACACACATACCAAGCCATCCAAGCCAGAGTGATCTCTCAACAGACACACACTCTCTGACACCTGGTGGCCACGCCTGGGGGGTTTAATTTCATTGTGTGTAAATTATGATACTGCTAAGTTTTATTAGCAACGCTAACACATGCCCACATATACAAAAACAACACATACACACTGTGGACAGCCACAGTGTCAAATTGCCAATGCTGGAAGCCACACTTTCACAAGCATTCATTTATTTCTAAGTATGCAATCAGCAGCTTTACAGTAAGTGCCTCGTGAAGTTCCCATGCTTGATTGAGGTCATTTGAAAGAGCCTGTGATGAGGGGTTTTTGTGAGCCTGGGTGTGGACCGGCCTGTATAACCCAGGCATATGACAGTGTGATAGTCCTCTGGTTTAAGAATATTATTGGATCATAAGATTTTACTGCAGCTTGGAGGGTCAAGTATGCTATCACATTTTCCCACATGTGCAAAGTTTGCACCTGTTGTTTGGAACATGCATGATGGATCAACACAGAATATTTACATAAGCATATCAGAAGAACTAAATGAGAATGCTTCTGTACATGCTTAGGATTGATGTACTTATTTTATATATATATATATATATATATATATATATATATAATGACAAACATCAGCTTTGATAAGTACATCTATCTATAAATATATATATATATATATATATATATATATATATCATTGCAATGTTAGCCCCGCCTACTCTGACGTGTTAGTGAGATGAGGAGGAGAGAAGAGCGATACAGGACTAAAAATAACCTTACCTTTAAATGATCCTAACGCTGAAAATATGGTTATTTATTTTCAACAATGTGAATATCTCAGTTGAGCTTTATTTATTAGTATACTGTAGTGTTGTAGTCAATACCACCTAATCCAAGACAAAGACAAGACAAAGACTTTGGGGGGTTGAGACCAAGACAAGACCAGGACCAAGGCAAGTCGAGACCGGGTCAAGACCAAGACCAGACTCCTCAAATTCATCTGAAACATCCACATTTACCTGAGAAATGTCTTATTTTTAATCAATAATTACAATCAGAATAATAAGACACTATATAGAGCTGTTACCAGTCAATAGAAATCACTAACAACAAAGTTCATTTTACACTGCAGAGGTGGAACAGAAGTTGAATCTGAATTGGTACAATTACAAATGCATAAATAATGTTGAGATTAATGTTTTAAAAATTAAAAAAAAAATCTATATTACGTTGGCAATTGTGCTCATATTTGTGAAAACAGCCCTCTTTCTTGTGATATTGCTTAGTTATAATATAAATATCAAGATCTTATACAAGTACTTTTTTGCAATCATATCTTGAATTTTGTGGGCATTTTTGACACAATCCCTTGTTGATTTCTGACCCGGCACAACAGTAACAAAATAAATGAAATTAGAAATAAGATACTGATTGCATTTGAAGCAGGAAGTTTTACATCCAATCAAATTAATGATGTGAACAAAGAAATCAGTCATGCAACAGCAATTTAGCGATATCCCTGCAGCTGTGGTCTTGACTGGTCTTGAAATAAAAGGTCTGAGACCAAGACTAGACCGAGACCTTTGGTGTAGGCCCCATCCATAGCTCACATCCTAAAGGGTTGCGGACTCTGCATTTCCTGCCTGAAGATGAAGGCAGGGGCGTAGCCGACCCCTCGGGAGGGACCATCCTGGTGGTGGTGGGGAGGATGGAGGTGAAGGCTGGCTTCAGCATCTGCAAACTCAGACATGTGTAAGTACCGATCTTTTATACTCCAAGTGTAAGATAATGATTGGTTAGATTTAAACTAATAGGTGACATAACATTGAGTCTTCCTGGCAGAACTTACACTAGAGCTTTCATTTCTAATGCCTGATCTGATATGTAATATTTCATGTACAGTCAGATGTTCTTAGTCTTCGTATCAGTAAATCAAACCAGTGACTAAATGGTCAACTTCACGTTGTCTCTCTTAGTAGGATGAAAATAATCTGTTATTTAAATGGTGATTAAATTATATATAGAAAGCGATCAAAGAACGCTCCCTTTACAATCGCTGGAGCTGTCAATCAAACAGTACAAGTTAATCAGTGACTGAGTTCTGGACTCCCAAAACTCCCGTTTTATTCAACGAATCTCTTAGTTACATCGAGTTTGCACTGCTAGTTCTGATGAAAGCATTCGTTGGTGTACAGAAATTGAGTTGCAGTGACGAGATCACTGCTTTCATGGACTCAACAACATGTCTGTGATCAGCTACATTCTTCATCACTGCAACCTTTCATGCCACAATCTAAATATAATGCCATAGATTTAAGTGTAATGCTATAATCAACACTTTTCACGATTAGTTACCTTTGAGAGCTGTAATAGTAAAAACGTGCTAGAAGTTTTCGAGAGTAATACTTAGCGCTGTTTCATATTGCAAAGATGTTAGCCAATCACAGCAGTGGGCGTTTACACTGAAGTCTCACCGCAGACACGCCCCTTAAAACAGAGTGTTCAAATAAGAGGACTAAAATCAGGGTAGAAAAAATGCCTTTTGTTTCTAAATTATGACCATTTTTGATGTAAAAAGCATACTAACAGTAAAAGTGCACCCCAGGAAACATTATAAAACAATAAAACAACACAGTTCATGACCCCTTTAATGTGTCCCCACACTTGCCCCTATCAAATGAATGAACTTTTTATTAGGTTCCTGGTTAAATTAATATGCACCTAAGATACTATTGTACTGAAAGAACATTAGAAAAAAAATGTCACCATTGCATAAAAAACTGGTTTCATAAGAGGACAGCAGATGAAAATACAATGAATAAAACTTTTGTTCTCTGTGAGATGTTTAACTCTCTTCACAGGGGAGTCTTCAGTTGTCTTTTCAAGGCCACAACATCTGATGAAGACCATGCGGAATCTGGAAAACATGTCTCTTTCTTTCCACTGTGATGCAATGCACACTGTTCTCGATTTCATTTCCTGTTCTTCATAACGCTCCCAAGTCAAGCGTCATCTCAGCTCAACTCTGAACATTCCAATCTATTATAATTATGTAACTGTTTATTTCTCTATATATTGGCACTAGATTTATTATTAAGTGTGTGTGTGTGTGTGTGTGTGTTGCAATTAAGTTGTTTATGTTTTAAAATGTTTAATGCAATAAAATGTTTGATAATCTATCTCAGCCTCAAAAAAATCTCCGGAGGCATACTAGGCATAAAAAGATATTAAAAGCAAAATATGTTAAGACCAACTTGGACATGAGTCTAAATTTCTTCTCATGTTGTGTACAGGACCCAGCATAGTGTAAAATCATGACACTTGCATCATGGATAAAGAATGTTAACTGATCCATGTGATGTTTTTCTTGGACAAATGTCGCCCCCTGGTGTAATAATGATAACTATAGCTTACTCTGTAAGCCTGCATAAATATTTTGACACGTTAATTTACTATTAAGAGGGAAAATGCACCTGGAAAAACAGTGAAGCTTTCTTATTTTATTTAAAAAAAAAAAAAAAAATTAAAAGTTGTATAGGCCTGTTATTTTGTCATTAGTCCTAGTCCATATACATTAAATATATCATATTAATAAATCATATATATTATTTCCGATGTAAAGGTAATTTTGATACATTTGACAAGAAAAGCACAAAACAGAAAGAGCCCCTTTAGACCCCCATGACTGTCAAAACAGTTTTTGTTCTTAAATATATTTTAATATTTTTATGAAAATGCATGTGTTCAGACTAACATAACAATAGACATTTTTGTGCACGTGATCAGCGCATTCATGTTCATAAAAAAAAAAAAAAAAAAAAAACACTGTTTTGACACATAGTCACGGGAGTCTAACGGGGCCCTTTCTGTTTTGTGCTTTTTCTGTCAGATGAGAAAAAATATATCAAAATGACCTTTACATCAGAAATTAAAAACATCTTCATCGTGTTTGCAGCCAGTATGACTTTCACCAACAGAGTGGAAACGCCTTTTTTCTTGCAGGGGGCATTGTGTGGTCACGTTCGATGAGAGGACACTCAAATTGGTCGCACGATTCTAACGGCACGTCACACACCAAAATGTAGCGCAAAGGGAAATGCCTCTTCTAACAATCCTAATAACCCAGCAGTCGCGAAACATGTCAGTACGGCTCTGCGACATGTGATTCGCTCGAGTGTTTGTAAACATGCGTCAAAAGCATGTGATTCTGCTGACGACAAACTGCGTTCTAGAAGGACAGCCAATCAGAAAACGGGGGTGTGTGAGCTGGGCGGGGCCTCGCTGTAGCGCTGTGGAACATTCTGTGAGCTCGGCAACAAGACGCTTTCTGATTAAAAAATGCAGTTCAAGCCAATATCATCCATCGTTTGACATCTCTAAGAGATAGAATAACTCGACGACACGTTCGTTCAGGTTAGTGGGATATTTTCTACCTAGTAAAGTTGTGAAGTACTGTACATTGGGCGTTGCGTTGTTCTAAATAATCCACCTTCAGAAAAAAAAGGGAAAAAAACCCAGGCTATTTCGTCATGTGACAAGTTGATGAACTTTTGTCTCACTGTGTAGACAAACTAATGTATTTATTATTTGAAAAATGTCATATGTTGGTATTGAGCTCATTAAGTCGGTCTGTCCTGATGTCAATGTGCTGCATTATAAAGATGCTGTCAATCATGTTTATTGAGATGCTCTAGGAATACCTTGACTAGTTTCCATGGAAATATGCTTAGTTAAATATACAGGTGATTCTTAGAAAGAAACAAATCAAGGTGGGGTTTGCAGGGAAGAGGAGGGTTCTGCTGCGACAAAGGTGTGTTTGTGTCTGTGTGTGGCCTAGCCTACTTGGCGTGGCAAAGATAGGATGTTACGCAGTTCTTATTTACAACCCAGTGTGCTTTGCCCTGACCCATGTAATATGTTTTCATCACGAACAGAGAGAGTCAGAAATACCATCTAACAGGTGAGCTCGGTTGTTTTCGTTCCACTAATTAAAACATATAAAGTTTCCGAACAGACATCAGTCGATTAACCAAATAGTTTGGTGCTGTCCTGAGCATACAAATTAACCTCAGATTTGCATGAAAAGCTTGTTCAGTCTTCGCTGATAATACCTGTTCATTATATGACTTGGGTTTATGTAACCTATTGGTTCTGTGATCAGATTTTTTTCTGTTCCGTGAGGTAAATATATGAGGTTTACCCTCACTATCAGCCTCTTATTTCTCAGCTAATGATGTTTTTAGTCAAGTGCGCACCTTTTATTTCTGATGTAAACAAAGCAGGGATATTTTTTCCTTAGCCACTGGGTGGCGCTGTTTTGCGACTGGACTGACTGCACAGATTAGGTTATTTCAACCAGTTGTCTTGAGTGGAAATGCATTTATTTACTTAATTTAAATTATTTATTTAAAAAAATAAAACAATTGGTTATTTTAATATGTATTTATTTTTTAATTAATATGTTTAAATAACTAAATGAATTTTATCTTTACAATAATTAAAAAAAAACATTTATTTTACACACAATTGTTTTTTTTATTTAATTATTTTTTATAATTTGATATTTATAGATCACAATGAAAAGCACTGACTAGGGATCTGGACAGGTAACTGAAAGGTTGCAGGTTCAAACCCCACAAGAAATGATTCATAAACTTTCATTATTATGCCACTGAATTAAAGCACTTAACCTTAGTTTGCTTTATGGGGACTGTCGCTGTACCTAGAGCATCAGCTAAAATGACAAGTTAGTTTAATAATTTTTAAATATTTTTTTTGTAATATTTTGAGTGTTGATTCATCAGACAAACTCAAACATGTCATGTTGTGTGTGTGTGTGTGTGTGTGTGTGTATAAAATGCAATTTATAACAGTTTGTACATATTTATGTTTTGTAGTGATGTCGGGATGAAGAGCGACTGCAACACTTTAAAGGTATGTGTTCACGTATGAGCAAACATTTTTAGATTATTTTGTATAGACTTTCGACCAAAAAAAACGGGTCCTGTCTGTTACTTGTATTCTCTTCTTGGGTGTGGCATCAATGCCGTGTTTACAGTGGCAATCTTCCGTTTCATCCATCCAAGCCAAACAAGCACACTAAGGTTAGCCATATCACCGTTTCCCTCCAACAAATTTAAATAATGTGAATTCACCCTTACTGTGTATTATAACCTCATATAACAATCCTTGATGGCATGAGAAGAATGAGAGAATCAGCATTATCATGGCATTTTTGCCAAGATCTTCATTTCTCTATTTTGCCAAGGTTTTATTTGAAACTTTGGAAGCTGTATTAAAAAGTGCATCAATTTAGGGTCAATGTGTAGTCAGTCAGCCAGGCTCCCCTACTGATAGAGATTAAGCCGACAGGAAGTACTATGTAAAGATGACGCTGCTAAAATTAACCCACCTGCAGCTTGCTGCTAACGTTGACTGCATTAATAGCAGACAGGAAGGATGCTAATTACCATACACTGCTGCTATTTATCCTGTGTGAAATGGTAAGAAGACAAACATAATACGTCATGTTGTATTGATAAATGTTCTGTCTTGTATCCAAAGCGTCTTGATAAAAAAAAAAGGGCCTTCGTTTGATGAGGGTTCAAAGAGATGAAAATAAGTTCAGTAACAAACTTCAGAGGTGTTTGGATAAACTATTAAAAGTGAACTAGTACTAAAGGTTTGTTAAAATAATCAAACAAATTCCATTTGTTGTTCAGTTCTGTTAATTGTCCTAAATTAAGTTTCCAGTAACGAGCAATTCGTGTGTCCAGACTGAATGCAACTTGACAGTCTATTCTCAGCATAAAGGTGCGGTCACATTAGTGAAATTTTGTGGGCAAAATTCAATTGTCTATAATGTAACGATGTAAAAAGCACAGCTAACACAGAAGTCGCATTCAAAACAAGCAGGTTTCCATTGGTCAGTGCGGTGAAATCCTGTGATCAACTTGAATATGAGAGAAATCTGCATGGGCAACTTTTTCACCCTCATGAAACTCCAATTCCTATTGGAATGCTGGATTTTGCCCAAGACATTTTGTAGAGCAACAGTAAATGTGACCACACCTTAACTGATGTTGAATATGCAGTTATGCAGAGTGGAATATTAACAGATTCATTTAATATTTTATCAGAATTTAGCAATTTACCAATCAATTTGACTTCCTGTATCTTTTGTATTTTTTATATATTATATATATATATATATATTAATTTATTTTACTTGTAGGTCTCAGAAGGCAGGAACAGATTAGGAAAGCTGTAGTTTCTTTTATTGATTCTGACACAAGAAATGTCCCATTTTCTGGTATTATTTACTGCATGAACTGCATTTTTGCATTTATTGCTTCATGTTGTTTACATTTAGGGTTGCAAATGGGCGGAACATTTCCATGGGAAGTTAAGCTGGGGAATTTTTGAAATATTCAGAGTTGGAAACTTAACAGGAATTTATGGGGAATTAAAGGTAAATAATTGGCATAATTTATATAAACGGTATAATATACAAACATAAATATAAACTTTTTTTTTATCATAAGCAGACATGCATGCAAACTAATACAAATTTATTTTAATATATGATTTATTTGTGAGTAGAACTTTAATTTATTCTTTCATTGAATAAGAAAAAAGCATGAATGTTGAATAAAATAAACATATTCCCTATGATACCCTTTCCCCCCAAAAAAGTCCCATTCAAAATGTAAAATGAAAGCAGATTCAGGGGTGTGGCCTCAATAGGCCACCTTTTGAGGGAGTGGCCTCAATAGCCCTGCAGTAAGTAGTGTGCATGCTGCAACTTTCCAACTACATTTAAGTTCCTTGTTATAGGCTAACCTGCAATTAAAAAAAATTCCAGTTTATT
This sequence comes from Elopichthys bambusa, assembly GCA_037101425.1. Lineage (NCBI taxonomy): Eukaryota > Metazoa > Chordata > Actinopteri > Cypriniformes > Xenocyprididae > Elopichthys > Elopichthys bambusa. The sequence goes on from CM074451.1 coordinate 8,431,198, forward strand.
CCTGTTACTTCCCATTTATTCCCGTTAATTCCCATGGAGAGTTTCCAACTTTGAAAATTCCCAGAATTTTGCAACCCTATTTACAATGGTGCACATCAAATTGATAATTGTTGAGGAAGTCATACCAGCCATCAGCTTAACAGATGCCCTCATAACTGTAATGTTACATAATAGCTGTCCTGATATACCCGGACACAAATAGATTGAAACACAGCTTGGGTAGAAATGCACCGTGAATTGTGACTAGGTTTAATTTGTGTTCAAAAAAGCAGCCCAACATATAGATGAGTGAACCTTTATTTCTGTCTCAAACAACCAGCTGGTTCTAGTTCATTGTAGAGTCTATTTTCCATAGGTCTGTATCTTCTTGCATATTTAGTATGCCTTAATCAATACCCAGTTGACATTGTTCTGGTGCCAAGTTGTAATGCAATGAGAGGTGGTTCAAAAAGCCATTAGGGAGACATAGAAGCTCCTCCTTAGGCATGAAGCAGATATTTGATTACTTAAAGACAAATGTTATTAAAGACATATCAGAATAGCATCATGCTTTATAGTGTAGCGATTCATACTGTGTTCATCTCTCAATCTAACATATTTATTGGAGCACAGAGAAGTATATCATTCGCTGGTGGCGTGTCATTAGTCTGCGGGCAGCCATGCACCCTGCCAGCTGACCCGTCTCACTTCCACACTTAGATTGAGATGTCATAAGTAGGAGCATGCTGGGAACTGTGGTCTGTATTAAAGTGTGTCAGGCTGCTCTGAGCATGGAGCAATTTTAGCCATGTTATCTTTATAGTATGTGTACAAATATTTGCTTTTTGATGGGATTTTCAGTGAAGCAGTTCTTCTGTGTACTGTTTTCTGTACCATTAACAAAAGAGTTATTTAATATTTATCAGGATTTAAAAATGTTTTAATCATTTTTACCTCCTGTTATTTAAAGGCCTTATTTTATTTTATTTTTTTATTATTAATAATAATTTAAATAATTAATTATAACATTAATACTAATAATAAAATAAGTATTATTATTATTATTATTACAATTATTAGTAATAGTAAATAAGTTATACAGCTTAAATGTATATTTTAATTTCAAATGTGATTATCAAAGTCTACCCTCCCCTTATCCTCATACGTGCATCACTTCTGTTTTGAATATGGTGACATAATCCATGTTGTTCTGCTGTCTGTCTCCATGGTTACAGATCTGTAGTCATAAAACAGGAAGAGGAAGTCTATGATGTCTACTGATGTGCCTACTCATGATTCCACCTTTTCTCTTGTTTTCTTTTAATCATGTAGTTATTTATCACATCTTAAACATCTATTTCTCTAATCTCTCCGAGCGATGGTGTTACCTGTTCATAGATTCAAGATTCTTTCCGTCCCTGCCCATATTATCTGATTTAGCCGTTTCCCCGACAGCCTGGATATTTTAAACAGGCCGAGCAAATAGGCCGAGATTAAAAACACGAGAAACAAAACAGCCCAGTTGTTACATAACTGAAACAGAGCTCTGCGATGTGCCTTTAAAAGCTGCAGGCTGTCAGGTGATCACAGGGGCACCGTCATCTCAGTTCACCGAGACACCAGTACGTCTCTCAGATACGCAGTTGAGACGCTAAAGATATGGTGGTGGGGGGTGGGGGGTGGGGGGTGGGGGGGCAGATGGGTAGAGAAACAGTTATAGGAGGACAGAGGGGAGAGGAGGACACCAGATAGACAGGAAAAGAGAGAAGCCAACTGTAATCAAAGTGCCTCTGCCTCTCTTGCTTTCCGTCTCTCACTTTCCCTCTCGTTTATGTGGATTTTTCGAGATGCTGCGTTTGTGTGGTCATAACACAGAGCAAAAAAGACCCAAGAATTAAGTGCTGCGTCACAATGAGCGAGAGAGACAAACTGAAGGAGAAGGAGACAAAGATTGTGGGAACGTTTGCAGCAACTATCTGTCTCAGCGATCACAATGAGTGCGTTTGTATGCGTCTATTAGCAATCTATTTATGTAGACATGTGTCTGTCTGAAAAAACAGCAGCGATTCTGCTGTTGCAACAAGATGAAAATAGAGCGAGCAGGAGAGGGTGGAGGTCTGGTGGAGAGAGAGGGAGGGAGGGAGGGAGGAAGAGAGAGAGAGAGAGATTTTGGATTAGTTGCTACGTCACTTTTTCACGTCGAGAGGAAAACAGCAGCTAGGAGGAGAGGATTCGGACATGTGTGCTTTTCTCCTACCTGTGAGTGTATCCCAGCCCTTTCGCCTGTTCGTTCGCCTTTCATCCTCGTCTTCTCCATCTCTTTTTCTCTCCCACTCTCTCTGATTTTACATTTTAGTTCATTTCTCCACAATCGCAGCTCCAACATGGATGCTGAGAATGTGATAGAGTTTCTCGAATTGTGTGCGCAGAGATTCGGTGTGTGTCGACGTTTGCTGGGTGTGTGATGGCGTCGCGAGGTGTGTACGGGGCAAAAAAACAATACAAAAAGCGATAACAAAACAAATGCTGATATCTAAGAGATACAAGAATAGTTGTAAATGTTGACATAAATACAGTGGTTTACCTTGTATTCAAGCCAACGCATCGGATACCGCAAGTGTCAGTACCATAATCGCAATACGCATATTTACAGTTGATACTGATACCGATATATATTACAACATCTTTTCTGGCTCCTCGTAACAGGTAAGTGATATATAATGGGCTCTTCACTGTTAGGCTGACCTGAGATCAGTCTCTGGCTTTGTAAGACATTATGACAGGCAACTTACTTTATGGTATTTTATGCCCCATATATTGGGTAGGATGATAGGAGAGCAGGTGGAAGTGGTGCTTTGGCTAATTTGTGATCTATAGGCAGGGAAGAGGGCAGACGTCACACTTCCATCAACAACATTTGTTTCTGTTGTTACAAGAAACAAGTGGTGACGCAGTCATATTTGCTGCACTTACTTTTCAGTGCGTGAATGTTTTAACCTCTGGTTCTCTCTTTCTGCATCTCACCTTCAATTTGGGGGTTAAATTGTGTTCTGAGGAGGGTCACGTTGATGAAAAGGATCTAAATGTCATGGGAGGGATCCAGGGAAAGAACTAGAATGAGAGCGAGAGAGAGAGAGAGAGAAAAAGAGAAATTGTTTACCTTGCTCTCTTGGTGACTGTGCACTGGCAGGCATCCAGTTCACATGCGCTAGACTTCCTAACACAGCCGCATCAGAGAGATGAGTGACAGAGCTCTGCTCCTATCAGGTGCCAGTTAGTGCTTCCGACTTTTTCGCAGCTCCAGATCCCATTGGATTAACCCTGGAAAGCAGCTGGAGGGAATAATCTGATTGGCTGCAAGGTAATGTTATCATTTGTGAGTACTCAAACAATCAGTTGTTATTCATTGTTACGTTAGAGTGTTGTTATTTTAGAGAGCTGTTACTTGGTAGAACCTCACTATGGAAAAATGTGCAAAAGTGTGTTATTTAAAGGAATAGTCCACCCAAAAATGAACAATCTGTGAACCTGTGTGAATTTTTTTTCTCTTATGTGGAAAACAAAAGGAGATATTTTGAAGAATGTCTATGTTGTTTGTCCATACAATGAAAGTCAGTGGGGTCCAATGTTGTTTGGACCCCAACCTTCTTCAAAATATCTTCGTAATGACGTAAGGGCGAGTAAATGATTTTAATGCAGGAATAGTCACCCTCATGTCTTTTCAAAACCCATATGATTTTCTTATTTTTCTGTGGAACACAAAAGAAGATATTTTGATGAATGTTGATAATCAAACAGTTTTGGTCCCCATTCACTTCCATTGTAAAAGCTACCGAAACTGTTTGGTTACCAACATTCTTCAAAATATCTTCTTTTGTGTTCCACAGAAGAAGAAATTCATACAGGTTTGGAACAACATGTCGGTGAATAAATAATGACATGATTTTCATTTTAGGGGGGACCATCCCTTGTAAAAACTAAAATGAGTTTAGTTTTGTTTTGTTTTTTTTAAGCAGTAGTTAAGATTAATTATCATACAAATTGTAACCCAAGTGTTCAGTACATTATCATGTACACAATATAGGTAGAGTTAAGCACATGCTGTTTCATTATCGAATGATTGTATGATTCTAATTGACGTTCTTTTTAATCCCTCCTGATTTGTCACAGTTGATCATTTACCTTCTTTCTTTGCTAGTTGACCACTGAGCTTCTTGTTTAGACAGGTAGTATCAAAACAGCGTCTCGCCATGGCAAGTTTGTCTATGTGTATGCGATTTGTCCTATTAGGGAGACAGTCCTGTCCTAAAACCTGTTGCGTGTCAAGCGGCGCTGTCCCCAGGTTACGTCCGAGTGTGTGTGTCTCTGTGTGTGTGAGGCAGAGGCCTGCACTGCAGCTGTTAATGCTGCATTAGACGCCACAGACCGGAGTTCTGGCAAACGTTGGTGGCACCAGAGGGCCAGAGGGGATTGCATCTTCGTCTACCTCATCCTCCCTATCACGTGGGAGGGGCGTTTTTATGGATAAATCTCACCACATGACGGAGTTAACCCATGGGCATCTGGGCTGACGATCGGGCTGTGACGCAGATTGTAACTTGTGCTGTTTTCCCCTAATGTTCAGCCTGGTATTGTTGCACCCTGTGATATCGGTGTCAGTGTAGACTATTTCTTCTAAGAACTCATCAGTAACTCATCGTTACTTTTATATATATATATATATATATATATATATATATAAATAACACAAACATGTTTTCAAGTGAATGCATATAAGAAACTGATCAGTAAATTGTAATTCAGCTTTAATTTTCTTTTAAAGCTGTTCTTGTCTTGACCCGATACTTTACTTTTAAATTGCATATTGAAAGTATACCTGCATTTTTTAATCTTTATAGGCAATGTATAGAATTGTGGACCACAAAATGTATTAGGACATTTTTAGACATATAAAAATATATATAGCAAGTATGAATTTACTTGCATTAAAGGATTAGTTCACTTTAAAATGAAAATTACCCCATGATTTACTCACCCTCAAGCCATCCTAGGTTTATATGACTTTCTTATTTCAGACGAATATAATAAGAAATATATTAATAATCACCCTGATGCTCCCAAGCTTTATAATGGCAGTGCATGGAAACCACTTGTTTGAAGCTCAAAAAAGTGCATCTATCCACCATAAACATACTCCACACGGCCTTCTGAAGCGAAGCAATGTGTTTGTGTAAGAAAAATATCCATATTTAACACGTTATAAAGTAAAATAACTAGCTTCCGCCAGACTGCCTTCCATATTCAACTTACGAAAAACATGTAACGTCTCTCGCAGTTCAAAAAGCTTACGCTACGTCCTACGCCTTCCGTATTCAACTTAAGTAACAAGCGTAACTGACGCATACCAAAGGCATCTGTTATTTTTTTGCAATGACATTCATTATTTTTAAATGCACTTTGTGTCCAAATATTTTGGTGGACATGTATTTATTTATTTTTTAAATTTATAAAATGTATTACGTTTAAAGGTCACACTTTAGGTCCAACTAACTATTAACTATGACTTTTGCCTCATTAAATCCATAATTACTGCTTATTAATAGTAAGGTACTTCTTAAATTTAGGTATTGGGTAGGATTAAGGGATGTAGAATATGGTCATGGAGAATAAGGCATTAATATGTGCTTCATAAGTACTAATAAACAGCCAATATCCTAGTAATATGCATGCTAATGAGCAACTAGTAGTGAAAATTTGACCCTAAAGTGTTACTTTTTTTCTATTACTCATTTGTTTACTCATTTATTTCTTTTTTCATTTATCAGAAAAAAAAAAGTCTAACCCAGCCGAGTCTTTAATAAATATTACACAACAGGTCGAGGGCAAACAAACAGGCAAAAGAAAGTGAGAGGGGCAATCAGATACCTCTAAACAGCAACTGTCGCCATGCTCGCCTCTTGGCCGGGAAACTCCCACGAGTTCTGTCCTATCAGTCAGATAAGGGTTACTGAGCTCCTGGGGCATGTTTCAGCTCTGCCATACGGCTTAAAGCAAACAGGGACTGCAGGCTTTGAGCAAACTAAAGAAGGCAGAAAAAATATTTTGACATCCATGAATTGCTTTACTGAATCTCTCTTAATCAGTCTATAGGAATGGACACTTTAAAAGAATCAGAACTTAAAACAAGATTTAGGAGGAAGTTATAATAATGTTGAGGGATATATTGGATGAGTGGGATGTTTATCTGCCAAAGGGTTTGGCTCTGAGGACGCAGATACATAAAGAACAAAAAACCTTGGCAAAGCGTCAGTCTACAGGGCAGTACCTGCCGCCACACCCTCGCTGAGTGCTGGCTTCAGGAATCCCCCTTCCAGATTGCTCCATTTCCTGCGCTCACTTCATTTTGAAGAGACTGCGGTGGTGGAGGCTGCGTAACACAGAGTAACAGCCTAAATAAACATCTCCTTTATAGAGAAGCTCGATCCTCTATGCCACAGATCTAGTGAGTACTTGTCGTTTGAGGTTTAAAACCAGTTTTTTTAATATTATTCGATCTGTTTTTCTATCAATTTTAAAAGCCGAGTAAATGACTTTTTGACATGGTTGAATGCATATATGCTGACCTGCTTTCGCTCTTAAATCTTTCCTGGTTTGCCTGCATAGGCGCTGCCTCACATTCCCAGCCTGTGTGCTTGTGCCATTGAGTGACAGATGAAACTGTTCTAAGCATAGAAGGCGTGCTCAACTGGTTTTGCATCAGGACCTAAAGTTTACAACCTAACACCGTTCACATTGTTCATGTAAAAGTTTGAAATTAAACATTCAGTCTTTTTTTATATTGTTGAACCTATGCAGTTCATGAAAATATAGTTAACACTTCACAATAAGGTTTTATTTGTTAACATTAGTTAACTGCATTAGTTAACATTAACTAATAGTGAACAATATGGATGCACCGAAATTTCGGCTACATTTGGCTGAAACAGCTATTTTCCGTTTCGGGATGAAATGGTTTTGGAGGGCAGAAATCAAACATTTTTAATTAGTTTTAATTAGTTTTGACTGTGTTCAGTGTCTGCTTCATGCACACAACATGAATAAGTTACAACAGTTAAACATATCAGCTGTGTGGACACTAGTTCTGGATTGACAATATTAATTTCTCGATTTTAATTTGTAATGATATAGTTTCTTAAATCTAAAATCTTTTAGTCTGAGCTGGGGGGTTTTTTTGTAGCCTGCCATCTAATAATCATCTTTGTGCTTTGTTACTTTTAATATGAAGCAAGTCTCAACTTTAAAATACTTTCGATTTTATTTACGAAATTCGATAACGATAAATTACATTTTGGTGCTTCTTAATACGGCATGACAGATCACTTTAGCCGCGGCAGCACGGATCAAGTGTACATGAAGAGATCATCTCATCTCCTCTTTACTACTAGTTACAGCACAAGGTAAACATGGGGGAACACCAGAAGGTATGTTACAGCTAACCGAACATTAGGGAAATGAATCCTGTCTCATGTAATCACTCGATCAGTGTTATACAATATCACTTAAAGTTACATTTACCTCAAGGAAGCTTATCAATGTCCATAAACTCATTAGTTATCTAGAAAAACTAAAAATTTTGCTAAATATATGCACTGCATTACGTATTCATTATATTTTTACTTAAACTGTTAGTGATGTCTTCATTTTTTAATGTATGTATCTGTCATGAAAACAAGTTTACAGTTAATTGTCGTTTAAATGTTTCTATTTCTCCAACAAACTGGAGTAGAAACAATTCTGTTATTAAAAAGTTAATATAAAAACTGCCTTATGTGCAGTTTAAATGTTTGTACAAACGCAGTTTTAGCTATTTGAGTGCAGATTATTAAATAAGTTTGATTAATTCATTGATTATACATTTTTTTCAGTTTAGGTTTTTGGCCCAGAATTTTCATTTTGGTGCATCCCTAAACAATACTTCTAAAGCCTTTATTAATCTTAGTAAATGTTCATTTTTAGTAATGTTAACATTTACTAATACTGTCAACATTAGTTAATGCACTGTGAACTACATTAATATTTGTGTTAACTAACATTAACAAAGGCGGTAACACTTTACAATAAGGTTTCGTTTGTTAACATTAGTTAATGTATTAACTAACATGAACTAACATTGAGCTATATATTTGTTACAGTGTTTAGTAATCTTTGTTTACATTAGTTTAAAAAGTATTGTTCATTGTTCATGTTAGTTCACAGTGCATTAACTAATGTTAACAAATACAACTTTTGAATTTAAGTAAATGTTGAAATTAACATTAACACGTAAGCAATAAGGTACTCGAGGCTGTGCTATATCGTGATTAAGTCATGGCTGAAGGGCATTGTTCGAAGCAGAGTGCCTGCAACCCCTTCAGCCGTGACTTATTCACGATACAGGACTAACCTCGAGTACCTTATTGCTTTTATAAAACTGTTGCCGCACAATACAAATATTAAAGCCAAAAATATGTATCAATGCAACTTACATTAAATAAACTTTCACTAAAAGCCTTCTTTCCGCCAGAAAAAATAGTTCCTGACTGTAAACAACAACAGAAGTTACATTATTACGCCATTAGATGGCGGCAAAGACTGTCTTTATAAATGTGTCAGTCAGTAGCGAAGACTGAAATGACTGAATTGTTGTGAATACGGAACAAGATGAAACTGATAAGTGCTTTGAGTAGTGCTGTCAGTCACGGGAAAACCCTTTAACTGACAAAAAGGACAAGATAATACATCGAACGTTTAAACAGATGTTTTATTATGAACATAGCAATGACCTAAAGGAAAATGCTAAATCTGAATGCAGGTAATAAACTCGATCACTCGATCTCTTTCTCACAATACTCTTCTACATAATACAGTAAGCTTCAGTCAACAATATCAATTGAGAACAAACAGTTTACATTGTTAAGTCAAAAATTAATGAGTACTGTAGAAGTAGTTCATTATTAGTTCATGCTAACTAATGTAGTTAACTAATGAAACCTTATTGTAAAGTGTTACCAAAATATTAGTAAATTTATAAATAAATGCATTGTTACTATTATACGGGTATACAATAATTATTATATGTATAACAATTATTATATGTATAATATTTTATTATTTGCATTTAGCTTTGTTTTTTTCCTCACTGCCCTTGAACCACTGTACTACAGCATTGAGAGGGAGCTGTTAGTAAATGTCTGATATCAGTATTCAAGTCAGTATTCTCATTTGCTGAGAGAAGTTACAGATTACCTCAAGAAATACAATAGGTTTCAGTTTATAAAGTGGCTGTAGCTATGGAGACAGAGGCGGGGATTGATCTCTTATGGGTATGAAGCTATACTGTACATACTTTCTGTATGCTTGCAATTTTCCACTTAAAGCCCACAAACACCAGGCTGTTCACAGTTCTTCATCCATGCCAAATTTGCTTAGTCAGATTGCAAATCAGCATTGTCTCGTGTATAATTATTCACTGGCATTATGCCACTGCATTTGCTTGCTATGAGTGCCGTGTCCAGCGCTTATGAAACCACGTTATCTTTTATCCTCAGATCGATATTTCTTCAAATTATATTGCTTAAAGTTACGTAACATTTCCTTCTGTGCATTTAATATTTAAAGCGAGTGACCAAGTAGAAGAAGATTAAAGTAGCCCTCTGTGCTCTTCCTGATTGTCTTTATAGTAGGCTCTTCAGAGCAGTTCTGCAAACTAATAATCTTGATTATCCCCCGTGAAAGGAGTCTAACAGTGTTGGGTTTCCTGCCAGAACTGGAGGTGTGGGTTTTCTTGTCTTGTTTTGTTTTCTCTGTGGTTTGAGGTGTGAATCTGTCAGTGAGAAGTGAGTTTTGAGTTTCTACTCTTTAATAAAAGCTCAGAGAAGAGAGTAAATGGAGGTTTGGCTGGTTAGCTTTGGTAGTTAGCTCCTGCTAGTAGATGCCGTATACATAACTACACCATTCCTTTAACAGTAGCTGTGTATTATGTCAAAATATTTTGTAAGCAAATTGGAAATATTTAAATATATTATTGTAGATGTTTAACCAATACTTATTTTAATGAAATAAATATAAAGTTCTGTCATGAAACTCTAGATGGTGCAGGCTGATAGGCCCTTAACTCAATCTGTTTGCAATCACATCATTCTCTATAGGGCACAGCTGATTGTTTCCTACTGTATCAGTAGCCAATGAACTCACTTCTCAACCTTCAAATACTGGTCAGCATTTTCTGTTAGCAATGCAGCAGGCTTTCAGAAACCCTCCTCCTTCCCCAGCTCCACCTGTATAGATGTGCTACAGGTAATTCACATGCACTATACACATACAGCAGCAGCACGTCTTACTTGCTCACAGCAGTGTGTCGTGTATGTATTGTCAGTAGCAAGTCCCGTACTTGCTCTGCAGCAGCAGCTGCATAGTAGACTTATTCCACCAAGACCAAACATATCAACATTGTCATGGTAATGGGTTTGACAAACACTCAAAAAAGTTGTCATGAAAAAAATATAAATAGTATTAAAAATATTATTAAATGTGATTTATTATATTAAAATTATAGAATTTGTTATAAATATTATAACAGTTATAATTAATTATTAATAAATTGTTTTATTGTTTTATTTTATTTTGTTGCAAGTGAACCCATAGTCTTGCATGGTTTTGTTTATGGTCTGACATCTACCTGAATATTATTACATTTTATATTATAAATATTATTCAAAACATTTTTAACCAGTAGTATTTTATTTTATTTCATATTATTATATTATAAACATTATTGAAATTATTAACAAAGGTTAATATTTTATTGTGTTTTAAATGTTTATTTAAATGTTATTCAATTTATTATAAATAATGCTGATGTTCTTATTCAATATTCATATTTTATTTAATTAAATAGTATTGATTTTATATAAATTATATAAATACTTTTTTTGAAGGCTCTTAAAACCATAAAATGTACTTCTATTTTGCCTTGCTGTGGCCATTGATATAGCAGCTCATGTAACAGCAGGATAGTCGCCAGTGAAGGGCTTGTTCTTGTGATGCCATCAGCATCGTAAGGATGTCTTGTTTTTCCTGCAGCTTTAGAGGGATTCGTCGCATAGCTTTACAGATCAGAAAATCTTTACATTTTGTTGTTTTGGTTTCCAGGCACATGATCCAGTGACAGCTCTCCTAACTCCAAAAGCTGCAACTGCTAGTTGTGTGATGTATTAATGGAGAAGTGGAAGAAGTTTCTTTCAACATTGATTTTTGCACTGTGGAAAAATATTGTCTGTTTGTTTACCAGCAAGAGGTAGAAATTGTATATATATATATATATATATATATATATATATAAAATACATATATATATATATATATATAGAATGTGACTTAATATTCTGTCTTTTTGTCTGAAGCCCTGAAGTTATGTTTCTGCACCTGACATTGAAGGAAGGCCTAAGAAGGAGGCTGACCATGTCTCCTCTTGGAAGCTGGTTTCAAGTGGTGTCTTAGAGTGCTGATGAAATGAATCTAGCACCATTTGAAATCAGTGTTCTTGGGGTGGGAAATGCATCACTTTTTATCTGGAAAACTGACAACATTCATGCTTTAAACTGTAAACCTCTTATATCCTATTTGACTTCAAGACCTGTGTCCTCTACCCAAGGCTGACCGATTTCTTTTGGTGTTCAGAGTCTTTTGGGGTTTCTAGCACCATTTGAAATCGGTTACAATGAAGGACAGATAACAACGCTGGAGTCATTTTCAGCATCTCTATTATTTTTAACAGTATGTTTCATGGTCTTACAGTGAGTACAATCATTCAAAATGAATCATCAAGATAACAGCAAAAATAGTGAATTTTATTATACAGTCTTTTGTAATTATATATAATACACATACTAAATAATGCTATGCAACATAAACTTTACAGTCAAACGCAAAAAAGTGACAACTTTCTTCCTATCATTTCAATGCTTTGGTTATTGAATATCCATATTTTTCAGTTGTTTCAAAGTCTCTCATCATCTTCTGTGAACAGCAGTCTAAAAGTTGAATTCAGTCAGACATGTGATAACTTGTCACAATACCATGAAGTACCACTAGGTGGCATGCTTGCTTATATATTGTGGTCAGACATGGTTATACTGAGAATGAAATGAAACTAGCATTTGAATAGGTGGTGCTTCATTTGAATCTAGTTTGCACTGAGCTGTAATTTTTGTCATGTTTTTGTCATTTTTACACAGACCTAAACAGTTCTATTAGGAAAATGAACTCTTTTTCAAACCAAAAAAATGCAGCAGAGATGTTTTATGTGTGTTGTACATATAAAATAGATTTAAGTGGCAAGATACTCACAATATTATATACAGCTGTACGTCACTTCTAAGTACTTATGGACATCTGGACACAGATCAGAGTAGACAGAATTTGAAGCATTTAATTGACAAGACTTCTTTCCATTGCAGCTGACAAGATAAAAAAAAATTAATACATTTTTATTTTATGCTTATGTAATTATATTTGTTATTTATTATGTTTAGTTATGCTGATTGTTTATTGTTGTGGTAGTTTCATGTCTCTTCTATTCTTATATCTTTTAATTTAGCTCTCATTATACCTTATGATTCTTTTACATACTGTCTCAGAAATAGCTAAACATTGTAAACTGATGTGTGTGTGATCCAATGTGTCCAGTGACTCTAGATGAAGTTCTTCTGCTGTACCTGGAACGCAGGCTGCTGGTCTGAGGAGAGTAACAGTCTGCAGTTGCTAATTTATGAGGGCAGATTACAAGATCCCGCCGTCCGTAATTTGCATAATGAATCCAAATCACACCATTACCCTTTATAGATATAAAAATATTGGTGGGTTATGCTAATGTACTCCTAAATTTTGACAAAATTCACTTTATATAGGACTTTAAGCAAACAGCCTGTTTTGGTCAGAAATATTAAAGAAATGAACCATTCAAAGTCACAAGTAAATCGGTTCAACAACAATGTACACTATAGCATCACAGAACCAATGTGGATAAAGCAGGTGCAAAGACTACAGTTTATTGCTGGGTTACTATAATAACAACAGAGAAATTAACTTGAAGAAAGAAAAGATGACCTTACCACAGTCAATGAGACTGACTACCTTCACAAGTGACACTTATTTGTTGGAATTATGTTGGAGAAACAAAGGTTAGTAATACTTATCAGTAACTACCAATTGAAGATGAAAAATTGACATACTTAATGGGAGACACAAGTAGGACACATCCAGGTATTTGTAAGTCCCAACACAAGGGTCAGAGAAAACTGAGTTCGCCGCAGGAACAGAAGAGCTCTTTCTTCCATCACATCTATGATCGCACACAAAGCATTTGAGAAGAATTGCAGTTGTATCTACTGTGTCACAGTACTGTCATTTCTTTTGCTTTTAAAGAAGCAGGTACCGGATGGACATCATACGGACGGATGTTTCTTGGAAGTAGTCAACTTTTGAGAGCTGATCAAGTGATCTTCCAGTGGAGCATGTTGTGTGGTCAGTTCACCCATAGTTAGCTGTAACCACCTTTATGTATCTGACACATGAAACAATTTATCATGAGAACAATTGTGGAATATTAACACAGTGCATTTGAATGTAGATTACAGCAGTCAAACAGAGCCTCCTTTACAAGTGAAATATCTTTTTGTTTCAACAACTGGAGAGAGAAAAGCTGTCTAGTATGCAGTAAAGTGCAATTACTTATTAAAAAGCAATACTGTCCTGTACTTCAGGGATTGTTTTGGATCGAACGGTATTGCACATATGCTAATTTTTTTTACATAGCAAAACAACTCAATAAGGCCTTACCTTGTTGGCACAGTAAAATTAGCACTGCAAAATCAAACAGAAAACATTGGATTCTAACTAGTGATGCGCGGGTCGGGTTGGGGCAGGGAAAGAAATTGTCACTTTATTTGTCACTTTACAAATCCATGTATGTTGCGTGCAATTCCCTATAGCCTATATTAAATATTTGGGAATATCTATTTTCATATTTTATTAGGTTCTTTGATAAGGTTACAATACGAAGGCCGTAGCAACGTAACTTGCGTGATGTCCACAAACCTTTGGCGTCACGTGACAAGTCACGAAAGCAGCGCGCCAAGCAGTTCCCGCCGCCAGCCACTACAACAAAAACGGAGAAATAAAAGTGAAGATGGAAGACGACGTGCGGGAGAAATTGAGGTCGGGACTTTACATAATTAAAAGAAAAAAAGGTCAGGCTCGTAAGTCTAATGTTTGGGACCGGTTCTCAGAAATAGCTGCAGCAGGAGACAACAGCAGTATCGGCTACGTGAAGTGCAACTCGTGTGAAAAAAAATATACAAACACGAGAGCCACAAAACGGGCAATTCCAGCATGTCAAGACATATTTGTGGGGGTCTAAGAAAAAGGACGACAGTGACACGTCTCAAAATATCAGGCTGAAATAAATGCTGTTTTCATTTACATTACAATGCCTAATATGTATATTTAATGGTCGCGGGGCGGGTCAAATAATTTCATAAAAGCGGAACCCGCGGGTTGGGAAAAAAGCCGACCATCACTAATCCTAACATCTATCTATGACATTTTCAAAAGTGTCAAATTCGCATTGCAAGTCAACGACAATATAAGTAAATTTAAACTATGCTTTCTTAAATGAAATAAAGAAACTTACAGGAGATCCAGGTCAGATTTTGTTGCAGCATGTTGATATGTTTGAAAACAAGGAAGTAACCTCAATATTTATAAAGCTTTATCTCTGAAGAATAAAAATTAACAGCATATTGTCACTGATATGTGTCAAGCTCACTGCCAAAGTCTAACTGCCCCCAAATGTGCAAAATGTGTGATTTAATTTGACATGTTCTGAAGAAAAGTGAGTGGTTGCTGACCTAGTAAGGATGTTAATTATTACCACGCGGGACCTTTTTTTATATTTACAGTATACAATATAGTTTTGGTTCTTTGATTGGTCGTTCATCTGAAATGTATTATGACCCAGAAACCTGAAATGTTATGTTCTTTGCATAATTCTATTTTAAGTCATAAAGTAAGCAGGATATATTCAAATTAAGCGCATGTATTCGGCAGGCATGTATTCATGATATAAGTGGGGAAGCCGGTTTGGTGAGAAATCAAGTTAACCTAGAAACATTAACTGATGGTAGAGAGCACTTCTGCTAATTGTTCACTCAGCACACATGCATCATTTGGATTAAAACTAAATTGTGTATGTAAGTAAAAACTTGAACTGTTATGTGATTTATGTATAATAAACAAGAAGTTTACTGTGCCCAAACATCTGAAGCGCGTGTTCAGAAAGCCACTTTTCAGACAGACAGCCGTTGAATACTGAATTGAATTCTCTTTCACATCTTTTTCCGCTTCAACTTCACACTAAATTATTTTAAAACACCTGTCTTGGCGCATAGCCTTGTAAACATTGTTGGTAATGTCTTAAGTCAATATAAACAGGTGAGAAATAAAATGCATGTGTAACAGTAGCCTATACTTGATCCATGCATTCGATCTTAAAATGACGGCAGCTTAATAAACCTGCTGTTTTTAATGTTAATAAAACAACAAAGGACAAAGAAATCACTCACCACTTTTGACTGAATGACTTTTGTAACTTTAATAAAAATTCATCTATATTTAATTTATATGCAGTGTTATTTTAAATTTGATTGTAAGACCAACCTGAAAAATCTGAAAAGCATTATTTATTTCATTTATTTGTGCTATTAGTAATTGGATTATTTGTTCTTATTTTATTAATGTCTGTTTACTTGTATTTAAAAATGTTTAAAATGTACATTAATTAGGTTAGTAGTTTTTGCTGTAGTATCAAAATTGGAATAGAGAATTGTGATATTTCACTGGTATCTAAACATTTGAATCACTGACCCAACCAGGCCAGTGGAAAAAAAAAAACCTTAACACCGAGCCCTGCTGAAGTTACCGAGGTTTGTACAATACATTTTAACAGGCATAATCAAGTTTAATAAATAAACCAATGAATATGATTGATATTCTTTTGGTTTCTCTACCTAATATATTTTTAAAAATTACACAAATACCAAAAATGAAAGTATCAATATCGGTGCATCTCCAACAGCTACACAATAAGCTCACAATTAACACATTTTTAATATTTGATTAAAGGGTGAAGATGTCAATTTTCCTAGACCAGGCATCACTTTAAGCCATTACTGTATGTATAAAATAAAAATCCACAAATTTTTTGTTATCTGTTAATCCTACCGAATGGACACTGTACGGAGGGATGTTTCTTGAAAGCAGTGAACATTTGAGAGCTGATCAGATGGTTTTCCAGTAGAGCATGTTGTCCGCCCGTAGTTGGCATCAAGGACATTTATGTCTGACAAAGTTGAGAAATCCATGAGAATCATTGTGAAGTGTAAACAGCGCGTCCTAATTCTGCCAAGTTAGACGTGTTCCTGGGTCAACATATTTTGTTGATCCTGGAACAGCATTCCTGTCCGAAAATTTGATCATAACCATATCCCTACCACTAAACCTATCCCTACCCATAACTTATCGCTAGATTCAGAGAGAAATGATAGGTGAACAACCCTGATGTAGAAGTACCTAAAACGTTATAAGCCTAAACGTGACAATTGTAAACTTGTCCCTCAAATCTTATTGGTTGATTGGAATGTTGTACCAGGATCAATAAAGCTGTATGCATTTAATATGATATTCTTAGAGATTCACCGATCG
Source organism: Elopichthys bambusa (assembly GCA_037101425.1). Classification (NCBI taxonomy): domain Eukaryota; kingdom Metazoa; phylum Chordata; class Actinopteri; order Cypriniformes; family Xenocyprididae; genus Elopichthys; species Elopichthys bambusa. The sequence goes on from CM074451.1 coordinate 8,447,977, forward strand.
ATCGGCCAGGGATCGGAATCGCCCGATTTCCCTCATGATCGGTCGATCAGTCTCACTTCTTACCGATTTCGAGCCGATCCGTTTTGTTACCAGCGGCACAGGCAATAACGTCAGATGCGCGTTCTCTTCTCTGTCATGGTGAAGTGACACACAACCACCGCCTCTCTCTCACTCGTCTCATTCGCTCCGGTTAAATAGTGCTTGTATTGCGCATAATTTTAGTCATTCCAGCAGGTTTCGCGCTCACACCAAAAGCACGCGCACCACTGATCTATATGGGTGGAGCGGACAAGCCACACTCAGTCTCAAACAGAGTTGAGACTGAATTGACACTAAATTGAAAATACTGAATCCCATTGAAAAAGTTATTCAAGTAATTAAAGTTATCTTTCTTAGCTTTTGCACCAGCATAGTAGATTTGTTCAAGTGAACAAAAAGAAAACCTTGTCTCTTGATTTGTCATACATGTGCAGATGGTATTTCTCAAAACTTGGGTGACTTTTTCATAACTCTTCAAACAGTTCTAGCCAATTTAATTTCACATTCAAAATGCAATAAAACTACCACAACACTTCATAAATGTTTCAAATCAACTCATTCTTCTATAAAACTAGCATTTAGTTAGGTTTCTGTCTGTCTTATCAGTTCAGAAAAGCTGAAACGAAACACGCAGCTAGAGTGAAGCTGTGTCATCCAGCAAGCTGTTTTAATTTGCAGCCAGTTTCTCCGTAGGTGGCTAGCCATTTGAATAAGACCACCCACAACTGCTAACGGACTCTGCCGTATTAGCATAGACCCTGCCCTGAGAGAGTTGTACAGTGTCCGCCATTTTCTCCAGGCAAGTGCAGCTGTAGCGACAGGAATGTCTCATAAGCAACTCAGGTGTTTTGTTGCTGGATGTAAGGGTGAATATAACAGTCTTCACGTATTCCCAACATCGAAGCCACGGAAGATGCAGTGGATTAGTTTTATTTTTGAAGGGAATGCGCCCCCATATATCTAAATTTGTTTGTCTCCGTGAATCATTCACCAGAATGCTTTGTGAATGAGGGTCAATACAAAACACAGGTCTTGCTAAAAAGTTGATACTCAAGGATGGATCAGTACAAACTGTTCATGATCCAGCTTATAGTCTCCGGAGCGATACTGGATACGGCAGTAATGAAGAGGAGAGCACGCACTTTGTTACAGTTCATCAGAGTTGTTTCAGGGATATAAAGTTTACCAGTTCATTAAGCACCCTGAAAAAGCATAAGTTCTGTATGTATTTGTTTACTGTTATTTGTAACCAATGTTTTTGTGTAATTCGCTGTGTATGTTGATGATAAATCAAGGGAGAGCGTTTATTGAGAAGATTTTAATGCACACTTCTTGTACTGTTTTTTTTTTCTTCTTCTTCTTCTTTCTCCCAGCTTTTGCCGTGATCTTCTGGACTGAACATCTTTACATCTTTTGTGTGATGTAAAATAAACTTCATAAAACTTAAACTAATAGTGGATAAAACAAGATGACAACATAAGTTATAACTGTAATTAAACTAAACTATACCTGTTCTATCTCCATGCAGCCTTTATTCTCTGGCTGTCTAGGCATCATTGTCCCACTCCGGTTCAAACCGACAGTTTCTGACATTTTAATTGCCTGATATTGTCCTGACACCGGCAGTAGCACCTCCAGACTCAACACAAACCTCTGCAGATAGGTCAGAGTAAAACTGTAGTCTGGAGCCGTCATGATAACCGTCAAGACATCATGCTTCTTTAGAGCTGCCTTGATTACCGCCGCTTTTTGAAAGTGTCGAAGAAACCACACAAGACGACTTCTCGGAGGCTTATTCAAAATCTGGTGGGAGCCCGAGCTCGGTGAGCGACATCATTTTCCAGTAGGTAAGCAGGTAATGTCACGTTTACTTGGAGAAAAGAGAATAAACCCTGGTCTGGAGCAGAGCAAAGTCTCAATCTCAATCCACCCCGTAACTTTTAAAAAATGCATCTCCCTACCAGGGTGCTTTTTGCAGTACAAATTCTTACAAAAGAGCTTTACTGGAAATAAAAACTTAAGACAACTCTTGTGTTTTGTAGATTCAACAATTTGAGTGGTTCTTTTAAAGTTCACTGAAAGGTTATTTTGGGAGCCCAAAATGGTTAGCGTCACTGTGAAAGACCCATTTTCGAAATCTTTATCTCTATTTTTTTTTTTTTTCTTCTACATTTGTAAATAAACGGCATGTTAAAAATATCTGTACCTGGAGCTTTTATTTTCTCAATGTAAAATTAAATACAATTGAATTCACAAATAAAAAAAATAAAAACCTTAAATTCACAAACAAACTATTTACAGTTAATTAACCATATTTGTGATTACACTTTAATTTTAATGCGTCAAAATTTGAGTCACAGCACTGCCATTTTTCACACTGAACCAGTAGGCTAGCAGCTCCTGGCCGTAAATTTAGGTAGGGCAGATTCTGGGTCTTAGCGCTAGTTTATGATAAACATTTTGTAAGCTTTATATCCTAATCGCTCAACACATCAGACACACTTTTGGCAGAATTCAAATGTACTTGCGTTATTTAGCCCGAGGGTGGCGCTCTAGTGATGATTGACAGACTTTAGTAAACAAAAACGCATAGAATGCCGTCTCAGAATGACCTTAATGTAGTATTTATTGCGTCCGAAAGTTGTTACAAGTTATGTGAATTCCAGTGAATAAAACAGTCATGTCTATTCTCAGAAAAACATAAAACACAACAGAACTACTGTATATAAAATCTATTCACATGAGCACGTTTAAACTAAATACTGTCATTAATTTAATACGCTACTTACGCTACTCCACATAGGAAGAACAGACATGCCAACTAGTTACTGACCTGATGCAGACACATATCTGCAGCTTTTTTTTTTTTTTTTTTTTTTTGGCAAACAATTCAGAGATGACATTAATGAAATAGCCTACAACTTTGCATACATTACACAGAATCTATCAACAATACATCCAATGTCAGAAACAAATAAAGTTTAATAAAATAAAGATTAATAAAATATTATTCACAGTACATGAAAGATCATATTTTTTCAAAAAAGAAGTATTTTTTGTTATTAATTACTCTTAGTGATTTGATTAATTTCACATAAGAAATCTATAAAAGTAGGTATCCTTTGTTTGTGAAAATAGAATTTTGTCACAAGGACAAGAAAGTTAACAGTAGATTCTAAAGATTTTATTTTCAAAAAAGCAAACAATATCCTTAATGTGTAAATTACAGGTAATATTAGCTTTTTAAAAAACAATAGGAACTCAAATCATTCCAGAAAAGTGATGAAACATTACATGAGAAAAATAAATGACAAATATCTTCACTTTCTTTTTTTACAGAAGGTGCATATATCAGCTACATCACAAAATTTCGACACAAAAGCATTACAAGGGTATATATTATGCAAAATTTTAAAATGCACTTTTTTCACTGTTATCGTCTTGGTCTGGAGCGAGGTTTACGTGAGGCAACGTCACAGGGAAATAAGCGGGGCAGCCAGAAATCTGCCCAAATGGCTCTCTATAAGAGGGCGCTGCAGTTCCATTTTTCACCACAGATTTACATGGGAAATAAACACACCTTATGCCTTTTTGAGGGGTGCTTAATAAACTGGAAAACTCTAGAAAGCTCCGATGAACCATAACGATAAGCGCGCTCTCTCGTTCAGTGCTGCTGGAATTAGGCTACTTGCAACTACATATTTTTTTGCCCTTCATTCGCTATCTCCCCTTCGTCTCGTGGACTCCCTTCGATGTGCATCATTGCTTACGTTGCACGAGTGTCACGAGTAGAACTCGTGCATAAGGTTTAAATGAAACTCACTAAGCCCTTGATCACTTGGAATTCACTCTGGATTTCTGCTTATGAATTCTATATACTTATAAGTTCTTGGTGAAAATATATAAAAATAAAATAAAGTGGAGAAAAATAAAATTACACAAATGAAACAAAATATCATTATTATAAACTTTGACTGTGAACATAAGGTAGCTACAAGTATTATGCGATTGAATCTCAACATAATTAATATATTATAGACTATTATGCGATTAATTCTCAAAATAATTAATATACACTATATTGCCAAAAGTATTGGGACACCCCTCCAAATCACTGAATTCAGGTGTTCCAATCACTTCCATGGCCAGAGGTGTATAAAAATCAAGCACCTAGGCATGCAGACTGCTTCTACAAACATTTGTAAAAGAATGTGTCGCTCTCAGGAGCTCAGTGAATTCAAGCGTGGAAACAAAGTGGAAGCAATTGGGAACAACAGCAACTTAGCCGTGAAGTGGTAGGCCACGTAAAATCACAATGCGCAGAAGTTGCCAATTTTTTGCAGAGTCAATAGCTACAGACCTCCAAACTTCGGGTGGCCTTCAGATTAGCTCAAGAACAGTGCGTAGAGAGCTTCATGGAATGGGTTTCCATGGCCGAGCAGCTGCATCCAAGCCTTACATCACCAAGTGCAATGCAAAGCGTCGGATGCAGTAGTGTAAAGCACACTGCCACTAGACTCTTAAGCTGTGGAGACGTGTTCTCTGGAATGACGAATCACACTTCTCTGTCTGGCAATCCAATAGACGAGTCTGTGTTTGGTGGTTGCCAGGAGAACAGTACTTGCCTGACTGCATTGTGCCAAGTGTAAATTTTGGTGGAGGGGGGATTATGGCGTGGGGTTGTTTTTCAGGGGTTGGGCTTGGCCCCTTAGTTCCAGTGAAAGGAACTCTTAATGCTTCAGCATACCAAGACATTTTGGACAATTTCATGCTCCCAACTTTGTGGGAATAGTTTCCTGTTCCAACATGACTGTGCACCAGTGCACAAAGCAAGGTCCATAAAGACATGGATGAGTGAGTTTTGAACTTGACTGGCCTGCATAAGTCCTGACCTCAACCCAATAGAACACCTTTGGGATGGATTAGAGCGGACTGCGAGCCAGGCCTTCTCGCCAGCATCACTGCCTGACCTCACAAATGTGCTTCTAGAAGAATGGTCAAAAATTCCCATAAACACACTTCTAAACCTTGTGGAAAGCCTTTCCAGAAGAGTTGAAGCTGTTATAGCTGCAAAGGGTGGGCTAGCTCCATATTAGGGAAGTGTGCGAGAAATTGGAGTGGAATGCAGCCTTAGTATCACTCCTACATTGCAATACCCGTCAAAGTCCCCGTTTTGTAAGACAGATAGTGCAGACATAATTAAATCCACAAAAATATCAAAAATAAGTACAAAAAAAACAAAAACAAATTAGAAGACAAATAACAGTTTCCTTGGTCATAAAACACTTCAGTTTTATGACAACATAAAGATCACAAAACCATATCTACTGATAAAAATGCCACATTTAAAGGTGGGGTAAGTAGATTTTCAAAAACACTGTTGAACACTGTTGGTATTTGAAATCAACCCAAACAAACCCACCCCTCTCTTCATTGCTCCCCCTCCAAAACTCCCCCTCCAATCCTAACCACCCTGCTCCAAGTTGGTCTCAAACTCCCGCAGTACGAGAGTGGATGTCTGTTTATCACAGCTGACGTAATAATTTGACACTCAAACCCAGTGTTACTCACATGTGAGTAACATAAAATGACTGTGTTCAGTACCTGTGAAGAGTTGAACCTTTGAAGGACTTATTCAGCCTGCCTGGCAGCTTCTTCAAGATTAGCATTGGGTGATTGGAGTTCAAGTTTCCTGTTAATACAAGCAGCTTTCTGACAGAATTGGTCAAAATTTTATTCTGAAAAAAATATGCAATGATGCATATTTTGCAAATATTTTAAAAATATGCAATGATGAAGAAGAGAAAGAAAGAAAGAAAGAAAGCAAAAAATATGTGTAAATAAATTATGGATTACAGGTTAGAAAAATAGGCAAGGAAATGCTAAGAGAGAGAGAGAGAGTATGTACAGTATGTGAATGTACAGGGTTTTTTTATATATTGTCTTAATAATTTTATTATTTCTTGTGTATAAAAATTATTCATGTACTTCTTTAATTCTTATTTTATTAATTATATAATCATTATTTTGTTCATTGCTCATGTAATTGCCACTGCTTTGGCAATACTGTACAAGTCATGCCAATTATGCTCATTTGAATTTGAATTAGAGAGAGAGAGAGAGACAGACAGACAGATGGACAGTAAGTAGGATTTTTTTTTGCGAAAAATGGCTTCTTAAAAGAGCTGTTGGATTAAAGGTTGTTGTAGGAGATGGAGTATGTCATCTGAAGTAACCACAAGACAGAAAAAATATTGAATTACAATTACATTACAAAAAGGTATTTAAGGCATGACAAGAGTTGTGGTTACTGTGTTTTAACTACAAATACCACATTAAAACTACAGTAAATGTGGTAAAACCATGGTAAGTGTTCTGTTACTGTGCTTTAACAACAAATACCACAGTAAAACTACAGTTAATGTGGTAAAACCATAGCAAGAGTTGTGGTTAATGTGTTTTAACTACAAATACCACAGTAAAACTATTGTTACTCTGGTAAAACCATGGTAAGTGCTGTAGTTACTCTGCTTTAACAACAAATAAAACATTAAAACTACAGTAACTATGGTAAACCATGGTAATTGTTGTGTTACCTTGCTTTAACAACAAATACCACAGTAAAAATACAGTTACTGTGGTAAAACCATGGTAAGTGTTGTGGTTACTGTGTTTTAACTACAAATACCACATTAAAACTACAGTAACTGTGGTAAAACCATGGTAATTGGTGTGTTACCGTGCTTTAATGACAAATGCCACAGTAAAACTACAGTTACTGTGGTAAACCATGGTAACTAATTGTTGTGTTACTGTGCCTTAACTACAACTACCACAGTAAAACTACAGTTACTGTGGTAAAACCATGGTAACTTATTGTTGTGGTTACTGTGCTTTAACTGCACAGTAAAACTGCAGTTACTGTGAGAAAAGCATGGTAAGTGTTGTGTTACTGTGCTTCAACTACAAATACCACAGCAAAATTACAGTAACTGTGGTAAAAGCATGGTAAGTGTTGTGGTTACTGTGCTTTATCTACAAACAGTAAACAGTAAAACTGCAGTTACTGTGGTAAAAGCATGGTAAGTGTTGTGTTACTGTGCTTCAACTACAAATACCACAGCAAAATTACAGTAACTGTGGTAAAAGCATGGTAAGTGTTGTGTTACTGTGCTTCAACTACAAATACCACAGCAAAATTACAGTAACTGTGGTAAAAGCATGGTAAGTGTTGTGGTTACTGTGCTTTATCTACAAACAGTAAACAGTAAAACCGCAGTTACTGTGGTAAAAGCATGGTAAGTATTGTTTTACTGTGCTTTAACTACAAATACCACAGCAAAACTACAGTAACTGTAGCAAAACCATGGTAAGTGTTGTGTTACTGTTTTACAAATAGCAAACACACATTGAAACCACAGTTTCTGTGATAAAAGCATTCTGTTTTTTAGCAAAGGCTTGTGATCCCCATTGGAATATTGAACATTTTAAATCAATTTTTTTTGGCAGATAGTGCAGTTTACAGCACAACAGCTCCATGTCATCTCTGTTTCTGCTAGATATGCAGTAAAGAGTGCTGCTTTCTGCCCCCTAGTGGCGCACCCATCTCAGTGATGATGTTGCACAGAAACCTGTCTATAGGACTGCTAGGGTGCGCTTAGTTTTAAAATGTAAGGTGTAATACGCGGCTTGCACAAATGACCTATGGGGTCGTTTTTCGGAGGAGGACAGTCTCCCACGAGGCCATCGGTAACAACTAGCATGGACCAGTTTAATAAATATTAGAACCTCATTCTGGAAAAACATGGGGGAACAGAATCCAACAGCAAACAATCCTGCTGTCAGAATAGGTTCCCCCACTCATATGATGAGAGATTTTGAGGCAGTGTCTTAAAAAATGCTGATTTTATCCTGTGTGTGGATGGAGCTGAACCAGCATCAGTTTAAAGCTTAATTACGTGGCTTTTTTATGATAGGAAAGTATATAGACAGGAAGCAAAATGGAAAAGAGAGAGGGGAACGGGATCAGGAAAAGTGCATGACCCGGGACTCAAACTCAGTTATCCTGACATGCAACAGAACTAGATATCAGCACACTGCAAATGAGGCTATCGGGAACAATGAATCTGGGAGAGTTTAATAAATATTAGAGCTTCACTGTGTAAAAAAAAATATTAGGGGAACAGAATCTAATGGCAAACAATTCAGCTGTTGGAATCCATTCCCCCACCCATATGATGAGAGATGTTGATCCAGTGACTTAAAAGATGCTGATTCTATCCTGTGTGTGCATGGACCTTATCCAGCATCAGTTTGATACATTTTAGAACCTCATTGTGTAAAAACATGGGGGGAACAGAATCTGACGGCAAAGACTTCAGCTGTCGGAACAGAAATGTTCATCAGCAAGATGGTGTAAAACTTCTATTTCTTGTGTATTACCACACACTGTTGCTTACACCAATGGCAGGAATAAGCGCAGTTAGAAAAGCAGAATATGTGGGAGAGCTTTGCTATAGTGTGACTATACTGTATTGCAATACAGGTGGTAGCTTATTCTGAGGGATATTAAGAGGCACTCAGGATGCGCTGCCATTCCATTGGACCCATTTTATCAAGAAAGCATCAAGCAGTGTGGCTGGCCATGGTCAAAGCCTGGCTTCCTACCAAAGCTAAGCGGCTTGAGCCAGGCTATGGCTTGGATGGGAGACCTATTTTGAAAAAAACATGATTGTTATTGGAAGATGCTTTAGTGAGGCCAGCAGGGGGTGCTCACTCCCAGGCTTGTATTGCTCCTAAAGTCAGAGTGCAACGATGGAGGCACTAGACTGTAAGAAGAATCACCTTTTAGACCAAGGTCCTGACTTGCTGTGATCATTAATTGCCACTTTAATTATTAATTTGATCTCATTAATTAAGGTGGTAGCACATTCTGATAAGGTTGGTTTCACCACAGTAGTTGTAGGATTGCCAAATGACTAAAGAAATATTATCTGCAAGATGGTGTAAAAGCGTACATTTCTTGTCTATTACCATCCAGTGCTGCTTACACCAATGGCAGGAATAAGCGCAGTTAGAATAGCAGAATATGTGGGAGAGCTTTGCTATAGTGTGACTATACTGTAATGCAATACAGGTGGTAGCTCATTCTGAGGGACGTTGAGAGGCACTCAGGATGTGCTGCCACTGCATTAGACCCATTTTATCAAAGCTTTGTGAAGCAGTGTGGCTGTACCGTCCCATGGTCAAAGCCTGGCTTCCTACCAAAGCTAAGCAGGCTTGAGCCAGGCTATGGCTTGGATGGAAGACCCGTTTTAAAAAAACTTGATTGGTATTGGAAGATGCTTTGCTATGGTATTAGATATGTGGGAGAGCTTTGCTATGGTTTAACTATACTGTATTGCAATACAGTGGTAGCTCATATTAAGAGGCACTCAGGATGTGCTACCACTGCAGTACCCCTGCAGTACCCCTGCAAACAATCCTGCACTGGCCCTTTATGGGCCCACTTAGGGCTGCCAGCGAAGGGCCCCTGAGAATTTGCTCATTGGCAAAACGTTGGCCCCTTAGCGCTGGCCCTGCATGTGCAGCCCTTACTTAACTTCCAAGAAGCCATAGCGCTTATTTATTGAAAATAATAAAGTTTGAAGTCACCGTTATGGAGGTAAGCACTTAATTTAGTTGGGCTCTTGACCCTTTACTTTTTAATTTTAATGCTTTTTTGGTTGCTGTAACTGTGTTTCTGAAGCACATTTGTTATAACAAAAGTTATGAAAAGAAAAATTGTTTGGATGATTCAATTGTCATGTAGTGACCTGATTCACTGATCCCTGAAGACATTATTTAGATTTAATAATTTCACATTATAGTAGCCCTTGAACACCACTTTGTGAAATTTTGTCCTGCTTTAATATTTTGAATGTTTTTATGCAGAAATTATTCAGACAGTGTTATGTAGACTCACACATATACCAAAATTCATTGTATGAACCTCAACAATGGTGACAGTCAACAAAAAGCTTTTTTTTTTGTGACTTTAGTTGCTTGCCTTGAGATGTTCAGAGTTGATCTGAATATTTTGTTGATTGTCACCATTGTTGAGGTTCATAGGCTGAATCTTGATGTCTCTGTGAGCCGATAAGAGTCCGTCTGAATAACTTCTACATCGTGAATTAACCTTCAAAATATTAAAGCAGAACAAAAATTCATCCAGTGGCATTCAAGAGCTCCTATAATGTGAAATCATTAAATCTAAATAATGTCCATAAAAGTCAGTGAATCTGGACACTACATGATAATTGAATCAAATCAGTTTGTTTTTTTCTAGCAACATTTGTTGTAACAAATGTGTTTCAGAAACATACAGTTACAGCAGGCAAATAAACATTGAAGTTAAAAAGTCTAGGGTCAGAAGCACAACTAAATCAAGTGCTTACCTCCATAACGGTGACTTCAAACTTTATTATTTTCAATAAAACAGCACTAAGGCTTCCTGGAGGCTAAGTGAGGGCTGCCCGTGCAGGGTCAGTGCTAAGGGGCCAACGTTTTGCCAATGAGCAAATTCTCAGGGGCCCTGCGCTGGCAGCCCTAAGTGGGCCCGTAACGGGCCAGTGCAGCATTGTTTGCAGGGACATTTCTTGTCTATTACCATCCAGTGCTGCTTACACCAATGGCAGGAATAAGCGCAGTTAGAATAGCAGAATATGTGGGAGAGCTTTGCTATAGTGTGACTATACTGTAATGCAATACAGGTGGTAGCTCATTCTGAGGGACATTGAGAGGCACTCAAGATGTGCTACCACTGCATTAGACCCATTTTATCAAAGCTTTGTGAAGCAGTGTTTCTGTACCATCCCATGGCTAAAGCCTGGCTTCCTACCAAAGCTAAACTGGCTTGAGCCAGGCCATGGCTTGGATGGAAGACCCATTTTGAAAAAACCTGATTGGTATTGGAAGATGCTTTGCTATGGTATTAGATATGTGACAGAGCTTTGCTATAGTGTGACTATACTGTATTGCAATACAGGTGGTAGCTCATTCTGAGGGATATTAAGAGGCACTCAGGATGCGCTGCCATTCCATTGGACCCATTTTATCAAGGAAGTATGAAGCAGTGTGGCTGTACTGTCCCATGGTCAAAGCCTAGCTTCCTACCAAAGCTAAGCAGGCTTGAGCCAAGCTATGGCTTGGATAGGAGACCCGTTTTTATTGGAAGATGCTTTGCTATGGTATTATTTAGATTTAATAGTTTCACATTATAGTAGCCCTTGAACACCACTTTATGAAATTTTGTCCTGCTTTAATATTTTGAATGTTTTTATGCAGAAATTCAGACAGGCTTATGTAGACTCACACATATATCAAAATTCATTGTATGAACCTCAACAATGGTGACAGTCAACAAAAAGCTTTTTTTTTTTTGTGACTTTAGTTGCTTGCCTTGAGATGTTCAGAGTTGATCTGAATATTTTGTTGATTGTCACCATTGTTGAGGTTCATAGGCTGAATCTTGATGTCTCTGTGAGCCGATAAGAGTCCATCTGAATAACTTCTACATCGTGAATTAACCTTCAAAATATTAAAGCAGAACAAAAAATAATGCAGTGACATTCAAGAGCTCCTATAATGTAAAATCATTAAATCTAAATAATGTCCACAAAAGTCATTGAATCATCAAATTAGTTTTTTTTTCTAGCAATATTTGCTGTAACAAACATGTTTCAGAAACATACAGTTACAGCAGCCAAAAAAACATTGAAGTTAAGAAGTCTAGGGTCACAAGCGCAACTAAATCAAGTGCTTACCTCCATAACGGTGACTTCAAACTTTATTATTTTCAATAAAACAGCACTAAGGCTTCCTGGAGGCTAAGTGAGGGCTGCCCGTGTAGGGTCAGTGCTAAGGGGCCAACGTTTTGCCAATGAGCAAATTCTCAGGGGCCCTGTGCTGGCAGCCCTAAGTGGGCCCGTAACGGGCCAGTGCAGGATTGTTTGCAGGGACATTTCTTGTCTATTACCATCCAGTGCTGCTTACACCAATGGCAGGAATAAGCACAGTTAGAATAGCAGAATATGTGGGAGAGCTTTGCTATAGTGTGACTATACTGTAATGCAATACAGGTGGTAGCTCATTCTGAGGGACATTGAGAGGCACTCAGGATGTGCTACCACTGCATTAGACCCATTTTATCAAAGCTTTGTGAAGCAGTGTGGCTGTACCGTCCCATGGTCAAAGCCTGGCTTCCTACCAAAGCTAAGCAGGCTTGAGCCAGGCTATGGCTTGGATGGGAGACCCGTTTTAAAAAAACTTGATTGGTATTGGAAGATGCTTTGCTATGGTATTAGATATGTGGGAGAGCTTTGCTATAGTGTGACTATACTGTATTGCAATACAGTGGTAGCTCATTCTGAGGGATATTAAGAGGCACTCAGGATGTGCTACCACTGCAGTACCCCTGCAAACAATCCTGCACTGGCCCTTTATGGGCCCACTTACGGCTGCCAGCGAAGGGCCCCTGATAATTTGCTCATTGGCAAAACGTTGGCCCCTTAGCGCTGGCCCTGCATGTGCAGCCCTTACTTAACTTCCAAGAAGCCATAGCGCTTATTTATTGAAAATAATAAAGTTTGAAGTCACCGTTATGGAGGTAAGCACTTAATTTAGTTGGGCTCTTGACCCTTTACTTTTTAATTTTAATGTTTTTCTGGCTGCTGTAACTGTGTTTCTGAAGCACATTTGTTATAACAAAAGTTATGAAAAGAAAAATTGGTTGGATGATTCAATTGTCATGTAGTGACCTGATTCACTGATCTCTGAAGACATTATTTAGACTTAATAATTTCACATTATAGTAGCCCTTGAGCACCACTTTGTGAAATTTTACCCTGCTTTAGTATTTTGAATGTTTTTATGCAGAAATTATTCAGACAGGCTTATGTAGACTCACACATATATCAAAATCCATTGTATGAACCTCAACAATGGTGACAGTCAACAAAAAGCTTTTTTTTTTTTTGTGACTTTAGTTGCTTGCCTTGAGATGTTCAGAGTTGATCTGAATATTTTGTTGATTGTCACCATTGTTGAGGTTCATAGGCTGAATCTTGATGTCTCTGTGAGCCGATAAGAGTCCGTCTGAATAACTTCTACATCATGAATTAACCTTCAAAATATTAAAGCAGAACAAAAATTCATGCAGTGGCATTCAAGAGCTCCTATAATGTAAAATCATTAAATCTAAATAATGTCCATAAAAGTCAGTGAAAAAACAGTTTTCTTTTTCTAGCAATGTTTGCTGTAACAAATGTGTTTCAGAAACATACAGTTACAGCAGCCAAAAAAAACATTGAAGTTAAGAAGTCTAGGGTCACAAGCGCAACTAAATCAAGTGCTTACCTCCATAACGGTGACTTCAAACTTTATTATTTTCAATAAAACAGCACTAAGGCTTCCTGGAGGCTAAGTGAGGGCTGCCCGTGCAGGGTCAGCGCTAAGGGGCCAACGTTTTGCCAATGAGCAAATTCTCAGGGGCCCTGCACTGGCAGCCCTAAGTGGGCCCGTAACGGGCCAGTGCAGGATTGTTTGCAGGGACATTTCTTGTCTATTACCATCCAGTGCTGCTTACACCAATGGCAGGAATAAGCGCAGTTAGAAAAGCAGAATATGTGGGAGAGCTTTGCTATAGTGTGACTATACTGTAATGCAATACAGGTGGTAGCTTATTCTGAGGGATATTAAGAGGCACTCAGGATGCGCTGCCATTCCATTGGACCCATTTTATCAAGGAAGTATGAAGCAGTGTGGCTGGCCATGGTCAAAGCCTGGCTTCCTACTAAAGCTAAGCGGCTTGAGCCAGGCTATGGCTTGGATGGGAGACCTATTTTGAAAAAGCTCGATTGTTATTGGAAGATGCTTTAGTGAGGCCAGCAGGGGGTGCTCACTCCCAGGCTTGTATTGCTCCTAAAGTCAGAGCGCAACGATAGGGGCACTAGACTGTAAGAAGAATCACCTTTTAGACCAAGGTCCTGACTTGCTGTGATCATTAATTGCTACTTTAATTATTAATTTGACCTCATTAATTAATAAAAATGAATAAAATGCCCCTGTAAATCAATCTGTTGGGGGAAACAGCATCTCTTAATAGAAAGGTTTGTGTCTGTTGCTGTCAACATTGTTTTTGGAAGATACATTAAAAATGCAGTTGTGTCAGAATTCTGAGGGGGCACGACAGGTGCTGTTTGAATGGGCATGATGCATCTGTGTAACTATCTCCAATGCATGGCATGAGATGTGTGTCTCACTAGCTTCGTTTACATGAGCACATTTTGTTTGATTTAATCCCGAATAATTCAAATTGATGTGAATAATCAGTAGGCTATCTAAGAGCAGCATCTATGAAGTATGTTAAACTGTATTTGCGGCCACGTTTCAATATGCTTGCATAGGTTTGAGCGAAATGTGCGCCGATTTCTCTCCGCGTGAGCTGGTGTGCGAGTCTCATCGACAATAAACGCAAGCTCTTATCATCCCCATCCAGCGCGTTTACATTAAATGTGATTAATAGTGGATAATTTCACACGAAATTCAGATTTGTTGAAGGAAGCTGCTTCTGTTCATGTGTGCCAAGACATTTTATGTCGATGTTTTTCAGCCATGTTAGGGTGATATTAAATAACATAAACAGTAATGTAAGATTTTGGACATATTGTCCATCTCTAAGTCATTCATTCCCTGTGCGACTTCTTGTAAAGGCACGTCCAAACCCTTTTGTGTTTCGTTTAGTCACACCACAAGAAGTCACTGTGGCCTCAAAGCTTCAGCACTGCCACTTTGATCTCGATTGCTGATGCCCTCCTCAATAGCATACAGACAAATAAATGTAGAAATAAATAAATGTGGAAATGAATAAATGTAGACCTAAATACATATATATACATACATAAATAAATAAACGTGGAAAAAAATACAATTATACATAAATAAGGAAATAAAAGTATAAATATTAATTTACTTTTGTTTTTTTTACATTAACGTGTATATTTATTTATGTTTTTTTTTTTTTTTTTTTTTTTTACATTTCTTCTTACATTTATTTACGTGTTTATTTATTTGTTGTTTTTGCAGGTTTGGCCCTCCATAGGAAGCTCAGCCTGAGGTGTGGTGACATCAGCAACAACTAACTCCTGTCCATCAGCCAATCCCAGCTCTTCATCACACACATCTTCATTTTTTTCAAGTACAGGTCTCTGCAGGACATTAATGATTGATGGGCGAGGCCATAAACAGAGGGGCGTTTTTAAGAGCCTTACCTGGTTTGCCCACCTCAGAGTGTGGGTAGGGTTTAGGGTTGGGTGAAGGGGATCATTTTCATTGCATGATATATAAACACCCACCAGTTTGAAAACACCCACAAATACAGAAACGCCCACTTTTGTTCCGCAGAGACCTCATACTCATTTTTGTTGTTGTTGTTGTTGTTGTTGGAGCATCCAATCAATGAGAAGAGCGTGAAGAGCGCTGTCCGTGGTGCTGAAAGGGCGACTCTCTTGTGGAATATCAGTTTCTCCTGTTTATCAAATGTCCGAAGACTGTCAGATATATGATATTTTATTAGACATGAAGCAAACTAGAGTCCCATGGGAATGTAATGACTGGAAAATCTGTGCTTGGGTGGTTATTTTTAGGGTTACCTTGAATCTTTCTGTTTAACATGTTTGTTTCCATCCATTTAACTTGTCTCAATAATTTATTTGATTTTTAATGAGTTTTTGCAGTTTCAGAGATTTTTTTCTTCAGTAATTTGCACAGTGAAGTGCAATAAACTTATCTTTAATTTGTAAACTACTTTTATTTTTACTATTAAATGTGTATACATATATTTTACTACTATTTTACTACTAAATGTTTTACTACTAAATGTGTATACAGCCCAAAATATGTGTTTAGGGAGAGGGGAGATGTATTTAATAGCCTACATAGGCTATTTCAGTAGCGTATCAGTGAGCACAAAACAGCACTGCTTGAGCACTTTTCGGTAGAAAATATATTTTAAAACCCCACCCTCGGAAATAATTAAACGGAAACAGGAAAACAAAACACCGCATGTCCTCACAATTTTAAGTGGTGTGGTCCCCTTTAAGTAGATCTTCGTAATATTACGCATCTGCTTTAATATCAACGCTCGTCCTCCCTTACGAGGCTCTCAAACAAACCTCACGCGCCAGAATCCCTCTCATCATCAGTAGCACCCGCCCCGTCGACTCGCCCTCCCGAGCAGCGGAGCACCGCTGTGGCGGAGTCCTTGACGGGGACGAGCACGGGTAAACACGACAAAACACTGCTGTTTACATGAAGGCAAGCTGATTCTCGCCGGAAGGCTGCTACTAGGTAAATGTAAAACGTTTTTGTATTGTATTTTGTCATGCAAATTGTGCTGCATCTTTGTAGCGAAGGACTCCTTGTGTATTTCCCGTGTGTAGGACACACCAAGGACTGTGACGCGCCAGGTACACGGTCTTTATGATATCTGGATGTACCGAGCAAAACGATATCTTACATTCGCACGTTAAATGGTGTTTATTTGCAGCGTGTGTTTCGCACACAGCTTGGTTTTTGGTGTTTAGATGTGCGCGCGCACAGCAGATGTTTCCCTGCATCGAGCATGCGTGTGCATTTTGCGTTTGTTTTCTTTTTGCCTGTATTGCGCTTTCATACTATTTTAATCTAGGACTGTGTTTTATAACTTGAAATTTGTCGTTTCATAGCTCTGGTAATTGCTTTAATTTCTGATTTGTTTTCAGCACCTCTCGTGCGCCGTGAGTCGTGACAGGGACAGTGTAGTTTGTACGGCCTAGGGTGCAGTATGACCTTGCATCCTTGTGAGGACTTGCCAAATTGAAGAGAAAGTGTGCTTAAAAGTGGATTTGTAAGGGATCTAGAAAGATCATCATCTGTAGTCTTTATCACATTCAAGCAAGTTTACATAATTTAGAACATATTAAAGCAGTACAGTATGTCTCAAGGTGCATCACTGTTAATCTCTCTCTGGTATTACAATAATTATCACCTGGCTTCTTCTTTGCACAGGGTGTATAGTGTTTGTTGCTCATAAACTTGCCATTGAGCCTGCTTGCCTTGTGGTTGTGTAATGTTACAATCCCGTCTGTCTGTCTCACCACATACACACAAGCAAGGAAAGCAGATCTCACCACTTGTGGAGCTCACATTCTAGAATGTAGCTGAATGGCTGTCTCCATGGTGACTGCTCTACATACTCTCAGCATTCAAGCCAATCTTCCAAAGCATTTCCTTATCACACCATGTGGTTTCAGCCAAATGTGTTTCAGCTACAAAGAGAACACTCAATAATATTTCACTCTGGTGAATACAAGTGAAGTGGGACACTTAAGCTTAATCATCTGTCAATATGTACTCTTCCCAGTGTTGTTATCGTTAGATAAAACTGTTAGAAATGTATATATTTAATTTAACATTTTACTTAAAAACATTAAAATTAATATGCAAATATTAATTTTTCTTAATTCAAATAAAGCTTAAATAAAATTTTAGATGAAAAACCTTTTAAAGGGGTCGTCTTTTAACATATACGAGATCTTTGTACCATTTGCAAGTTTCAGGACCTCCTCATTATAAACCATGCATTTATTTAATCAAGAATGTACTGATTACAACTACTGGAAGAGTACATGTTTGTGCCATGTTGTTCATTCACTTCAGAGCATACATTCTTTATTTAATACCCTGCTGCATTCATCCATCCACAATGGATGCTTTCAGCTCCATTCAATGGAGCCTTCACTGTTCTATAGGACCCATGAGAGATAAATGACTAATCACTTAGTTCTGATCGCTTCCCAATCCGTCTTAGTCTAGCTCCCATCGGATTTAGGAAAACATAAGATAGGCAGCGGCCTACTCATTTTCAGGGGGGTCAGGACCTACGCAATGTGAGGGTTGTCCCCCCCTAAAAATATCATTAAAAAACCACGCTGTGTATTGTGCCTGCTTTCCCCCTTTACTTCACCTACACACAAGTCTGGTGGGAGAGAACAAAGTTCTTCAGTAGTTGTGGTGTTTAATACCGTAGCTTGTTGGATAGTAAGTCACCCACAACAACTAACGCAGCGAAAAGCCTGTGTGTGAACTTATATTAGGCTAATATTGTAGATCTACCGTTGTGCTGGGTTTTGCTCAATATGATGTTAAGTATGCTTGCTGCAGTTGAATATCTAAGTAAGAGACGTCCTCTGTCCCCGACGAAACCTAAAATACTATGTAGAGAATGAAAGAAAATGTAATAATTATATTATGACAAGTACAATTTTGGCTGTATTATTTGTGTCCCCTTCAAAAATCGCTCTTGAGAAATTTTGTTTATTGTCTCCTCCCCCCAACTGTTAGATGAAATTAACGCCCATGTCTGTAAGTATTTGTTAATCTGTTGTTTCATTGCAAACAGCATTTTCTTCTGTAACTATATATATATACAGTACTGTGCAAAAGTCTTAGGCACATATTTAAAAAAAAAAAATATTAAAGAGTTTAAAAGGGTTAGTTCACCCAAAAATGAAAACTCTGTCATTAATTACTCATCCTCATGTTGTTCTACAACCGTAAGACCTTCGTTCATCTTCGGAACACAAATTAAGATATTTTTGATGAGCTTTCTGGCCTCCGATAGACTGCAACACAATTACCACTTTCAAAGCCCAGAAAGGTAGTAAAGACATTGTTAAAATTGTCCATGTGTCTACAGTGGTTCAACCTTAATATTATGAAGCGACAAGAATACTTTTTATGCGCAAAAAAGCAAACAAAAATAACGACTTTATTTACCAATTTCTCATCTTCTATATCAGTTTATGCTGATCACGTAGTAAACACAGTGCAGCGCTTCCGGGTTCTATGTCAGAACACCGGCTCATTATTGGCCGGCTCTTGTGTCAGCATCACATGCATGTGTCGTGGTGCTCATGTGAACAGCGTCTGCCAATACTGAAGAAATTCTTGAATAAAGTTGTTATTTTTGTTTGTTTTTGTGCACAAAAAGCATTCTTGTTGCCTCATAACATTACGGTTGAACCATTGTGGTCACATGGACTGTTTTAACAATGTCTTTACTCCCTTTCTGGGCCTTGAAAGTGGTAATTGTGTTGCAATCTACCGGAGGCCATCTTTTCCTGTAGTGTGTCAGTAGGAAATATCAGTTTACATTCCCAAACATTCCATTTGCCATTAATTGTAATAATCCAGTGAGAATCTTGTATGCACAAGGAGTCTCACAACAGCCGGTATGCTCCACATGGAGATCTGATCTCACCATCTGGGATTACATGAAGAAACACAAAAAAACTGAGACTGACTAAATCCAGAAGAACTGTGTCAATCTCTCAAAGACACTTGAAGAAACCTAACTGCAATAATTATATCTGCAACAAGATAATTATTAATATTTTGAATGAGCTTTTATTTTTATATTTTCAGTTATCTTTTTAATTTTAGATTACGTTTTAGTAATTTTATGTTCTTTTGCCATTTTAATCTAAATTTAAGTCTGTTCCTTACATTTGAATCCTGAAGTCTTATAGAGCATACATTTTATGGATTACTTTATGGTGCTTTTATATTTTTGTTGTTTTGCAGCATGATAGTCATGGTGACTGATCTGCATGAAGAGCTAAGCTGTCAAACAGATCTTCTGTTGTGTTCCTTTGTTCTTTTCCGTTATCGTATATATGCTTTATATTCAAGAGATAATCTGTTTGAGAGAAGCAAGCC
Organism: Elopichthys bambusa; assembly: GCA_037101425.1. Classification (NCBI taxonomy): domain Eukaryota; kingdom Metazoa; phylum Chordata; class Actinopteri; order Cypriniformes; family Xenocyprididae; genus Elopichthys; species Elopichthys bambusa. Next base: position 8,467,813 of record CM074451.1, read on the forward strand.
ACCAGTGTGTGATACTTGGTTTTTGGAAATTTATGAGCAGTAAACACTCTTTTTGCAGTGATACTCTATATGGCTTGAATGTGGCCTGTGAGAGAGAAAAGAAGTGCTGGGTCATAATAATCGCTATTCTGCAGCTTTCTGCACATCTCATTCGACAGCAGACAGAGGTCGTCCAGTACTGATGACACCACTGTAGCAGGAGCATGACGCAGCAGATTTCAACATCAAAATGTAACTGAATTGTTGGTTATACATCTTTATTCAGCCTAATGAAAATTGTTCAATATTTGCTAATTTTTAGTTTTGGATTTCTCTGCGGTCTCGCATCATGAGTTTTTTTTTTTTTTTTTTTCTTTAAACATTATTCCCTTTGTTTTCTCACATAGAATAGCCAAAAAAAAACAAAAAAAAAGTAATTACCTAGGATTTATGTATTATGCTGCTACAATCTGCATAAGCTTTGCTAATACTTACATATGACATTTATGTTTGCAGTTGTGTATGAGAGTTAACTATGCAGATGGCATAAACTGTGAGAAAGACTGAGACTCTAGTCTTCTGCATCGGTGCAAAGTTCAAGCTGATAGGATAGATTTAGCAGCTGCGCTCTACATTATGACTCACACTGCGTCAGAGGGAGACCACACTGTCCCGATACTGACTCAGCGATTGCAAATTTTACAGCAAAATGTGCTAGGTCTTTGTCTGTTTTGTTCATTTTTGTCACCCAACCAACCCCAAGTGTTTGAAAGGTCATGTCATTATGGTGAAGGATTGCATTGCTTATTGTGCTGAGCATATTGCTGTGTGTTGCTGCTAATACTGAGCTGTGCCAATTGCTTTTTAATTAATTAGATCATTAATCCCTCTTCTCTTCACCATATGTCTCAGGATGCACACTGTAGCAGCAATAACTGTTTTTTTTTTACAAGCAAAGGTTCTGTACAGAACTTTAAAGGGGCCCTATTTTACTTTTTACATGTTCAACCTTCTTTATGTGTAATGTTGTTGTTTGAGCATTAAAAAAGGTCTGTATTAAAGTGACAAAGCACAAAGTTAAGTCCAAAGAGGTTATTCTCTACAAAAGTAAGCACTGTTTCTGAACTCCCTGAAACTCTTTGATTGTAAAGTTTTCTTCCAGGACTGTACATGCCACAGTATTCCTCATTTAAATAATTCCCACTCAAGGCATATGCAAAAAAAACAAGGCAAGGCCTGATTGAGTTGTATCAAAGTCCCTTTAAGACAAGTCATTTCACTCGGCGGCCATCTTTGAAACACCTCTCGGGCAAGTGCTGCTCTTATCACTTTGAATGGGGAAACATCAAATTCTCCAAAGCTGTTCGCCAAGCTTTAGATTAAATATCATATTTGAAATAACCAGTGAAATCTGACAACAACCGTCTCATAAATTTTGTTTCTAAACACTCATCACAAAAAAAGGCATTTTTCAGGCTGGATCAGGCTAACGCGCATATGCAGTCCTAAGAGCGTTTGATTGTTTCTATAGGAACCGGAGCTTCTAATGGCCACTGCAGTGACACGATGACTTTACCAATCAGCGATTGGTTCTTATTTAGAAGGCGGGACTTATTCCGCCATATTGTGCATTGCACTTTCTCCTATTAATAATACGAGTGCACCGTCTTTCTATATATAAAGTCTTTGGTTGTATTAGTAGTGCGTTAAAACTCATGGTTATGATCAGGGGCATGACATTTCCGAAACACGCTTGAAGCGGTTGACCAATCACAACACACTGGTCCAGCCGACCAATCACATTGCTGCTTTTCGGAAGGAGGAGCTTCATAGAGACCGGAACGAAACAGAGTGTTTCTGACAGACTCTGGGAAGAGAGGTGCTGCAAAATATAAAATTCAAATATGAGTAGACTTCAAAAACAAAATCAAGCCTTTGAAAAAGGGCATAATAGATCTCCTTTAAGGGGTTCTCATCATGGGATCATTTTATAGATTTAGTTGTTAAACAGGTTAAACAACTGTTAAACTTGAAAGTATTATACAATCATTTAAGACATTTCTCCTTATATATCACCTTTTTTGCATAAAGTGTTCTTTAAAATTGAGTCAAGAACTCTTCACATTTCCGGGTTTCTCAGAAGCGGAAGTTGTCATAGTTGGGTAAAATTCTATAGCAGTGAATGAGAGAATACATTAAATATATTTTTTTGTTTCCATTTGCTCAAATAGCAAAAGATAAACTCCACAATGGTGTTTTCACAACTTTCAAAAAGAGGAAAAAAATAGAAATCGATTGATAACGGCAGTCAGAAGACAGAAAGATATCATTTTTACCGTCACTCCCATAGCCGTTGTATTAGAAACACCCTCACAGCAGCATTAACTAGATTTTTGTAATTTGATGCAAAGGTAATATAATACTAAGTATAGTGTTATAAATGTACCTACATTTAAAAAAAATGAAAATATAAAAAACTTTGCAGGATTTACGATATTGATGACCGTTAAAACGCGTCATCACAGTCTGTGAAAAGGGTCCATTGAATCCCACTGAACCTTTTTTTTTTTGCATTTCCTTTCTCTCAAATTAAAAATGCTAGCTGCATCAGGACTGAAAACATTTTTAGAGCTTCAGGCAGATCTTGATATCACTAAGTATTCTGAATGTGAAAGTTAAACCTCTATTATGTCTGTTGTCTGGCTTAGCACCAGTGCAGAGTCAGAGCAAGTCTGTGTCAGCACAATGTTAAATATATTACAGCTCCGCAAGCAATGCTGCTGCCAGGTCTGCTGGGTGTGAAGAGGTCAGACAGAGTAAATGAAATGGGCAGATTGTTATGTTTCCTTTTGTCTTTGATGGCATGATCTGCCTGATAAAAATGAGAATATGTGCAAACATTTAGTGGATGTCTTAAAGGGACAGTTCACCTAAAGGTTCTTTCCTCTGTGGATCACAAAAGGATTTTTTTTTTTCTTTAAAATGTAAAATAAAAAACAAATCTTATTTTATGTTCTACAGACCAAAGAAAGTCATACAGTTTTGGATCAACATGGAGGGTGAGTAAATGATAACAGAATTTTCATTTTTGGGTGAACTGTTTCTTTAATAGTATTATAGTCTGGTAACAAAAAACTTGAAATATTTCCTTTTTGACTACCTCCTTGTGACACTGCTGTTATGTAAATGGGACGAGGGTTAATATAGAGAATAGAGAACCATTTCCTCTAGTCAAACTGACTACATTGTCTGTGTTCTTGTATTTTATTCAGGCTGGCTGCAGCTGAGCTTTTCATGCTGTGTTGACAGGGAGGAAGACAGATCCAGCTGAAGAAGAAGAAAGAAAGGAGAGGACTGCTGACTCCATGTCTTCGCCTTCAAATAAAAGATCTGGCTCTGGATCACGCAAGTAAGGCACATCTTTTGTCTGTCATTAATCTTCTTTCTAACCAGCATTCTTTCAAACTTGCAGCTGTGTTGGTGCTTTGCTGTAATATCTAACCCATGTAGCTGCTGTTTAACTCTCTTACTTGTCTCTGCTGCAGTTTAATGACCTTTTGAGCTTTAAGTGCTTCAATAATCCTCTCTCTCTTCTGCTGCTGTCATTAATACATCAGAGCTCTTTCAATTTCTCTCTCTGCTGTCAAGATATTTTCACTTTACAACAACCAGTGTTTATACAGAGTGTATAAAACTGCCTGAATGGTCAGTTCACATTAATGTACAAGGATATTAAACACATAAACACAAATGTACACTATCCTAAATAAGACTTTAAATGTTTTTAAAGGAAGTCTCTTATGCAAGGCTGCATTTATTTGATCAAAGATACAGTAATATTGTGAAATATTATTACAATTTAAAATAACTGTTTTCTGTTTTAAAATGTAATTTATTCCCGTAATGACAAAGCTGAATTTTCAGCATCATTATCAAATCATTCTAATATGCTGATTTGGTGCTCAGTTAACATTTCTTATTATAATCAGTGTTTAAAACAGTTGTGCTGCTTTTGATTAGTCTAATGCAACCTTTCTGAATAAAATTATTAATTTCTTTCATAAAAGTTTTGACTGGTAGTACAGTCCATATACTGTAGCACCACAGATATAAGACCTTTCTTTTTTTTTGTAAAAAGTCTGGCATAGAATGACTAAATTACTTCAAAACAAATAACAAATTCCACCAAATTATATAAGAAATATGTCAGTCTGATTATTCATGAAGCACAGGATAAAGCAATATTTTTAATAAACATACATACTAAGCTCCTTTTAAAATTGTGTGCGTTTCAGAAATTTGTTGTCATTAGAAACTTTAAACTAAGACACTACGTCATGCATATTGTCCAATTTTTTCAAACAAACTATCTAGTTAATTTTTTAAACCTTCTGAGCGAGTTAAGCATAAACATGCTGCTGTGTCTCACTTGTTCGCTTTCTTTTTCTTTCTTTTTTTAACTTTTTTTTTAGCATTATTTTACATAACGGTTATATTAAAAAACTATAAATGACAATTGTATGAATTATACAACGATGGATAAATGGAAAAGTTACGTGTAAAAATTTTGTTTTCATACACTTGCCACACCCACATCAGTTCTGTCCGAATCAGGGCTATGAACCGGTTCAAGGAACGAACCGGAAACGAATGAAATTTTGACCGGAACAAAACTAAATCAAATAGAAACGCTAATTTGAAATGGCTATTAACCGGTTAATAACGTTATTTTATCGTTCTGTTTAATATTTTGATTTGGCAGTCAACCAATCACGAATTCAAATAGTACAGCCTATGCAAATGTGACGTTGACATGAAGTGTGTGAAATGCCAGCGCTGACACGCTCAGACTCAGCTGTCAAGTCATCATAGGTTAGGCAAGTCACAATTGCAATGCCCTGGCATTAGTTTTTCCGATGATATATGTCCCCAACCGTCAAGCATTAGGCATTTAAGTGAAAATGAATGTCAAGTAATATGCAGCTTGTTGTGCGTTTTGAAACAGTGAAAATTGCAAGATATGTAGAACACGAGTTCACACAACGTCTCGTTACGCACATGCAGCGCTGTGAACGGAGAAAACATAATAAAACTATAGGCCTACTACATAACACGTATAAAATAAAAGGCAATATTTAGGCCTATAGGCTACGCAAAATATTTCACTTAAATAATTAGGTCTACAGATTAACAAAACAAAAGTGGATCATTGTGGCGCACTCCAAAGATCTAGGAAAGGAAACAGACTTTCTGCTTGTTTTTATTATTCAGGTGTCTTTTGTAAATGTATGAATTATGTCTTGCTTTTACCTGTATGACCATAAATTACGGAGTACAGTATACTGTCCTAAGGCCTGTACACACCGGGACGAATATCGCGCACGATTATCGCCGACGTTTAACGTCTCGTGACTAAACAAAGGGCGCCAATGTGAGTGTGCACACCAACGCGAAAAACGCCAGGCGTAAAAGCGTCATTTTTTAAAAAACGCCTCGGGTACCGTGTTAAAGACTGGCGCTTTTGTTCATGTGCATGGAGCTGCTGAAGTTACAGTAAAACACGACTTTGGTGGCGCTCAAGCACAAAACGGTCTTGCCGAGCACACATTGATACCAAGACGACGAAGAGGAAGTAAGCAGAGGAGGAAAACCCTTACAAACTATGGGTGCTCTGCCAGTTCTTGGCCACACCAATAGATGTGTATTATTTCTGTATTTTTACTGTTTGTTTTTTTCTTTTGCATTCAAGAAATATAGATGAGAATGTCTATTTCATAAATATGTGTATTTGCACTACTGTCATTGTGACTTATTTGCACTACCGTTTCTGACTACCATCTCTCATATGTCATGTATATGCCATTTTATATCTGTATTTTATCTTCTTTAACTTTTATTAATATCATAAATATGTTTATTTGCACTACCGTTCAGCACAAGCGCCATACTGTCAGGGAGTGAATTTGCACGTTCACTTTGCGCATTGCCAGGAAAAATTGCTTTGGTATGAACACAAAAAACGTCTCGAAAAGCGCGTGCACAAGTTCTTGCATTGCTTACTTGATATCGCAGCCTGTCAAATAATTCAAATAAAATACAATCAACCAAACATATAAAACGTTACACTGCTCAATTCAATTCTGTAATACAATCTGCCGTTTACCACCCGTGACCACCACCTGACTGTGCTGTTATGTGAAGGATAATGCGAGTGAAATACAAAGCTTACATAATAAATAATAGTTTAGCATTCGTCTCGAAAATGGAAACAGTGCCGAATGAGAAAGGTAGGCTTCAGATTCACTTTAAATTAATTCATTTAGCATCTTATTTAGTTTTATTTCTAATAAATAAACCTGTTTCTCGCCTTGAATGGGCCTATAGCAATAGAAGCTGGTATAGCGTTAAAAAAGAAAAGTTGTTTTTTTTATTCGTTTTGGCTTGACGTATATAGCCTGAATAGGCTGTTAACTTTATAGAGGTTTTGTGGTAAATTAAATAGGGCAGTTTTGTTCATAATTTATGTTTACAAACATTATAAACAAAGCTATATAGGCTAGGCTATTTGTAAACATTTTATTTTATTTACCGATAAATTACATTATTTCTGAATGTAATAATAAAATGCGACGTATACATGACATATCTTTTTTCCTCTCAGGAATAGCGTCGGTATTTTTAACCATGCAGCAAACATTTTAAAATGTCTTGAAAAAATACTTAGTTTTAAGTTTCGTTTAATAGGTTTACATTTGGACAGATCTTGTTATAAAAGATAGGCTTATTGGCTAAAATGGCAAATACTCTCTTTGTTTTTTAATAAATAAAATGCTGTACATATTATTATTATTATTATTATTATTAAGTAGGCTACATGCAAACAAAAAAAAGTTAAAAAATAAAGTTATTAACCGTTATTTTTTCTAAACAAACCGATTTCGGAACATTAATAATACAGAAGGAACGCTGGAACAGAAACGTTAAAATACAGATTCTGCTCAGAGTGAAACGAATTTTTTTTCCCGTTTTTAAGCCTTGGTCTGAATACAGATAATTTTGTCACTGTAAAGTATGTACCAGTATGGCAGTGAGTATTCTTGGTAACAATGCAGTAGAGCCCAGCTCTGTGCCTCTGTGTCATCTCTTTCCTCAGATTCAACCTGCTGAAGGCCCTACAGCCTAAGCACCGCTTGCAACAAATGCTGTCATCTCCCACTGCATCTCCAGTGTGAGACTCTGATTCAGTACCCTACTGTAGGGCATGACTGTAGTAGACAACACTGCTGCACTGGACATTCACACACCAATTTAACACCAGTTTATTACCTGATTTCACTGATGCTGATGTTGATGATCTGAGAGGGCAGTTCTGATACAGCTTACTCTCTGGTCTGTGACAGAGGCTCAGAGGAAGTGCAAATGAATCAGTGGGAATCTGTCCCATGAGAAGCCATTTTGGCTCTGACTGAACTGATAATCTGTGAGACCTACAATAAATGTGAAATTTTCACAGTGATTAATGAGTGTGTGGCAATGCAGTGCACTACACCGCATTACCCGACTTTCCCTCAGTAAGTCCATATCACTGGAAACATGATGGATGTACCTGGTCTGTCCTACCTACCCTACCCTTCCTTTCCTTGCTATCAGTATTGATAGCAGAGTCCTCCTTTTCTCCCTCTTACTCTCTCTTTCTCCCTCTTACTCTCTTTCCTCAAGCACGCTTTGTTTGTTTCGGCTGTTTCACTTTTACTCTTATTTTCTCTGCTTTGCTCTCACCTTAACCATGACCTTGGCTTGCTTTCATGGTTAGGTAGTTCAGCAAACCTCTTACAGCCCACCAGTGGTGGTCCTGGTGGACGGTAGTTAAGGTAGCTTGATGTGCTGGTATGATTGGTCTGTTTATTTTTAAAAATTATGTTTGGACCAGTGTTATTTGAGCATTAGTTAAATGCTTTTAAAATATTGATTAATATTTATAAATTGTTCACCTTATTTTTCTATTTATTTTGTCTTAACTTATATTTAGGTTCTAAGTTTTTCATATTTGATTTAATCTTTATTTCAACGAAAACAGCTATTTGATATACTTTTTCCAACTTAACTAATGCATATGGACATTCATGACCTGGTCTTGTCTAATAATTTTGCTGTTTGATATTTCTTTGATGGGATTTTAAAAGCCTCTTCTTCAGCTCTAGCTTTAAATGGTAGTCAACTGAGTTTTTCAGCAGTTAATGCTGATACTGATATTTACTCAACTCACAAAAATAAAATGAAACTGGCCAAATATCAGCTGATTAATATCAGACTATCACTAGATTCCACATTGTTCATCATGCCTATGAACGCACCACCTAAAGGAATTGCTTTCATCCAGTGCTGCTAACCTGCTCTTTCCCGAAAGAGAATGTTTCTGGGAGATTAAAGAGTCATTATGCTCTAAGCTACCCCATGATCCATTGCTCCAGAATTTGACAGGTGATTGTGTACTGTTTTGCCTCAGTTTTATGATTTTGGTAGGCTATGTGAGGTCAGCAGACAGCTTTAAACTGCATGTTTAGAAGGTTCTGAAAACATTTCTTTTTTTGTTTACATAAAAGAGACATTTAATGCCAGTCAAGATGAAGGGAAACAGTGTAATTCTGTCAAAAGTAATCTAGTATGCCTTTGTACAATATGTCCAGCATAATCTTTTATTCTCTTAAGTGTGGAAAAGCGGCTTTAATCTTACCCTTTGCTAGTGTTTCTGATAGCCAGAATTAATTATAAGCTCCCTTTTATCTTTCTCCCTGTCCTCCTCTGATTCAATTAATTAGTCAGACAATCTATTAAATAATCTGTCAGATCTGCAACCTCATGTTTCATCGACATAAAAACATGAACAACTTTCATCTAAATGTTAATTTCAGTTGGATGTTTTAAATGGACTTTAGAACGATGCCTACCCAGAGGTTGCTTTAACCAAATATTTGGTCAATTTAAATTATTCACAATGTTATTTTGAGTGTGTAAAAAAGACCAAATCTGCATGTGGAAATTCAATGACATATGTTTATATATTTTTCAGAAAAATTAAAAAAATAGAGCATAATGGTTACAACCCAGTCCGTAAAAGTGCTGGATCATGACTTTTTGTAGCACAGCCTCTACTTCTACCCAAATTTATCCCATGTTTATAAGCACAGTTTCCAAGAAAATGTCCATAGAAACATTCATTTGAATATCTACAATACAGGTCAAGCTATTAAGGTGAACTTTAGGTGTGTGCTACCCTGTGTAATGATTCCTTCTTGTTTGTGGGTCAGTTTTGACTATTGCAGGTTTATAGAGCTAGACTACACACCCATGGAGTCAGGCATTATGGTCTCTATGAGACAGAGCAGAGGATGTGTGACACCAAAGTCCCCGGAACGCCACTGTCGGTCAGCGCTCCATCATCCCTCTTTCTTTCATCAATTCTGTCTCTCTCTCCTCATTTTTTCTCTTCTTTTCTTTGTTCTTTGTTATGGCACAATGTCCCTATAATATCCAACTTTTGATTTTATTGGTGTGGTGGTTAAAGCTTGAATTGCATATGTGTGTCAAAGTTAAAGATGGTTTCATATTTGTGGTGTGCAAAGTAAATCTTTGCTCTCATCAGATCATCATGATGGCGCTGCTGTCAGTTTATGCTTATTCATCTGCAAGATTCTTTCTCATAATTGATTCATGACTGATATTTATCATGATCTGTGCCTCAGCACATAATACACCTGCTTGTGTTACTTTGCAATTTGTGCCGTTTTTTGCAGTTTTATGTGAGCTAGTTGTCTTTTTCTTTTTTACATCCATAAAAGGTGTTTTCTCCCTAGGGTTTACTGTATGTTTAGAGGCATGTTAGTCATTTTGTACCATAAGTGGGCATGTTTTGTTTTCGTGGAATTGTACTTGTTGTTTGTTCATGAAAGTGTGTGTTTGTGCATTCTGGTTATACCTTGTCTTTGGTCCTCTTAAGTGGCTTTGAATGTAACACTGAATTTGTGATTCTTTTATGGCATAGACGAAGTCCAGCACCCGTCAGTAACCGCGATCCTTATGGAAATGCTTCTCTTAGCAGCAGTAGCAATTCAGGATCATGCAAGGGCAGTGATGGAAGCCCAACCCATAGGTGAGACACGACTCACCCAGAGATCAATGATTTGTTTATATATAGTATTGTTTTTCTATGTACCACTTTTCTCATCCAAATCAGGCATCACATGAAATACACTTCCTGCAATGATAACCATGGAATCCGGCCCCCTCCACCTGAGCAATATCTAACTCCACTGCAACAGAAAGAGGTGTGTATCAGACACCTGAGAGCACGGCTTAAAGAGACCATCGACAGACTGCAGGACAGGTGAGGCATGCATCATTCAAATGAGGGCCCATGCATTAATAATCTCATCAGTCTATGATGAAATTAGTTTTATCTTTAAGCAGCTACTTTTAATTAAAAGTTAATCAAAGTGGTTCCTTTATTTGAAATTGTTATGCAAATACGCACTTGGTTGATGATTTCCAGACCGTGTCACAATTACAAAGACAGATTTACCTATTGAAGTTGCTAACCACTGAATATTAGCATCTAGACTGTGCAATTTGTCATTTATTTCCCTCTAATGCAAGGCCTCTTATCTAAATATTTATTACTTCTAAACTGTTTCTTTCAATGGCAGCCTTTAATGGCAGCTCCCATTTGTCTAATAGCAAGGATCCTATAAGTGTTAATGCATTCTTAAAGCTGCTGTGTGTAATGAGTTAATCACCTGAACCATAAAGGCCTCAAGACTAATTACTGTTGAGCCACAGAAAAATTCACAGTGACAATGCTGATTGGCTGGTGGCACCACATGCAGTGGCAAACAGTGAATGGTGTCAAAGTTCTTTTCAAGATAAGTCTGTTCACTTAGCGGCCATATTTGCAAAACATCCGGGCAGCTATTTCGGGCATCCAAGACCAAGTCCTAAGTCTTTGAATGGGGGAATCGTGAAATCTCAAAAACTGCTTGGCGAATTCCCAAATAAATAACATATTTCAAATCATCAACAAAATCTGACATGAACTGTCACATAAATGTTATTTCTTACGCTCAAATAGCATTAAAAAGTTTATTTTTCAGGCTAGATGAGCCAATGCGTATGTGCAGTCCTATGCGTGAGTCTCAGGTTTCTATGGGAACCGGAGCTTCTAAAGGCAGCTTTGTCTCCCATAAGTAATAGGAGTGAACCGTCTATTATCTATAGTCCTCGATGGCATTCAGTTGAGAAAGTTGCTTTTTTTGCACCATGCTAACCAGACAAACTGACCCCTTGCACTTTTCAAATAGGTTTCCTTGGCACACTACCCTTCTGCCACTGGTCAGACAAACCAACTCCAAACTCATTGATTGAGCCAGTATGTTGCTTTTTACTTGTACGCTAGTTTACGCGCACAGTCGAACGCACAGTCTTGAAAAGTATACTTCTATTGGCTTGTACACATACACAGGTGTTCGACGCATGCGCAGTTTTGCGCAGTCTCTTGCCATGAGTTACATCCTATGTAAACAGGTTTGTATTCTTTTATGCTAGAGTTGTACAAATGAGGTACTTTCTAACCTCTTTGCACAATTTCTCATCTATGTAGGCCTCCATTGTTACTGTAGCTTGCATGCGTTCAGGTCTGTTCTGTTTTTGCCATTTTACCTTGTGAATCGATGCGGTGGATAAACTAATTACTGCAAAAAAAAAATTCAATGTGCATGTGCGACCTACGCGTACAAGTGCATAATCTGGCGGTGCGTAGTCTTCTGATGACAAAATTGGCATCGCGCACTGTACACTGACCCTTGCATACGCGTAAAAAGTGAACTATACTTTGGGCTTAACAGACCAGTGTTGTCACAGAGCCATGTTGTTTACAATTTTCAAGAAAAGTAATCTATCTGTGACTGACATACAGTTGGCAAATTTGCATTAAGTTGGGATAGGACAAAGTATTTTCAAATCGAAAACATTTCACACAACAGATTTAATTTTGGTCTTTCCTTCACCTGCTGGTATGTGTGTGTCCCTTCCTTTTCTCTTTTCTCTTTTGATATCCTCTGTTTCTTCCTCACTCTCTTTTCCCCCTCCTTCCTTAGGGACACTGAGATTGATGAGTTGCGTACTCAGCTGTCTCGTATGCAAGAAGACTGGATTGAAGAGGAGTGCCACCGTGTGGAGGCCCAGCTGGCTCTGAAGGAGGCTCGAAGGGAGATCCAGCAGCTTAAACAGGTTGTAGATGTTGTCCGATCCAGTCTGGGAGACGCTGATACGGGGGTGCAGAAGTGCTTCCAAGACATAAACCTCCAGAACCACAAGCTAGAGTCTTTATTGCAAAGCATGGAGATGGCTCAGATAGGCACCACCAAAGCAGGAGAAGCCCTAGCAGGTGGAGGGGTGGTGGGGGCAGGGCTGGAGGTCAGCGAGGGCCTGGTGGAGTCTTCCGAAGGCTCCCCAGCTCGCTCGCTTACCCGCAGCTCTACCTACACCAAGCTGAGTGACCAGACCGGCCCGGAACGTGGGGGTAATGAAAACGGGTGTGACATTCCATGTTTGTCAGGCGAGGGCACGCAGGACAGCGGGTTTGTTTGCTGCGGAGACAGTGGAAGAGGAGCCAGCAAGGCAGATCTGCTCCTGGAGGCTGCGTTTCTGTCTCAAGAGACTGCTTCGCTGCTCAATGCGTACTCCCGCCTGCCACACTCATCCACCTATGAGGCGCTGTGCAACAGTGAGCCAGGAGTTGTGCCACTCCGCTGCAGTGGGATCGGAATGGGAACCAGTGTTAGCATAAGTAATCCATGTCTGTCGCATCATCACTTATACCTGCACCACCTGCGTGAGCAAGGCATTCAAACCGACCATTCTCCGGCTTCAGCCCCTGCCCACGGCCCCAGTACATCTTTTAACTCTGATCTGGACACTATTGCTGAGCGTACCTTCCGCTCTCAGGCCTGCAGCCCGACCTCTACGTGGATGTCTGATGAGGGAGATGATCTGGAGTCAGTAACTACAGAGTCAGCCATTACTGCAACAGTTGCCACAACTTCCATTGTCAATGATTTTTCCACTAAGTCTGCACCAGTTGTTGCAATGGAGCCTTGCGCACCAACTGTATCAGTTACAAAAGGACCTGCATCTTTAGCGTTGATCCCCATGGAGTCCTCTGTCAAGGAGACTACTGTTTCAACGTCCCTTACAGTCTTACCAATCAAAACGACAGCTTTGACTACAGAGACCATTGGATCTCCAGTAACTAACTCTGTTCAACCTCAACCTCTAACAGACCCTTTGCCAAACCCTGACACCTCCCCTTGCTCTGTGCAGCCATTGGTTGAGAGAGAAGAGGACACCCTTCCACAGACCACTCAGCCCCATAGTGTACTTACAGAGGCTGGGGTTGCAGAGGAAAATGTTATCAATATAGGTGCAGATGATGAAGATGAGGTTGATGAGAGTGCTACGAACACAGAGTCCAAGTCGTCTGGCTGTGGTTTACCAGTAAAGAATTACTGGAGCCGGCACTTCCTAGTGGATTTGCTTGCAGTGGTCGTGCCAGTGGTGCCCACAGTGGCATGGCTCTGTCGGGGTCCACACCGGGATGGCCAGCCTATGTACCATATTGGTTCTCTATTGCGGGGTTGCTGCACCGTGGCCCTCCATTCCCTGCGCCGAGGAGGTGGTCTTCGGCACTACCCCGCAGGAGGAGGTGGTCCAGGAGGAATGAATATATGAGACCTTCTCTTCTGTTTTGGGAAGCCCTGAAGCCAGTGATATCACTGTTCTTCTGTAAGATGTGCAATAAGAGAGTGGTTAAATCTTAAAAATTAATTGAGGCAACCAGTGGAAGCATAGTGTTTGAGCACAGCACCTTAATGCTGTGGTTCTCTGTGGTCTATATTCAAGAGGAGATAAGAATGAGGAAGTGGAATCAATAGCATGCATTTACACTTACAAATAAGATGCTCATAAAGACTTCATGCGAGCTTTCACCTTTCTCCACAACTGCTACACTGAGTAAAGGGGCAAGATGATGTGTTCTGAATGACTGACACAATGACATTGACTCAGCTTTGTGAGTGACACTAAAAGATCCTCTTTAATATGATTGTATTACCCTTATTTAGAGTGAAGAGACGCAATAAGTAATGGAAAGGAACTGTCCTTTTGTGCGTCCTTCTCACTGTCACTGCGGAGGGTGTGTATGTTGTATATGTGTGTTGATTTATCTGAGTGAGTGTTTTTGTTGTGTTAATGTACAGTGCAGCCAAAGTACCTGGATTACTAATGGCCATCATTGTTGTAGCCGTGAGTGCAGTAGTTAGCTGTCCCATTACTTATGCCTGTGTGGCTCAGAGCAGTCATCTTTTCCCCTTAAAGGGTTAGTTCACCAAAAAATGAAAATAATGTCATTTATTACTCACCCTCATGCTGTTCCACACCTGTAAGACCTTCATTAATCTTGGGAATGCAAATTAAGATATTTTTGTTGAAATCCGATGGCTCAGTGAGGCCTGCATAGCCAGCAATGACATTTCTCTCAAGATCCATGAATGTATAAAAAACATATTTAAATCAGTTCATGTGAGTACAGTGGTTCAATATTAATATCATAAAGCGACGAGAATATTTTTTGTGCACCAAAAAAACCCAAAATAACGACATATAGTGATGGCTGATTTCAAAACACTGCTTCATGAAGTTTCGGGCCGTTATGAATCTTTTGTTAAATCTGCGGTTCGGAGCAGCAAAGTCACATGATTTCAGCAGTTCGAACTGTTGAAATCATGTGACTTTGGCGCGATCTGAATCATGATCCAACACAAAAGATTCATAACGGTCCGAGCTTCATGAAGCAGTGTTTTGAAATCGGCCATCACCATACGTTATTTTGTTTTTTTGGTGCACCAAAAATATTATTGTCGCTTTATAATATTAATATTGAACCACTGTACTCACATGAACTGATTTAAATATGTTTTTCATACATTCATGGAAAAGTTACATTCATTCATTCATTCATGAAATGTCATTGCTGCCAATGCAGGACTTACTGAGCCATCGGATTTCAACAAAAATATCTTAATTTGTGTTCCGAAGATGAACGAAGGTCTTACGGGTTTGGAACGACATGAGGGTGAGTAATTAATGACATTATTTTCATTTATGGGTGAACTAACCCTTTAAGGAGCCAGGCAAGCGCCTGCTGAGCTATTTATATGCTTTGCATATACCACTAGTGTCCTAGATAAATGCTGTCACAAAATGATACTTAGTCCATCTGGAGTCTTTTAGAAAATGTATTCTTTATATCTAGGCTTAAATAAGTGGGAAAGTTTGATGGTTTAGAAAATCTCTGTATGGTTGAATGCTAAATTGTGTATTTAGGAAAAGGGTAATGCATTTTAAGTAATAATATTAACAGTAAGAAGGATTCAGCGTTTAGACAATGATCAGGGTTAAATGACTTTAATAGGGTCATGGGAGCTTTTTCACCAGAAATGAATTTTATGATTTTGTTTCACTGTGTGACCATCAAAATACTGTCATAGCCAAAAGTCTTTGGATAAAAGACAAAGCTTTAATAATAAGTGTAACTTTACTGTTCACTATTAGACTAGGTTATACAATTACCGGTTTTGCTCAAACCGGCGACAGCCAGCATGTGAGAAGGGAGCGCGAGGCCAACACCACCATTTCAAACAATCATCGCTGATGTACGAATTTTCTTTAATATTTATACTTTGCTAGTCACTAGAGCATCTCTTGTGGCCAGGGGAGTGAGGTTTACCTGCAGAGGTCATACCAGCTGTCCTCCATTACACAATGAAATATCTGAAATGAATTACACCCTGCTAAATATGTTGCTGCTATGCTAATATGCTATTGACATAGCTAATATTTTATTTCTGAAATGCATTATAATATAATTCCACTAAAAAGATCAAAGAAAGCAAAAAATGTACTTAGTAATGTAGTGTTACTTGGAAGAAAAAGAGGAATATTCAACTTGTAGAAAGTTAAATCATTTTTTTTTTTTTAAAGCGTGCCGAAACAAATATGATTTTAAACCTCTGTTTCTAGCTTTTTCCAAACATTTGGCCATGACTGTATGTCCCCTATGATACTTATGTTGACCATTTATTTGATTGACACTTAGGTGACATTTACTGACATGTCGATTGCACTATAATTCACTTTATAAGCAATTACTTGAAGTATACTTGATTGTGTGTTTTTGTCTGTCCAAAGGACAGTGCATACATGTGGATTTGTGGTTCAGGGTTAGATTTCACCAACACCACCATTTCAAAGTATCGTCACTGATTTACAAATTTACTTTAATATTTATATTTTGTGTATATGTGACAGCAGGATTGATTTGCCAGAAAAAAAAGTGTACAAGATAATCAGCCAGATGAACACTAATTCTAGTTATTTGCATCTCACATATTGTCTTATCTTCTGTCCCTCTAAACCATGAATAGCCGCTGCCTTTCAGTCTACCTCCTCCCTCTGATATCGTGTACAGTATATGTAGTGTGATATAGTCTTTATTTGTTGTCTGTTTGCAAAGTTACCTTTTAAATAATTTGCTGCTTTCTGTTGTGCAGATTTTGTGTGGCCCTGTAAGGTTTTCTGGCGCTTGATATTTATTTAACTGCTTGACAATCTTAATTTGTGCTTTGTGGTGGTGTGTACAGATGTCTTTAATTTATAGTCTAGTCCCTGCACTTTTCACCTCATTCCAACTAAGCACTTATTAAAGAACCTTACAATAGATTTAGGAAAAGAAGGCATATATGTTCCTGTTTTGTTTTTTCAAATCATTATTATTGACTTGATGTTTGTTGAAACTATGAATGTGTGGGTTTCAGATAGATGTCTTTTGGCTTTATGGAATACGAGGTTAAATGAGATTGTAATCAAGCGCTACTCCAAGAACAGGAGGTTTCCTCCAAATTACTACTGTCTGTTTGTCAATGAAATGTACGTAAATAACTATCGCATTAGTTATTTGGCCAGATAAATGTTTTATGCTGATGTAAAGCTTTGTATAACTGCTGAATTGCTGCCTTGATAACATTTTCTTGAATTTTTTGAAGCCATATTTCAAGCAGAAATGTGTATGTTGGCCCTATATGCTGGTACATTTGAGTAATAATATTTCTGTCATATAGTTATTTTATAAAAAAAAATATATATATACTTTTAAACAGCATTCAACAGTCTTCTTTTGGCAGAGAGAGGAGCTGTGAAAGTGTGCGCTATTTAATGTGAAAATTCATGCAGCATCAGTTCATTTTTCTTTCTGCATTTCTGATAATCCCAGATTGTTTGCTTGGAAGCTTCAGATCCACCTACAGATATTATTAACATCTTGTTAGTTTACTAATACAATATTTGTTAATTATCTTCAGAGGTTAACAAGCTGTCCTTAGAGGAGTGCATGTCTGAGCATTGTGACGGTTTTCTCCATGTCCCAAGTTTTATAGCATTTTTTTTTTTTTTTTTTGCCAGTTCCAAGTTTGATATCAGTGTTAACTGGCACAGCCTTTTGTTTAGAATGTAGTTTTGTGACCACAAATCATCTTTGAACAGATGCATCTCTTGTTGAATCATTGCTGTCCAATAACACTTTTTAGGTTAAACTGGCAATGCAGATGTTTTAAATGTTAGTTTCTTTTTATCACCTTCAAATATGGTTTGAAGACTTTTTAGTACCTCATATTCTGTAAACTATTTGGTTAAATGGAAAGATTGGAAGTGGTTTAGCTGCCAACAAGACAAAAGTGGTCGTAAACCATGCTTTTTTCTTTCAAAATGAATATTGAAATGTAAAATTGGTGGCAAACTGATTTACATTAGTAGTTTAGTGTCCGTTAAGCAGGATTATATGACTGTGCCTAGAAGATTAAATCTCACAGAAGTACCTTTGTTATAGATATTTTTTCTTACATGGTAATTCTAATGATGTTTACATTTTTCATCTGGCACATCAGTTTTGGCTCTGTATTGTCTTAACAGTATCAGCACCCTAAGTGGAGCCAGTCTTGTAAGTCTGGTTGTGTTTCATATTGTCTTAATATTTTTGTGTAGAATAATATTTTAATGGTAATATTCGTGTGTACAGACATCACTGCAACACATCGCTCTTGACCCACATCGTTCTGTAAAAGGATCTATATTAAACAGCATGGTGAACAAAGCCTTCTTGCTACTTTTGAAGTTTTTCCATCTATTGTTTCAGTTCCTAATCATCTGAAAAAAAGCAAATGTGTAGACCATCAAAACCTTTTTGAAATGAAATATTTCGATTTTTGGAGTATATTTGAGCAGTATATTCCTTTGGTATCACCAGGATGATTATTTATTTTTGTAATAATTTCAGTCTTCAGGTTACATTCGTATATAAATTTTTAGAGACACTAACATTTACAGGATAATGACAGAATATTATCAAAGATTAAACATCTAAAAAACATGTTCAAAATCAATAAGAAATGAGTTGTGAAATTACAAATTATGGCCAAGGATTCATTCTGGCAGAGTACAGCTGTCTTGGCATATAGATGTTCCAAAAAACAAAACAAAAAAGTGTTTGTGCATAGTGGGAGGAATTGAAAAGATAGGAGTGTGGAAACTAATGCTTTTCAAAAAGGAAGCTCAGGTTCAGTTTTTAACCCCTTGCCTTCCAGCCAAAACAAAATAATCAGATGATAATAATAATAATACTCAATAATGACAATGGATTATTATATAACATGTAATATGACAACAATTAAACAATGGCAACAATGACATGAAGGACAGAATCGAGAACTAGAAGGTAAACAATAACAGCCAACAAGTGAAATAGAAAAAAGGCCATTTGTACGTTATAAATGAACGTGATTGAGGAGGTTTATCGAATCCGTGATAGACGACCCATGTGGTGGAAAGGCTCCAATGGGAAGATTGTAGAGATTGTAGGCATTGTGAAAGGGGGTGTGAGTGATCTGTGTTCAGACCTCAGGCACAGAGTGATCCATTGAGGACTTCAGCAGGCCGCTTGACATCCTGCAATACACAGATTAGGGCTGTCATGATCAGAACATTTTGCCTGACAATTCATTTTGTTACAAATTCTTCAGATTATTGATGTCTGTTTTGTTCATGTCACACTGTAAATACACATTAAGATACACATTTTGGTGCATCCCTATTTATTAATGCATCAGAAATTTTTATCTTTTTTGTAACTGCTATACTACAATTTATATACTATAATTTAAGAGTATAAAAAAAACTGATCTCACTTCTTAATCATGTGCTCGTAGATGAACTTAGGCATGATGGTGATGGTCATGGCAGTGGGAGACGTGGTCAGGATGTCCTTAATCTGAGTGTCCTGTAGACAGAAAACAAAATACTTTATTCCACAAATCGATAAATTAGATTTTTTTAAAGTGATAGCTATGGATCTCAGTCTTGTACTGAAATGTCTTTTTTTAATATTATATTTATGGGCTTGTGTTTTCATTATAAAGGAAAGTTGACATGTAAAAATGGTACTGGGACATGACGGTCCAGATTTAAAGGTATATCCTGAAAACACTACCGTGACCCCTCTCACCTTGAGTCCAATGACGTTCTGGCCGTTGATCTCGCAGATGTAGTGATCGGTGAGCAGGCCATTGCGGGCAGCAGAACCATCCTTCACTAGAGACGTGATGCGTCCGGATTTGAAGATGAAGCCCACGTGTCCAGAGCTGTCCTTATGCATGGTGACTGTGCGCTGGAATGGTCTGGAACACAAAATATATAAATATGATAAACAGTTGATCTCTATTTGCATCATCTGTGGTATTATGTTGATTACCACAGAACATAATTTTGATTCAACCCTTTTTTATGTGATCATGACATTGCATGACAACAAATTTAACAAATTTATTAGACCACATGTCATAATAAAGTTACATGACTGTGACTAAAGAACTTACACACACACCCACACACACACAGGTGTGGATTAACCATTACAGAAATATAAAAAAATGATTTTGGTAATCAAAACACAAACCTTACATGTATTTTGTCCTGTGGCTATACTTCTAAATCTGTATTTAAATGTTTACTGCTTGTAAGTACCTGAATTTAGTTTTATTTTGGATTTTTTTTTTTTACTTTCTGTGGTAATCACCACTATGCCACAGATATAGAGCTTAATTTAGATCAATTAGGTACTTTCCTTCTTTTCATATTGAATTCAAAAAAAGACTACAACCACCAGGGGGCAGCAAAGAATCACACAAATATAGTAATACACCGGTCATGCTGATTCTCTCAAATTTATTTACATTTTCAGGACAATATTCAGAATATTTTGTTAATGTGTTTATATTTTTGATTGGTAGTGTGTATATATACTGTATATACCGAAATAACTGACCTGTCTCGGACGATAAGCTCAATGCGTTGTTCAGCTGCTGCCTTCAGAGCTTTGTGGGCCTTATCTGAGCTCCAACCAGCAATGTTCTGCCCGTTGATCTGCAGAACCTGATCTCCAAAACGCAGACCGCCCAAAGCTGCTGGAGAGTTCGCCTGCACTAGCTGGACAAACACTCCCTAAAGAGAGAGGAAATGACATGCATGAAGATAATGACACCTCAAAACAACATCACATAACATGTTGCTTATGATAACAATGACACATATGCTGAGAATGAGGGTGTAATGCCCTAGAAAATATTACCAATTTCTCAAAACAATCACAACACCAGTCATGACTCTGAGGAAGTGTTTTAATGCAAAGAGATTTACTCACATTATCGATATCTCTGAGTCGGAGGCCGACCTTTCCTTCCTGGTCTTTGCAGATGATGACCTCCCGAAGACCTGGGCGAATCTCTGCCCTCCTAATACCCACGTCTGCACCGGTCACGGGCCGCACCATCCCACCCACAGAACTTGGAACTGCCACTTGCTGCCAGGAGAGAGAAAACTATTTTAATTCATTCTCATGTGTGAGTGTATTGGTCACATGATACAACACTAAAATGTATTTCTCTAGGACCTGCTCGTTAAGCCTGATGTCATGCAACACTGTTTCCAGGTCCAAATGCTTGGTCAGATACTAAAAGCAAACAAGAAGTGGTACTAATATATATTCACAGTGTGCTGTAAAACTATCGGGGGGAAAAAAAGAAAAAAAGAATTAAAAAAAAAAAACGATCCTAACCTAAAATCTCGATACCGAAATCCCAGATGGTCAGACAGGGATTCATCTTTTATGAATCATTTAAATATTAGTGTCCGGGAAGCCGTGAGCCCAGAGACTATATGTAATTGTAACACAAGTTTATAAAAGCTTACTTTTAAAAGTGTAATATGAATAAATAGCGTTCATAAACTGCAGTTGAGCTAGTATTGTCCCTTAAAACGCCTGGAGGCTTGGACCCGGAAATGGTATTCCATACAACACGACTTAAGTGGATAGGAACTGCAGTCCATGCAAATGGTCTAATGCAGTACTTCCCAATCAAGAAGTACTTAGAAAGATTTTTATATTTTTATCCACTGATGACTCTGCAATATATATATATTTTACTTTCATTACTCCATTTTTCAGTGTCACATGATCCTTCTGAAATCATTCTAATATGCCGATTTGTTGCTCAAGAAACATTTATGGTAGTTAATGGTAGTGTATGGTAGTGTATAATGGTAGTGTATATGAATACATTTTTATTTTTGGCATTTATGCCTTTAAGCAGTGACAGGAAGTAATAGGAGAGAAGAGAGGGGAATGGATCAGTAAAGGACCACAAGCCAGGAGAAGGCTATGGCTCCGACTAATATTTCTTTTGTTGTATAAAGTTGTATAAATTAGAATTAGTTATAATGTATTATAAAAGAACAAGAAATAACAATGAACAACAGTATATTCATTAGCTGTTAAAAATGTTGTTTATTGTTATTGATATCTAATGCATTAACTAATGTGAACAAATTAGTTACCAAATAAATGACTGTAATTAAACCTTGTCATTTTTCACTTTCTTTATAAAGAATGAAAACATATACATATTAGAATGTGCTAGTTTGTGAGTCTGTTTTTCACCTAAAGTAATGGTTTATAAAAGCAGCTTTAACAATGTTAGTAAAATGATGTCCAGCAGTATTATTGAAAAGAAATGCATTTCTGGTTTGGTGTTGATAAATGGGTACTTGAGCCTTATTGATGCAGCATTACGGCTGTTACGGTACAAAAAAAGATTGGGAGATGCTGGCCTAATGTTTAGTACTTTGAACACTGAATATCATTTTAAGATGCCTTTAGAAAGCAGCCTACATTAGCAACACTCCAACACAAGCCTTATGGTGCATGAGTCATTTCTGAGCTCTGCTTCCAGGAATGATGCTGAAAAGAAATATGGGTTATGCTAAGACACCCTGTGGCCAGTTTGAACTATTCACAAAAAGAGGGGGAAAAAAGCACAAATGCTAACACACATACACAACTGCTGCCTGTTTCAAAGCTTACACAATTACCTTGGCTGCTTTAACAGAAAATATTGTA
Organism: Elopichthys bambusa; assembly: GCA_037101425.1. NCBI lineage: Eukaryota > Metazoa > Chordata > Actinopteri > Cypriniformes > Xenocyprididae > Elopichthys > Elopichthys bambusa. The sequence goes on from CM074451.1 coordinate 8,490,404, forward strand.
CAAGGCAACAGTGGCAGGGTTGGAAAAAACAGGCCGTAGAGCAAACTAAACCAGGAAAGAGTGGTTTAGCTTGCACTGCTAGGAAAACATTTGAGAATCTGAAATGTCATTGTTTGCATACATTTAAATATTTTGTCCTGGCAATACTTAGGAACAGGGAAGAGAAACCCAAATTTACCAAACTGAACACATGTGTACTCAGAGACAATCAACTTTTGTACTTCTGCTATGTAATTTGCACTTCTCAAAGCACACATTTATGCCATGCTAAGCAACAGAAACACAGACATACTTACACTCTCAGCCACCGGGACCAGTGCAAGGTTTCTCTGGACCTCATCACTGTTCAGACTGAGGCCCATATAGTCTCCCAGCTCCTCGAGATTCGGATACAGAGCTGGAGGGAGAGAAAGAGAAAGTGTTTCATATTGAAGTCATACTGAATTCTCTATATGATACAGAGCTAATAGCTAACAAAGTAGCTTAGTGATGATTAGCCATGAGCCTGTAGATTATTTTTTGTTTATTCTGTAGTTTTAAAAAAAATCTTAGTTTACAGCATCAAGCAAGTGAAAAAAGTAGAACACAGAAAAACTGTGAAGAACAGAGAGTTCAAGTGTCGACACTCAGTCATCCTACAGCCGCTGGTTTCAGATTCTGGCCATGAATGTTTCCATCCAGTAATTATTTCCTGAGTTGAGTCAAGCTACAATGCTTGCTTCTCTTCCTCCTGAGCACTTCCCCCAGCACTCTGATAGGAAAATGTCTGCCTGTGAAACATGTTTCTACACACACTAGCACACCAATGAGTCTTGAAGTTTTCTGCACTGATTTTATTTTTTTAATGTATGTCCAGACATACATTAAAAAAAAAAAAAAAAAATGAACAGAAAGTTAAAATGAACAGCATAGTTGTAAACACATCTAATGGAGCGATTGGAATGGGAGCACAATAATTCTTGTTATAAAATATTTTGCTAACATATTTGCATCCGAAAGAGTAAGCACAAGTACACATTTATGATGGATGGATGTGGATGGAAACACTTTCTTCAGCTCATACTCGTGAACCCTGTTCACTGCCATTATAAACCTCAGATGTGTCAGGATATATATTTAAAATATTTCAGATTGTGTTCATCAGAAAGAAGAAAGTCATATACACCTAGGATGGCTTGAGGGTGAGTAAAGCTTGGGCTAATTTTCATTTGAAAGTGAATTAATCCTTTAAGGTTAGAGAAACATGAGCTTTAGAGACCATCATTGAAGTTACAGTACTGTGTGAACCAGCACCTTAAAAACTCTTTTTTAACATTCTTGTTGTGTAATATCCTGGCAGTGTCCAGAGAGGCCTCACACAGGGACATAATGAGAACAGATAGGTGAAAGGCAGTGCTGCCTGGATAAGAGGGGTTCAACTTGAGACTTGTTTTACACTGAGATTAAAAAAAGGAATTAGGGAAGGCTGATGCACTGTTGTTGAATTGCTTCCAGATCCCTTAAGGCATGTCTTCATTTCCTGTTTGACAATCCCACAAAACATTGGCATGCCTTTTATTTCTATAAAAACAGCTCTCACTCAGCACTCCAGAAATGAAAGAGAGAATGGCATGATAAGGGAGAGGGAAGCAAGACAGACGGCGTAAGAAGCATTGAAATGAGACAGGCAGGAAGAGCCCGGGACTCACTGGAGCTTGGCATCCCCTGTGTAGCAGGCTGTGGCTGGTAGACGCCCTGGGTGATGGCTGGGGTACTGGAAGTGGCATTAGCAAACTGGGATTGTGCCTAGAGGAGAAGACCACATGTGAACATCCACTATATTTCAATTCTAGATCTTTTAAAGTGCCTTAATCATGTGGATGTTACTAACACTTTAAAAAACATTTGTTTTTAAATTATAAAGCTGAAATAAAATAAAATAAAATAAATGAGAAACTAAACCTAAAACTGAGACAAAAAAATATTTGAAAAATAAAAATAAATTCAAATTGAAAATATAAAAATAAAGGCAATTCAAAATATTGATAGATAATATAAATTGCTATAATTGGTAGCATTTTTAATGCTTACCCTAATGACCTTGTCCACTTTAAGGTCCTCTAGGGATGGGTACAATGACATCCTAGAAAAAACACAATTGTCACAGCATTAAAATGGGGGAAACAAGACAGTTGTACAGCTGAAGCACAAGAAATCATGCTTTCAGTGAGCTCATATAGAGCCATATTGCCTAAGTTTGTTTTTCAGCTGACTAGAAACCACATGACTCCAGCGGGAATTGAAACCTATACTAATTACATGGGATAGACGAGGGAGTGTATTAGGAGCACACAGTCAACGACTGCTGCTTTGATCAGGAACACAAACACAGTGAATTCATCAGGATTCTCCATCATGACTGACCCCTTCATGAGTGTGATTCTCTAGAAATCAAACACCCCCACCACACATGCACACACACACACACACACACACACACACACACACACACACACGGATGTGTCACAGCTCTCCAGGCATTAGCTCAGTGTTGGTGTTGCTTTCACGTTGTGAAATGATCCACCTGTAAATCCATCTGTGTCTTCTGCACAGTCATCCTCGTTGACATAAAAAAGAAAACATGCTGATAAACCACCAGAAATTAAATTAACTCCTACAATAACTCTAGCTGCACATCAAGAAACATCAATGATCATGAGTTATGCTTACATAATAATATTATTATACAAATGTTTAACAGATAAAATAGCAATAAAATTACACATTGAAATAACTTCAGACTAACTTCATGTATACATAAAATTTAAATCTTTAATATGTTACATTTGTATTATATTTTATATATTTGATAATGATAATAATAAATAATTAGGTCTGCACGATATTTAAAAAAAAAATAACCATTGCGATATTTTGTTTTTCTGCGATATATAATGCGATATGAAAAATATATTAAATATATCAAATATAGCTGTATTTGGAAAGAATTAATCATTCTAGGATAGTTGGGGTGATTTTGAAGGTGAGTGAATACACATAAAATAATTCATAAATAAAAAAAAATAGAATAGAATAAAGACAAATATAAATGCTTTATACAGTATCTCACAGAAGTGAGTACACCCCTCACATTTTTGTCAATATTTTATTCTATCTTTTCATGTGACAACACTGAAGAAATGACACTTTGCTACAATGTAAAGTAGTGTACAATGTGAATGTACAGCTTGTATAACAGTGTAAATTTGCTGTCCCCTCAAAATAACTCAACACAGCCATTGATGTTAAAAACCGCTGGCCACAAAAGTGAGTACACCCCTAAGTGAAAATGTCCAAATTGGGCCCAAAGTGTGTGGCCACCATTACTTTCCAGCACTGCCGTAACCCTCTTGAGCATGGAGTTCACCAGAGCTTTACAGGTTGCCACTGGAGTCCTCTTCCACTCCTCCATGACAACATGATGCTCAATAGGGTTTAGGTACCCTCAGCTACTTTAGCAAGGCAGTGGTCGTCTTGGAGGTGTGTTTGGGGTCGTTATCATGTTGGAATACTGCCCTGCGGCCCAGTCTCCGAAGTGAGGGGATCATGCTCTGCTTCAGTATGTCACAGTACATGTTGGCATTCATTGTTCCCTCAATAAACTGTAGCTCCCCAGTGCCGGCAGCACTCATGCAGCCCCAGACCATGACACTCCCACCACCACGTTTGACTGTAGGCAAGACACACTTTGTACTCCTCACCTGGTTGCCGCCACGCACGCTTGACACCATCTGAACCAAATAAGTTTATCTTGGTCTCATCAGACCACAGGACATGGTTCCAGTAATCATTGTCTTTAGTCTGCTTGTCTTCAGCAAACTGTTTGCGGGCTTTCTTGTGCATCATCTTTAGAAGAGGCTTCCTTCTGGGACGACAGCCATGCAGATCAATTTGATGCACTGTGCGGCGTATGGTCTGAGCACTGACAGGCTGACCCGCCACCCCTTCAACCTCTGCAGCAATGCTGGCAGCACTCATATGTCCATTTCCCAAACACAACCTCTGGATATGACGCTGAGCACATACACTCAACTTCTTTGGTCGACCATAGCAAGGCCTTTTCTGAGTGGAACCTGTCCTGTTAAGCCACTGTATGGTCTTGGCCACCGTGCTGCAGCTCAGTTTCAGGGTCTTGGCAATCTTCTTATAGCCTACACCATCTTTATGTAGAGCAACAATTATTTTTTTCAGATCCTCAGAGAGTTCTTTGCCATGAGGTGCCATGTTGAACTTCCAGTGACCAGTATGAGAGAGTGAGAGCGATAACACCAAATTTAACACACCTGCTCCCCATTCACACCGGAGACCTTGTAACACTAATGAGTCGAACTGGGTGTCTTAGCATAACCCAACGAATTGGGCCCAATTTGGACATTTTCACTTGTGTACTCACTTTTGTGGCCAGCGGTTTAGACATTAATGGCTGTGTGTTGAGTTATTTTGAAGGGACAGCAAATTTACACTGTTATACAAGCTGTACACTCACTACTTTACATTGTAGCAAAGTGTCATTTCTTCAGTGTTGTCACATAAAAAGATAGAATAAAATATTTACAAAAGTGTGAGGGGTGTACTCCTGTGAGATACTGTATATTTTCAGGTAAGTATAGTAACAGTATTCAGTTACAGAAATTGAAAACTCAAATGTAAAATAACGCTGCATATTCTTCACTGTATAAATTAAATATAAATCTGTGTTAAAACTACAAATGTGATTTTTATCTTTGTCTTTGGTTATTTGATTAACATTCATGACAGAAATCAGCAGGAATATTAGGCTGCTGTCACTTTAAGACTGAATGCGCGGATCCAAAATACTGTTACACATCCAATCTTCTTTCTCAATTGTTTTGAAGTTGTCATCTGGTTGGTTGAATTATACAGGATGTCCTGAAGATGCGTGTCGCATTCTTTAATGGTCCAACTGGAAACAAATGCGTGATGCTAACCCCCCTCGTGGAAAAAGAACACGTTCGAGTTTACAAGCGCTTACCAGGACAACTCAACGCTGGATTTTCAAAAGTATGCAGAGTTCATGGCTCCATTGTTGCAGTAAACTTGAACAACATTATTGAATTAATAATTTATAGATGCACGCCGGTCTGTTATTGCAGGGAGAGTGACTTTACATTTTCACGCCCCTAAACATGATGCAGAACAAAACGGACTGTGATTGGTTGCGTTACATGTCAGTCAAAAGTCCTCTTGGGCGGTCCTTGGCCAGTGAAACCTGCGATAGAGTCCAGACCTTCTGCTCTCAGTCAGTCTGAAGGTCTGGCTACACGAGACTAAGCATTTAGTGTTCACGTGCATCTCCACAGCTCTGTGTGTGTGTGCGCGCACAGAATACAGCCGCTTGTTCAGAGTTGAGTTCTCTTTCACGTCTTCATGCTCTCAAATGGTTTAAAATCGCTTTAACGTTTAAACTGACAAGACCTAAAACATGTTCAAATGATGATGGTCAAACTTTGCAATCAATCTGAGAATCACTTGCGTTTTGAACAAGCGGCACCCTCCCCCAGTTTCTCTTAAAGTTAATACGGAAGTGACTTAAACTGCAATTCATCGACTGGCCACTAGGGACAGGCTCCAAAAGAGAGCAGAATCACATTGACCCCCCATATTAAAATGCCCAACTTTACAGCAGAAAACAAAAAAAACAAATGAGCATGGTACAAATTGTGGTTTTGGTCTATACAGCTAATTTTGCCCTTCATGACAATTTTGAGGGGGGTGAATTTTTTTATAAAAATTCTTATATTAAGCCTTAAAGTTCTGCATAATTAAGGCCGTGGTCAATTGAGTGCCAGGTAGATTGCTACTGCTGTCTGTGAGTCGTCGTGTTACCTTAGCTAATTCCAGCCGCTGAATTTGGCATCTCTGCCGTGTTTGTGCTTTTTTTGGGGGATTATTTTATACAATTATCAAATGATATGGCTTGCTGTGCGGTTATATGTTCAAGACAGATGTGCGTCTGTATACATGTGCACAAATGCGAAAGATAAACAGAACACACGTTGTTGGATCATCTTGGCATTGGCTAAAAGTTTTGTTGGTGAGATTTACTATGACAATGGCTGGAGAATAAGCCTCTCAAGACACCACAAACTCCGACAGCACTAAAACTAAAACTGCTGCACCATTTTGAAAATACTTTGGACGCGGGCTCATTTGTTTGTGAGATATATACAATCATATACAGTTTTAGAACATAAACGCTGCTCAGGTTGTATAATTTCTTGGAGAACAATGATGGAGAGCAGATCATTCAGAAGAAATGTGATGCAAACAATGGATAAAATATCAATATTTCATGGATTTAACGCTTTTGTGGACAAAAAGTGCTGTTGTTTGTTTTTCCAATGGACGCTCATGGACATTTTACCCAAGTGCAACGGATTGGATTCATCTCGCAATCACTATTTCATTACAAAGGTATGAAGTCCCGTTTTGATTTTGCGTGTTGTCATTTGCACACCCGACACAAATTACTAATTCGGATGCACACATTGTGATTTCGATGCTACAACGATAAATCATGCAGCCCTAATAATAATAATAATAATAATAATAATATTATATACAAATTATATAACAGCTTTCAGTCAAAAATAAAATTATTCACCCATTTTAGCATTGCTAAAGTCATAGCACTAAACATTCTAAAGATGATGTGCATTCTAAAGATGTCAGTCAACAATCTGAGATGACATGCAGCTTTGACAATTCCAGACTAGACAGACTCAAACCATTACCATGAAAAAAATGTAGGCAAACTTCAATCCATGATATTTTCCATGAGAATCCATGAGAACAGTAGCAACAATTTCAACAATTACAGCTACAATCATCCAAGAACATCACTGCCATACATGCATACAGTAACATACATTTCAGAGCTATTCATTATAAACTAAACACTCTGGAACTGTACAATGTGACTTCATATCACATGGTTGTCGTAAAAAATTCAATTGCCAAGGTAGAATAAAAAGCAGCTTAATGAGAACTAAAGTTCATGATTAAAAAAGGAGCAGCTCCTCCACATTTAACTAGGAAGATCCCACCAAAAATCACTACAGAGCCAAAGCACTAACTATTTCTAAATCCAAACAAAATTAAACACTGCCTGACTGTGCTCTTCATCTTATAATGGAAGAGCAATAAGAGGTTAAGTGCTTTACTGGGAACAAATCCTTACTGGAAAGGGGGTGGGGGTGGGGGAGAATAAGCCAGAGAAGTACAAAGAAATTAAACTACTTAAAGACAGAAGGGAAGACCATGAATATGAGGGAGTGATTTATAAGTTACTAGAGGAACGGCCAACAAGAGAGATAATACAATCATGTGATTGATGGATGCTAATGTTAGTCATAATCATATGACAGTGATCACATGACGTATTGTGCATTTCAGTAAACAACACCACTGCCTGTAGATCATCAGGTTACTGTATACGTCACAACAGCAGAAACTAAAATCAGATGCAGGAAATGACAGAAATGCTGCTCAACAAGAGCCTAGAGCAATGCCGTACTGTGGATCATATGGTTAAGCATAGACAAAGCTTATACAATATACACATTTCTGGCAAGAAGCATCAAGTAACAGCAAAAAGAATGTAGGCAGACATGGTTAAATGTTGGGAAATGAGAGAAAATGCACATTGCCTTGACTTCCCTGAAGTGACATCCCACATACTAATGAAAATAGTTAGTCGATCATTATATGAACAAACTGAAATGGGAAACGGGAGCTATTTAGTTAGAATCAGTCTGACTGGAGCACTGCTAGTGACTGCAAATGAAACAAACAGCCTGGAGACCTATTCAAGTCTCTAATGCATGTAGGAACACACAGGTTTACAACCAGATTAAAGAGACTGGAGCTGCTTATTCCATAATGTCAGATTCGAGACTAAAGCTAAAGCACATGCTCCTACACGTTGACATATCGCACAAATTTGCTAAACTCTCACAGACAAGACATGACCACAAAAAAGTCAAAAAAGAAAACTCTCACCCACATGCTCATGAATAAACTCCCACACTAGTGCACACAGAACAGCTCGTGCAAACCAACACATACGCCCTCTTCACGTCATTTACAGACCCTGATATGTTAAAGTAAACATGCACTGAAATATCTGCTCTGACACTTCAATCACAACCAACATGTCAGACACTGGCACACAAACACAGTCTCTCATTGCATAAAAATGTCTCTGTGGTACTAAAGGGCCATTATTTCCTGTCAAGAGCACTCCAATAAAATAGAGATGTCTCCAAATAGTGGACTAATAGAGACAGAGAGCAATCTTCTCACAGACATGTATGCCTCTATTGTTTGAAGCTCGATCTAGATCAGCTACTCGTGGGCACAAAGTGTGTCATAAATCAAGCAGGCATAAAGGACGACTGGGAATCTCATCATTGAGGCTATATGTCGTCTGAAGTCAACACCTGTCATCAGTGTCATTTTCATTCAGGTCACAAGGAAATGGAAGTAGCAACAGATCTTTTCTTCCATTATACAAAGTACAAATCATAGTGAAAGGAATTACCAAAAAGAGAAAATGAATAGATGATGGAGGATAATCTGATTGTGAGCTTGCAGTCGATTGTAAGAAACAGGCGAGTTTTATGTGGAGAGAAACATTTTCATGACTTTAAAATAAATCTATAATGAGCAAATTACTTTTGTGCGTAATGAGCACAAATTACTTTTTAAGTTTTAGATACAAAATACAACACAAAATGATATAAAATGTAAATAAATATAAAATTTTAAAATATAATAACCCTAAATCTGAACAGATCAACCAACATTGTGGAAAGTGTCACTTGAAACTAATGCAAGATAATGCAGAAGCAGCAGAATGATTTCACACTACTTTAATCTGGTTTAGATGACATCTTTAACTAAATGTGGACTACATTCCTAGCATTATTGCAGAAAAAAAATCACCAGAGCAAACTTAAGTTAGGGGCAAAGCCAGTGGATAACTGTCTGGTTGAGTGGGTGAGGGGCCTTTGGTATGGGGGAGAAATGGGCAAAGCAAATTTTCAGGCAGACTGAATGAGTGCTGAGCATAATAAACGACTCTCCCATGGCAACAGTCTGTAACTCTATTGACTGAGTCCAGAAAAGGATTCATGTGGCAATAACCCATCCACAGCTTTGGGGGAAATATAATGCTGCTGTCATTAACTAAATACATTTTATTATGACTACTACAGACTATATTTGTGACATAAACGACAATAGTGAAATGATGTAGATTATTCCAGTAGACTGATGACATCATGTGGGAAAGTCCCTTCATCCAAAAAAAAAAAGAAAAAAAAAGAAAGAAGAAAAACTAGGTTATAAGCCTTTAGGTTAGTCAGCATCACTCTTTTGTTTGTTAGTTTGTTTTCCGCCATTCGGTCATCAATAATACAGTTATTTCCATTATGTATTCACTGACTGAACATACAGGTATAATCGAAAGTAAAACTTGTTTCTCAAGAAATATGATTAGGTTTCATATGTCAGTGACACATATCCTGGAATCAAAAACATTTAATACGCCACATGCGAAAAGGACTGGAAATTTTGATTGAATGTTACGTTATTTTAGTAAGGTTTAGTAGCTCATCTAATCGACATCATCATGTGATTCACTGACAAACAATGTACATGTCATCAACATGTTAACTGGCTAAACGTGCATTTAAGACAGTCAAACGTAAATGTGTTTTTTCTTCCTCTCTCTAATTATATATATATATATATATATATATATATATATATATATATATATATATATATATATATATATATATATATATAAATCATTATAAAGTCATCGTCGGATAAACTAATATATATATATATATATATATATATATATATATAGTTTATCCGACGATGACTTTATAATGATTTTATAATGTATGTGTTTTTTTCTTCCTCTCTCTCTCTCTCTCTCTAATATATTAGTTTATCCGACGATGACTTTATAATGATTTTCTGCTCTAAATTACCCAATATCTGTAAACAAAGGCGAAAACAGCACCTGTCAACTGTTTTTAAATATATACTAAGGTTTTATACTCCATGTTACCGTAAAGTATGCAAAATTAACTCAAAATATATGCAACCGGACTAATAAAGACTGCATTTGTTGTGTTTAGCTCTCGAGCTAGTCACGGTTACTCCGTTAGCAATTGCACAATAATGCTAATTACACGAATGAAGTTCGATTTCTTTCTTCTTAAAATAGTGGCCATGTAATGGGTTACAAAAATATCCTTAAAACACAAAAATATAATAAAAATAACGGAATGACGAACTCGGTAAAGTGGACACGAGCACGTCTTTGTTCTTCCTGTATGTTAGCAGCAGCCTGGTTAAGTTTAGCTTCTGTTAGCCAGCGAGTCCCACATACCTGACTGAATAAATCACTCTAAAGATCATTAAAACAACAATATTCAACATAGAGAGTGTCGCGTCTTACCTTTCGGCTTTCAAACGAGCGACTTCTGAAGAAATGGGGTAAATGTAATGAGAAGGAATGTAAACAAGCTGAGCACAGTAGATGGGACCCTTTTCCTCTTTAGGTTGAAGCAGAAGTGAACACAGATGGGAGGTGAGAGAAAAAAGTAGAGCGTACAGTTTCTAAGTAGCTCAACTTCCTGTTAGTTATAGACTTCTTTTTGTTTCATGACGTTATTAACTTCTCATTGATCTTGGGACTGAGGCTGGGCTGCAACTTCTATTTATTCTTTTATTACTTATTAACTTGAGCTCAACCACTTTGACTGTCAAATACGACCATGGTAACAGTTACTCCAGTTATTGTTAATACTGTAAAATCATTGGACTGATCTGAGATCTCGATTTTCTTGATGGCAGTGGTGTAAGTTAACAGTTCTACCAATATATTACATTTACTAGTTCATAGATAGAATGACTAATGTAATTATTCAAATATGTTTCGGTATCTTGGTTCATGAATCATGATGTAGGGTCCATAAAGAATATAGTGCTGAATAACATCAACTGTAAATTCACTGACCTAAAGTTGAATCTCATTGTTGTAAAACAACTTAACCTCTGTAAAAGTCTCCAGCTCTTCAGTTTACATTTATTATAAGACTGCCAGCTGAATACAAATAGGATTAAACATACATAGTCATAAAAACAGTGAAATAACAGAAGCAAGCAACCTTTGTCACATTTTAATTATTTTATTGTTTTTTTGTCTGTATGACAATACATAAATATACAGAGCATTACAGAAATATTAAAGCCATATATTTGATGCTTGACCTGCAATCACAGAAATCAACAGCATCGACTCAAGTATTTATGCGTCTGCAGATTTCATTTGAATTAAAAATTATTATCATGTCAATACAAAAGGTACTGTCACTGTATCTGCATCCAATACAATCACATCAATTATCTATAGGCAGCACGGTCTACATTAACAACAACAGATGGCTGCAAATAATTTAGTATCAGAATGTATATATTAATGGCAAGTAGTGTGATGAAAATAGGGGAGGTCACAATGTGCTTTTCAGACATTGTCCATCTTTGAAAACAAATAGTTCCAGCTCAATGAGAACACAAAGTGCCCATCTATTATATTTATTAGCAAGCTAATTGATTGTTTTTAGACGAAGAGTGAAACATGATCACAAAATCCTTAAGCACTAAATATGGCATGCATCCATTGCTATGGTGCCAAACGTGCCACCTACTCAACTACACAATCTAATCATACACAGAACAAAGTAAACACGTCAAATAACATTTCCAAATAGCTGCATGTTATTAATACAAGGGGAAAAAAATTGACAGAAATAGCAGCACTATAATACGTCATCATTGTATAATTATCAGCCTGGTCTACTAAAGTGTGATTACAGTACAGCACTTTATCAGCTGATCACTTCTGATCGCTTTCTAAATATACAAAACCTGTGGAATTCTGGCAGGTGTAAAACACACAAAGAGGCACAAGGATTGTTCAGGAATTTGCTTCTTTGTATACTAATCAAAACTAGTGAACCAGTGTAAATTCCATCTGTTCAAACCTAACAATTCAAAACTGGCTGAAAATTAGGTAACATTTTACATCCTCAAATCAAGAAAAATTGGTACTTCACTATAAAGTCAAGAATGTGTGATTTGTTAATTCTCTTGAACCTTTATTTAACTGATAAAAGTACAAAGAAAAGATTTTCGATGACAAACCTGGTTGTATTTTTTTAAATATAAACAAATATTAATTTTTGATGGCTGCAACACACTTAAAAAAAGTTGGGACAGAGGCATGTTTACCACTGTGTCACATCAGCTTTCCTTTTAATTACACTTTTTATGCATTTTAGAATTGAGGATTCTAATTGTTGCAGTTTTGCAAGTGGAATTTTTGCCAAATCTCGTCTGATACAAGACAGCTGCTCAACAGTGTGTCTGATTCTTCTTTTCATGATGGGCCATACACTTTCAATAAGAGACAGTTCTGGACTGCAGGCAGACAGTCAGACACATCCCTTCTAAAGTATAGAGCATCTCGAAACCACACTGATGAGGCCTGGCATTGTCTTGTTTCCCAGGAGAGATCTTGATGCAAGTATATGTCTCTGTGCAATCCCAATATACACTTCCACATCAATGGTACCTACAAGTCACCCATGCCGTTTGCACTAATGCACCCCCATACCATGACAGATGTTTGCTTTTGCACATATCGCTGATGAAAGTCTGGATGATCCCGGAGAATTCTCATGCAGTGCCATCTGAGGGCTCAAAAGTCACGCACATTCAACAGAAGTTTCCTGCCTTGCCCTACACTGACTGAGATTTCTCTGGATTCCCTGAATCTTTTCACAGTATTATGTTTGGTAGATGGTGAAAGACCTAAATACTTTGCAATCTTGCATTGAGAAATCTGATTTTAGAATTGTTTGACAGTTGGAGCAAAGTGGTGAGCCATGACCCATCTTTGCTTGCAAAACAGAGTCTTTGATGGATGTTCCTTTTATACCCAAACACTATACCCTCACTTGGCTATTACCAATTCACCTGCTAATTGTGGACTGGGGCCTTTATCCCAACTTTTTTGGAGTGTGTTGCAGCCATCAAAATCAAAATTTGTTTATACTTACAAAATACAATTAATTTGGCCAGTGAAAACATTTTCTTTGTACTTTTGTCAGTTAAATAAAGGTTCAAGAGAATTCACAGAAATCACAGATTCTTGATTTTATTGCATTTTACAAAATGTCCCAACTTTTCTTGATTTGGGGTTGCATTTTGATAGTCCAGTTTAGACATTCTGCTAACTAAGTATCTTTGCATCTGCATGTCATGTCATTAGAGTATTAGTAGTCTGTCTGTTTAATATCTGATAACACTTTATTTTGATGCTTCCCAACAGACATTCATTACTGACTGTAAGTAACTTTGCAACTACATGTCAACTTATTCTACTAACCTGAACCCTAACATCTAACCCTAACCTATTACAGTCTACTAATACTCTAATGAGAGTTATTTGACATGTAGTAGCAAGTTATTGAGAGTTAGTTGACATGTAGTTGCAAACTTACTTTAAATGTAAAAAATATTAAATGTAATTTATTAATTTATTCAGTGTAAAAAGTAACAATGCAACAAATATTTAAATTTTTATATCCCAAACATAACATCTTTATGATAAATTTATGTCACTTCAGGGATAAAATTGCAGATTTTTGTAACAAATTTGTCTACAGTCACATTTGTACTCGGTACAAGCCAACAACAATCACAAAAGAGAAAAAGTCACAAAAAAGAATACAAGTCTAAAGGCCAATTAACACTGCACCGACAGACGGCGACCAACGACAATAGGCACTTTGTTGGGTTTTGTCGTATCAGCGGGTTAGCCTGTCAGCGTCTGTTGCCATTGGTCGCCAAATTAACATGTTGAATCGGAGTTTGTCGGGTTCAAGTTCAAGATTAAGGACATTGCAAGGTTTTTGGTGATTTGGTGATATCGTATCAGTTACACAGGAAGAATCTTGGATTGAAATTAAAAGAGTTTAAGAATTAGTTCAGATGTAACGAGACCAAAGCAAAAGTTTGATCAAATAAAGCACAGATCTTTATATAATGTGCCTATAACTGTAAGAGCGGGATGCTGAATAAATGTGGTTCTGAGAAGAATGACTAAAAATACAGCCTGACAGAAAGAGATATTGATTTAATTAAGTTTCTAATGTTAAGACTAAATTTTTGACACTTGAAACATTTATAAAAAATAAAAAGGCAGTGAAGAGCATTAAATCACTCCAAACTAAGAAGCTCTACATCAAAGATGAGGGTGGCATTTGGGGGAATAATCCCAGGATGGCCTTTATTACCATAGGCAAAATCAGGTGAACAGGTCAGCTTTGCGCGTTGGCCCACACTCATCTAAAAGTCACACAAATATAGGCATGAATTATCTATATTTTGTACCAATGAAATATCAATCCTAGACAGTCTAGATTTGGTAGTTCTTTATTAAGATATTATTTAAACTCTGAGTAGACAAAACACCATCACGCACCTGCGCAATACCTTCCTCCCAGCCACGGATCACTTCCTGTTTACCAATCTTGAACTTAAATGGCTTGTCACGGTCACGGGAAGAGTCAAACTTTCGCCCATCTGTCAGAGAGCCTGAAGATTTGAGAGGAAAAGGACGAGGCCATGAAAAACAGGAAATGAGGTTAGAACATCAGATAAATGGGCTACTTTATTATTGTTCTGTTCTATCAGGGGGATTTTCTGTCCCTCTAACACGTCTATAGCACTAAATTATCAGGATATGAAACATATATCTTTTTCAATAACATGGAGTGGAGTAACATAACGACATAGCCATAAGACTGCTGTGAGTGAGTCAGTCAAGCAGAAAATGGATCCACTTATCAACACAAATCAGGGATCAGATAAATTCTTTCTGTATACTGTACACAGTAAGTGTTATAATGCTCTTTATACAACAGTTATTTCTGGGTTTTGAATCAGATCGGCTGAGAGGTCTTTCCAGCCATGCAATAGTCTACCAGTATCGCCACGGGAACCGTTTAACTCTGCTGTCAGCATTCTCACAGCAAGTGTCATGGTGGACGAGCAAACCCACCATATTTTTATAGATACTGCTGTTATTTTGTAACGGAATGTAGTTTTAAGAGTTTTTTAGGTGAGAATGTAGTTGTTTAGACCTCAGATATGTGATTTATGTAAACACAGCGCCTATTTTGAAAATTTGTTTAGACACTTTCGGAGCAACAAGCTCCAGGCCATCAGCGACCATTCAGCTCTCATGTACCCACAGAGAACAGCTTCATCTCGGCCAGTCCTTAGGGAATTTGCAGCTGGCTTTTATGTAGATAGTGTTTAAACATGAGGTATAATTCGTTTTGGGTATATCAAACGGGCAATCTTTGGTCTTATTAATATATTACTTGTTCCAGAGCTAATAAATTTGACTTAAGGGCTATATTAAGTTTCATAACTTTATATTTACATTGAAATTAAATCCTGTACTTACTAGAGTACTGCTTTTGTATGTTTGACTGAACTGTTTGCTTGTATTTATTTCCTATTTTACTTCTTATACTGTTATAATGGCTATTGTTGTTCATTTAAATATTATTGTTCAATAAATAATATTTTATATAAATAACATGACGTATTTTTTGGTATTGAGAAAGTGTCCGTTAGTGATTTTGACTTCAGTGAAAGTTACATTAATACGCCATGAGATGGCGGCAAAGACTGTCTTTATGAATGTGTGAGTCAGTCGCAAAGACTTTTATATTGAAATGGACTGAAACAAGGAAACAAGGACATTGTTTTTATGCTGCATTCACACCACCGCGTAATTACCATAATCTTGAGATGACAACGCGTGACGTCATATTCAGAGCTGTTTCTATGGCACCACTATCACTGCCTAAATAAAACTACAATGATCAGGTGGTACAGTGGCCATGTGGTACATGCGAGAGCTTTCAGAAATCTCCTCGCTTACAAATTGTAACTACGAGCTCTACGAGGACATGGACGCTTTTTACGAGCCAGAATCTCGTAGTTACAGTAATTACAATATGGCATGAACGCACCTTTACTTTAAACATCTTACGAGACGCAACTGACAAATGCATTGACTAGCGCTGTCATGGGAATGTCTTAAATGTTAAAAGGACAAAGACAAAAGATATCGCTTTCCTCAGCGGACATTCAAACTGATTTTGTGATTATGAATATAAGATTGACATGAAGAATATCGGCTAGATGCAGGTAATACACTCGCTCAGGTGATCTCTCTCTCATAATACTCTACATATTACAGTGGTTTTCAATGAAGCGACTCAACGTTCCTTCGTTACTTGTTACTTGACGTTTTAGATTTAGTCACAAAAGCTTGGAAGGTTTAGATTTAGAGGTTTCTAGATTTAGTAACAGAGGCTTGGGCTCAACTGTTAAACTGTCAACTTTTGAATCCGAGATTTGAATCCGTGGTGGAAGGAAGTAGTTCCTCACAAAAGAAGGTTTTTAAAGACACCATTGTTGGTCTTATTTATTTACACACTTGTGCTATCGAACTGCTGTAAAAACGGCCTTCTGACCTCTTGCTATGACTAATAACAAAGACTATAGAATAACACAAGACATGTTACTTGCATTGTTTTGAATAGGAGAAAGTGCAATGCGCAATATAGCGGAAAAAGCCCCGCCTTTAGAAGCTCCAGTTCCTATAGAAACAGTCAGACACACACCTCCCTAATGAGATACAAGAGACGTGCATTTAGGACTACACATGCACATTAGCTTGATACAGCCTGAAAAATACAGTTTTTTTTGTCATGATTCGAGCGTTTAAAAACAAAATTTATGAGGCAATTGTTGTCAGACTTCATTGGTGATTTCAAATATTAAATTTAATCAAACGCTTGGCAAACAGCTTTGGAGAAGTTGATGTTTCCCCATTCAAAGAAGTGGAAGCTGCACTTGCATGCCCGAGAGGCATTTCAAAGATGGCCACCAAGTGAAATGACTTGTCTTAAAGGGACATTGCTAATAAATGAGCTATGAGCATAAATCAAGTTCACAGGTGAAATATCTGTCTCCCACGTAATAAAGAAATAATGAGACGGAAGCCCTGAACAACTGTATAGAAATTTTTGCTCTATATACTTTTTTATTTTTAATGTTTATTTACTTAAAAACAGAGAAATCATAATTTTTAGTTTTAGTTTTACTTAGTAAAAATCAGTACTCTAAGTAAAAATAAAAAAAAAGCTAATTATTTAAGTTAAAGGAAATTCGAGTAAGGGTCATGAGAATGTAATGCCAAGTTCAAAATGAAATAAAAAATGTGAAATGTTTTGGCACAATGTTGAATATTATATCAAGGTTGAACATAATCATTTTGATACAAGCAGCAGCGTATAGAATGCAAGCAGTTTGTAGCCTATAATAATGTTTCAACTGTGTATGATAAACTTTCCGAAATTTTAAGTATTTAATCCTCAAATAATCTACTTGACAGGCGGAGATTTCTTAGTATGAACAATTAAAAGACAATCACAACATCCCAGGGACCGACTCACTCCAGACAGTGATAATCCGTCTATCCGACGCCGCCAACCTCGCGATCCAACAAAGACGGTCTATTAAATCTGTTTAAAATCTCAGCTGTCAAATGAGGATTATGTCTGGGGACAAATGCTTTGCGTGCAAACAATACACAACTAATGATGTATACTGGCTTTATTTTTCTTCTTCCTTTATGGCTATTTTTTACTGTATCTTTACGGCATTTCGACTTTTCAGATGTTTATATTTCTTAAAACATTAACCTTTTTTAAATTAAGCCAAATTTTACCATAAAGCAACAAATATCCATATACACTCACAATGTGCAAACAGGGCAAGACTACAACATCCGTACACCCACCAAAAGAAAATTTGAAATTCAACTCACCAACATAATGCACCACACATGTCTGTCCTTTTTTGGGAAAAGTCCTCCCTGCAAGAGCAGCGTGAGGAGAAACAGGGAACAGGAGACAGATAAATGATATAATGATGTTAAATGCACGCAGCTTGACAAATAATATGCTACTTTACATGATAGAGGCTGCACTGGGGTAATTTACCATCGCCGGGGGTTATGGTCTCGATCTCCACTCCCATTTTGTCCCGCTCGTGTGTGTTTCTGAAGAGCACTCCTGCACAATGTTTCACTCACAGCTGTTTGCGGGCAGAGAGAGAGAGAGAGGAGCGATGCTGTCGGGTCACATGACCGCAGCGAGAAGACGCGTTGTGCGTCTGCTGGAAACTCAAAAGAGGGCAGAGGGTCCAATGGCATCGCACTGATTTAACATAAACCCTGCTGATGACTAATATGGCCCGTCCCACATAAAAAATATAGTAATAGGACAAATAGTCATATTCAAAAGCAAATAATGGGTGTTTTTAAAATCTATTATTATGGTATTATTATTATTATTATTATTATTAAAATCAACTTTGATGTTAGCATGCAAAAAGTAATAGATAGATAGATAGATAGATAGATAGATAGAGTTATTGACACAGGGAGTTATTGCAGATTTTCACCTCTCCTGCAGCGTTCCCTATTTGAATCCCCCAGCCTCCAGCTCATTGTAAAGTACCTGTTACATAACATGCTCTCAACACTCACTGTATCTGTAGTGGTGTAATGTGGGTGACTGGAGTAGCACATATCCACCTCCCACGCCCCCTCCATGAATAACTTGACAGTCACCCAACTCGTGTTAATTGGTCTTAAAGGGATAGTTCAACCAAAAATGAAAATTCTGCCACATTCATGACGTTTCAACTGTGTCTTTCTTCTGTGGAATATGTGGGGAGGGGAAAAAGACAATTCTGCCACCATTTTGCCTTCTGTGACAGAAGTACTGGGATAAAAGTTTAAGAGATCACAATAGAGCAAATCACCTTTTAAAAATTAACTGCGCTTTAAATAACGATTGTATGGATTACACGGTTACGCCAGTAGGTGGCGACAAGTGACTGTTAAAAATGTGTTGTCACTGAATCATTAATTCAAGGGATTCTAAATATGCTCAAAAACACACGAAATTTTGCACACGCGTCAGAAGTGGTGAAAATTTACGTCTGATATGGGTTTCAGAATTGGGTGTGGCAAAATGGCTGGATAGTGCCACCTACAAAATTTCAATTAAGCGCCCTTCACACTACTATTCACATACAAGTATGAAATTCGGTAGACACATGTAACGGCCCAATACCTACAAAAAAGTCCCTGGGAGCAAAATCTGAAAAAGCAACAGGAAGTAAGATATTTTGACTTTTCTCTGCAAAATTTTTGCAGTTTTTGCCATTTTCAGACATTGTACATTAACAAACTCTTCCTAGAGATTTTATCAGATCAACATCATATTTGGTCAGTCTATTCTAAAGGCCTTGGCGACGTTACATTGTGAAGATCTTGAGTTTTCGCTAAAGGGAGCTGTGGCATGACAAAATTCAGTGTTTCACCATGAAACAGGAAGTTATTGTAAGTCAGGCATACAATGTCCGATCTGCCCCAAACTTCACGTTTTATTAGAGTCCTAGCCTGAAGACATCTACATGGCAATATTCAGTTACAGCCATAGCGCCACCTGCAGGCAACAGGAAATGTCATGTTTTACACTGTGATTAACTCATTGAGATTTTACCAGAACAACATCATATTTGGTCAGTCTAATCTTAAGACCTTGGCGATGTTAAATTGCGAAGATCTTGAGTTTTCGTTTAACGGCATGTCCATGGCGGACTTACAAAGTCTGATGTTTCATCATAAAACAGGAAGCTGTTGTACGTCAGGCATACAATGTCCAACCTGACCCAAATTTCACATGTTTGATATTGTTCTGGCCTAAAGATATCTACATGCAAATATTCAGTTAGTCATAGAGCCACCTGCTGGCAACAGGAAATGGCATGCTTAACACTGTAATTCACTCCCTGAAACACATTTAAATATGCCATGAAGTACAAAACATGCTAGAAACACATTCAATCATGCAACACTTGGCTAAGTGCTAATGTATGCGATTAACGCCACGAAACAGGAAGTTGTTGTGACTCAGGCATACAATGTCCAGTCTGTCCCAAACTTCACGTTTGAGAAGAATCCTGCCGAATTATATACCTAATTACATATTGACCACCGTGCAGTTTTCCTAAAGCCACCGGGTGCGAGGGCCCATTCATCCCTGTTCGCAGCTTTAATTTTTTTGGTATTTGTTTTGTATTTTGTTTAGTTTTCTGTTCATTGTGGGAGAATTGTGAACTCTTTCTGAAAAATAAAATTGTGATTCTCAATTTATCCAGAATCATGCAGCTCTATGTTGCACCAAATCTGTCATAAAGTTTTTTAGTGAGTAAATTATGACAGAATTTTCATTTTTAGATGTTACCTTTTCAGTCGGCATGAAATGGAAGGTGCAATAGTCATTTCTTCCCTATTGTGATGTATATACAAGTGAAACAGCTTTTTGGACAAGGAAAAATGTAGCATACTTGTCCATTTTGTCCATGGGGAATTGATTGGATGGTTGTGTGCTTGTTTTGATCTCATGTGAGTGACAGTTGGTCCTACCTTCACAACGAAACACGCATCATCAGAAAAGAGAAGACATGTTTGCAAGAGGGAGGGGAAATTATTTGAATTGAACATTACAAGGGCATCGAAAAATAATAATGTGCACGGATAAATTAATTATATTAAATACTGCTATATACCATACCTGTCAACATTTGGGTACCTCCGGGAGAGCGGGGCGGTGGGGGGTTATTATGATCATGATAATAACGTGACTTATTCATGTTTCTTTATATTTATTTTTATTATTACAAATTTTATTATAAAATAGAAACACTGGTGCATGTACCTGTGGAACATGTAACAAAACACATTTATTTCATGTATTTAACATTGTACATTAACATTACTTTGAAGGTCGAAATGCTGCGTGATTGTGCCGTTGTTATTTAATCTGAGTAACGTTATTTTTCCCACCGTGTCCAATATTAAAATCAGTGTGACACACTTTGCAAAGGGCATGTTCATTGTCCATATGGCTTTGAGATATGAAATTAAATTCTTCCGTCCAGTTGTTGTTAAATTTATGTGTATTTTGTTTTTTTCGTCGGAGCACCACCTGAGTCTTCTCCTCCCATTTCTACCAGTGATGCTAACAGGTATGCTATATACCATAAAAAAAACAAGAATTGTCAACTTTGATTTGATGGACTTTAAGGCCTAAAGACATTTGACCTTAATAACTATTGGCCACAAGAGGGCGCTGTGCTGTTTTCTGCACTGCAAAAGATTACCTTGCACATATTTAGACATGGCTGTTTAATTATACACTTCTATATCAATATCATCATTACTTGTTCTGAGCAAAAATGCTGATAAAAGTACATACATACATGACTAGCTGTGTCTATCTTTTCAATGTTACTAATACTCAGTTTAATATGAAGACAGTTATCAGTAAGCCATTTATTGGTTGAATTTTCTCAAGAGTGTGAACACACATGGCTTAATCAACGTTTTTTTTTTTTTTTTTTCAGTTTGAGGTGAGACTCTATCTGGATATGGTGCAGAAATTACACACTAATGTTCCTCAATCCTGTGGCCAGTTGCATAAACTGCTTAGAATAGTCTTACAAGTTAATCATGTGATTTTTTTACTTTAAAACTGGCTCTAGCTTTTTTTAATGTCAGTTACATAAAAAAGTAGATTGGTCTAATTTGAATTCAAAAAGAAAAACTGGTTACCCCTTGACTAGTTGGCCAGACTTGTTCTTAAGACACAGTCTTAACAGTGACTGTGATTACGCAACTGGTCTTCAAGGCTTTGAATGTCTCCTTTATTCATCTTGAGTGTGTAAGATTAGTGAGATTTCTAAACGGTGTTGGGGTCCCTCCAAAATAGGACTGAGAAACATTCACAATGCACAATGAAAAGCCTTTCCACTGAGATGGAAAACAAAACATGTTCATTATTAACAGTTCTAGAACCCGTAAATGTTACAAAAGTAGTGAACTCCTTATGTGAATTCATAGGCTCAGTTCTTCTTCTCCTTTCATGCTGGTCTCTGTCCTGTACAGGTCAAGAAAACAGACAGTGAAGGCACAGTTAGTACAGTTATTACAAGCTAAAACAAAACTGGAACACATTGTGAGAACATGAAGACATCACTGAATATATTACTTAACATATTAGTGTTGAAATGAATGTAAAGACTAATTGGTCCACTGACAGCTACGCAACTACCACTTTGACGCATCAAAAGTTCATAAAGAAGTCGTAAAAACTGATCCATATGAATAAGGTGGTTTAGTCCTAATTTTCTGAAGAGGCACTATCACTTCATATGAAGAACAGACTGAATTTAGGCTTTAATCACATATAAACATTCATCAACTCACACATCAGTTGTGGAAAATGGAAGCTCAAGCATGATTGCTTGATGTGCGAAAACCAACGAGGTTCACTCTCATGTGTTACACATCACGTACGCAGCTTCCAGAAGAACCACTGAGGTTCATTCTTGTCAAATTTGGATGACCTTCTGTTTATGTTCGCTGATCAATGCTTATATATGTGAATAAAAGCCTAAATTAAATCTGTTCATCATATAAACCGATCGTGTCTCTTCAGAATATTTGGACTAAACCATTTAATTCATATGGATTAGTTTTACAATCTTTTTATTAACTTTTTGAAGCGTCAAAGTGTCAGTTGTGTAGCTGTCAATGGAGGGACAGAAAGCTCTCAGATTTCATCACAAAGATCTTAATTTGTATTCCGAAGATGAACAAAAGTCTTACGGGACTGGAACGATATGAGGGTGAGTAAATAATGACAGAATTTTCATTTTTGGTTGAACTAACCCTTTAATTCTTGGAGAAATAAACCCCCTCTTTGTTATACAAACAGAAACACATACCCTGCTTTCCTTAAATCTTTCTGGATTTCCTGCCGTCGCTCTTCATTGATGGGATAGAAGCAAAAAAATCACCAAGCTGATGAGCAACAGACAGATGGGCACTGGAGCGAAGAGCAGTCGCAGTGAGTATATGACCTCTGGATTATGTTTACAAGCACCAGGCTTGTATCCTACGAAGCTGAAGAGTTAAAGAAGAATATTAACAAAGTATTGTTTTGAAATCTGTCACAGAAGCTATAGGTTTTTGGGGGTTAAATAAAGACATAGTGCACAGGAGATGTTCAAAAATAAAAAAAAGTTAGCATTGTTAGCAACTAAAAAACAATCTGATTGGAGGAAGCTCTTACTGTAGTACCAAAGTAGAGATTCCAACAGACATGCCTCCACCAAATTTGTTGAAGAAAACATAACAGGAGTAGAATAGTGGTTCTAGATCCTGGCAAGATGGGTTCTTGACTTTGAAGTCATCCACTACATCTGGCAACATTGACCTAAAATAAATAATTCATCTGGTTTTATAGTAGGTCTATGGCATGTTCCATATACATAATTTGACCATAAATACTTGTTTTCGGTGTCACATGATCCTTCAGAAATCATACATGTTTGCTGGTCAAGAAACATTTCTTATTATTATCAATATTGAAAACAGTTGTGGACATATTTTTGTGGAAACCATGATACATTTTTAATTAATAGAAAGTTAAAAAGTAAAACATTTAGTCGTTACTGTCACTTTTGATCAATTTAATGTGTCCTTGATGATTAAAAGTATTCATTTCTTTTAAAGCTGCAGTCCGTAAGTTTTTCCTCTTTGTCACATCTTCCTCTTTCCTCTGTTTGAAACCTGCAATTGCAGTTATTTGCGGAATTATTATTTACGTGGGTTGTGCATTGCCATGGCTCCTCAGCGCAGATGAATTTAATGTTTGCCGTCAGTCACCGCACCGGTGTGGATACTGTACTTCGGAATTACAGATATTACGTCTTGGAAGTACGACCAAACTAGAAAATTTTATTCTGACCAACTGAGAAAAAACAGCATTACAATAAATCGCGCTACCAATGGTGATTAAATCTAATGATCGCTTAGCTCATATCACATCAAACCGTGCAAATTATTATTATTGTTATACTTTGTTCTTAAATTCTTAATGTTAATAACATCAACATTGCGTGACTTTCTATTAGCGTCTGAAGTCTTTTGCTTTTGACTATGGGTGAATCTCCAGTTGTCACTGATGATTGTTGTTTGGACCTTTCTGGATCTGCCACCTGCAGTGTCCGGGACTCCTTCTTTATACAGATGTGACGTAATGACGTAAAGGCAAACCTGCATTTCCCGCGGAAAACTACCAGTACCACTCAAATTATAAAACATTACTACAAGCTTACCGTTGTGAATCGGGTTAAGGTAAGGAGATAGTTTTGAACACTGACTGGTTATGTACTTGCTCAAAAATTGATTTTGGATCATTTTTAACCAAATAAAGTTATGGACTGTAGCTTTAAAAAAAAAAACTCTTACTGACTTACTATCTTACTTTCTATCTTGACTATATGCATTACAGCATGGGAGGATATGTTTTCCCAGTCATGGGGGTCCAGTTTCAGTATAACGTCATTCTGAAAAGACTGCCAAGCATTACATACAATTCCCAGCTGACCACTATCTGGGTTAGTGTAATGTTTCAATAATGCAATAGAGCTCATTTGATGGTGTGGAGTATGTGTTGATGCAATTAAGGTCTTTAACAATGAAGAAGAGATATTTTATAAGGGTTACATTACCAAGGGAGTAAAAAGAGGGCTGCCAGACTTGTGCCAGCTAACATGGACATGATAATGAAGACAGGTAAATTACTTTTCACTAGGGATATCACAATTAGAGCTGGGATATACATCTACAGAGGAGAGGAGAAAGACAGATGAAACAATATACCTTGGAAACAAATATACAGTTTTAATTGTTAAAGCCATTAACAAAGAGTGGTGCTTACTGAAAGGCCGATGAATATAGTGGTCTTCTTGCCTATTTTGACCAATAACGTCTGCCACAATGGGATGGATATTGTGGCTGCTGTCTGTAGAGGAGCAGAAAGGATTACATTTTTATAGATAATATACTATACCATGCTACTTGCTTAAAACATTAAGTTAAAGGATTAGTTCACTTTAAAATGAAAATTACCCCAAGCTTTACTCACCGTCAAGACATCCTAGGTGTATATGACTTTCTTCTTTCTGATGAACACAATCGAAGTTATATTAACAAATATCCTGATGCATCGGAGCTTTATAATGGCAGTGAACAGAAGCTCAAGAAAGCATTTATCCACATCCATCCATCATAAACATACTCCACACGGCTCCGGGAGGTTAATAAAGGCTTTCTGAAGTGAAGCGATGCGTTTGTGTAAGAAAAATATCCAAATTTAACAAGTTATAAAGTAAAATAACTAGCCAGACCACCTTCCGTATTCAACTTACAAAGAAAGTGTAAAACTCTCACAGTTCAAAACACTTACGCTACGTTCCCTTATTCAACTTACGAAAAAAGCGTAACTTTCGGAAAATGCATCGCTCCGCTTCAAAAGGCCTTTATTAACCCCCTGGAGCAGTGTGGAGTATGTTCAGCTTATACTCGTTGGTCCTGTTCACTGCCATTATAAAGCTCAGATGTATCAGGATATTTATTAATATAACTCCGACTGTGTTCATCAGAAAGAAGAAAGTCATCTACACATAGGATGGCTTGAGGGAAGCTTGGGGTAATTTTCATTTTAAAGTGAACTAATCCTTTAAACCTGCCTGAATATTGTATAATTTTAAATGTATTTTTAAGATAAACCATTCAAAAACATATAATATATTGTGCTTTTAAATAATATAATACTATAATACTTCATGTTGTAACATCCAAATTAATGGATCAGGTCAAACATATTATTTTCTATTAAATTTGACCAGACTACACTAGGTAACACCTACAAAAGCCTGACACATTTTTTACAGGTCAGATCATGTATTAATAGCTTGTTGCAGTTCTTCCTACTATAAACTTTGAAATAATGGATCCCTCACCAATAATATGAGAACAAGATGCTGGAAATATTCTCCCATTTTCGCTGCATGAGTACAGAAGAGGGCGAAATTTCCCTGAGCCATCTGAAAAAAAACATTCTTATCACGATTACCATCATGCTTTATAAAATCCATTTGTTATCTCTTTGACTGTATGACTAATATAAAAACTATAATACATAACAGGCAATACAATCTTTCTAGGCATTGCAAACATGTTCTTCTTGGTATTTCAACTACAAAAATGCATTCATAATTTAAACAGAAAAATGTCTGACCTGGAATGCTAGTGAAGCAAAGAGGAAGCCAAATACAAGGCGCACATATGAAGTGTGTCCCAACATCATCTTTATACCAGTAAGATAGGAGATATTTATGCGGTCCAATTTACTCAGAGGGGCTAAAATGAAATGTAGACACATGCAAATCATTAAATTAGTCTAGAAGTCTGCATGTAGGCCAAAAATAATATATAGTTATACAAGTGTTTGAAACAGATGTGGTACTACTAGTTTGAAAGAACATGTGGTAAACACAACATCATATGGTATTTGAACTGTTAATTCATGTTATTAATTCATTTGGACTTACCCAACTGTTCCTTTACTCCAAGAAAAAGCACGAGACAGCACAGGAAGTACAGCATACCTAATACCAGTGCACCAGTCAAATAGGCTGTTCTCTGTAGAAATTAAAAGACAAATGGAACTACCATTCAAAATACTTTAATTCTGCAAGGATACGTTACATTGATCAAATATGAGAGTAAATCTATTTTCTAGCATTACAAAAGATTTCTATTTCAAATAAATGTTGTTCTTTTATCCATCTAAGAATACTGACAAACAATGTATGATGGTTTCTACAAAAATATTAAAGCAGCATAAATATTTTCAACATTGATAATAATAAGAAATGTTTCTTGAGCAGCAAATCAGCATATTAGAATGATTTCTGAAGGATCATGTGATACTGAAGACTGGAGTAATGATGCTGAAAATTCAGCTTTGCCATTACAGAAATAAATGACATTTTAAAGTATATTAAAATAGAAAACAGTTATTTTAAATTGTAATACTATTTCACAATATTTTATTGTATTTTTAAATTAAATAAATGCAAACTTATTCAGGATAAGAGAATTCTCTCAAAAACATTAAAATCTTACTGACCCCAAACTTTTGAAACATAGTGTATATTCAGCTAAATCTTCAGCTAAAGTATCAGAAGATACTTTGTTGTTGAGGTTAGACATACAATTTATGGTTTAGAGCCATGCATTGCACAGTAACTGCATCCTCTGATGCAACAGATACAGAGATAGGCTCTACGTTTGCTCAAAACAGAAAGCGTCTTATCTTCTACACATGACTGAATTATGAATTTAAGAAAAACAGTTGCCTTGATAGTTCGCAGTCAATATGTGTGCAATAACTAATAACAAATTCCACTATATCTGTGTTTGACACAATGGTAAAATGATGTTCACTCACTGTGTTTTGTAGAGTGACAGATATTTCATCTGTGTGGTTGCCAGAAGGCTCAACCGTGTCATTCTGTAAGCTGCAGTCGCGTGTTTTTTTGGCATGGTGCACTCCCACTATCTGACCCTGAATGGCGGCCCCCGCCAGTGTAGCGAACATTTCCATGCCCATCCCTGTATCATGACATAAAGGAAAGACTTGTTTCTCTTTTATACAGGAAACATATTGCAAGGTATTTCCACTGTATCCTGATTACAAATTATAATTAAAAATGGCAGAAGAGAAGAAGTTTCTTCATGAATAAATTTGATCTCTCTTTCTATTGTTCTCTCGGTCTGTAAGGAATATAAACTTTCAAATGTTAATGCTTTTTAAACTTTTTTCAAAACTCAAGACAACATTCAAAGAATTTTTTTTTGAATTCCAGTTCATTTTAATTCTACTTCCTTACAGAATTTTAAATAGCAATTCTTCTGTTTGCTATCTCAATTCAAATTAAATTCTAATTCAGGAGTATAAAAAAACATTTTCAATTCAATTCTGAATGGAGCACAACACTGTTACTGGTACAGAACTAATGATTTGTATTTGAAATATTTAAAATATTTAATCTGCTGTTATATTGGTCCTTTATAGAAAAACATTGTAAATCTGTGTAGAGGACACTAATGTCCACTGTGTAGCACTAATTATTGTCAGGATTTCAAGCAATGAAGCAAAGTTTCAAAGTTCACCACTTTTTTTAACTCATCTTAAAGGGTTAGTTCACCCAAAAATGAAAATACGGACTTGGAACGAAATGAGGAAGAAATATGTTGTTAGTAACATTCTAGAAGAATTTTATGGGGAAGATACACAATTACAACTTCTGTGGGGTGTGAAGAAAAAGTAATATAACTAGTAGTGTAACTAATTACTGTTGCCAGAAAGTAATAAGTAAAGTAATAATATTACTTTTGAAAGGAGTAACTAGTAACGAGTACTAAGGTACATTTTTTAAGTAACAAGCCCAACACAGCTCCTGACAAAAAGTTGTCAAAAGAATTATGATTTATTTATTTGATTAGCATATATGGGCTGATACATATATTTGGGTGTGGCCCATGATCACTAATTGGCCTATGTCCAAACTTCATAAAACGTGGTACACATGGACACCAGAACATTTTGTGGAAACATGCCAAAGTTAATGAATTTCATATGCTACCAGCCATTTTTTGTCTCAGTGAATGAGGAGTGAAGGCTGTAATACTAATGTTGTTTTCTAGAGACAGCCATAGGATATAAAATCCTTTTATTTACAATCCTTTTGCATCTGTCACTGGCATTGGCAGAATATTCCCTGATTTATTTGTCATGAAGTCAGTTCTCTCTTTAGGAACTTGCATGTATTTTTGTAAGCTGTTTCATCAAAACCTAACTAACAGTCTCAGTGGAAATTCAAAATCACTGACTTAAAACACGACACAAGTTAACATGCATGGCAATTCTATCAACTCGCCCCAATCTAATCTTCTACAAAAGCTATTGGTGCTTGCCTTGAACCACAATGATTACCGCTTGAGGCTATATTTTCTTACTGTAACCAGTGGCTGAGTCTCGATCCTTCTCATTCCCCCCCAGAAACATGTTTAGGGAAGAATATGGCACATGGTAGCACTGAGCAAGACGAAAAGAGAAAGAAATGTTTGGAGTCCGTCATGAATCATATAACACATTATATTAGCAAACACAGCTGTTTAAAAACTACAGTAACGAGTACTATATTTAATCACCATGAGTACTTTAGAGGAAATAGGTAGGCACAATAGTGACACTGTATTTTTGTTTGCAATTTAAATGAATTCAAACTCTAATGCATTATTCCCTCGATTCAAAAACAAATGTAAATTTGGCCATCCCCCTATGCAGGAAATGTCCTTAACAGCTTTTAACACTGAATGTGTAAAACAACTGAAAACTGTGGGCAGATAACAGTAATAGTGGGCTTACACTCATGAAGGTGTCAAACAGACAGCACCATATGAAGTACCAGCTGAAACTGAAGGAAGAGGACATGGTGTCCTGTGGGGTATACCACAGCATGACATACGATAGGACCCCAAGTGGCATTGTGAAAACAATCCTGTGTAAAGAGGGTGGATGAGCAGAGTAGCATGAAATGATGCACATTCGGCATATTAAAAAAATCAATTAAAAAAAAAAAGCACACAATCCACTATCATATATATATATATATATATATATATATATATATATATATATATGCTCAAAATATGTAGTATAAATGTTAGTAAACTCTGGTCTGATTTTAGGAAGTAGTCTGATATTAACAGGTACACTCACTCACCAAGGAATAAGTTTGCCAATTCTGGTCCGTCCACTCTTGCTCACAGCATATCCAATCAAAGGATCCGTAATGCCATCCCAAGCTCGACCGAGGAAGAGGATGATGGATGCAGAGAAAGCTTCCATCTATGAAAAACATTTGGCTGACTGATTTTACATCATAAAATACTCACTATACCATATTATTGTAACAGAACTTTTTTTGTAATAAAAAACATTTACTTATAAAACAATGTTCTACCAAGTTGTTAAAGTACATAATATATTAACTTTCACAGGATTTATCACATACTCTATTTTTTACTTCCTGTGTTAACAGTTCAGTAAATAGTATATATATAATATTAGTATAGAGTGTGGCATGCAAACATGGCATACAAACTGAGAAAAAGAGTTAAGGTGGACCATGATGGAGCCTCGTGCGTTTTATAAATCCTCAGTTGTTCACAGATCACACAGCGATTGCCTCAAAATTCCCTCAAATAGAAAACTGAACGCATATGGTTTTAACCTACAACATTTTATTTGACAGCCTAGATCTTTAACCACTAGGGGATGTCTTTGTTGTCTTATTGTTTGTATTAACAATCATTTTTTGGATCAGATTTTAATGGAAAGTGATGCTCACTTAAGTTATACAGCAGACTGGATTATATTTAGTTCAAAAGTAATCAAACAATATGGCACATGTACACTACCGATCAAAAGTTTTGGAACGGTAAGATTTTTAAAATGTTTTTAAAAGAAGTCTCTTCTACTAAGAAATTAATACTTTTATTCAGTAAGGATGCATTAAATTGATCAAAAGTGACAGTATAGACATTTGTAATGTTGCAAAAGCTTTATATTTCAGATAAATGCTATTCTTTTGAACGTTCTATTCATCAAAGAATCCTGAAAATTTTTTACACAACTGTTTTCAACATTGATAATAATAATGAATGTTTCTTGAGCAGCAAATCAGGATATATGAATGATTTCTGAAGGATCATGTGACACTGAAGACTGGGGTAATGATGCTGAAAAATCAGCTTTGCCAACACAGAAATAAATTGCATTTTAAAATATATTCAAATAGAAAACAGTTATTTTAAATTGTAAAAATATTTCACAATATTACTGTTCTTGCTGTATTTTGGATCAAATAAATGAAGCCTTGGTGAGCAGAAGAGACTTCTTTTAAAAACATTAAAAAATCTTAGGTAGTGTACACAGTCAAAAAGCCAACAAATCATAATAATTATGTAAATAATACACAACTTTTGTATTATTAAACAAATAACATTGATATCGCTGTTGTATAGGGCGATTTCCTGGATCACTAACTAAACTAATGGGTGTGGTAGTTTTACAAAATGTTGTTCCCTAACGTAGACTTTTTTTCAGAACTTACGCAAAATAATGGTCCATGTATTCAACAAGGTCTCTTCACTCCTTTAGATTTAACATAATTATTCTACGTATTAGTATCATGTTTTACCAAGTGTTTTACCAGAATTGTGTGTGTGTGAAGAGCTGCTGTGAAACTGAATTTGTATCATCTTCTGTTCTTTTTTACTCACCTTCACAACGTCCAATAAAAAGATCTGCATGAAAAAGCCCTTGGCGGTTGCAGTCATTTGATAAGGCATTCCTCCAATGGCATAGCACAGTTTCCTGGATAAAGGGATGCCTGGAGTTTTCTGCACGAGACCAACATGTTGATGTTATGTTTCAACGTTAACAAGAAAAAACTGACATGAAGCATTTTAATATAAAACAAGTCTGAAAATATAACTATATAAGCTATATTCACCAGCAAAATGAGCATAGACTCGCAAGCCAACTGTTTTTAAATTTGTTCCAACATCTTTTAGAGTTTCCATGTTGCCGAATCCATGCAAGTTATTATTTACATGCCAAACCCACTTACGTTTACAAAGAATTCTCTCTAAAAATTATATATAGCCTATCATACCTGATGATCGTGGTCATTTTCTGTCGCACAGGCTATCCTGTCATCAGTTCGACCGTACAGTATATTCCCATTATTGCTGGCCATCGTTCAGTTATCGAGAAAAGAAGTTGTAGGCTATTTTAGAGGGGGGGTTGGCGCTTTTTGTACGATGCAAAGTAGGTGTGGCTCATTCTGTACGAGGGCATTTGAGGATGTCCAGGACCCACGTTTCGCAACCTTTCTTAACGGCATTGTTATTCTCTATGGCAGAGTCAAAAGTTGTGTGTTTTCTCTAATAGGTACTGCGTCCCAATTCGCCTACTTATACTACGTCCTAAAAGTATGTACTGCTTTTGTAAAGAAAAAGTACATACTTTTGAGTGTGTAGCAGAAGAGTATGCAAGCTTTGGGATATACTACCTCGTCATAATTGCGTCTTAGTTAATGTCGCTTAGTTACGCATTCTGTAACTGTTTAAACTACCCTGTCAATCATCTTGTCACAGTTAAAATCCTCCACATTTAATTTCCTACCGTTTCGGAGAAAATGTAGTCGCACGTTTACCTGCCAGTCATAGGTCTTTCATGCAAAGAACTCTCCTCATCTTTGCATAATGATGCATTTAAAAGTTAATGACCAAACGCATCGTTATAAAATTTCACAATGCTGTTGCGGATGAAATATAATGTGGATAACATTTAATAAATAGCTTTTCGTCAGGTTAGATACTGATTATTAATCACTCAAGCCCCTTTATCTTAACCTCTCTGCTTAACCGTTGGTCTCGCACACCCGTCATGTTTGTAGTTTTTTAACACTTTTTATTCGTATTTGTAGTTCTAATCGAATCCTCGTCGACAGCGCAATGTGTTATGGGCAATATTAGCCGTTAGAGTGTGCACGGATCTGCGCTTCGAATTCTAACCGGAAAAAGTAGACCATCCGGCTATCTTTGGAATACTCATTTCAACATACTACGATTTGGGACATGGCCTACTAATTCTTATTTCGAATACTATGTAGGACGGATAGAATGCAAATTGGGATGCAGCATGAAGGTTTTTTATTATTATTATTCACATGTCATTATAACTGTCACAGAGACGAACTCCGTGATTCCCTCCTCTGGCCATCAGAGGGAGCCTTCACCAGAATACTGACACACACACATTCTCACACACGCACTACATTTCCCACAAGCCCCGTACCTTGGCGCTGATTGCCACACCCAGCTGCTGTGCATTACCTGGACTATTTAAGCCACACTCAACCCTGCTATCATTGTGAGGTCTTGTATTGCCATGGTGTACATCTCTGAGCATTCTATTGCCGCCCGCCCGCCCGCCCGCCCGCCCGCCCGCCCTTGGACTTTTTGC
The DNA here is from genome assembly GCA_037101425.1 of Elopichthys bambusa. Classification (NCBI taxonomy): domain Eukaryota; kingdom Metazoa; phylum Chordata; class Actinopteri; order Cypriniformes; family Xenocyprididae; genus Elopichthys; species Elopichthys bambusa. The sequence continues at coordinate 8,523,730 of CM074451.1, forward strand.
TGTTTACTGGACTTGTGATTCTTATCTGCCTGCCCTGATCTACTGCCTGTTGTAAGACGATTCTGCCTTTTCCCTGCCATACCTGTTTGACTACGAGATCTGTTAATAAAGCCTGCATATGGATCCCACTTTGTGTGACGACTCGTTACAGAAGACCTTGCCGTCCCAAGATCCAGTGGCTTTCTCCCATCTATGTGCTGGCTCAGGCCAGCCAACCAGCCCACCAGCTGAATCGTCTCACCTCTCTTTATCAATCAGCAACCCGCTCTATATACCACGGAGGCAGGGAAGATTGCTTTTTGTCTGCTCACTGTTTACTGGCAAAGCCCTGGAGTGGATTACGGGAGTGTGGAGAAGATGGATCAGCCTTTCTGTCATTCGACGCTTTCTTGCAGAGTTTCAAAGAGGGCCAGGTGACCATCTTTTGGAACTTACCCAGGGGAGGAAGACTGTGGTGGAATATGCACTCACTTTTCGCACGCTCGCTGCACAAACCAATTGGGTGAGTGATACTCTAAAAGTACTGTTTCGCAGAGGCTTATCACACGAATTATAGGCAGAACTCACGTGCTGTGATGAGGGCCAGAATCTGGATCAGTTTATAGAGTTGGCAATTCAGATTGATAACCTCATTCATTCCAGAAGATCCTGTCCTCACCCACAGCCGTTGAGAACCCAGAGGCCATGCAGGTGAATTCCTATCATCTCTGTGGAGGAGAGGAATCGGAGAATTATGCGATGTCTTTGTTTATACTGTGGTTACCCCGGTCACACAAGAAATGTCGGTCCTGCCTGTCCCAGTCCTGAGAAGCCAAGGCTGGTGAGTGCTATCAACCAGAGACCAGATCCAGATGTTATAGTACCCATTACACTCAGTTAATCAACTAATCACAACCACTGCATTACTGGACTCAGGTGCTGCAGGTAACTTCATGTCTCAAGGTTTTGCTCAACTCCACCTCATTGCTTTGACTGAATGCTCTTCCCCTCTAACAGTGGAGGCAATAGACAGCCGTCCCCTGGGCACTGGACACATCACCGCTATCACCCAACCTCTCATCATGAGGACAAGCGTGCTTCACACAGAAACCATCAATTTCTTCATCCTACCCACGTCTACAACATCTATCATCCTGGGATTACCCTGGCTACGCAGTCATAACCCGCAAATCTCCTGGAGAGAAGCTCAAATCACACTGGAGCGAAGCATACTATCTCGGATGTCTCACCCATCTCCTCTCTCTGTCAGATCCGTCCAGACTGAATTTCCTCCTCCTGTCACCAACCTACCTGTTGAGTATAGCAATCTGGCCATGGCTTTCAGCAAGGCGCGTGCTTCACAACTCCCTCCAGCCAACCATACAACTGCGCTATTGATCTCATTCCAGACTCAACCCCAGGCAAGCTCGATGGTCACTCTTCACTGTAATCTACCGCCCCGGCTCAAAGAACACCAAGGCCGATACCTTCTCCAGGCAGCACGAGGGAGAACAAGTTGACAGTCAACCCAAAACCATAATCCCATCAACGCTTGTGGTTGCTCCTATCCAGTGGGATATTACAGAGCTGGAACAGGCCAACAACCAAGTTGAAGTTCTTCTCGAGTGTCCACCAGAGAATGTTTTCGTCCCTGAACACTTCCGCCTCCATGTCATGGAACAAGTCCATAGCCTACCTGCATCAGGGCACCCAGGTATCACAGCCACAGTCCAACTACTACAGAACTGGTTTTGGTGGCCAACCCTTATCAAAGATACCACTCAATTCATCAAACAATGCAACACCTGCAACATGAACAAATCCTCACATCAAGTTCCTGCTGGCCTTCTACAATCACTACCTCTGCCTCAACATCCCTGGTCTCACATAGCCATAGACTTTGTCACCGACCTTCCAATAACTTCACAACCATACTAACAGTTATAGATGGTATCTGGGCCCGGTATCTGATGTGGGCAGAATACGCTCAGAACTCGATACGTAAGGAGGCTACAGGATCAACTCCCTTCCAGTGTGTCCTTGGTTTCCAACCACCTCTCTTACGTACCAGCAGTCAATGACTGGATTAACAGGAGTGAGGCCACATGGAACAGAGCTCATACCCACCTCCAACATGCCATCTGCCGCTTCAGAGAACAAGCTGATCGTCATCGCCGCCCTGGTCCTGAACACCAGCCTGGTCAGTGGGTGTGGCTGTCAACCCAAGACTTGCGTCTCAAAGTCCCTTGCAAGAAACTTAACCCAAGGTACGTAGGCCCATTTCAAATAACACGTTAAGTTACGCTGGTCTCACTCCATCTAGCATTACCTAACCATTTCTGTATCTCCCACCTTTCATGTATCTCTGCTCAAGCCCGCGGATGGTGGGCCCTGTCACAGAGACTAACTCCGTGATTCCCTTCTCTGGCCATCAGAGGGAGCCTTCACCGGAATACTGACACACATTCTCACACATGCACTACATTTCCCACATGCCCCATACCTTGGTGCTGATTGCCACACTCAGCTGCTGTGCATTACCTGGACTATTTAAGCCACACTCAACCTCGCTATCATTGTGAGGTCTTGTATTGCCATGGTGTACATCTCTGAGCATTCTGTTTTCTTTCTGTCTGCCTGTTGTTGAGCCTGTTTACATCCTTGTTTGATTCTTATCTGCCTGCCCTGATCTACTGCTTGTTGAGACTACAATTCTGCCTCTTCCCTGCCACACCGGTTTGCCCCTATTTGACCACTGCCTGTTTGACTACGAGATCTGTTAATAAAGCCTGCATATGCTAAGCTATATTATCTGAGCAGTCTCTAGTTATTAAATGTCTAAACCCTGCTCACATTTTCAAGTTTAGACAATTTTGGTCACAATTCCCAGACTTTAATTTGTGTGTTGACATTTAATTTTAAAATGTGTCAAACCTGGTATAGTGTGAGCAATGGCTTTGCAGTTCTGATACAAATTGTTATAAACAGCTGAATGAAGATTAACAAAATAAAGCTCACTATACTTTGGACTTCATCTGTACAGTCTTATTGCAAATATTTAAATAGCAAAGTTCAATACTGAGTGAATGTGCACATGAAATCTAGCGTTCAAGATACAAATGCAGGACATAGACAATAGAAAATTATACATTTAAAAAAAAAAATGGAATTCAAGTCATTTATTTAGCACTTTATATAATACAGCTTCACAGTACTTAATAGGAAAATAAGTGTCAGTGTTACAAAATTCACCAGTTTTGACTTCAGTTTAAGCTGTTGAGTAGCTTTCCAGAAGACAAGTGTCACTTAAGATTAATTCCGATTCAGTTCAGTAAGCTTTACAGAAGACAACAATAATGTCAATATCCAGCTCCGTTCAGTTCAAGCTTGTGTTCTCATCTGATAGTGTCAGTGATATTAATTTATAATAAAAAAAAAAAGGAAAGGAAAGGAACACAAGTGACAGTGTGTAATATAGAGTGTGCTGTAGAAACTCCCAAACAGCAGATGCAGGCTTGGGATACTCAATGTCTAAAATGTTAAATAATATAAAGTGTGTTTTAACAGCTTTTAAAAGACTGGCTTGCTCCAGTGCCACGTCGTTCACAATAACGAAGGCTTGAGAGCTGGCTGCAGGGCTTGAGGGAATTGCCTCTGTTGCTCATCCTCCTCCTCCTCCTCCTCCTCCAAATACTGAATGATGTTTCTTCCTTTTAACAGAATTTTAAGATGGTAATATTCACACATACATAGGATTAAATAGCTAATACCCTAAATGTATTGACATAAATGTACTTACAGGTAATGTCGGGGAAAGTTACTTTTAAAAGTAATGGGTTACAATATTGTGCCCTAAATGCCCTAAAAAAGTAGCCTGACTAATTTCCTTTCTTGTTAGTAATGTGTTAGGCCTATGTTACTTTTGCGTTACTTTTTCTCATCTGGGCCTGGCTTGCTTGTTTATTTTTTAATAGTAAAAAAAAACCAAGTTCTGTTTTTGGCAAATGTAAAGTAAAATGCAAATGTAAAGGTCCTTTCACACCAAAAGTGAAATGAATAAGCCTTAAGCCCAATATTTCTCTTTTTACGCATACTGTACGCAAACCGCCAGATTTTGTAACCGCACGTCACACGTGCATTTAATTTTTTACAGTAATTAATTTATCCACAAGGTGGCAATCTTGTCTCGGGGGCGTCAATTCACAAGGTAGTCAGTGGCTGCATCCGAAAACCTAGGAAGCTGACTTGTTGCCTCGCTGCCCTTTCAGGCAATGACTTGTAAGGCAGCGTTTGTCTTTGAAGGTACCTCACGAAACTGATTTCGGACAGACTTCTGAGGCAGCATAACAATTTAATTATCTACCGCAAAATAGCGCAAGCTTTAGTGAGAACTAAACAAATATTTAATTACTAGAGTATTTCTCGCTAGAAATGACATCAGAAGTGGAGAATATTGCTCAAAAACATACATTTACACACAAAATGACCAGCAAACTCAACTTTCGGACGGCCTCTTACATTTTCTAGCTTAACAGTCACAGAATGGATGCACAGGATTGTAAGATATCAAAGGCAGTGAAGGATACATCTATGTTGCCTTCAGAAATCGATCAGATGAAGGTATCTTAGGAAACAGGAAGAGAAGCTAACTTTGGATTTGGACATGCCTTGATGCCTTCCAACCTTGAAATGTGTCCTCCGAAGGCAGCATTTTCCAGTTCTCGGACGCAGCCAAAGAAAAACTGCATAAACAAAACCAGCCCTGTTCCATTCGGAAGGACTTATGCCCTAATCCCTTCAAAGGGTTTACCCTCCGGATTCTGCATCATCTTAACGAGACAATGAAGGAGGCGCCTTCATCGCACATTTTGCACACTGGTTGACCCCCCCCCCAAAAAAGAGAAGAAGCTCACTGCAGAGCAAATGGGTGGAGCTTACATTAGCTAGACGTCCAGCGAGGGGGAGCTAACGTCCAGCGAGGAGGAGCGAATGTACAACCACACCCTAATCCTACTCTAACCCTACCCACAACTCTATTTCTCCACCCCACTTGACATCCAGAGAGGAGGAGCTGGCCATCATAGACTCTGCAGCAGTGTTGCCAAGTCCGCGGTTTTCCCGTTTAGAACGCACTGCAGAATGCATGCAAGCTACAGCAACAGTGGAGGCCTACATAGACGAGAGATTGTGCGGAGAGGTTAGAAAGTACCTAATTTGTACAACTCTAGCATGAAAGAATACAAAGATGTTTACATGGGTTGTAACTCATGACGAGAGATTGCTCGAAACTGCGCATGCGTCGAACACCTGTGTATGCGTACGAGTCAAATTAAGTGTACTCGACTGTTCGCGTACACTAGCGTATGCATTAAAAAACTAAATATACCCTGGGCTTTAAGCTGAAGAAAACGCAAATTCAAGCATGTACAGTAGAGGGCACAGCTTTGTGCTGCTGTTCTGGATTGCAGAAAAATAGGAACACAGTCCAAAGCGACTTACAAATGAGAACAGTAGAAGCAGTCAAATCAACATGAGTACAATACAAAAACAGTACTTAAGTGCTGTGTCATGTCACAGTTTCATCAGTTTCATCATTTTTTTAATATATACGCAAATAGATGGAAAAAGAATAGAAAGTTGAAAAAGAAAGAGTAAAATATAAATAAAAAGTGCTAAAATGTCTTTAGCAGTTTTTTTGAAAATGGCTAAAGACTCAGCTGCTCGGATAGAGCGTGGTAGGTCATTCCACCAACCAGGAACAGACCAGGAGAAGGTCCTTGAGAGTGATTTTGTGCCCCTTTGGGATGGTACCGCAAGACGCCGTTCACTTACAGAACGCAAGCTTCTGGAGGGCGCATAAGTCTGAAGTAGTTAGTTTAGGTATAGTGGTGCAGAGCCAGTGGATGTTCTGTAGGCAAACATTAGAGCCTTGAATTGGATGCGAGCAGCTATTGGCAGCCAATGCAAACTGATGAAGAGAGGTGTGACATGCGCTCTCTTCGGTTCGTTAAAGACCAGTCTTGCTGCAGCATTCTGGATCACCTATAGGAGGAAAAAAAAAATCCGTGCCGACGGTTTTGCAATCCGTTCCCTCAGTTTATAAACCGTGCTGACGAATTCTTAAACTGTTCCCTCGGTTTAACAAATCGTGCCCACGGATTAATAAATTTCCAATCCGTGCGCTCAGATTTTGCAAACCATACCCTCGGTTTTTAAATCCGTTCCCACAAATTCGTAATCCGTGCGCACGCTTTCGCAAATCCGTTCCCACTGGTTTGTAAAAACTGTACTAACTGATTTGTGGCCCCGCCTCTAATCTTTGCCGGCAGATTCAACCAGGCCACCTATTTAGGTGCGGGATGCATAGGCTATTGTAAATAAATAAACTTTATTTTAGAAAATGGAGAATTTCTTGAACTTCCATTCAGAATTTATTTGAGAATTTCCATTATTTTTATCTTTTAAAATCCATTTTGGCCAAAAAGCTTAGTATAATAAAATTACCAAAACAAGTCTTCATGTTACGAATGAATAGTAGCTACACAAACATTTCTAAAACTGTAAAAAGTTTATTTTATTTTATTTTTTTTAAATAAAGCATTCATTAATTATTTTATGATAAACATACTGTCTTAAGTACACTCATATAGTCATAAATATTGTTGCATTTAGGCTACATGCATTTAGAAGAAGAAAAGAGGAACAAAGAAATTAAAAGTCAGTCATACATAATGCCAGGTTTATTAGGCAATAATAATAAAGTGCTAAGATTATCACACATTTTTTGACACACATAATTCTTATTAAATCGTTGTATTACGCTACCCGTTGATAGAGAATCACTGTAGTTAATATAATTTGATGAATAATACACAATAAAACAATAAGTTTCGTTAACACGTACCTGGCCCAGGTGAAAAAATACTATAGTAATTTATAGTAAATACTATAGTGTTTTTGAACCATACTATAGTAAAGTACTTGAATTAATTTATTGTGGTAATTCTATAGTTGCTGTGATAATATAACAACTATAGTAATATAAACAAATTACTTTACCCAATATTGTACTTCTACAACTTTAGGGTATATTATACTACAATATACACTAGGCCTACAGTTTACTGTAGTAAAAACTAAAGTATACTACAGTATTTATAACAGTTTATCAGTTCACTATAGTTAATACTATACAGTATGCTGTAGCATTCATTAACGAAGTGTACAGTATACTACAATTTACTATAGTATGGTTCAAAAACACTAAATACTTTTACTATTTACTATAGTAGCCGATTTTTTCACCTGGGGGAGTTTGCTGTTCTTCTTCTAAAATGAATCCGTTAGTACAGTTTTTACAAAGCCGTGGGAACGGATTTGCGAAAGCGTGCACACGGATTATGAATTTGTGGGAAGGGATTTAAAAACCGAGGGTACGATTTGCAAAATCTGAGCGCACGGATTGGAAATTCGTCAGTAAATCTACATTGTAAAAAGCGCTATATAAATAATGGTGACTTGACTTGACTTGACTGGTTTGTAAAAACTGTACTAACTGATTTGTGGCCCCGCCTCTAATCTTTGCCGGCAGATTCAACCAGGCCACCTATTTAGGTGCGGGATGCATAGGCTATTGTAAATAAATAAACTTTATTTTAGAAAATGGAGAATTTCTTGAACTTCCATTCAGAATTTATTTGAGAATTTCCATTATTTTTATCTTTTAAAATCCATTTCAAAAATCAAAAACACTAAATACTTTTACTATTTACTATAGTAGCCGATTTTTTCACCTGGGGGAGTTTGCTGTTCTTCTTCTAAAATGAATCCGTTAGTACAGTTTTTACAAAGCCGTGGGAACGGATTTGCGAAAGCGTGCACACGGATTATGAATTTGTGGGAAGGGATTTAAAAACCGAGGGTACGATTTGCAAAATCTGAGCGCACGGATTGGAAATTCGTGCGTACGGTTTATTAATCCGTGGGCACGATTTGTTAAACCAAGGGAACAGTTTAAGAATTAATTAATTAATTAATTAAAGAATGAGCACGGTTTATAAACTGAGGGAACGGATTGCAAAACCGTCGGCACGGATTGTTTTTTTGTTTTTTTTTCTCTCCTATAGGTGACGTGCCGGGCTCCGTACTAAAGTCAATTTTGCTTATTTGAATGGATAAAATGTGAATGAAACATGGGGACAGGAGAAGTGTCAGCCAAAAAAAAAAAGAGAAGTTCTTTTGGCAAAGAGGTGCCAAAGGTGCACATAAAGTGAATGGCGAGTGTTGTATGTTACGCTGTTAAAATACGTATGAAATGATCAGTTGCTTGAATGCAATAAATGAGTCCAAATTATTGTGTAAAAATATATTTGTTCACCAAACCTTTGAAAATTTGTTTAAAAAAACACACACATTAAAGCTTGATTATGATATAACACTATTGCTGTAATGAGTCAGAAAAGTATTGATCCATTTGCAGTTTATTCTTTAACACAAGCAGTACAGAAAACGTAAACCAGGGAACAGGCAAAGGGTCAAGGCAGGCGGCAGACAGTAATAAACGATAAACAGGCAGGGGCGAGAATCACAGTCCAGAGGATCAGTCAACAATATAACAAAGTAGAATAAACGCTCAGAAATGACAACCGTAGCTTATCAAGACTTCACACAGGACTGAGAGTGAACTTTATAGTGGGTGAGACAGAAGATGATTGGCTGCAGGTGCAAGAGTAATCAGTCCCAGGTACGTGGGTTCATGGGAAATGAAGTCCAATGTAAACTAATATTCGGGTGAGGGCTCCCTCTGACGGTTCGGAAGATCTGGTGTAGGAGATTCGATCGTGACAATTGCACTGCATGCTTAATGTCATTTATTTATAGTCTTACTGCCTCTACCGCAACCCTATATAGGACAGAGGGTTTGGAAAATGAATGCATTGATTGATAGCTAATACGGTGATATTTGCTTACTTAACATATTTTACTTTACCGACAGCACACTGAACCCAAAAGCTTTCACGGCGATTTTTATTTATTCAAAATCAAATAACAGTTTGTTATTTGATCCCAAGGGACCACATGTAAACAAGCGGCTGTGACTGAATACTGCAGCTTAGTAGTTTAGCTTCATCTTTTTGACCACCAGATGACAGTAAAGTGTAACATGTGGAAAAGATCTGAGTAATGACCCTAATGTCAATATTCATTGTAGGCTATAGAAAGCAATTGCTTCAGGAATCTTGATTTCACCATAAACTTTTGAATAAACAATATTTGTGATGCATCGCTCCCCTTGAGAATCATATTAATGTAATGTCATCAGCTCTTTCCTGCATCAGTAGGTTTAACATCATCCACAGCAAATAATCATCATGTATCTGCTCTAACTTTGCAGGTGTAACAGTAAAATGATGTAGGCCTTCTGTCAGAAATGTAGGCAGTAAATAGGACTTGAATAAAACTGACATGAACTCTAGAGGTAAGAACTTCACTATGCACAAATGCAACTGCAATATGTTGAAATGCTGCTGACAACTGATGCCATAGTAAAAAAAATGCCATATATAAAAAAAGATATGATGAATGAAGACCCAGAGTTTTCAGAGTATAAAAAAATAAATTGAAGAAAATTTACTGAAGAATAGTTTGCCGTTTCATCAGCAGAAGCCAGCTCCAAGTCTCACACAGAGTTCTTAGGCCGCTCTGCGTACATTCACATTTCCACAACAATTATACTCTAACAGAGTCTACTAACTACGTCATTACTTAGGTAAAAATGATTCTGACTGGCTAAGAAAAAAATAGACAAGATTAGGAATCTTCCATACATGGACAGATAGTCAGAAGCATATCTCATAGGGGACCCTGGATTTAGGTACTGGATGTCTTGTTGGCTCCTTCAGGTCTCTGGCCAAATGCCATCTGTCCATTGATACCAATACAGGACCTACACAACACTAGCGCACATACACAGATACACATGATTCACATCTTCTTCAAGGCTGAAGTTGGCCTAGGCTCCAACTATAAACAGGAAAGTTTCTTAAAACATACTTATAAGTTGTACTTTTCTCTCAGTGAGAGTTACAGTAATTTCTGAATAATATTCAAAATTATTTTCTAGTGTTTTAAAAGGAAAATAAATGCTTTAACATAAGTTAAGAAGTCATTCAAATAATTTGATCGTACACAGAATCAAATGAGTAATCCTCTGATGTGATATATATGACACATGATGTTGGAGTATTATAAGCCTCTCGCGGTTCAGACAAATAGGGCTGTGTAACAAATTTAAGCTCCTCTTCTCTTATATCGAAATCCTCCGACATTTTACTTTAAAAATTATAATTTTCATTTCATTGGGTGAACTATCCCTTTAAGGGTTTTTTTCCTCGTTTTGTTTCCTCCAATTTAAAAAAAAAAAAAATTGTTATGCTTTATTTGAACATTTAGTTTACACTATGGAACAAAAAACTCAAAATATAACAACAATTAAGAATACATTTTTTTTTTTCAACTGGTGGTAGCCTACAGTTCTCATGACGTTTCCTGTCTTGTTGCAATCGTATTGTATTCGTCAGTGATGTAGGAGGAGCCATGTTTGGCGTTACTAAAAAAAAGGCGATACTTAAGATAACAGTAGGCTACTTTTGACTTGTCGAAAATGGACAACAAACCTAACATCATAGCTATTATTTAAAACTGAACTAACTTTTTTAACCCTTTTCTCGTGGTAATTTCTTGTAAATGATCCCCTGTGAAGGTATTTTCTTCTTCTTCTTTTTTTTTTCTCTTTTTGTTGCTTCCTTGATGCGATTATGAATGTAACAGTTGAATACATTGTGATCCTCTGAAAATGTTTATTATGTTAATAATGTTCTTGTTAATGCAATAAAAATAAAGAAATAAAAAAAACTTTTCGAAACGTGTCGACACATGATACCTAAGGAATACATTGGGATTCCGACCAGAATGTTGGTACGTGTGACGAAGTTGTAAATTACTATAAAGGATCAGCTGACAGCTTCAGCCGGTAGCGAATCGTCAAGACGCTCCAGTACTATAGCCTACCAGACATAGCCTATTCCAGTTCCCCAGAAGCAGATTAGAGTGCTGCTGCAATAAGAGTCGTTATATCTAATGCGAACTAATGCTAAGGTATCCGCTATTTGTGTTTCAGCTTTTTTTTTTATTTATTGTTACATCGGCACCTTCTGTACCGTCACTGTAACACGTACTGTAACTTCCGTGTTTCCACCCGTAGGTCCAGGCACACGAACGTGTCAAATAAAGGACCAGTTTTCTCAACAACAAAAAAAAGAAGAATGGGTCAGTCAGAGAGCGGGCACATTCATGTTGCTTCGAGGCGACGCAGATCAGACAAAGTAAGTTGGATTGAGAACTAACATTAAACTGGATTTTTCCCAGAGTATTAGAACTGAAAGCTAATCTTTCTTCCTCTATCAGTGCACAGTTCTGCAGTCAGATGTTCCAGATGTTCCTCTAGCTGTGGTTGAGGAGATCCTACTGAACCTGCCTGCACATCAGGTGGTGCGAGTCTGTCGGCTGGTGTGTCGTGAGTGGAAGGAGCTGGTGGACAGTGCTTCACACTGGAGAGAGCGCTGTCGGAGAGAGGGGATCCAGCCCTGTGATGCTTCCAGACACCCAGAGGACTGGCGCTTGTTTTATTTTCTAACTAAGAAACGACGGAACTTGCTCAAGAATCCCAGAGCGGAAGGTGAGCCACATAATTAAGACTGTACAATACATGTCAGTATAAAATAAAAGTTTGCATCAGTTTTTTTTTTTTTTTTCTTCCTGATGTTCTAATTAGATGATCTTCAAGGATGGGAGATTGTATGTAATGCAGGTGATGGCTGGGCGGTTGAGGGAAATAGGAAACCATTTCCGGACGACACAGTCACCAAATGTTTTGTAACATCTTATGGGTATGATTGATATTGTAGATCCTTCAAGAAAGTTCAATCAATCATGTAGCCAATCCTATAACCTATAAACTTTGTCCTCAGGTTATGTTTGAAGCAACAGCTGATTGATTTGAAGAAAGAAGGTTATAATACTGCTTTCATGGATCAACTGCAACCTCATATCAAAATATCAGACTGGTGAGCGTCACTCAAACTCCCATTTCGTGCTACAGTATGTTAGGTGGTGAATTTCATAATTTATTTTTTGATTATTTATTTTTTTGTGAATGACCTGTCCATCTGGGTCACATGTGTAGATTATTTTGTATTTTGTACTTTCCAGTCCTACTCCCCCATCTCTTTTAAACGTTGTTTAAAAAATGTCTCCATCAAAATCAACCTAATCTAGGTAATATGTTATAGGATAACATGAAAACAACAACTGTGGAAGAAAATAAAAAGTTATGGAAGGTCTAACACACACCGATGACAAGTGGTTATATTTTACAAAGTTATTGTCGTATGTATGTTGAAGTTTTGGATAGTAATATTACTTATGATGAGGTCTTTGAAACTATTATGTCAATGAGTAACGGAAAAGCCCCTGGTCCAGATGGTATTGAGATGCTGAAAGCATCATCACATATGTTATGTCCCATCATGCTTTATCTATATAACAAAATATTAGACACAGGTGACTTCCTAGAGGCTTGGTGCGAGGCTGTGATTTGCCCGTTATATATAATAGTGATAAAAACAATGTAGAAAACTAGAGAGGAATCTCTTAATGTACTTTGTAAAATTTTAAACGGGAGACTAGTATTTTATGTAGGAGTAAATAATATTTTTTATGAAGAACAAGCAGGTTACAGGTCAGGTTATTCCACAGTAGATAACACAGATAATTTACCTTACAGTCAGTCATTCAGAAATATACTACGAAGTGAAAAGGAAGGATGTATTGTATATTTATTGATTTCTCCAAATCTTTTGATAGGGTTCAACATAGTCTCTTGTAATTCGCTGGTATTGGTGGAAAAGTCTTTAGTGTACTGAAATCTATGTATTCTAAACTTAAATAATGCGTGAAAGGAACTGATGGTTTAATAGAATATTTTGGCTGGAGCATTGGTGTGCGACAGGGCTGCATGGTGAGTCCACTTTTGTTTAATCTTTTCCTAAATGAATATATAAAAGTGTTGAAGGAGAACTGTAAAGGTATTCAGATTAAAAGTATCACAGAAGTGCAGACCTTGTTATACGCTGATGATATGGCTAATATATCAGATACAACTGGAGGGTTACAGAAGGAAATTTAACAGCTGGAAATATTTTGTAGCCTTTACGGTATGAGAGAGAATTTGAGTAAAACAAAAGTTATGGTTTTTAGAAGAGGGGGCTCTTTAAATAAGAATGAAAAATGGTATTTTGTTGGTGAAAAGATTGAAATGGTTAATTATTATAAATATCTGATGGTACAAGAGAGCTACATTGCATCTGTATATAACATACAACTGTTACAACTGTTGTTCCTGTTCAGATGCTCATGTCATCATTTATCTATAGAAACAGGCAGATGGAGTAACACACCTGTGGCAGAGAGTATCTGTAACTATTGTAGGTTAACTTTGATTGCCTCTGTGATAGAAGATGAGAAGCACTTCTTGTATGATTGTTCTTTATGTGGATCTGCGTAAGAAATATTTGGGTGATCTCTTGTTTGTGATGTTTGTTTTGATGTGTAGTGTCACATGTTTGTGATTCGGAGTATTGCATGGAGATTGGCACTTTATACCATGGAATGAAGAAAAGAGCATCTGCCATCATGCTATTGTGATTCTATGGAACTATGGGCCAAGAGGCCATGTATTCCTGAAATAAATAAACTTGAAACTTGAAAAACCTGAAAACTTGAAAACTGCAATATTCTGTCATCATTTACTCACTCTCATGTCATTCCAAACCCATTTGACTTTCTTTCCTCTGTGGAACATATAAAGAAGATATTTTGAAAAATGTTTTTTGTCCATACAATGAAAGGGGTCTGTTGTTTTTTGGAATCATCAACTTTCAAAACATTATTTGTGTTCTTCAGTATCAAGAAATTCATACAGGTTTGGAATGACATGATAGTGAGTAAATGATGACAACATTTTTATTTAAGTGAACTGTCCCTTTAAGGTCCTAATATGAAAGCTTAATTTGTTAATAGGAAGATGTTTATTTGATGTTTGTCTGGTGCAGGTATGCCCCATGCCCTGACTGTGGAAGTGAGTATCAGATCTGTGTAGAGTTGCTTGATCAGAGGAAAAACCCCATCAGGACCTTTCAGCCTGAGAAAGTTATATTTCCATCTGGGAACAGTGAGCCGTGGTGTCAGGTGAGTAAAATAATACAGACAGTCCAGTTATTCCCCTGTAGTCAAACTAATAGTCAAAGCTTAACTGTCCCTGTGTTTGTTCTGCTTTATTTCAGATGACCCACGTCTTTAAGGATTATGGACCTGGAGTTTGGTTTATTAATTTTACTCACGGTGGGAAGGATACACGGTTCTGGGCAGGTCATTTTGGAATACGGATCACTAACAGTAGTGTGGAGATCTATTCAGCTGATGAGGGGTAGTGGGGTTTTTTAACTGCAAAACATATTTATTAAAGGGTTAGTTCACCCAAAAATGAAATTTCTGTCACTAATTACTCACCCTCATGTCGTTCCACACCCTTAAGACCTTCGTTCATCTTTGGAACATAAATTAAGATTTTTTTATGAAATCCAAGAGGCTTTTTTTATCCTCCATTGAAAGCAACAAAATTATTAATTAACTTCTCAAAATGAGTCTAAGGCTGAGAATCTGTCTTATGTTTAGTTGTTGGTACCATAGTACATTTCCCATAATATGTCCTGTCCTACTGCAGGCATATTGCATTTGTCAGAGTTGTGGGAGGGGCTATGATGCCATCAACAATCACTCCGTGTTCTATATTTTCGATAAACAGTAAACACGTGATCCCTAAGAATTAGATCCTGATTCAGCGGTTTTGGAAGTCCAGAGTCCTGCTACATGTGACTAATGAGATACCTAAACTGTGAACAAGTATATATAATGGACCTTCTGTCAATGTGAGCCAGTCACCAAGACGCTCCAGTGCCACACATATTTCAGTTTATCAAAAGCAGATTAGTGTGCTGCTGCAGTAAATGCTTAAAGTACTGTTGGAAAATCCCTTGTGCTCGCCCTAGATGAGAATCAAATAACAAAGTTGTCATCTCGTGACTCATGACGTGTCTTCAGCTATAATAACCCCTTAACATGTCAACTCGATCTCTAAATCATTCTCGCAATGCCAGTGACCAGAGACTCTAGACTGCCAGAGGCAGTGCTGAAAAGGACTAGTGGAAGACAATTACCTACGCAGTCATGAGGAATGTCCGGGCAGGCAGAAAGCACTGCAGTGCATACCGCTGGCAAGGGAGTCACATTTCACCTGAACACCAAGTTGCTGCAGCAACTTTTTAGTTTTTCGTGTATCCAAAAAACTGCAGTTTTCCATGGATGCCACAAGTGCATTCAAAACAGTGTCCCTGGCCCTCTCTGAACACTCCAGTGGCGCTTTTCCACTGCATGGTACGGTCTAGTACAGCTCAGTACAGCTCACTTTTTGGTGCTTTTTCACTGCATGGTACGGCTCGCTTAATAGTACCACCTCGGTTGAGGTTCCAAGCGTGCCGTACCGATACTAAATGTGACGTGTAAACACTGCAGATCACTGATTGGACAGAGAGAATCGTCACTACCAGTGCAATTGGATTTGAAACTCCAAACCCACTAGATTTAAAGTCAGTAACGGCAACCGCAGGATCATTTGTCCATGTAATTTTTTTAAAATTACTTGCTTTAAATGACCATCGCACGCAACTTGAAAAAAGAAGTGGCTGTATCATGGTCAGTAGACGAGGTGCAGACTGGTAGCTAGCCGAGAAGCGCATCCATGGCAGTAAAGGCGGCGCGACTATAATGATCAGTCTATAATCCCACCCACTTTGAAGCGGTACTAACTGCAGTGGAAAAGCAAATCAAAAGTAATCGAGCCATGCCAAACCGAACCGAACCGAGCTGAGCCGAGCCAAGTCGTTCCATGCAGTGGAAAAGCGCCACGAGAGGCCTGGTGGGCCCAATAGCCACACCCACAGTTTCAGTCGATCTGGATGTGGGTACTAAACTCTTCTTTCTAGCTGACTAAGTAGGTGTGGTCTGTTGGGTAGAGGACAAGGTGGTCCTATTATCAATGAAAACAGAGTCTGAAACATGACCTCGCAGGCCAATGTGGAGCCACTAACAGCAGACTGTGGCCACAGTCGTGCACTCGACATAGAGTCCTCCAAATCAGTGGTAACAGGGGAAAGCATATAGAGTCACTTCTGGCCAGTTGTGTGCAAATGCATCCAGACCCAGGGATCCCGGTTTATCCATCAGGGAAAACCAACAAGGGCAGTGAGATTGTTTGCGAACACCTCTACCGCTGTGGTCCCATATGTCCTCCATATCATTTGCACCTTCTGGGTGTAGAGTCCAATCTCCCTGCGCCTCAGAGTCCTGCACAGGTCCTCTTTGGTACATCCCGGATCCGCCCTGCACCCGCAGTACTCTACATCAGGCAGACAAAAATTATTTATTTTCTCTTGTAACACAAGCAATCAAAGGCAGTTGATGCATTTAAGAAAAATAGACATGCAGCCCAAAATGGTGGTGAACAGAAAAAAGGATGAGAATGTGCATCCGTTATGTAAATAATACAAACTTTTGCCTATATGTGAACAATCTGCCCATACAGGCTATTTTGAATCTGCATAAATAGGCTATACTGACACTTATAGGTCTCCATAAATTAAAAGAATATAGCCAAATCAGCCTATATTGTCATAATATTATATCAGAAATATTTTAACAGATTAAATGTGGCTGTCTCTCCTGAAACTCTGCAGTGTGTATGTGGATGTTGGTCCTCTTAGCAGCATGAAAAATAAAAGGGGAGGTGATCCACCCCATATATTAAAATAAAATGGCTAAAAGGTAGTGTAATCTGAATAACCTACAGTACAAGTACACAAACATTTCATCTTTGTTCATACCATATTTTATATCTTCAAACAGGGGTGAGAGAGACCATATCAAATGTATGATACCTTCTCAAAATAATCGGTAATAAGACTAACCTGTCTTATGTGCATGTTAGTAATTATTATTATTATTTTAACAGAGATGACATTTTTATAATATACAACTTTGTATACAATACACAAAGTGCATCAACAATATGTTCAATGTCATCAGAATACAGAGGAGAAAAAAATTAACAATAATTTGTTAAAGACTGAAAAAGATAAAATAAAATAAAAATAAGTAAAGACAGAAAAAAAGCATGAGGGTAAGATATTCATTTATACATCAATTAAGATTCTTTCAAGAAGACACAAAAAATTGGTTTGTTGTTGGTGAACTTTTGTGGGTATAAAATTTGCAAGAAGATCCGTTTCTGTGTGAACTTGGCAAAATGTACATCTCATATAAATATCACTTTTATATTTCTTCATGAAATGTTTGACAGTAAAATTTATTTATTTTCAAAGACACTTCTTTTACTTTATTATATTTTTTTTTCGCAAGGACCAGATTTATAAGTTAGTTATTAAAGATTTCAGAAATAAGGATACAGAAATAATATTTTAAATAATAAACATTTTAAATGTTTACTGTGGGACCCCCCTGAAATGCCACTGGGCTAGTTTTAAGGAACAATTGGGCGGGTTTTGTTGTGAAAATCTGGCATCCCTGATCGTATTATGTTCGTCTGTGCTGTAGGGGGCGCCAAGACGTCAAGTACAAGCTTATAACGAGACAGTATTGTGTACTTTAGATTTTGGGATCTCATCTCGGTAAGCACGTGGGAATACATTGGGAATCCGACCAGAATCCTGGTACGTGTTTGACTATTGGGATATCTAAGCTGGAAAATAAGTATAACGGATCAGATGTCAACGTCAACCGGCAGTGAGCCGTCAACACGCTCCACTGCCAGACACATTCCAGTTTTCCAGAAGCAGATTAGGATACTTCCGCATTAAGTGTCGTTATCGCTGGTTAGAAGGGTGATATTTGTCATATAACTAATGCGAAGGTATCTACTATTATTAGTGCAGTTTCAGCTTTTTACTGTAACATCGTCAGGCTATGAGACGTAACTTCCGTGTTTCCACCCGTAGGTCCAGACGTTCAAAAGTGTCAAATAAAGGACCTATGTCTTATCAAAAAACAAGAATGGGTCAGTCAGAGAGCGGGCACATTCACGTTTCTTCGAGGCAACGCAGATCAGACAAAGTAAGTTGCATAGAGAACGAACATTAAACTGCCCCAGACATAATGCAGAAATGGACTGATAAAGATTGATCCAGTTTAAGATGGTAGATGTTTTGGTAGTTTAGATGACGTCAAAACCCGGAGGTCTCCTGGTTAATATTCAATTCAATTCAAATATATTCACAATACATATAGTTTCAAAGCTGCTTTTCAGAAAATGCATGTCAACGTTACAATTCAGAGTAATCTGTTATCAGAGGTGACTGTGTCCAAATGATGTAATTTCAGAAATGTACATATACAAATCACGCAGTTAGCTAACCATGTATTAATTTAAGCAATGTATTAATTTAAGGTAGAAACAATCAGCTCATGGAAGTAATAAATACATGTTAAAAATGATTAGGATATATAACAAAATTTGGAATGGTGCATCCATCTGAAGTCCTCGCAGGGGTTGTGGTCATCTCTTCACAAATTTTGAGGCATCTAAAGTCTTCATAAGAGGCTGGATCCAAACTGGAGCTATTGTACTTTCTAGTTACCTCAGGATGGGCGTCCCGAGATAAAACGGAGAGGCAAATGGAGAACAATGTGTAGCTGCTGTTCATAACATTAACCAAAGATAGTCATGTGCTTTTGATCTGATATAACTGGAGTACAAGGATATGAGATGCATTATGTGAATGCTTGGCAAAAGTGATTCGTCTTTAATCTAGATTTAAACTGGTTGAGTGAGTCTGAGCCCCGAACATTATCAGGAAGGCTATAGAGTTTAGAAGCCAAATGTGAAAACACTCTCCCTCCTTTAGTAGACTTAGATATCCTAGGCACAACCAGAAGTCCAGAGTTTTGTGATCTTAAAGAGTATGATGGATTGTAAGGCGATAGAACATCGGGTAAATACACAGGAGCTAAACCATTTAGGGCCTTGTAGGTCAGTAGCAATACTTCTATAACTGATATGGAACTTATTAGGTAACCAGTGTAGAGATGATAAAATTGGTGTTATATGATCATATTTTCTTGACCTAGTAAGAACTCTAGCAGCTGCATTTTGGACTAATTATAGGTTGTTTATTAAGGATGCAGGACAACCAGTTTGCAGTGCATTACAGTAATGTAGTCTAGACGTCATGAATGCATGAACTAACTTTTCTGCATCAGAAACAGATAACATATTCCATAGCTTACCGATGTTTCTCAGGTGGAAGAAGGCTGTGTTTGTAACATATGAAATATGATTTTCAAAGGACAAGCTGTCTAATCTAACACCCAGGTCTTTTAACTGTAGAGGATGAAATAACAGTACATCCTTCTAAATGCAGATTGTAGTCTAAGAGATTCTGTGTATAGGTTTTTGGTCTTGATCTAAATTGAATTATTACTGGTCATCCAGTGTTTTAGATCTTTAACACACCAGTGTTAATTTTGACAGCAAATTTTGATTTAGTCATATTTTAGTCATTAGAAATTGTTTTAGTTTTGGTCGACTAAATATCATAAGATTTAAATCTAATTTAGTTAAATTGTAATGCATTAAGCATTTCTTTAACAATACACAGATCCTATACACTGATATAGGTAGCCTACATCTGATACTCCCCAAACTGTTTATGTTCACCCAGCTGTACTTTGCTCACCAAAGCGGACGGTTTTTGACCGTTCAAGTGCAAAAAGACATGAAAGAGCAAAATTCAGTACTTTTCAGGGATTGACACACTTATCATTGAGGTACTATTATAGTTTTCGTTTACAATTTTTATTAGATTTGACTTTTAGTTTTTCTGCTCTCATTGTAATTTTAGTTAAAAGTTTAAGTAATTTTTTGTGTTTTAGTTTTTGCTTTTAAATGAACACGTTTTTAATTTTGTTTAATTTATACCTCAGGTTAACCTAAAGCTTAGAAGCTAGATGAAATAAATAAGTTTACATTTTTTATATATTTATTTTTTATTTCAGTTAATGTTTATTTCAAGTAATGAAGATTTCTTTGGTTTTAGGTTTAGTTAGCTATAATAACCCTTATACTTATAAATATATGTGTCAAATAATGTTCTTAGTCTTTCCTTCCTATATAGAAGATACAGTAGTTTACTATGAATTAAATAGAAATTAAAATAAATACAGTTTATTGTGTAAACAAAATAACAATAATGACCAGGAAAAAATAGTAATTATAAACCATCCCGAAATACACCGTGACTCTTATTCTGAAATGTCTGCAGTCTGCACTGTAGCAGGCTGCTCATGAGGGTGTTAAAATAGGCATTCTTACAACCGTCTAAAATATTTATACCATATAAACATCGTGTAGTAAACACTGTCATAATTCATCAACATTAGCTTATAAGCAATCGCTTGGCATAAATGTGCGCTATTCACTCATTGCTAAGCAGTCTGAAGTGCAGCTGCGCGAGCCTGTAGAGTGCGCAACAGCGCCGCGTTTCCCGCGGTTAGATCAGCACGTTACACTTCAAATGTGCGCATCTTCCACACAGGACAGTAGTCCTGACTGGATATCTTCCCAAATCTCTTTCATTTTCTTCTCGTTTTTATTCGTTGACGAAAATTAGAGTAGATTTTAGTCATTCAAACCGCATTTTTATTTAGTCATTGTCTCGTTTTCGTCCGTGAAAAAATGTCGTTGACGAAATTAACACTGTAACACACTCTGTCAATTTGGATAATTTAGAGATTTCATCTGGTCGTGATGAGATATATAACTGACTATCATCGGCATAGCAGTGGAAAAAAGTGGCGGCATAAGAAAATAACAGAGGGCCTAACACAGATCCTTGTGGCACTCCATAATTTACTGATGATATCTTAGATTTTTTTCCCCGTTTAAATATACAAAATGGTAACGGTCTGATAGGTATGATCTAAACCACCCTAATGTCTGTCCCTAAATACCAGTGTAATATTGTAGTCGATCTATAGTGTCGAACTCAGCGCTAATATCAAGTAGGCTAACACTAGTTTTGAGATACAGCCTTGGTCTTTTTTTTTTTTTTTTTTTTGCAAGAAGGAGCACAATTGAGCCGACACCACCTTTTTAGTATTTTAGACATAAATGGAAGATTCCAAATGGGTCTGTAATTTGCTGATACATTTAGATCTAATTGTGGTTTCTGAATGAGAGGCTTAATAACTGCCAGCTTGAATGGTCTTGGGACCTAGAGATAAAGACGAGATAATAATATTGAGAAGAGGCTCTTCTGTAACAGGTAACAACTCTTTCAGAAGTTTAGTGGTTTATTGGATCTAATAAACATGTTGTTGGTTTAGACGCAGTGATCATTTTTTTTAGCTCTTCCTGTCCTATAGT
Source organism: Elopichthys bambusa (assembly GCA_037101425.1). Classification (NCBI taxonomy): domain Eukaryota; kingdom Metazoa; phylum Chordata; class Actinopteri; order Cypriniformes; family Xenocyprididae; genus Elopichthys; species Elopichthys bambusa. The sequence goes on from CM074451.1 coordinate 8,545,322, forward strand.
TGTAAAGCACTGCAACTGTTCTTGAGGGGCGATAATTGAGGCTGAATCATAAAATGCTGTCAAAGGTCGTACATTTACAATTGTATTTCTGATGCTTTTGATTTTGTCAGTGAAGAAATTCATAAAATCATTACTACTAAACTGTGATGGAATACTTTGACATTTTGTTCTTTCTAAATTACACACACCCATACCAAAAACACGAATTTTGAAGCAGTTAGGTTTATTTTTGGAAACTCATGTTTCTAATAAATAACTAATTTACAGTGTGCGGTTTACCTTGTAGAACAAAACGTCAAAGTATTGTGTTTACCACAGGCTTTACTTTACACATAAATTGATAAACCCCATATTAAAATCTTGAGAGAACCATTGGTGAATTAGTCTTGCGCATTTTGACGTCATCCATCAGCTGTTCATACAGGCTTAAAGGGGGGAAACATATCTGATGGCCAGCTAGAAACCAGCAACCAGGTTCCACAGCTGGATCTTCCAACAGGATTAGAACTGAAAGCTAATCTTTATTCCTCTGTCAGTGCACAGTTCTGCAGTCAGATGTTCCAGATGTTCCTCTAGCTGTGGTTGAGGAGATCCTACTGAACCTGCCTGCACATCAGGTGGTGCGAGTCTGTCGGCTGGTGTGTCGTGAGTGGAAGGAGCTGGTGGACAGTGCTTCACACTGGAGAGAGCGCTGTCGGAGAGAGGGGATCCAGCCCTGTGATGCTTCCAGACACCCAGAGGACTGGCGCTTGTTTTACTTTCTAGCTAAGAAACAACGGAACTTGCTCAAGAATCCCAGAGCAGAAGGTGAGCCACATAATTAATACAATACATGTCAGTATAAAAATATGAATGTTTGCACCAGTTCTTTTTTTCTGATGTTCTAATTAGATGATCTTCAAGGATGGGAGATTGTATGTAATGGAGGTGACCGCTGGGCGGCAGAGATAAATAGGAAACCATTTCCGGACAACACAGTCACCAAATGTTTTGTAACATCTTATGGGTATGATTGATATTTTAGATCCTTCAAGAAAGTTCAATCAATCATGTAGCCAATCCACACATGAATAACCCATAAACGTCCTCAGGTTATGTTTGAAGCGACAGCTGATTAATTTGAAGAAAGAAGGTTATAGTGCTGCTTTCATGGATCAACTGCAACCTCATATCAAAATATCAGACTGGTGAGCATCACTCAAACTCCCATTTCATGCTACAGTATGTTAGGTGGTGAATTTCATATTTTATGTGATGATTTTTTTTGTGAATGACCTGTCCACCTGGTTCACACATGGACCCTGTTTGCACTTTTTGGACCCTGTTGGCTTTCAAAACATCTTTTTTTTTGTGTTCCACACTAATGATAACAGAATTTTAATCTTTGGGTGAACTTTTAATGTAAGAGCGCAGTACCAATGTTACATACAAACCAATTTGAATATGAAAGCACAATTATGTGATGTCTTATCTGCAGGTATGCGCCACGCTTTGATTGTGGGTGTCAATATGAGGTCTGTGTAGAGTTGCTTAATCAGAGGAAAAACCCCATCAGAACCTTTCAGCCTGAAAAAGTTCTGTTTGAACAGTGGAACGATGAGCCGTGGTGTCAAGTAAGTAGAATTATACTTAGAATTATTCTCCTATAAACAAACTAAGAGTCAAAGCCTCATTGCCCTGGCATTTTTTCTGCTTTATTTCAGATGACACATGTATTTAAGGATTATGGATGTGGGGTTCGGTTTATTCGTTTCACTCATGGAGGGGTGGATACACAGTACTGGGCAGGCTGGTATGGAATACGACTCACTAACAGTAGTGTGGAGATCTGTCCATCTGTCCAGAGATAGTGTTTTCCTGCATGATTTTTTTACGTTCCTAAATTTACCAGGCACTATATTGCAAAGCTCTGCTGTAAATGTTAGTCACTATATGCATGCAGCCACAGACATGCACTGTTTATGATGTGATCAATTACTTAAGTGCAATAAATGACTCTAAATGAAGTTACTGTGTGTGTCATGTTAAGCGTTGAAACTCTATGGCCCTGTCCCAAATGGCACACTTAATATGCACTTTAGGTTTTGTGGATTTACAATGGTTGCTGTGTGTGTGTGTCCTTTAAGTCCATGAGACCGTAGGGTGTCCCATTTTTCATTTTAGGATTCATAAGGGTGCTTGTGAGTGCCCCCTTTCCAGTCAATATGTGCCCTCGACGCGCACTTTTGCCGGGCCCACACTGAAGCGAGCTCCGCAACAGACTTGTTCCTGACAGTCAAAGCGGCAATACGTCACGAAAGTGCGGACTCGTAGGAAGACCACGAAGGGTGCCATTGGGGACAGGGCCTATATCAGGGGTGTCCAAACTACGGCCCGCAGATGAATTTCAAACAGATTGTCTATTAAAATTTATTATACGTGGCCCGCCATGCACAATTTACAAATTGTGCAGTTTCGCAATGTCAACACAAGGTACTAGATTTTATGCCAGCAGAACGAAACAGCGGGTGTGTCTTAATCAGCTCCCTAGCTCGTGTACACGAATTCGGGCACTGATAAGGACAGTAAAGGATGTTGGTTCACTACACATTGGGACACTTATGATTCTATTTCCGGCGACGTGACAACGAGTTCGGCGTAGAGGTCTCCGGTACAAGCTGCAAATCTCTCTGTGATTTAATTCAGTTTAAAGTCAGTTGAAACAGCGCTGACTTAATCAACAACACTGTCTGTTTCAAAAACTAACCAAAAAAAGTAAACACTAAATGTTTAACGTTCTATATTGTCAAAATATATATTTGCAACAGTTCTATCATACCTAAATTAAACTCAGTACAAAGAAAAAAAATCTCTTTTGAATTCCTATTTGCTGATGCAGAAGCAGAAGTCAACAGCACGTAAATGTCAGAATGTAAAATTAATGATTTTATTATTTAAATGTGATACATTTTTGTTTTTACTTTATAAATGAACGCAGAATTAGCATCTTCTAGTACAAATGCACAGTTCTCACATTTATTTATGCCTTATATTGTGATCTCACATGCAGAATATTTTAGTCCAGAGACATGTGACGCATATATATAGGCTCAACTAGGCCTACATACATGCATGCACAGTTTTAACGCATCTTTAATCGCTTTTTTGGTTATTTCATGACTTAATATACGACAGAACTACGACGTTGCATGCTCGTAGTTTCTTTTGCGCTTTATTTATAGTGAGTAATATACAGCGCGCCGCATTTGCGAGTGATTGAAAATTGCGCGGTCTTGCAACCCACCAGTTGAGAAACATTTACGTAAGTTATATATAATGTTCGCCGTTCACTGTTGTTCTGCTGAAGCTCATTCAGCACCTGTATCATTTCCGCGCGCGTTTGACTTGTTGAGTTGGAGTGCGCGTCTCAAAAAAAGTCTCCCGTTTTTTGTGGTCTTAAAGAGACGGTTCTGCGTTTAAATAAACGCAATTCTTGTCAACAAAAAAAGTAGACAGAAACAGCAGTTGTGAGCGGGGTGGCCAGCGGGTGGCTCCGCCCCTGCGAGATGGGCCGACTGACCCGATCAGAGGTTATTCAAATTGGACGTTCAGTCAAAATCAAGCACGTCGACAGAGAGAGTGCAACACGAGCTAACTTAATTGTCAGTAAAAATTAGATAATGGACCGTAAAAAAGGAAAGGCGGTGCAGAAAAACTTAGAGAAAGCAAAAAAAGGCTCTCAAGTCCGACGATGTCAAATGCGTAAAATTAACCTAACTCTTTTCAAAAGGTTTAAATTCGGCTGCTGCAGCGCCAGCGGAGGACAGTACCGTAGAGGTAAGAAAAAAAAAAGAAAAAAAAATACAGCTAGCTCAAGTCATTTTCACACAATTCATGCTAACGTTACTTCTGCCAGTTAGCTCCAGTGTTGTAGACAGTAGCCTACACTATTAAACAGTTGTAAGCTTAGCGTAGAACCCCCGTATATTTTAAAATGTCATGGTTTCTTGATAATTGGTTACAAGTGTTAGCTAGCCTGTTAACGTTACTGAATTGTGTGACTGAAATATCCAAGTGAGTAGCCTATCGAAATATCAGCAAATAAGGTGGGATTTAGTGTAAAGACTGCTGTAGGCTATTTGCAAGTCTGAAACGTCAAAAACCTATAGCAATAGACAGGTTTCTGTGCAATGTCATCACAGAGGTGCGCGCGCAACTAGGGGCAGAAAGACTGGGGTCAAGCCAGCCGCGGTTTGAAAATACACGGTCAAGCCAGCCGCCAAAAAAAAAAAAAAAAAAAGTATGTGCGCCTATTACTATAAATACGGTAATTTCAGGAACAGCAGAGATCTATTTTCTTTATTTTTTCTTTCTAATAAATAATACATCTCTTTATTTCTTTCTTTCTTATCTATCTTTTTTTCGATTATATATCCATCTCTTTCTTTTTTCTTTCTAATGTTTCTTTCTCTTACTGTATCTTTCTTTTTTCTAATATCTCTTTTTCTCTTGGCCTTTCTTTACATTCACATTGTCTTTGATGGTTGTGTATATCTTCAACTAATATTTTTTTTCTTCTTCTTTTATAGGTCACAATACAGTATGCATATCTCATATCTATTCTTTTTACTGCAGCAGTTTTGAGATATTTCACATTATTTGACTTCAAAGGCCTATAAATACCTCATTTCAAATAAGTAGAAAAAAAGAATGGTCTGTTTCCATAGGGGACGTCCCATACAGTATGCATACCTCATATGAGTATATTTTACTGCAGCATTTTTTAGATCTATCACATTATTTGACTTGGAGGCCTATAAAGACCTCATTTCTAATAAGTAGAAAAAACGAATGGTCAGTTTCTATAGGGGATGATCCATACATTTACTGCTGCAAGTTAAAGCTAGGTTTAAGTTAAAGCTAGGTTAGTCACTCACTGTGAAACCGTTTCAGAGACTGTTAGGTCTGATGTCCAACGTGATACCTTTTGGCCTGTTTTACATGAGACCTTTGCAGTGGTGGTTCAAAACCAAGGGGTTCTCCCCCAGGGGAAACCCATTTTGCATCATCAAGATCATGCGGCAATGCCTTTGTGCTTGTGTTGTGGAAAAAAAACCTTGGTTTCTTGGTTGGGGGCTCCTTGTCATCGTGTGACGCTTACAGCAGATGCATCTCTCACCGGCTGGGGGTGAGTGGTCGCTCAGCTCAGGGTCTGTGGAGAGGCCATCACCTTTCCTGGCACATAATCCAGTTGGCAATGATGTGTTCCTGGCACTCAAACACTTCCTCCTGCGTTCACGCCCTTTATGCAAATTGGTACACCAGATCCTCTTGTGGGCCCATGGGAAACTACTGTCAGTCAGAGCAGTGTACATCGGGAATGTTATGTTCCTAAGGTTCCCACTAATGTAGCAGGCCCTATTATACTGCAGGCCTCCTGTCCTCCTCCTTTCCAGGATTCAGACCAGGAGAAACTTAATTTTCTCTGTCCTTTCAGAGCTTTAGATGCATCTGCAATCTGATCAACTCTTTGTGTGTTTCGGGTCCCCTCGAAGAGGGCACCCTGCATCTAAACAAACTTTAAGTAAGTGGATAGTCGAGGCTATCTCACTTGCGTACAAGTCGGCTGGCCAGCTGTCACCTCTTATGGTCAGAGCCCACTCTACTCGGAGTATGGCTGCCTCTAAGGCTTTGCTTTTTGGAGTCTTTCTTTAAGAAGTGTGTGATGCGGCAGGTTGGTCTTCGTCGCACACGTTTGTCAGGTTTTATGACCTGGATCTGACCTTGACCCCCATTTACAGAAAAACCCACAGAGACTGTTTCTACAACTAAAACAGCATTGAATTGTTCCAAACAATTTGTATCAAACATCTTTCAACTGCATAAATTTTATATCATGTCTACACATGCTACATGTAACCAGTGATGCTTTAGAACACCCACAATTCATGTAAATGTGATAACTTTTGAATGATTGATTAAAAGTATGTCTTGTTTGGAATGAATTTAAATCTCTAATGTATGTTTAAATCATGGCTTGAATGAAATCTGTGTAAAATGTATCATATTCCATTTAATAGAAATCATGTCTAAACGGTAATCTCTGCCGAAGCCGGCGATTCCAGAGACCGGAGATAACGCATATTTTATGATTGGGGGCGGAGTAAAGCCACCTTTGAAACAAGACGATACTTGATTGGTCAGAACTCCTCACAGAGGTGGGACAAACACCAAAGTTTAAATAGTCACATCACAAGACAGAGAAGTAGTAACAAAAAAGTCTATGACCAGAAGAAAGACCAGACTGAGCTGAAGACAAAGGACAGACAAGCAGCTCATTCAAGCCATCCAACTTCTACTCACTTTTCATTTCTTTCACTTAACTTTCTTTTCCATTGAGAGTCTTGTGCCGCAAAGTTTAACTAATGACTTTTGCCACCTCAGCTTTAACTCCAGCCACGACAAGAGACTTCATTTCATTTGCCAGCACGCTCAAACGTGATTGGTTTTTACCTAACCACAATCCGGACCTGAAAAGATCCTGCAACAAATCATCGACTCGGAAAAACCCTTCTCTCCATTTGAAATCAACAAGCAAGTACCTCCAGATTCTAACACTGAACTGGTGCATTAAATTAATGATTCATGGTTCGTTCAGGTCAGGTCTTTTAAAGTGCATATTTTGCTAGAAATCATGCTCATCATTTCATTCTCTCTCAAAACTCTTTTTATCATTTCCTTTCTTTCTGCAATGTGTATGAATGTTTGCGTGTTTGTGTTAGATTAGTTTGTGTTATAATAAATAAAGTCTCTTGTAGATTTTTAAAGAAAGTGTCTTGTATTATGTGCTCGAAAATGTAATGTCTTAAACTGTTGATCTTAAAGTTACCGCACTCTAATGTTTTCACGATAGTGGATATTAATATCCGCTATAAGAGCTTATTACGGCCTGAGCAGATGAACGCTGTATGATTCAGTTGCTCGGTTGTAAACTAAATGACTCTTTATAATTCCTTATAAATAAATTATTTAATTTCAGATGAAGTCGGTCCTACAACGAGTTCCCTTGAAAGGGAACATCTCAGGTTACGTATGTAACCATGGTTCCCTAAAGGTAACGAGCGTACCTGTGACCGACTTTGACCTATCAGAAGCTGACTCTGTTTGGTTTAGGTGTGCTTTATAGTTTCCTGGTCATGACGTCACCTGCCTATGATGCCATTGGACTGATTTCACATGTGCTTCACGACACAATCATGCAGAGGCATTCACAAAGCCCTTGATGCAGCGTCTTGTTCCCTCTCAGGGAACCAAGGTTACATATGTAACCTAAGAAGTTTTTTTAGGTCCCCTACAAGAGCTGACTATGTATTTTTTTATACTTATTAGGACTTCATAATGTCCTTGGAAAATTGCATATTTCTCCTAAAAACAGTTAGATTGCTACATATGAAGTGCATATATAATGTGGGATGCCCCCTACAGGAATATACCATTCATTTTTTCGACTGATAGGAAACAGGGATTAGCTGGGCATTACTGCCTGATGCACCTCCACTGAAACTGACCATTAGTTTTTCTTTTACTTATTAGAAACGGGGACTTTATAGGCATCTAATCACATTTTAAATGACAGATTATTTTCATTATACTAAGAGAAACAATGTGAAGTTGACAGTTTAGCCACTGGTTTGATTTAATGACACGTAGACAAAGAACATCTGAGTGTACATGAATAATTACATATCAGATCAGGCATTAGAATTAACACAGTTACTTACATTACTGCCAAGTCCATATAGAAAAAAGTATGTTTGCAAAGTCTGCGCATAAATGTGATTTGATTTACAAAAGAATCCACAGTGAAATCGTGAATAAAAATAAATAAAGCTCAACTGAGACATTGTTGAAAATAAATAACCATATTCTCAGCATTAGGATCCTTTGAAAGGTAATGTTATTTTTAGTCCTGTATCGTTCTTCTCTCCTCCTCATCTCACTAACACGCCAGTGGGCGGGGCTAACGTTACAATGATGTAGGCGTTGATTACTTCTGCAGAGGTGGTGTTTCACCTATCTATCATAGGCATTCCAGGATCAGTCGTTCGCTGGGCCTTGTGTCAATAAAAGCTTTTATTGGAAGTTTTCAGTTCTGAAACTTACAGGATATTCTTATAGTACGATGACCTCTTATATATCAAAAGCTCAAGGAAAAGTTGATTTCTTAATGCATGACCCCTTTAAAAATTTAAAAATCTGTTGGTATACACAAACAAAAACACACAACTATTACTGCTGCTACTATTTATAGTTTTTGCTATATATTTTATTCCCTTTTGTGCCATTGTTATTACTTGTTTATATTAATGTGTATTCCAGTGTTGAGAGCAGTCAGTGAGAAAACATTTTGCTGCAATGTTTACATCCTATACTGTGTTCAGTTAACCAGGATGTTGCTGGAATCAGTACAGCCAGAGACCCCTGGTCTTCCAATACCAGTGCTGCGAGGAAGGATGCTACGGTAGGCCTAGCAGAGACAGGGAGTGTGGTAGATGCTCACCAGTCTGATATTTTGATATGAGGTTGCTGTTGATCCATGAAAGCACCACTGTAGCCTTCTTTCATCAGCAGTGACACACAAATGTACTTTGGGTTTGTAATTAACTCTGCAGTAGAGGGGAACACATATGACAGTAATCCTAATGATGTCTACATGTAGATACATTTGAACTTAACTGTACATTAGGTCATAATTATTCATAATTATTAATTAGGTCCCCTATAATTGTTTCATAAGCACATATATTTATCCAGAACCAGAATGAGGCAAAGCCTAGCACATCCAGATAATGATGACACTCAGGCCCATAGTCAAGTTGAGGAAAAAGAGCAAGCAAATGAAGCAGAGCACACAGAGAGGCAACAAATAACAACATAGTAGAAAATGACAGCAACAGCAGACAAACAACATAAACAGATGTCGCACACAGACTCTACAACATCCTCAGATTATTTTTCTTTTGTTTTTACTGTATGTGTAAATTTGTTAAAAATGTGTGCTCTTTAAAAAGTAGTAATAATTGTTTGCCAGTCACATAAATTAAATGTTTTAATATCTGTTACATACGGTACTGCTTATATAATTTCACCATCTGTACACAAATGTAAGTAGTAAATGCGCATGACTGTGGGGGGTTGTGGGCTCTGTGTTGCTATAGTGCTAGGGCTGAATTTTTGTCCCAGTCCACCCCTGATCATAGCTGATGGCCAGCTAGAAACCAGCAACCAGGTTCCACAGCTGGATCTTCCAACAGGATTAGAATTGAAAGCTAATCTTTCTTCCTCTGTCAGTGCACAGTTCTGCAGGCAGATGTTCCTCTAGCTGTGGTTGAGGAGATCCTACTGAACCTGCCTGCACATCAGGTGGTGCGAGTCTGTCGGCTGGTGTGTCGTGAGTGGAAGGAGCTGGTGGACAGTGCTTCACACTGGAGAGAGCGCTGTCGGAGAGAGGGGATCCAGCCCTGTGATGCTTCCAGACCCCCAGAGGACTGGCGCCTGTTTTATTTTCTAGCTAAGACAAGACGGAACTTGCTCAAGAATCCCAGAGCAGAAGGTGAGCCACATAATTAAGATTGTACGATAAGTGTCACTATAATGAATTTTTGCTTTGGGTAATGTTTTCTTTCTAATGTTTTTATTAGATGGACTTCAAGGATGGGAGAATGTGCAGAATGAAGGTGACTGGGTGACAGAAGAAAATAGAAAACCATTTCCAGACAACAGTGTCACTAAATGTTTTGTAGCATCTTATGGGTATGTTTGATATTTTAGAACTTTCTGCAAAGTTTTGAGCTCATTTCATTCAGTCGATGTTACAATATGCAAATAAATTAGTAACCAAGCCAATCCACACATAAATCACCCATAAACCTTGTTCGCAGGTTATGTATGAAGGAGCAACTGATTGATTTGGAAAAAGAAGGTTATAGTGCTGCTTTCATGGATCAACTGCAACCTCATATCAAAATATCAGACTGGTGAGTGTTCGCTCAAACTCTCATTTAATGCTATAGTATGTTAGGTGGTGGATTTCAAATTGTATGTGATTAATTCTTGTGAATGACCTGTCCATCTGGTTCACATGAACTATCCATTTAAGAACACAGTACTACTATTAAATCTGGTTCTAATATGAAAACAATTTTTGAACAGAACCACATTTCTTTGATGTCTTACCTGCTGTTATGCACCACGCTCTGATTGTGGGAGTGAGTATCAGATCAGTGTAGAGTTGCTTAATCAAGAAAAGAAACCCATCTGTACCTATTGTCCTTATAAAGTTTTCTTTCAACAGAGAGACAATTATCCATGGTGTCCAGTGAGTAGAATAATATTGATAGTCCAATTATTCCACTGTAATCTAACTAATAGTCAAAGCGTAACTCTCCCGTGTTTGTTCTACTTTATTTAAGATGACCCACGTCTTTAGGAATTATGGATGTGGGGTTCGGTTTATCCTTTTCACTCATGGAGGGTCGGACTGGTATGGAATACGACTCACTAACAGTAGTGTGGAGATCTGTCCAGCTGCAGAGAAGTAGTGTTTTCCAGAGTGGGTTTTTTTTGTTGTTTTTTTTTACATTTACTAAATTTAACAGCCACAAAAGTGACCTTCAGGTGAGTAATTCTAATGAATTCTAATATGTCAGAAGGAGATATAACAGGCATCACATTACAAAGGTCTACTGTAAATGTACTCTGTTCCAATAAACATTGTTGTACTGTTAAAGCTAAGGACTACAGCCATAGACATGCACTGCTTAGAGGGTGAGCGACATTACCAAAATCTTATATCTGTCACGTGCTGGTGGCTGAGTGAATGCACACGACGAAGGAATGGAAATCAAAATAGTCTTTAATAACTCTAAACAGAACACTCACTTTAATACAAACAATACTGGACAAAGGAACTGAGGAAACACAGGACTTAAATAGACAGGGGAAGATTAACTGAAACAGAACAGGTGTGCAGGAAACGGAGCATTAAACGAGGAAACTAACTAGGAAATCAGGCAGGAAAAACAGGGAACAGAACACTGAGAAAATTAAACCAAAATAGGCTGTACATGACAATGTCACGATATGAGTAATTTTATGTAACGATAACAATATATATCACAATTGCTTCAAATTGAGTATCTTTCGCATCTTATCGTGCTTGAACAGTTTAAAGTCGCTTGAATAAAATATCTAAAGGAAATATCTTCATCTCATATGAGTGTACATAATTTTAAATGTATAAGTCAAAAATGAATTTTCATATATTTTTAAGTTTTAACATTTTTATAAATATGTTCTTTATTGCAGAACATATTTATTTATTTTTATTAATTAGGGGTTCAAGAGTGTAGTGCTGAAACCCTATTGTAATTGTTAAATTTTCCAAGGTTCAGCATTCTCCCCTAAAAGTGATCGGGCAGACCAAACCGTAAGTCATAGAGACTTAAAAATTTGAGGGCTGGTAGTATTCACACCGTCTACAACGTTAGCAAGGCTCGCCCCGATCGGCCTGACGGGGCTCTACAGTGGTCAAAAGTACGAAATGGCTCATAACTCCTGAACCATTAGGCCTAGGCTCAGGTGTCTTATATAATTGGTATCCTTGGCTTAATATGGACACAATGCATGCCTAGGATTCGCTTGGTGAAATTTTCGGGTATTTTGGATTTTTTGAAAAACCTACTTTTGCGAACTAGTCCTAGGTTTTTGACCCAATCGGAACCAAACCAGTGCAGCAACATTCTTTGGAGTATGATTGTCAATAGTTATCAAAAAAAGTTGAAATTCCAATTCATGGTCCCTGAGGGCCGCCAAAACATTCTAAGTGGGAGGAGCCACTTTTACTAAAATGGCTAAAACTCTTGAACGGAATGAGATATTTTCACCAAGCTCCTATGTAGAAGCACATTATATGGTCGTGTGAAAAAGGACGAGGTGACTGGCCACTTGGTGGCGCCATAACAGCAAGAAAACATGAAAATGGCTATAATTACTTCACCGTTAGTCTGATCGACTTGAAAATTGGCATGCAGTGTTTTTGTCCGAGGTGCCATGATTGTATATGAGGACACAAAAAATACATGCAAACTTTTATCACTCTATAGTTGGTGCTATAGCTGTTAAACAGCTTTAAAGACCATATATTTCCGATGGTAAATTCCCTGTATTTGCTGTAAATGGTCTATTCCTTCTATAATTTAAGTGGTTATATGCTTGCTAAACAAAACATAAAAAATTTTTTTGCGCAAGTGCTTAAAGGCCTTCGAGAGCTTGAACCCCGTTAATTGCTGCTTGCAGCTATATTTAATTATATTTATCAAAATGCATAATACAGACACAAGATATATGTAGGCATATTATTAAACAAAACATAAGTACTTAGTACAGGTCTGCCGTCAAGACTCTCCACCACAAGACATATTCCAGTTTTCCAGAAGCAGTTTAGGGTGCTGCTGCATTAACATTCATTATAACTGGTCAGAAGAGCTTGACATATAACTAATGCAAGGGTAACTTCTATAATTTGTGTTTCAATTGGTTTTCTGTATCGTCAGAATATGAGACGTAACGTCTTTGTTTCCACCTGTAGGTTGAGATGCACAAAATCTAACTTGTTTAAGAATGCCAGCGCACAAGGTGATTCATATAATTAAGATTGTACAATAAGTGTCACTATAATAAATTTTTGCTTCAGGTAATGTCTCTTTTTTGATGTTCTTATTAGATGGACGATTGTACGTAGTGGAGGTGACTGGGTGACAGAAGAAAATAGGAAACCACTTCTGGACACCGTCACCAAAAGTTTTGTTACATCTTATGGGTATGTTTGGAAGTTTCAGTCAGTGTTACAATATGAAAATAGATCAATCATGAAGCCAGGTCACACATGAATCACCCATAAATTTTGTCCTCAGGTTATGTTTGAAGCAACAGCTGATTGATTTGACAAAAGAAGGCTACAGTGGTGCTTTCATGGATCAACAGCAACCTCATCATCATCAGATTGGTGAGCGTTCACTCAAACTCTCATTTCATGGTACAGTATGTTAGGTGGGGAATTTCGTATTGTATGTGATTAGTTCTTGTAAATGACCTGTCCATCTGGGTCACATGTGCCTTATGCTGGAATTGTGCTTGAAAGTATGAGTGATATTATGTTCATATTTCATTTCTTTTTTTTTTTTTTTTATGTTATATTATGTTTTTGGCAGATTATTTTGTATTTTGTACTTTCTGATCCTCAATAAAGGCAGAAAAGCCCAAAATAAATCTTATTTCTTAATGTAAAAATTGAATTTAAATGTTATTAAATGGATAGTTCACCTAAAAATGAAAATTGTCATCATTTACTCACCCTCATGTCATTCCAAACCCATATGACCTTCTTGGTTCTGTGGAACATAAAAGAAGATATTTTGAAAAATGTTTTTTGTCCATATAATGAAAGTCAAAAGGGTCTATTGCTGTTTGGATACATCAACTTTCAAAACATCATTTGTATTCTGCAGAATAAAGAAAGTCACACAGATTTGGAACAACATGATGGTGAGTAAATGATGACGACATTTTCATTTTTGCACGAACTGTCCCTTTAAGAACACAGTACTAGTGTTCGGCACAAATCAGGTTCTAATATGAAAGCCCAATGTGTTAGGAACACTTTTATTTGATGTTTGTCTGTGTAGAGAGTATCAGATCTGTGTAGAGTTGCTTGATCAGAGAAAAAAACCCATCAGGACCTTTCAGCCTGAGAAAGTTATATTTCCATCTGGGAAGAGTGAGCCGTGGTCTCAGGTGAGTAAAATAATACAGACAGTCCAGTTATTCCCCTGTAATCAAACTAATAGTCAAAGCTTAACTGTCCCTGTGTTTGTTCTGCTTTATTTCAGATGACCCACGTCTTTAAGGATTATGGACCTGGAATTCGGTTTATCAGTTTCAGGTTCTGGAAGGACCATTATGGAATACGGGTCACTAACAGTAGTGTGGAGATCTATTCAGCTGAGGGGCAGTGTTTTCCAGCAAGAGTTTTTTTTTCCTGAAAAACATATTTATTAATTTGACCAAATAATTATTTTTATCAAAAGGCACAATGCAGATACAAGACATATGTAGGCATATCATGAAACAAAACATTAAAAATGAAAATAAAGTGCAAATGTTAACTATTTCTGGTCCGCCCACTTGAAACCGGCATCAAGCAGGCATTGGGCTTGTTAATGAGGACAGTAAAGACCACAGCCTCTAGCATCAGTCGTTAGTATGCCTCTTTAGGCCAGGGGAGTGAGGTTTATCTCAATAATTCTACAGCAAATTATACTTTACAAACAAATCAAACCACTATTTAATTTTGATTTGCTCAGTCCAGAGCTTATGAAAATCATTTTAATGAATTTCTAAACATACAGTGTTGTGATCTGAAAAAACCTAAATTTATGAATTAAATGTTTTGTCAAAATTATAGAATGATTTAGAAAATGCACTAACATTCATCTTTATTCATCTTTATCTTTTATTACTTTTAGTTGTATATCAGTTGGTTTCTTGTAATACATGAAAATGTGAAAGTTGTGTTTCTACCTGCAGGTCCGGTCTCACAAATCGTAACTTGCTCAAGAATCCCAGTGCACAAAGTGAGCCACATAATTAAGATTGTACAATAAGTGTCACTATAATGATTTTTTTCTTCAGGTAACATCTCTTTTCTGATGTTCTTATTAGGTGGATTTGAAGGATGGGAGATCGTACAGAATGGAGGCGATGGCTGGGTGACAAAGAAAAATGGAAAAACATTTCCGGTTGACAAATGTTTTGTAACACTTTACAGGTATGTTTGATATTTTAGATCCTTTAAAAAAGTTTTGAGCTCATTTCATTTCAGTCAGTGTTACAATATGAAAATAAATCAATCATCAAGCCAATCCACACATGAATCACCCATAAACTTTGTCCTCAGGTTATGTTTGAAGCGACAGCTGATTGATTTGGAGAAAGAAGGCTACGGTGGTGCTTTCATGGATCAACTGCAACCTCATATCAAAATATCAGACTGTTGAGCATTTGTGAAACTCCCATTTTTTGCTACAGTATCTTAGGTGGTGGATTTAATTTTTTTATGTGATTTTTTTTTTTTTTTTGTGAATAACCTGTCCATCTGGGTCACATGTGGTATGCTCATCCTAAGTAATATATTATATGTTTATATTTAAATATTACATTTATGTTATGGGCGGTGTTCTAATTTTATGTTAAAAAAAAAAAAAAGAAAAGAAAGAAAAGGCACAAGACAAACTGAATTTGTCATTAAGAACACAGTAACCTAACCAGTGTTAGGTACAAATCATCTCTTCTGGTACAGGTATACTGCACACTCTGACTGTGGAAGTGAGTATCAGATCTGTGTAGAGTTGCTTGATCAGAGAAAAAAACCCATCAGGACCTTTCAGCCTGAGAAAGTTATATTTGACTATGGGAACAGTGAGCCGTGGTGTAGAATAATATCGACAGTCCAGTTATACCCCTGTAATCAAACTAATAGTCGAAACTTAATTGCCCCTGTGTTCTGCTTTATTTCAGATGACGCACTTTTTTAAGGATTATGGACCTGGAGTTCGGTTTATTCGTTTCACTCATGGAGGGAAGGATAGACAGTTTTGAAAGGGCCATTATGGAATACGGGTCACTAACAGTAGTGTGGAGATATATTCAGCTGCAGAGAGACATGAACTGCTAATCAGATGATGAATTACTTGAATGCAATAAATGATTCAATCTCAAGTCACATTGAAGCTTAATTATGAAATAAAATTTGCATTAATGTAATTTATGTAGTATAGGATATATGGTGACATTTACTTGTTTATTTTGTTTTACTGACAGCACACTGAACTTAATATCTTTAACAGTGACTTTTATTGTTTGAAAATCATTTAACTTTTTGTCAAAGGACCCCGTGTAACTGAAGACAGTGGTCAAAGCCCTGGGTACACTTCTTTTTACGCGTACGCTAGTGTACACACACAGTCGAATACAGCCTTAGAAAGTGTAGTTCATTTGACTCATAGGCATACACAGGCGTTCGACGCATGCTCAGTTTTGAGCAGTCTCTCGCCACGAGTTATCCCATGTAAACATTTTTGTATTCTTTCATGCTAGAGTTGTACAAATGAGATACTTTCTAACCTCTTCACACAATCTCGCGTCTATGTCGGCCTTCATTGTCTCTGTAGCTTGCATGCGTTCCAGTCTGTTCTGGACCTAATGTCTGCACTGCATCCACTAGGTTCCGTACACACATGACTGTATAACACAAAACCCTGAGTCAAATATGAATGGATCAGGTGACCTGCAATGTTTATTATTTAATAGAGCAGCAGAAGCGCAGCGAACGTTCGTCAGTGCTGATCTGTTTTCACACTGCGGTTGGCCGATGAACGGTTATTAAGTATATGGAAAGTACAATAAAAAACACAATATACATTTATAATGGCATTCAGTAGGCTAACTGCAAATAAATAAACAGTAAATAAAGGCACATCAATACATTGAAAAAAAGGAATAAAAAAAGGGGTCCTTCCATTTTTCATCCCAGAAAGTTTGCAGGCTCTTTATATTTCTTTATATTTTCTTAATTGTTTTTACTCTTTATGTTTCCATGATGGAAAAGGTTTAGTCTTCATAAACTTATACTTATAGATAAATAATTTACCCAAAATCAACATTACATTAATGAAAAATGCAGCCTTTTTGTTTCCCAACAACATACCATATATAACAGACATATGGTTTATAGGGAAAAAAACAAACAAATAAACTTTCCCAGTACTTGAGTAAACACGTTATGATTATAATGATTCAGACTGAAACCACGGGGCGTGTTACAGAAATGCCTGTTGCAGTCTTGAGGTCTGATGCATTACATTTCTGGAGAAACAAAATCGGCATCCTTTTAATTCCAGTGCTGCAGAAGTAGAAGTTTTGATAAGCTCGGCAAAATCATATTTCGTGGGAGTCTGTAATTATTATTTTTTTTAGAGTTTTGTCGTCAAAGCGCAGCACATCATCTGGGACTTCTGAATTCCACCATCAAACATCGCTATTCTTTGTGTTTTATAATTAATAAATGTAAACTCCATTCTCCAAAGGGGCTATGTAATGTGATACAAATGAGTTTTGAGTTAGGATACCAGAGTTATGCTAATGTTAAGAAACTTTTTAGGATTGTTAAAGTTTGTAAAACCATTTCCGTTAAATTAATAGTAATAATAATGCACTTAGGAAATGTTATTCTGCAACAGCCTTTGTCCTAAATGAGGTCCTAACTTACTTTCTGTAATACGCCCCAAGAGTACGTTACTAACGGGATATCTATAGAGAAGGTCTCAGCCGAACAAAAAGGGGCGTTTCCCAATTTTGGGGTGTTTTCACACGTTTTTCAACCTCTTTATCTGATTTGCTCAAATCGAGTGGGAGATTTCCGGAAAAACAATAAGAGATATGTCTTGTATATGAATGTAAGTGTATTGTTGTAAACTAGCAGTTGTTTAATATTTATTTTGCGTGAATATGTTTGCTAGCCTGTTGTAAAAAGCTCCAAGCAATCTACTTCCACTCACTTCTAGCGATAACTATTATTAGCTAACCTTCACTTTGATGAATCTGTTGGTCACTTGATTTGTTTTAGTTTTGCCATCAGGTTGTGGCTACAGTGTCTGTTGTCAATAAAATTATTATAAAGTTTAAAGTCTTCAGAGTCATCATTTCAGGTTAACACATTTTCTTTATTTTAATGCTTGTACGAGGTCAGTAAATAGTCTCATTAATGCATATAAAGCACAAACTTATACAATATACGCTGAGGCAGTCGTGTTTCTGTGTGGTTGATAGCCTATAAAAAACAATTACACTTACAAATAAAGTTAGTTATAAATCACCAAATGTAAAGCACTGTCTAGCCTACGTATTCGGCTCTCTCAGCTCGTCTGTTGACTATAGTGCAGTAGTTATGTCAATTGAATAGCTTTTATGACGAAGGTTTACACTATGCACGTGAAATTTGGCATGGGAGAGATTAAAATAAAATAGGCTGTTGATCGCGTGCCATTGGTTGCTTCTGCGTTATCGAAGAGCATCAATTATTATACAAGACTTGTAGCACAAGAAGGCGAAATATCTAGCCTTAAGAAACTATTTGACTAATGATAATTCTTGTAGCCCCCTGGTAAAAAAAATACTATAGTAATTTATAGTAAATACTGTAGTGTTTTTGAACCATACTATACTTGAATTAATTTGTTGTGGTTATCCTATAGTTGCTGTGGTAATATAACAACTGTAGTAATGTAAACAAATTACATTACCCAATACTGTACTAAGTCTTCTTTAATCTATAGGGTATATTATACTACAATACACTACAATTTACTGTAGTAAAAACTAAAGTACAGTATTTATTACAGTTGATCAGTTCACTATAATTAATATTACAGTATGCTGTAGCATTTATTAACAAAGTGTTGTAAATACTATAATATATACAGTATACTACAATTTACTATAGTATGGTTCAAAAACACTATAGTATCTATAGTATTTTTTCACCTGGGCCATGTCCAACCTCAAATGACACCGACTGGATAAGTTCAAACAAATGACGAATAAAATGTGTAGCCTAAGTTAAAATATAGACTACAGTAGCCATATTGTGACAAAATTGCATCCCGTGTCATTATAATAGTCGTTTCCCAGCAAACAGTGGTCCGACGGCAACGTCGCGTGCCCCTGGCCAAAAATAGTCGCGGTAGGACGGCATAAATCGGTAAAAATATGTAACAGAACATTTCCTAAAAATGCATTCAGATACGTTTGTACATGTCTACAATTCTCTGGGGTTGCATGTATAATTGTTACTTTGACTTTTAGCTACGTGTAGTTCAATATAATACTTAATTAATTAATTAATTGATTGATAAGATAACGTCTAAGATGTCCGTTCAAATTTCATTTTGGAGCTATTTTTATACCATGACGGAACGTGTCGGAAGGACGTCTTTTCAACGGTCATTAAACGTCCAAATGTTTGCTGGGTTATGCAAAATAATAATAATAAAAATAATAATAATTAAGCAAAAATTAAAGTAATCTTTAAAATAAAAAAATACTTGCATAAATCATATATTTTGCCTTCTCGAGCTATAAGCTAAAGGTCTTGTATAATAGTTGATACTCTTAAAAATATGTGGATATATTATAGTAAAATGTTTCCATATATCTACGCAGGCACTCGGGGAAAACGCATAGTTTCCCGGAAGTCAAGGATGCAGCATTATTTTATTTATTTATTTCTCATTATCTCGACATAAGTTGTTTCTCGTGATCTAAACATAAAAAAAGTAGTTGTGATCATGAGAAAAAAATAAAATAATAATGAATGGCCTTTCAGGCTTCCGTACTTTTAAAAATAAACGCCTATCCCCGGCTTCCGTACTTTTTTGGTTGGATCGTTAAAAACACCTCTACCGGTTAGAAAACGCCCCAAAATTGGGAGACGCCCCTCTTTTGTTCCGCAGAGACCTGTACTTGTATCTATATGAAGCAGGCTACTACTACTGCAGTTAGTGTTAACGTCAGCCGCCCAGACACTCTTCTGCCAGGAATGTTCTGCTTTTCCAGAAGCAGATTAGATGCTGCCGTATTAAGAGTCATTATCGCTTGTTAGAAGAACGACGTTAGACATATAACTAATGCGAAAGTAGTTAGGTAATATTATCTGTTGGTTCACTATATCGCCAGACTATGAAACGTAATTTCAGTGGATCCACACTTAGGAAAACAAGGATGGATCTTTCAGAGAGCGATCAAATTGCTTCGAGGGACTTTGAAAACAGAACAGATGCAGTAAGTTTTTGAGTTCTTTGTTTCAGTTGTTATATAGAATCATAGATGCCGATTTATCCGCATTTAGTTTTCGTACTCCTTAATGGTTGCGTGGTAGAATTCTTGTTAATAGAGCCAGAGGTTCGGCCGCGCTATAATTATCAGTGGTTCGAATCTGCCCTCAAATAGTTTTCTTCCTCATTAAGTCCAAAGAAGTCCATTCATGTTTGTATATCAAGAGCAGGGACATGTTTGTGTGCATTTTGTTCGTGATTTCCCTGGAA
Source organism: Elopichthys bambusa (assembly GCA_037101425.1). Classification (NCBI taxonomy): domain Eukaryota; kingdom Metazoa; phylum Chordata; class Actinopteri; order Cypriniformes; family Xenocyprididae; genus Elopichthys; species Elopichthys bambusa. The sequence goes on from CM074451.1 coordinate 8,565,520, forward strand.
AGAAGTCTGAAGACTAACTTACACGAGCCACAACGTTCCTCAGCATGATTTAAAAAACAACACGTTTCAGCGCTAGTTTGCTTTTTATTTAACTCAAATTAACGTCAACTGGATGTTTCATTTGCATTATATCCATGCAGCGAGATGACAATTTCGACCCAAAAGCACATTCTTTTCGCGAGTGTTGTCGCGAGTCATTCTCTCGCTGATATCTGATGCAAGGAGAGTTTGGGTTTGAGCGCGCGCATGTATCTGATCAAGAGCAGAGCCATTTGTGCTCGCGCATCACTTGGATGCGCTCTCGATGTTTGCCATTAAAATATCGCCAAAGAAACGGCCTTAAATAAACTATAAAAAGGGTATAGATCGTGTCTGAAAGCTCCAATAGATTTTTTATTGGTTAAATCAATGGAGAATATCTCGTATTTTTCCGTGGGTGCTCGACCACGGAATCGGCGCCTGTGTATGGAATATTATACCATCAGTCCTGGGATTCGGTTCCTTTTGTGTTCCCAGAAAAGAAATGTAAAATATTGTATAATATCAATTTTAAAGATTTTTTAATTACTGCTTAAACCCCTGATGTATTGTCAAAAGCCCCTTATCTTTTGGAATATAGAAGGTTTCACTTTACAAATAAAATAGTTTGTATAACATTTATTTTGTTATCCATGTAAATAATTCATCAAGATATTGTTGATGAAATCCAATGGCTGAGTGAGGCCTCTATTGAGAGCAAAGCCATTAAAACTCTCAAGGTGCAGAAAGGTACTAAAAACATATTTGAAACAGTTCATGTGAGTTCGGTGGTTCTATCTTAATATTATAAAGCAACAAGAATACTTTGTGCGCCAAAAAACAAAAACAAAATAACGACTTTTCAACAATATCTAGTGATGGGCCAATTTCAAAACACTGCTTTAGAGCTTTACAAATCGAATCAGTGGATCGGAGCGCCAAAGTCACGTGATTTCAGCAGTTTATTAGCCGTTTGAAATGATTCATAGAGCTCAGAAGCTTCACGAAATAGTTTTGAAATCGGCCTATCACTATATTGTTGAAAAGCATTTTTTTTTTTGCGCACAAAAAGTTTGCCACTTTATAATATTAAGATAGAACCACTGAACTCATATGAACTGTTTCAAATATGTTTTTAGTACCTTAATGTGAACCTTGAGAGTTTCAATGGCTTTGCTCTCAATGGAGGCCTCACTGAGACATCGGATTTCATCAACAATAATTTGTGTTTTGAAGAAGAACGAAGGTCTTACGGGTGTAGAAGGACAAGGGTGAGTAACGCACACGCGGCAGCCATTAAGTTCACAAGACCGAAAGTGCATAGAAGTGTGCCATTTGGCATTCAGTTAACATTTTTGGCTTCCCAAAGAACCCAGCATTAAGGGGACCGTGGATGCAGTGTGTTTTTCCGGGGCAGCAAAGAAGTTGTGCACTTATGTTTGTTTTTTTCCGGAATTTCGTTGATAAATGTTTTGTAAACAAGTCCCAGTTCGATGCTGGAATTGCAGATGGCAGGCGGTGAGTAAAACTGCATCAAATGTCTGTTTTGTTGGCAATCGGCGCGCAAGTGCATATGATGTTAACAACACCAACGTTTTTTGTTCCCTATTTATTTTTAATGATGTAGCAGCTTGCAGACCATTGCTAAGCAAAAGCTGCTTGCTCCTGACTCTTTAGCTTTGTCCACGGCACGCCTCCAGGAGCTCGGCTTTTTTCGGAAAGAGTCGGTACAGCATCTATCTTTTATAAATCTGAAGATATGGAGGATGCAATACTACTCTATAGGTAAGATTAACATGAGATTGGCGGAAATACACCCTTTAAAATCTGTCTGTCCATGGTGAAAAGCAGTCTGCGCTACTGGCTGTGGTAGATTACCGTTTATCTTTACACGCATATTCCACTAAACGCAGCTTTTGTGTCGGGAATTTAAATAGTCAGCTGTTAAACTCCACTGAACCGTCGTCATTCATTCATTGTTAGAAGAGCTGTTGAGGTCATAATAATAACTGTTCCACGAAACTGAGAAGTTCTAATGACTAACTAACCTTAATAAGTGTCCACAGTATACAACGTGTGTAGTACTGGCTTTATAAAATAACTTTAATCAATGAAATGTACGTCATAATTATATAAATACATGACCGTAGCCAGCTATGAGGTCACCGAGGTCTGAGGGGGACATATTCTCAGGGGCTAAGACCCTTATATCTTCTGACCCTAGCAACGCCCCATGCTTCCAACAGGATTAGAACTGAAAGCTAATCTTTATTACTTTGTCAGTGCACAGTTCTGCAGGCAGATGTTCCAGATGTTCCTCTGGCTGTGGTTGAGGAGATCCTACTGTACCTGCCTGCAAATCAGGTGGTGCAAGTCTGTCGGCTGGTGTGTCGTGAGTGGAAGGAGCTGGTGGACAGTGCTTCACACTGGAGAGAGCGCTGTGAGAGAGAGGAGATCCAGCCCTGTGATGCTTCCAGACCCCCAGAGGACTGGCGCCTGTTTTACTTTCTAGCTAAGAATCGACATAACTTGCTCAAGAATCCCAGAGCGGAAGGTGAGCCACATAATTAAGAACCTATTACAATAAGTGTCACTATAATGAATTTTTGCTGTGGGTAACGTCTTTCTTCTGATGTTTTTATTAGATGGACTTCAAGGATGGGAGAATGTACAGAATGGAGGTGACTGGGTGACAGAAGAAAATAGAAAACCGTTTCCAGACAACAGTGTCACTAAATGTTTTGTACCATCTTATGGGTATGTTTGATATTTTAGAACTGTCTGCAAAGTTTTGAGCTCATTTCATTCAGTCGATGTTACAATATGCAAATAAATGAATAACCAAGCCAATCTAAACATGAATAACCCATAAACTTTGTTCGCAGGCTATGTATGAAGGAGCAACTGATTGATTTAGAGAAAGAAGGTTATAGTGCTGCTTTCATGGATCAACAGCAACCTCATATCAAAATATCAGACTGGTGAGTGTTCGCTCAAATCCCCATTTTATGCTACAGTATCTTAGTTAGTGAATTTCATATTTTATATGATTAATTTCATGTAAATTAACAATCTATTGGGTCACATGTGCCTAATGCTGGAATTGTGCCTGGCAGTATGAGAACCCACGCGGTATGACATTCATATTTCTTTTTTTGTTATTGGCATATTATTTTGTATTTTTATTGCAATAATCTGCATACATTTTATGTAATCAGAAATTAAATTTAAGTGTCATTAAAGAAATAGTTCACCTAAAAATGAAAGGTCTGTCATCATTTACTCACCCTCTTGTCGATCCAAACCTGTATGACTTTCTACAAAAAAGATATTTTGAAAAATGTCTGTATTTTTTGTCCATAAAATGAAAGTTGATTGAGTCTAATGTTGTTTGGACTCATCAACATTCACAACATCTTAATTTATGGAATGACATGAGTGAGAGTAAATGATGACAGAATTTTCATTTTTATGTGATCTCTTTAAGAACACAGTACCAGTGTTAATTCAGTTTCTAATATAAAAACACAATTTTTGAACAGAGCCACAATTATTTGATGTCTTATCTGCAGGTATACCCCACTCTCTCTTTATGGAAGTCATTATCAGATCAGAGTAGAGTTGCTTGATCAAGAAAAGAAACCCATCTGTGGCTATCGTCCTTATAAAGTTTTCTTTCATCAGGGGAATAATTATCTGTGGTGTCCAGTGAGTAAAATAATGCTGACAGTCCAATTATTTTACTGTAAACAAATTAATAGTCAAAGCTTAATTGTCCCAGTGTTTATTCTGCTTCATTTCAGATGACCCACGTCTTTAGGAATTATGGATGTGGGGTTCGGTTTATCCGTTTCACTCATGGAGGAATGTCTGGAATACGACTCACTAACAGTAGTGTGGAGATCTGTCCAGCTGCAGAGAGGTAGTGTTTCCAGAGTGTTTTTTTCCCCTCCTTTTTTTCTTTTACATTCCTAAATTTAACAGCCACAAAAGTGACCTTCAGGTGAAGAATTTTAGTGAATAATAAAGTGACATTATAAAGGTCTATTGTAAATGTACTCTGTTCCAATAAACATTGTTGTACTGTTAAAACTAAGGACCTATAACTATGAAGGAATGGAAATCAAAAACTCTAAACAGAGCACTCACTGGACAAGGCAATACAGACAATACTGGACAAGGCAACTGCAAAAACACAGCACTTAAATAGACAGGGGATGATTAACTGAAACAGAACAGTTGTGCATTAGGAGCATTAAACAAGGAAACTAACAAGGAAATCAGGCAGGAAAAACAGGAACAGAACACAGAGAAAACAAAACCAAAACAGGCTACATGTGACTTATGTATATAAGTAATTTTATGTAACGATAACTATCACAATCACTTTGAATTGAGTATCTTTTGCATCTTATTGCATTTAAACAGTTTAAAGTCACTTGAATAAAATCTCTAAAGGAAATATCTTCATCTCATATGAGTATACATAATTTTTAACATATAAGTCAGAATGGTTTTTCATATATTTAGGTTTTAACATTTTTATAAGGAGCTCACCTCTTTGGACTTTACTGCAGGACATATTTATTCATTTTATTGATTATTTTTATCGAAATGCACAATACAGACACAAGATATATGTAGGCATATTAAACAAAACATAAGTATATAGTACAGGTCTGCCGTCAAGACTCTCCACCACAAGACTTATTCCAGTTTTCCAGAAGCAGTTTAGGGTGCTGCTGCATTAAGAGTCATTAGAACTGGTCAGAAGAGCGAAGTCTGACATATAACTAATGCTATAATTTGTGTTTCCATTGGTTTTCTGTATCGTCAGAATATGAGACGTAACTTCTTTGTTTCCACCTGTAGGTTGAGATGCACAAAATCTAACTTGCTCAAGAATCCCAGCGCACAAGGTGATTCATATAATTAAGATTGTACAATAAGTCTCATTATAATGAATTTTTGCTTCAGGTAATGTCTCTTTTCTGATGTTATTATTAGATGGACTTCGAGGATGGAAGATTGTACATAGTGAAGGTCAATGGGTTACAGAAGAAAATAGGAAACCACTTCCGGACACAGTCACCAAATGTTTTATAACATCTTATGGGTATGATTGAAAGTTTTCATTTCAGTCAGTGTTAAAATATGAAAAAAAAATCAATCATGAAGCCAGTCCACACATGAATCACCCTTAAACCTTGTCCTCAGGGTATGTTTGAAGCGACAGCTGATTGATTTGGAGAAAGAAGGCTACAGTGATGCTTTCATGGATCAAGTGCAACCTCCTATCAAAATATCAGACTGGTGAGCGTTCGCTCAAACTCTCATTTCATGCTACAGTATGTTAGGTGGGGAATTTCGTATTGTATGTGATTAGTTCTTGTAAATGACCTGTCCATCTGGGTCACATGTGCCTTATGCTGGAATTGTGCTTGAAAGTATGAGAATCCAAAGTGATATGATGTTCATATTTCATTTTTTTTTTTTTTTTATGTTATTGGCAGATTATATTATTTTGTACTTTCCAATCCCCCCCCCCCCCCCCCACCCCCCCCCACCCCCTCTTTTTAACATTGCTTCCTGTGAAGTCACTACACACAAAAAAGGCAAAAATGAAAATTATGTCAGTAATTACTCACCCTCATGTCGTTCCACACCTGTAAGATCTTCGTTCATCTTCAGAACACAAATTAAGATATTTTTGATAAAATCCAATGGCTCAGTAAGGCCTGCATCGCCAGCAATAACACTCCCTTTTTCAATGCCCAAAAAAGCTACTAAAAACATATTTAAAACAGTTCATATGACTACAGTGGTTTAATATTATAAAGCAACAAGAGAACTTTCTGTGCGCCAAAAATAGCGACTTTATTCAACAATATCTAGTGATGGGCGATTTCAAAACACTGCTTCATGGAGCTTCAAAGCTTTATGAATCATTTGTTTCGAATCAGTGGTTCAGAGCGCCAAAATCACATGATTGCAGTAAACAAGGCTTTGTTACGTTGTAAGTGTTTTGAAACTTCAATAGCTCACGCGACTTTGGCAGTTTGATACACGCTCCGAACCACTGATTCGAAACAAAAGAAAAACAGTGTTTTGAAATCGCCCATCACTAGATATTGTGGAATAAAGTCGCTATTTTGTTATTTTTGGCACACAAAAAGTAATTTCGTCACTTTGTAATATTAAAGTTGAACCACTGTAGTCACGTGAACTGTTTTAAATATGTTTTTAGTAGCTTTCTGTGCATTGAAAAAAGGGAGTGTTATTGCTGGCGATGGAGGCATCCCTGAGCCATTGGATTTTATCAAAAATATCTTAATCTGTGTTCTGAAGATGAACGAAGGTCTTACGGGTGTGGACTGACATGAGGGTGAGGAATAAATGACATAATTTTCATTTTTGGGTGAACTAACCCTTTAATGTAAAAACTGAATTTAAATGTCATTATAGGAATAGATTACCTAAAAATGCTAAATTCTGTCATCATTTACTCACCTTCATGTTATTTCAAACCCATATGACTTTCTTTCCTCTGTGGAACATAAAAGAAGATATTTTGAAAAATGTCTCAGTGTTTTTTGTCCATACAATGAAAATCAAAGGGGTCTATTGTTGTTTGGAATCATCAGCTTTCAAAACCTAATTTCTGTTCTGCAGAATAAAAACATTGATACAGGATTGGAATGACAAGATAGTAAGTAAATGATGACAGAAACTGTCCCTTTAAGAACACCGTACTAGCGGCACAAATAAGGTTCTAATATGAAAGCCCAATTTGTTAATAGAAACACTTTTATTTGATGTTTGTCTGGTGCAGGTATGCCCCACTCAGTGTTAGTGGAAGTGAGTATCAGATCTGTGTAGAGTTGCTTGATCAGGGGAAAAAACCCATCAGGACCTTTCAGCCTGAGAAAGTTATATTTTCGTTTATGAACAGTGAGCCGTGGTGTCAGGTGAGTAGAATAATACAGACAGTCCAGTTATTCCCCTGTAATCAAACTAATAGTCAAAGCTTAACTGTCCCTGTGTTTGTTCTGCTTTATTTCAGATGACCCACGTCTTTAAGGATTATGGACCTGGAGTTCGGTTTATCAGTTTCACTCACGGTGGGAAGGATACACAGTTCTGGAAGGGCCATTATGGAATACGGGTCACTAACAGTAGTGTGGAGATCTATTCAGCTGATGGGTAGTGTTTTCTAGCATGATTTTTTTTTTATTACTGCAAAACATATTTATTTTTTTTATCAATTAATAATTTTTTAGCAAAAGGCACAATTCAAATGCAGGATATATGTAGGCATAATCATGAAACAAAACATTAAAAATGAAAATTAAGTGTACTACTTCTGAATTAGTTCCTGATTTAGCTGTTTTGGAAGTCCAGAATCTTGCTACATGTGACTAATTGGATATCTAAACCATTAACAAGTGTATATATAATGGTTCTGCCGTCAGCGTCAGACGGTAGTGAGTCGTCAAGATGTGTCATATTTTAATTTATCAGAACCAGATTAGGGTGCTGCTGCAGTAAGTTGGAAGAGCGATGTTTGACATATAACTAATGCAAAGGTAGCTACTTTTATTTGTATATCAGTTGGTTTCTTCTAATACATGAGAATGTGAAATCTATTAAAACTTCTGTTTCTACCTGCAGGTCCGGTCTCACAAATCGTAACTTGCTCAAGAATCCTAGTGCACAAAGTGAGCCACATAATTAAGATTGTATGATAAGTATGTCACTATAATGATTTTTTTCTTCAGGTAACATCTCTTTTCTGATGTTCTTAGGTGGATTTGAAGGATGGGAGATCGTACAGAATGGAGGTGACCGCTGGGTGATATCAAAAAATAGGAGAACATTTCCGGTCAGCAGTTGTTTTGTAACGTCTTATGGGTATGTTTGATATTTCAGATCCTTCAAATATGTTTTGAGCTCATTTCATTTCAGTCAATGTTACAATATGAAAATAAATCAATCATCAAGCCAATCCACACATGAATCACCCATAAACTTTGTCCTCAGGTTATGTTTAAAGCGACAGCTGATTGATTTGGAGAAAGAAGGTTATAGTGCTGCTTTCATGGATCAACTGCAACCTCATATCAAAATATCAGACTGGTGAGCGTCACTCAAACTCTCATTTCATGTTACAGTATCTTAGGTGGGGAATTTCATATCTTATCTTATATTAATTCTTGTGTCCATCTGGGTCACATGTGATGTCCTTATGCTGGAATTGTGTCTGGCAGAATGGGAGAACCCAAAGTGATATGACATTCATTTTTTTTAGGTTTTTGGCAAATTATTTTGTAATTTTATTGTAAAAATCTGCATGACACAAATGGAGTGGTTGAGCTTAGAGCAACTCAAGATCAAGTCCTGACATGTGGTACTTTCCACTCCTGTTCCCCCCTCTCTCTTCAACATTGTTTTCTGTCAAGTCTCTACTATCCTACACAGCAGAGGCAAAAAATGCGGTCCAATGTTATTTGGAATCACAACGTCTCCTTTTGTGCTCAGCAGTCATAGAGTCATAGAGGTTTGAAACAACTTAAAGCATTAGTTCACTTTCAAATGAAAATTACCTCAAGCTTACAGGTTATCTAGCTTCCACCAGACTGCCTTCCGTATTCAAGTTATGAAAAAACTGAACTGGCGTCGCATCGCGTCAGTTAAGCTTTTTCCGTAAGTTGAATAGGGAAGGTGTAGGACGTAGCGTAAGCTTTTTGAACTGCGAGAGTTTTACACGTTCTTCGTAAGTAGAATATGGAAGGCGGAAGCTAGATATTTTACTTCATAACTTGTTAAATATTGGTATTTTCTCACACAAATGCATCATTTCACTTCAGAAGCCTTTAACCCTCAAGAGCCGTGTGGAATATGTTTATGATGGATGGAGACACTTTCTTCAGCTCATACTCGTTTGGTATTGCTTACTGCCATTTTAAAGCTCAGATGCGTCAGGATATTTATTAATATTTCTTAGATTGTGCTCATCAGAAAAAAAGTCATATACACCTAGGATGGCTTGAGGGTGAGTAAAGCTTGGGGTTATTTTCATTTGAAAGGGAATTAATCCTTTAAGGGTGAGTAAATGAGGGCAGAACTTTCATTTTTAGGTGAACTATCCCTTTAAGAACACAGAACAAGTGTTAAATCAGGTTCTAATATGAAAACACAATTTTTGAACAGAACCACATTTCTTTGATGTCTTATCTGCAGGTATGCACCACGCTCTGATTGTGGGAGTGAGTATCAGATCAGTGTTGAGTTGCTTGATGAGAAGAAGAAACCCATCAGTACCTTTCAGCCTGAGAAAGTTTTCTTTCAACAGGGGAAGAGTGAGCCGTGGTCTCAGGTGAGTAGAATAATACTGACAGTGCATTTATTTTCCTGTAATCAAACTAATAGTCAAAGATTAACTGTCCCTGTGTTTGTTCTGCTTTATTTCAGATAACCCACATCTTTATGGATTATGGACCTGGAGTTCGGTTTATCCGTTTCACACATGGAGGGAAGGATACAAAATTTTGGAAAGGTCAGCATGGAATACAGGTCACTAACAGTAGTGTGGAGATCTATCCAGTCTGATGCATCCAATCTGAGTGTTTTCCAGATTGATTTTTTTTTTTAACCTTCCTAAATTTAACAGGAGCAAAAGTGACCTTCAAATGAAGAATTGTAATGATACAATATGCCATAAAGAGATGTATCAAACATATATCAAATATAACATTACAAAGTCTAACTGTAAATGTATTCTGTTCCAATAAATATTATGTTATTCAGTTAAAATGACCTTAGTCGAAGACTATAACTACAGCCATAGCCATGCATTGCTTATGAAATAATCAATTACTTAAGTGCAATAAGTGTCTCAAAGTTACTGTGCAAGTGATGTTATGTTCAACACTAAAGCTTTGAACTTATAAATGTATTGATGCTTGATTGTGAAATACAGTTGAAGGTCTGAGGTGTAAAAGAGACAAATCAGAGGTTTGCTCTACATGCCTGATGTTAAAGGATCAGTTCACTTCAGAATTAAAATTTCCTGATAATTTACTCACCCCCATGTCATCCAAGATGTTCATGTCTTTCTTTCTTCAGTTGAAAAGAAATTAAGGTTTTGGAGGAAAACATTTCAGGATTTTTCTCCATATAGTGGACTTAACTGGGGACAACAGGTTGAAGGTCCAAACTGCAGTTTCAGTGCAGCTTCAAAGCGCTCTACACAATCCCAGACGAGGAACGATCCCAGACTAACGAAACGATCTTTTCTAAAAAAAAAAAAAAAAACTAAAAAAAACGTATATACTTTTTAACCACAAATGCTCGTCTCGCACTGCTCTGCAATGCACCATGCATTACGTTGAAAGGTCACGAAAAACTTCAAATCGTCCGATATCATCGTTTACCTTTTTTGTAAAGGGCGTTTGGCTTAATCTTTGCACGTTCGCTTTGTAAACACTGGATCGGTACTTTTGCCTACGTCACGCATCAAGAATGATTATGTCATGCGTGGCGCATCGCAGAGCTAGGGCAAGACAAGCATTTGTGGTTGATAAGTATATACTTTTTTTTTTCTTTTTTAGAAAATGACCTATTGTTTCGCTAGATTAGACCCTTATTCCTCCTCCATTTAAACTGCAATTTGGACCTTCAACCCAATGAACCCCAGTGAACTCCACTATATGGAGAAAAATCCTGGAATGTTTTCTTAAAAAACCTTAATTTCTTTTTGACTGAAGAAAGAAAGACATGAATATCGTGGATGACATAGGAGCGAGTAAATTATCAGGAAATTTTAATTTAGAAGTGAACTAATCCTTTAAATTCTAATAGTCTAGTTGCCTCTATGGTGATATTACTTGTACTTATACTTTCCTGACTGCACACTCAAACAACTGTTTTACGATGTGTACTTGAATTATAACACCTTTTACCTTACTATTTTTTTATTCTCAGGTTAGGTAAAATAAGTTGAGTCTGGTATAAATAAAGCAATTTATAACGCAGAAGACTCGTTAGTGGTATTTTCTTGCTTAAGGTTTTAAGATATTAAATACTCCTTTAAAAAGGTTTTAATCAATTTTTTTTTAAATCAATAATATTTCTTTTTACAGGTCACAAACCTTTTTTTAATACCAGTTTTTTTCTTCTTCTTCTTTTTTTTTTTTTTTTTTACAATCGCTAGGACACTTTTCTCAATTTCTCCCTTTTTTCAAAACACTGTTCTCCTAACCAACTTTCATCTTAGCACAGCAGTTAATTTCACAATCAAAAGGCACTAAAACTACAAAAACGCTTCATACACGTCTCAAATCAACTCATTAGCAAAGGTTGTCAACCAACAAACTCCCTTTGTCACTCATAAAACAATGACCTAAAAAACACAGGCAGCATTATATACAATGATTTATTTTGTAAAATTTTATTTACAAGAATGACACTCTCTACTGTTTGTAATTCACTGCAGTTAACAAACTTTTCTTCTAGTATCTTCATTCATGAACTCCCATTGGTTTAATTCCAGAGATATGGAGATCTCCGTAATGACATCTCCATGAGTAAATTAGTAAATTGTACACATTTTCAGTGTTCAAAAACCAAATGTGGGTCACTTTGCATACAGCTGTAACTCTAAAATTATTTAAAAATTGTATATCCTTCTAGATTCTCATTCTTACTAAACTTTTCTTTTGGAATATTTTAAGGCCCTAAATGGTTAAATCCCAGAGATATGGGGGTGTCAATGCAGTAACATATGATGATACTGCGTATTTGAACTCTTGGAAGCTTCAAAAGCTGATGAAATGAACAAAATCCTTACTACCAAATATTTTTAGATTCTTATAAATACACTTTTGAGAGCCTTAGTTAATGTTAATGTAAATGTAAAGTTAATGTGCCTCAGTTTGGGTATGTTCTATGCAATTGTTTTGATAGAAGGGAAAAAAGCTTATAGTTTCAACAATACATTTTTTTTTAAAGTTAATCAAAGTTTGTTAAGAACCAGAATCTTAAATCATACCGAGATATCTTTAATACATTTTGGATTGCTTTTTCCCATTTTTTAAATGTCACCGTTGGCATATGATGCAACAAGGATTACTAAAGTCGACATATTTTACTAATAGACGTAGACCTACCAATCCTGCTCTCTATTTCCACTGTATCCTGCTTACAAATAATAATAATAATAATAAAAGGTTGAAGAGATGTGTCACGATCTCAGGTCTGCTGCTCAGTTAGTTCCCATCATGCTCCTTGATCCACACTTGCACTTGTAATGGGTAACGTTAGTATTCATAGTATTCATCACATTAGCAAACATTAATATTGAGAGTTAATACGGTCATAGTTCTGTTCAATACAGTGATTTCGTAACCGTTTAACATTATTCATTGTTTTAAAGTAATTTTCGTTTAACATGATTTATTGTTTTATTTTGTAATGTTTATAATAGAGCCGTTAGTCTGAGATCGATTCTTTATAATAGTGAAGTTTAGAGTAGATCCGTTAATCTGAGATCGATTGCTCGCTTTCTCACACGGTATCGCGAGAGTTTCTCCATACGGGCAAACGTTATCAGGTGAGATTGCGAGAGTTTGCCCATACGAGTAAACGCCATCACTCCAGTAGTGATGGGAAAACTAGGCTTTCTGAAGCGTTTGAGGCTTTCATCAAATTGTGCCGAAAAATGGTTTATTACTCGAAGCTTTTCAACACAGTGCACACTAACGACATCTTGTGTTCAAAAGGTGGAAAAGCTGCCTTTGACGACCCAGCCATTATTTATTTAATGTAATAAATCAGTTTGTGCTACAAAACCATATAAGACAATAAATGTATTTAGTCTATATACACATTTCACGTGTCATTGAACTTAATATGAATAAAGTTGAGTAAATGAGTAAAATTGATGAAAAAATTAAATGGGACAAATTAACTTGTGGACAGCAGTGTTGTACTGTAGCAGTTTTTATGAACCTGCTTCGATCAACACATGGATGCAGCCTTATTCATATAAGCTTTTGCCTTAGTCCTAAACCTATGAGTTCATAAGGGTCGTGCATATATGATCAAAATAAATGGTCAGTTGAAATGCTTGTGAATTGGGGATTAATACAAAATGAACACAAAACTAAACATGTAAATATTTATTCGTATTCTGATTTATCCTCATCAAAGAAGCGAACAGCTGTCGAAACCTGCGCAAGCTGGTTCGCGACCGCGTTACTTTTGAAACCGAATACAAAGCAGTCACGTGGTTGTGTACAAAAAACGATGCTTCGGACGTCACAGATCACGTGGTTATGACAAAAGGAATCAAGCTCAAGGTAGACCGGTACAGTGCTTCACTGTGAAATGCTTCGTTTCGGTGTCAAACGGCACATCACAGTCTGTGACGCCATTTTACAAAATAAACAAGATTCAGAAAGATCATTTTTATATATTTTTTAGGAACTGGTTTGTTGGATAAATTATATGTATTTCATTAACTTTATTATTTATACAATATTTATTGTTATAAGTCCAAATAAATCTCAAATGGTCATTCAAAAAGTATTTATTTATAAAAAAATATATAAATACTATACGAAAATACGGAATAATACGAAATAAATAGAAATGTATTATTGCATTTGCTATCTTTAATATAAACACTGCTCATGAGCGCTGTGCCCATGTAAACAGTGTCAGTCTCATCCATAATGCGGTAATAAACATGTATGATGACTGTCCCTTTTGAAAATCTGCTTAGGGCCCTGAAAATGCTAGGTCCGGCCCTGGTGGTAGCCCATTAGTGAAGTTTGCGATTTGGATGAAGCAGAATTGCACTCATAATGCATTCGTCAGAGTTGTGGGCGGGGCTATGACGCTTACGGTAATAGTACTTTCGATTTGGACTGTGATTATAAGGATTATACTGATTCAGCGGGTTTTGAAGTCTAGAATGCTGCTGTGTGTGACTAATAGTGGGATATCTAATCTGAAAAGAAGTATATATATAACGGATCTGCTGTCAGCGTCAGCCGGTAGTGAGCCACTGGTCAAGACGCTCCACTGCCGGACAGTTTTCTAGAAGCAGATTAGAGTGTTGCTGCAATAAGAGTCGTTATCGCTGGTTAGAAGAACTGACATATAACTAATGCGAAAGTAGCTACTATTATTTGCGTTTCATTTTATTCACCGTAACACTGTCAGACGAAACGCAATTTCCGTGTTCTTACACGTAGGTCCAGACGCGCATAAGTGACTTATAGAAATCAAATGTCATATCACAAAAACAAGAATGGGTCATTCACAGAGTGGGCACATTCATGTTACTTCGAGGGACTCTGAACCCATATCAGACACGGTACGTTTTTGAGTTCTTGGTTTCAGTTATAGCCAGTTGTCATAGAGAATTAGCATCATATGATAACGTGGACCAGCAATAAACCAGATGCTCATACCACCTTAAAATGATGGGATGGTAGCTGATGGTAGTGACCAACTAACAACCAGTAATCATGTTCCACAGCTGGATCTTCTAAGTTGAAAAGTAATCTTCCTCTGTCAGTGCACAGTTCTGCAGGCAGATGTTCCAGATGTTCCTCTAGCTGTGGTTAAGGAGATCCTACTGAACCTGCCTGCACATCAGGTGGTGCGAGTCTGTCGGCTGGTGTGTCGTGAGTGGAAGGAGCTGGTGGACAGTGCTTCACACTGGAGAGAGCGCTGTGAGAGAGAGGAGATCCAGCCCTGTGATGCTTCCAGACCCCCAGAGGACTGGCGCATGTTTTACTTTATAACTAAGAAACGACGGAACTTGCTCAAGAATCCCAGTGCAGAAGGTGAGCCACTGGACTGAAAATAAGTAATGTTTCAATAAAGCAGTGCACTTAATATTCTGGGCTGTCACTGTTTCCCAGAAGCATTGTCAGCCTAAGCTGATCATAGAGACCATCTGTAGGCTTATGATGCTTTTGTGAAACACGGTCCTGGAATTTTGCAGTGTAAGCAAGGCAGCACTGTATTGATATTCCTCAACAATTGTATTTTCGTCTTCACGTGTTCCAGACTCTTTGTTTTAACAGATAATGTTCAGTCATCTGACCAGTTGATTGTACATTATCTGTTACCTATCAGTTATCATTGAAATTATCAGCATTGGTCGATATCGACATGTAATTGTTTATTCTCATTTCCTGCATTTTTATATTTGGATCACCTTTGCTGTCATCTAATGCTTAGTTATTTTTTAAAAAACACTAATATTTAATAACACTGTTAAATGTAATCTTTAGTAAATCTTAAAATGAATATCCATTTTATTTTATTTATTTTTAAAAAAAGATTACCACTATGATTTGATATTGCTTTTTATTTTATTATAGTTTCTATTTTACTTTTGTCGTTTAACCACAACAGTCATCTTTGTTTAATGGCTCACAACAAATGTTGGTTATACAGATTACATTTATGGATAGCTCAATATTTTAATATTTGGAACAAAAAACTTTCAAGGGGGACCTAGTCTTAATATGATTTACTCTAAGGCCCCCCTTTGTCCAAGATATATAAGGGCTTTTATATCTATATAGGCTCATATGAACCTCTGGTACTTCTGTTGTAATAAAAGTAAAATAAAACATTAACACTATTTGTTTGCCACCTTTTTTTTTTCCTCCTGGAAAGTGATGCTAATAATGTCAGTTGCTCAATTGATGCAATGTTATCGTCTCTAATGGTCTGATTAGATGAGTTCAATGGATGGACGATTGTACAGAATGGTGGTGATTACTGGACAGTGGAAGATAATTCTATAGAAATCCCAAATCACACAGTCCCAAAATACTTTGTCACCTCTTACCAGTAAGTTTGATATGACTATTCTTCAGTTGAAAATTCAAACTGAAATTATTTGCATTAAAATACAATTTTCATTCAGTTTAAACAAAATGACACACAAACTTTGTCCTCAGGGTATGTTTGAAGCAGCAGCTGATTGATTTGGAGAAAGAAGGCTACAGTGCTGCTTTCATGGATCAACTGAAACCTCATATCAAAATATCAGACTGGTAAACGTCGCTCAACTCTCATTTCATGTTACCATATCCGTGGTTTATTTATTATACCAGTTAAAGTATGATTTGCAAATGTTTTGTCTGGTGCAGGTATGCACCACGCTCTGATTGTGGGAGTGAGTATCAGATCTATGTAGAGTTGCTTGATCACAAGATGAAACCCATCAGTACCTTTGAGCCTGAGAAAGTTTTCTTTCAACAGTGGAATGATCAGCAGTGGTGTCAAGTGAGTAGAAGAAAAGAAAATTAACATTCGAATCTTATCAAATAACTGTGCCACTGTCACTATATATATGGTTTTTTTTATTATTTTAGATGAAACACGTTTTTCGGGATTACAGACCTGGGGTTCGGTTTATCCGTTTCACTCACGGTGGGAAGGATACACAGTACTGGGCAGGCTGGTATGGAATACGGGTCACTAACAGTAGTGTGGAGATCTGTCCAGTAGAGTAAGGTTTGAGTCCAACTTATTAGAGATCCAAGTCAAGTCCAAAAGGGGCCGAGTCGGACTCAAATGCGAGTCCAAAAGAGCTGAATCTTAGTCAAGTCCAACTAAATATTACTGTATGTCAATAAGTTATTAAGTTAGGGATGCCCCGATATGAAAGTTTTGGCCGATACGATAACCGATAATTCTTTATGTTTGAAAGCCAATAACCGATATATTGGCCGATAAATCTAAATCCAAATTTGTATAATTTTTGAGATCCTGATTGCAAAAAACAAAAGTCTCACCATTAAAATCCCTGTCCCAAGCACTTCAACATAAATCAAAACATACACTGGTCAAAATAAGATATTGTACTGTATATGTTTTTGAAACTTAATTTTACACTCCTATGGCCAACTTTATCAAAACAAACAAATATATATATATATATTACCTTACAAATAAATAAAAGATTGCAAAAAATAAAGCAAACAAGTCATTGGACAAAATTACTTGCGTATAAAGAATCAAAATGCATGTGCCAAATAGAGAGGAATAGCCTCAGCACGGACAATGATAAAATGATTTTAAACCATATTGTTGATGAAAATGATACAAGAAAAATAAGTGCTTTTTTTTTTTTTTTTTTTAAAGAAACATTTAAAATTAATATCACTGTTTCAAATAACAGAAATGCTGTTAGAGCTGCATGCTGAAGAGCTGAATGAATGCCGGACTGAAGTGCTTTGTTAACAGGTTAATTAAAAAACAAACGCATCCTATATGAGATTAATCATATATTTATAAAACATAGATATAAACTTATATCTGGTTATATCTAAACTTATAATATAAACATAATACAATCTTATATCTCGAATGCACAAGTGAACTTGAACTATGATACGTGCTAGTCAGAATGTGTAACTCCTGTTGGGGATGTGCACTTCCCGGATATGCGCTGAAAGATGGCAACTAAACCCAAAGACAAAAATGCATTCAGGTGTATGCAACGTTTCAGACTGTGCAAGTAGCCTACCGAATTCAGTTACCTTTTGCATATTGCTTTTGAAGAATGTAAAATCACTTAAAACTGGCAAAATTTAAAAACACAAACCATAGATTTTCGTGACAATGCAGTACTGACAATCGCGAATTTCACAGACAATGCTGTATTTAGTTGCACTCTGACACTTTTTTTTTGAGAATAAAAATGCATCCGGGTCCGTGACAAGTGCAAGTTAGACTCGAGTCCGAGCTCATGTACCCCAACTCTGCTGTCCAGCTGCAGTGAGGTAGTTTTTCTGTTTGAATGTGTTCTGTTATGAGAAACACTGTTCTACGTAACGGTTACCTTAAAAGCCTTGTGAAAATTATTGTTGTACATAATTTGAAGACTATGTCATAACCATTCTGTATTTGTATTTATTTTTTCACTATGTATAAATCAGTTTTTAGCTGTTTATATTTAAAAAGGGCCATGTTTGAGAAGTAACATGAGAAAAGGTGATTTTGACCATTTTCCCTAATAAAACCATGTATCTTTTTGACACCACACTGAAACACTAAGAATATCCATAAATCTCTCAAAGGAAATGTGAATAATGTGCAGCAAGATCTTTCTGTATAAATATGTTTTCATATTTTTATTTAAAATACACATTTCTCTGACATTACCCAATGACTCAACTTGACATATCACAACTTACCCCTAATGTGTGACATGGTGTTTAATTTTTTTTAAGAAGTCATATTAGTATGATGTCTTCTAAATTCAGTTCATGACAGACATCCACACATAAATTGGCCTATTTTACTTCTATGTACTTCACATTTCTCCTTTTCTTATTTGACAACTTACCCCACTCTACTCTACTAACATTTTTGTTATGAAGAGTCTTCTAAATCTGGAAGGAACTGTGTTTTAATATCACAAAAGCGAGCTGTATATGCGTATGTGTAAAAGCTGCACACACATACGATCCCATCATGTGACGTGGGTACCATACCAAAGCTATTGTTACTTTCCTGATAAAAATCCGTAGAAAAAAAAAAAGATCCAGTTTGTTGTTGGTTGCTGTGTCCAGCTCATAAAATAACACATTTGCATGTCTTCTGGGACCCTGGGGGCTCTAAAGCTGCTAATATCGCCTCATCAAATATGTTCTTCAGTCCTTTCTGTAACAAAGGGAAAAAGTGAATCTCCATTTGTTATGCTAATAAAGCAAAAGCATGGCTTTAGAAACCGAACATACTGACAAGCATACCCACCTGTGTTAGAGCAGAGCATTCAACATATTTCACAGCCTTTAAATCTTTGGCTAGTTTTTCAGCTGTCTCTGGTTTGATTGGCTTTTGTTTGTTTTTTGCAAGCCTTGCAATAGTTATAGGATCGTCTCTTAGGTCAATCTGAGTTCCAACCAGCAGAAAAGGGGTTTTCGGGGAGTAATAGGTTATCTCAGGCACCCACTGCATTTCAAATGAATTGTTGTTAGCAAACAATAAATGATTCTACATTATTAACAGATCACATACAGACTCACCTTTTCTTTCACATTTTCAAACGAGGAAAGAGAAACTACAGAGAAACAAACTAAGAAGACGTCTGTTTGAGGATAGCTTAGGGGCCGTAACTGATCCTGACCTACAAAATATTGAAATATTTAGGTTTGTGAGGATCAGTTCTTGCGCAAATTGTGTACATATGAAATCGGAAAGGCTGAGACAGGGACAGGTTTAAGATATTCCTCACACTGTACTGTAAGTTGATACTGCTTCATCAATTGCGTTATCATATACCTGCAGCATCAAATAATCTAATGGTATATGGTTCACCATCAATCGTTACAGACACAGCTTGGCTGTCAAATACCTGAAAAAGAACATGACAAAGCAACTGAATTGACACTACTTTGATAGGATTATTTCCATGTGTGTTGCAACTGATGGGATGTAACAGTCTGTTACTGATAATGGATACAAAGGTTGAAGTTTTCTCTTTCTTAAGCTGGTCGAGATGAACATATCAATCAGAGCAATAGTACTGCATACATAATTGAAAAAAAAAGAAGAGAAAATCCTTACTGTTGGTTCTGATGGGAACCTGTTTGTAAATGAAACCAAAAGGCAGGTTTTACCCACGCCACCATCTCCAACCACCACGCATTTAATTGTGGACATCACAGTTGTCACAAGTTGTTTTCCAGCATCTGGCATCAAAGAATCTGTAATTCATAATAAATGCTATTCAGTTTACAGAGGGGGTTAGGCTGTTTACATGCAAAGGAAAAAAAAAGAAAAAGAAGCAGCATGAAGGACAGTTTCAATTGTGGATTTGTGTCTCCTACAAAATACATTCAAGTAAAAAGCCATCTTGGTGTAAATTGCTTGACTTTATAAGCCACATTTTTTTTCTTTTAGCTCTGCTAAGTGTCATTTTCAATATGACAACTATTTAGCCATGAAAAGTGGTTATTGAGTTTCAGTCATCAAGTATTTAATAAACCCTAAAGAAAAGGCTTCATTCTGTAATATTAAATTGGCTCAAGTATATTCAATGGCACATTTTTTGTTGAATATTTCAATTAGTCAACCCAGGGACCTAACATAACTTCAATGAATGACATAAACATTACATTGTATAATGATTTAAAAAAAATAATTAGTTAGAAATGTCAGGACAATATAAGAAAATGTTCTGTTTCACATTTTCCAATGCCCCCATGCTGAAAATCTTGGGTTTAATATATTGATTTTAGTCTGACTAGTGTGTTCTGCAATGCTATTTACATCATCTTAGAAAATAATCTTTTATGAGAATTGTCATTTGTGTAAGATTCTTTTAGTGAATATTATTAAGCTTCAATAAATAAATTAAAAACAGTTGTGTTTTATTAATTATAACTCCAGAGTGCCAATAAACACTTACCATCAGTTTTAATTCTAAAAAACTAGTCTTAACTCAAAACTTCTAACATTGTTTTAAGTAGTGAACATTTTTGAAAATTACACGTAACGGGATGAAATAAACAAAAGCATGACATTAAACGTCATCATTAAGTACTCTTAAAGCATAGCATAATACAAGTGCATACAGTGACCGAATATTGACATTATGATTGATAGATACCTAGTTTCTTAACAGCCTGACGAAACATGTTTAAACAACAGATGAACTGGTATACGGTTAACTACGTAAACATTTCACACGTGCAACTACTCTTTACTTCTACTACAAAACATCGTAAACTAAGAATTGATATGCAACGATTAAGAATTTGCCATGGCTGTGCTGTCCATCCAGAACACGACACTGCCAATCACACTTCAAAATAAAAGTCTCTTTTCTTATTTAAAGTCTTAAACTCGTTTGTGGCTCTCAAATACCTTCAGAACAAGTGAACTATTTTTTTATTGGCCGATAAATTTGATCAATTCTGTGGTGATTGTAATAAAATGCATAATAATTAATAGTGGTGTCAGATTAACCAAGATTTCTAAACAAAAATGCTGCAAATATAAAACTAAGGTAAAAAATAAATAAATAAATAAAATAATGGCCTGTAGTGAATCACTTGTTTTTTCTCTTATCTAGCATTTGATAAACCTCTATTCTAAGCCCAGCTACAGGTTTATATATAGTTATAGGTTTAGACATCATAGCGAGCATTTCAATTAATTGATTAAATGAAAATATTTGATATAAATAGACCAACACTTTACTTTTTTGAAATAAGTACAAAAAATACAATAGACAAAAAAAACTTCTAGAGGAAAACAGCTCAAATAAGTTATATTAAAGCCTGAATAAATGAAAACAGTTCATTTTGTCACTGGTCAACCCTCATTTCAGTTCTAAATAATACTGGTACAAAGTTCCAAAAGGTCTATTATCTTGTCACTTCACAGAGCAATACATACATTTACTAGGTCTATTCATTTTAAACGACAAGACAATAAAAAGTAACAAACTGTTGTTTCCCTGAGTCTTTTTACTCCAAAAGAGAAAGATGAAAAGTGCACCATAAACTTCTGTTCATTTTAAGAGAACTTAGTCACAAGCAAAGTAATCCTTTAGTGGTGCTAAAAGATGTCTTATGACAGGGACACTCCAGGACTTTCCCAGCACTCTCTGCCTCTGAAGACGCCCCATGTTTTTGACATCCGTGTAATGCTTCGGAAATCCAAATATTCTGTCAAAGTGCAAGTGACAGTGCGCATAAATAAAATACATATTTGTGACTGAATTTGGAAAGAATGTAAAACTGAAAGGATAGAAGAAGTAAAAGTTACTTCTCCAATTCAGTGATCCACAGACTGTCATCTTTTCCATTCATGATGATGGGGTAATGCCTGTCATCGACACCTGGTTTCTGTATGTTTGGTCGTGTGGTGATAGTGCGAACTTTTTCATACTGCAAAATGGTACATTACATAGCATCAGAACTCAGGTGGGCAACACTGACACAATTAAGTGTAATGGGATTAATAAAATGAATGTGTACTGCATATCTTTGGCTAGAAACTCGTGACAAACCTTTGCAGTGCGACCGGCCTCCAGACAATCCTGAAGACGGAGTTTATCTTTCTGAGATGCTATGATTGGTCTGGTGAAACAGAATAAAACACTTAATGTACAATATCATAATTATATACTTTACACAGTTGAGTGCATTTACCAGTGAAAACATTGTCTTAAGTGAGTTTGATAGTTATATGAATATAACAAACTCACCTGTTCATGCCAGGTATGTTCCCCCAGAAGTATCTTGCTCTGTAAGCTGGACTCACTTTCACAGCATCAACAAGCACAGGGTTACACTAAAAACAAACCACACACACTTAATATACCATTTGACTACAAAAAAAATACTAAAAATGTGAGGCCAAGATTTGAGAAAACTATTTGAACTATGTCCTAGCAGATTCAACTATGTCCTAGCAGATTCAAACCTCAATCCAAAAAAAACACAAATCACACTCACTTCCAGAAAGCGGCAAATGTCAGCTTTAACTCTGGTTTCCATTGACACCACGTTCTCAAACAGCCAGAAGAATGGCCGTGGATCTTCCTCCTTCGGCTTCATAACATTCAGCAGCCGATAATATTCGAAAAAGAGCCGCCCAGTGCCCTCTGCAGAGAATAAAGAGGATCTCAGATTAAATTAATTATGTCATCCATTTTGACATGAGACCAGGTGTTAAGACTGCTCAGTAGTTTGACAAAATCTTCCCACTTGATGCATGAACCATGTGTTCATTTTGAGTGTCCAGACTTTTGATTACTGGAAAAAGGTTGGCAAACCTTGGTAAATGTGTACTCTGATTCCAAGAAGCTCCATAAAGCCAGGCAGATTATAGCTCGAGTCAGATCAAGTGCTTTTCATTTTGTGTGCAACATGCATCAGACATGTCTTACCAAACAAGCCCTTTCGGCTAGGATTGGCTGTGGACAAGTCATTACACGGACTTCCACCGATGAGAAGATCAAACGGGCCCCATTCCTCAATCTGAACAATGAGAGAAACTTGATGAGCAGATTCTTCTTTGAATGTAAAATGAAATCTCAGTGCATTTGTACAGAGAGGTTTTAACATTCTAAGACTATTTGGAAATTATTTTGCATACATGTTTTTTAGTAATGTTTTTAACATCAGCCACATGAATGATTTTTCCATCATAGTTGACCATAGAGACGGTAACGGATTCTTCATCAACTTCTGAGGCCACATATTTTTCCACTTTGAAGCCAAGATCCCTCAGAACGAGGTATCCTGAAACACAAAAATGCATTTAAATGAGCCACGGCCAGTACAGGAACAAACTATAATAGACATGTATTAAACTACAAGTGGTCCAGGAAGATGAGAAGTTACCTGTGGCTATACCATCAAATAAGGAAAGGACTCTGATTGGACGTCGGAGGTTAGCAGGGATTGATGGGTAAACACGATGGGGCTCCTGAGGTGGACAAATGTCAGAAGTCAGAACAATACAGACATAAATCAGGAAGATCATTCATTCTCTTTACAAAATGATGAACTATATGAAACAAGCACTAACAAACTCCATGGCACTGTTGTTGGCAAAGAATTCCTGCACACGGATGCTCCAGTCATGCCTGGGCTTCAATGCTCCAGAGCTGCTCTCAGGTGCACACAGGTAACAGGTCCACGGGTCCACATTTTTCAGCCGGTCGAATGTCCCCTCACCCACTAGGATATCCAGACAGTCCACACAGTAGGAGCTAGAGAAAGGGAAGAGACCAAATTAGATTGGCAGTCAAAACTTGTGAAAATGATTAAACTTTGCATTTTTCTGATTTAATTTAGTTCAATTAGTTCACCCAAAAAATGAAAAATTATCCCATCATTTACTCACCCTCAAGCTATTATAGGTGTATATGACTTTCTTCTTTCAGTCAAATAAAATCAAAGTTATATTAAAAATATTCTGGCTCTTCCAAACTTTATAATGAGAGTGAATAGTAACCAATATTTTGAAGCCCAAAAAAAAGCACATCCATCCATCATCCATACGGCTCCAGGGTTGGGGAACAAACTCAAGCTCCTCTGACATTTCTCTTTAAAACTTCTCGTTTTAGACTTCTATTTTGTGACCGGTGTTCTGTTTCGCTCCATCCTCTGCACTTCCGCATTCGTCAATATGACATGCATCAGGTCAAAGTTCACTTTTCCACTGGAATCAACTTGCATATGGAAGCCAGTTTATAAAGTTTTATTATAGATGGATGTGCTTTTTTTGGCTTCAAAATCTCAGTTACTATTCACTCCCATTATAAAGCTTGAAAGGGCCAGAATATATGTTTTAAAACAACTCTGATTGTGTTTGAAAGAAGAAAGTCCTATACATTTAGGATGGCTTGAGGGGGAGTAAATGATGGGATAATTTTCATTTTTGGGTGAACACTGATCACTTTAACATTGTAACGAATGAATGATTAGTGACTGAGAAACAGTGCAGGTTTAAATTTGTATTTTTTTTGGATGGTTTTGTGATCAACAACCACACTCACCGACAACAGCTTTCATGACCACACAGAATGACCTCCATGCCAGAACAGCATACAGTGCAGTACGATTGATAGCCATCTTCATCATAACGGTACAGCGTCTCCGTGAAATTATACTACATGTGACAAACAAACAGACACACCATTGAAATCATTCAGCTACAACTAGTAGCATTTACAAGAGCATGAGTGAGGTCAGGTGCTGATTTTGAACACTAATTTATCCCAAAAGGGTTGGGTTGAGGTCGTCTTTGTCAGAGATCTAAGCAGAGACAGTCCAAGTATGAATAGGAGAAATTGTAGTGCTCAATGGCAGTTAAAGTTCCACTTCACTTGCTATTTGCCTATTTAATGCTGTTCACATTAGAATCAGAATTATTTGACCATTCGCCTAGTTGTTTACTCTTTAATGCGCATAAGCAATAACTGGACCAGCTGTTTGAGCTAAAGTAGCAAACTTCATGATTCAATTTTTTCCCATTTAAGTAGACAGGAGCTGTACTCACCAAAAGACTGACTTGTCTTAATAGGGACTTTAGCTTTATGCAGGCCAATCACTGACAGTATATAGGTGGTTTTATGCAACTGTTACTAATGGGTATAGCTGAAATAGCCAGACTCTTTAAGGAGAAGCAGGTGTCCTACTCGCCAGCATGAAATTAGACAACCCTAAACTCACTGACTAGATCCTTGAACACTACAAATGTGTGATCTACAGTTATGTAATTACATTGTACCTTGCATTTCATGCACAGGCTGCCTTGGAAGAGTGGGTGGATGATTTCGACGAATGTACTTCCACATGATAAGCAGAACTCTGAGGGGGAAAAGAAGTGAAATTAGGACAAACTTTACTCAATATCAACAGGTATTGCAAATCATAGGTGTAATTTACGGGTGGAATGTGTGGGACATGTCCCATCCACTTTTTGCCAGGGTCGGTTTTGTCCCCACCACTTTTTGAAACAACTTGCGGCACGGACGTGCACACAAACGTGTCCCTGCACTTGATATACAATCACTGATGAGCATCTTTCTCATCCAATGAAGAGAAAAAAAGAAGAAGGAAAAAAAAAAAAAAAAAAAAAAAACTACATGCATTTATTATTGTATGTTTCTAATATGCAACCCCGCCAACACACACAATCCTGTCCCACCCACTTTTTAAAACAAAGTTATGTCAATGTTGCAATGTCTAGGAAAGGGTTTCTCACCATCAATGTTTCTCTTGTTTTCCAGAAATTCACGCACCGTTTGATCTGTGAAAACATTTCAATAATCACCAGGTTAAATGGGATTTTTTTTGTTTACCATCACAATTTTAATAGCAACAATAAATAACAATGGTGTACATACATCTTTTTTGGCTGTTCTGTCTGGACTCGACCTGCATACTTTCGATGATATTTAGATACTTATTCCAGTTTGTATGTTTCTGTTCTCTACATGCCCTCACAGTCTGCACGGATCTCTGATTTAATTTTGGATGCATGAACTTTCTGTAAACATCTTTTTTTCTAAGGTTTATCGAACCTTTGTGCAGGTCCAGAGATTCAGGGAGTTTATTCAGAGATACAGTTAATTTAAATAATTTTTCTCTATGGTCTTTGTAGTTCGGAGAGGATCCAACATTTCCATTCACTGATCGTGGAATAAAATCCTCTTCTAAGTAAGGAAAAATACACAGCAAAATAACAATGAATATGAAACAGAGACTTAAAGTTCAACATTACAGTCCATGCAATAAAATACAGCAGAGGTCAAAGAGTTTCTTCAGTGCTGCATACCACTGTATTCTGATTGAGGTCGAAGTCCATCGGGGCCTGTTGGTTTAAAGCCCCCAAAGGCCCAGTCCAGCATAACTCTAAGCAGCTCATCTGTTGAGCCCATCTCAGGAGAAAAAAACATTCTACTGCGTCTGGACGCCACCTATAACATATTACGTATAAAACTTTGATTACATGGGTTTGTGTTTATGTACTTGCATAGAAAATTTGTTTGAGGTCTTAAAATAAAATGTCAGAATAAATTGCAATCTGCACCCTGGCAAATGGATATGCTAAAACATGATATTAAAGCAAATTTTACTACCTGCAGAGAATTGAAGATAGCATCTTTATATGTCGCTACTGTAGCAAAGGAATTAGAGCAGAAGCACTTAGCAAATGAAAAGAAGGGCAGGAGATCGTCAACATGGATCTACAATGGAAATTATATGTAACATGAGTATTTTTCATTGAGTAAATAAAATAAGAGCACAAAATTTGCACATAAGACATTGCATTTTTATACCTCTGACAGCATCCTGTTTCCAAAGAAAATCACTTTACGTATGGAGCCACAAGGCCTCTTGCTATCCCAGCTCTGAACTAGTCCAGGCCAAAGACCAAAGCCCTCAATTGGCCCCCAAACCATCTCACCAACTGTGTAATTACCCTAAAAAAAAAGCAGCAGTCATTAAACAGTCTAAGATCTAGTCACACAGATTACTTTAAAGATGAAGTGTGTAATGTTAGAAATGTTCTTCCCATCATATGAATCCTCACACAGAGCTATCATATGATTTTTTTGGATGAACTGTTACTTTAATATGTGGAGTTAACCAAGCCATTTTAGGTTGATTTTCCCCAGAAGTGATTGATTTTGAGCCAGGGATATTTGTTATATCAACCAATGGCTGAGAGGGAGGGTGTTTGGGAACCCTGTTTGAAAACAATTTTTTTTTTTTTTTTTTTACAATTCCTTTTGGTGATGTTTAGAGATAGAAATTACACACTTCAGCTTTTACTACAATGCATGCAAGTAATAAAAGTCTTTAATTTGGAAATGTTAAAGAAGTTACCTGATATGGACTGTTTGTTTTCTCATTGTTATGCAAGATGCTTTCTTTTCTTTTCTGGCAGAGAAAGCAATGTGTTCTATCAAGATATCCACAACAAAACAACACTCTTCTTTGCAAACAAGTAAATATATACCTCAGTCCATTTAACATCATCATCACTGCTGCTGTAACTGTCATCATCATCACTGCTGCTGTAACTGTCATCATCATCACTGCTGCTGTAACTGTCATCATCATCACTGGACACATATGGCTGATCTCCTGGCAACAAAGAAAGGACAAAGATAAAGTTTGATTTGGGCCAAGTTGCAAAGTTTGAGAAAGGATAAAATTCCACTAACTGGCATATTTATACAGAGCATGAAACCTTTTCTGTCATTTTGACTTTCTGGGCCAGAATCAGAATAGACTGGCACAATATCCTCCACTTCCATTGCCACAATGTCTTCCACTTCCCTTAAGTCAGTAACATCTGAGAATCAAAAGCATTTGTTAGAGTGTTATGTATAGCAAATAGAGATCAGTTCCTCAACAGTCTTTTATTAACCTTGTTGTCAAGTTCTCATGTTATAACATGTCTTTTGGCTTCAAAGGTACAAAGACCTGTCTCATTACCAGATGTGATGCTACCTTGAGTCTCTGGGCTGAGATATGATGGAGCGCTTTTATATGAGCTGCTGTCTGTGATATCGTCCTCAGACATGTCCTTTTTCTCACAGTCTTTCATTTTACTCTCATTGAGATTGTCATTTTGATTAAACATCTGAAACAACCACAAACACACACATACAAAACAAAATTTTAGATATTTGCTTGTATAAAACCCACAATCATGATGCTAGAGTGTTTTAGATGGTAGTAGACTCATGCGTTGCTACTGAGGCAAGGTGGCCTGGATGTTCTTGATACTTTAAATATCATCAATATTTATCAATATTTAAATATAATCCAATTCTCTTTACATTACAAGTGGTCAGAGAAATATTTTGTCACACTGATATCAGATTAATGAATTAATTAGGTTTCTCAAGCTTGTTATAGTTCAGTGACTCACCTGTTCGAAAAAGATCTCTTTTTTCAATGTTTTGGGCAGGGCCAATAAGCTAATGATAATTTTTCCAAAACTAGATGTCCTTCCCATAATCCTCAGCGCTGTCTTCCAGTACTGCTCCACTGACTGGTCAGCTGGATTTGCGTCACCCTCATCAATGAACTGGTACTCCATAAACTCATCTGTGAGCAAGCTGACATTCTCAGGGCTTGAGCAAACCCCAAAACAGACACCTAAATCTTGGACGACTTTGCCAGTCACCTCAAGCTTTTTTCCTGGACTTAACACTAATGACAAGTTTCTCAGGGTGGAGTCTGGGAAGGGTAAACGTTCAACAATATTAACAGTAACAGTCGTGTAGAAGGAGATGATGGAACTGTGGAACATCTCCAAGTAGTCAGACAACTCCGCAGAGCACTGCAGGAGAAAATCAGCAGCCTGTTTGCCAACTTTAACCTCTCCTCTAGGTAAATGTCCTACTGTGTCCTGTACAAGCGAGGTCTTTCCTCTCCTAAGAAAAAACTCTGCTGCTTTCGGTCTGAGGAAACTCGCTGTGTAAAACCTCACTAATTGAGAAGCATCTTGGAGCAGCTGCGTCACGCTGACACCTCGGTCGAAACTCTCCTGAAAATCACAAAGCGGCTGCAAAGCATGGCTAAGAAAGAGGACGCTGAGTCTTATTTTGGGATTGCTAAGCTGACGACAGATTGCTTTTTCGTCTGTATCCAGAGATCCAAAGTATTTCTCAAAGTCTGACCAAGCTAAAGTCATTTTCTGGATTATTCTCCAGAAGAGAGAGCACTGAGACGGCAGGAGATTATTCAAGTTTGACCCCTCAACATCTTCAAGCAAGTTTTGTAGAGCAGCTGGGAAAGATGAAAAGTGTTTGTAGATTTCTGTGATGAGATTCAGAATCAAGCCAGAAAACTCCATTTTCATGACACCATTATGGCATGCTTGTCCTGCCATATCTGTAAGTCCACATAAAGACACGATCTCAGGTTTCAGCAGCTTTAGATCAGCGAGAAGATGTTCATGATCTGGGAAATTCGAATAAAATATTGCCATGTTCATTAGAGGTATTCTGAACTTCCTCAGTATCTCCACAATGCAGGTACAGATGGCATCAGCAGTCTCTTCCTTCGGATGAAGAACACCAAGCAGTCTGATCTTGTTTTTCCCAGTAGCTTTGTCAAAAAAGCCCAACAGGACCACACTGGCCTCTTTCTCGTCCTCAAGCTCCACTGCATGATATAGATAAAGGCAGTATGGAGTCTGACTGCAAGAGGCTGTAATATCTTCCCAGTATTTCTTGCCTAACACTAGACTGTACTTGCTATTGGTACAGTTCGATCCTGCATCAGTTGAGGTAGATGGGCAATACTTTCTGATGAAACACATTGTGGCTGGGCTGCAGGACAAAGATTCATCTGATTTCTTTTTAGCATTCTTCTTGCTCTGGTTTAGACATTTTGACTGTTTGTATACAGAACTGTTGATTCTTGAAGAACGTTTTCCCTTCTTAACTACAAATAAAAGAATAACAAAAAGTTTACAAGACCAAATTACCATATTTCATTTTTTTAATATGCTCAAGTCAATAAAAATAAAAATTAACTCAAAAGTAAACACCTACACATTTCAGGTTCTGTGATCATGTTGTTTTCAGAACAATGTACAATGTTTTCAGGATTTGTCCATTCACCAACAATTTCTGCTCTCTTTTCTATAAAAGTGGTAAAAATACATGGGTGATAATAATGTTGAGCATTGCACATCATAATTACAACAAAAAAAAAACTAAAAAACTGCATAATAAAACACTAATTACATAAACACATTCAGAGGGGAATTATGTCAATAAATGGGCAAAACACTGAACCTTGGAAAACACACCAGACTTTGATATTAAAATGTTTAATGTAATGTTTAAAAATGTTTGGGGTGGGACTACCGGACTATCACAAACAACTTCACCCAAAAAAGTTTGAAGTCAGTGACAACATTTCTACCCAATTAAAATGTTTTAACCAGAAAACAAAAATACCTGAGCAGGTGTGCTGCACTTGACTGAAAGTGGCTTGGAGTATGTCATCGAGTCAGTCCAACAGCTCACTGATACTGTGTTTCTCCAATCTTTAGGTTCATCAGCATTTTTCCATAACCTGCGGAGAAATTGTATGTAAAATGTTTGAAAAGTCTAAAAAATATGGTTTTGGTTTGAAAAGTCCTGAACTAAGAAAACACTGAACAAGGATATGCTGCACTACATTTAGTCACTAAACAAAAACTTCTCAATTACACTTACGTCATATTAAGCTAAATTAGACGTGTAACATGCCGCTGAAATCACAAACACATATATTTAGTCTAATATCAGTCAGAAACCGGCGGTAAAGCGAAAATACCGTTATTTTTAAATCATTTGCGCACGCGGTATTCTGTGGATGACAAGAGAAAGCTCATTGCTCATAGGAAAAGCGACAAACCGAAAAGATGTTTTCTTTCTGACCGGAGGCCCCTTTAGATACAGATGCCTTTACACATGGCATATCCAGAATTCAATGGCAACACTTGGGAGTATCAGAAGGATTTGAGAATGAATATGGCTCATATCCACACGTGACCTCAGTCCTTTACCGCGAAAACTTGAAAGAGAGGAAACGGATGCTGCTCCCAATGAAGCGCAAGTGGCGTCCCAAAAGCGGCCATTCCTTCACATTGCACGTTTATGTAAACACTTCACACATACTAGTATTCTTTTTTTTTTGTTGTTTTTAAACCTCCTCTACACATTGTAAAACCGTACTAAACAACTACTTGTACAGTGTAAGACTTTTCCATGACTGTCCATCCAAAACAAAACGCTTGTCTTCATGTTTCAAAATAAAAGTCGTTTTGTTTCTTATTTTATGGTAACAGTTAAGAACTCGTTTGAGTCCAAAATGATTTATGTAAAACAGTGAATATCTAAATAACTACTTATTTTAGTAAATGCATCTTCTATTAAAGATTAAACCTGTGGTTATTGCAATGTAGAATAACTGTTAGGGTTAATGATAAACCAGGGCTCAGGATATAAATGTCACTGACAAAATGTGGGGGCAAAGATGCCCTATGGTGAATTACTGTTTTATAACTTTTGATTTATTTGATCATATGCTTTACTTTAGACACAATAGAGATCAACACTGAACACATTTACCAGGTTTATTCATTTTGCTCAATTCCAAATTTGTCAATTAATTTGTAGCTTAACTTGATTACAAATTGAGAAAAAAAAGTTTTAAAAAGTGACCTGTGATTTGATGCATCATTCAATAAAATGGAATCAACTTTCTTTCTTTCCATTATTCCATACAATTATTCAGTTATAACATTTTGGTTAAAAAGGTACAATTAAAAGCAACAAACTCATGTCCCTGAGTCTTTTCACACCGACAGAAACAGATTAAAATCATGATTATAAAAACTTCTGTTCATTTCAAGGGGACCTCATCACAAGCAAAGTAATCCTTTAGTGGTGCTAAAAGATGTCTTATGACAGGGACACTCCAGGACTTTCCCAGCACTCTCTGCCTCTGAAGACGCCCCATGTTTTTGACATCCGTGTAATGCTTCGGAAATCCAAATATTCTGTCAAAGTGCAAGTGACAGTGAGCATAAATAAAATACATATTTGCTTAAACGTTTAATTTATAGCTAAAGGAGTAGAAGTTTAACTTACTTCTCCATTTCTGTGACCCATATATTGTCATCTTTTCCATTCATGGTGATAGGGAAATGCGCATCGTTGGTGCCCTGCTTCAGTGAGTTTGGCCGTGTAGTGATAGTGCGAACTTTTTCATACTACAAAATAAGTACATTTTACAGTGTTACAACTCATTACTACAGAGACATCATTACAATAACCATGTACTGCATATCTTTGGCTAGAAACTCATGACAAACCTTTGCAGTGCGACCGGCCTCCAGACAATCCTGAAGACGGAGTTTATCATTCGGAGATGCTATGATTGGTCTGGTCAAAACAAATAAAACACTTTATGTATAATATCATAATTATATACTTTACATTAGGAATGTCCTGAGCCAATCTCAAGGATTGTTATCGGGGGCCGATTAAGGTTTTTTTTTTTTACTGACCGGTATCAACTTTGCTAAGCCTTATTCTTCATTTTACAATAGCTGTTGTTCAGTAGGTCTGCCATTAAAAAGAAAAAAAAAGAAGCTTGAATGGGGTCTATTCAATCAAGCTTCTGTGTTTAGCATATTTGATGCACACTTTTGTAACAAATCACTCTATAGTAATTTATTTACCGTTTTATTTTTAGCTGCCGTCTAACTATCTGAGACAAAGTTGCCATAACACATTGCTAGTATGGTATGTGTCTTGTTTCAGACTTGACTGACAGACTAGCATTCTGACACCGCAAGCTTAGTTCATGCTTTCTAAGCTTATCTCTACTTTTTCTTTTTGTTGAAATTATTCAGCTCATTTTACACATAGAATACAAGAGGAATTGTGACCACACAATCTGTATTATATATACATACATATACCATACATCTGTATTAAGAAACTCTCTGCACAGCACTGTATACATTGGATTGATTTTAATAACCTGAATGGTCCAAGCACTAGGAAAAGACAAGTATTGGATCGGCAGATGCCCAATATTTAATGTCTCAGATCGGGGGCACAAAACCTGATCGGGACAAATTACTTTACACAGATGAGTTTATTTATCAGGGAAAAATTGTGTCTTAAGTGAGTTTGGTAGTCATATGAATATAACAGACTCACCTGTTCATGCCAGGTATATTCCCCCAAAAGTATCTTGCTCTGTGAGCTGGACTCACTTTCACAGCATCAACAAGCACAGGGTTACACTAAAAACAAACCACACACACTTAATACACCATGTGACTAGAAAACATTCTTTTTAAAATGGGAGGACAAGATTCAGCTGTGAACATATGAGCTTTTTAAATTTACAAGAAAATGCTGAGTCTTTATCAAACCTCTATCGAACATGAGAATCACACTCACTTCCAGAAAGCGGCAAATGTCAGCTTTAACTCTGGTTTCCATGAACACCACGTTCTCAAACAGCCAGAAGAATGGCCGTGGATCTTCCTCCTTCGGCTTCATAACATTCAGCACCCGATAATATTCGAAAAAGAGCCGCCCAGTGCCCTCTGCAGAGAGTAAAGAAGATCTCAGATGCAATGAATTATGTTATGGGACCAGACGTGGAGTCTGCTCAGCAGCAGCATGTTCAACAAAATCCTAAATCTGATGTGTGAACCATGTGTTAAGTTAGTCAGTATCCAGACTTTTGACTTTTGTCTTACCAAACAAGCCTTTACGGGCAGGGTTGACTATAGACAAGTCATTACACGGACTTCCACCGATGAGAAGATCAAATGGACCCCATTTCTTAATCTGAACAACGAAAGAGAATGAACTCGATGAGCAGATTCTTCTTCAGATGTGTAATTAAATGTCAGTACATTTGTACAGAGAGGTTTTAACATTTTAAGACAGAAAACAAACAAGATGATGAAAACATTATTTCGCAACCGTACATGCTCTTTTGTAATGTTCTTAACATCATCCACATGAGTGATTTTTCCATCATGGTTGACCATAGAGACAGTAATGGACTCTTCATCTATTTCTGAGGCCACATATTTTTCCACTTTGAAGCCAAGATCCCTCAGAACGAGGTATCCTGAAACACAAAAATACATTTAAATGAACCATGACCAGTACAAGAACAGACTGTAATAAAGGTTTTAAAGTGATCCAGGAAGATGAGAAGTTACCTGTGGCTATACCATCAAATAAGGAAAGGACTCTGATTGGACGTCGCAGGTTAGCAGGGATTGATGGGTAAACACGGTGGGGCTCCTGAGGAGGACAAATGTCAGAAGTCAGTACAATACAGACATAAATCACGAAGACCATCCAATACTTTAATGAACTATATGAAACAAGCACTAACAAACTCCATGGCACTGTTGTTGGCAAAGAATTCCTGCACACGGATGCTCCAGTCATGTCTGGGCTTCAATGCTCCAGAGCTGCTCTCAGGTGCACACAGGTAACAGGTCCACGGGTCCACATTTTTCAGCCGGTTGAATGTCCCCTCACCCACTAGGATATCCAGACAGTCCACACAGTAGGAGCTAGAGAAAGGAAAGAGACCATATTCAACTACAAATGGGGGTTTAAAGGTGTAAGGACACTAGAGAAGATACTTCTAGCTGGCATTTTTCTATTCAAATACAGTTTGTTTGACTACCAAAACTGCAAATGAGAGAAAACAACTTCTATCAAGTACATTACTTAAAATACCTTTACAAAAACAAACATAAAATCGTCAATGCTTAATCACTAGATGGGAACATATTTGTTTGATAAATATTTACTGCTGTCTTTTCTGAGACAAAAGCATTTACAATATAGCAAATTTAACCATTTATTTTATTTGTTTAGTGAATTTGTGTCAACACTGTACACATTGGTTACGTTTACATGCAACCAAATAATCTGTTAGTAATCAGACTGACGGCTCAATCAGACTGAAAAACCAAGTAAACAACTTCATTCGACTGGGCTCGATCCAAATGAAATCTTGCTCAGATTGGAAGGGGTGTTTTTTCTTTGGTGGGCATGTAAACACTTGAGCGGATTGAAAGCGAAAACTGGAAAGTACTGTGCAAGTGCAATTATGAAGAGCATAATGGTGTGTGACGCGCAGAATGAGCTGTTCTTCCTGTTGAATAAAGTGTCATAAATGAGCGTCTGGTCATTCTAAAATTCTCTTTTCAACTCAGCATCTGTGAAGTGGATCAGGACAACGTCTCACCAGTCCTTGTTTAATGTTCTCATCAGACGACTGGTTTTGGCCGCAGGGAGGGGCATTTTTACTGCGTGATAAGCAGAATGGCACAACGGTTCATATGCTCACGGTCTCCAAATTATGACCAGAAATGGATAAATATTAAGTCTGCTGTTTAAAACAAATAATGAACTATTGTAGGAGAATCACCAGTATCATAAACACTCACCGGCAACAGCTTTCATGGCCGCACAGAATGACCTCCATGCCAGAACAGCACACGGTGCAGTATGACTGATAGCCATCTTCATCATAACGGTACAGTGTCTCCGTGAAATTATACTACATACAACATACAAACAGATGCACCACTGAAATCATTCAGCTACAACTAGTGATAATCTTTGCACACACTAACCTACTGAAAATGTTTGTTTAAGGATCCTGTATGATTATATACTTGATTTCATGCCATTTTTGGTAACAGGTGTAGCTGGTATAGCTGGAACCCATGTGAGAACTAACTGTGTATCTATAAATATAGTACCTTGCAGTTCGCACACAGCCTTCCTTCGAAGAGTGGGTGGATGATTTCAACAGGCATACTCCCACATGATAAGCAGAACTCTGAGAAGGAAGAGGAAAAAAAATTAGGATGAACTTCATTTATTAACGGTTATTGCAATGTCTATGAAATGATTTCTCACCTTCAATGTTTCTATTGTTTTTCAGAAATTCATGCACCATTTGATCTGAAAACATTTCAATAAACACCAGGTTACATGAGATTTTTTGCTTTACCATCACACATTTTAATAGCAATAATAAATATGAATGGTATACATACGTCTTTTTTGGCTGTTCTGTCTGGACTCGATCTGTATGATTGGTTTAATATTTTGTTGCTTGTTCTGGTGTGCATTTTTTTGTTTTCTACGGGTCTTTACGGTCTGCAAGGATCTCTGATTCCATTTTGGATATATGCGTTTTCTGTAAGCATCTGTTGTCCCAAGGTCTATTGAGCCATCATGCAGGTCCAGAGATTCAGGGAGTTTATTTAGAGACACATTTAATTGAAATAACTTTCCTGTATGGTCTTTGTGGTTTCCCATGTCCCCATTCACTGATTGAGGCATATAAATCTTGTCTAGGGAAGAACAAAAGATACAAATACAGCAAATTAATATAGTATATGATACTACAGTCCACGCAATTAAATACAGCAGAGG
Source organism: Elopichthys bambusa (assembly GCA_037101425.1). Classification (NCBI taxonomy): domain Eukaryota; kingdom Metazoa; phylum Chordata; class Actinopteri; order Cypriniformes; family Xenocyprididae; genus Elopichthys; species Elopichthys bambusa. The sequence goes on from CM074451.1 coordinate 8,602,064, forward strand.
TCAAAAAGTGTCTTCAGTGCTTATCTACTGCATACCACTGTATTCTGATTGAGGTTGAAGTCCATCTGGACCCGATGGTTCAAAGCCTCCAAAGGCCCAATCCAACATAACTCTAAGCAGTTCATCTGAGTCTGTCTCAGGAGAAAAAAACATTCTACTGCGTCTGGACGCCACCTAGAGACACATGACAAATCACACAATGAGAGGCAAAGACCTTTCTGTACTAACATTTGGACGTTTTTTTTATATGGTCAGTGTAATTTCTGTGCCACTAGCATCGCCAAGAGGAATTTCAAACAAATGTATTGCAAAATGCAAACAAAAATATTATCAGTGAAATTTAGGACAGGATTAGGCTTAGCTTCCCCAAAGCTTCCCAGTCTGGTCTTTCAGACTGTAATCTCAAACTAAATTGCAAACTACATGCTAATACATAAAATTAGCAAATTCCTTACCTGCAGAGAATTGAAGATTGCATCTTTATACGCCTTTACAGTAGCGAAGGAATTAGAACAGAAGCACTTAGCAAATGAAAAGAACGGCAGGAGATCATCAGCTTGGATCTGCAATAGACCAAAAAAAAAAAAATTATATATATATTTCTCATTGAGTCAGTAAAAGAAAAACACAAAACCTGCACACAAGACTCAGCTTAATCATTTTTGTACCTCTGATAGTATCCTGTTCCCAAAGAAAATCACTTTACGCATGGAGCCACAAGGACTCTTGCTGTCCCAGCTCTGAACTAATCCAGGCCAAAGACCAAAGCCCTCAATTGGCCCCCAAACCATCTCACCGACAGTGTAACCATCCTAAAGAGAGAAACACAGCAGTCATTGGATGGAGAGTCTCAAGTCCTACTTTAGTTCTACTTGTTTCCATTTTTTGTCCCATTTTAAAGAAATAAAGGCACAGAAACTTAATACTTCAACTTTAACTTGGATGCACAGAAGCAATAAAAGGTCTTTTTAATACCTAATAAATAAAGTTACCTGGTATGGATTGTCTGTTTTCTCATTGTTTCCTGTTGAAGATATATTTTCTCTTCTTTTCTGGCAGAAAAAGGAAAGTGTTCAATCAAGATATCCAGAATTGAACTTTAAACAAAACACAATGAGCAGATATTTACCGAATAATTCCATATGACATCATCAGCATCAGAATTGTAATCATCGTCATCATCAGTGATTTCATCGTCATCATCATCATCTAAGATTACAGACACATATGGCTGATCCCCTGGAGAAAAAAGGGCAACGCAAGTTTCACTTAGACCTGTCTCAATGTTGCAAAATTGTACAAAGGATAAAATACCACTAGCTGGTAAAGGGTCTGAAACCTTTGGTGTTATGTTGGCTTTCTGTGTCTGAATCAGAAGATATTGGTACAATATCATCCACTTCCAGAGGCGCAATGTCCTCCACTTCCATTGGCGCAATGTCGTCCATTTCCGTTAAGTCAATGATATCTGAAAATCAAATGCGTTTGTTAGTGTGATGCAAAGCAAGTAGAAATTGGCTCCTTAAATGTCTTTCGATAAGTTTAAGTTCAAAGAGGTCTTTAGCTTTGTAGAGTATACGCATGTCTCATTACCAGATGTGATGCTCCCTTGAGTCTCTGGGCTGAGATGTGATGGAGCGCTTTTATATGAGCTGCTGTCTGTGATGTCATCCTCAGCCATGTCCTTCTCCTCACAGTCCTCCATTTTCCACTCCTTGAAACTATCAGTTTGTTGAATCATCTGAGATACAGACAACCACAAACACACAAATACAAAGCAAACTTTTAGATGTCTGCTTGAGTAAAACCCACTGTCATGATGCTAGGGTGTTCTAGATGGTAGACTAGTGTGTTGCTGTGGAGGTAATGTGGTCTGGATGTTCTTGATATTTTAAATATCATCATAAGTCTTTTAATCCAAACTAAACTCATTTCATAAACTCTCTGTACATTAAAAGTGGTTGCAGAAATTATATTTTGTCACACGTAACACATATCAAGCTTGTTATAGTTCAGTGACTCACCTGTTCAAAAAATATCTCTTTTTTCAATGTTTTGGGCAGGGCCAACAAGCTAACGATTAATTTCCCAAAACTAGATGTCCTTCCCATAATCCTCAGCTCTGTCTTCCAGTACTGCTCCACTGACTGGTCAGCTGGATTTGCGTCACCCTCATCAATGAACTGGTACTCCAAAAACTCATCTGTGAGCAAGCTGACATTCTCAGGGCTTGAGCAAACCCCAAAACAGACACCTAAATCTTGGACGACTTTGCCAGTCACTTCAAGCTTTTTTCCTGGACTTAACACTAATGACAAGTTTCTCAGGGTGGAGTCTGGGAAGGGTAAACGTTCAACAATATTAACAGTAACAGTCGTGTAGAAGGAGATGATGGAACTGTGGAACATCTCCAAGTAGTCAGACAACTCCGCAGAGCACTGCAGGAGAAAATCAGCAGCCTGTTTGCCAACTTTAACCTCTCCTCTAGGTAAATGTCCTACTGTGTCCTGTACAAGCGAGGTCTTTCTTCTCCGAAGAAAAAACTCTGCTGCTTTCGGTCTGAGGAAACTCGCTGTGTAAAATCTCACTAATTGAGAAGCATCTTGGAGCAGCTGCGTCACGCTGACACCTCGGTCGAAACTCTCCTGAAAATCACAAAGCGGCTGCAAAGCATGGCTAAGAAAGAGGACGCTGAGTCTTATTTTGGGATCGCCAAGATGACGACAGATTGCTTTTTCCTCTGTATCCAGAGATCCAAAGTATTTCTCAAAGTCTGACCAAGCTAAAGTCATTTTCTGGATTATTCTCCAGAAGAGAGAGCACTGAGACGGCAGGAGATTATTCAAGTTTGACCCCTCAACATCTTCAAGCAAGTTTTGTAGAGCAGCTGGGAAAGATGAAAAGTGTTTGTAGATTTCTGTGATGAGATTCAGAATCAAGCCAGAAAACTCCATTTTCATGACACCATTATGGCATGCTTGTCCTGCCATATCTGTAAGTCCACATAAAGACACGATCTCAGGTTTCAGCAGCTTTAGACCAGCGAGAAGATGTTCATGATCTGGGAAATTCGAATAAAATATTGCCATGTTCATTAGAGGTATTCTGAACTTCCTCAGCATCTCCACAGTGCAGGTACAGATGGCATCAGCAGTCTCTTCCTTCGGATGAAGAACACCAAGCAGTCTGATCTTGTTTTCCCCAGTAGCTTTGTCAAAAAAGCCCAACAGGACCACACTGGCCTCTTTCTCGTACTCAAGCTCCACTGCATGGTATAGATAAAGGCAGTATGGAGTCTGACTGCAAGAGGCTGTAATATCTTCCCAGTATTTCTTGCCTAACACTAGACTGTACTTGCTATTGGTACAGTTCGATCCAGCATCAGTTGAGGTAGGTGGGCAATACTTTCTGGTGAAACACATCCAGGAGAAAGACTCATGTGACACCTTCTTAGCATTTATCATTTTCTGGTTTAGACACTTTGGACTGTAGAGTGTTGAAGAATGTTCTTCCTTCTTAGCTATCAATAAATAAAAAACAAAACAAAAACAAACAAACAGAAAAAAGTCATAAAAATGACAAAGATCATATCATCAATAATAAAAACTAAAAATAGTAAGCACTTACACATTCCAAACTCTCTGCTTGATTCCAATGACACCTCTTCCTCCTCAACAAAAACCTCCTGAGGGTTATACTTCTGCTTTGCAAAATTGAGATCATACATATCTTTGAACCATGTAAGCAAATCTAACGTTTTTAGTGTGTCTCCATTCACCAACAATTTCAGTTCTAGTTCCTATACAAGGAGAAAAAAAGCATCTGTTGAGAAAAATGCATGTTGATAACTGAAAAATAAAAAACACAAACCTAAGTATAATTTAACTGCATCAAACATTTTTTTCTCCAGTTTACAACTCACTTTCTTGATTTGTGCTTTGTTGAAAGCTTCCTGTAGCAGATTGAAATTATTCAAGATGTCCGTGTTCTCTTTTGCTGTGAACTTCACTCTATTTATGTCAATAGATCCAGGATGAATGATGTCCATCAACTGACAAAAAGCAGCACCTGGAAAAACACACCATTAAAGTGTGTTAGTGAAAAATATTTAAACTTCAAAACCAACTAGCAGTCAATGTCAACATAGCTGGTATATCCAATTAAAATAGCCTATTTAATTAACCAGGAAACAAAAATACCTGAGCAGGTGTGCTCCACTTGACTGAAAGTGGCTTGCAGTGTGTCATTGAGCCAGTCCAACAGCTGACTGAGGTTGTGTTTCTCATCTCCAGTCTTTACATTCACCACCATTTTTCCATGCCTGTGGAGATATTGCAATGAATTAGTCTGAAAACTTTGATGATATAATTGTTTACAGATAAGTACCCTAACGATGATACACACATAAAGACAGTATTAAGTATGTAATAACTCATTTACAACACTAAGATTCTGACATTTGTAAGTTCACAGAGTAAAAAGTTAAGTTTATAATGCATCTGCAAACCACATTAAGCGCTAAATGTGGTTTTGTTCATTCAACCCAACAACAAAAAAATAAGTCTTTACAGATGAAAACGATTCGTTATTCTAAAGTTAAAAATCGTTTTTAAAATAAGAGCGTTTTTAGAATCTGTTATGGATATATCCGCGTATGCGCATGCGGACCCCTCAATTTACCGCGAAAACTTAAAGGGAGGAAAGAAGAGCTGCTGGGGCCAATGAAACGCGAGCGGCCTCCAAGTATCAGCAGCCATTCCTCCACACTGCACGGTGGGACACAGACTGCCGGGAAACAAAGAGACAAAATCCAATGTCTTAAAAAACAAAACAAACAAAAAAACATGTCTCTGTCTGTTGCTGAAACTTTCTGCTAAAATGACTGCTGTATCTAAACACTTACAAATGTATTCAAAATGATATTGGTTCACACAAACCACGTTAAGGTAACTGGAAATTGCTTTAAAACTCGTTATTTTAATTTAAGTAATATATTTTTCTTAGACGAAATGGTAACGTATAGTTTTGTGTTATTTGTAAACATGTATTGTGTTAATTATAAGGCGCACAACGGGTTCATGTAATGTTTTGTGGTCAAGTAACCACATATTGATAACTACAAATTCACTCTTAACGCTTCAGATAAGTATTTTAAAACATACAATGCTTAACATGCATAACGAACGATCTTTAGCGATATCCTATTTGCAGCTCGCGCGCAGTATTTTCGCATCTCGCGTTGCGCGGTCAGCTATTTACATTCACTGTGCAAGTTATACAGATAAAGGGAAATTCACTGCTTACCACAACCACCCCGTCGGTTCAATGTTTTGGTAATCGGTCCTATCTTTGGCGATCCCGCGACTTCAGCGGATCATCGGATTGGTCGGTTTTACGTAGGGGAGTCGATCGCGTTGGAATCAAAAACGTTCTATTGCATGCGCTCTGCTGTTTTACAACGTGGAAACACCGAATATCAGTGGTGGGGATCTTGATTCATCTCAGTGACTCGATTCTTTTGAATCGGTTGACCGAAAAGATTTGTTCACGGATATTTTTGCGAGTTACATCCTTTCGCCAGTAGATGGCGGACCAGTGAGTGTGTTTTTGTGTTTAGATGTGAGGGGATGTTTACACTACACCGTTTTCAACTAAAAACGGAAAACCTTTAATGCGTTTTGGCCATTCATTTACACGACAACGGCATTTTGGTGGCCTGAAAACGCAAACTTTTGAAAACAGGTTTCAAAGTGCAAGTATTTGAAAACGATACCGTTGTCATAGTGTAAACTACAAAAACGCTAATCTGTGAAAACTGTGACGTCATGCGTATTACGTATTTAGTCTATCCACCTTATTTTTCAAAGCGAAGGTCAGGTGTTTTTTTTTTATTTATTTAAAAAGATTTTTTAAATGTATTATTTATTAGTCGCTATAGGAAAATAACGAGAAGAATATCGAAGTGCAGTAAACTGTAAAAATAAGGTGGATAGGCATGCGCGTTTGGTGAGAATACTCTGTAAAAGAATGTGTATGCGCAGGCGCATAGTCTTTGTTTACAAAGTGACATCGCCAAGTACTGGTCAGGCATGCATAATACAGCGTTTTTAGTCATTTTCGCGGATCCGTGTGAACGAGGATAGATAACGTTTTCAATTCTGTAAAAAGGAAAAAACTTCTCGGTTTTGAGTACATTGTCGTGTAAACGTGAGTCAACAGATTCGTTAAAAACGCCGAGTCAATCTCGACCGAAACGAGTATTTATTGTCCTTAATATTTATGTCTTCAAATATACTAAGAGATCTTAAAAAGTATCCTACGCGTTCTTCCAACACTTAAATTCTCCCGCTCTCTTTGAGTTGTTATGAACGATACTTACTAAATCACATGACGAACGACACCTCTCTTAGGTCTGCAAATCTTTGTTCAGTGCTGCGCCGAGTCTCGTTCAGACTCGTTTGTGAGGGGGCGTGTTTGTTCATTTGGTCCAACCAATGAGATGCTTTTTACAGCCCGCATTCGAATGCTATTTGGTCAAGACGGTTCAAAAAGGTAGAAAGGGAACGAAAAACAGACTGAATTCGGAATGGTAGCACTAAATTACTCTGGCCTACAATTTCTGTGATATCTTATTATGGGAGTAGCCTATAGCGAGAGTCTCCGAATTCAGTATATGAATGCAAACCGGATGTATTACGATGTTATATAATATGTCAGTTAAACATCTTTGTACTTAAATAAATAGTTAAAACAAAGAAGACGAACTAGGTAGACTAAGAAAAATATGCTCGGCATTGCATATTACCATACAATTGTTGAGAGGTAAGCCTATACAGTATAGAATAGTAGTAGTATAGCACAACTACAACAGTGCGATACTGTATCCCACAATGCAATCGACTTCACTCAACCTGGCGGCCATGAAATGAACCGGAAGTAATTTCTTTTAGCGGGTTCATTTGCACGACTGTAGAAAGATCTGTTGTATCTATATCTCAGTCTATTAAGTCTTATAGTTTCAATGTCTGCCTTTTTATGTTACTGTAGTATGCATTCCTATTTCATATTGTGAATGAAGCACATATGTGCATCTGAATACTAATTCACACGGTTGCACCGTTAGATCTTGTGCATTATATGGACTAGTTGACTGCAGATTTGGACGACTGTACTAAACTGTACCTCTGTTATTATATATAATAAATATTTTGTAATACTCGCTACTAGAAGTGTCAGCACATAGGCTAATGTCTTTTCGGTACAGCTTTTCATACACTTTTGACTTGTCAAACCTTGGATTTTTTCCACCTCGTTCTTGGAAATAACGTCTACGCCACTCAAAAGTCGGACATCAACCCTAACCTCAGCGAGACGCGTCATTTGACGTCACTTCCAAGATGCCTGCGAGTCCCATGGCAAGTCCTGCTTCCAATGAGCATAACGTAAACACAAACTTGAACATTAAACATTACGTTTATGGAATAACTTTGTTTTTGCTTTCCGTCAAATGTTTTTCAAAGCCATTTTATGTTTTTTTATTCAGTTTTTTTTGTTTGTTGCCATAATAGACACAAAACACTATGCTCTCGTTGTGTCGTGGCGACATCATGTGGTCAACATGTGAAAGTGATTGCCCGGAGCTATTTGGGATATTACCACGTCCAACCTCGTCTGGAACGCAGTATTACTGTATATGAGCACTGCATATGCATTATGGTATATGAGTATATACCATAGACTGTAAAAACAAACAAGCGCGTCTCTACTTCCTTCCTCGTTAAGTGTAATTGGATTTTTTAGTTTGGCTCTCGTGGGCGGGGTTTAAGACTTATACTGCAGCCAGCCACCGGGGGGCGATCGAAAGGCTTTGGCTTGTTGCAGCTCAAGGAGGATCATAAAAATCATAAAAATCAGTCGTTTGGGGTTTTACTCACTATGTAGTGTCGTTTCACTTGGAACCATGTTTTGCTTTATATTCCTAATTCCTAATAAAATTATTTGACTAATGTTTAAAATAATGTTTTTTTCATTTAAATAATTGATGTTTTAATTGTCAGTGGTATTGGAGTATTTCACCTGACAAAATTCAGTATTTTAATTTTGTATTTTAAATGCATATATTTGATAAAAGTGAATTTAGTCAGTGTTTAGGACTCCACTTTTTAGAGAATAAAACAATTAATTTCAAATTGGTAGACAGTGTTGGGAAAGGTTCAACGCTCTTATTTCTAAATCTAATCTAAAGTAATTTTTGCTTATTAGTATGGTTGAATTAGATAATTAAAGGACAGCAGACGAGGTCAAAGACACTGGTTAATAAAGTGAGAATAAATACATAAAGTATATTTGTGTAATTTAATATAGTTAATTATTCAGTTTGCATAAAATTCATTTTAATTAAATTAAAATTCAATGTTTTTATTCATTTTGAGGAGTACTGAATGTTTTCGTGTAAATGCATGTTCACATTTAGTCTAGAACTACAGTAACCATCATGTTCACACAGCGCACACAACACCTCTGCACTTTATTTCTCTCAACATGGGGACAGGAGAGCTGTCAGTCAATAAATGTGAAAAAGTAACTTAGATATTTTGTTGTAAATTGAAAAAGTAATGCGTCACTTCACTAGTTACTTGAAAAAGTAATCTGTTTGCGTAACTCAAGTAACCCCAACACATTATTAAAGGTGGGGTAAGCCATATTTCAAAAGTTATTCGGGCTGACACCAGCAATAAACGTGTAACCAATCAGAATTAGGGGGCGTATGATGGTCAAGGAGACAGAATGAGCAAGAGGAAGATTTGAATAAAGACTGCAGAAAGAGAGATGTGTAACACGTGTCATTGATTGTCATTATTTTGTTGCCCATCAGCTGTGATAAACAGACAACCACTCTCGCATTGCATGTGTAACAGGGGCCAGCTAGTGAGAGTTGTGCAGGTAAACCACTGACAACCGCTAGAGAATGTGGTGTTTAGCGTCCGCCAGCAATGATCAGGGTTCGACTGACTCGGAGCAGGGTGGTTAGGAGAGGGGTGGGTTTGTTTGGGTTTATTTCAAATATCAACAATTTCCAACAACATTTTTGAAATATGGCTTACCCTATCTTTAAAGGGTTCATAACTCACACAGTTTCCACCAATCTCATGTTAATCTTGAGTACCTATAGAGTAGTATTGCATCCTTCATATTTCCGAAAAGTCTTTAGTTTTGTCATATTTATAAAAGATAGATACGCTGTACCGACTCTTTCTGAAAAAAGCCGAGCTCCTGGAGGCGTGCTGTGGGCAGAACTAAAGAGTCACGAGCATGCGCATCATTATAAATAAGAAGGGAACAAAAATGTTCATGTTGTTTACATTATATAGATATTTGATGTAGTTTTGCTCTGCAAATCCAGCGTCGAACTGGGACTTATTTACAAAACATTCATCACTGAAATTCCGGGAACAAACAAACATACGTGCACAACTCCTTTGCTGCCCCGGAAAAACACACTGCATCCACTGTTCCCTTAACACTGGGTTCTTTGGGAAGCTGAAAAAGGTTATCTTTCCCTCACAACCAAAAACTCACTTTTTTGGCGACATTGTTGAAAAATTTCCTGGCTTCCGTAACCCGAATGATGCACGTTGTTGGGCGTGCTATTGCTCTTGCTCTGGGTGATGTGTGCGCATGATCATCAGGGAGAAGTGCCCATACAAGGAATTCCGCCCTTTATGACGTGATACAGGGCCATACTCGGAAAAAACTTTCCAAAACTTATCCAAATCCGGAAGGAGTGTATTTGACACAGAAATACTCCGTCATACGTCCAACTCATGTTTTGAAACTTTGGCCATGTTTAGCATGTGAATGCAACTCTTTAACAGTGTAAATAAGTCAGAATGCATGAAATAGCCCCCCCTTTAAAATAAGCACTGTAGACAAAACACAAGCCTTGAAGTCTGTCTTTATTGGTTTTGTTTAGGATACTAACATTTTTTGGTTACTTTTTATGTTTTATACCGTAAGTCCCAAAAGAAAAACAAATTGTATACAAAAACTAAGAAAAAAAAAAAGTATAAAAAATAAAGTACATATAAATTGACTGTATAAAAGCACTGTTAATGTTCAAACGTATAGATTAACATGTTCATTATGTTACCAAATAAACAAGTAAAAAGACAGCTTTATATATCAAATTTAAGGCTCTACTAAGCAAAACATTGGCTATGATATCAATATTGTGTTTACACTACAATAAAAAACTTTAAAGAAAACACAGTGACAGTAAGCACATATTTGTGCTGTTTTACATACATTTTTGCCTGTCAAGATGTGTACAGGACAAATGACTGTAATTTACATGTAGTATCCAAACATTGTGTTCCATGTCTTGTGAAGTATTAATTGTTACGTTAGACTTCAAGCTTTGACTTTGGACAGTAGTTTTCATTAAGCATATAATTAGACATATAAAACAGTTTGTGTTACAGCATTAGGTCTATCAAACAAAAGCAGAAAGCTTCTTCTCAACCCTCATATGGCAGGATGTATCTGTTCTCTTCAAAAGGCACCACACATTGTGTTTTAGACCGATGAGGCATCAGTTTTAAGAATGCGAGTGCTACAATGATACAATGCGTGATACAATGTGTTTGTTATTGCTTGTAGCAACAGTAAGCATAAAAACAACAGTTTTGAAGTCAAATAAAAAGAAGCATCTATGTGAGAAAAACAGTCCCATCAATCTAAAAAAAATCAAGGTATAATAAGAAAGCTCTAAAAATGTGTTGAAATGTGTTAAAGTTTGTAAACATTAATTTCAAGGTTAAAATACAGTACACTGATCTCTATCTTAAGCAATAACTTGACACTAATTATTACTTGTCAAGAAAATTGTATAATGTTCAGCAGGCTAATGCCCAAGTTCTGCTAATAAAAACACCTTCTGGTTATACTGTTATTGTGCAATGTTATACAGAGGGAATGTAGGCTCTATGAAACGCAAATCCGGAATCAAATCTTTTAATGCATCTCTTTAAATGCATTTGTAAGGGCTCACAGCTTGGTGTGAGTTTGCATTGATAAATTTCAAGTATTTTTCCTCACACCAACAATACCATGGAAATGTGTCATATGCAAGCATACTAAATGCATATTTGTGCATTTCTTAGCCAGATAAGTTTTGTAAGATACTGTAAAATGTTTAGTTCAATTTTTTTTTAAAAATTCAAGTTTGAGATGGTAAGGCAGTTTAGTATTTAGTGTGATATAGTATTTAAAATGATAAAATCTAACTGCATGTGTCCTGGCAGTTTCAAAGACCTTGACAGGCACATCAATTTCAAAAACGTCTAGTACAAAAGCTAACTGTGTTTTTACTAAGTGACGCTCTAAGTGTCACAGCACAGTGACTACCTTGAGTTTGGTCTGATGGTCAAGGCTACCCTCATCCTCAAGTTAGCCTGACTTCTCAGCTTGTCTTTCCAAAGCTGAGATCGTCTTGTAAAATTGGAGATTAACTGGTCTCCAAGAGCTCCTTATTGAGGACATTTGGTTTTGTACTTTGATATTGTGTTTGTTGTGTGACTTTGGACTAACTGAACATGGACTACATGTGTTATTCACAAGCAAAGTAGTCCTTCAGTGGGGCGAATAGGTGTCGGATTACAGGAACACTCCAAGACCGTCCCAGCAACTTCTGTCTGGCGCCACGGCCCATGTTGGACACATCCGTGTAGTGGACAGGAAAGCCAAAAATCCTGACAAGAGAAAGAGACATTTTTTAGGGTCAATAACGTGATGCAATTTTTTTGTCCGGATCTATTAATTTATTAAAAAATACATATGACTTGACATTAATTTACAATTTAATTTAATGTAAACTAGTTTTTTAGCAAGCACAAGTCAAAAATAACAGGATGATACAACTGTCCTAATATAATGAAAGGAAACGACTAATTGAAAGAAAGAAATTCTTGAAAAGAAAGATTATTAAGTGGTTTATTATTTCATAGAAAAAAGTGAAGCAGTTTAGTTAAACATTTAAATGATTTAAGGTTTTTCTTTTTTTTTCCCCAAATCAAAGTCAAACATAAAATATAAATAGATTTCATAGAGGAACCCTGTTGACCCTCATGACTGTGTAGTGTTAATAAATCTCTTAAATTGTCAGATAATTTTATCTTTTTATGACATGACAAGGTTTGAGCTGTAAAATGTCATATGATACAAAGAAAAGTAATGATATTTATTAATTAATAATTAATGTTATGTGTAAAAAATACTTTGAAGAACTATTTTGAAAATAACAATTAAGATGTGTATAATACTGACAAGTGTCCAAGGTGCAAGGAAAATGTCATTATGTTTTACCAATGTTAATTTTGACAACAAATTTTGATTTAGATGTTGTCAAAAAAAGTTTTAGATTCTATAATAGATTTAGTCAACTACAATCTAACAGCCAGTAAATAAGAAAAAAATAGGAACAAATAAGTACAACAGAACAAAAATACAAATGAAATAAACAGTGCTTTAAAGGGATAGTTCACCCAAAAATAAAGATTACCCCATGATTTACTCACCCTCAAGCCATCCTAGGTACATTGGTGGTTCAAAGATGACTAAAAATAAATCTGCATTGTTTATCCTTTTGATCTTTAATTCATAAAATAGCAAAAATCTAACCTTTCATTGAAGGAAAAGAATTGAAAGTTGGGGTGGGGGTAGAAGAATCACATTATGAAATAATTGTTTTTCTCCAAAACACGGTGGCCACAATTATTGGCACCCCTAGAATTTTTTATGAGTAAAATATCTCTGAAGTATATTCCCATTCATATTTACATTTTTTTTTAGCACACCAAGGTGATCATGAACATGAAATTGTCCAGCCATAACTTCCTTTTCCATGGGAGTATAAACATGAGGAAACACAAAGGCCAAATTCCCTTAATCATTCATCACAATGAAGTAAAGTAGAGGATGAAATTTAGATGCCCAAAAAAGTGCAACTATCCATCATAAAAGATATCCACACAGCTCAGGGGGTTCAAAAGGCCTTCAGAAGTGAAGCGATGCGTTTGTGTAAGAAAAATATCCATATTTAAAACTTTAAAAACTAAAATAACTAGCTTCCAACAGATGCCCGTATGCATCATATCCACATATCTTTTATGATAGATGGATGCACTTTTTTGGGCTTCAAATCTCATCCTCTATTCACTGCAATTATAAAGCTGGGATGAGCCAGTACATTATTTAATATAACTCCAATTGTATTAGTCTGAAAGAAGAAGGTCATATACACCTAGGATGGCTTAAGGGTGAGTAAATCATGGGGTAATTTTCATTTTTGGGTGAACTATCCCTTTAAGTTTGTTAGGTAGGTCTAACAATAGTATTCAGGTAAGAAATACTACCAACAGAAATTGAATAAAGTAATCAAATGTAAAATAAAAAACTTATTTTTGATATTATTGATATTTTGGCTGTTGCGAACACACCTCTCGAGTTCTGTGCACCACAGGATGTCCTCTTTGCCGTTCATCATGACAGGGAAGTGTTGGTCTTTGCCCTGTTTGATGGAGTTGGACCGTGTTGTGATGGTACGCACCTTACCAAACTAAAGATAAAGAGAGTTAAGAGACTATGCTTGATACAACCTGCTCAAGGTCATGAATAAATAAAGTAAATCAATAAAGGGCTCACAGGTTTACATTTTCACCAGAGCCTTTCATAGATGGAAAATAAGTTACCTTGGCAACACGGCCGTGTTCCAAACAGTCCTGAAGTTCTAATTTATCCATCCCAGAAGCACACAGAGGCCTGGAAGAAAGCACATTAATTTCAAAACTGAATAAAGTATATGTATTGCTTTTTTCTTTTTATTGTGATGCTGATTAAAAAGATTTAGAGATGTTGTCTGGAGACTATTTTAGAGAGAGGGTAGGTGAGATGACAAATACCTCTTCATTCCTGGCAGGTTTCCCCAAAAATAACGTGCCCTGTGTGCAGCTGATACCTCGATAGCATCAATCATCACTGGATTACACTAGAGATACACAAAAACAAATTGAAATGAGAAACAACCAGATCAATCCATCTCCAACAACAACAGCCATGAAGAAACGCAAACCTCAAGAAATCGTGAGATGTCTCTCTTATCGTTGACGCTCATGGCGACCACGTTCTCAAACATCCAGAAGAAAGGCCGGTCTTCCCCTTCCTTTGGTTTTGCTTCACTCAAGAGGCGGTAAAACTCAAAAAACAGGCGTCCAGTCCCCTCTAAACACAATATAATAAACAAAACATTTAAAAAAAAAAAAAAAAAAAAGTCTTACATACTTATTATTGCCACTTTTCCACCGTTGGGCCGAACGGTTCCAAGAATATTTCTACTTGAGCTTGGTTCGGCACGGCACAATAACAAACAGTAGTATTGTAGTGTAGTACCATTGCCACTCAAGATTAGTCACTTGTCTGTTGTCCAACTACTCTGTAGCGCACTTTTTGGGCAAAGTAAACACAAGTTATTAATAATAGAAATATCTTTTCATCCTCCATAACGTGATTGCTATTTACATCTTGTACTTCTGTAAACTTTTGTGCATTTATATTACATTCCAAAGAGCTCTGTTATCAGCCCCACAGTGGAAAATTAAACCGTATCAGCTGAGCTGGATCAGCACGGAATTTAAAGACCCCCTGTGGTGAAAATCAAATTTTTAATGTTGTTTATTTGTCTGTGTGGTGTTTTTAATATGCTTTAAGACAAACTATGTGCAAATTCATAAGTCAACACCATTGCTGAGTATTTTGTCCTTAAAACTGCAGTGCAAAAATAAACAAAACACGGTTTAAAATTGCGGTGTTTCTTACATCACAAACCAATCACGTCAACATGCGGGTGGGCTTTAGCATATCATTACTATTCTCTGAAGCAGGGGAGTCTCAAGAGAAGCCAGGTTATCCTAATATATTTTTCTGTTGATATTAAAAATTGGGTACATTTATCAATATAGCGGGTGAATTATGTATATGATGTATATTACAATGTTATGATGAACTATATGCCTATCCACTGATATTCTGAGTTGTTCAAAGCGTTACTAAGGCTGCTGATTTTTAGAAGGCAGCTGTTTGAGATTGCGAACGGGAACATTATTTGTGTAACATTAGCAACACATTATCATCTTTTTAATAACAGGCTAATCATATTAATTACCGTTATGTGTTCGACGTTGTAGAGAGCACGTTGTAGAGAGCGCAACATTAAATGCATTACCATTCTAATACATCGACTTCTAGACAAGCCTGTAAAATTCGCTCTTCCACATCTTCTGAATCAGTTTTTGGTTTAAACATATGGCTGAATTAAACCAGTATTTCCACTTGCCAATGTGAAGCGTTTACTACAGTAAAGTTGACTGAGTGGATCTCTGAGCTGGCGTGAGTGGAGGTGGGGCTAATTTGCATATTCATGGTTCTGTGTATACTAAATGAAGCAAGGGTGTCAAACATACGGCCCAAAAAGGTGTCCAATCCGGCCCGGGGGATTATTTGAACTATAATTAAAAAATAAATAAATAAATAAAAAGAGATGCACTAGTCCACTGGTCATAAATCCAAATGTTTTTTTAGTTTCATTTTGGTTAATCTTTATTCTGGGCTTGCAAACAAAGTGCTTTGTAATAATTTCCCAAAATTTCAGTGAATCTGCATTTTCATTCAGTATGTCTGCTGATTTTGTTTTGTGCAAGTGTCTTATGTAGCATAATTTCACAAAGCTGAAGTCGGACCATGCTGTTTTTGCTGTTAATCTTGAAATTATACAAACATTTAAATGAAAAACAACTGCTCATGCTCATGTACATAACATCTTTGTTGGGATTCTGATAAAAAAGCGGTGTTTGCCTCTAATATATATATATATATATAAAAAAAAAATAGGTGCAACCTATTTCTCAACCTAAGTTTGACACCCCTGGTGTAGAGTCACATTTAAGCTGTTTTAAGGCATGAATAAATATTTTTCACAGGAAAAAACAAACATTTAATAAGTTCATTTTGGTGATGAGTTTTAAGGGATAAAATTATTGACTACAGGGGGACTGTAGAGAACAGTTTGGCCCGATCGGTGAAAAAGCAGCTTGTTAGTCTTAGTCAGTTTTCTCGTTCATTGTATGCCAGGCTAAAATTATGTGTGATGGCTTAGAATATAATAGCACAACTGCACTTAACAAGCTGCATAATTTGAGATATTATTCACATCCCGCAACCCTATGGAGGATAAGCGTTTTGGAGAATGGATGGATGGATAGATTCATGTCCATAGCACAAAACATGCTGACTTTAAAATAAAAATCTTTTTAATAAAAAACACACTGCCATTGGATTGGATTGTAAACATACCACCATAATAATTCAGCATGTGACATGAAACAGCATGTAATCAAAACAAATGTTAAAATCTACAAGGGGATTGTGTTGGAGAATAAAAGATTACCTTAATAAGATTCACAAGCTAATGTCTTACCGTACAGGCCTTTCCTCGCAGGGTTGACAATTGAAAGGTCATTACAGGGACTTCCACCAATCACCAAGTCAAAGGGCCCCCATTCAGCAATCTGAGCAACAGAACAGCGCCATCTAGTGTTAGCACAGCTGCATTGCATGGTCACCTCAGGGACCCTGAAGATCAATTAGTTTGTTTCCAAATGTTTTATTATACAGTGTAACAGCGCTCACCCATTTTTTCAACTGCCTGGAAGTATTTTTCCCATAAGGATTTATTTTTTCCTATTAGGATTTTAAAAAAGCCTTTGTTAAAAAGTTATAAGCCATAGACCAAACCAACCAGCTACGGGATGAATCACATTACAAACCATTGATTTTAAGCAAAAAGTATTTGATGCTTGATGTATACTGAGAGCATAGGGAGACGTCATTCACAGTGCTTGGCTAAGAGATTTTTTTTTAAAAGTTTTTTCTAGGTTATGCAAATGTTAAAGGGATAGTTCACCCAAAAATGAAAATTCTCTCATGATTTACTCACCCTCAAGCCATCCTAGGTGTATATGACTACAATCTTTCAGAAGAACACAATCTGAGATATATTAAAAAATATCCTGGCTCTCCTAAGCATTATAAGTATCGTAAGCTTAGAAGACTCTTGTGGTTTAAACAAATAGGGCTGGGCAACAATCTCAAGCTCCTCTTCTCTTATATCAAAATCCTCTGACATTTCTCTTTAAAAATTCTTGTTTCAGATTCTAATTTGTGACCGGTGTTTTGTTTTGTTCTATCCTCTGCGCTTCTGCCTTCATCATTATATCATGCGTTGGGTCAGAGATTAGTCTTCTGCTGCAAATCAATGCTTATTGAAGCTAGTAATTTTACTTTACAAAGTTTTAAAAATGGGTATTTTTCTTAAAAAAAAAAACACACACATAATTTCAGAAGGCCTTATTAACCCCCTGGAGCCGTATGGATTACTTTATGGATGGATTAATTATTTGGCTTCAAAACGCGGCCCCCTATTAACAACCATAATAAACCTTGGAGGACTAAGGATATTTTTAAATATATCTCTGATTGTGTTTGTCTGAAAGAAGATAGTCATATACATCTAGGATGGCTTGAGGGTGAGTAAATCATGGGATAATTCCCATTTTTGGGTGAACTAAACCCTTTAAGGAAACATTCTATCTGATAATTTTACAAACATTATGGAAACATTACTTTTGTACATTCTTTGAATATTCTTAAACAAGTATGCATTTCAATAAAAAAGTTAGATGAACATCCAACTAAAAAGTTTCAGAAAAAGACTCCCATGAACAATGTATAACAAATTTTTTGCTAATGTTTTGAGAACATTATTAAAAAAACTTTGAACAAACATTCTATTAATGATATTTGAAGAAAGTTTGTTCATAACTTTGAAAGAAACTTGCTAGAATGCCAAATTTCTGAGAACGTTTTTTTTTTACCCACTTTTAGCTGGGTTGGAATTCCTACATTTTGAAAAAAAACAAACAAACAAAAAAGAACATTCAAGATTCCAACATGAAGTGCATCATTTCTCACAGATACTGATAGTTCCGTGAGTTGATAAGGAAACTCCCTGAACACATCCGAGTAATTTGGTGTAATTACCAGTCACTGGGGTCATAGATGCCATTTAATTAGACATTCCAGATGTTCTGCTAAAGGAAACTGTGGGAATGGCCCGTGTTCGTCTTTACCCTTGGCACATCCCAATGCAAGAGCATATCTGCAGCTGGACTCTTTTCAGGCCTTCTCATTCTTTCAGTGTTTCATAAATAACCCAACCCAGGGCCCCAAAAAACCCCTCCAATATATCCCTTCTCTCTTTTCTTCTGCAACAAGAGCCCTTTCATGCATCCCTCTCTGCGATCCCGCCCAATTCAGCCTCGGAACAACAATGGGTGAGTGAATGAGTGATTGAATGGGAGGGTGAGCTGGTGAATGGATGAACTGAGGAGAGGGGATTTAGGAAGGGAAAAAGTGCTTTTGTATTCCGTCACTAAGGCTTAAGACAACTTGGGGCTCTCTGTGTGTGCCTGAGTGTTTGAATGTGAGGTTGAGAGATAATAGAAGCCAAACAGAAACTTTGAGGACTGACGACAGACCAGACTCAGGTGAGGCCATTAGCCTTATCAAGTGCTGTTGGAACAAGCAACATGCTACTAAACAAATAACCTTCGGCCAGGTGTGTGTGGCCTGTAAGGTGACAGCGCCAATTGGGCTCTACACAGTCTTTTATCAAATGAAATGGCTGAGGGAACAGAGAAATGAAGCCTGAGTCTTACTAGGTTAATATAAAAGCTGATTATGTAAAAACAGCAATAAAACTGGTTCCACAGACCTGAAAAATCATTAAGTTATCTCCAGTGAAAACGTCAAATATAGCAGCCAGAAACAGATTACAGTTAACTCACATTTTTTCTGGTGATGTTGCGAACGTCGTGCACATACTGGATTTTTCCTTCATGCCGGACAACTCCCACTGAAATAGAATCCTCACATACTTCTGATGCAATGTACACATCAACCTTGAAGCCCAAGTCCCGAAGCACCAGATAACCTGCAGATTAACATGAAAAACATTCAAGAAACTTTCAATTCAGGGTGATTAGCATCACTAGTGTCCATAGTTCTGGCCACACAGCACAACTTTATGTACTTTAAAAGTCTCAATGTGTGGATGGATGGATGGACAGATGAATGGATAAAAATATTTTATCAGGTAGTCACATATTATGAATCACTGATGGTGTAAATTTCACCAGAAAAGGTGAATATAGAATCTAAAGAGACATCATATTGACCTGTCGCAATGCCATCAAACAGTGAAAGGACTCTGATTGGACGTCTCTGCTCTGCTGGGACTGCAGGGTAAATTTTTGGACTTTCCTAGAAGAAACAAAAGTAAATATGTTATATAATTATACAGCTTTGCAAACAGAGAATTTCCCTCTCTGTAAAAGTTAATGCGAGACTCACAAACTCCTGTCCATTGTCATTGACGAAGAACTCTTGTAGTTTCAGGCTCCAGTCGTGGCGTTTCTTTAACACGCCGTACTGCTGCAGCGGTTGACACATGTAGCAGCGCCATGGGTCCAGATCACGGGCGCTGTTGGCCGCTCCTGCTCCCACTAATATATCCAGACAGTCCACACAGAAACACCTGCGGGGAAAGACACTGATCAAAGACAGCCTTCGAAAAGGCAAATGAAACCGACAGTGTTAAAGGTGAAGTGTACCTTTTTCTACTATTTGAGTTTAATGTGTAAGCCATTTGTAGAGTGACACTGTGGCACTTTTAAAACAATGCATTTTGTTTAAGTGGCCTGACATTAGTTTGAAAAGCCAAGGCTTACAAAAAAACAACAACTTCAGATTAGCTTGTATCAACAGCAACAACCATAGAACAAAATTATTGTAAAACAAAACAAACAAACAGAAAAAATGTGCATTTTATGAATTTAAGGGGAGTGCACACTTGAACACTTCAGTTTCTGACTATGCTTTTATTAAATAAATGCAAAAATACAATACAAAGTATAGTACCTCAACACCAGTGAGTAATTATGACTATAAGTAGATATGAGTAAAAACTGCACAAAATAATGTTTTTATTGCTTTCATGTTCTTATTTTTTATATTAATTTTACATTGTCAAGTGATTTTAATTCAAATTAAATGAAGACATTAAAAATGAAATAATAAAGTACATCTGTCAATTTAACACATTAATTTAGCATTAATTATAAAAATACTGATAAAATGTAATTAATAAATAAATAAATATTAAAACAGTTAATCATGCCTCTTTGTCCCACATCATATTGATATATACAATACCGTTTAAAAGTGAGGGGGCATTT
Organism: Elopichthys bambusa; assembly: GCA_037101425.1. Taxonomy (NCBI): domain Eukaryota; kingdom Metazoa; phylum Chordata; class Actinopteri; order Cypriniformes; family Xenocyprididae; genus Elopichthys; species Elopichthys bambusa. The sequence continues at coordinate 8,622,469 of CM074451.1, forward strand.
ACAAGACACCCTTTTCAACTAAAAACAGAAAACTTTTTATGCGTTTTGTCTGTTCATTTACACGTTAACGGCGTTTCGGTGGTATGAAGACGCAAACTTTTGAAAATGTGTTTCAAAGTGCAAGTTTTTGAAAACGGTCTCCCGTGTAAAAAAAAAACAAAAAAAAACGTGAATCTGTGAAAACGATGACATCATGCACATGTGCATTACATGTTCAATCTATAGTGTTTCATCGCCATCCAATGTCCAGCCAGCAGAATACAGCATTTTTAGCGTTTTTTTCACGGATTCGTATAAATGGGGATCGTTTTGACAATGGTGTCGTCTATATGTGGAAAACTCAAAAGGAAAAACTTCTCCGTTTATATATATATATATATATATATATATATATATATATATACATACACATTTACATTTAGTCATTTAGCTGACGCTTTTGTTATAGCTGACGCTTTTTATATATATATATATATATATATATCATAACGGATTATTTAAAATTACCAAAAGTGACAGTAAAGACATTTAAAATATTACTGTCATGATTCCTGTCTTGTGCTCCCCCAATTTTGTGTAGACTTTTATGTTATTTCCTGTTTTACACCATGTTTTGTCGTCATTTGTAGTTTTTCTTGTTGATTAGTTCTCTGATTGTTCCCAGGTGTGTCTTGTTTGCCAATCAACACTTGTGTATAAATACCCTAGTGCTTCCCATGTTCTTTGTCTGGTGTTGTCACATGTGGATGTTATGTGTTTTCTGTTTGTATCATGGTTGGAATCTCCTGTTTGTTGTCTGAATTTGCTTTTGTTGTTTTGTTTTAATAAAATAGTCACTGCATTTGGATCCTTCTCTCTGTCATTTCTGAACTGCCTCATAAATACAAAAGATTTGTTTTAAATGCTGCTATTTTAAACTTTCTATTCATCAAAGAATCCTGAAAAAAATGTATTAAGGTTTCCACAAAAATATTAAGCAGCACAACAGTTTTTAACATTGATAATAATAAATGTTTCTTGAGCATCAAATCAGCATATTAGAATGATTTCTGAAGGATCATGTGACACTGAAGACTGGAGTAATGATGCTGAAAACTCAACTTTACCGTCACAATAAATTACATTTTATTTTCATTTGAAATTGTAGTAATATTTCACAATATTACTGTTTTACTGCATTTTTTTATTTATCAAATAAATGCAGCCTTGGTGAGCACAAGAGGCCTCAGATGAGACGGCGCCAACACTTGCGAGGACTTCAGATGACACATCTGGATCAACATGCACATTCCCAAATTTCTATATATCCTACTTATTGTTAATATGTAATTCATTATTTCTAGGAGCTCATTACTTCTACCTTCAATTAAACTGCTAACAGTGATTGTAAGTTAAATTGCCTAAATTATTACATTGTTAGCTAACTGCATGATTATATGTACATTTCTGAAACCACATACATTGGACAGTCACCTCTGATACCAGATTCTCTAAATCGTAATGTTGACATGCATTCTCTGTAAAGCTGCTTTGAAACGATATGTTTTGTGAAAAGCGCTACACAAATAAATGTGAATTGAATTGAAGAGGCTTCTTTCAAAAACATTTAAAAAATCATACCGACCCCAAACTTTTGAATGGTAGTGTATGATTATTTGCAATTAATCTGCATATTATGTTGTTAATATGATTAAAATCTTCAATTGAGTAACAGGCCATTAATAAATATATAACTGAACCTGCAACTGCATTACATTTGAAAACCAAATGATACATCATTCAAACATACAACAACTACAGAAACAATGAAAACGTCTTAAAACAGCTTACCACCTCAGACACTGCTGTAAATTAAAATGCAAGATGAAACTCTTAGTAAGGTAAGATGTCAAGCTAAAGCTCAACAGTTCAACCAGTTTAATTGATTTATTTTATTAAAACTGGCAACCATGCACTAATATAAATACTGGGGGAAATTTGATGAATGTTTTTAATAACGTCAGATGTGGCAGCACTTGGGTTGTGATGAAGGTGTACTGACTAAATTGTATGAAAATTGATGGTAAATGAATGGTAAATAAATTATACACTTCTCACTTAAAGAAAGTCAATATGCTGAGTAAGAGAAGAAGACAAACATCTGAACAGCTCAGAGATTATGGGAGAGAGGGGGGTGGTTGGGGCGGTTATGGAAGTGAAGTGTGACAAAATGCCAAGGCGCTAGTGGAATGAAATGCGAGATTGAGTGAGAGATTGCGGGACAAAAATGAGTTTGTGAGAAGCATGAGTTTCATACCTGCAGCAGTTGGCGTTTCCACAGAGCAGCACCTCTCTGCCGCCACAGCACACGGTGCAGTACGACTGGTAGCCATCGTCATCGTACATGTAGGAGATCTCTAAATAAACATCCTGACACATTCACAAATAAAAACGTGTAAATAACTTAAATAGCTAAGTGTCATATATCCATGGCACTTTCTTTGTCCCCTTAAGGTAATCGATAGATACAACACTGGTGTCCAGGTGTAAGGATCGTGTGCTGTTGTTTGACACTTTCATGAGCAATCATGTCAGCGCGTGTTAGAGAACCATGTTCCCAGACTCTCGAGTTGTGTTGTGTTCTGTTTTGAGAATGTGGAGAATAAGGTCAACTCTTACCTTGCATGTTAGGCAAAGGCCTCCTTCAAACAGCGGGTGGAAGGTTGCCACTCTCGTCTTTCCACAAGAGAGGCAAAACTCTGAAACAGACAAGCAAACATATTGACAGGAGTTATTCTTGGAACCTCTCTAGTTTGCTTCCTAATCTAAACAAAACCTGGTACTGTATATTGCGAATATTGTTGGCTCTTTTATAAACTGCTTTAGCTCCTCTTTTGTAAGTCACTTAAGATAAAAGCATCTGCTAAATGCATAAATGTAAAATGTATAAATAGGGCTGGGTATGGAATTCGATACTTTTTAGGTACCGACCGAATTGTCTCGATACTATCAAGTATCAAGTGTCTTGTCATTCGGTACCAAATTTCGCTGTCTCATTGAGTAATGTAGACTTGAGTAAGGAAACACGCGAATGGTTTGTGACGACCTCTAGTTCGCCTGTACGAGCACATGCTCTTGCTCCAGAACGCGAACATTTCTGGTGGAAAAGGAGTATCAGCATCCTTCTGATACTGTCACTGTGTGCAAGCATCATCCACACCCTCAGAGCGGACATTTTAAAACGGTTGTCTCCTGAAAAAGCATTATATATATATATATATATATATATATATATATATATATATATATATATATATATATATATATATATATATACTTACATACACACACACACACAAAGTGCTGGTCATATAATTAGAATATCATCAAAAAGCTGATTTATTTCACGAATTCCATTCAAAAAGTGAAACTTGTATATTATATTCATTCATTACACACAGACTGATATATTTCTAATGTTTATTTCTTTTAATTTTGATGATTATAACTGACAACTAAGGAAAATCCCAAATTCAGTATCTCAGAAAATTAGAATATTACTTAAGACCAATACAAAGAAAGGATTTTTAGAAATCTTGGCCAACTGAAAAGTATGAGCATGTACAGCACTCAATACTTATTTGGGGCTTATTTTGCCTGAATTACTGCAGCAATGCGGCGTGGCATGGAGTCGATCAGTCTGTGGCACTGCTCAGGTGTTATAAGAGCCCAGGTTGCTCTGATAGTGGCCTTCAGCTCTTCTGCATTGTTGGGTTTGGCACATCGCATCTTCCTCTTCACAATACCCCAAAGATTTTCTATGGGGTTAAGGTCAGGCGAGTTTGCTGGCCAATTAAGAACAGGGATACCATGGTCCTTAAACCAGGTACTGGTAGCTTTGGCACTGTGTGCAGGTGCCAAGACCTGTTGGAAAATGAAACCTGCATCTCCATAAAGTTGGTCAGCAGCAGGAAGCATGAAGTGCTCTAAAACTTCCTGGTATACGGCTGCCTTGACCTTGGACCTCAGAAAACACAGTGGACCATCACCAGCAGACGACATGGCACCCCAAACCATCACTGATTGTGGAAACTTTACACTGGACCTCAAGCAAAGTGGATTGTGTGCCTCTCCTCTCTTCCTCCAGACTCTGGGACCCTGATTTCCAAAGGAAATGCAAAATTTACTTTCATCAGAGAACATAACTTTGGACCACTTAGCAGTAGTCCAGTCCTTTTTGTCTTTAGCCCAGGTGAGACGCTTCTGACGCTGTCTGTTGTTCAAGAGTTCAAGGAATGCGACAGCTGAAACCCATGTCTTGCATACGTCTGTGCGTAGTGGTTCTTGAAGCACTCCAGCTGCAGTCCACTCTTTGTGAATCTCCCCCACATTTTTGAATGGGTTTTGTTTCACAATCCTCTCCAGGGTGCGATTATCCCTATTGCTTGTACACTTTTTTCTACCACATCTTTCCCTTCGCCTCTCTATTAATGTGCTTGGACACAGAGCTCTGTGAACAGCTAACCTCTTTTGCAATGACATTTTGTGTCTTGCCCTCCTTGTGCAAGGTGTCAATGGCCTTGCGGTCTTCCCCATGATTGTGTAACCTACAGAACTAGACTGAGAGTCCATTTAAAGGCCTTTGCAGGTGTTTTGAGTTAATTAGCTGATTAGAGTGTGGCACCAGGTGTCTTCAATATTGAACCTTATCTGAGATACTGAATTTGGGATTTTCCTTAGTTGTCAGTTATAATCATCAAAATGAAAAGAAATAAACATTTGCAATATATCAGTGTGTGTGTAATGAATGAATATAATATACAAGTTTCACTTTTTGAATGGAATTAGTGAAAGAAATCAACTTTTTGATGATATTCTAATTATATGACCAGCACCTGTATATATAGATAGATAGTCCACGGGTCAGGCCAAGTAATAAAAAAAAAAACATTCCAATTAATTGTGGGTGAATGAGTGATAAATCATTAATGTACTGATTTTAATAAAGACACAGAACTCTCATTTCACAGCAAGACGCAACGAACGTGTCACTCTTTTACTTAGTTTTCAACTGAAGGCATTTCTCTTTAGAGAAAACCAATCAAGGAAAACGTGTGCCTAGAGCACCTCCTAGTGGTCATTATATAAAACACAAAGGAAAACCCTACATGAGATATTGCTTTATAACTTGACAGCTTTAACAAAAAATATACACAAGCTTAATTAACAGAAATGTAATATATTGTTAACAATAATTAATTTTTTTTTTTTTTGAAGAAGAAGAACAATTGCTGTGTGATTTAAAGATCTGCAGTGAGCCTCACATACTGACTTGAAACTGTTCATTTTGCATTGAAAACTATTTGAACTTTATTAAAACTATTTGCACTGATTTATTGTGTTAGTTACATTTTGTTAATTTGTGCTTTTTCATTCCTTTGTGCAGTGGCTCAGGAGATGTGTTTTTGAGTCTGTAAAAAAGCCAACAAACTTAAAAAAAATAACCAAAGATTTTTGAAGTAAGGTAATCTTGTTAAAACAGATTTTATAAAATTGGTATCGAAAAAGGTATCATTTACGAATTGGTATCGAAGTCAATGTATCGGTATCAGTATCAGTATTAAAACGTTTTGAACAATACCCAGCCCTATGTATAAATGTAAACTGTATACCATAGTTTGCTATCACTTTCCTGCAAATGTATGATTATGAATATAGCTGTGATGAAGGGCTTGCCATTAACTTTTTTGCTCACCAGCCATTGTGGCTAGAAGATTTCCAAAGTTACTAGCCACTCAGCACTTTTGCTGGTCACAATTCTGACACTGATACCATGGGGAAAAAATGCCATATAGATATTTTTAATATTATCTCATTATTTGGCAGCAGGTATATTAGGCTACTGTCACTTTAAGACCTGATGCACGGATTCATTATACATTATACATTATTACGTTCACTTAAAACATAACTGACTGTGTTTATGTGAATACTCGCCAAGACTGGCATTTTGACATTTTTTAGTGTGTATTTGAATGTTTAAGCGGAATAAGCAGAAAAACGAACTCAATTTAGTGCTGAGAGGCGGCTTTATGTGCGGCCACTTTCGGTGTGAAAACAAAATCTGTGGGAATGAGTAAAATTATGCACAATACATGCAATCCCACGCCGAAATTCAAACCTTGTAACACCAAGAATATTCAACCGGAGCAAATGAAACAAGTGAGTGAGGGGAGGCAGGTTTGTGTGTCAGCTCGCTTTCAGAGAGATGAGAGAGCGAGAGAGTGCAGCTGATGTCGTCTTAGTCTGTGGAAAATTAGTTTTGGAAGCATTTCAGATATTTCAATATTGATATATATTGAAAAATCAGTATTTTTGACAACACTACATTGCACTTAGTTTATTATTTCAGATGCTTTTTTAAAAGACTACGAATAAAAAAAAAAATGTATATATTATAATTCAACATGAAATCCACCCGCATTTGGCGGGCTGGGGGATGGTAAAGGGTTAGTTCATCCAAAAACCCTCATGTTGTTCTACACCCGTAAGACCTTCGTTCATCTTCGGAACACAAATGAAGATATTTTGGTTAAATCCAATGGCTCAGTGAGGCCTCCATTCACAGCAATGGTACTTCCTCTCTCAAGATCCATAAAGGTACTAAAAACATATTTGAAACAGTTCATGTGAGTTCAGTGGTTCTACCTTAATATTATAAAGCGACAAGCTCGGAGCTTTACGAATTGAATTAGTGGAGATCCGAGTTACTGATTCAATTCGTAAAGCTCCGAAGCAGTGTTTTGAAATCGATTATCGAAATTATTTTGTTTTTGTGGTGCACAAAAAGTATTCTCGTTGCTTTATAATATTAAGATAGAACCACTGAACTCACATGAACTGATTTAAATATGTTTTTAGTACCTTTATGGATCTTGAGAGAGGAAGTACCATTGCTGTGAATGCAGGCCTCTCCGAGCCATCGGATTTAATCAAAATGTCTTAATAATTTGTGTTCCGAAGATGAACGAAGGTCTTACGGGTGTAGAATGACATGAGGGTGAGTAATAAATGACATTATTTTCATTTTTTCCTGTAGTGTGTCAGTAGGAAATATCAGTGTACATTTCCAAACATTCCTTTTGCCATTAATTGTAATAATCCAGTGAGATTTGTTTGAAAATGTAAACTGATATTTCCTACTGACACACTACAGCAAAAGATATATATATATATATATATATATATATAAAAGATATATATATATATATATATATATATATATTATCTGATATTAGCCAAAAACCAATATGGCACTGATATATTGTGCATCCCTAAGAAAAATATAAACATTTTTATTGGCACATGCAAAAATACATTTACTAAAAACAAAATGTATTATTTTTGTGGTGGAGCCAGTAAAAATGTTTTCAGTACAAGTAAAAATTAACACCATCGGTGCTCGGCCTCTAGAAAAAAAAAAACAGCCAGCAGAATCCGTAGCGTTGAACCCTTGTATTGTAAGTTGCTCATTATGCTCTACATTTAAGTACTGTTATGTGGTAGTTGTTTTTTTTGGCTTTTGTAGAATGTTTTTTTTTTCCCCCTACATGATAACACAGTGGAGAAAGGCAGGAAATAACAGACAGAGGAGAACAGAATCAGAAAAGGACCTTAGGATTAAAACTCAGCTGCAGCAGCGTATGTCAGAGCGCTGCCCAATAGGCCATAACTTCAATGCTATTAGGAGCCGTTCACACAGAACACATTTTTGGATTTGACTTCTTTTCCATTGTTTTTCTATTCAAACACACACTAGATGGACGTGTTTGACCGCTGCATTTGTGACTTTTTCACAAAAATGTGTTCTGTGTGTATGGATCCTCATGTGTTTTAATGGGTGAATGCAGGGCTTGTAACAGGTTGCAACACTACACACCTTCTATACTTCTGTGATTCTTCAAAACTTCATTGACCATTTGTTCTGAAAAGCAGATGAAATGACAGTCATGAGCAACAAGTTGGAAATTCAAACACATTATAAGAGTTAAATCTCGATGTCTTGCTCACATCAAGTCCAATGCTACTAAATTATATAAAAGTATAAAATATCTAGAGTTTGCTACAAAAACTATGCACATAAAGCCCAATACTATTGAATTATTTACATGCCTGAATCAGTTGTTCAGAATTTCAAATAATAAAAAAAGATACATATTATTTTGATATTTTGTACTGTTTAAAGGAGCTCACTGTTACTGTTAATCTTGTCACACATGATTTACTGCAATTTAGACATCAATTTATTATCTATATCATTTAAAGGGTTAGTTCACCAAACCATGAAAAAGCTATATATTAATTTATTTATTTGAATTAATATTTAATAAATTAGAAATAAATCATTTTAAAATAAATTAAAAATAAATCTCTAAATTAAACACTTACTTTAGATGGTAACTTCTTGATTCTGTAATCATTTTACAGTATTTTTCACAAATAAAGAAATTGTTTGAAAAAATATAAATAAAAAGGAAGTAAACACTGTAACCAACAGAGCATCTGGCAAGTTTGTGCGCACTGGGAATCATATTTTTTCAAATAAAGACAAGGCAACACTAATTCTACATACAGCACACAGTGAAAATGTCATAAGCAACTGGATATAGCATATCATAGTTTAAAATCAAGGGTTTAAAGTTTGTCAATCATGCGTCTCTGAACTCTCCTGTCATTATTTAATTCACACGGACTGATCGTCACGCACAGAGTAACACATTCATGCAAGCTATGAATGCACACTTCAGAATATCTGACAGCTGGATTGGACTAAGTCTGCAAGGTTTGTGATTTGTTTAAATTAAATAATTGCGTATTTGCTGAATGCTGACAGTAAATGAGAAAGGATTATAGTGTTTAACTTTCTGTTACTAATAATATAAAAGCAAACGTCATAATACTTTTTCGTATTCAGTTTACTTTCTCTTTACTTTAAATATCTTAATCTGTGTTCTAAAGATTAACAAAAGACTTGAAGAAATGTCATTTTTGGGTAAACTAACACTTTAACATCACATTTGGAGTGCAGAAATCGGTTGTCACCCATGAACATGAATAGTATCCTTAGTGTGAGCTCTAACCTCTGCTGTAGACATCCTCAGTGCCAGGTTTGGCCTTACAGAGGCTGAGTCGAGCTCTTTTAGCAGAGGGGGGGAACTCTGGAGGGCTGGAGTCCAGCAGCGCTGAGCTCTCTGAGGCCATGGGAAAAACACAATACTCAGCTGGAAGAGACACAAGTACACTAATATTACGATCAAACATGCTCACACATGCACTGTGAATAATGACACTTATATTTCATAGATCAGGCACTTAGATAATGAAGCAACTTACATACGTATTGTGAGAACTACTTCAGCATCTAGTTAGTAATTATCAAGAAAGATCATATCACTACAGCATTACTTCATAAAATAAATAAGACACTTATGTAACATATAAACATTAGGGCTGTCAATCGATTAAAATATTTAATCACGATTAATTACATGATTGTCATGAGTTAACTCGTGACTAAACGCAACAAAACATTGAAATCTCAGCTGAACAACTGATCATAGCTGTACAGGGTGGGTTTTTATTTCTCATCTCCATAAATATATCTAGTAGGAGAGCTAATGCAAGGGCTAGAAATTAATTGGGTTTATCCTTTGCTGAAACCTCGTCGTCGTGGAGAGAGCAGTTCATGGTTACATAGCGACGACAGATGCCACGGGAGCGCATGCACTTTAAAAAGAAGGAGAAAGCGGCGCGGCTGCGCTTTCCAGCATTTTTAGATGCAACATGTGAACGGCCCCTATGGCTGCATCACTATTTCTCCAAGTACGAGCTAGGCAACTGTGAATTTGAATGAATTTCGGTAGAGTTGAGGGAGCATTTTCTTCGAAAACAAAATTAATCCACCTCGTCTCAGATTTTGGGAGTAAATGGAGAGAGCTATGTGGATTAATCCATCCAGCTACAGAACACCTAAAACGCTTGGGAGACATTCTTGTCAGTGCAGCAGTGGCGGACTGTGTACAACTCGCTGTGAACTCGCTCAGGGAGGTTCTATATTAAAACGGCAGTGTCTGTCAACATTCGTGGGTGGGGCCTGTGGCTTTTGTGACGTCACACTGCCAGGGATCTGGAAACGACTTGTTCTGAGACACTGCTTATGATTTATGGGGATTCAAAAAAAGGAGTGGTTGGATTTTTATCATTATAGGGTGGTTGTGTACACACACTGCCAACACACATTTATAGCCAAACACCATGCAAAAGTGAATTTTGCATAATAGGTCCCCTATAACCAAAATATATTTTTTTCCTTTTCATTCTGTGGCAAATTATGACAAAGACATTGAGAAATTGACCAAGATAAATACAGCCATTAACATGCAGACAGACAGCTGTTAGATTCTTACAAACCACATCTGTAATCGCTGTGGGTAAAAGCCAGCAGTCTATAAATCGTAAAGTAATTAGATAGGCTATTTCCTCTTTCTAATTCCACTGTAAGACCACAATACCAGAGACTGCTCGCATATCTCTGCAGTGGTTCAGAAACTTTTTCAGTGCCTTGATGCTAAACTCAAGGTTTTACCCTTAGGTTTTACGCCCAGAATTGACTATTTGAAAACACAATGGCACATTTCCAAAAATTATAGATATGTTAGATACATTTTAACTAGAATGTTTAACAAAGATACTAAAGGACCTGATAGACTTGTTTAAATGAGATGAGACAAGACACACTAAACCTTGCAAACAAATGACTGCACCAGCTCAACTTCTGTTGTGGGTCTCTGACAGGGATCTTGAATGTTGCCTTTAGTTAATGTAATGTCAATGAGCAGAAATGTAAGACATTTTAAACTGCATGTAAAGGAGTCACTGAACTGATCTATTACTCACAGTTTTTCCTAGATTACATTTTAATAACAATGAAACCCTCTGAAACCATTGTGGAGCCTGAAAACTCAAGGTATGGACATTTAAATATGATGGACCAGCTCTAATGAATCCCAAACAGAAGTCTATGATCTGACACTCTAAGCTGGTAAGTGTGAGAGTGTAACCTGCTAATACCTGACTGAGCCATGACGCCTGAGGGCCCTGCAACTTGATTTTTAAGCAAAACCACAAATACTTTACAGCGAGATTTCCACAGAATCTGAACACTATTTGTCCACAAAGTTTTTTTTAATTACGCTTTTAAAAGTCTCAGCTCCATTTATAACACATCCACATAACACTCCATTTATAACACATCAAAAATGAATTATAAGCAATGCTTATAAGCTTTTGAAAAGAAAACAACTTGATTATTTGTATTAGTTGTATTATTAGCTATTATTATATTGTTATATATTAACTGCTAAATATGTAATTAATAATAAATGTGGTTGTTTATGTTACCTTTTTATTTTGAGTTTTTTTTTCTTTGATTTCTTGGTATCTGTTAATACGGAATATTTAATTGTTCATGCACCCTTATTATTACATATAGATGACCTTTTTAGCCATCTGAACATTCACTTAAAGTTGATCTTTAAAAACTAATAAATAACACTGTTATTATTTTTTTCTTTAGCAAATCTCAAATTGATATACATATATGGTACTGCACCACATCTGCTGTGTATGGCAAAAAAAAAAAGACCTTGTTCGTAAAGCCGCAGTTTTGCAGCTCAACTACAGTGTGAGACTACAAATGAATTCATAACATTCCCTTATAATAACAGCTTTGATAAATAAGTGGAGAAAAACTTGACCAACAAGTTTACAAGTTTACAACATTACTTTCCTGTTGCTACCATTTTCTTAACAAGATGGCAATGCTTGAAATTCTGCCAGTAGAAACTGCTTAATCTGTAGGGCTTTCTGTAGAAACAGTTTTAAGTGCGGTTTTATGAGTTTGTCTTTTCATGTCTCGTGGTGATTCACATTACCCATTTATTTTCATATTTTGTTCAGTTTGTGTATTCAGTGGCTGTAAAAGGAGTATTTGTATGAATGCCCCTTAAACCATGCTTTAAACCATTGTGGCATCTGCAGACTAGTGTTAATTTTGTCAGATATTTTTTAATTTAGTCTTAGTCTTAGTCCCGTGTTAAATATACTTTTTAGTAGAGATGCACTGATACTAAATTTCTCTGCCGATACCAATAGCCGATTATTCAGAATGATAAAGAATTATAGCGATCTGGCACGTTACATTTAAGAGCATCAAAACACCATTTATTGTTTAAACTGAAACTTTTATCAGAAGTAACAAAGCACAAAGCTTTTTGCGATTATTGGATAGGAGGCGCTACAAATAATATTTCAAGTAGCAAAAAATAATCAGACCTGGCAACCCTGGTTTGAACTACGGGTGATTCACAGGGTCAAAAAGAGTCTGCTTTAACGTCACTATTTTTATACTGTTAATGAGTTAAAATTCAACACAAGAGTGATTTTTTTCACAAACAGCATGTATGAGTTACAGTCTGAACACGTTTTTCCGCACCCTTTTGATTGACAGGATATAATCGGCCCTGATCATCAGCAGTTTTTAAACGATAGTGTTAATAATAGCTTTTATCGGCCGATACCGATTGTTGGCCGGTGCATCTCTACTTTTTAGTTTCTATCATATTTAGTCAACATTGTCATGTTTTTGTTTAGTCAAGTTTTAGTTGACTAAATGTCTGGGCATTTTAATCTAGTTTTAATCAATGAAAACTTAGTCAAACTGATAATGATTATTTTGCGCAAAATTATAAATCGCAATGATTGTTGTCATTTGAGAAATTTATTTTTACATTTCATCACAAATTCACAATTATTGCACTTTCACCTATAAGCACAAACTCATACACATGCCCCCGGTTTCACAGACAAGGCTTAAGCTAGTCCCAGACTAAAATGCATGTTTGAGCTGTTTTAACTGAAAGCAGCTTGCACTGACATATCTTAAAATATGTCAGTGCCATTGTTTTGTCTCAAGATGCACACCAGGAATGTTTTTTTTTCTATGGTATGTTTATAAAAGATACTTAAATACCCTAATTAAAATAAGGCTTAATCCTGGTTTAGCCTAAGCCCTGTCTGTGAAACCGACCCATTGTTTATTTTACCTCATCTACTATACTGATGTTTTAAACGCTATTTAAAAAATACTTAATTCACAAAACGTTTTTTTCCCTTTTTCCGGATATATACCCCCTCTAATCATAAGCCTTTGTCTGTGTTTGACCCTAAGCTCTTTTACTTAAGTACTTTTTTTTTTTTTTTTTTAACAACTGCATAGATTGAGTATGAGATCTAAGATGCTGTCACAGATGGCAGTCATGATGATGTGTACTCACCTGCGTTCTCTCTGGGTTTCAGGCCCTCCTGACCTTTGGGCATAAAGCCACCATGAGCCCAGTCGAGCATGGGCTTTATCTGTTCTTCAAGACTGTCTGACTCACACGGAGGAAAAGTCTTCTCTGCCCGTATACTAGCCACCTGAGGACACGCAGATAGCAGGAGAATAGTATGTCAGAGTAACTGTAAGAAAACAGAAACCATCCTGGAAACAAATGTCTCAGGTCAAATAAAACCAACTATGTGCACTGTGTCTAAAATAACATACATTCAGTAAGACTATCCTCTCAGTCGAAAAAGAGATAAATTGCAGATATTAATCATGCCGTAGAGAGTAGGGTACAAAAACAGAGAGAGAGAGAGAGAGAGAGAGAGAGAAAGTAAAGAAAAGCCAGTCCTGTCATTCTGGTGCATGTCTGGGCTTGGATGCTTTTGTTAAGTTTGTTAAGAGGTACGATTCACAGAGAGATAATTAAGGAAGCTCTGGGGAATTCCAGACTGAGTGTTTTCCCAGTCTACTGTTTATCTCACACACAAACATATGCGCACTTCAATACGTAAAAGTAAAGTCCATGCTCCCCTCCCAGATTTTGGAAGAGCAGGTGCATATTTGTATAACTGTTTTCTAATAAATTAACTAAAGATGTAGTAAAATGCATAGTTGCAGCTAATTGCCCCATAGGCAAAAATAGTTTCCAAGTGCTATAAAACAATGAACACAGACTGCTCTCTGCTCTCACCTCCAGGGCCTGGAAGATCGCTCTACGGTAGGAAGCCAATTTGGTGTAGGATGACTGGTTGAAAAACTTTGGGAAGGCTGTGATGGAATCGAGTTTGTCAGCAGACACCTGCAAAATACACATGACACCAGGGTCAGAAAGTAACCAGGGCTCAGGGCAAGCATTTGTTTGTGTGCATGTTAAGTTAATAATTTGTATATGTAATACACTCTGTGTGTGTGTGTATATATATAGTCTTCAGTGTTTAATAATGTAAGATTTTTTTTCGGAGCATTTAATTAATGAATTTATTACATTGATTTAATTAGCACTGAATTCATTACATTTCACACACTACACATTCTATTTAATTTTATAAATGTTTTGTTTCACAATTTCACATAATAGCATAGACGTTCAAACTAGTGATGTCAGAGGTACTAGTACTTCAGGATCAAATCAAAACATCAATAAAAGAATGTAACAATACCAGTTTTTCTACAGTACCAGTATTTATATATATATTTTTTTAATTGGCAGCACGTTTTGTAGGAATTAATTCATCTTTGTTTTTATGTGTTCGTTTGCTTTTCATTTGTTTCTTTGTTTTTGTTACTGACTGTTTACTTGAATAATTGCATGCCATTACTTTAACATTGTTAAAGGCATAGTTCACCCAAAAATTTAAATTATCCCATTATTTACTCACCCTCAAGCCATTCTAGGTGTATATGACTATCTTCTTTCAGCTGAACACAATCAGAGATATATTTAAAAATATCCTTAGTCCTCCAAGGTTTATAATGGTTGTGAATGGAGGGCTGCGTTTTGAAGCCAAAAATATCGTCTGCGCCTCCGCGTTCGTCATTACATTGTGCATCAGGTCAAAGGATACTCTACCGTGGCAAATCAACTTGCGCATTCTGTGTATTCTGCATTACTTTTTTTTAATGCATGGATGCATTATTTTTGATTGTGTTCATCTGAAAGAAGATAGTCATATACACCTAGGATGGATTGAGGGTGAGTAAATCATGGGATAATTTTCATTTTTGGGTGAACTATCCATTTAATATTTACATCAATATTTAACATTTAAAATAAAAGAGCATATTCAATGTAATTTTAGTTTTTGCTGTGCTATTGAAACTTCACTGCTATTAGTATCAACTACTGCAGTTGTCGTATTCTGGCAACACTTCATTTTGTTTGTTACCTCTGAGAATTTTCCATCTCCAAACCACTGCAGCCAGCGCATGCCATGGGACGCCTGCCTCTTCCCTGTTGCTCTCCAGGTCACCACCATCCCGGGCCACCAAGAAAAGCCTTTTATCTTTCCCCAGACTAACTCTCCAATACCAAAGCCTTTATTATCCTGAGGAGGAAAGATGCACAAATTAGACATAGTTTACCATGAATTAACATTTTCTCACTCACTGAAACTTGCATTAGATTTGAAAAACGAACTGGGTGAAATATTTAAATGCTACCGATCCCGAACCCTGAACTGACTTCAGCTGGACAACAGTATGCAGACACAAATTTCAGTGAATAATGGCTTTAAAGTTCATTTAAATTTACTTTACATTTTTTTATCTTTATGTACAACTTTTATGTTGTTTTTTTTGTTCTGGTTTTGTTTCGATCCAGCCTGAACATTCTGCTAAATAACTTCTTTTGTGTTCCACAGGAAGAGAAAAATCATACAGGCTTCGACTAGTAGATTTTAATTTCTTGGAGAATTATCCTTTTAAAATAAGATGGACAATTAAGATTATCACTGCACAGATTTCTTTGATCCAGTTACACAAAGAAGGACAATCAAAAGCTCTGTCGCAATCAGAGAGCTGGATTGAGCATGGACTGAGACACAAGCAAAACCTCTGACACTGAGCTTGTCTGAGCACGACTCTCAATCAGTCAGGACCATTTTACAGCGCTGTTGTTTCCTCACCTGTGCGAGTGTCTGTAAGTATTTATGAGTCTGTGGTCAAAAGTGACTTAGAAGACGCTATAACCCACAAAACCCCCATTCAAGACCTTCACGGTCTCTTTGTCTTGGTCATCTGTGCTCTCTAAATGCACAGCTGCCTGGCTTAGAGACACGCAAAGAAGAGAATAGACCACAAGCACAAAGGCTGTTATCTTTACATTCAAGTGGAGCCGTTCTTTGAGGCAACTGTTACATATCGAAGGCAGGTGGACAAATATTGCTACTTGTGGGTTGTTTGTGCATGAACATAAAGAGAAATGGGACATGACAGGATAGTTGGATTGTGAATTTTTGTGCATGTGATGTCCTGGTACCTTGTACTCCGGTTGGCTGACTGTGTCAGTAGTCGAGGTGGATGTGGCGCTGCTCTGTGCAGAGTCTTTAGAGTCCTGTTCCATGAGCTCCAGTACGGGACCCTCAGGAACACTAGAAACCTAAGAACAGACACATTTTCAACCCTTAGTCAAAGCAAAAGGAAACAAAACAAAACAAAAAACAACAAATAAAATAAAATAAAACAAACAAAAAAAAGTTACAATTGCTATGTATCACCCTGTTTTTATGCGCATTTTGAAGTATTGCATCAGAAACGAGTGATGGTAACGGCAAAATTCGTTCAAAATTCAAAAACTTGTGCGAAAAAGAGTTAATGCAAATAACGGGAGACACATTTGCCGAATAAATTCTGACGTAGCGAACACTATTCGACTGTTTCCGCTTATGGTGTTTAATTTACTGTTAATTAACCCTAGTGAAAAATAAATACTAAAATGTATTTGAAATACATTTATTTTGTGCTAAGTATACTATAAATACATCTGCTATTTATGTGCTAAATAAAAAGACCCTGCAATTTGAATTAGTATGAAATAAATGTATTTTAAATAGATTTTGGTATAAGTTTTTTTTTTTTACTGGGGACTAGGTTATTAATGCCACCAACATCCGCTAGAAGACCTTGATGGAAATGCACCTAATTCGCATTTGTTTTTTCATGTTTGGCTAATGATTATGAATGGAAATATAAGCGGCAAATGTACAGCCTGCAGTCCTCACAGACTTCTAGTGCAACAAGTTTCTGTCAACAAGTTTTTGAGTGTGTTTTTATAAACTGTGAGACAGTTCAAAATTATTTTCTGTGGTAACAGACAGCATGCCACAGTGATGTCAATTCAGCTTAAGTTGAATTTAACCTGGAATAATCCTTTAGGATAGCTGTGTTGTGGAACATGGTAGCTGGATTCTGGCTGGTCATGACTTGTTTTGCCAGCAGGACAAAGTGTTTGCTCAAGTGCGTTCGGCTCTCGAGGGAGTCAAAGGCACTGACAGTGATATGTTTGTGACTGTTATATGCGTGATTCTTGATCAGATAGAGTCTGCCGTTTTGAATGAAGCATGTTCAGCTCTCGAGGGAATTGAACGCACTCTTTTTGATGTGTTCGCTGTATGAGCTCCTTTGTTGTTTACTCTCTCTTGAGGGATGAAAATAGAGCGCCTATACCCCTCAGTTTGGGTCCCGCAGCTGACATAGCAGCAGTCGGGTTCAATCGTGGGGGTGGTGGACAAAGCAAAGAGAGGGTCTTAATTCTGTGGAAATTAGAGGCAGAGTATGAAGGCAGGAGTTATTTTTAAGTCTGCCTCCTCCACTGGCTCACACAATAGCAGTGCTCTGTGGTGGCAATGTCTGAAACTTCCTAGTTGTAGGCACCTTTGTGAGTGTTGGAGTCTGGAGAGCCCGTTCAGCAGAACCCTCCCCCTAAGTCGGGTCTTGAAGCAGGGTCCTCCAGTCCCTGGGAAGAGGTCTTTTGATCTCGAGAACCCAAAAGGAAGTAAGTCTTCTGCCCGTTTGCGAACCCTTCTTTGTCATAAGGCACCTTCAGGAGTGTCTGGGTTTTTGAGATCCTACAAAGACATTTGTTTCTGAGTGGTCGCAGCTAGCACTTATCTGGCTCCCCTTGATGGCAGTGTTTTCATGGTTAAGTATAAGTGGAACCCTTAATAGTATTATCCCAACTCTCTATGAGAGAGCTTGGTTGTTGCTGGAGTCGCAGTTGAGCATTTATAATGGCGTGGCAAGCATTTTTGCCTAGCCCTCTTATACTTTCCTGTGGCTCAAAAGCCTGTGGCTGTAATGAGCTTGCTGTGTTTTCAGCATCATTCCGCTATGACATTGAGTGGCCTCATGGGCTGTCACCAGCCAATGTCATTGTCGTGTTTTGACACATGCTTCAGACATTCAGACGGCATGCTGGAGACATTCCCCATCAGCATCCTAGGACGCATTGTCTCGTTCTCCTTCTCAGGGAACAATGGTTACATTTGTAACCCAAGACAGCTTGACTTAAAGGTGTTGAGGTAAGGTGTTGACAGTGATAGACAGCTTGACTTAAAGGTGTTGAGTTGAGAGTGAGGAGCTGACAGTGTCATGACAGCTATAATCTTCTGCGAGGGAGATCTCTGTTCGTCAGCCTTGATTTCAGTGTGTCTGACAGACAAAAATTCACTTAAAGCATAAAGCGACTTTGTGTGTGAATGTGAGCATTACCATGTTGCTGTGATCCTGTTTACTATGTCCCCTCTCTCTGTTGCGGGGTTTACTGTGAGCTGTCAGTCCTGCCTGGAAAATAGTCCTGGGACGAGGCCTTTGCCGCAGACCCGTCTCACAACCAGACCCAATGTCAGCCTTTTCCTGAAACCATAATTCCGTAACAATAAGCTGATCCATATGTGCTAGTACTGTACCATATTTATAGATTAATTTGATAGTAATAGAGATTTTATAGAAATAATGTTTATCAGTCAACTTTTATGAGTGCAGGGTGGCTAATGGCAGAAATTATATTATCACATTGTTGAAATTAAATTAACATGATTATTTATTAGGATTATTTACTTTCATTCTATCTAAATGTATATTTTGTTCGCTGCTTATTTACTTTTATAGAAAGAAATAGTCAACTATTGACAGGATGAGGGGGAGAGAAAAGCTGCAATCAAATATTGTACTAGCATGTATCTATACTTTAGACACAATCTAATTCCATATACTGTATATGCTAATAATGATAATAGGTTGGTAAGGCAACACAGCAGCACCTGTTCAGTCTTTAAACTATATCAATTCCCATAATCTGACTTAGGCTATATCTGTTTTGCTTTTTTCCTCTTTGCACTGGATGCAAAAGCTTTATCAGTATAGAGGAAAACCGCAGATAAGCACAAAACACAACAGAATAAATAAGAAGTGGTTTGTAATGCTTATCATCATTTATCTGATTTCAAGGAGTCTTTACAGTGGAGACTGTAAAGCTCTTAACATCTTAAAGGATGAAATGAGTTGTTGGTACAAATATGCATCACAACAACACACATTCATAGACATGCATACACATGCACACAGTTTGCAGTTAGCGCGCATGTGTATGGCAGAGTGTTTGTTTAAAAGGGCGGCAGGAATGCTGCACAATACGTTCTTCATTACTCTGAATATCTCATACAGATAATCCACAGATGTTCCATGGAAGTGATACCAAACT
The DNA here is from genome assembly GCA_037101425.1 of Elopichthys bambusa. Lineage (NCBI taxonomy): Eukaryota > Metazoa > Chordata > Actinopteri > Cypriniformes > Xenocyprididae > Elopichthys > Elopichthys bambusa. Next base: position 8,642,091 of record CM074451.1, read on the forward strand.
CTGTATGTATGCGTTTTCCTGCATCTGATCAGCTTCATGATGCACCTGCTCTCTAAAATTACGTAACCTATTGCTAACTTCTGGTGTGTTATGTGGTATTTTTATTATCATAAATGTATTCGTGAACATAAATAGTCAATCACAGTAGGGGTAATGCATATATGATTATACCAATCGCATTTTTATAGTTTTGTCTTCTCAGTTATTTAACGATGTATTGATTTAAATATATATATACCTGGACTAAAGCAACTAGCAAGCCCTATTTCAGCCATGCCTCTAGAAACAGCAGTAAAACGGACTTTGGAATAGATGTGTCTTATTGAAGTTTTCTGTCAGTGTGCGATAAGATCAGATGTGTAGTAAGTAAATTCTCACCTCACTGTAGGAGGAATCCCAGGCACTGTCTTCCTCTGTGTCGGAGCGCTTACGTGATCTCTTTCTTCTGATGCTGTTCACACTCTCATCTGAAATATTAATAAAGTTTATGACAAAGTACAAGAAAATTCAGACACTTTAATAACTATATACTGCATAATATTTTATCCTAGGCCTACCTGGTTATGTGCCTTAGACACCAAAGTGATCATTTTATTTAATTTATTCTATTGTACTGAATAATAATATTTAGCATTTCTAATAATATAATACTTGACAAAGCTCCTTAATAATCAAGCTAATTTCTGACACTCTCTGCAACGTTGTTGATTACCAAAAAAAGGCACTGCACCAAGATAAACTTTAAAACACACTGTTCCAAAAGTATAGCCACAAGACTTAAATATGCATGTTAAAATGAAACTAAGTGTGATATAATTGCTTACTAAAGTATACTGAATATTTAAATTCCTGTCATAATCATGTAACATTGCTAAACATGGTAACTTTCACAGGAAATGCACAAGGATACCCAGTATTTACATGTAAAAACAGATTTAAATTTCTCAGGAATTACATCGGTAACAGTAGTCCTACTGATAAAATGGCAATTAATTTAAGTGTGTTAACAAAAATTTTAACTTCACTTATCTGCTATTAAACACTCCAAAATGTCTCGTCCCATAGACTTCTATTGTAAGTGCAATACTCTAAACATGATTTTTAAAGTTCATTTCTGAAATAGATGACAGAATGTCCCAGATGCTGAACCCAGAACATGGGTCTGTGTACCTGTGGGTGAGGCTGCGCCTCCGTTCTGTTTGGGGCAGAAAGGTGAAGGTGGCTCTGCCGCAGTCAGCGGGCTGTTCTCATTGGTCATCTCCAGACCGCTGTCGTTCTCTGACAATCCCTCTCCCACCGACGTGTCGCCATTCACTGCAGCCTAAAAAGGAGACATTATGTTTATAATCTTCACAGATCACAGAAAATAAACAGGACATTTGGACAACTCACAATCAACAGAACTGCATCCCATGTTACCTGGCACAGTTGAATGGGTGTGTGATGGTACAAATATATTCTGTTCTCATTCAAAAAATAGATACTAATGGAGGGCAGGTCCAGACACCTCCACAACATCACTGTCACCCCAACACAGCACCAATTATGATTATCAATTAAAGGTGTAGTTATGACATTTAGCTGCAAAATCTGACCCCTTGACCCTTTTTTATACTAAGTTAACAGATTGTGTATTTTTATCTACTAGTAGAGGAAAACTAAACATCTTCAATTAATTCAAGCATTTTTTTGTTTGTTTGTTTTTTTTTCAAATACAGTTTTACAGAGAATATTACATTAAAACCCCCAGTGACCAAGAACAAAAACTTTTGAACAGGATGAAGATGTCCATATTTTTCTTATTTTGTTTAAATATAATTTTTTTTTCATTTAGTACTGCCATACTGCAAAAGCCATTACAAAATACAAACTGTAATAAAATCTATAATAATAAAATAAATCCATCTATATATAAATATATATATATATATATATATAAAAAAAAATATATATATATATATAGACATGGGTTTCAGCTGTCGCATTCCTTGTGTCAAGCCACTCTGACAGCGTCAGAAGCGTCTCGCCTGGGCTAAAGACAAAAAGGACTGGGCTGCTGCTGAGTGGTCCAAAGTTGTTCTCTGATGAAAGTAAATTTTGCATTTCCTTTGGAAATCAGGGTCCCAGAGTCTGGAGGAAGAGAGGAGAGGCACACAATCCACGTTGCTTGAGGTCCAGTGTAAAGTTTCCACAGTCAGTGATGGTTTGGGGTGCCATGTCATCTGCTGGTGTTGTTCCACTGTGTTTTCTGAGGTCCAAGGTCAACGCAGCCGTAAACCAGGAAGTTTCACCACTCCATGCTTCCTGCTGCTGACCAACTTTATAGAGATGCAGATTTCATTTTCCAACAGGTCTTGGCACCTGCACACAGTGCCAAAGCTACCAGTACCTGGTTTAAGGACCATGGTATCCCTGTTCTTAATTGGCCAGCAAACTCGCCTGACCTTAACCCCACAGAAAATCTATGGGGTATTGTGAAGAGGAAGATGCGATATGCCAGACCCAACAATGCAGAAGAGCTGAAGGCCACTATCAGAGCAACCTGGGCTCTTATAACACCTGAGCAGTGCCACAGACTAATCGACTCCATGCCACGCCGCATTGCTGCAGTAATTCAGGCAAAAGGAGCCCCAAATAAGTATTGAGTGCTGTACATGCTCATACTTTTCATGATTTTATTTCAGTTGGCCAAGATTTCTAAAAAATCCTTTCTTTGTATTGGTCTTAAGTAATATTGGTCTTAAGTAATATTCTAATGATACTGAATTTGGGATTTTACTTAGTTGTCAGTTATAATCATCAAAATTAAAATAAATAAACATTTGAAATATATCTGTCTGTGTGTAATGAATGAATACAATACAAGTTTCACTTTTTGAATGGAATTAGTGAAATAAATCAACTTTTTGATTATTATTTATTTTTTATAGATGGATTTTTTTTATGAAGTCTTACACATATTTTATTAATATATTAAGCTTAGGATGTTAACTTTAACAACCCTAAAAAAATAAATATTTATTATATATAAAAATAATAATAAAAAATAAAGAAAAATTATGCTTAAAACCTTCTTGTGGCCCCTGGACCCCACTTTTTAAAAAAACCCTGCATTAGTGGACTTGCTATGACGATGCAGACGGTTTTGTTTTACAGAAGAGTGGTGTTGTTGTTAAAGCTCAGTTTGGCGTACTGGGAGTTATCACAGCAGGAATTTTCCCTGTAATAAGTGTTGCTTTGAATAAATGTTTCTGCTGAAATCTGTCTCCTGTTCTTGAAAGCTATTACCTACACTAAAATATAATAATAACAGTATTCTTTTCTCTAATTTGTTTTAATGATGTACAGCATTCAAAAAACACTGCCAGTCTTGGCTGATGTACTTTCAATTCTTTTAATTTAATTTCTGCCAGACTTCTTTTGTTGTGCTAGAAGAATCTGTGTTGTGACTTGAAGAAGAGACATTTGAAGGTCTTAAGAAGATCAGACCGCTGACAGAGCAAAGTATCAATACAAAAAACACGACTAATACATGTGTGTATTAATTTTCATGCTAATATTTCATCACCATTTCATGCGGATGGGCTGTCATCCCTGATGACTTTCAAAAAATCCCTGATGGACTGATGACTGCTTTAGTGTATGTTTTGATGCTGCTGTTTGGATATACTGATGTTTCTCTTTTGGAGGTAAATAGGCCTTGGTGATTGTCACAATCTACAATACCATTCAAAATTTTTGGAAAGAAATTAATAATTTTATTAAACAAGGATGCATTAAATTGATCAAAAGTGACAGTAAAACTTTTATAATCTGGAAAATTGAAGATTTCAATTTCAAATAAATGAAATTTGAAATTGAAATTTCCTGCTCCCCATTGACTACCATAGTAGGGAAAAAAAATACTATGGTAGTCAATTGGGGGCGAGATCTGCTTGGTTACAAACATTCTTCCAAATATCTTCCTTTGTGTTCAGCAGAACAAACTAATTTATACAGGTTTGGAACAACTTGAGGAGGAGTAAATTATGACAGAATTTTTGGGTGAACTAAGCCTTTAAAAGTTTTTTTTTCATATGTTTAGTTCATGGTGCCTCTGACAAAAAAGGAGTGTCTTTTTTGCTATTTCAAAGCAAACACATAAATGTCGAAAAGATGAAAAATATTTGTATATGATATTTTTAGCTTTATCACCCAGCTCTAATTTGAACAGTGCCGGATACCAGCATGTGTGAATTGTGTATGTGGATGAGCAGACAAAAACAGAAAAACTATACTATAAAAAGCAGACAACTGCTAAACTTATACAAAAATAGACAGGAGAGAGCACTGTTTTCTTTAAGCACAGGCACTGAGTAAAACACACAGACAGAAGATTGTGTGTTCATGGATGTGGGAACAATACAGGCTGCTGTCGCATTTCTGGAACCGTCCACTGGAATGCCAGACATCTTTAATGCCACAGCTGTGCTGCAGCGGATCAGAGGTCTTGCCAACACATACACACACACACATGCACACACACACGCACACACATGCACACACACACGCACACACATGCACACACGCACCATGTTTTATGAGGACTTTCCATAGACATAATGATTTATATAATGTACAAACTGTATAGTCTATCTTCTACCCCTACCCCTAAACCTACTCATCACAGAAAACTTTCTGCGTTTTTACGTTTTCAAAAAACATAATTTAATATGATTTCTAAGCTGTTCTCCTCATGCAGACCAGATTTCTGGTATTGCCATTCTTGTGGGGACATTTTATCCCTATAATGTAGGGAATACCTAAACCATACACACACACACTTGCACAAACCGCAACAACCACGCTGACTGTGTCAGTGCTGTGTCAGTACAAAATAAAAAAATGGTCTCTCCATTGGAAGTCCAGGTAACCAAAACTGGTCATCATAAAAAAATCCACATGAATTGAGTGGTTTAATTAAAATCTCGTGAAGAGATATGATCGCTTCATATGATGAGATTTAATTTAGGCTTTTATTCACATCTAAACAATGACTGACATAAACAAAGAACATCACAAATGGTAAACACTGAAGCTCAAACAAGTCTGTGTGATGTGCGAGAGTGAGGTTTGTTAGCATGTGTCACATGCACAAGCTTTCGTGTTTACCATATGTAATGTGCTTTATGTGTTTATATGTGAAAGAAGTGATTTTATCTCTTCTCAAGTCTTGGATTAAACTGTTCATTTCATATGGATTCATTTTTATAACTTTATGACCTTTTTGGATCTTCTAAGTTATGATTATAACTTTTATATTATAACTTTTAAATCATTAAAAGTTTTCATTACAAATATCTTGATCTTAATAGGGTGAGTAAATTGACAAAATTTTCATTTTTGGGGGAACTAAGTGCATTTTATAATATGGTCCATTTAATAATGCAATGACAAATGTAGGATCGATAATCCTAACATTGAATTCTAGCATATAAATGTAATCAGCATGATGCATAGAAAATCTGTCTATAAATGAATGCAAAAGCTGCTCAAAATCACATTAGCATAAACAAGAGTAAACTTACATGAAATAAAACCATATATTCAGTTTAAGGAGGCAAGTAGAGGCTAGAGAGGTCAAAGGGTTTATGGGTTCCTTCATTCATTCAGTTTATCTTTCTGCTGGCTCCTAATGACACCCCCTGCCCTGCTCTTGCCTAAAGGGGCCCCTGGCCCCGGGCTCAAGCTTTTGAAATGCTGAAGAAAGTCAGCGGATCAAAACAGGTGGCTCAAGATCCCCTTTTATACTACGTAATAGTACACACACACACACACACATACACAGAGGAATAACAATGTGTAGAAACTCAATGTTATTTCCCAGAGTTCTGCCATGCTTCCCAACCATGTGAACAGGCATTCTCACAGAGCCAAAGGTACAGCGGAGAGGCTCATCAGATAACAGCTCTGTTAAAGCAGACATAAATGATTCCAGACAAGACACAACATGAGCAAACAGTGAAAGCACATGTCATGAACCTGTAAGACAACTTGTTTAAGCCAGTAAAGCCTGTTATTACACAATTAAACCATGAGTGAAACTCAAAATGACAACACAAACTACAAACTAGTATCCAGCCTTAAAAGGAAATTTTACCCAAAAATTAAAATTCCTCAGGTATTCACCCTCATGTTATTGGAAACCTGTATGACTTTCTTTCATCTGTGGAACACAAAAATGATGTTTTAAAGAATGTTGGTAGCCAAAAAGTTCGGTGTCCATTGACTTCCATTGTATAGACAAATTTTAAAAAATGGAGTGACATTACTCAAAATATCTTTTTATGTTCCACAGAAAAAAAAACTCATACAAGTTTGAGTTGGGTGTAAATGATGACAGAAATTAAATTTTTTAATTAACTAATCCTTTAAATTATGCCAGAGATGCTGAGCTTTCAGAGGATAGGCAGTTTAGAGAATGGAATCGTGGGTGGATGGATGGGTGGGTGGATGGGTGGATGAATATGCATTTAAATGCATAACACTACTACAATTAATGACTTGATTTTGACAATCAATTAATCTGTCGATAATTTCTCTTATTAATCAATTAAATCAATAACCCAAATTGCTCAATTCTCTACAGTAAATAATGTGCAGTTTATTTATACAATGTGTATATAATGTAAATAATATACAATTTCTACAATGTATACACATTGTGTGCAAAAATGGAGTACAACATAAAGGTTACAATATAAGTGTTAATTAAAAAATAAATGAAATTAAAACATAAATTTGCTGTTCCTCGGAGCCAAAAGCCTTGCGGGCAGGGCTCCGACAAGCTTTAGATGACCCAATTTGACTCCCAGCTTGATGTCCTTTCCGGTTGCCCCCACCACCCCATGTTGCTTTTCTGTCTGCTTTATACTGTGCTATCCAAATTAAGTGGAAAAATGCCAAATATAAATGTTAAAAATTATACATTTGATGTTTAAAGGCCAAATTCACACTGCAACAGCAACAGACTTTGTCAGGTTTTGTTAGATCAGTGCATTACACTCTGTTGGCATTGGTCGGCACTTATTTTTGTTTATTTCTTTGATTTTTAGTTGTCGGGTCTTAGGATGTCTGAAGTGACATACTGTAATTTTACATTGGTCGGCATCTGTCTGTGCAGTGTGAATTAGCCTTAAAGAATACCGTGTGGATTCTTTTCTGTTGGGCTCCATTTAATTGACAAGCATGTGCACGTGAAATATTTGATGTTTAACAATTTAATCACTCAGTTTGTCATGATGCACTGCTCTGCAAAATAGAAATGCTTGAATTAAAAAAATATAATGTAACCAATATGTTTTTTATAGAAGAACATGTATATTTTTTTTTACAGCAGTTCTCTATGACCAGCGCAAAAACCAGACTAGCCGGTAATATTTTGTCGGTTAATTTTATTATAAATAATTCATATATATTATATATTTTTATTAGTTGTTGTGGCCACATTCTCTTGACATTTCTTCGGAACTGTTGGCTTATAGCGTGCACTGTAAACAGAGAGTGTGCCAGGATCATTTTATTTTCACATTTAGGTAATTTAAGCCTTAAATGCATGAATGTTTCGTCAATCATTATTACATATTTGGGTCTTTAGCGACCCGGATCTATATCTAACACGGATGGATCTCTACCTGTCGCGATAATATAAAACTCTCCTAATATTAGAGTAGCAATTACAGAACAATAAAATAAAGCATATTTTGTTACATTTTGGAGCTTGGAAGGGTTTAGTTTGAGCAGATGTTTTATACCATCATCACTGTCCTCGTCAGAGCTCATTTCCCAGTACATTCAGCATCTGGCTCATATTTGCGATCTCAAACATATTCTCAAAATTATAATTTTCAACATCTCCAAAATCAGTATTTTGATCGCTAACAGCTTCTTCACCAGATCCACCATCAAGTGACAGTGACACTAATATCTGATTGCATTCAGTACTAGCTCTGCAGTAAATGGCTGAGCCATTTCAAGTTTTACTGATGATACTTTGTTTCTTTTGTTTTCTGCCTGCAGTAACTATGAGCGAAACGTCACTTCATCATTGTGTATCAGACATTGCCACCTTGTGAAATAAAGGTGAATTGACATATTCAGTCATCAAAGATTCAATTATTGTTGTGCAGAAAAAATATATTTACACTGTTACACACCTCGGGTTAATAGGGACCCTGTACAATTGTTTAATTATTTTTTTTCTTGTTATATTGCTTATAATGAATTGATTGAGGAATACTAAGAAGGTTGATGTCTATCTTTAAAAATTGTATGAGAAGGAGGGTAGTAAATGACGTCCCTGGTCACTAAAGACCCGATGTATGTGTTTAAGTGTTAAAAAATGCAAGACTGTAACCACACATTCAAGACTTCTGTGGTATAGACAGCCGTGACTAATGGTGTCAATAGCTTAACCTGTATTTAACCCCAAACATTCCTTTAAGTTAAAAAGAAATAATGACATTCAGAACACTGACATGCTGCAACAAAGTAAAAGGAGGTCTGAACCATTTAAGTCTCATAAAACAGATTTGTTGGAACAGACTAGTTTCAGTTGTGCTAAAATTGACATGCACATGTTCTTGGGCATCTGAATGGCCAGTGTGCTCCTCTCTCCTCCCTGGCCAAGCAGCTGGTCTGTGGGATTCAGAGCACTTCCTCAGCCAGGTGCAGTGTTCAAAGAGCCTGCTCTCTCTCCCTTTATTTCTCTCTCTCTCTCTCTCTCTTTGCGCTCTATGGAGTACAGGATCAGAAGAAAGTATGGAAGTGGTCTTCTCATTTACGGTCTCAAAGAATATGTAGAAAAATCCGTTAGAAAATAAAAATTCAGGGCAAAGTTGAGTAGAGCGATCATAACAAACCTGTTAGAGCAGCTCTTTCATTATCAGAACCAGATACTTCAGTTTTTCCTCTCTCTCCCCTTTCTCTAATCCCCTAAATTCCACTGCACCTTTGGCCTTATTTTGAACCCAAAACACCAGAGACGAATGAGACACCCACACCAATCCACACCTCTGTTTGTGTGCATGTAGGTGAGAAAAGTGTCAAATGGATGAGTGTTTTTTGATGTGAAAGTAAGGCTGAAATCATTTAAGTGATGCAGATATCATTGTAACTAGAGTGGATATTGGATTTTCAGCTAATAACGGTCAAAATTATCGCATAATGTTGGAATATACTGCAATAAGGTGCAGCAACATTTACCACTGTTGCAAAATTTTAAATTCGAAATATAGTAATTTCAATAGGAATGCATGTGATCTGGAATTTTCAGGTAAGGGCAAAGGATTTCCATACAGAAATTTTTCAGTGGGTTAAAGTTGGTCAAGTAAATTCGCTGTGCTGACCAACAGAAATAGTTTGGTATGAAAGTGACTTGTGTGTGAATTGTGCTTTATGCAATGCTGTACTATTGACAATAGACCTTTTTGCCCCCAAAATTTCACACAAATTTCACTAATGTGACCATACCTTAAGACTGCACAATATGAAAGAAAAATGCGATAAACTTGTTTGTTATGATATGAAACAAATGCACAAGTCATATGGACTACTGTTATGATACTTTTATAGTGGTTTTGAAAGCTTCAGTCACCATTCATTGTAACTGCATAGAAAAGAGCAAGAAGAAGAAAGAAAGTAAAGGCTTGGTAAATCATGACAGAACCTAATTGCTATCCCAACATTCTTCTTCCATCTTACCGTGGCAGTCATCTTGTCACTTTCCGCCATGATAGCGGAGGAGTACTTGTTGGATGGCATCACTATTTCAGTCGTATTTCTTCCTCTTTATCCTGTCAAAAAAGAAACAGACTTGAATAAATGATAAAAAGAGGCAAAACAGAAAAGACTGAACCCAATATGACTCGAAATATAGAAAAACATAAGTATGCTGAGAAAAGATTAATGAATAATTGTTGTTAGTCTTTAACTAAACATTGACCTCTGTCTTAGCTAAACATATTGTCATATTTGCCCTTAGGAAACAAGCACTCAAACTTCCTTCAAGAACAACAAATAGAAAAATAGGTCAAATAATAATTATTCATCATTCTGAAAACTCGTTACACACTCCAGAACAGTATTGATCTGTATCTACTCAGCAATCTGTTGCATTTATGATTAGGTTTTACTTCCAGTTTCTGATGTTGAATGTTTGTTTCAGGTAATGATATGTAATGATTGTCTAGGTAAGCCAAGAAAAATAGTTTGATGTTATACATTTCACCTTAATAAGATAATAAAAATTCTTTCATTATTTGCTTACCCTTACCCTCATTTTGTTGTATACAACAGCATTGTGAACATTTTTTTTTTTTTTTTTTTTTTTACACAGTTTTTCTCAATCGCTTTGGCTCATTTAATGAGACTGTCTTAACTGTAAGTGCATTTGTCATACTGTTTTACAGTATGGGACATTACAACTCTGTAGCATACCTGCGAAATATAGTAACTCACTCAAAACATTTAATTCATGCTTCAAAACCTAGTTGTGTCAGTAATTTGGCCAATGCCACTAAAATAAAAAGTTTTTTGTCATCATGTGAGCTGTACTGGTCAAAATGTTTAGATGTTTTTTCACCATGGCAGTCATCCCTGAATATTTTGGTTATATATTTTTGTTGACTGTCTGTTTCGTCTAGCTGAATGCTACTGTGTATCACACTGAGCTTTTCAGATACAGATTTCAACAGTTGGCAAGATTTACTTGAAAAAGTAAATCAATACACACAATACAAAAAAATACACACATTTGTTATGTATGCAGTACATTTATTTTTGAAGCAATGTGTTCCATGTAAGCATTATCTGTTGAGTTTATGGACATTTCCTTCAACCATAAAAAAAGGCGAAGCTGCTGGCGGTGGAGACCCAGGCGGAGCCAAAGAGCCGAAGGGACCAAGTGACACGGAAGGTCCAGGAGAATATAAGGTGGAGCCATGGGGACAAGCTGCCAAGATAAGGAGCCGGTGTGCCCAAGGAATGAGGTGAAGCCAGAGGGAAGGAGAAGCCCAGCAGAGCAAAGGGGTGGAGGGACGAGTCACCGACAAAGGCCCGTGAGTCCATGGCCAGGGCAGAGCGACGACTGACCAAGGCAAAGCAGGAGGAACAAGGAAGCCCGGTAGAGCCGTCGGGACGACGGTCCCAGGTGGAGCCAAGGGGGCGAGGTGCCATGGTGGAGTCGACAAGCCAAGGTGGAGTGATGGGCACGGGTCGTCAGTCCAGGGCTGAGCTGGTGAACAAACAGTCTAAGGCAGATCCACAATGCTTAGATCAGGCAGAGTAGGAAGAGATGAAAGGCTGGAGTGAGACTGTGAAGACAGGGCTTAAGGACTGGGCAGTGCCACACTTGGTTACAAAATGGCCTTCCTGGATCTATACATGACAGGCAAATAGTTAAAAAACGGCCTCCTTGGCTAATACAGGGCAGACAGATTATCATGCACCTGGTCATACTTTTCTTCGAGCTCGCAAAAGGCCGCCTACTCTCCATCTACTGAACGCGTAAACATTATGGGAAGCATGCTAACCAGACAGGATTTAAACTTTGTCGGCTGGAGACCCAAGTTTGGTTTGAAGACGAAAAATGTACCAAGCACAATGTTCTCTCACCATTCCTGATTTCTAACACACACTTGCCACGTTTGGCGTGGTTTTGCGGCTCTCAGAGCAGAAAGGAAGCCCATACATTTATCCACCCATAGACCCTCCCCTTGAAGAAATCAGGACAGAAGTAGTTAAAAGTGGACAAAAGAGACGGATTAAAATACCAGGTGTAAACGGGTATGTGTCTCCCTCGTCTACTTGTGATGTGATCGACCAAAACGCATCTTAATACCAGGTGGAAACAGAGCCTTAGTAAGTAACGAACAGAACAACTGGTATAATGTGCAGATAACAGACAAATGAACTGAACAAAACATAAATAAACAGAAACTAATTAATGAAATGAACATCAAGAGTAAATCAATGAATAACCATGAAAAAAAACTGAAAGCAAGGAAACTGAACTAAAACCCAACCAAAACTGGAACAAACTCAGATTACCCGTAACAGAAAGTACATTGGCTTCAGTTTTTACTGACTTTTCTTAGAGTGTAAAGAGCTGAACTTATTGTTTTGAGAAAAAAATAGAATTAAGCCAAAGCGATAGAGATATTTATATAGAAATATTTTTTTATGAATTTCATAAGAAAGAAAGTCATACAGGTTAGGAACGACATCCCCTTAAAAATGACACTAATGTTTAGTATCATTATTCATGTTCCTCTGTAGTTCAAAAATCCCACAAGGTAGAAACATTTAAACTGTCAACACAACAGTAATCAGTCATTCATACTTTTGTGATCACAGCTGTTGTTCACGTTACACCCCACGGGCGGCGAATGTGTTTCTGTGTCATTATAACTTTTTCCAATAGCTTTGGAAGGCATTTTTTTCTATACTCTATATCACAGTCTGTATCTGGACACAGGCAAGGCTCCAGGTGCATCCTACAAGCAATGGCTAAATTACATTGTCCTTAAGTCTGCAGACAAGCACATGCAAGTACTTGCACATACACAAAGGCATTAACTTCTTAACTTCTTCTATGGATCTCATTTCAAGTCCATTATCTAAGTGACAATGCGTTCGTTTTCCTTATGGGTCCTATAAACACAAGTACTCCCTCCACAGCCCAGTGGGGGAACTGAGAAAACCTGTGAAGGTGAATGAGATTGAATACAATAAGAGGCCACATCAAAGGTCTGTATGAATGACAGAGATTGTGGACTGAAGCAAGGTTTTTGTATAAATGCAGTTTTGAGTGCACACGTGTGTGTGTTTGTGTATGTATATTGTGTGAATATATCTGCCATTTATGATCACAAAACTAACTTATATTAACTTTAACATAAAAAGAGATTTAATATCATTATCAAATTCCATTATGAATAATAATAATACATAATACGTTTCCCCTACTGTAAGCTTAGTGAAGTCTGATAAATGGTTATTTGAAATAGTTTGTTTCTAATGGTGCATTGTGCCTTACTTAGTTCAAGTTCATGTGTGCATGATTTTGTGCAAATATAAGTTGTAATATTATGTTTATCTTGTATAAATATATCTGAATGATCTTATATAGGATGTGTTCCGTTGAGTTAATTAACCTTCTAGCAAAGTGCTTCAGTTTACGGGTGTTCATTTCTTTAGCTTCAGCGCGTGCAGCTCAAACAGCAATGTTGTTATCTTTATGAGATGATTTTGGAAAAAAAACCATCTGTTATTGTTTGTGATCCTTATTTTATTACCTCCAGCTGCGTTTTGTCCCTTAAAAGCATTTATACAGTAGTGCCCACGAGAATAAGGTGGATCTTGTACATAATCCATCGCCACACACCGGAGAAAGTGTTACCAAAAAAAGCTATTGCCTAACAAAAATAAATAAAAAAAAATAAAATAACATAAAATACCTAAATGTAAACATGTCATTTGACAACATTACTTAGACTATAAAGAAACAAAATGCATGTGCCATGGATAAATTAAATAGCGTCCGATACGGACAATAAGGAAATTATTTTATTCAAACCATATGTTGATGAAAATAATGCGAGAACAAGTGCTAGTTATTAAAAATAATGCATTAATGTTTTTGAAAAAAATATGAAACATTTTTAATATTACAGTAATAGTAAACATCTTTAATGACTGTTTGAAATAACATTATTGCTGTTTGTAAAGCTGAAGAGAATGAACACCCGTAAACTGAAGCTAGAAGGTTAATTAACTCAACGGAACACATCCTATATAAAATAATTCAGATTTTTTAATACAAAATAAAAATAATATTAGGCTACAACTATTTGCACAGATGAACTTGAACTAGGCCTAAGTAATGTATCAGAATAATGTAGCTGTTGTGGATGCGTTCTTCCCGTAACAACACCCCGAAACACAGCAACTAAGCCCAAAGAATTCACGTTTTATTACAATAGGGTATACAATTATAATGTTATGTATAAGACAGCCCCAATCATGGTTATTAATGTTTTGCGTTGCTGTTTGAGCGCTCACGCTGAAGCTAAAGATTATCATCAGTACAAAACGCATCCTATATGAGATTAATCATATATTTATACTAGGCTACATAAATTTAATATTACAACTTTTATCTGCACAAAGTGAAGCTTGAATAAAGTTTGGTGCTAATCAAAATGTTTTTTCAAAATCTTTCTGGGAGTGTTTCGTTGATCTTCCTCTGGTAGTTGTAGCTGCTGTGACCACAGACTGAAACAGGTCGCGCAGCTGTGACTGGGCACAAAAATGGCTGCGATAAAGCACAGTAACGTCACATGAAACCCATGGATAGATATAGAAAGACGGTTAACGCCAAGCGGCAACCTCCCCCAGTTTCTCCAATACAGAAGTGACTTAAACTGCGCTAGGGACAGGCTCCAAAAGAGAGCAGAATCTCATTGAGTCCCATGTTAAAATGGCCAACTTTACAGCAGGAAAAACATGTTTACAGCCTGGATCAAATTGTTGTTTTTGGTCTATACAGCTAATTTTGCCCTTCATGACAACTCTGAGGGGGGTGAATTTTTTTTATAACTCATCCATTTAAATTATATACAATTATAAAATAATATGGCTTGCTGAGTTAATGGTCGAGACTTGAGACACATGTGCGTCTGTGTACACGTGCACGCATGCGGAAGATAAACAGAACACACGTTGTTGGATCGTGGCATTGGCTAAAGGTTTTGTTCCTGAGTCTGAGATTTACTACAGTGACAATGGCGGGAGGATATAAAACTATAAAAGCACTGCTTGAATATTTAACTGCTGCATTTTGAAAAATTATACTTTGGACGCGGGCTCATTTGTTTGTGAGATATATACGATCATATACAGTTTTACAACAAACGCTAACTCATATAAAAGACACCGTATATTGACAGTAAACATTTAGAACTTTCAAATTATATAACTTATCATTATTAATATTTTAGATAGTATCTAAGATAGACAGATAGCTTCTTAGCCTGATAACATGACCACGTCGAGCTAGGCGGCGTGGTTTCAGTAACCAGGCACCTCAGTTCCAACCACGTCCCGCCTCTTTACCCATTTTCAGTTATCCGGGAGTGACATGCAGTGATGCACTGCGAAGATGGCAGTGGCCTAATTTTCGCTTCAAAAATGCTCTTCAGAAATCTACGGGTGACGTCACGGACACTACGTCCAATTTTTTTTTTACAGTCTATGGTTCACTCCTATTAGTTATAAATGGGAGAAAGTGCAATGCGCAATATGCCGCAATACATCCCGCCTTCGAAGTAAAAGAGCCAATCGCTGATTGATAAAGTCATTGCGTCACTGCAGCTACCGTTGGAGGCTCCGGTTCCCATAGAAACCTGATACTCACTCATAGGACTGCACATGCACAGTGAAAATAAGCTTTTTTTAAAGCTATTTTAGCATAAGAAACAATTTATGGGACTGTTCATGTCAGATTTTGTTGCTGATTTGAAATATGTAATTTAATCGTGAGTTCGCCAAGTAGTTTTTGAGATTTCAGGATTCTCCCATTTAAATAGATAGGACTTGGTCTTGGATGCCCGAAATAGCTGCCCGGAGGCGTTGCAAATATGGCCGCTGAGTAAACAAACTTTCCTTGAAAGGGACTTTGCATGAAAGCAAGCTTGAGGGGAGGGGTTTAAGCAGACTAAATGATGGACAAGTCCTGAACATGTCACCAGAGAGAAGTCTGATGCTTTAACCAGAAGGTTGATTTATGACATTTTTATTTAAAAATGATGAGGTCAAAATAAATTTTAACATATGCATAAAAACATGCACTTAGAAAAGGATTTAAAAGAACGGTTTGCTCACAAATTGGACATCACTAGTTTCTAACAACGTGGATACAGCTGTGAGCTGACAGAAAAGAAAGCGAGTTATGAATGAATGACTTAAGTTTTGGACATCAATAAAAGCAAGGCAAGGGTCACGCTATTCGAACTGGCCGTATCGTTCTGAGTTCAGCGTGCAGTCTCATTGTTACCAGAGGTTTGATTGAAGTCTGAGTCATTTTATGCAGCAGCGCAAAACCAAAGTGACGGCGCGGCATTCCTTCGAGAGGCCCCGCGGGCATTGAGCGCGCGCTCCGCCGTACAGTCTACCAACGACAATTAGCACGTTACCCTCGCTCAGATGCACGCTCGACTCAACTCACATTCACCCCGCTGCGGAATTCACCTGCACTGATCGCCTCCATACTTACGCGCTCTCATTTCTATTGCTGTGAAGGAACAGATCACTAAAAAATTAAAATAATGTCGTCTTTTACTCACTCTCACGTTGGTCCAAACCTGTATGATCTTATGCGGACCACAAAATGACAACGACAGCCTCATTCGTCATTCACAAAAAAAGAAAGTGAACAATGAGTCATTCATTTACTATCACATCCCATTATGTGTTTCACAGAAAAAAAGAAAGTGACACGGTATATAAAATGCGTCCATTATCAATTATGTTGCAAAAGGAGATGCTGTCACGAGAGTAAAAACTTTAATCCGTGTGACGCTGTTACTAAACTTCTTGACGTCAACGAAATAAACCGGTTTTAATATAGGCTGACAGAAATGATTTGACTTCGTTTATCTAGCCTACTTATTCGCAAAGTTAGTAAAACGGTCACTAATTTAGAATATGGGCTTCAATTACATTTACCATCTACTATTTTAAAATCTGTGAGGAAAGCCCACTTGCATCTTCACTAAACATCTGGATTTTCTTGACAACGTGGAAATCTTGGAATAGGAAATTCGCTAAAAGTGTAACAAATCGAAATTCATTAGAAAATGTGCACTAAGGAACTCAACCCGGTAATGTAGGAAAATGAGGGATAAATCTCGGAATCTTCTCCACGCCACTTATATAATCTCCAATAAGACAAGCTTTCAGCACGCCTCAGCCATACACGCTCGATAACCACACACTATTCCATGGTTTCACAAAACGAAATTAAATACATTCTAGTTATATAGAGACATATTGGTTAAAGTAAGTTAAATAAAACTAAGTTTGAGCATATTATTAGACATGTGCGGTCATGCTGCACTTGAACTCGCGCACCAGCGCTCCATGCAGAAGAGGCATGAAACTTACCTGTCTCTGGAGAAGTAGTGTTATTAAAAACGCTTGAGAGCAGAGGTTGATGTGCAGTCAGAGCAGTCCACTGTCAAGGTACCAAGGTATGTCACACTAATCTTTGGTGGTACACACGCCTTTAAACCCTTAGGGTGAATATGTAAATGGAGTCTCGTTTACAAGAACCGCTCGGTCTTTCGCCTCTACTACACTCAGGCGTGACTTTTCCCGGGTCTCGAATCGCACTCCCACTGAATAAAAGCTACTTTTACCTTCTACTGTTCAACCCTTTCTCAGGATGAGATGCGTTTGCCATGCACGTGACTTGGTATAAAAACCATGGTCCCACAAGAGCTGCCCTGTTCAAACATAGTTTATAGCATTGCATTAGGATTTGCCAGAGTAATATTGATAGCCTACATTTTTTTTTTCATGGGAGATATAAACTGTACAATTGAAAATATAAGCAATATTTTTAATAAAAACACGAAATTGTATTACTTGAGACCTGATGTTTTGGACAATCGCAATAAATTAATTTACTGAGGTATTTTATGCTGCTGCCCATTTAAGGGTTAATATCATGGCACATATTTTATAAATAAAACGAAATTAATCAGCTACTTTTTGCAAAGAAATTAATATTTACGTATATTGTCCGTTATGATAGTTTAATTAACACACACACAAAAACATCTAGGCTACATTATCACTGCACTACAAAACGTTCATGACCATGTGCTCAGGAGAACGCGCAAGGTTTGAGAATAGCGAAAGTGCTGCGCTAAATCGTTGGCCTGAATGAGCAGCGGAAGTGTGGAAGCAGATGTGACAGTTGAGTGTATCAACAGCGGAGCTGCAAAGAAATAATGTTGCAGTTGCATTTCACGAATGATACATTACCCGACAATGTCAACACTGACTTTCAGAATCTGAATAAATTCAGTGAACAGGTAAGAATTCAGTATGCTGGGAATGGAAAGTGTGAACTACGATCCTCAAGAATGAGTTTAGTGTATTTGTGATCAACAGATGTATTGTGTATAATTTAATTGGATGTAAATAAACGGCTCTATCGATCATCGCGCCTTCAGAAATAAGTCACCTAATGTCTCGCTTAAGTGTGTATAATGTGTTGTCACGTGATATTACAGTACCATAACATTTAGCATTAGCACGACTAACCTGAGTTTGTTTAGTTATGTAGAAGATTTCCAACAGCCAATATATATATATATATATAATTTTGTTGGGGGAAACCGCTTGACTTATTTTTATAAGTAACATAGACACCATTATGCTTTCCTTTTCTAATATGTATTTGACCACTGCTATAGAGTTTTATGCAACATTTAGCAACAAACATAAGGTACACTACCAGTAAAGTTTGAACACATGTTTCTCATGATATTAAAATGTCGAAATACTTAATGCTTGACATTGCAATTTTTTCTTTGCAAAGCTAATATTTTAATGTTTTTAAATGGGTGAGAACAAGATGAACAGTGATGGAAAAGCAAAAACGAGTCTTGTGTTTAATTCTGTTCAAAATGAATTAAAGTCATAAAGTTTTGTCCAAACATTTATCTGCATGTTTCTCTGCTACTTACTGTCTGTACTGATATACCTTAATTTCAGCTTTTCACCTACATAATACACATAGATAATACACATATGTAACCTACATTCAAGGCCAATCACTCAACTTTACTTAACTCCCCTCCCTTTGCAGCAATTTGTGAGTCTGACAGAGATCTTATACCAGTTCCTTCTAGAACCCAAAGAGGTGAGTCAACACTCCCAGATTGCATCTCTGAAAAGCTATTTCTCTGTTAAATCATTACCAGGAAATACAAGAAACAAAAAAAAAATGTCTAGCTTGAATGCAGTCACTTTGGATTAAAGTGTCTGCCAAATACATGAATATAACAACAACAAAAAAATAAAAATGAACATATAACAGTAAACAAAGAGTAGTTAAGATGGTTAAGAGTAAACAAAGATTGAATATGTGAACATTTATTGTGATAACATGTAAAGTGATGGTGTGAAATGATTCTGTTTGTTTTTAAAGAGAGTTCACCCAAAAAGTAACATTCTGTCATCATTTACTCACCCTCAAGTTGTTCCAGACTTGTATGAATTTCTTTCTTCTGCTGAACACAAAGAAGATATTTTGAATAATGATCAAACAGTTGATGGGTCACATTGATTTCCATAGTTTTTTTTTTTTTTTTTTTTTTTTTCCATAAGTCATTGGGGCCCTTCAATTGTTTGGTTACCCATTTTCTTCAAAATATCTTCCGTGTTCAGCAGAAGAAAGAAATTCATACAGGTTTGGAACAACTTGAGGCTGAGTAAATGATGACAAAATTTTCATTTTTGGGTGAACTATCTCTTTAAAAGTATTTATAATCACAACACAAGAAAAAGTTGGCTTTTTCCTCTTCAGTCCGAGCGGTTCTTGCAACAGCTGACGGAGTTTGCTGGAGAGAATGGGATGAGTGCAGGACCACTGAGGGCACTGATGAAGAGTATCCTCCTCCTACCTCATGGTAAAACCTTAAAGACCCTCATCTTGAACAGATCGAGCACCTTAATCTGAATATCTACTGTTGAATAATGCACTCCCCTTCTGCTGGTGATAACATCAAATGTAGACGCTTAGCCTGATCCCAGCACTAATCTAAACAGTGAATGCTATGATCCTAATCACAGTGAGTGATTGTTCACTGTATTTTACACCAAATTGCTGCATTATGCGTCTAGAGGATCCTAACATATGCAAATAGCCCTTGTTGCAAATTGCCCTTGGGAATCTGGACCTAATGTCACATGTAGACTGCCTGACCCTACCAATCACTATGCATTGGTGTGCTGCTACATTTGCATTCAATGACTATCCTGCTGCATGTGCTTTTAGACATTAAAATAAAGAGAAATGTGTCAAATTACTAATCATACTTTTGGGGGAAAATGATCAAAGTGATAGTGTGGAATAATATGAAAAATCAGACAGACATACAAAAAACATATAGGCTGAGTTTTAAAAAGCCTATAGTGAGCTGCCTACGTAGGCAGTATTATAAGTGCACTCTTGATGTGAAGACTGTTTCAAAAGGTAGTAACATAAAACCAAAATCAAATTTTTCTAATGCATCAATACAATATCTTTTAAAGAGGAATGTTTATTATAAATTTACTTTTCATTTAATTGTGTTAATAAAATAGTTTAGTGTTTAAGTTTATTTGAAAATTGATTATTTTACCCTATATTTGTATTAGAATATCACTTGCAGAGCGCAATTTGTGTGTCCTTCAGAATTACTGCCTATGTTTAGTGTCACTAATTTAATTTGCATGTTTCATCGCAAAATGAGGTACTCCAGTTGCTGAAAAAATGTCAGAAATAAAGCTAATATATCTATTTATTTATTTTTTATTATACATGTTGCAACGATACATCATATCATTAGTCATTTGACTGATGCATAGATTCATATTGATGAATCATTACACCCCTATTTAGTGTTCCAAATCGGTACATTATCAAGGTCCATATCAGTTAGAATGCTGCCTATTTAGGTCATTAGGTTTGGAACAGAGATATAATGTGCATATAGAAACAATATTAATGTCTTCCTCCCTTCTTAGGTGCTTTAAAAAGAAACCTAACAGCTGAACAGGTGAAGGTGGACTTGCTCTCCTTAGGTACGATCTTTCCTCACACCCATAATCTGTACATGTTTAACTATATTTCCCAGTAGTCAGTATTTAACAATGAGATCTATTGCTTAATTACAGGACTAAATGAAGACAAGGCCAGTCATTTCTCTGACCAGGTATGTCTTAATATTGAGACATCATGGATGAGTTATTTTGGTGTTTCTCTTGTTTCCGTGCGGTTGTGGATGGGTATGACTAAGATTCAGTATGTCTACATCTTCCATTTATTTCAGTGGAGAGTTCACTACCCTGTTTTGTCCAGGCTGGCTGTGGGACAGACACTAACGGTCAACCAGCTTGTTGACATGGAGTGGAAATTTGGTGGTAAGCAATAGACAAACATTTGTATTTAAATCTATATAATTGTAAATAAGAAAATAAATAATGTGTTATATAATATGTAAATAATTTAAATGCATAATCCTTGGCAGTTACTGTTGGTACAAGTGAGCTGCAAAAGACTGGAAACATTTTTCTACAGGTAAACCTCTTTAACTTTTTGAAAGTCATAGCAAATATTCACCAATAAATTGATTTTAAGGTGCATTTACCCTTTGCTTGATGGTTCAAACAGATTTAAGGCTGGAATATGCTACACACATTTTGCCCAGATGTTTTACAGTCTGGAGGATTTGACGTTAGTTGCTGAAAGTCAGTGTCTGTCCTCAGATTTTGGAGTTGACAGATTTCCCAGAAAATAATGTTTAATACTTTTCAGTTCAATGGTAGGAGAAGTCAGGGGTAGCAAGAGGACTTTCACAAACTTTATTTTAAATCTCATACAATACTAAACAGAAAAGGCACCTTTTCAACTCCACATTCATCTCTCTTCCTGTCCCAGGTAAAGGCTGGCCCACACTAAAAGATTTAACATTTAACAAACATAACAAAAAAAACTATACTGTTCCTATAGTATGTGGAGTGCCGCAATGCAATTAAGACAGCACAACACACACTAACAGACTCCATTCACAAACAGCCAGAGTCCCGACTGTGAACATGAGAAATCTCACAAAATCTCTTACGATCAAACGTGACTTTAGAGTATACAATCATGGCGGACGACGGGCAAGAAGAATTGGCGATAATGGCGTTTGTACTGCTTTTTATAGAAAATTTGCACCAGAAAAAAAGAAAAAGGTTGGATGAAGTCATGTTATGTATGTGACTGTCTTCCGTCAGCTCGCTTTTGATTGGGTATCGTTTCGTTCCATGTGACAATCTAGAGAGTGTGCGTGATTGTCCTCTGGGTTCCCCCGACACAACAGGATTTCTGATCATAAATATTCAACATGTTGGATATTTAGAATTTGGGAACGGTGCGGCCCGACGTTCTCGAACAGATTCAGTCACTCTTAACACACCTCACACCACAATCTGTAGAACCATCAAGATAATCTGGACTTTACCTAGGATTGTCGGAAGGGGAGAATTGGGCACAAAATCAGCCTGATTATTTTGTTGTGTGTGGGTGCCTTTAGCCAGTGCCTTATTTCCACCTGTCACTGAGAGTGGAAACAGGTGTTAGTTATCAAACTATTGACCCACTTTCTTGACGCTTTTCTCCCTAAGCGCTCTCTACTATCGCAGACTCCGCTCAACCACACCCATCTTGTGCAATGAAAAGGTTCTGTTGGAGAATATCAAACATGTTTGG
Source organism: Elopichthys bambusa (assembly GCA_037101425.1). Classification (NCBI taxonomy): domain Eukaryota; kingdom Metazoa; phylum Chordata; class Actinopteri; order Cypriniformes; family Xenocyprididae; genus Elopichthys; species Elopichthys bambusa. Next base: position 8,664,658 of record CM074451.1, read on the forward strand.
TATTTTAAGCTGATTTTAGATTACATTTTCATTTGTAATACGTCTCCTAGCAATGAGTTTGTTGTGTTCAGAACGAAGGCACATCTAATCCTATGATCGTGTCACGTCCTGTCTAGTCTGATCAATATCCCACAATCTTGTGTGTTCGGTTCTGTGACAGTTGAGCTAAAAAATTAAAAATGGCATCTGAAAGTTGTGGTTGATGGTCAGTTTGTGTGTAAATGGCCATTTTTGACCAACTTTTTCAGATTTTGATGTAATTTCTAGTGAGAATTTAGTATTGTAGTAATTAAATGTTTGCTTAGTTAAGCTCTCTCTATTTTGCTGTAGATCATTAAACCGTTATGCTGCTTCAGAAGTCTGTCTGAAATCAGTTTTGTGAGGTACCTTCTTTTGCAAACGCTGCATGCAAAGTCATTGCCTGATAGGGCAGCGAGGCAACAAGTCGGTTTTGGACACAGCCGGTGTGTGACCCTCAGTTGTTTAGTGCTTGATGTTCAGTTTTTCTCTGTAACCGTTTTTAAAGTTGACCAGTGTGTGATGCCCAGTGTTTTAAAACTTTGGTCATATTTCAAAAGTCATGTATATGACTTCCAGTTGGAGCGAGGCGCTAGATGGCAGCATAAAACTATAGCTCCCAGTCATTGAGTTAAAAAAGCCCTCATATTCTAAGAATTTCCAATTCAAATACGAGAATCGGCTGTAAAATGATTGGGGCAAGGCCTAAAAAAGGGCTTGTGAAACAACTGAAGAGGGTAACGAGATGGTTGATGACAACGACAAATCTGCACCGGAGAAAGATGGCGCCGAAACTTTATGAGCACTGTGGGCGCTTAGCAAAGATATCTCCAACTTGAAGACAGAGTTGAGAAAAGAATTTAGCCAATTCAAGGAAGAGTTTAGGGAGGATATTAAAACCTGAAGTTGAAAAGCTGAAAAGAGACATAAACCAGAAGCTGCAAGATATTGCCGAGGATATTCAGTCACATAGCACGAGGTTAGGTGGACTTGAATCTGAGAACCTTGAACTGAAAGACATGCTACTTGAAACTTTGAAGGATCAAAAGACGATGCAGGGATCTCGAAGGTCGGTCGCGGTGAAATGATATCTGAATCATTAAAGAAGAAGCGGAGGGGCTGTCCATGTTCAAGTTAATCAATGGCCTACTGAAAATGGAGCTTTCGCTGGATGACGATCTAGACCTGCAGATACAGAGAGTACATAGGTCTCTAGGCCAGAGACCTCAGAATGATCCCATTGTTGTCAATTTCCTGCAATTTAGTACTAAAGATCTGGTCCTACATGCAGCATGGGCAAAATAAATACGATACTAGGGCAGACCAATTTTCTTCGTGCATGACTATCCAGTGGAAATTAATGCAAAGCTCAAGGAATACAAAGAATTTAAGAGTCCTTAAGGAGAACAAAATTCGATTCCAGACCCCTTACCCTGCCAAGATGCGAATCCATTGGGAAACAGGACCTCAGCTTTATGACAGCGCAGCGGAGGCGGCAAAGGACTTGAACAATGGGGATATCTGAAGGATTTGAACGCCGGTGGGAAGAAAGGCTGACGCGACAAAGCCTTATTTTCCTCTTTTTTTTTTTAAGCTGCAGCTAAAAGTGCTACCGCCAGACCCGGAGATCGGCTGAATGGATTCGAAAATGGTAAAACTCAACTGTTTAACTGTAGGGGAGTTGGAAAATGAGCCTATTTTCAAAAATAGTGGCGCGTTCCTTTAAATAACGCAGTCAAAAGGAGGAAGGTTATAGCCATGTTGAAATGTGAAAAGAGCCAGATTATATTTTTGCAAGAAACTCGTCTCTCTCCATCTGAACAAAATACAGGTATAGACCGTTATTTTAGAAAGTTCAATAAAAGGGGTGTTTCCATATTAATATATACAGTATTGGATCAGCATCTGGTTATTTTAGTAAATGTTTATGCACCTCCTGGAAGTAAAACAGGTTTTTTTTAACACAGTTTCTGATCTTGTGGTCACAGAGTCTAAAGGAATAATAATATGTGGTGGTGACTTCAACATTGTTCTTAAAGGGTTAGTTAAAAATGAAAATTCTGTCATTAATTACTCACCCTCATGTTGTTCCACACCTGTAAGACCTTCGTTCATCTTCGGAACATAAATTAAGATATTTTTTAATAAAATCTGATGGCTCAGTGAGGCCTGCATTGACAGCAAGATAATTTACACTTTCAGATGCCCAGAAAGCTACTAAAGACATTTTTAAAACAGTTCATGTGACTACAGTGGTTCAACCTTAATGTTTTAAAGCGACGAGAATACTTTTTGTGCGGCAAACCCCCCCCCCCCCAAAATAACGACTTTTCAACAATATCTAGTGATGGGCGATTTCAAAACACTGCTTTGAATCTCGCCTCAGCGATTGGGCTGGGATTCAAGACTGACTCAGAGCAGGGTGGTTAGGATTGAAGTGTGAGTTTTAGAGGCGACGTAATGAAGAGATGGGTGGGTTTGTTTGGGTTGATTTCAAATATCAACAGTGTTCAACAACGAATTTGAGAAATCGCATACAGCACCTTTAAATGTATTAAAATGCATTAATTATTGTTCAAGTAATATTTATTAAATTTATTTAAAGTTATTACATTTCTTATTAGGTCAGTTACAGAAAGAATTGACAATGAAGTTTATATAATTTTATCAACTCCATGTCATCATATAACTCCAATACATCATATCTTTATTGTTTCCTCTTCTTTGCTGCCATCTTGTTACTCCTAAGGAGACCTCCGCAGCTCTCCTAAATAATTTAGGAGCTAAGACCTAGTCTTGACACTTAGGAACCTTTTATGAATCATACTTATTCTTAAGTCTAGGAATAAAAGTACAATATGTCATTCTTAGAATTTTGAAACCCTTAAGACTAAAATTTTACTCTGAGCAGCTTCATACATACGAGCCCTGATGTAATAATGGCAACCTTTTGATATACTTTTTGTTTTTTCCTGTTATGTAAGGTGTTTCTTCTGTTCTCAACAAAAAACAAAACAAAAAAACAAAACAAAAACAAAAATAAAAAAAGTATCTTGTAAATAAAGTAGTGTATATTCCAGCTTTTAAGTGCATTTGACCCAAGATTTTACAGATTTATTCACCTTCGGAGTAATTAATTATGCCATCATCTTCCTCCTTCATATTTTAAAAGTAGTGGGCTATATTTGGCTAATGTTTGGTATTATGTTGTTTTTCATTTGTAGTCTTCAGTGGTTGTATTTGCGGAAGTCTAAAATCCAATATATCAAGACAAATATGCAGTTAAAAGGCTCATGATTCATTAAACTTTTTTTTCTTCTCACAGCTGAAACTGGTGATCAGAAAAGGAAACACGACAGAAAATGTGTACATGGGTGAGTTTACTTCAGATCTGTTGTCATACTGTATATGATTCAGAATGTTCTGTATATATTTGATGTCATTTTTGACTGTTTTGCTTGTATCTCTCTACATTAGAGCTGACTTTACCACAGTTTTATAACTTCCTTCATGAGATGGAGCGTGCCAAAGCTAGTATGGATTGTTTCAGTTAACCGAGTCAGAAGTCATTGTAATCAGAGTTTGCCTGTTGACCAGTAAAGAGTTGAAATGATGCTTCCATACTCTCAAAATGTTTTAAGAAGAAACTTAAATAATAATTCTTTCTTATTGTTAGTGTCTTTGTTTGTTTTTGTGTGGGACAAATATCACATTCCACATTAATGCTCTTTATTGATGATGATCTGTTTATTAAACCTTTGATAAATATATTCTGCCATTGTGTTTATTAGTACCAACATATGTGCTTTTTGTTTTTATGAGAGAAATATATTCTCAAAAATAAGCCTTTTTTTGTGCTGGATTTCATATTTTGTTACCTAAAATTGAACCTGCTTACTGTATAAGTAAAATAATTAATACAGCACTCTGCAAACACTAAAATTTGGGATGAATACAGAACATAATTGTCAGGCAAATATGTTTTTGTTTTGTCCATAATAAAATATTTTAGTAAAATTGAAATATTTTGACTTCTACTACTACTATAGGTGCTGCAGAAATGTATTCATTTTGCTATCAGCAGACATGCCCTATTTGAAAAGTGTTATATCAAAGAATGTCATGTTGAGTCAGATTTATGTAATAAATTAATTCTGTGTTAAATATGAGCACTCCGTTAGATGGTATTTGTGTCCTGGAGCAATTTAAAATCAAGACTGGCAATATCAAAGAACATACCCAGAGGCTGTGTAAATAAATCATAAGACTGATTTGTCCTTACAAATGTCGTTGTTTCCCTCTCTTTGAGCAGCAAATTTGCATTCTCTTCAGTTTGAAAATTCTGGTTCATTTTCTGGTTCACTGACAATCTTCTGTCTGCATGTCAGTGCATGCTGGTCATCTATGAGACATTTAACACCAGTTTCTCCAACTTGTGGTGCATGTTTTTCATGACAATTCGGAATTATTTCATGTTTTGGCGAATAGGAGTTGAATTACTATGAATTTGTACAATCTACTAATGCCCCACCAAGGGTTAGGTTTAGGGTTGGATCTTCATTCTGTTTTTTTCCCAAAAAAATGTTTTTGTACAAATCAAATCGTACGTGTTCATTTGAAATGGCCAACTCATAATATATGTTTTCTTATGAGATGGAGTTCGAACAGTTCTCCCAGGTCAAAGTGGCAATGCATTATTGTTACTTATAGGGGCATTCTGACGTCAAGGAATTCAGTCGTAATCCCAATGATGGTAGCTTCACACAACATTCTCAAAAAAATAAAGGTGAATGAATCGAAAAGCAACATAGCTATTAGCGCTTGGTCCGCATAAGCAGATCTCTGGTAAATTTTCTGACACCTGATTAAAGGGTTAGTTAACTCAAAAATGAAAATTCTGTCATTAATTACTGAATCTCATGTTATTCCAAACCCGTAAGACCTTCGTTCATCTTCGGAATGCAAATGAACATCTTTTTGATTAAATCTGAGAGCTTTCTGTCCCTTTATAGACCAGCTTCTGTTTATGTTCGCTGATCAATGTTTATATGTGATTAAGGGCTAAATTAAATCTGTTCATCAAATAAAGCAATCGTGTCTCTTCAGCAAATTTAGACTAAACCGCTTCATTCATATAGATTTAGAACTATATTTCATATAGTTTTACGATCTCTTTATGAACTTTTTGAAGCGTCAAAGTGTCAGTTATGTAGCTGTCTATGGAGGGACAGAAAGCTCACAGATTTCATCAAAAAGATCTTAATTTGTGTTCTGAAGATGAACGAAAGTCTTACGGGTTTGGAATGAAATGAGGGTGAGTAATTAATTTTCATTTTTAGGTGAACTAACCCTTTAAAAACTTAAAAAGACAGAAGCATTGTGAGGCCCTGCTATCACAGTCCATTTTGATCATCCTATAGGATATACAGTGGGTACGGAAAGTATTCAGACCCCCTTAAATTTTTCACTCTTTGTTATATTGTAGCCATTTGCTAAAATCATTTTTTTTCCTCATTAATGTACACACAGCACCCCATATTGACAGAAAAACATAGAATTGTTGACATTTTTGCAGATTTATTAAAAAAGAAACACTGAAATATCACATGGTCCTAAGTATTCAGACCCTTTGCTCAGTATTTAGTAGAAGCACCCTTTTGATCTAATACAGCCATGAGTCTTTTTGGGAAAGATGCAACAAGTTTTTCACACCTGGATTTGGGGATCCTCTGCCATTCCTCCTTGCAGATCCTCTCCAGTTCTGTCAGGTTGGATGGTAAACGTTGGTGGACAGCCATTTTTAGGTCTCTCCAGAGATGCTCAATTGGGTTTAAGTCAGGGCTCTGGCTGGACCATTCAAGAACAGTCACGGAGTTGTTGTGAAGCCACTCCTTTGTTATTTTAACTGTGTGCTTAGGGTCATTGTCTTGTTGGAAGGTAAACCTTCGGCCCAGTCTGAGGTCCTGAGCACTCTGGAGAAGGTTTTCGTCCAGGACATCCCTGTACTTGGCCGCATTCATCTTTCCCTCGATTGCAACCAGTCGTCCTGTCCCTGCAGCTGAAAAACACCCCCACAGCATGATGCTGCCACCACCATGCTTCACTGTTGGGACTGTATTGGACAGGTGATGAGCAGTGCCTGGTTTTCTCCACACATACCGCTTAGAATTAAGGCCAAAAAGTTCTATCTTGGTCTCATCAGACCAGAGAATCTTATTTCTCAGCATCTTGGAGTCCTTCAGGTGTTTTTTAGCAAACTCCATGCGGGCTTTCATGTGTCTTGCACTGAGGAGAGGCTTCCGTCGGGCCATTCTGCCATAAAGCCCCGACTGGTGGAGGGCTGCAGTGATGGTTGACTTTCTCCCATCTCCCGACTGCATCTCTGGAGCTCAGCCACAGTGATCTTTGGGTTCTTCTTTACCTCTCTCACCAAGGCTCTTCTCCCCTGATAGCTCAGTTTGGCCGGACGGCCAGCTCTAAGGAAGGGTTCTGGTCGTCCCAAACGTCTTCCATTTAAGGATTATGGAGGCCACTGTGCTCTTAGGAACCTTAAGTGCAGCAGAAATTTTTTGTAACCTTGGCCAGATCTGTGCCTTGCCACAATTCTGTCTCTGAGCTCTTCAGGCAGTTCCTTTGACCTCATGATTCTCATTTGCTCTGACATGCACTGTGAGCTGTAAGGTCTTATATAGACAGGTGTGTGGCTTTCCTAATCAAGTCCAATCAGTATAATCAAACACAGCTGGACTCAAATGAAGGTATAGAACCATCTCAAGGATGATCAGAAGAAATGAACAGCACCTGAGTTAAATATATGAGTGTCACAGCAAAGGGTCTGAATACTTAGGACCATGTGATATTTCAGTTTTTCTTTTTTAATAAATCTGCAAAAATGTCAACAATTCTGTGTTTTTCTGTCAATATGGGGTGCTGTGTGTACATTAATGAGGAAAAAAAAATTACTTAAATGATTTTAGCAAATGGCTGCAATTTAACAAAGAGTGAAAAATTTAAGGGGGTCTGAATACTTTCCGTACCCACTGTATATACAAGATGTTTCTGTCAATATAAAAATGAGTTTTAGGACCCTGCCCTAAACAAACTAGCTGTTGCTATCATATAAATGCTCTTTATGACCAATTTATGAGTTGACTTATGCATGTGGGAGGAAGCTCAAAACCATTCTCTAGAAGTGACTGTGATATAAGTTGTATCTGCTTGCTTGCTATGGTGGTCTTGGAGCTGCTATAAAAACACTGAACAAGGTTTTCCAATAAAACAATCTCATCCTAACTATAGCATATGGTAGTGGTGGAAGCATCATGCTTTACATTTACTAACTAAACAAACACTTCAGGACAATGATCGACAATGATATTTAGGTAAATTGTATGTGAGTGGTCAAAACATTGAAAATTCCATGTTTTGCAAGGGCCAAGTCTCAGTCCTCATTTTAAGCCAAGCAATTCACAGAAGACAGCAAAAACATCTTAACTTTATGAAGGAGGTTTATGAAATAAAATAGAACATAACACCCATCATCACTGCTAAATACTACCAAGATTAATCTTTCCAGCATAAATAGAGAGTAATGTTTTGTGTATGTTCTGTGTTAAAATGTTTACCGTGATCATCCTTATTATTAATCCTTATATTTCCGGTCATATTAGTCAAATGAAACGAATGAATAAAAATCGAGATTTGTCGATGAGAGCATATAGATTTATCTTGCATAAAAAATATCAAAGAAAATAAAAGTAAAGTAAAATATTTGAACATCTTTGGATGGTTTTGCCTTATTTGACACCAATGTGAAACAACTTGTTTCAACAAGCACTTCTGAAGATGGGAGAGCTGGAGAAGAAAGCAGACTTCACTTACCAAAGAAAATAAATTACTCAAACTCTCTTTTATAAAAGCCGACAGGTATCAAGGCTAGATAGCTTCTCTGCATGGTATATAGAAAGTGGAGCATCTCAATGTAAACCCTCGTAGTTAAAACCCTCACCAAATTTTGTTTTGTTGTATACCAAAATGTTGTGATTGTAAAATCAACCATTCATCGCTGACCTTAGTTTGGCCTCGAAATGTAGCCTGAGGCGCAGATCAAAATATCAGATGATGTTGTGGCAGTGTTCTTGAGACAGTGTTTTACATGAGCAATTGTTGTTCTGAATGAAAAAGGCCTATCAGTTCCAATCAGTTCCTAAGCCGTGTCAGTTAAAATCAAATTACCCCTCTCTGCATTTAAAGGGTGTGTTCACATCCATAAAAATGGTATGAAAGTCCTTCAATTGAAAACTGCCATCTGTCCACTGTACAAATATATTACAAAATTCATCTGATATTTCATCAGTAATACTAATACATCACATTGATCAATTTAATTTGAAAGTTATTCTTTCTGTTAATCTGGATGTAATATCTAAAACTATGGCTAAAACTTCTTTTGAATCAGAACTGACATTTTTTGTTACATACAAGTTTCATTTTGTTATTGTACAGAGTGTACTAATTCCAATTACAAACAGATTTAAAATATTGTGAAATACCATTAGCTTTTGTTTGACTCTGACTTATAGGAAATAAAAAAGCTTCAGGCAGTACACTGTTGCCATGAATCCATCAGTAAGCAAGCAATAAATATGAGTAAAGACAGCAATAATACGTGCATGATGTTAAACAGACTCTGTCTAAATAAATTCCAAAACTGCTCTTTGATTTTCACATTTCTACTTCTTCAGGCCTGTCATGCTTGTTCACACCTGCTGTCCACCAAACACCTGGTGTGTGTGTGTGTGTGTGTGAGGTATGTGTGTAACTGAGAGTAGAGAAAGGGATAGGGGAAAGTTACTGTTACTGTAGACAGCAAAAAGAGGAAGTTAAATTCCCACGAGAATTAACTAGACACCCTAAAGCAATTCTCCAAACATCTGCCATATACTGATAAAAAAATAAATAAATCAATCATATATCGTCCACAATGTATGTATAGGTGCACATTCTGAGATAAAATATGGTGTGGACAGTTTTCTGAAGTATTTGGATGGGGCGTTAAATGCCATTTAACACTGAAATGTTATAAATTATGTTTTTAAAGTAGCCTAGTGTGTAAAACTGGGTTTTAGGACAAGACATTTTTTAATTATTAAAGGGGTTAGAGTTAACATAGTCCAGTTAGCCTCTGCATGCTGGTAGATGATATATATTGAAAGTCATTCATACAGCCACTGAAGCTTTTTTAAGTACATTTTTTAAAATCCTTGTAAGGCAAAATATAAAGTATGAAATAACAGATATAAAATGGTTAGTTCACCCAAAAATAAGAATTCTGTCATTAATTATGACTTTGGTTCATCTGCGGAACACAAATGAAGATCTTTTTGATGAAATCTGTGAGCTTTCTGTCCCTCCGTTGACAGCCTACACAACTGACACTTTGACGCTTCAAAAAGTTCAAAAAGAGATCGTAAAACTAATCCATATGAATCGAGCAGTTTAGTCCTAATTTTCTGAAGAAACTTGATTGCTTTTTATGAGGAACAGGTTTAATTTAGGCTTTTACTCACATAAAAACATTGATCAGTGAACATAAACAAGCTCAACCGAATCTGAATGATGCACAAAAACAAAACTCAAATGCGGTGCGTAACACACAAGAATAAACCTCATTGGAGGAGAGGCACCCACGTTGCTTGAGGTCCAGTGTAAAGTTTCCACAGTCAGTGATGGTTTGGGGTGCCATGTCATCTGCTGGTGTTGGTCCACTGTGTTTTCTGAGGTCCATGGTGAACGCAGCCGTATACCAGGAAGTTTTAGAGCACTTCATGCTTCCTGCTGCTGACCAACTTTATGGAGATGCAGATTTCATTTTCCAACAGTGCCAAAGCTACCAGTACCTGGTTTAAGGACCATGGTATCCCTGTTCTTAATTGGCCAGCAAACTCGCCTGACCTTAACCCCATAGAAAATCTATGGGGTATTGTGAAGATGAAGATGCGATATGCCAGACCCAAAAATGCAGAAGAGCTGAAGGCCACTATCAGAGCAACCTGGGCTCTTATAACACCTGAGCAGTGCCACAGACTGATCGACTCCATGCCACGCCGCATTGCTGCAGTAATTCAGGCAAAAGGAGCCCCAAATAAGTATTGAGTGCTGTACATGCTCATACTTTTCATGTTCATACTTTTCAGTTGGCCAAGATTTCTAAAAAATCCTTTCTTTGTATTGGTCTTAAGTAATATTCTAATTTTCTGAGATACTGAATTTGGGATTTTCCTTAGTTATCAGTTCATCAATCATCAAAATGAAAAGAAATAAACATTTGAAATATATCAGTCTGTGTGTAATGAATGAATATAATATACAAGTTTCACTTTTTGAATGGAATTAGTGAAATAAATCAGCTTTTTGATGATATTCTAATTATATGACCAGCACCTGTATATATGTATATATGTATATGTATATATGTATAACAACACAATAAGCCAGAAAAAAAGCATCTTAAATTGGCTCCAACACATTTTACTATATTTAAATCCTTTCCACAGTTCTTCTCCCAACAAAATCATCACTGAAATGTGTGTGTGGGGATGTTTGCAGATTTCACCAGGGTAATAAATAAGCAGAGTGAGAAACAGGACTGCAACAGTTGCTCAGAAAGGAAGAAGGGGGTTTAGCACTTTATCAGCCCCATACAGGAGCTCAGTGGGCTGTTCCTACAGTCTTCCTGTTTCATATACGGTCCTGTTCTTTCCCCATCTGCATTTCTCAGAGCCATGTGCACACTTTCATTCAGACTGTTGTTTCACTCTGTCGTGTTCTCATGAGCATGCACACACACACGCACACACACACGCACCCTCTTTAGTCTCTTGTCCACTGGAAAATAATTGATGGTTTCTTATTTAAGTTCCTCTGGGGTGCAGGCCACAGACGTCAGTACCGTGTAGATTGGTCTGTGGTGCACAGGGGGATTTCCTGCAGTATTTCACCCCAGGCGCTCTAGCCCTAATCTGGGCAGGACAGACAGGCAGCGCAGGGCGCTTTGAAGGAAGAAGGGCCTCAATTTGTGTGCCTTTAGAAAGTGTGATGCAGGGTTTCCTGAATATTAACACAGGCAGTAGAGAAATGCAGGTGCAGACACTTTATATGCATTTGTGTATTCTTTAAAATCACACGAGACATTTGATATACAAGAGTGAATTTTTTTTTCCCGGTTATACTGTAAATCTTGTATGTGTATTTCTGCATTATTCTAACTCTCATCTGTTGTTTGCTCTTGTTACTTAGTTACCACTCACCTCAGTTCCAGTCTCTCTCATCACCCTGGCAACCGAGCCATCCCATCGCTTCCCCTCCAACTAGCACGCCGGGCCTGTCCCAAGGCTGACCCCTCCCCCTCCATCCCCTACCTCTCCTCTCCTCCCCCTCCACACAGCCTCATGCAGTAGTCAGGGGGGTAGGGCACAAAAATAATGGCAATGCCAACACACACACTTTCTACATCACCTCTCTTTTGTTGCAATATTTTATATTTTATGAACTAAGAAATGCGTTAAACCATAAACATTTAGCCATTAGAAGATTTTGCTCTTATTTTCAGCATAATCACAAATAATAATATAAAATATATTTTATACTTTGGTATAGTACAGTGTACATAATATATTATAATATAATAAAGCATAAACCACACCTCCGTAATATAATATACAATTAATATATTATAATATAATATAATATTTAATTTTATTGTGTTTCCCTGCAATCTGAAGCCCAGAACATGCATTTAGTTCTTCTATATATTATAAACCCTACAGGGTAAATTATCTATACATTATCTATACATAAAAAGTATATTATATTATATTATAATTATATTATATTATTATTTATGATGTATGGATTATGCTTTTATCATATTATAATATATATGTATACTAAACCAAGGTCTAGAATGTATATACATTTTACATAATAATATATTGGTATAATTTGTAATATTATATTATATTATTATTTATGATGTATGGATTAGGCTTTTATCATATATTTTGTATACTAAACCAAGGTCTAGAATGTATATACATTTTACATAATAATATGACCCTGGACCACAAAACGTCATAAGTCACACGGGTATATTTGTAGCAATAGCCAACAATACATTGTATTAAATTATCGATTTTTCTTTTATGCAAAAAATCATTAGGATATTAAGTAAAGATCATGTTCCATGAAAATATTTTGTAAATTTCCTACCATAAATGTATCAAAAATGTATTTTTGTGAATGGATAAGCATTGCTAAGGACTTCATTTGGACAACTTTAAAGGCGATTTTCTCAATATTTTGATTTTTTTGCACCCTCAGATTCCAGATTTTCAAATAGTTGTATCTTGGCCAAATATTGTCCTGTCTTAATAAACCATATATCAATGGAAACTTATTTATTCAACTTTCAGATGATGTATGAATCTCAATTTCACAAAATTGACCCTTATGACTTGTTTTTCTGGTCCAGAGTCACATATATTGGTATAATATATAATATTATATTATAATTTTTGATGTATGGATTAGGCTTTTAACATATTATAGTACATTTTGTATACTAAACCAAGGTCTAGAGTGTATATACATATATATTTTACATATAATACTTTGGTATATGTAATATTAAATTATGTTATATTATTAGTACACATATTGTAATATGATGAATGTAAGTAGGGATAACAATACCATCACTAAACAGAGAGGTTATGTTGTTTTTCTTGTCATGTTTAATTTGAATCCTAGATCTGATTAATTGCAGTTAGGTGCATTAGACACTAGAGGTCAGCATTGGCTATAATGTTCGTTTAGAACTATGAGTCTCATTAGAAAAGTGACTAGCTGAAAAAAGACCCCAGAAAAGAAAGAAAGGGCAAATCAGGGTGAAGAAAATGAAGGGTAGATTACAAAAGATGGACTTGGAGTAACGGATGTGAACATGGGAGAGGATGGTGAGAGAAAGAGAGGACAGGCTAATTTAAGTTGTGAGAAAAGGGTCATAAGGTGAGGCCAAGGGCATCGCTGCTGCCGGCACAGAGCTGTAGCACCTCAAATGAGACAAAAAAAAAAAAAAAAAAACACTTCTTCCTGTGTGATGACCTGCACAGACTAACCCACGCCTATACAGAAAAGAAGTAAAAAGAAAGAAAGAGAGTGAGTGAGCATGAGAAAGAGAAAACACACTTTGTAAGCTGTGGACAATGGCTGTAGATTTCCGTCTCTATTCTCAAACGTTCAGGAGAATAACAGGGCAGAGTAGGAAAAGGAAAAGTACAGGGACAAAAAAAGGGAGGAGAGGAGACTTGACACAAAGCCCAAACAAAAGAGAGTCACCGAATGACTGATTCCTCCATTGAACACAATCCTTGTATATTGTCTGTAAACACCTACAGGCAGTTATAAGGACGGTACATGCTAGCTTGACCTCAGGGCACCAGCTGAAGGCAGGTAAGGGGCAAAGTTCAAACAAATGAAAAAAGAACTGATAAACTGACCAAGTGTGTTAAGAAAAACTGAAGTCTTTAATTGTGGGTGATCCAAAAAGAGAGATGTGCTCATTAGTGGATAATATTTATGGATGTTTCTGAGTGGGTGTTTCCATAAATGGATCTGAAATCTACATCTTCATTTGACATGTTATACTGAAATGGACAGAAGTGAGCTAACAAATTAGCCCTCATAGCTAACTGTATGTTAGCTTTGATGCAATTAATATTCTAGTGTACACATTTTTTTACAATGTGACAAAATTAAGTTTTTGTAGTTATAAAATTCAAAATGAACACTTAAAATGAATAGTCTTTCTTTCTTTGATATGACCACCCCTAGCTTCCTGTTTTAATAGAAAATACATCAAAACAGGAATGAAAACTGCATTCATGGAGTAATTTCTTGGTTGATTTCATGTGTGTCCCGTTAAGTTAAGTTAAGTTAAGTAAATAGGTTGTGGTTTTCTCACTAACATCGTCTTGAATAAGGCTGAAAAGGCTGTGATACTGTATATATACTTTAATAACGAGAGCAAATATTCAAAGACCAAACACACTCAATCACAGAGTTGGACAAGTTCTCAGCCAATCGATCACATTGCTAGCATAGATGCTAATACTGCAGTCAACTCTATATGATATAGGATTCACTATGGGTCTGGATCTACTGTTGATAAAATTTACAGTGGCAGTAAGGGATCTTTTCACACAGGATGTGAACTTACATTCAGTCTGTGCTATTTTTTAATTGTTAGTCTAGGTACAAATATAAGATGGACGTTTTTAGCATTATACTGTGTCTCTGTTTTTTTCCAGTGTTGCTTTTTTGTTTTTCTTTGTTTTGTAATATATATGATAAAGCTTCTAGCTATTGTTTAACTTCGATGAACGTGTCTTAAAAGAAATGTTATTCTTTTCCACTCCGTCCTGCTGTTTTTGAGAACAACAATGTTTTCTGTGTAAATGTGACCTAAGGCTTTTTACCTGAAAGGGCTACCTGTTGTTTAAAAAAGACATCAAGGCTATGGTTGCTAAGAATCTAATGTACTGAAGATATCTAATGCTTAGAGCTGTGTCATGCTTAATATCTTGATTGTTTTTATTTCTCCCTTAGACCATAGGAGCAACATGGCACATACATTTGAAGTGCATTCCAGGTCTTTGGTATATCTCCAGGCACCATTTTGATTATGGAAGATGGATAGAGGATCGTTAAACAGCTATTATGGTCATGTACAGTCTTAGGACAGCCCGGTAATGAGGTGCAGTGCAAGGGATTGATGGGTGTTTGGCTCCACAGTGTTTCAAGAGACCAATGCTGCCCTAGTTTCGGCCACTGGGACACAGACAAACAATGAATCGGCATTGAGAACGGATCATCCGTTAGCTTGTGTTTGTGATAGCATTCATGCAGAACACAGGTCAGAGTATAAACAATATAACATATCCAAACCTTGACATATATTTAAGCAAAAAAAATGGTGTTCAATATCAGATGTCTTTCCCAAGAAAGTTGTTTGAGATGTGAAAAGATCGATTGCTCTGCACAATTTAGTCTTGTTTCCTTACTCTCACTCTACAGCTGTCATTCTCAACATCGCATCTTTCCAAATCGATTTCAGTACTTTTATTTTCAATTGTTGCCCTGACACACAACTGATTCTCAGCCACACTAAGCCCATGTGATGACACCATGAGATATTGATCAAGACAGACATGTCCCCCTGTTCAGCTTCCTGTGAAAGATGAGGCTAGAGATCTGCGTGTGCATAGAACGGCTGCTGGCATGCAACCGGACACACGGACACGTTGGTGGTTGGAATTTTAAAGGTAGGGGGGTGATGATTATACAAAATGTACTACTTGGTGAGAGACTTTTATGTCATAGGATCACTCCATAATGCTCTTAGTTACGTGTAAGATGTCAAGGTTTTGCTTTAGCCTCTATTGCTTTATTGCCCCTATACCTTCTCCAATTCTCCAATACATGACATGCAGGTATATATGTGACAATATTATTTAATTCCCACAACAAAAGGCTGGCCCACACTAAAAGATTAAAAAAAAAACTTTTCAGATTTTCAAAATGTGAGAGACCACAAACAACGATTAAAAAAATCATACGTTTAACAGTTTTGTTTCTCTAGTGTGTGGAGTGCCACGATGTGACCAAGTCAGCACACCACACACTAACAGACTCCAGCTGCAGGCAAAAGCTTAGGCAGCTGATTTGTTTTGCATATGAAGGCATCTCACGAAACTGACTTCAGACAGACTTATGAGGCAGCGTAATAGAGCGAGATTTGATGAGAACTAAACAAATATTTAATTACTACAATAGCAATTTCTCGCTAGAAAAAACGTACCAACAACCACAACAACCAACCGCAACTTTCAGATGCCATCTTTATTTTTCTAGCTCAACTGGCACCGAATGGAACACATAGGATTGTGGGATATCAAATGCAGAGAAGGATACATCTATGCTGCCTTCAAAAATCGATCAGATGAAGGTATCTCAGGAGAGAAGAAGTGAAGCTAACATTGGATTCGGACATGCCTTGAAGCCTTCTTACCTTGGGATTCAAGTTTTCAGATGCAGCCTCCCGACTGTGAACACGGGAAATCCCGCAAAATCTCTCACGGTCAAATGCAACTTTAGACAACCCTGTTGAAAAAAACAGCATATGCTGGTTAGGTATGTTTTGAAGCATGGCAGCTGGTTTATGCTGGCCCTTAGTTGGTCATGAGCTGGTTTGAGCTGGTCTTGAGCTTGTTATAAGCTGGTTCTGATCTGGAGATAGTTCCTTAGGTATGGTGACCATACGTCCTCTTTTTTCTGGACATGTCCCTGCCAGGATTTCCAAATGCCCCTGCCCCTTTAATCGTGAAAGTGCCCTTTCTGGTTGTATTGAGGTGCCCCCAGAACGTAATTTCGTAATGTGATTTCTACGCGGAGGTCTGTGCATGCCACTGTTCCTGTTGACAGTCCTCATGCATTAAAATGTTGTCGTATTTGCAATGCTTCTCGCAAGCCATGATTGGTCGATTATGTACAATGCCTGCATGCTATTGTTCAAATTACTTTTTAGTCATTACCTTCAGCAAGTATTAAAACAAAGCCAAAACTGGGACATTTTAGGCAATTTAGAAATCCTGGCCAGGACATGTCCAGGAAAAAGAGGATGTATAGGTCACCCTAGCTTAGGACCAGCTCATGACCAGCAAAGGACCAGCATAAACCTTTGAGCTGGTTTATGCTGGTCCTTTGCTGCCATGCTTCAAAACATACCTAACAGACATATGCTGGTTTTTTCAACAGGGTAAACAAACTAAGGCGGACAACGGGCAAGAAGAAATGGCGATAACAGTGACTGCATCTGAAAACTTAAAAATGTTGCCTTTGGAGGACGCATTCCAAGGTAGGAAGGTATCAAGACACATCCAAATCCAATGTTAGCTTCACTTCCTCTCTCCTGAGAAACCTTCATCTCATCGATTTTTGCAGGCAGTGTAGATGTCCTTCTCTGCATGTGATATCCCACAATCCTGTGCGTTCCATTCGGTGACAGTTGAGCTAGAAGAAAAATGTCATCTGAAAGTTGTGGTTGGTCAGTTTGTGTAAATGTTTGTTTTTGACCAATGTTTCCACTTCTGATGTAATTTCTAGCGAAAAGTTACTACTGTAGCAATTATATATTTGTTTAGTTCTCACCAAAGCTCACTCTATTTTGCTGTAGATCATTAAACCGTTACACTGCCTCATAAGTCTGTCCAAAATCAGTTTCATGAAGTGCCTTCATGTGTAAACGCTGCCTGCAGAGTCACTGCCTATAATGCAGTGAGGCAACAAGTCAGCTGCCTACGTTTTCGGACGCAGCCAGTGTTTGTACTGCTTTTTACAGAATATTGGTGAGAAAAAGTCGTGTTATGTTTCCGTCAGCTCACTTTCTGATTGGGTAACGTTTTGTTCCACATGACAATCTACAGAGTAGGTGCGTTGACGGTGCTTTCACACCCTCAAAACTCATGAAGAGCTTTATTTTATATTTGACCTTTTTTTAATGTTGGAAGGAATGTGCAGACATGGAACATGGCATGAAGTCTGTTGTGAATGATTTCAAAGTTATTTTTTATTTTTCCATGCTGTATTAAGGCACAATGTGGGACTTAACTTATAGACAACAAATGTAAAGCATGCATGTAAATGTAAATGCATGTCTGCCTATGAGCTGATTTATTGAATTAAATTTGAAATTGAATGAATAAGAAATTCATTTGATCAGCATAAAACATTTCACATTTGCAGTAATGGAAGCAGTCCGAATTGCACAAACCCATGCACACAAGTAAGTCAGCAGGGATAAGCAGCACACTGTACCCTACACCCACTCACAGCCTCTGCTGATGACTGCCGTCATAGCAACAGATAGACATAACTATACCACCCTTACACAAAGTCCTGTATAGAGCAGAGCCTTACACACAAACACATATCTCCAGTCCCATGTGGAGCTAGACAGCTACACAACAAGTGAAAAAGAAGGATAACAGAAAGTCAATAATTCAGAATATAAGGTGGGTAATATGAACACATTCTTACATTTCAATTAATGTTTTTTCCACTACATACATACAGTATGTAATGGGAGGTTTAAAGCATGCCACTCTGACTGCACAATACTAACAATCCAAACAGTCCCAGATGACAACATAAGTGTCTGAGAGACCTACTGGAACATGGTGCGGCCCAAACCAGCGGTTGTGATTTCGACAGACAGAGTGACAAACATTTCAGGGAAGAGACTTTAGTGGGCTAACCACAGATGACTGACCACTTTTCTCTGGAAGCAGATGCTCGCTTCTCTCTTGGGCCACAGCTGAAAAGGGGAAAAGGAGGCAGGGAGGGAGTCAGCAGGGTTTTGAAACCCACTTTCACTTCCCAAAGCAAAAAGCTATTTCAATACAGCTCGTTCTATCCAGTGCTTTGTTTCCCTGTGCCCACTGCTAACTTCTGCTGAGAGGGAGCGTTTAGGAGTAGGGTGTTTACAAAAGACCTACCAATTCCCAAGTTACTCTTCAGTTGTTTTTCATAAATCAGAAGAATAACGCAAAACTACATGACTAAAAACCCTTTAAAATCAGACTGATATGCATTGTATATGAACTTTTCATTCCAGTGTTGATGTATTTCCTATTGAAACAAGATTTGGATCATCCTTTTTAGCCAATTGAGTCATTAACCATGATTTGGTAGTTGCTAGTTGGCAGGAGGAGGGGCATACTCATTCTAGGGTGCATGTGACTGGACAAAAATCTGTGTAGTGCAGGATGAGTCATCAATACGTTTTGTTAGTTTTCCTGGAAAAAGTAGTTTTTAAATTGTACATTTATTTAGAAGTACAATAGTGTATTGATGCCTTCTAAGCTAATAGACATTGACAAAAAGTCACAAACCTTTATTAAATAGAGTTGAGCTGTCCAGAAATGTCAAAATCAGCCCTCAGTTTTCATGGAACATCAATGATATGTGGATTTTTGTAAAATATTTCGAAAGCTCTTATTTACTATGACACCCGATTGTTTGTACTTTTAGCACACTGAATGTGTATCTGTATGTTGTGTCTGATTCAGTCACATGGCACTTGGGAGTTACACAAACACACTCAGCCCAGCACAGAATGTCCATGCTCACTGTTCACTCAAGGTCTCCTCGATTGCCCACATTATTTAATTATCTGCAGTAGTATTTCTCTATCTAATCACATGGATAAGTATTGGTTGGTTGATTATTTAATGATTATACTTTTTTAAAGATTTAATTTTTTGCCTTTATTGCGATAGGATAGTGTAGAGTAGATAGGAAGCGAAGTGCGAGAGAGAAGGGGACGGGATCCAGGACTCGACTAAAGACTAATATTAATTCAGTTGAATTATTCTTGTATTTTACATATCTTTAACTCCACTGAGTCTCCGAAGATATGAAAGAGCAAACTCTCATGATCAAATATATTTTTCCTCAGGGCATATGTTTCTAATTAAAAATTAACTCCACAACATCTAGTCATCAAGACAGTTCCTAGACTTTTTTTTTTTTTTTTTAAATGATTAAAGTATTATTATAATTTTTCCACAACTAAAGTTTTTTTTAATCATAGGAAAGAGCCATTTCCAAAAGTTTCCTAGGCCTTGAAATCACAATCAAATTTAAATATTTCCAGGCTTTCCATGATTGTGGGAACCCTGTGAAGACCCACAGTTAACTAACATTCATGCATTTTGGCAGACACTTTTATCAAAAGCAACTTAAATTCATTTTATCAGCACATGCATTCACTGGGAATCGAACCCATGACCTTATTGTTGTTAGCACGATGCTCCACTGTTTGAGCTACAAGTCAGGAAAGGTAATTTCACGAAACTATAAGTTAATTAAGTGTTTTAAATACATAAAAGACAACACTACCGATCTCTTACTGCAATCTCCTTTTAGTCAAACTTCATAGAAGTGTCCGGTTTTTAGAAAAATGCAGCCGAGTATTTTTTGTAAAGCCCTGTTCACACTGGCATCGATTAAATTATTGAAGGTCTCAGAGTTGCTATAAATATCAGTTTCTCATGTAATTTCATTGTACTTAATACGCCTTACATTCGGTTTGCCTGGATACAGTAGTATAAATTACATACAAAAATAAAATAAAATAAATAAATAACACGCAAACGCAATAAACACTATAGTCCAAAATTGGTTTCTGCAGGACTCTCATCTGCTTTGTGTTGATTTGGGCTATCTGAACGCGTGCACTTCCTGGATCTGAACTGTCCCACAGCGCATGGGACGCCGCTCAAACCCAACCATCTGACCGCCTCGTGTGTCAGTTAGTATTCCTCACATAACTCACATTACACGCACAATCCCGTCCTCCGCGTGAACAGGCGCGTTGAGCGTCGAGCTCATTCTAACAGGTGGTGAGCGATTTCAGGTGGAGCAGCAGTTCATTCACTGAGCCGACCGGCGCGCGAGCTTCAACGAACGCTGAGAGAATCACTTGCTCCTCATTATTTAGACTCCTGTGTGTATTAACACACCCTAATCGTCGTATTTAGGTTATTTAGGCGATGGACTGTTTGTTTTAATTAGTCCTCAGCTTACAGGTGGGCGAAAGCCGTTTGTAGGACGGCCCCTCTTTCAGTTCCTCAACAGAAGACGCGGGACTGTCATTTGTTTGCCATCCTGTGGGACAGAAGAAACGGCTCCGTTAACAGGTGCGAGGGTAGACAAACACACCGCGATTTGAAGAGTATTTTCATTTGTATTCGCAGTAAATTAGAAGCTATATCTACATATCTAACATTTTTACGAAGCCTCTTTCGTTCCGGAGGAGGACCGACAAAGCCATGTCAACCAAAAAACGGATGGATTTAACGAGAAGGAGCCGAAGCCCCGCGGTGTCCGAGGCGGAGATGTTTGGTGATTTTCAGGAGTGGTGCCTTCGCACTTACGGGGATTCCGGCAAAACAAAGACTGTCACCCGGCGAAAATACAACAAAATTCTGCAGACCCTCTTACAGTGCGACGACTCGGAGGGTGTCTATATCGAGAGCAACCACATCAACGCCAAATTTAAGTTCTGGGTGAAATCCAAAGGTTTCCAGGTGGGCAACACTGACGGCGAGCCGAACGAGAACGGGGCAGCGGACAGACCAGTCCTGTACGTCCCCATCAAGGCAACGGTTAGTATGGGTGCCCTTTTTCCCGTCTGCTTATCAAACGCGTAATACTGCGTGACATTTGCCTATGCAAATCCTGCGCCAGACGCACAATGGAGCACATGTTTACGCATCGCGCTGCCGGTGAATCTTGTTCACGGTTGTATATCTGTAGGGGAGTTCATGTCACTCTCATGTCTCCGGTAACCACTTGTTCTCGTGTCACTCCGCCCGGTATCCACGGGAACGGTGGCAGCTCTGCCACCCGATTGTCCGGAAGCTGTTATCACTATCAGACGCCAACAATCAACATTAATTTACCCTTAGTGAAATTTAGAGCTAACGAATCAAACATCTATTGTGAAATGTGCATTTAATATGGTCTGCTAGTTAAAAATGTATATTAAAATTTCATTTATACAGGCGATAACTTGAACATACCTCTTTGTGACGTTGTTTTCAGTTTCTGAATGTTTTTCAATTTATGTTTTTTTTTTAATTTTTGTGTGTGTGGAAAAAAACAAACAAAAAAACTCCATAGTTTGCAAAACAAAACAACAACAAAAAGCTTTTTTTAAATGCTGGCGTGAATAGTTTGGCATATTATTTATTATATTATATCAACCTTTTATTAATATTATTAGTAGTAGTAAAAAATAGTGTAAAATAAATACGGTTTTGAAAAGTCAGTGTAGTGTGACCAGCATGGAAGACATTTTGTTGTCATGTGACAAGCAAACCAGACAGAGAGGAAACCTTTTGATCTTCATGAGTGTTAAAGAAGCGTTTACAAAATATAACATATTTTATTTTTTTATGTAAAGGCATATTTTGTTCAGGTCAAGTAATCCTGGGAAAACCGCTTGGTATTTTTATTTTTTGTGCAGTACTTGAAATTTTTGCTATCTTGACCTTTTAAGTAGTGTAGTGTATTCAAACTACATGAAAATTATTTTAGTACATTTCACTTGATAGTTATACACTACTTTTTTTATTTATTTATTTATTTTTTTATTTTTATTTAGGAAGCTAACATAAAACAACCCAGGTTGGGTTGAAAATGGACAAACCCAGCGAATGGGCAGTTTTAAATGGGTTAAATGTTTACCCAACCTGCTGGGTAGTTTTATTCAGCTCAACTATTGTTTAAAAATGACTGTATTGCTTGTTTAAAATGAACCTAAAGTATTAGAAATTAACGTTTATAAATATGTTTAATAAATGAACATTTATTAATATGTTTATTGAATAATAATTAAACAATAAACATTTATTAAATTGCTTATTAATAATTGTTTACCTTTTGATTGTCATTGTTGCCTCTAGTAATTATGTCTGTTTTTTAATTTCCAACCTATTTTGGGTTCATTTTAAGCCAGCTGTATAGTAATTTTAAACAATAGTTGGGTTAAATAAAACTGCCCAGCAAGCTGAGCAAACATTTAACCCATTCGCTGGGTTTGTCTATTTTTTTTTCAACCCAACTTGGGTTGTTTTTAACCCAGCATTTTTTAGAGTGTATGAGTACATTTCTAAGAATTCCTCTCCTTTTCATCACCATTATCACTGACCCACATGTGTCTGTTTAGAGGTTAGTTAGACCAACACACTCATAATTTTGTCAAATTGATGGGCATTCGTATGAATCTGTACAATCTCATCTGCTTATGCTGCGCTGACAGGTTTAACGGTGAACCTTCAAGCTTATTTTTTTCCTAAAAAAAAACAAAAAACCTTTGATTTCATACGAGTCAAATTGGGTGAATTCATATGGAATTGCCAACTCATAAAATAGTTATGTTTTCTCATGATAATGGTTTGTATGGATCAGTTTAGAAACAGCATCCTTTTGAAAGCCCATTTCAGGTATTGTCCCTATTCATGCATTTCTTTCTTTCTTTTTTTTTCTTTCTTTGCATTTTACCATTTAGAAAAGCATTTAGTGACACAAAAACCATGCCGATTTCTTTTTTACAGCATTCATGTACTGAGACCTGTTTTAGAGAGACGATGCATGTTTTCAATAAGAATGACTCTTTTTCAAATGATTAATCTTCATAATGTCATATTTTAAGCTGAAGATTTTAGGTTTTCAAGCCGTTTACTTTTTTATAATAATTGACTAAACCTCAACACACCTGCTGATTTGGTTCACCTGTGTAGCTTAGTGAGACAATATGGCAGTGTGTGGTATTATTGGTGAAAAGGCTAGTTAAAAACATGTGTTTGTATTGAGAGCAATAGAGAGGCAGTGATGAGGTGAGCAGGTCAGCTCTCAACAGAACAAATGGTAGAATCAGAAGGCCAGATGAAGATTCATCTCATGAACATTTCACTGATAAAGAAAAGGAAACTGGTATGATGGAAAGTTAAGATGGATGCGCCCTCCGCGCTCTGTGTACCCTCATAATGAAGAGGCTGCCCCAGATTTGTCCTATTCAAATACTATTTTCGCTCTCTCTTTCTTTGCTTTGGGTGGTCTGCTTTCTTTATGAGACATTCCTCCCATTCAGTTCACTCAGGGGGGCTAATTGACGTGAATAGGAGGAACTGAGAGAAATTGATTCCCTTACCATTTGATTAGCAGTGCAGTGACTGTGTACCAATATGCACTGGTAACACAGATCCAGACACCTAGATCAGCTCTGACCTGTTGTTGAGCTCAGCTTCAAACAAAGCTGTGAGGCCGACTCGCACTCGAGCACCCGTGTGAAGGATATCTTGTCCATCAGCATGTTCATATCATGGCCATTGCCTGAAGGTTTATATCAGATGTGAGAATCTTATATATCTGTCCTGTGGTACAAATTTCGACTAAATGGAACTTCTCTTGATTAAATTTTAAAGGAATTATTTAACCCCAAATTATTATGTGCTCCCCTTCATGTTGTTCCAAACCATATGCTGCTATTTTTTTCAGTGAAACGCAGACTTAGATGTGTCTAAAAATAATGTGATGCAGCTATTTTCCATACAACAACAGTTTGCATTGAAAAAGAAAAAAAATCCATAAAAGAAGTATTCTAAGGCCTTAAGGTTTTCATTTGAATTCTGTACATAAATAATCTTATCAGTGAACACTGACTTAAATTTTGGTCTGTTCTTTACACAAAACTATATTGTATGGCAGAAGAATACCTGAAACAGTGTATAAGTGAAGCCCTGGGTATATTTCTTTTTTTTATGCATACGCCAGTTTACCCACAGTCGAACGCACAGCCTTGCAAAGTATAGTTCATTTGACTCGTATGCATACACAGACGACACACAGTTTTGAGCAGTTGCTCGCCATGAGTTACAATCAATGTAAACATCTTTGTATTCTTTCATGCTAGAGTTGTACAAAAAGGGGGGAGTTTCTAACCTCTTCGCACAATCTCTCGTCTATGTAGGCCTCCATAGTCGCTGTAGCTGGCATGCGTTCCGGTCTGTTCTGTTTATGCAGTTAAACTACCATGTGAATTGACACCCCCAGGGCACTGTTGCCACCTTGTGGATAAAGTAACTGCAAAAAAATTAAATATGCATGTGCGACTTGCTCCTACAAAAATCCAGTGGTGCATATACAGTATGTGCATACTCTACTGATGACGAAATTTGCGTTGCGCACACTGTACGCTGACCCTCACGTATGCGTAAAAAATGAAGTATACTCTAAAATTAAAACTACTAATCGTTTTCAGTAACTGAAAAAAAAAAAAAAAAATATATATATATATATATATATATATATATATATATATACATATATATTTAAGGAAAAACATAACATTTATAAAACGTAACATTAAAAATGTTGCCTGGCTTTGGCAACTAACTGAAATAAGTTGAAGTACTAAAATGACTAAAACTAAAACTTATATAAAAATAAATTAAATCTTAATAGCAATATTAAGAAAAAAACAAAAACTAATAAAAATGTCAAAAAACAAAATAACAAAATGACTAAAATCTTAAACTAAAATAAAAAAAAAAAATACTATAATGATGCCGTATGTAAATAATGCTAAAATAACACTGACATTGACTACTTTTTATGGTGTCTTTTTGGTGTTTTTTGTCCTTTTTTGGAGCTTCACAGCTCCTGGCGACTATGACCTGTTATGGTTTGGAAACGCTGCTCCAAAAAAATTCAAAAGTCCATAGAAAAAAAGCAACAGTAAAAGGTTTGGAACAACATGAGGGTGAGTAAATAATAATAAAATTTAAATTTTGTATGATCTATTCCTTTAACATTCTTTTTTTTGTTTTTTTTGTTTACATTACTGTATCTAAGTCAAGTCAAGTTATATAGTGCTTTTACAATACAGATTGTAAAACAGGAAATTATAACAGGAAAATTATGAAACAAAGTTTGTTTGGGCTGTATAGCAGCTCTAGAAGAAAATAGTGTCATTGTTTAACTTGAGTCAGTTCAGTGTTGATTTAGTTCCATTGTAAAAATCATCAGTTATTAATTTAGTGCATTTCATTTATATATATTCATCTATATAATATTGTAATAGTAGGTGTCCCCAACTAAGAAAGCCAGAGGCGACAGTGGCGAGGAACCCAATCAGGTGACAGAATGGAGAAAAACCTTTCTTTGGGAGAAACCAGGCTCAGTGGGGGGGCCAGTTCTCCTGTGGCCTTTTATCCTGATGTCCTTTTACACTGATTTTAAGTGAAAATTAATTACAGTACTGCATTCTGTTATTTACCTCATCGGTGTGCTTGTGTGTAGTAGTAATTTGATGTTAGAGTGGACTGATCAGCAGCTCGGTATGAAGACAATGATCAGTCTGTCGGTATAACTGACAAACTGTTTTATCTCAGACGCATCACTTACAGTATTACTCATCAAAACAATCAGCTTAAAATAGTGTGAATACAGATCCACACATCCACACATCATCCACACATGAAAATAGGTCCTCATCTGACTCACCTTAAATGACCTGTAGCAGGAGAGTTAAGTGAGAATGACGGGATGAAATTGCTTATAGGGATGAAGGCATGAGAGGAGAAGAAGAATGAGAATTTTTTTAATATCAGCTCAAGACAGAAACATGACAATAACCGGGTTTCCATCCATTTTTTTTTTTTTTTTTTGTGAAAAAAAGGTTTAGCGCTTCAAAATGGTTACCGATAAAGCTGATTGTTCAACGAGATGGAGCAAGAGAAAGCAGAGGGGATTTCAGGAGAGGGAGAAAGAAGAAATGATGTTGAGAGAGGGAGAAAGAGGTGGCTGGAGGAAACAGTCACACAGCCATCACATGCAGTTGACACCAGCGTCTGTGGACACTATTAATAGCCCTTAACGTTCTTCTCTTTCCTCCCTTTCTCTCTCTCCAAACACTGAGCAACTGTTGCAGAAAAACGCAGTTCTCTCTTTTGCTTATTTTGTTCTAAAGCTTCTTTTATTTTGTGGGCTGGGGTAGGACAGGATAGTGAGAATCTCAAGACAACATAAAAACATCAAGTAAAGGGAGCCCAAAAAGTATTTGGATTCCTACATGTTTAAAAATGATTTAATGTCTTTGTGTTTTAAAAGAAAATCTTCTGAGTAGAGCTGGGTGTTAAAGGATTAGTTCATTTCAGAATTAAAATTTCCTGATAATTGATTCACCCCAATGTCATCCAAGATGTTTTTCTTTCTTCAGTCGAAAAGAAATTAAGGTTTTTGAGTAAAACATTCCAGGATTTTTCTCCATATAGTGGACTCCAGCAGCTACCAATGGGTTAAAGGTCCAAATGTCAGTTTCACTGCAGCTTCAAAGAGCTTTTCACAATCCCAAACGAGGAATAAGGGTCTTCTCTAGCGAAACCATCGTTCATTTTCAAAAAAAAGAAAAGAAAATGTATATACTTATTAACCACAAATGCTCGTCTTTCACTGCTCTGCAATCCTCTACACATTACGTAATCATGTTGGAAAAGTCACGTGTGACATAGGCGGAAGTACCGCGGTAGGGCGAAAAACTCCATCTCACTTTCTCCTCCAACTTCAAAATCGTCCGACATCGTTGTTTTACCTTTTTTGTAAAGGCCGTTTGACTTTGCATGTTCGCTTTGTAGACACTGGATTGCTGCCTACGTCTCGCGTGACCTTTCCAACGCGATTACGGCATGCTTGGCGCATTGCATCGCAGTGCAAGATGAGCATTTGTGGTTAAAAGTATATACATTTTTTATTTTTTTTAGAAAATGTATGATCGTTTTGCTAGACAAGACCATTATTCCTCGTCTGGGATTGTGAACCGTCAACCGTCAACCCGTTAGTAGCTGTTGAAGTCCACTATATGGAGAAAAATCCTGGAATGTTTTCCTCAAAAACCTTAATTTCTTTTCAACTGAATAAAGAAAGACATAAACATCTTGGATTACATGGGGGATGGGGGTGAGTAAATGATCAGGAATTGATTCAGAAGTGAACTAATCCTTTAATACAGATTCGCCTCTTCAATATGATTAAGATTCACAAGCTCTCGATTTTTCAATACAGACTGCAAACTCACTTTTGCTAACTCAAATATGTGTAATATATGGCCCTCTCTGTCCTTAGCTGTATGTGTGTGCATGTGTTTGTGTGTAGTCTAGCCTCTGCTCTGCCTAAGGGAGCATCTCAACCGAGATGGCCTGTTTTATCAGTCCATTCATCTCAGTGCCTTTTAGGAGCCCCAAACGCTGAGCTAAATTATTCTGTATTGCTGAAAGACCCTCCCTCAGCACACACTTGATGGTTGTTTGTGTTTGTGGTCGGCCATGTGCAGGTGTAGAGAAGAGATCGTGGTTGTGATCGTTGACATCATCATGGGCCGTACCCCTGCAGATGGAGTGGGAGGTGTTTTTGCCGTGTTTGTCTAAACAGTCAGTGAGCTGTGACGTGTGTACCACCATTTCCAATTAAGGATGGGCATTTTGGTCATTTTGTTCTGCATTTTGTGCCATGATCGTCTCAAGAACCCTATATTCTGTTCTGTTCAGTTTAATTTTTTTTTAGGCTTTTTGCATATTTCTAGGCTTTTTTAATGGCAGTTCTCTCTTTAAACAGAGTTTTGAAAGTTGTAAATTGCTGTCTGATGAACAAGGGAAACACAATATACTGGTATCATATTGGCTAGACTATTTAGTTTATTGGTATCAGTCAATATATTTCAATCTATGTACTGATTTCCACTATTTTAGAAATCTGTAAAAACACGAATAATTTAATCAATGTTAATGTTATTTTAGTATTATTTATATAGTACACTCTAAAAAGTGCTGGGTTAAAAATAACCAAAGTTGGGTTAAATAATAATTTTAAAAATTATATTGCTCGCTTAAAATGAACCAAAATAGGTCGGAAATGAACATTGATTAATATGTTTAATAAATGAACATTTATTAGGGTCAATGTCCAAAGGTCTTAATAATAATAAAAACAAAGATATGACATCAAACGTATGTAAGGTAGTACAACTAGATCTCTTTTATTGAATCCAAAAGGTTTTAATTATATTTTGCTACATATAAAGGTATTTTAAAGATTTTGAAGTATTAAAAGGTCATTCAGTTTAACCGTCCAAAGGCCATCTCAAAATGTAATGAATGTGGATATTTTTTATTCTGGTATGATATTATAACATCATATATCAACATACTGCAAAATAGTATTAAAATTATATGTAGAAGTTGTTGCTTTGTTATGAGAAAGAATGTCCGGAAAAATTAATTTCATTGATGTCATCCGGAGTAACCAATATAAAGGGACCATTTTGGATCAAGTCATGCGGTCAGTATCATGTGTCAGGACGTGCCATCATTCAGACACCTGCACAGGACCACATGGTCATGAAGCAAAGTAACTAACTCTCTCTTAACTATTTGAAAAATTCATGTTTTCACTTTCTCATACGCATGTCCTGAAACATCAGGTCATTCGGTACAACCACTATAAAACATGAAAAATGTTGTAATATTTTTTAAAACTTGTACTAAATATAAAATGTTTGATTGTCCTTTTGCTAGCTAGCAGCTAGATATCAGCCTGTTAGCATTGTTTATTTTTTTACCTTTGTAATTTACGTTGACATTTTTCATCTAATATTTGTTATTTTATTTAAGTTTTATGTAATTTACCGAAAACCATTTTTAATTGTTTTAGTTAACAATAACACACTGATCACTGTTTAGTGTTTTATTTTAAATTTATTTAGGGAAAAAAGTTTTTATTAGCTGCCCTTTATCAGTTATCAGCCATAAAATGAGAATAATTATCTGCTTATCATATTTCCCAGAATTTCAATACTAAAGAAATGGACTGCAGGACACTTTCCCAAAATTATGTCCAGGTCATATTAGAAAGAGAACTTTAACTGATCTGCTAATTTGAAAAACTTGAGTTTCTTTGTCGAAAGAAAGCAAACTTTATCTTTCTTTTTTCTATGCACCTCTTTCTCTTTCATGTGGACACTAAAGATGAGCAACACCCCCTACCCCCCAGTCACTGTTACCAGGGTCTCAAATATCTCTTACACATACACACACAAAAAGCAGGTGTAGGGGAGCAGCTGGTAAGATTAGTGTGTGTGTGTGTGTGTGTGTGTGTTAGTTTAGATGTTGTATGAGGACAATGATCTGAGTGGTTAATCATTCAGAGCAAGTAAAGAGCAAGAGTTTGTCACATCCACTGACTGCTCATCAAGGGCTCTCTGTTTATTCGGCTTCGCAACAATGAGAGAACCAGAGAAAACATCTCCTCTCCTCTTTCACTCAGATTACCACTGCCGCACACACGCGGCGGTCCTGACCCCCCTCTGCTAGTTGAGCAGCTGTAGATGTAGCTCCAGCGGTAATTGCGGTAGTGAGTGTTCAGGCTAACAGGAGCATGAGGAAGAGGGAGGGAAGGAGGGGGATGAGAGGACAGGGCAGAAGCTGATAAAAAGATGAATGCATTGGAACAGAGTGTTGTTCTGCTGGAGAAGGGGCCATACGGATGTTTGCAGGGCAGCTAGTGGTCAGTGTGTTTTCTAGTGTACAAACACAATGTTCTCTTCTCTATGGGACTTCATTAAGAGGTCATACAGGTAACAGAATATCTCACAGTAGAGTAAACTCTGTTTGCTATTAAGAAACTGTCAGTGGTGTCTGCTCATAAAACTAGCCGCTAAGATGTTAGGGCATTGGTAGAGCATTGCTATGCTGTTTCTAAGGTGGTTTGGGTGGTTGCTACACGTGTTTTGGATCATTTCTTACTGGGAAAGTCAAAAACGCCCATGCCTAAGTCTCTGTGACTATGTTCACGCTACATTACTTAAAACTAGCTGCTAAATGTAGGTGGCATAGAGTTGCTATGTAGTTGCTAGGGTGTAGTCAGTGTGATTCTATGCTTTTTTAAAAGCGATTTTTGGTGGTTGCTGGGGGGTTAATACTAGGAAATTCTGTGTTGTTGCTAGGTGGGTTCTTACGGTGTCTTATGACCTGCTAAGATGCTAGGGTGTTGAGAGAGCATTGCTATGCAGTTGCTAAGTTGCTAGGCTGTTTTGGGTAATTGCTATGTAGTTGCTTAGGTGTTAATGCATTGTGTGGCTATGCTATGTTTTGGGTGGTGCTTACTGGCAGTGTCTTAAAGATGCCATGAAATCAAAATTGCATATTGGAAAATTGCAGTGTTTATTGTATTTTTTTTTTTTTTTTATCTGTGGACATCATTTGTTTTTATTCACGTGCCCTCATAATCTTTAATCAAAATAACTTCCCCTCTCTCTTGCAACGACATCTCTCATCTTCTCTGATGATGTGTTTACTTGCGTGAGGGCGGGACAACCTGTCACTCACATGACAATAGTCAAGTCAAGTCACCTTTATTTATATAGCGCTTTTTACAATGTAGATTGTGTCAAAGCAGCTTTACAGTGATAACTGGTACATTATTTTGGCTTAAGGAATAGTGTCAATGCAGGTAGATCAAAGCACTGTGGAATATCAAATATCAATTGTCAAGTGTCCCCAACTAAGCAAGCCAAAGGCGACAGCGGCAAGGAATCAAAACTCCAACAGGTGACATAAGGTGGCAAACAGGTGTTAAAATGGAGAGAAAACCTTGGGAGAAACCAGGCTTAGTCGGGGGGCCAGTTCTCCTCTGGCAAAAAGTGCTTTGTTACGACTCAGGTTGCTATCATAAGTCAACATTCAAAATATTTAATTCAGTTCCATCCAGTTGAGGATCGTATTCATCACACCGGTATGGACGGTTGTTTGAGGAGATGCGCCACTGGTTGTCATGTTGATGAGGCCTTCATAGTGGATGATCTAGTTGACTCAATCTCTGCTGATACTTCAGGGCTGCGTTGTGGTCGTGTCAAGGCGCAGGTCCTCGATCTCACCTGGATACGGCCCGGATCCGGCTGACTACAGTAAACCTCGGGATAAACAGAAAGACTAATATTAGCGTAGATGCCATTCTTCTTCTGATGTAACGAGTACATCTGGTGTTATTGGAAGTGTTCCCGGTTCCAGTAGCATGCCACAATGATCCACAATGATCCAGTCAATTCCAGATGTACAAAATCAAGTTCCGCTCCATATTTTTTTTCTTGTTTGAGAAGCAGTTTCACTTAGATATACTGTATGTTACAACAGAGAAGAAAAGACTATCGCAAATTGTTTAATGCAGACTTTAAAAGCCCATTCCTCCTCTGTAACTGCAATACACAGGAACAGAATATGATTGTCAATCCAAATATGGTTTAGTGCTCTGTAACCAAACTGAATCCCTTAAATGTTCAGGACTCACACCTAAATTTTGCAAAACGTTTAGTTTAATCTGTGATATGTGAACAGAACCGTGAGTGCTCAAATTTGTGGGTTAATTAAGATTTGGTGGATGAAGTTTTTAATAATGTAAATGAAATACTAAATAAACAGTT
This sequence comes from Elopichthys bambusa, assembly GCA_037101425.1. Lineage (NCBI taxonomy): Eukaryota > Metazoa > Chordata > Actinopteri > Cypriniformes > Xenocyprididae > Elopichthys > Elopichthys bambusa. The sequence goes on from CM074451.1 coordinate 8,696,831, forward strand.
ATATTTTTAACAAATGTAAAGGCCCTTTCACACCAAAAGTGGAAATGCAAAAGGAAATGCAAATCCATGCCTGTACAGTAGCTGTGCTGCCATTCTGGATCACAGAAGAAGAAAGTTAAACACTCTTCAGCAATAATAATAATCATTTAAAAAAAATTAAACAAATGTAATATTTATCAAGTCATTTTTGCTTATTTGTATGGTTGAATTGGATAATTGAAGGTCAACAGCAAAGACATTCATTAATAAATTGAGATTAAATACATAAAGTATATTTGTGTTATTTAACATATTTAATTATTGCATGATTTTGTAATATTCGAAGTTTGCATTTCTCAGTTTTTATTCATTTTGAGGAATACTGAATCTGTTTTTGTTCAAGTGAGATGAGTAAATGCTCACATTCAGTCTGTCAGTCAATAAATGGGGGAAAAAAAACTTGCGTTACTTATTTGAAAAAGTAACTCAGATTGTAACTTTAAAAGTAATTCATTACTACTAGTTACTTTAAAAAAAGTAATCTGATTACATAACTCGCTGTACTTGTAATGCGTTACCCCCAACACTGATCGTAACAATAAAAAAGCATTGTGACTTCAGTTGGAATACAGAGTGTGTCTAATTGTTAGAAAAGTAAGTACGGTTATGAGTTACATGCCAAAATGTATTACTTAGTGTTAGGGGATTATTCAGATCACTATCCTGAAGTATGAGCATTAGCTTTAGCATGCACTGCTAATAAACTGATCTCATGACATTGACACTGAGGCTGTGTGTGGAACGAGAGATTAGTAGGGAGCACTGTGTCACACTCTATCATAGTGGAACTAATTGATTTTAATAAAGTTGGTGTGAAGCTACTTTTGATATCTGCAAATAGAGTGACTCATCCTGAATATTCATGGGCTATTCACAGGGATAAGTCTAAGGCGCTTCACACAAAACCAAGCCTTTCATTCGGAGGACGGTCTATAATTTGGCCTCCCTAGGAGGCCAGCTGTATCTGTGGCCATAGATTCAGATGTGTAGTCATGAGCACAGATACGAGACTGAAAGAGTGATTATTTATGAATTAGAGAAAAGAGGAAGTGTCATTCCACTACCCTGGAAATCTAACAGAAACACATACACACAGCTGGAGGGAGCTAATGACAGACCAAAATGATTAGTTTCATTTATCACTCGTGAACAGAAAAATGAAATAAGTCTAATTAGACGGAGATTAATATTATGTGACAGAATACTGAATCTCATACTGGAGGTACTGAGTTTAAAAATAACTGATGCAGTGATAGCGTAGAGCAGGGGTTCCCAAACTTTTCAGTCCACGACCCCCAAAATAACGATGCCAGTGACTCGCGACCCCCCACTATCCTCGGAGGTAGTTAAAGTATACAAATGTTGTGCGCAATGGCGCACACGCACTAACGCCTGTTTCACACATACTCTGTTTGCAGTACGTATGCAGTGCGTATTTTTTTCCCGTGCCCATGTTAATGGATTAGAACATTCACACTGCACGCGGATGTGGTCCGGCAGTGCGTTCCAGGAGCGTCTATTTTTGCTTTGCTGCATCGCGCTGATTTAAAACTATAGCGCATTGTTCGCATTAAAATAAACGATGTCAAATGTATTGACGTGAAAAACTAGTAAGTTACACAGTCAACCCATGGCTTTTTTGCCCCGGGTAAAGCAAGGAAAATGACACCTTACCAGCCATTTAGGTGAACAAGGAGACATAATGGATAGCACTCGTCTCTTCGTGAAGGTGGAAAAACAAAGTTCTTTATGACCTGAGGGATTTCTTTTAAAAAGAAAGAAAAGTTTAAAAGGAAAGAAAAGAGGAGAGTCGCCTGTTTTTGTCTGTTTTAAGATTTAATCTAAAATGTGTGTGATCTTAACATAAAACTGTTAAATGTTTTGCCACTTGAGTGAGCAACATAATATAAAAATCTAAAGTAATACTTTAAATATAAAGTAATGAAATTAATCAAATGTTTAAATGTAGTGTGTTTAAACGTGACATCTATAAATATAGTGTATACAAAGAGAATCGCAATGCTGACAAACCATGTTCAGTAATAACTTTTGGATTTTAAATAAAAATAAGTAAATGTTGTGTTTGTAATATAGGCCTACAGCCACGGATCAGTTGCGCGCTGCATACGCGCCATATGTGAAAGCACAATAGCACGTGCTGCATCGCAAACGTACTGCAAAGGAATGACGGTGGTGCTTCTCCGCTCTCCTCCGCTGACCTCCCTGCTTTGTCTTTTTTGGTCGATATTAACCAACGTTTCATTTTGACAAAAATAATATTCAAAGCTTAAAGCCTAAAGAATTACCTATGTGCACATGTCTGAATGTTTAACAAGGTGCTGTAAATTGACCTGCTGCAACTGATGCTGTTGCTAAAATGTCATTAATCTGTCGTAATCACCTTAGGAGTCACGGTCGAGGGTAAGGGAAATCAAAAGGTTGATGGCTTTTTTTTATTTGCATGGTTTTTGTTTTTAATTTAATTACTATTTATTTTTAAGTATTTTGTTATAATTATTGATAAAATATGATATTTCTAATCGTTTACTTTTAAAAAAAAAATTTTTATTTCTGGAAATCATCTCGGACCCCTCCCTCGCTGTCTCGCGACCCCCACTTTGGGAACCACTGGCATAGAGCACTCTCGTACACTCCCAGTGACTGATATTTAGTGGCCAAGCATTATGGGCTTTTCAGTGCTGATGTTGCAGATATTTACAGAGTGGAGGGAGATCAAATTTAAGTTGATTTCTGTCTCAGGAAAAAGGTAAGTCTGAGAGAAAGTTTAAAATAACGGAGTGTCTATTTACACTGTGTAAATAGCCTGTCTTTTTTGCAAAGGCTATTTACACTAACTCCGCCAACCAATGTCTGGTTGGGCCACACAATATTAAAAAACGAGATATGCCACTTAACGTCTGCAGTGGCGTAAGCCGTAGGGAGTATGATGTGATCGACCCGAGTTTGAATCCACCTTTTGCCGAATTTGCTTTTTTCCCCTTTTCCCATTTATTATAGAAAGGCATTTATTTTAAATAAAAATGAAGGAAGCATTTGAAAAGTGGAAATAAAGTGCATAATCAGTGTTTAATAATAAAGTATTTATTAATAATATAAATAATACTTATATACTTATATATATTTATAAGTATAAATAACAACTATTTGCACTTATTGCAAAGAACTGCTACTTAGTGTAAATAGAATATATCGCTTTTTTCGTTTAGTGTTAATAGCATCTAATTGCACTTTGCACTAAGTGCAAATAGCCGCTGCCTTAAAATAAAAACAAATAATGCCACATTGTGAGATATAGTGACACTGAAGGATGTAAATTGGCAATGTTAGCAATTTGCAATATCTCGCAGTGTGACTTTTTGTCTCATAAACTGACTATATTTATTATATATGAAGATATGAAGTCACATTTGTGAGATCTGAATCTCCGCAAACAGGAGAGTTATTTATGCAGTTTCATTTGGTGCCATTAGTGGTGCAAAGATGTACTCTAATGTCTAGTATTTGAACGTTACAAAGATATTTTGTCATCCAATGTTGGAGTCTGATAATATCCGCCTATGTAAGTAAAGCTGCGTTCAGTGCATGAAGCATTTTATTTATTTATTTATTTCGGTTAATTAATTCCATCATCTGGGTATTTGAAGTGCACTTTTTAATTTTCAGTGTAAGTACACTACTAACCCTATTTATACTAAACAATAGCAAAGTATACTGCACAAGTATGGGAATTGGGCCACACCTCGTCATTTGACATGACAAAGTACATCGACACGGCTGTTGTGGATTTTGGAAATGACACAAAGAGTTAACATTTCTGTTAGTCATTGGCCAGTGTTGGTCATCTAAAACGGCTCAAATATTGATCGGTTTTCTGGCCTGGTTTCTTATTCACAGCTGCATCACTGGTGAGAATACAAGAGCTAACAATATACCAGCAGTCACTCATCTTCATTTCCACTGTCAGCATCTCATTGCTTCTGCACACACACTATAGTAACTGCAGGACAGTCTGTGAGGTGAATGGTTGCGTATTCTGGTCTCCCTGCATTCCTGCGGTTGCCATGGTGAAGAATCTCTGTGCTCTAGAGCAGGATAAATTAACAATGTTTTAATTGGCTCAGGGCTCTGAGTTACAGTGCGCCTTATCGCTACACTGTCATTTGCGGTGCATTATCATACACTCTGCATATGCATTCACTCAGGTGTGCATGTTTAAGGCCCTTATAAATCCCAATGGAGCGGTTTAACCCGAAGTGTGTGTTCAATCTTATTTCCAACACAGAATCACAGCTCAAGCCCAGAGAGCCAATACGGCCAAAACATATGACGTAAGTGCACTTCACCAATAGAATGCACAGCACTCCACTGAGCAAACTAATTACACACTTTACCTGGGAAAAAGACGACTGAGGCACAAGGAGAGGGAAAAGGAAAGGAACAAGGGAAAGAAGAGAGGAAAGAAAGATGAGGGTATATAGGTGAAAAGTCATATGGGACTGAGAGAGGGCAGATCAAGAGATTTCTGCCCTGTTCTGTGAGCTAGTGAGATGCCCCAGTGACTACAGCGGGCAAAATCCAGGCATTCCGAATCAGAACCTGGCAAATCTGGCAAAAAAAGTTCTCTATGCAGACCAGCAGAAAGCTGTAATAACAAAAATCATAATGTGCACTACCATTCAAAAGTTTGGGGATTTTTAAAAATCTTTTTGAAATAAGTCTCCAATGCTCATCAAGGCTACCTTTAAATGATTTAAAAATACAGTTAAAATAGTAATATATATAGTTTGACAAAATATATAGTCTTCATTTTTATAGAATACCGTCATTAAAGACGCCCTTTGAAGCTAAACGGAGACATTTATGTTGCAAGTCACTGACTGGATTGATGAAACCTGCAATGATTAGTCTACTATTAAAACATGAATTTGATGTAAATAGTTAGTCTACATAATAGTCACATATGCAGTTCATAGGGGACATGCATACATAGCAGTTACTGCATGAAATATTTAAACCTACAATACTTTACATAGATAACTTTTAAACAGCCTATAACATTTATCTCACAATTCTTTTTTTTCTTTTTTTTTGCATTTGCATTTGCATATTTTTTCTGATGGAAAAAAAAAGAGTCAGAATTGTGGGATATAAACTTAACAGAAAACTATAAACAGAAAAACGAGTATATCTCACAATTCTGTTTTTCCTTTTAAACTTGGATTTGCGAGAAAAAAAATCAGAATTGTAAGGTATAAACTCGAAATTAACTTTTTTCTTTTTTCTTTTATTCCGTGGCTTCCACAGACTGCTATTGTAGAACTGTCATTTTCTGCCACCAGGTAGGCTCCGCCCACAAAAACATCATTGCTCTTTGCAAACACAAAATAGGTCTATATGAAATTTTGTGTGAGGAACGCTTGTGAGGTGAAACATTTCCCTGTACAGATTTTGCATCAGATTCAAGCTGCTTAAATCTTTTGTAACATTATAAATGTCTTTCTATCATATTTGATCAACTGACCATTCGCAAAGACCCGCCCCCTTTAGTTACTGTTGCTACGCCCGACAAGCCATGCCGATCTCTCCCCACACATCATGTTCTTACACAATGAAAAATACATAGCAGAGCAAAGAGGACACTGACAACGTGTTGACAGACAAGACAGAGCAGGTTACTTTTGATATGAAACAAAGTCTCAGATTTAAAATTTTGTCTTTTTTTTTTAAAGAAATTTAAACAATAAATACAGTTTTGTGGCTCTTTAATGTGTCGTGACAGATCGCTGTAGCGCCTCAGTTCAAACGGCTCGTGAACCTGTCATCTTCCTGCTAGTTCATTTATAGCATCAAATAAACATGAATGAACATCAGAAGGAATGCTGTTTCAATCACGAAAAGACGTCAGTACACACCATTTTTCAAGTTCAAGTCCATCTACGTTAATCTACTCCCCTGTGAACTGCCCTGACTGCTTTGTCAGACAAAATGGTGAATTTGGCTTTATGATTGGTTAAATCGCCTATCAATCAAACTCCTGGCGAAGGGTCAATTTAATATGTCCTTGCTGAATAAAAATATTATTTAATAAAAAAAAAATCTTACTGACCTCAAACCTCTGAATTACAGTGTATATCCATTAGAGATTGGCGTTAACATGTTGCTAAGCTAATGGCGTGATCCTCTAATAAGCATAACTAACTATGTAGAACACAAATATTGGGTAAAAAATTGTATTATTTTTTTTTATTGGTACCTTTCAAAAAATATATATATAAAATATATATAAAAAAATTTCTGCTTCATCTGTGATCTTTGGAGTTTTGCTGCAGTGCATTCTGGGATTGCTTTCACTGTAAATGATACATGCTGCCTTAGAAATTGGCCAAAATAAAGTATCTTTGGAGGCCACATAATAAAGTTTACTAATTTCTGGAATGGTCTTCATGTCGGGAGCTTGCCAACGATGCCCTAAAATTCTGCCTCAGTAGGACCTTCACAAGGTTTTGAAACCAAGCAGATGTGTGTGTGCTCCTTCCTTCTTGTTAGTCTTATGAACACACACAGACTCCATCATTTAGCCATCAGTTTGTTTATCTACGCAGCCATTTGCCAAGATTAGCCCATAAACTGTGACCGCCTGTCACAATTAGCACTAACCCAGTCAAACTCATTCCACTCCCACTCAATCCTGTCTATCTCTCCGCTACAGATAAAACCCTCTTCACACCCCCATGCCGCATATTACCTCTCGTCTTCATAATTATTTTTTGTCCTGTTTTCTAAAATATTAAAACATCCTTAAAACTATAGATTTACTTGAGAAGCAAATCTGTTCTCTGGATGTGTGCCAAAACATTCAGCACTCGCCCTGGAGAGGGTACGACCCCGAAACAGACAAACAGACAATCTTCAGTACCATAAATGATTGTGTCGCTATCAGCAGGTTTTCCACCCTGAATTTGCCATGCCGAGCTCGGCATGTGGTGCAGGTGTGCGTAAGAACTTTGTGAATTTCAGCGGTTTTGTCGTTATTGTTTGTTTGGATGTCTGTATATCAGTGGGGGGTCGGTGTCTGTCTCTTCCTTTTGGCTGAGCACACATGTCTGAAGGGCTTCTCCCCTCCACTGAACTCTTCCACCATCCCTCTATCCCTTGTTTCCAGAAAGGCGGAGACGTGGGGGAGCTGCCGTTGCCGCTGCTGTTGCCTCTCCTGCTCCGACCCAGCTTGTCTCCTAGCAACAGGGCTGTTTGGTCCGGGACCTGGGAGTGGAAGCAAGAGAGAAACAGAGTAGCAGAAAGGAGAGAGTGTTGAGGGAGAGATTAAAAGGGAAAAAGGGAAAGCTGTAATTATCCGGTGCTGCTGGAAGGAACAAGGGCCTGGAAGAGCATAGGAGAGATGGAGTAAGGGAGAAAGACAGTGAGGTTCTGGGTTAGAGGTGCTAGTGCTCGTAGAGGGGGGTATGTGAGAAATCAAGGGAATGGGGGAGGTATGGCAGCAGGGCTGGAGGAAGAAAAAGTGTGAGGCTTTAAAAACAGCACAAGCATCCGCTTATAGAGGTGGAAGTGGAGTGAAGGGATAATTCCCCTCGCTCATTTTGTTCATTGTTCAATTCGAGCAGTTTTCTGTTGTGTCCAAAATGGTGCCTTCCTTCCTGGCCAGTCAGTGGAAATTAAGTAGTGTCCTAATACAGCTTCAAAAAAAGTGAACAAAAACAGCATTACAATCATGGAAATTATTATTTACTACTAAAAATATAATAATAATAAAAAATGTAAACTGCCCAACAATAAGCAAGTGAACCTTTTTTTTATATTTTCATTATTTTATATTGATGTTAAACTCGGCATGAAAGCAGGTACTAAGAAACAGATGAATTTGGGCATTAAATACTGTTTGAAATATTGTGTTTGATTGTACACACTGTTTTTTGATATCAACATAATATATGCAAAGTATTTTTACCAATTTTTACAAAGTATTTTTTTTTTGACCCTATCAGAAGCAGATCTTAAGGTAAAAAAAAAAAAGTTTTTAATGTTGTTTGTATGTCTATGTGGTGTTTTTAATTTACTTTCAGACAAACCATATACAAATTCATAAGTCAACACCATTGCTAAGTATTTTCTCTTTAAAACTGCAGTGATCTAAAGACAGTTTCAAAAACACGGTTTGCCGGTGTTTCTTACAACTACCTTGTAACCAATCACGTCTTGATAACGTAGTCAAGCAAAAGGCTAATCATTTTAATTACCGTTATGTAGCCAACATTGTAAAAAGCGATACCATTGTGCAGCATTTTCCTCAGTAAGTGGATCTCTGAGCTCGTGCGAGTGAGTGAAGGCGGGGCTTACTAGCATATTCATAGATCCACGTATACTAAATGAAGCAAGGGTGTAGAGCTATGTTCAAGTTATTTTAAGGCAAGGCATTTTTTCACAGGAAAATTTTTTTAAATATGTTGTTCTGGCATTCAAAGATGAGTTTTCAGGGATACAATTATTGACTACAGGGGGACTTTAAATAACTGTAGTGTTTAATTATTGGTTGACAAGATGAAAAATGGACATTATTAAACTAATTTACTACTTTCAACCATCAGACACCATTTCTGTTCTTCCAACCAAACGCTGCACAGGATTGTGGGATTTCACAGGCAGTGAAGGATGGATTGCTGCCTTTAAAAATCCACTAAATGAAGGCAACTCTGTGGACAGGATGTTAGACAAACCTAAAATTGGATGTGCCATGATGCATTGGCCACCTAGATTTCAGATTTCCTTTAATTTATATCCGTGCATGTGCATTCTGGGCACAAGATGCCATGCTGCAGTGGCACAAAGAAAATGCTAATGTCGGGATGCGAGTGTGTGTGTGCAGGACAGCCTGGTTTTACCCTCTCAGGGTTCGGTGACTTTGACCCCGTGCAGGCGTTGGGGGAAGGGGGATCTCTCTTTATCCTGTCCTCTCTGCCTTGAGGTGCGCCCTGTGTGTGTGTACGGGCATGCGCGAGTGTCCTGTCTGCCATGCCTGAAGGTACTGCGCTGACCCCCTCCCTCCTGTGTCCCACATTGGCGCGTGTGGTTGGGCTGCTGCTGTCACACGCACTATCGTCCCAGGCCGCTGATGTGCCCCGCAACGCTGGGAAAAGGGGGGTAGGGGGGTTGAAGGCTGGCCGGCATCATGCTACAGCAGCATGAATTTCTAACAAACACACACACGCATTGGCAGAGCCTGCACACGTGTCCTATCTCCTGAAGTTAATGTAGTGGAGTGGAATCCAGCAGTAAACATGTGTGAGCGCATGTCACATTACTGCAGCGGCTCGTCGCATGTCAGAACACACCCTGTGCCCACGTTGGTAGCTTCATGTTTAGTGCAGAAATATTGTTATATCGTAACATGATGATTTGCAGGTGGAATATAAGGCTATGTCTACATTAATCCAGATACATTTTAAAACACTGTTTTCGTTTCAAAACATCTGTCCACATTAGCATTTTAAATTGTTTTCCAAACGTTTCTTGTGTACACTGAAACCTGCTTAAATCATCTTACACTGTAAAAAATAATTATTGGTTTAACTTAAAAAAAGTAAGTTACCTGGTTGCCTTAAATTTGAGTTCATTGAAATTAAAAATTTTAGTTAATACAATGAAGACGATTTGGTTCAATCAACAGAAACTCAAAATATTATGTTATCTGAACCACATTCATTATTTTAAGTTGATTTGACAAAAGAAAAAATGTTGTATCATGAAAATTTTTTTTTTTTTTTACAGTGTACTGCACATGTGAAAAATTTAATAAAAACTCACTAAAATGATACAGAGAGACCAGACATAATAAAGTTCTCACGCTATTCAGTCACCTTTTTATGTATGGCCTAAACGCAGTTGCCCTCATGTTTTGATGCAGGACAGCAATTGCAGGAATGTAATATAAAGATTGTACAAAGTAACATTTTTCTTTAGCAACACTGAAAGTGAATAGCACATAGCTGGCACATAATGGTATAAAACATAGACATCTATAGGTACTACATCTTTTTGAAATGCCTCTGTTTTCTCAGTACATACAACAATGCGAAAAGAGCGAACATTTTCAACTGTGTCCAGATTAACGTAGATGTAGCTTAAGTTATAATTAATGCTAAAATGAATGGTGAGATGCTGCATCGCTGATACACCCTTGCTGCCATGGTAACCCCGTGGCCCTGTACCGGGGGGTGGAGGGGTCTGAGTGGGGGATGTGATGAAAGTGAAGAACCAAGGATAAAGCAGAGCATCACTGCATGTGACACAGGTGATGAAAGTAAAGGAAGATACGGATGTTGATTTGTAACAAGATTGGCCCTCTGGTGGGAGCTGGATCCCTAAACTACCTTTTACTGCTCCGTAAACCTGACGCTGAAAAAACTGCACGAGTGAAATATGCTCCTCATTACTTGGAGGGTAACACTTTAGTTTAGGGTTCAATTCTCACTATTAACTACAGTTGCTTATTAGTATATTATTAGGATATTGGCTGTTTATTAGTACTTATAAAGCACATATTCTACATCCCATAATCCTACCCAATACCTAAACTTAACAACTACCTTACTAACTATTAATAAGCAGTAATTAGGAGTTTATTGAGGCAAAAGTCTAATAGTTAGTTAATAGTGAGAATTGGACTCTAATCTAAAGTGTGACCGCATGGAGGTTCATTGTCATATTTATTACACAAAAGTACTGTGTTATAAATAAATGTATATAATGGAAAATGTTTTTTGTGGTTATAATGAGGTACCTTGCAGTGCCAAAGCATATGAATATGATAATCAAACAGTATCTTTTTATTACCATCTGATGACATCACTGAACCATTGTACTGCCTTTGTACTTTGTCTTAATTGGAGGGGCGGACTTTTGTTGTAAATAATAATCTGGTTCTTAAAGTTGCTATGAAACAGAGATAGCAACAGATTTGTTCTTACTTATTGTGATCAACATCTGAGCGAACCAGATAATAGAAAAAGAAAAAATGTGGGGTGGGACTTGGTTCTTGATTGAATAAAGGAAGATCTGAATGCTATAGAAGCTTGTTTCTACCAAAGAATAAAAAACTAAAGCTAAAAGATAATTGCAACTTTTTATCTCAGAATTCTGACTTAATATATAAATTCTGGCTTTTTTCACGCAATTGGGAGTTTATATCACGCAGTTCTGAGGGGGAAAAAAGGTCAGAATTGTGAGATAAAAAAGTAACTGCAAATTTTTATCCCACAATTCTGACTGTGTTCTCACAATTGCGATTAATTAATAACATGCATTTCAATTTTTTTTTTTTTTTTTTACAGCATGTGCCACTTTTTAAAAAAAGAAAGCAAGGTTATTTTGTCCTCTAGCCCATAGCAGTTGGCAGTAGTGCTGGTCTTCTTATTAACAGTGCAGTTTGCTCATAGGTGATCTTTTGAACATGTTGTGCTTTGATGATTATTAAATTTTACTTTGCAATCTTTTTCCATCATTTACCACTAAATGAGAATCTGGTATTGAACACAGACACCTGTGCTGGCACTATTAGTTCAACCAGTCACACTAAAAACAATGAAGCTATTTTAATGTCAAAATGGGCACATATATTAACTTTGTTAAATGATTTTAACTGTGTTCAACAGGTTTAATTTATTTCAAAAGATAACAAAGGCAGCCCTAATTATATATTACCAAAGCACTGCTGTTTTACATGACAGAATTATGTGCTGTGATAATTATTATTTGACTTTAAATTGGCTGTTTAGAAGTGAGAAAATAAGTAAAAGGGTATAAATATAACATGTGATATTACTTAGGCATATTAAGTAAGGAAATCTCCACGTCTCTGTCTGATTTCAGTGTGTGGACGGGGGCTCGGGGTCAGAGAGCTCCTCTCTGAAGAGGGTCGCTGTGGTGGAGGACTTCTATGATATCATCTATGCCATGCATGTTGAGATCAGTTCCGACCCAGCCAAAACACCCAAGCATGCCGGGCAGAAGAAAACGTATAAAGCGGTGAGTAAAGCGAGGAACTTCTCTCTCATTGTCTCTGATCAGTCATGGAAGTACGTTTATGGCCTCGTGCAGTTTAGATTTAATACCCCGTGCGGTCCTTTTTGACCGCCTGTATCTGTCTGTCACTTCGAGTGTCCCGTACTCTGTCAGCTTGATTTATTTCCTCTGTGATTCTTATGAGCAGAAGCGAGCGGCTCGTGGTGTGTGCTGCACTCCTGCTGTGTGTTGTCCTGGTGTGATTTGTAGCAGAGAATCGCTGGCCTCTGCGAGTTTTGGGTGAATCAGTCAGAAAACACAACACAACCTGATAAATGAAAGCTGGAGGGATTATGTAGGACTCTTTTCCTGCTTTTTTTCTAGTTTTCTGTTTTTTGATTTCTCTGACATTTTTTTGCATTTCTTTATTTCTTTCTTTCAGCATTTTTTCTTTATTTCTGCATTTCTGTGTTTACTGTATACACTTTTCTTTGTCTTGCGTTTCCTTTTTCTTTTTGTATTTCTTCTTAAATTCTTTTTGCATTGGTCTTTCTTTTCTTTCTGTCTTTTTATTCCTTTTTTCTGCTCTTTCTTTCTTTCTGCATTTATTTTTACATTTCCTTCTTTTTTTTTCTTTTCTTTCTGCATTTTTTTTTTCAATTTCCTTTTGCAGTTTTTTTCTTTTTCTCCATTTCTGTATTTACTGTATTTCTACACTTTTTTCATTTTTTTGTCTTGCATTTTCATTCTGCATGTTTTTGCATTTCTTTTCTGTATTTCTTTTTGCATTTCTTTCTGTCTTTTTATTCATTTTTCTGCATTTTCTTTTATTTACTCTTTCTTTCTTTCTGCATTTCTTTGTTTTTGCAGTTTTTACCTTTCTTTCTCTTTCTTTCTTTCTTTCTTTCTTTCTTTCTTTCTTTCTTTTTACATTTCCTTTTGCAATTTTCATTTTCTTTTTCCCGCATTTCTTTGTTTACTGTATTTACTGTATTTCTACACATTTTTTAATTTTTGTCTTGTCTTCTCATTCTGCATGTTTTTGCACTTCATTTTTCTGTATTTCTTTTTCAATTCTTTTTGCATTTCTGCATTTTCTTTATTTACTCTTTCTTTCTGCATTTCTTTTTTGCATTTCTTTCTACATTTCTTTGTTTTTGCAGTATTTACTTTTCTTTCTTTCTTTTTACATTTCCTTTTTTCTGCATTTCTGTGTTTACTGTATTTCTACAAATCTCATTCTGCATGTTTTTGCAGAAATTCATTCATTTTTCTTTTGTATTTCTATTGTAATTCTTTTTGCATTTCTGTCTTTCTTTTCTTTCTGGTCTTTTATAGATTCCTCATTTCTGCATTTTCTTTTCAATTATCTCTTTTATTCTGAGTTTCTTTCTCTTCATTGTTGTAGGCAGAGATTAGGTTAGATTTATTTAGGTCTGCGGTGAACATCTTTAGAACTCTGTATCACACATGTGCTGTCATGGAAACATGGGAAGTGAGAGTGACATGGGCTGCTCTCACCTGGTGTAGTTGTTGTGCACAGAGGTCCAGTGCTGCTGCCCTCTTTTGGACAGTTACAAAAGTGCATGTTTGCTCTCACGTGCATTTAGCTATCACTTACACACGTTATTCCAGTAAATAAGCTTGTTTTTGGTTGTTACATTAATAATTTCTGTGATATGTTTTAGTCTTTGACTCACACACACACACACATATTGTGTCCTCCACACTGTCCCTTGTTCCTCTAGCGCCTGACAGCTGTTGGTCTATGAGGGGAGGGCAGGGCCATGAGCAGAGCTTTTCCCTGGGCATCAGGATTTGTGTGCTTGCTCTTCTTAGGGTACTAGAAAGGAGAAAGCTCAGTCTTTCTGGCACTTGTATCAGTGCTGCAGTGGGGTTTATGTGTTTAGTTCAGCTTCTGTCTTCGTGATGCACACACATACATACTATACCCTCCAGCTGTGGTTCCATGGCCTCCCATGCTGGTTTGTTAGCGCCTCATGGGAGATTAGAGAGACACGAGGGACCTTCAATGAAAGGGTGTACTTTCTCTATTTCTTTGTCCAGTTTAATAGCAGAAAGGTGGAGGAGGGAGAAACTAAACAGACATGAGAAAGAAGAGGGTAAATATAAAAGAAAGATACATATACAATTTTGCTAAGCTTTGAGGGGTGATGATGAAAAAAAATTAGTGGATTAGTGGATTTGTGGTGATGATAGTTTGTTTAATGGTGTGTAACTTTCAAATAATGCATTGTTTTGTACTAAATTACCATGTTTGGCTTTAAGAGAGTATATGTGAAAGAATATAAGACCATGTAGATCATCTTTCAATGTGTGTAAATACAGTGAGGTCCAAAGGTCTGAGACCACTAGTGAAAATGCTTTTGTTTTTCCTAATTTTTTACTTGTTATAATATCAGCAAAACGAATAATAATCTAAAGTAGAGAAAATAACATAAATATATCAGAATATATTTTTTCTCCAAAATGATTAAGATGATCCAAAGAAGCTGTCACTGGGGCGGTACCCTTTCAAAAGGTACACCTTTGTACATAAAGAGTGCATATTAGTACCTCAAAGATACATATTAGAAACTTTTGAAAGGGTACCGTCACAGTGACAGCTTTTGTACCTTTTTTTTTTTTTTTTTCTGAGAGTGTTCAATGGGGAAACCACTGACCGTCTGTACAGAGTCACATGATCAATGTCAATAATTTATTTGATTAGTGAGCTTCATGAATTGCAAACTTTAAACATTTTATATAAACTTTTTAGAATTTTTTCTAAAAGGTTTTTTATTTTCCAATTTAAATGTTTCACTGATTTGCAATGTGGTCTCAGACGTTTGGATCTACTGTAACTGTATATATGTGTGACAGAGAAATGTTTTGACAAAGACAATTATAAGCATTCTCACGAAAGTAAATTATTTCATCCTTCATATAGACATGGAATCGAGAGGTGTGAGCATTTGAGAGAGGAGATCAGCTCTTTGAATGTAAAGATATCAGGGATTATTAGTCCGCTTGATGACAGTATCCTAAGAAAACATTCACAAGCATTCACACCCTGTCAGCAAACTAATCATCTCTTGTGTTTCCTGTTACTGACTCCTCTTTGTTAAGAGAAAATGGTAATAAATCATTCTTACTGTGCACCTCTGATAGATATTAGGTGTCTCAAATATGCAAAATTGCTGGGAAAATGTTGATAAGTGAACATTAACACTAAATCAACTAAAATGTATGTTAAAATTACGAGTATGACACGTACATAAATAAATAAAAAGGAAAAAATAGCAGCAATAGCAAATGATTACTTGTGCATATCTCTTGTATAAAAAAGGAAAGAATAAATAAATAAATAGTCCCACTGATTTATGGGTTTCATTTCTTTTCTTGCTTTGGTAAATGTAAACTGCATTGTTTTTCATAATCATCCTTGTTCCATCTTTCTTATAAATTGTTGCCGTCATGTCTGATCTGAGAGCATTTTACCATATATCAAGTTTTGGCGCTACTAAATGTGATTTTTATAACACTCAGAGTTGCCGTTTGTAGGATCAGTGAGTCTAAAAGATCCTGAAGTGAAGTTTAAAATGGTGTGTTTGTGTGTCAGATAGCGGAGACGTATGCGTTTCTGCCCAGAGAGGCGGTGACCCGTTTCCTGATGAGCTGTGGAGAATGTCAGAAGAGGATGCACATCAGCCCCAGCGGAGCAGAGTTCAAAGGTATCACACCAAATCCACACACAAACATAGACCAATCTAGATTACTTTAGATTTAGTCTAGGTTTATGCCTTTAGGTATTAACATCTGCTTGACTCCAAAGAGCTGACAAGCTAGAATCCATTCATTCCCATATATTTTAAACATATTCATACCCATAATGCTTCATTGGACAGCTCATTGTCTTTGTTAAAATAACCCCCTCTCCTCCCTTTTGTCCCCTGCCCACCCTGTAACGAGCTCCCCCCGTCGCGCCAGCCTGAAGCTAATGAAACCCCCTCTGGCCACACCTCCTCCCACTCGCACACACTCATCCCAACACCCTCTGATTAGGCTGCAGTCACTGGAGTGTCCTGCTAGCCTCCCTACACATGGCAATTAGCCCAATTACAGGCCTTTTAACAAAGAAAATGCCTCTGAAACCAGATTATTTCTACAGAGAGTGAGAGGGGATTGTGGGTGGAATCCATTGGGGGAGGGATTTGATTGGGAGGTTTTCATTGGGATGGAGAATTCAATGAATAAAACTGTTATTTTGGCAAAGATGCGCTCTTAGTTAGTCCGAACCCAGCGGTACGGGTTGCCAATCAGAAGAACTGCCCTCAAATGTCCCGCTCACTGAGATAAACAGAGAGAAAACACCTCCCAGGCCCGAACTGTCAAAGTGTTGTGTCAACGTTGCGGGCTTAGGTTGGGTGTTGCTCATAAAGAGAGCAGCTAATTGGCTTCTTGCCCATGGGGGTGCACAGACCTCCCCCCCTCCCTCTCTCCAGCCGGCCGTATGAAAGTTCAGTGCTGAATTATTCAAAGTAATTAATTACTGTACACTCACTCTGTCTTTAATTGACACTCAGGCTGTGGTTGATATCGGCTCTTTTATCTACATATCTGTTGCTGTTGTACGGCTTAATGTGCATATTATATATAGATACTTAAGAAGTGATATTAGTAGCAACACATGTCAACACATGATTTTTCCTAACTCTGCCATAATTTCTTTAGCTGACAGATGTGTGGCATAATGGTTAAATATAAACTAATTTTTTTTGTTTTTTTTTGTTTACCTCATCGCTTATCGTGAATAAAATACAGCTATTGACCAAGGACAGGAGCTATCAAGGACAGGACAGGAACTAACTGTTTTAAAAGTGATTTTATAATAGAGTCAAATGAAAAACTTTAAAGCACATTTTAAATAATTATATTTTAATAATCTTTTGTTGTGCTTTTAAGTAGTACCCTTATTTTGATGTGTTGACTAACACAATAAAGCACATGTAAAGTACTTGATTACATTATTATCTGTAGTTTAATTTGATATTACATTTAAAAGTAATATATTTTAAATGTACTAAATAGCAACTTCATCATTATAAAGTTTACCATAGTTTACCATGAACGCTAGTACAAACAGCAGTACACTTTAACCATATTTCAAAGATAACAGAATTATGAAATTACATATAAAGATGTACTTAAGTACTACTTAAATGGGTCAAAAGCACATTAAATTGCAGTTAATAAAAATAAAACATGCAAATAAGTGTCCGTTTGCACTTAAGTGTATTCTTTTTAAAGTATATTATTTCCATAGTAAGTACTCTTTTTAAAAATATGCCTAAGTGAACTTCTTTTTCACAAGTGGTATTACCTTCAATAATTTAGACTAGCTTGTTTGTCTTCAGTTTTTTTTTGTTGTATTTCTTTGCTGCCTCACTGATATATGTATATATGTGTATAATATATATATATATATATATATATATACACACACACACACACACACACACATTTTGACAGATTAGTGACCAACCAACAAATATAGCTTCAAAAATCAAAAAAAAATTTTTTTTTTTTGTTGCAGTTCCAGCCTAGGTGAAAAATGTATTGCACAACTTCATCAGCCTGAAAATCATTTTTGTCTTTAACCATTATTATGTTTGTTTTAGTGGTGATCTAGTTCCTGAAGGAATTTTTTTTTTATTTATTTATTTTTTTTATAGTTTGTTGTGGTAAATCCATATGAAATGAGAAAATGAGGTTGATCAATACACAGCAAACAGCTCATCCATTACTGATAGCCTGTGTGTGTGTGTGTATGTGTGCGTGAGATTATCAGCAGGTAATGGGGTTGCTTCATGGCTCTTTTAACTCAAAGCTGATAAAATCCATAAATGAGAAGGATGTTACATGACTAAAAACAGCCTCCACATATACAAAGTCTAAAAGAAATGGTTGAGAACTCTTCACATTGTGTTTTAGACCTTCTTCAGAACACTCAGGAAGACCATAAGTGCAATTTTTTGTGTGAGCGCACTTAAAATTGAGTGGATATGTGTGCATTAATCACACACACACACACACACACACACACACACACACACACACACACACACACACACACACATGAATTAAAAAAACAAATCAGTCATCATTATTGTCACTGTCAGAAGCATTATCATCATGATCTTTCCAAACATTCATGATGATTTTTTCACACAGTAGCATTGGATGAAAAAATATCATCTGTTAGGGGAATTTTTGTGCATTTCTCTATGCCTATTAATGTAGTTTGCATATGGAGTTTTTTATAATTAGGCCTTTGTTTGGATTGTTAATCTGGCAGAGGCAGAAGTGTGACTGCAGAAAACACAGGGGCAGATACTGCCCTCTAGTGACAGATTAGAGAAATAACACTCTTCATATGATTCTCAGGTATAACAACAGAATTATTCACTTTTCCTGTCACGATAATTATGTATAACCTCACTGTTGTAAATCTCTCATGCTCTCTTAGAGAATAACCAACCAACATCTCTGGCGGCCGACCTCATAGACTACAACATGCCCCTCACAACAACATACCTGAAACAAAAGAAACTACAGTGCATGAACAACAACAACGAACAGGTAAAGCATTCTTCTCTAATGTCTCTGTATGTTCACTGACTGACATACAGTCAGTGTGTAGATCTCATTTTAGTCCATCCAGATGGTGCAGAAATCATTGTGGGTGTTGTTTTACTTCATTTTGCATTTATTTATTTTAGAAAATCATATTCAGTATTTTATAGCCTTAAGGAAGATATTTCAGGTACTTTCAGCATGTACACCAGGTAATATGCAGTAATAAGAACTCTGCCACATCTGCCAACCATGGGTGGGGTGGGTGGTTATGAGTTTGTGTGGTGTGGTGTGGTATTTAGAAGGAATGGCAGTTAGTTCTGTTCTAATTAACAAGTTTTCTGAGCAGCTTGCTAATTAGCTGAGGTGTGAGAAAACCGGTGAGGTGCCAATCTAACAAAGAAAGGCAAACCATACTTAGTCACGCACATTTCAGATTGTACACACAAACATGTTTAACTTTAACTCAGCTGTATAGTTTGCTCAGTAGAGCAAAGCTAGCTTAACCAGCAAGACCTCAGTGGTCAAACAGCTTCACCAAAATAACCATGATGGCTAGTTTAGGCTAATTTTTTTTTCAGTTTTTTTGAAAAAAAAAAACTGCTTACACATTTTTAAAACTTTGCCTATTTTTTTTTTTTTTTTTTTCAAAACTTTACACACAAATCCAAGAATTGCACACACAAAATCAAAATGCCTCACATCTCTTGCAAAATGAAGCACCGCATTCAAAATATCACAAACACATCTCAAAAGCAAACATTTGTCTTACGTTGCAAACACCTTTGCCATAATATTCTATTTTTGGATATATCATATACACACAGTTATTCAAAACCAAAGATCTTCTTTCATGAGCTCCTATGTACATTTCTGCACAAGACTGAAAGTAATTGGCAGAAAGATATGGAAAAATTCACAGTAAACACGAAAGCAAGATAGAAAGCAAACTATTTATTTTTTACTGTAAGCATTTGTGGTTGTGAATACAGTATTACACAGTACGAAAGAAAAGAAATACATCAACCATGTGTAGTAGGACAGAAAAAATGGTTGTGTTTGAAAAAGGAAATCAAGATACTTCCTGTTAGATTTTTGTGTTACATAGAGAATTGTGTGTTGTGTTTTGCAAAAAGTGTTTTATGAAATTGAAAACTGAGTCAAAGGCCGAGAATTAGTGTATGGTTTTGCAGATTTGGTGTGTGGCTCTGGTGTTTGAGTGTCATGTTTCAGAAATTGTGTGAACAAGTAAAGATTTTGTGTGTAAGCAGTTAAAAAATAATTGTATTTCATTTTAATGTTCATTTAATGTTAAGTGCTGAAAATGACATAATAAAAATCATGGTTTTTAAACAACATTTGGACATTCTTAGACCAAATATTGATAACAGTGTTATTAAATAACAATTCTTGTTGCCTAACTTCACTTGGCATGGCTATACTGTTCCTTCAGCTAGTCTGGCACACAACCTAGACAACACTAACCACTAACCACTCTCTAAACTGGTTACATTTTTCCTATACTGTGTAGCCAGTGCAAAACAAGACATGCCACAGTTTGATTTCCTTTTATTATAGAATCTACCTGTGCACTGCATTTGTTTGCTTTCAATTTACTGTGAAATTCTTTCAAGAATCTCTAATATAAAATGTCCTAATATAAAACCCCACACTGCTTATAGGAATCTATGTTTTGGATACATACCTTTAGTGTGAGAGGTTTTGTTTTGAGAAAATTGCAGGGAGCAGACAGGATGTGTGTATGTGTGTGTGTGTGTGTGTGTGTGTGTGTGTGTGTGTGTGTGTGTGTGTGTGTGTGTGTGTGTGTGTGAAATGTCCTATTGTAGTCTTGGTTTCAAAAGGGTGTGGCATGAAAAGAGAAGCGGGCAGATGATGAGTTGAAAGCACAAGAAGCACTATAAAAATAGGGTACAGTTCTGTATCCCACTACCTACTATTATGTTAGATAAATAATTATCTTGCATAACATTACCATAGCATGAAATCGAGCTAGTTTTAAACACATGAAAAAACTGTACCTCTTGATTAAAAAAGGGGATTTGTCCCACCTCAACTGTGTCCAACAATTAAAAGTACACAACTATGTCATTTTGACATAATGTGCTAATTTGATCTTGTTTGTGTGTGTGTGTGTATGTATATATATATATATATATATATATATATATATATATATATATATATATATATATATATATATATATATATATATATATATATATATATATATATGTATGTATACGTTTATAAATAGCTACATGTGACATAACTACAATAACTACAAAACAACATTTGGTCCTAAATTAGTTTCAGTTTTGTCTTCTTTGAATTTTATTTCATTTTGATGTTCATTTAATGTTCATCACTAAAAACAATAGTAACCTCATACAAATCAGGTTTATAAATAACATTTAGACATTTGTTTTAGACCAAATATTGATAACAGGGTTGCAAAAATCAAAAACCTCATATTTATTACCTTTCAAAAGTTTGGTGTTGGTTGGTGAAATATTATTAAAATTTAAAGAATCGTTTTCTATCTGTATATATATTTTTTAATATTATTTATTCCTGTGATGTAAAGCTGAATTTTCAGCATCATTACTCCAGTCTTCAGTGTCACATGATCCTTCAGAAATCATTCTAATATGCTGATCTGATGCTCAAGAAACATTTCGTATAATTAAACAGTTGTGCTGCTTATTTTTCTGGAAACCATGAATTTTTATTTATTTATTTATTTTTATTTTTTGAGGATTATTTGATGAATACAAAGTTCAAAAGAACAGCATTTATTTGAAATAGAAATCTCTTGTAATATTACAAATGTCTTTACTGTCACTTTTGATCAATTTAGTGGATCTTTGCTACATAAAAATAGTAGTATCTTGTAAAAAAAAAAAAAAAATCTAACTGATCTCCAACTTTTGAACAGTAGTGTAAGATAAAATATAATTCGACCTCCTAAAGCTAGCGATGATCATTTGAAGGTTAAGCTCCTCTTTTCATTGTTAAATGTCCTATTTTGTACGCTATTTGCAGAAAGTGCCAAGAGGCAGATGGAGAAAAGCAGAGTTCGAGACGGCGACTAAGTGCTGAGATATAGAAATAGCAAAAGAAAAGAGAGAGAAACTCAGAGAGTCATACAAATAAGCAGAATAATTAACAAAGCGGCCCTTGGATGAGTAGGAGCGAGAGCAGAGGATGTGGTGAGGAGGATGGTTGGCTCTGCAGGACGCGTGTGTCCAGCTCAATTCAATAAAGAAGGAAATTAGCAGCATCCTTCCTGCAGGCTGCAGACTCCCGGCTCTCAGAGGGGGGATGGAGGAGATTAAGGAGAGGGGGAATGTTCATTATCGTTTATGGCCTTTTTTCCCCCCATTTGCTGTATCTCCTCTTCAGGAAACTCATTTTGTTCTCTCTCCTCCTTTAGCTCTCTCTCTCTCTCTCTCTGGGGAAAGGTGTGAGATTCTCAAATATTCTTGCAAATGATATAGGCCTACTGTAGTAACACATGATAGAATTTGTTCCATCTACATTCCTACTTTTTCATGCGTTAAATGGATAATCGTTTCTTTTATGTGATAGTCAGTCAGCTTTTCTGAAAAATAGCTGCTGTATTCGTAAGTGTTATGTATTTCGTCCATTGTCACACTGAAAAATTAGTAGTGTCACTACTAAATTTAATATGGAAGAGGTGGCAAGTCCAGCAGTGTGTGTGAATGTGAATGTCACTTGTTCTTATCAATGCTGTATTGTGCCATTTTGTCTGTAGGTGGCAGATTAACCAAGCAATTCATTCTGCTAACTAACAATATACTAGCTGAACAAAGTTGCTGTGTAATGTTTTGCTGGCTTATTTCAGATACACTACAAGAGTCAAATTCAAACATTTTAGTTACCATGACAGACTGTTTTATTCTTTTTGTCACATATTTTCTGTTTTTTTTTTTTTTTTTTTGAGGGCTATTTTTAACCTGTGTTGAAGATTGATATGGGTTTCTATTAGTTGACCTGTGCCTTGTTTTACTCCTCATTATCTTGTGTTTTTGTAGCCCCCTATTTGGTTTAGTTCTTTGTCTGTTCTCATCTGTGTTATGAGGTTTTCTGTCCACCAGTGTATTCTTGGTGTTCCTGAGTGTTTTTCTTTTTCTTTTAAAGGGTAGTTTCATCCATAATTGAAAGTTCTGTCATTAATTACTCACCCTCATGTCATTCCAAACCCGTAAGACTTTTGCTCATCTTCGAAAAACACAAATGAAAATATTTTAATGAAATCTGAGAGATTTCTGTCCCTCCATTGACAGTCAACGCAACTACCATTTTGATGCTTCAAAAAGTTACTAAAGAGATTGTAAAACCAATCCATATGAATCGAGCAGTTTAGTCCACATTTTCTGAAGAGACACAATCGCTTTATATGATGAACAGATTTAATTTTGGCTTTTATGCAAACATTCATCAACGCACACATAATTTACGGAAAAAGGAAGGTTGTTTGCTTGACACATGTGAGAACCAATCAGGTTCATTCTACTGTGTTACGCAGCACTTTTAAGCTTCCGCAAGAATCAATCAGGTTTGTTCTCGCGCGGTTTAAGGTTGAGCTTCTGTTTATGTTCGCTGATCAATGTCTATATGTAAATAAAAGCCTAAATTCAGTATTTTCATCATTTAAAGCGGTCGAGTGTCTTTAGAAAATTTGGACTAAATTGCTCGATTCATATGGATTCATTTTACGATCTCTCTATGAACTTTTTGAAGCATCAAAATGGTAGTTGCGTGGAAGGGATCGATTCTTTCAGATTTCATTTAAAATATATTCATTTGTGTTTCGAAGATGAACATCTTTGGAACGACATGAAGGTGAGTAACTGATGATTTTTTTTTTAATCATTATTATTAATTTTTGGGGCGAACTAACCCTTTAATAAAAATACCGCTGGCAATTATATTCTCTTCTCTCCCTGTGTGAACCAAGCCATGACACACAGTGTAAACTGGCTTAAAAAACAAAGGCTCAAATGTTGTCTTGCTTCGCTGTTGTAAATCTTTTTTCCTAACGTCATTCTAAATATAACGCTGGTGCAGTTTGCATTATGAGCACAAATTGTATTTCCTGAATCCTTTGAATGTATGTGCTTCTCTTGAGGGCTCCATTAGTGACTCTTAAATCAAAGGGTGTGTATATGTGTATGTTCATGCACTTAGATGTGCACTGGGTAATTGAGACAGTAGGCCAGTTACTGTACTGATGTATAGAAAAAGAAAAAAACTTGGCTGATTTCCTTGTTTGTTCTTACTTCAATCATACAGTCTTCATTATGCTGAGACAGTGAGCATATGGAATGAATCTACAATTATTGAGGTCTTTCTTTAGCAAACTCCAAAACAGATTATTTTTATATGAATATGGATTTTCAGCACAAATGTCGCTTTTACAGTAGAGGAAGATGGAGGCAGAAAGAAAAGAGGGAGGGAGGGAATGGGAATTGCTCTAAAGTGTTTTTTTGTGATTCTGTACCTCACTGTACTTATAGCGAGGGTGTGACGTCAGCTCCTGCGGCCCCGCCTCCATCTTCGGGGCTGGTTGCTGGAGAGAGTCGCGCGGAAGGCTCTCGCGACCGCAGCAATATTGTTGCAATATTAAACGGATAGAGAGTGGAGAGGAAAGGGGTTCTGCAACGAGAGCGGATCTGAGAAGAACATTTAAAAAAAAAATTGCGTCCACCAGTGAAGGTAAGGACTTAATTGGGCTGACATGACTTCATTATCTTAAATAGCAGGTTATTATAGATTTCCCCCCAGCAGAAAACGGCGTTTGTTGACTAGAGCTGCAAAGAGCGTATGGGAAGGTCGTTATGCTTATTTATTTCTCTAATTGGCGTTTAATACTGAGGTATGACATCTGTATATTTTAAGTTCAACAGTTAAATCGACATAGACGTTGTTACCATGGCGTTTAACCTGTACAAACACGCGACGCGTTTGCCGGTCAAGTTGAACAGTATATTGATGACGGAATGAAAACGGTTATTTTAACATGTAGGCAACTTACCTTGGCAACAGGATAGCGTCCGTAGATGCTTTAGATTGTTTATCATCAGTCAGCATTTCTGACTGAAGTATTTGTGACTGTCATATGTTGTAAAATATGCGCTTCCTGCACGCTTGATGGATTATTGATAATGCATGCATGGATGCTGACAGCAGCGTGTTTTTACTTTTTTTTTTTTTTTTTTTTGGTTCGTTTTATTTAACGTTAAAGCACGAAGAGTATAAACACAACCTGGCAGAAATATGTGCAGGACAGTCAGTTGGGTCTATTTGAAGTCTTATACTTGGTAAAACAAAAAAACAAACAAACAAACAACAAAAAAAAAACAACAACAACAAAAAAAAAAAACATGTACTACACATAGGATATGAAGCCTATAGAGAAGAACATGAAACTTACATGCTAGTAACATCTGAACTATAAACAACAGAAATGTACGAGACAGAATTGTTGAGGGTCAGACTGTCTGAAATTCTTCATGGATCATGACATTGTTCTAGCTATATGAAAATATAAATTATAGAGTTATGAACTGATTATATAGTATGAAAATGGTGGATGAAGGAAGGGCATCATATGTCATATGAATGGATTTGGCCATTTAACTCAAGTAATCCATTGACAGATCTGGGCAGTTTGCATGATTGAGGTGTATAAATGTTACATATAGTCTAGATATTAAAGTTAGAAGTTAGAAGGGTAAGGACTTTACCAGATAACATTGCTGGAAAGTATGTATGGATAAATTAAGCTGTATTTTTAACATGCTTTTTGCTAAATTTGCTGAATAAACATACACTTATATGGTAACTTTATTAACTTTTAAACTATTCTTAATCTTATTTAATAATATATTTTATTTAAAATGTGCAGCATGTGCTTTGAAGCGTTTTGTTGTGGGTTTTTATCAGGATCTGGCAAAGCTGGTTCTGCAGGCTTACACATGCATGAAGCCCTGAAACCAGATAACAGCTTACTAACTTACAAATATCTAAAAGTGCTTTATGAATCATTAAGATTCATACATTTCAGAGATTTCTGCCTTTGCTTTGCCCTTTACCTTTGCAGACGGCAGTTACCACATAGGTTCAAGTCAGCATAAAAATCAAAATAAAAGTTTTTTTTTTTTTTTTTTTTTTTTTTTTAAATGCTTATTTCTTGCTCCACCTTGGCTGTAATTTTGTGTGAATTAGGTTTTGTGCAATTAATAGACAGCTCAGCAGTTATTCCGGTGTTGTTTCTGTCTCTTCTGCGCCTCTGGCAGGTGTTTTTATAGACTGATGTGTGCGTTTAGGAACTGAAGAAATGTGCCACTGAGTCAAATGCCAAAATTCACTTATCCCTCCATCTTTTTAACCTTTTACAATTCTTACTTTGTGACTCTTTCACTTTTTTAGCATGACACACTACCCAATTTTTTAATATACTCTGTTGCACATTTATTGGGGCTATTTAAACGTCCCTTTCTGGTTACGTTTAATGGCCATGCAAATTAAAAGCAGAGAGGGTTGACAAAGGGTTAAAGGCTTTAAAACGTCCTTTATCATCCTCTGCCTTCTGCCAGAGCTTCACAAGGATAAAGCCTACCAAAATAAAATCACTTTTTTTGACCCCACGTTAGCCTGTCCAGCAGAAGGGAAGCTCCATGAGCCATAATCCCTCCCTGTAGCCAAGCTGTTCGGCAGCGAGGATCTCCCTCGCTCCTTCTCTCCCTCCTCTTCCCCTTTGCGCACTAGCCATCTAAATAGTCATACTCATCCTCTCCCATCCTTTTTTTCCCGCTCCCTTCCGCTTGCACTCCTTGTTTCTCTCCTCCTCTGTCCTTTCTCAGCTCTGGTTCTCTGAGTCTATTGTTCTTTGTATTGTCCCTGTGGTATTCCAGTGACTGTCTCTTTGCTCCTTGGTTCTCTGAGAGGGTCTGTACCATCCTCTGCTCTTCTCCAGCCATTACAAGACGAATCAAAATTCCCATCTGGAGCCCCGAGATGTGCCTCTTTCTCAACGCCACTGTTTCAGTGTTCCACGGGTCTGTATGGCCACTTGTTCTCGCATCACTGCAGATGGGACGTGGCGTATCTTAAAGTCAAAGCACCACCAAATCACCAAGCCCTCTTATTTTTCCATGTCTGATATACAGTACACTACCATTCAAAAGTTTGAGGTCAGTACCAAGAAATGTATACTTCTGCATTAATGCATTAAATTAATCAAAAGTGACAGTAAAGACGTCTGAAATCGCATACTGTTGAGTAGGTACTACTTTGAATTTAAATTTAATTCACGGCCGTTTAAAAAGTACGTTCTATATAGTACAAATGCATGTAGTATGAATGAATTCGGATGTGCTAAATCTGCTATGTTGTTACTGTCACATGACCAACCCGCGTCCATTATGTCCCTTCAAATCCTTCAAATCCTCTCCCATGGCCTCATGGGATAGTAAAGTGTCCATCGTATGCGCACTTCAGAATCTCAACGGAAGTAGTAAGTCATCCGGGTACTTTTCGCATATTGTTTTTCGTGTACTATATAGTAGAGAAGTATTTGATTTCGGACGCAGCGATAATGTTACGAAAGGTTTCCATTTTTAAATAAATACTGTTCTTTTGAACTTTCTATTCATAAAGAAATCCAAAAAAAAAAAAAAATTATCATGGTTTCCACAAAAATATCAAGCAGCACAACTGTTTTCAGAATTGATAATAAGACAATTTTCTTAAGCACAAAATCAGCTTATTGGAATAATATGCATATTAGAAAGGATCATGTGACATTGAAGACTGGCATAAAATTCTACTTTACCATTAATTCAGAAAATAGTTATTTAAATTGTAATCATATTTCATAATATTACTGTTTTTCACAGTATTTTTGATCAAATTTTTGATCAGCCTTGGTGAGCATAAGAGACTTCATTGAAAAACATTTTAAAAAATCTTACCGACCCCAAACTTTTGTATGATTGTGTATGTAGTGACGATTTTTCACTCTCCAAACAATACCTATATTAAATCCTGTCCTAAATGTTTGTTCTTGTTTTATATCCTGTTTCAGAAATATGCTATATTACAGGAATGAAATGGGTTGCAATTGCAAATGACGTTATGTGTCAACTTAAAAGTTTTACCCATATTTTCCCCAGGCTATTTTTGATTTGTCGTAACATTCCGATTGCCCAAGTAGCCGCATCTGGTTTGAGCTTAATTATTTCTGAGCATCTCTGTGCATCTGTGCCACTGAGCAATCTATCACATGCAAATGCCCAAATACAGTATGTTTGTTTAGAATGTTATTGTTGTTCTTTTACAGCCCATGCGAGCGTTGGGCTAACCAATAAGATGCTCTCCTGATGATGGGTCCCCCACTGTGTAATTTCTTGTCTTTTCATGGCTCGTTTCCTCTTGGGCAACATGTGCTTAGACCTGAGGGGGAATCTAGGATGTGACATACAGGCTCCCTGGTGCCCTCTCTGCTTGTCTGTGCTCTCTCGGTGCTTCACTGTATGTAAGACTCATCCAGCAG
Organism: Elopichthys bambusa; assembly: GCA_037101425.1. NCBI lineage: Eukaryota > Metazoa > Chordata > Actinopteri > Cypriniformes > Xenocyprididae > Elopichthys > Elopichthys bambusa. The sequence goes on from CM074451.1 coordinate 8,725,140, forward strand.
AACGTCAGGCCTCTCTTTGGAGCAACCTGTGCTTTACCGTTACTTATCTAAAGTCTGAAAGTGGACCTTAGAGTATCTTCCTTGCTGAAAAGAATGCCTTTCACTCTGGTCCTGGCTAGTTTATGCTGGTGTTGATTAGGGTTGCACGATATACCAGTACTACGGTAGTATCGCGATACTAAAGCTTCAAAATACTGGTGATGCCATTATATTTTTTAAACGGTAGTGTCATTAGTACCGTAAGAAATGTTGTATGTGTGGCAGGTAGCCTACACTAAAACGTTCAATTAAACATACATGCCTGCAAAAACACAAATTGCTGTTGCCTTTCTGCTGTGCCCTGTGTAGTAAATGCTCTGTAGAATTAACGCCTTATTGAGAGTTTCCCAATGCTTCAGTTCATTTTGCAATGAGATTAAGTTGCACTTGCACGTCCTTGTTCCCGCTGCAGTTTATCAGGAGAAAGGGTCTGAAATTATTTAAAAAAAAAACCACAGCTCAAGCATCACTAAATCAACATCATAATATCTTTATATAAGAATGTATTCTCACAGTTTTTCCATTGCTTATTTGACCACTTCTGGAACAGGTAGTAGTTCGTTTCTAGAAACGATTCCATTCATCAATACTTAATCACTTGGCACTCGGTTCTTATCTATCATGCTAATGTGATTTTAACATCATAAATGAATGATACGTTTTACTATACATACTGCTCTACATTTAGATATGCGGGAAAAATGCTCCTAATAGTTCGACATTATGGCACGAGCAAGAGTGCTGTTTTTGTTTCGTTTCTGAATCTGAATGTTTTGAACAAATCGGGCGAATCACTGATTCACTAAGCCATTCAGAAAAAGCAGTCATTTGCTTCATTCCTGAATGAATCAGTCATTTTGAACGAATCGGTTGAAGGATTCAGTGACATCATTAACACTTGCTGTCCCCTACTGTTTCCCATTTAAAAGTAGGCCTAGTATTTCATTTTTCCCCAACATTTCATATTTCTGTATTTAGTCATATTTTTGATACATTAATCTCATAATATTATTTATGTAATTGCAGTGCAAATGCATAAATACCACATCTTAATGTAGCTTCTGTGCTACAGTGCAGTGCTAAGATTAATTTTGTTCACACTGATTTCATTTGATTAGTAACAATAGCCAGTTATTTATTCTATTTATTTATTAATGAAGTATTCAAAGGAAAATCTGGTCTGTTTTTATTTACATCTATGTATTTATGAAAGTTTGGTTCATTTTTTTTAGATTTGAATTATAAATTAACACAATACTGCATGGTATTGCGATACTACTTAGTATCGTGATACTTCAGCTGGTATAGTATTGCAAGACATTTTAATGGTAACGTGACAACCCTAGTGCTGATTTGACTGACTGAATCTACATTGTATGTAGATAAATCTCTGCCTAAAGGTGCGGTCACATTTACCTTTGCGCTGCAAAATTTCACTTGTTCAAAATCCAGTCATGTAAAATAGAAATCCAAGCTGTCAGGAGTTTTGAGTAAGGCAGAAAAATAATCCCCATGTGTATTTCAAATCGGATTCAAGTTGGTCACACAAATTTGCAGCGTTAACCAACAGAAAACTGCTTGACTTATGCAGCGCATTGTTACATTATTGACAATAGACAGTGGTGATTTTGGCAATGTGACCACACTTGTACTCTGACAGTGTTTCCTGCAGTGCTGAATCTACAGCATCACAGCTCTAGAAATAATGTTTTAGTTAAGTTTTAAGCTTGCAGTCTGAATTGCATGTGATGAGAATGTGATTTCTTTACGTTGGCCAATACTGAGCCGTCGTTCGGACGTACAAAACGGAAGCGCTGCACTGTGTTTACAACGTGAACAGCATAGGAGAATGACTGGAAAGAGAAGAAACTGTTGAATAAAATGTTTTTTAATAGTTTTAGTTAACTTTAGCTACACTATACTTTAACGAATTTATGACTTGTGCTATATGACAATATGAAGAATAAAGATTTACTTAAAGCGTTACTTTAAAAAAATTGTTCAGTGTTTTTTGTTTAAAAAAAAATAGATAAAAGTATAATACAGTTGTGTATAGCAAGTTATGGTCATTTAATTGATGGTTCCTCAAAAAGTACTAATAAATATTAATGGAGTCATTAGGTGGAGTTAGAATTGTATAAAATCGTAAAATTCCCATCCCTAACCAGCAATGTTGGTGTAATTTTTAATCTGTACTTTATTTGTGGGATTTGTGCTTTGTGGAGGAGGGAAAGGGGTTAATCGTCAAGATAGATTTGTGACTGACTGGATTAGAGGGGAATAGCAGTAGTGGGACCTACAGTAATCTGTGTGTCTGTTGAATGCTGGGTTTGACTTCATAAGGCTTGTTGTGTCATCTGCTCTCAAATTCTGTTGAGTTGCTGCTTGCTCCCTACAAATCAGGCTGTGAAATGGGAAATCTTGATCATCATCCTTTTTTCTTTCGGTTCTTCCTCTAAATATTTCCTCTAAACACTGCTCATGCTGAACATGTCTTTTGTCCCTGAAAGACTAAATTGATCATGCCCCTTTTGTTCATGCTTACAAAAAGGCTAGAACACTGCAGACAGAGATGATGGGATCAGTAGCAGAGGTTGTTTATAGACAATAGTGGTCGGCTGCAGAAGCCGCATTGGGAAGACATCAATTGGTCAGTGCGTACAGAAAGAGCGGGCTGAGATAGGTTGCAGAGGTCACAAACATGCACAGCTATGCCAGTTGTCTCTGCTGACCTGGATAAAGCCATTGCTCCAAGGTATATCTTACAGGAAGTGAGGTCATCTCATATATCAGTATTCCTCGAGTGGCATTTTTTTGCAGTGTAATCTGGTTTATATATACACCACCATTTCTATATGGTCCTGATGGTCAGTTTAACTGTGCGAGAGGATATCAGGACATCTATGTGAGTATATTCTTATTTCACTTCACACAAACAGCTGTGTAATTCTATGTGCTGGTCCTTGACAGATATTTTCCACCCATAAAAGATGATAAAACAAGCCTTTATTGTCAACATTTGTCAAGAAATGGCTCCCTTTAAAATTCCAGCAGAGATGCATGTCTCATAGAGAAAAACACATCTATGCCAAAGGGGGAAAAAAAAAGAATTTGTCTTTGTCTTATCTCAGCAGGAGTAAGTATCAAAGGCTTATGTGCTTCACAGGAACGTGAGACACTTCATTGAGTAGAAAAAGCCAGAATGTTTGTTTAATGACTCCACTGAAGTTCTGCTTTTAAAAAAACACCCTTTTTTTCTGACTGCAATATCAGACAATAACTAACAATGGGCATTTTTTTTCAATTCATTTTGAGTACTGATAGTTCTCAAAAACGAGTACTGGCCCGTGACCGTAGACACACACTGCTATGAATGCCCGTGTGGCCGTGCGCATTTTACTTTCACTTTCAAATTAGCGATTTTCATCAAAGTGATTCAGGCATCACTGCTGCTTTCAAATATAGTTTCACTTTATTTCGCCGGTCTGGATGGCATGCAGTTCTCACGCTAACCAATCAGACCTCAGGAACCTCCCAAAATGCTGCAATAACCATTCAGAATAAAAGAAAAATATTTTTGAAAGTCATGGCAATTATCGTTTTCATGACTGATTGTATCTGAGTACTCGTACTCGTGCACACCCCTAACAAGAACTCAAAAATCTTCTCAGGAATTGCTGTCATACTGTAGAATATCTGTTAAACAAGTATCTGCAATGTGAAGAAATGGACAAAAATGTTTTAAATGTCAATGAAGTTTCACAATTATCAATACTTCAGCAAAAACTAATACTAGGTTAATGTAAGTAAAAAGTCCTCAAAACAGCTACAGAAGACAATAAACAGTCAACAATTAAATAAGAACAAATAAACTAATTACAAACAAAGCAGACAAAAAAACAAAACAAAAAAAAAACACAAAAAAAACAGAACAAATACAAATGAAATAAACAGTGCTTCAGAAGTGGTAACTATCAAATTTCCAATAGCAAGTGAAGGCAGCAATACACACACGCACTATCTCAGTGTACACTTAAGACATAACAGACTGCAATTACGAGGATACTTACCAAAACGGCATTTCGATATATTTGTGTTGGCTATTTGATTGTTTAGGCACGTATCTGAAGCCCTCTGCTTATGCGCGTTCCACACTCCGTCTCGGAGCCGCCTAGGGAACACAACCATTTTGTGGCTTAATGCGCTTTTAATAGCACTGTTTATGTTTAATATCAAGCATGTCCCGAAGTTTAGCAACAGTAGACTGCATTTTACATCCATCTCTTATTCGGCTGATTTGGATGTTATGTTTGGGTTAGTGAGGAATAAAAGCGCACCACTGTGAAGGAAAGAAATGTGTGCTGAACGGATTGCAGCAGCGGTACAGTAATCGTTTTACCTCGATTATCTTATTTTCATAATCGTTGGAAGCCAAAATCGAAATTGAAATCGAAAATACGATTAATTGCACAGTCCTAGAAGAAATTATGCGTTTGGATCAGCTCTGATTCAGGAAGCAGGTGCAATCTTGAATCAGTATTAATCTGCGATGCCTACTGATAAATGTTCATATAATTTAGTGAAATGTTATTTGTTTGTTGTGATTAAAATCTTTAAAAAAAAATGTAAACGTTTAAAATGTATGCAAGTATAAGGAAAATATGTAATACTCTGGATACTGTATCTGGCCACCATTCATTTAAAGTGAAGTACAGAAGTAAATTAAAAAGCAATTTAACATGTATTTAATTAATTAAAAAATGGAATATAATGCACAAGTCATGAGAACTACTTTTATGGTGTTTAAGCTCGACAGTCCCAGTCCTCATTTACTTTCATTGTATTGAAAGGAGGGGCCATATATTCTTTTTGTATTCCACAGAACAAAGAAAGTGAATATAACAAACAACATATTTTAAACATTGAAGAAATGACACACTTCACCTTTAAAGCATGTTAAGACCTCTATGACGGATATGAGTGATGCCTCTGAGAGACACTCTTGTCTCTTTCCTCTTTTTGGCTTTTGTTCTGGGTTTTGTATAGAATAATGGGCAGGGGTGGTAACTGAGCGTGCAGATTTGGTTGCGTTGCTCTTCAGAGAGGAAAAGAGGGGCATCTTCAGGCAGAAATAGCTCCCCTCCCCTCGCCCCTGGATCAATGAAGGTCCAGTCAGAATCATTGATCATAGCCCGTCTTCATGTAACAGAATGCTTTATGTTTTTTAGCCTGTGGCTGACACTGGGGTGTAATATCACAAACAGACACTGATATCAAACTGTCTGTTTGTCCTTACAGTGATTCGATCACATCCGTACCCACATTTTTTTTTTTTTTAAATCTATAGCATTTACTTTATATCATGCTTGGGATGCGATATCACCATGTGTGTTTTGGCATGATTATGTATGTATATTACCTTATGTGTCAGTGCTAGTTTTTTCCCTTTTCATGGCCGGTTTTCCTACCCAATCAATATTCTGCAGTGGAAGCTCATGGTCTGCAAGATGTTAATCCTCATCGGACCTCACAATGTGTGTTTTTGTGTGTGAGTGTTTGAGGGTGAATGGTTATGTGTTTAAGTGTGCAGGCTTACATGCCTTAGTAGAGTAATGGCATTATTATCAATACGCTCACCTTTCTGTGTTGAAATGATACAGTGTGCTTTCTTAGGAAGCTATTGATCCCAGTGGACGGAGGGAAGGCGGTCAAAGACAGTAAGCTCATGTAACATGCTCAGACATCTGTTGGACGTGAGAAATAAAGGATTTGACGTGACAGACAGCTGTCAGTGTTCATGCTGGGGCCCACAAAGATCTTGTGACCTTGTGTGTGGTGGATGTGTGAGAAATTTGCTCCTGAGCTGAATGTGGCGTCATGATTTGAGTTCCTGTCTGTGTCATAACACTTCCTGTTGCTAACTGCTAAAAAAAAATGGAAATAGTTATTTTAAGTTACAAGATTGAATTTTTATTATTATGATTATTTTAAGACTTTTATAGAGTTAGTTCACCCAAAAATGAAAATTCTGTCATTAATTACTCACCCTCATGTCATTCCACACCTGTAAGACCTTCGTTCATCTTCAGAACACAAATTAAAATATTTTTGATAAAATTCGATGGCTCAGTGAGGCCTGCATTGCCAGCAAGATAATTAACACTTTCAAATGCCCGGAAAGGCAAAAGACATATTTAAAACAGTTCATGTGACTACAGTGGTTCAACCTTAATGTTACGAAGCGACAAGAATACTTTTTGTGCGCCAAAAAAACAAAAAACTACTTTCTTCAACAATATCTAGAGATGGGCGATTTCAAAACACTGCTTCATGAAGCTTTACAAATCTTTTGTTTCGAATCAGTTGTTCGGGGCGTGTATCAAACTGCCTTGAATCAATTCTGAGCTTAGAAATTTAACAGCAGATGGCACTGTGTACTTCAGCCGTATTCTGCTTGCTTCCAGTTCCTTACACACACCACTTGAACCTTTTATAAAATAATCATTCATAAAGTTCAAAAAGGTTGAAGCAAATTACAAGGGTGTTTGCAGTGGGCTGTTTACATTAAGCTCGCGTCAAAAACATTCTGAGGTGCAAGTACATTCTCAGACTCAGCTGAAAGCACGAGTGCTCTTCTTCACGAGTGCTCTTCTTTGTGAGCATTTGAGCGTGCGGTTAAAAACTAGCCTAGAGCACCATCTGCTGTTAAAAACTAAGCTCAGAATCGATTCAAGAGAGAGTCACGATGCGTTCGGAAAAATCTCAGAATCAATTCACAAATCAAAATGAATTGAATTTTTTTTTTGTCCCAGCCCTAATTATTATTATTATTATTATTATTTTATTACAACTCACATAAATGTCTGTCCAAAATGTACATCACATTATTTTTTTTTAAAGAATTATTATATTATTTTTTAGAACACATTACAGTCCAGGCTAAAAATGAATGTCTGTTTTTTTTTTTCTTTTTTTTTTTTTTTCTGTCTAAATCAGTTTCAGTAATGCAGATCTTGATCAGTTTCCATGGCAGCACATATATATATATATATATATATATATATATATATATAATATATACACACACATATATGCTTAGCATTCCTTTTTTATTTATTTATTTTTTAAGTCTTTAAATTTATTTCTTTATGCATTTGGAGCCATGTCGCTGTCCTTGCCATGCTAAATTAGAAAGATGGAAAAAGGAGGGGAACTAATTGCAGATTGAATAAGACGAGACGCTGAGAGCTATCACTTGTTCCAGACGCAGATGCAAAACAATCACATAGTCACATAACCAATCATTTATGCTCAGGAAATACCATGACCACCTCACTCTTTTGTTGATGCTGCATTCACTGTTTTCTACTGCTGAATGATTCAATGTGAAAAGGTGCTGTGAAAAGTCTAAAACCCGGTTATATCAATATTAAAGGCATTTTGTGAGAGTTTCATTGATTTTTTTTTTTTTTACAGTATCTGCGATGCAAATGGAGTTTATCAGGTTAATTGTTTTGGACTTGCCAACATAAACCCAAGGGTTGCACAGCATTGTGCTTCTCACAAGGACACCAGCAGCCGGCTTTCTGATAGGAGAAGGAAAGGTTGAAGAGTCGGACAGGAAGGGTTGGCTTGCTAACTGGATTAGCTTTAAATGGCCTTGGTACCAAAAAGCCTCCCCATAACCCAGCCTAGAAGATCCTCATCTCTTAACGCAGGCGGAAGGGGCCAATCTCCTTACAAAAGCTTTTTTTTACAAGCTCAGGAAGGCAAATGTTGCCCCAGCGTTCTCATGCTTTAAGCTGTCTCGGAGAAATACATTCATTTGTATTCATATTTTAGTGCCTCTGTGCTTGACAAAACAGCACGGCGTGCCTCAGAAGGTAGGCATCAATCATTGAAGGTACATTAGGCATACAATATGCTGTCTGTTTTTTTGTTTGTTTTTCCCCAACACCTTATTTTGAACTTCAGACCTGAAGGCACTTCAGAAAGAATGCCCAGGTAGTCCGACTCCCCTCGGCATGCTATTAAAAATAGACTCGCTCCTGAAGTTAATGATTTTTTAAAGACTTTACCCCCTTCACGTCTTAATTTAGACAATTTACAGCTCAGTATACAGCAGGGCAGCTAACAGGCTAACCCTGCTAATAAAGTCACTCTACAAATGTCCACACTCCTGGCTCGGAGGTTCAAGCCGCGTGAACGTAAATCAGTTAAAGCGATAAAAGGCTCCTTTCATTCTCACCCACCCAAAAGCGTATCATTATGAAAGCAAAGTTAATCAACTAAATGAAAAAGCGAGATGGGACAAAGGTAACGCCCAGCCCTGGCTGAGAAGAGACCGTCTCCCAAGGACGTCTGCTCTTTGTGTTTTGTGTACGCACACACAGCTCTCAGACAAAAGAAACCCTGAAACACACGTGCACAGCCCACAGAGCCACTTAAACCCTCCATAAATGAAAGAAACCAGGTGATTGGACTCGTTTCTGTCAGTTATTCTCATTAAAGACACGGAGGAGCCAGGATGTTTCATGAAGGGGGAAAATGCCAGGCTGTCCCTGCTCTCTTTATCTGCGTAGACAGCAATTTGTCAGAGAGAGAGAGGGAGAGAATGTCACCTGCATGCAGATGAGAGGAGGCCTTAAGCATGATCATTAATAAACAATAAAAACTAATAAAAGACCATCAGAATTGAGCCGTAGGGGTGCGGGGAGATGGAGTTGGAAAGATTCGGCCGCTGATGACCTGCATTGTCCTAAATTGGATTATCCGTGCGGCGCTGATCGCGGGCTTGAAGTGGTTAAATGCGATTTTACAAGATTATAATTGAAAAGGAGTTAAATGTCAGATTAATAGAGGCTCCTGTTTGATGTCCTATTGGAAGATGATTAAGGAGGTGCTGGATTGTCCATTCTGTGACTTCAGCTAGGGAATGAAAATGCGGCAGAATACATTACGCAGAGTTTGGGGGGTGGGACGGGTGTGCAATCCTCTTTGTTGTCTTCTTGGTGGTTTGAACCAGCGTGTTTCCTTGTGACCTTAAAAGGGTGTCTCTGACCCCTCCCTCTGCTGTCTGTTTCTATTAGCTGACCCTGCTGACTTCTGCTGACCCCTGGGCATCATTCTTGATCTCTGGGGGCACATTTATACACATACACATGTATCTGATTGCTGTATTTGTTTGATGTATTATTCAAATGTTGATTATTGAAGTCAGTTCAGGGCTCAACAATAAGGATGGCCTGTTGGCCCTGGGTCAGTGGGAGAGTTTCGGGCTGGTCGACAACACTGACAATCACTTGACGAAGAGCAATCACTTGTCCTTTCAGGCCAGTGCTGCGCTGCCACTGAAAATCATTTGTTGATCTTGCACATCCATTTTTATGGGCCCCAACTTTTTTTTTTTTTTTTTTTAAAGTTGTGAATTATTTTGTAGTTTTGTGAAGAAAAAAAAAATGTAACTGAACTTTAATATATATTGCTATAATTGTGTATATGTATACTACCATTCAAAAGGTTTTAGTCAGTAAGATTTAAAAAAAAAAAGAAGTCTCTTATGCTTATTAATGCTACATTTATTTGATAAAAAATACAGTAAAAACAGTAATATTGTGGAATATTATTACAGTTTAAAATAATGTTTTCTTTTTGAATAAATGTAATTTATTCCTTTCAGCAGCATTACTCCAGTCTTCAGTGTCACACGATCCTTCAGAATTAATTCTAATAGGCTGATTTGCTGTTCTAGAAACATTTCTTATTATTATCAATGTTGAAAACAGCTCTGCTGCTTAATATTTTTTAATATTGGAATTGGAATATTAAAGGGTTAGTTTACCCAAAAATGAAAATTATCCCATAATTTACTTAGCCTCAAGCCATCTTTGGTGTATATGACTTTATTCTTTCAGTCAAACACAATCGTAGTTATATTAAAAATATTCTGTCTGTTTCAAGCTTTATAATGGTTTTAAATAGTAACTGTGATTTTTAAAGCCCAAAAAAGCATATCCATTCATCATAAAAGTAATCCATATTGGTCCAGGGGGTTCATAAAGGCCTTAAGTGAAGCAATGTGTTTTTGTAAGAAAAATATCCATATTTATAGCTTTATAAACTAGAATCACTGGCTTCCATACGCAAGTCGATTCTGGCGGAAGAGTGAACTTTGACCCGACGCATGAAGTGTGGACGAATGCGGAAGTGCAGAAGATAGAGCAAAACAAAATACTGGTCATGAATTAGAAGTCTGAAAAGAAAATTTTAAAAGAGAAATGTCTGAGGAGCTTGAGTTTGTTGACCAGCCCGATTTGTTTGAACCGCGGGAGGCGTCTACATCCTACGCCGGAACTCAACTCTCTATGTGATCGTTACCGGAAGCTAATGAATACAGTTTATAAAGTTGTAATTATGGGTATTTTTTTTTTACAAAAACACTTTGCTTCGCTTCAGAAAGCCTTTATTAACCCCCCAGAGCTGTATGGATTACTTTTATGATGGATGGATGTGCTTTTTTGGGCTTCAAAATCACGGTTACTATTCACTCCCATTATAAAGCTTGGAAGAGTCAAGATATTTTTTAATATAACTCTGATTGTGTTTGACTGAAAGAAGAAAGTCATATACACCTAAGATGGCTTGAGGGCGAGTAAATCATGAGGTAATTTTCATTTTTGGGTGAACTAACCCTGGAATGGAAATGGAAACCATGTTCATTTTTTTGAGGATTCCTAATTCATAGAATTTTTAATAGAACTCATTTGTAATGTTATAAATGTCTTTACTAAAGCTTTTTTTTTTTTATTTATTTTTTTTATTTAATGCGTGAATGCTGAATAAATGTACTAATCCACTAGTAAGACAATATAGAAGTGTTTAGTAAGACAATATAGAAGTGGCTTGCTTTGAAGTCATCTTTGCACATTAAACTGTATTTTAACAGTAAAAACTCCTTTAAGGGAACAGCAGGAAAGGAGAGAGCGGGAGAGTTTCTCCCATCAATAATGAACTGCAAATTTGCATGCAAGCACTTTAACCAATCAGAGCTGGTCGTGGGAAGTATTGTGTGATTGGCAGCTCTGGGGGGGGGAATGTGTCTGTTTAAACAGAGGTCGTGCCGTGCGGCAGGGTGGCAGGGTTCCCCTTCAACAACAGGCATGAGCAGATGGGTCCTCACCCGCTGTCCCTGGGGCGGCTTTTACTTTCGCCTGTCTAATAAATCATCCTCTTCCATCCAGCACATTATGCACAGGTATTTCATTGCTTTACAAACCTGGCACAGTGTGTAGGTCCGATTGAGCCAGTTTGAGATGTTTGTGTAGATATTAGATAATGAACACATGTTTCAGACTATAACTACCGAATGGAACAGCTCTTGAGATTATTTAGAGACATTCATTTGAGGATATAGGTTGTTATGTAATTAAAATGGGATGATGGCTGTCCTCCAGAGGTGGAAGGCCTCGACATGATTCTGTCAAACTGAACAGGTTTCTCAAATTGAGGAGCAATTTAATAAGTCAAGGGAACAGATTAAGTATAATAGCCATCATTACATAGTCATTATGTTTACAACAATACATTTGTGAAATTTAAGATGATTTCTGCATCTTTTCTTTTTGGCCTTATAATTTTTTTTCAAATTGTGAATAGGACAAGTTTAACCTTGTTTGAGGTGTTCTCTCAAAAAAAACAAATGTGTTTTTTTTTTTATTCACTTTAACATTACAAATGTACTTGAGAAGTATCATCCAAACACTCATGTTGAAAAAATGTTGCTGTCAAATGTGCCGAAAAACAGAATGCTATGATTTATTTGATTCATATATTTATACAGGCATCCTCACCACCAGTTCAGTCCTGCTGTGAGTTTAATATATTGAATGGAGAAAATGGATTTATTCAGGAAAACAATCATTCATTTGAAGAAACTTGTTATAAAAACAGGACGAATTGCTCAGTGATGGAACACATAGTTAATTTTTCAGAAATAGATAAACAGACTGGAAAAATATATCATTTTGAGCTTGCTATTTTTGAGTTAAGTTTTTAATAATAATAATAATAATAATACATTTCTCTAAGAATAAGCACTTTTTTTTTTTTTTACATGAATGACACTTCAAATCATGCATTATTTTCTAGGAGAGGTATGCTGTTACTTTAAGTGATAGTAGACTTTTGCCTGGGGCATGCTAAATCTTTTTTCTTTCCATTTTTACAATAAAATACAATAAAAACACTAATACTGTGAAATATTATTACAATTTAAAATAACTGTTTTCTATTTGAATATATTGTAAAATGTAATTTATTCCTGTGATGGTAAAGCTGAATTCCCAGCATTATTACTCCAGTCTTCAGTGTCACATGATCCTTCAGAAATCATTGTAATATATTTATGTGCTGTTAACAGTTGTGCTGCTTGATATTTTTGTCATCATGTCCATGATAGGAATAGTGTGAATATGTCTGCTTTTAAAATATCAGTTTATTTGAGATGCATACCTTGGAAAATGTTTCACAGATTTTATTTACAGACATTTCAGTGCATGTTTGTCAGCGGATAAATCGTGTATTTATGTAGCCTTATATATCGCGGTGCAAACCATTATTCACACATGTGAATCAAATATTTTCTAATACATATTCCTTTAATTACAAAATGATTCATGTTCATTGATTTGATTTTCAAAGTGGATGCACAAAGGCAAAAAACCTGAATGACTTGACTGAATCAGGTTTTAGGGAGGTCAGAATGTGAATTTTTCAGCAATAAACTGTGTTTTTCACCATGTTCATGCCTTCAGTAGAATAGATATACTGAAGCAGTACACTATACTCTCTTTTTCAACATTTCTATGTATTCATGCTTGTCTGCACTGTGCTTTGGGGCCCAGTCATAATTTTGGTGGTCCCGGTGGGCCACTGCGCCTGCGTGTGTGTGTGTGTGTATGAGTGATGTTGTCACTCAGCAGGGGGTGACTGCTCTCTCTGACAGCCCTCCTCATGGGCCTGTTTGCCTGCCAACATCACGGCCCAATCTGACTTTCACATCTATTCTAGTTTTGCACACATGCACAGACGTGGCGCCGATATGAGCAATCTCGCCTCAGCTGTTGGACTGACATCTCTCTGGCTCTCTCTCCGCAGGATGAGTGTTCAGTGAGTAGTGAGGAGTTTGATATGAGTGACCCCACATGGATATCAGCTGAACGTCACACCGCACTGTCTGACCTGAACCACCCCTCCAGCGCAGATAGGATGCACAGCCCACAAAACACACACAAGGAAGAGGACGGTAAGAGTCACTGTATGCTCATCTGTGGGCTTAATAAAGGGTTTGACCCCTCTGATTACTCTGGAGTCTCAATTGAGTTGCATTTGTGCATGTCTTCAGCATAAAAAGTCACTTTATCAGTATTTTTCTCTTGTTTTCCAGTAATCAAATCTAAACATTATTGAAGAGGGATACACAATTTTTTCTTGATTTCAAGAATGTACCTTGGGAAAATGTATAAATAAAAGTAAGACTGATGATTCATAAATGCATACATTTAGTGAGATCTAGTGAGGTTTTTCCATATAAAAAAAGCATCATAATGTAGAATAGTTAAAAATAGTTATAGATTATATGAATATATTTAGAAACATAATTTATTTTTGTGTTGTCAAAGCTGAATTTTAAGCAACAATAAATCATCAGTCATTCAAATTAGGGATGCACCAATATGAACATTTTGGCCGATACCGATAACCAATAATTATTTATATTTAAAAAGCCAATAAATGATAAATTCAAAAAAAAATCTAAATCCAGATTTTTATAAAATTTTTGAGAGCCTGATTACAAAAAGGTCTCACAATTAAAAGCCATGTCCAAAGCACACAATTATAATGTTTCCATTATAATTTTATGTAGCCTGTATGACAGACATGTTGAACTTAACAAAATTTCCCTTTTGAAGTTTATTTGATTTATTTGATATAACATCATAAATGTCTTTAACTTTTGATCAATTGAAATGCATCCTTGCAGAATAAGTGTTAATTTCCTTAAAATAATCTTAGTAATACTAATGGTAGTGTATATTAAAATATAAAATACGAATAAAAATTCATAATATATTTTTTCAAAACAAGTTTTAATATTTTATATATTTTTGCTTCTGCTTATAGATTATTTAGATAAGGATGCTTAGATGTTTCTGAAAACAAGACAAAAATACTGATATGTTTTTGGCAGTGGTGTTGTGAGATTGTGTTTGTAAGTAGATGAAGCTGTTCTTTTACACACATGCTGTTTGAGAGCGCTGGAATGGCCAGAATGAGGCGAGAAGAGATGTAGGAATTGATTGCGATCGAGTGGCCTCCTCCCTGCTGCTTTCAAGAAAAGAGAGGGATCTGGACAAAGAGAAAAATGTATAGACAAATGGAGATAAGGAGAAAAAGAGCGATGGAAAGCGAGAGCTCTGAAGATATAGAGTGGTGTGGATGTGTCTTTTGGATGGTTAAAGGACTAGTTCAGCCTGAAATTCATTCATCCTTTGTCATTTACTCACACTGACAAACCTGTAAGCCTGTATAAACAAAAGGAGATTTTCAGGGTACTGTTCTGGGGTGCGTTTCCCAAAAGCATTGTTAGCCAACTAACATCGCAAGTTCCGTCTTTACTAACATAGTTCAACGATTTGGTGTTTCCCGAAACCATCGTTCAAACGAACATTCACAAACTGCATCGCAAACTTGTGTGGTTGGAACGACAGGTCTCGAGCTGTGGTTAGAAGCATAGTTTCTTTATGACATGTGAATTTACTAAATCATTATCTTGAGCAAAATAAGCAGGCTGACATTAAGTACAATGTATATCTTTTATTTCGAATATATACAAATGTCATTTACATATTTTAGTTTGTCAAGAGATTTTAAGCACCGTTTTTGAAGAGTGCGCATGTGCGTACGTGCTCTGGTAGGTAAGAACGAGCCTGTTATCGAATCTGGAAATAAAGCAAAATAACTGAGAAAATGGGAATTAGTCCTCAGATGCCATGTCCATAATTTATAGCAAAAAATCTAGCATTAATTCGATCTCAAACAGATTCATTTATTACTCCACCAACTGCATGACATCATTGAACAACGTGGCTGAACGACAGGTTTGCGACAGGTTGGAAACAGTCGTGACTAGCTAGTTCAACGATAGTAGTGAAGCTGCGAGTTACGTTGCTGTACAGGAAACGCACCCCTGGTCTTTATTTTTCCATGCATTTCCAATTAATAGTTACAGGAGCTTCATTATTGACCAAAAATACCCATATCTGCCAAATGTCCTTGGCACGTTCATGTCAGAAGTAGCGATGTTAGTCTGATTTATGAACAGTGTCTTCTTTTGAATCACATCTTTTCAGTGTATCAGTTGATTTGGGTCACAAAAACTATTGTGAATCGATTTGATTATTGGATTTATCAGTGAATAACAACTTAAAAATTTGCCCTGTTGTCGTATGGCTTCCAAAAAAAATAAAAAAAAGCAAATTAAAGTAATTTATTTGACTCATGTGACTCTTCTGAAGCATGAAAGCTTTAGTCCTAATTAAGCCTGAGTAAATGACAAATTTTCATTTTTGGGTGAGCTACTGGAAGGGTCAGGGGAAGTTTCTTCAGGTCTTTAAGGTCAGTGGTTTCTTGCTACATTTTCCAGCAGTCTGTGGGTGACATTAGCGACCCACAAAGCACTGCATTTAGATAATGATGGTGAAGCAGAGAGCATTTTTTTTCTTCCCTTTCTTCCTGTCTCTCTCTCTCTCTGTATGGTGAAAGTATAGCTGTAATCTTTTTGTATTGAAGGCAATCTGAAATCTTCAATACAGAAAGCACAGCAAAATCACATACTGTATTTTTCTTTTTAGATACTTAAGATAAACATATAGGCTGCATACAGACGCGAACACTCGGTAAAGAATATCAGCTACTGAATCACAAACTGAACCAGTGACTGTACCCTCCCAGTATTCACCTTTTCTTGCTCCTTCAGCCATGACAAGTGATGAAAAGTGTTCAACTTTTTGCAAGTTTTTTTCTTTTTTAATGGACCGGTTTTTTCATTTCCGGTTTTCTCAGAAGCGGAAGTCGTCATAGTTGGGTGATCTTCTATAGTGGTGAACGGGAGATGACAGCAAATAGAATTTTTATCTTCCCGTTTGCTCCAGTAGCAAAAGAAAAAAATACATGATAGCATTTCCATGACTTTCCAAACGAGTGAAAGAATGTAGAGAGATTGAATACAGTAGTCAGAAGAGAGAATGATGTGAAATTTACTGTCACTTCCTTAGCTGTTATATTAGAAACACTTTCGCAGCAGTGTTAATTAAGTTTTTTGCATTTTACTTCCAAGGTAATATAACACAAAGCATATAGCATTATAAATGTATTTTAAATTTTGTAAAAATGAAATATTCTACTAGATTTGTCATCTGAAAGGTGTTGTGACTTCCAAAGCGACTTATTGTAATTAATGTCAAGAGAACAAAACACACATTTGGATTCATGCCAATTGAGAGAGGAATGTGTATTTGTGTAGATTTTTTTGTATAGCGCAATTACTCACACACCAGTAATTTCAGTTTTGCTTTTAATACATTTGTTTTTAGACTTGGCTTTGTATGATATATGTTTTTTAGAATGTATGTTTGTTTTTTACTTTATTTTTACTTTTATTTTTACTATATTTTTCATTCTCGTTTTGTTCTGAATACCATTCATTTTTATAAGATTTCTTGTGGAGTGCAGGGGAATGAAATGTTTGTAAAACTTATCAGTCTTGTGCAACTTATTTTCCAGAAAATATAATAATGAATTTTTTCCCCACTTTGGTTTGTCTTTTTACGTGGCGGTCAGAATGTGCGATTTCTGACCAGAATGAGCTGGAATGTAGACTTGATGGTATATGGCAACTACTAAATTGCTAAATCAGTTTTTGTGCAAGAAACCTGTTATGAATACTGTATGGTTCCCTGCAACAGCCTTGCTTTAAATTCTAAGGATATCCATGGCTTTTCCTACACCTTCTTGTAGCTCATGGAGGTGTAAGCATGAAGTTATAAAATGTATAACTTGAAATCTCTGTAAGTTGCTTTGGATAAAAGCATCTGACACATTCACAGCTGTCGAGCAGGGGCAGTGCCGCTGTCCTCTAGAGTTTCTCTCATGGAGGCCAGGCGTGGGCAAAGAACTCTCTGAGGGCCATCAGCTGAGAAAGACCCCCTGAACCCCTCTATCAGCAGGACTCTGACAAGAATGTATAGAGATGATGATGATGATGATGATGATGATGATGGAGGAAGAGAGATGGAAAAAGAGATAAAAGAGAAAAAAAGAGGGAGGTCAGGTAATCAAGACTGCTCTCTCTGACTGATTAGAGTTGCTCTTGAAAGTGAAATGTTCTGCCACAAAGAATAACCTTCATCACCTCAGGCTGATTTCAGATTGCCTGAACATGAGGGGAGACAGGCAAATGTGATCCTATATACAGTATTTGCAGAAAGTTTCTTCTTTGAGGTATTGGGTGTAGTCCTTGTACTCGTTTGACCTCTTGTAAATGTTAATCATTGTCTAAATGCATAATTACTCATGCTGTTAATCTCAACCCAGCTTGTTGGTCTTAACCTGTGGACTGAAAAAAGTTGTATAGTACTTTTGTTCTCTTGGATTGAAGTAACATGTTGATTGTAGTGGCTTCAAAAGGAGTTTTGCATATTTTCAAACCATTGCTGGTGCGTTCTATTCATTTAAACAGGAAAAGTGAGTCTGTGAAGTGGTATTTTTCATTTAGATGTTGGTCTTCACTAGATTGTTTGGCTTTACTTAGTATGTTCATATAGTAAATGACATAACCTGCAGGTGTTACTGCTTTTTGATTTGTGCATTGGTGTTTGTTTAGCATGTGGTTTGTGTGCGTGCAGTGTCGGTCTTGACGCTGTGGCTCCCATTGGCTGTGGAATGGGTGCCGTACCCTCCTCTCTGTGCAAAAGCCCAAGGCCAGACAGGAAAAAGAGAGGAAGAGAAGAGAGTGGGGGGATGGTTTAAGCGGACATTGGGAGCTGCGTGATGGAGAAAATGTACTTAACACCTCAGTATGAGGGGCAAACACACGTAGTGCTAAAAATGTTGGTCAGTGCTTCAGATAATGAAGCTCAGAGCAATGGAGCAATGTTCTCTGAACAAATGCTGTCAAGGTCACAGTCTGCCCTAAAGCATCGTACTAACCCTGTACATCACTGCACCTCATGATTGGCCTGAGAAGGTTTATCAGAACCCTGCTGTGGTGTATAATAAAGCTGAGATACTGCATTTTACCAGCACTTTACTACTGCGTTATAGCCCTGCAGCAGTGAATTATGTGCATTTACTAGTATTTAATAAATGTGAACAAGTGATTCATATCCTTACCTGGCAAGTGTGTATTAAAAAGGCATTATTATTCAGAGCCATTTCCTCCTAGTTAGTGCATATGCTTCAGACATGGTCATGTGGGAATGCAAGTTTATTTCAGCCTGCATTGTCTTGAGCTCACAAAAATATGTCCGGGTCAGTTTTTTTCACAACTTTCTTTAAATGTAAAGATTTTTGTTTAATTAATTTATTTTTTATTAATTTTATTATTTATTTTATTTTATTTTATAAAACAGTTAGTTTGATTCTGATTAGTTGAGCCGCGTTCGAAGCCGTTGTAAAATTCCCGAAAACATACAGCTGACCGCATTACATAAGTATCGCTGCGCCACTGAATGTATATATGTTGCTGTGTCTGTCTTGGCAACCACTCTTAGCAACATAAACATATGTTTGTTCTCAATTGATTTTGTTCATTAAAGCTTACTGCATTATGTAGAAGAGTATTATGAGAGAGATATCGAGTGACCAAGTGTATTACCTGCATTTAAATTTAGCATTTTCCTTCAGGTCAGTCCTATGTTCATAATAAAAAATCAGTTTGAATGTCCGCTGTGATATCTTTTCCTTTTAACAGTTAAGGGGTTTTCCTTTTTTTGGCTTTAATATTTGTATTGTGTGGTAACTGTTTTATAAAAGCAATAAGCCCTGTGAAGCCGTGGTTTACAGCGAATTTATAACAACTAAGGGGGTTTTAGACTACATTAACGCCCCTTAGCTGTTTATAAATTCACTGTAAACCACGGCTTCTTGGGGCTTATTGCTTTATAGTTAATTTATATATATATATATACAGTGGGTACGGAAAGTATTCAGAACCCCTTCAGTTTTTCACTCTTTATGTTACAGCCATTTGCTAAAATCATTTAAGTTCATTTTTTTTCCTCATTAATGTACACACAGCACCCCATATTGACAGAAAAACACAGAATTGTTGACATTTTTGCAGATTTATTAAAAAAGAAAAACTGAAATATCACATGGTCCTAAGTATTCAGACCCTTTGCTGTGACACTCATATATTTAACTCAGGTGCTGTTCTTTTCTTCTGATCATCCTTGAGATGGTTCTATACCTTCATTTGAGTCCAGCTGTGTTTGATTATACTGATTGGACTTGATTAGGAAAGCCACACACCTGTCTATATAAGACCTTACAGCTCACAGTGCATGTCAGAGCAGATGAGAATCATGAGGTCAAAGGAACTGCCTGAAGAGCTCAGAGACAGAATTGTGGCAAGGCACAGATCTGGCCAAGGTTACAAAAAAATGTCTGCTGCACTTAAGGTTCCTAAGAGCACAGTGGCCTCCATAATCCTTAAATGGAAGACGTTTGGGACGACCAGAACCCTTCCTTAGAGCTGGCCGTCCGGCCAAACTGAGCTATCGGGGGAGAAGAGCCTTGGTGAGAGAGGTAAAGAAGAACCCAAAGATCACTGTGGCTGAGCTCCAGAGATGCAGTCGGGAGATGGGAGAAAGTCAACCATCACTGCAGCCCTCCACCAGTCGGAGCTTTATGGCAGAGTGGCCTGACGGAAGCCTCTCCTCAGTGCAAGACACATGAAAGCCCGCATGGAGTTTGCTAAAAAACACCTGAAGGACTCCAAGATGGTGAGATTCTCTGGTCTGATGAGACCAAGATAGAACTTTTTGGCCTGAATTCTAAGCGGTATGTGTGGAGAAAACCAGGCACTGCTCATCACCTGTCCAATACAGTCCCAACAGTGAAGCATGGTGGTGGCAGCATCATGCTGTTGGGGTGTTTTTCAGCTGCAGGGACAGGACGACTGGTTGCAATCGAGGGAAAGATGAATGCGGCCAAGTACAGGGATATCCTGGACGAAAACCTTCTCCAGAGTGCTCAGGACCTCAGACTGGGCCGAAGGTTTACCTTCCAACAAGACAATGACCCTAAGCACACAGCTAAAATAACAAAGGAGTGGCTTCACAACAACTCTGTGACTGTTCTTGAATGGTCCAGCCAGAGCCCTGACTTAAACCCAATTGAGCATCTCTGGAGAGACCTAAAAATGGCTGTCCACCAACGTTTACCATCCAACCTGACAGAACTGGAGAGGATCTGCAAGGAGGAATGGCAGAGGATCCCCAAATCCAGGTGTGAAAAACTTGTTGCATCTTTCCCAAAAAGACTCATGGCTGTATTAGATCAAAAGTGTGCTTCTACTAAATACTGAGCAAAGGGTCTGAATACTTAGAACCATGTGATATTTCAGTTTTTCTTTTTCAATAAATCTGCAAAAATGTCAACAATTCTGTGTTTTTCTGTCAATATGGGGTGCTGTGTGTACATTAATGAGGAAAAAAAATGAACTTAAATGATTTTAGCAAATGGCTGCAATATAACAAGAGTGAAAAATTTAAGGGGGTCTGAATACTTTCCGTACCCACTATATAATATAATATAATATATAATATAATATAATATAATATAATATAATATAATATAATATAATATAATATAATATAATATAATATAATAAATATAATTTTTTACAGCACTTTTAATTTCTTTTTTTAACAGTAAAATGACTAGTGTAATAAATGTATATACTGTTTAAATTAAAGGCAGTTCAACTAATACCATTATGTATGTATACTTAACAAATTAAATAATATATAAATAATATTTACTTTATATGTTATTTTATATTATATTTGATATGAGAATTGATGGGGGGAAATGCTAAATTCATGAAAATTGTTGTAAATCCCGAATTTTAATGCTTCTTAAAATAGGCTTAATTTTATTTTAGCAAAATGTAATTAGGTAGGTAAAGCTTAGTTGAATTCATGTGTTTAATGTTTTTATTTACTAAAAATTGTTAAACATGAACAAAAATAAACATGAATAATCTCAACATTAATCCCTGTTTGTGCCTTTTAATGCATAGTCAGGTCATAGTACACCTTTGCCTCTAGTGACAGGTTCCTTGGATGCCATCAGAGGATCTGGTCATAAGCTGAAGCTCAGGAAAGCTAAAGCTTGAGTGATTCAGAGCTGCTATTAGAGCTCAGATGGATTTGAATGACCTTTGTCATTACATGGGTGGATTTGTTGTCTAGTGGCAAAGTAACCCAAAGGACAAATGCAACCGCAGCCCAGAGCCTGTGTCGTGTGTGTGGTAGGGAAAGTAGGCCATGTAAAATGACAGTGTGACTTTGACGGCTTTCCCTCTGGAAGCTAGTGATAGAGGTCAAGTGTAAAAATAAATAATTAGATAAACGTGTGAAGCTCCTACTTTTATTTAATGCTCAGCAAAAGGTGTGATTATCCTGGGGGCCATTAGACATGGATATCACAATATTGCCCTTGCAGCCAACACTTAACCAGCACACAGGAGTCTATGCTGATGCTATGAGCATCATTTTGAACTATTTCCATCATTTGACCAAGTAGCATTCAGAAGTTTGGGGTCAGTAAGTTTTTTTTTTTTTTTTTTAAGTTTCTTATTCTCACCAAGGCTATATTTATTTAATCAAAAATGCAGAAAAATATTGTGAAAATTTAATATGCTGAATTGGTACTCAAGAAATCTCTCTGGCCACGTTCACACTGTCAGTTTTTGGGATTGACAACCGCATTTACTTACAGGTACTTCAGGTGTGAGTCTTGAAATGTCTCGTTCACACAGCAACTTAGAGTAGTGTCTGGAACACTGTATGAACGTGCAACGAGTGTCAAGCCCGTATTCTCTTACTAGTAACCATAACGACAGTGACCAACGTAATATTAAAGATGGTGACATCCATAACACTAAAAAGTATTATCACTTTTGACATGACAAGAGACTAATTGAACCGCGAGTTCATCCATCAAAACTTCATTAACCAACAGCAGCATGTAAACACGCGCTGGCGCTGGAGTCTTTAAGTGTTGCACACGTGTGTCACGTCCTTTGAGACGTCTCGCGCATGACACGGCATTTGAATTTGGAAAAAAAAACACAAAACTGACTGGTGCCGCTCCAGTGGAGAACAGTGACTGGATCTAACACCTTAAGATGATGCACAGCTCGTATCTCTGTCGCTGTAAGTTACCGAAAGTGAAACCACACAGACAACTAGTTGTCCAGTGCGGTTCCATTCACACAGTGTGAATATTCCGAGAATGGGGTTGTGAGTCCTGAAAATTTACGAGTGTGAGTTCATTTATAGAATGCGGTTGTCACACCCGTAAATAACCGTACTGTGTGTGAACATAACCGTATTAAGGACTCAAATACAGGACTGACAACCGTATTTTGCTGCTGTGTGAACGTGGCCTCTTAATACCAGTCCTAAAAACAGCTGTGCTGCTTTTTGTGGAAACTATCATACATTTTTCTCAGGATTATTTGATGAATAGAAAATTAAACAGAACAGCATTTATTTTAATTTTATAGCATTATGTCTATACTGTCATTTTTGATCAATTTAATGCATCCTTGTGGAATAAAACTATTATTTCTTAAAAAAAATCTTACTGACCCCAAACCTTTGAACATTTATACTGCATATATAGTGTAAAGGTGTGGAAAAAAGTTTGGTTACACTTCCTTTTTTGTTTTTAAGGTGTCCTTGTTAAAGTGTAATTATAAAGTTTAGTACTGAGTAATATTAATTAAATACATGTACTAACTATAGGGTTAGGGTTTGATTTTTAGGGTTAATTACATGTCATTTTATGCATAATTTATAGTTGTTACTACGGTAAGTACATGTAACAGTGACATTGTAAAATAAAGTGTTACCAAACGTTCCCCACACAGATTGTGCTCATGTTGCAAATCTTGCGAATTCACCTCACTGACCAACAGAAAGTGACTTCATACATTTTTACGCTATTGGCAATAAAAAAGTGGACCTGTTTTTGCATGTGAAATTTCGCTATTGTTAAATATGCAATTTTATATATATCTTTATATATAAGTGTTTATTATGGCTGGTAAAATGGTTAGTTTTTAGTATTTATAACTGGCTGCATATAAAAACAATAGAAATCTATGGACAAAAGTCTAAGCTCATATTTTGGTTAGTGAGTAAACGTGTGTGTGTGTGTGTGTGTGTGTGTGTGTGTGTGTGTGTGTGTGTGTGTACATGTGATGGTTCCTCTGGCTGCACCGGAATGCGTGTCAACATGCGTGTCAGATGCATGCTCTCATACATACGATACACACACATCGGCAGATCTGTCAGTGTTAAATGCTGTATCACCCCCCTGTTTACCGCTTCTCTCCTGTACTAACCTCCCTTGATCATCACAGCTCCTGTCACCTCCTCTCCTCATCTCTCTTCTTTTCACACCAGTGCTCTCTCTTCATGGATTCCCTCTCTTCCCATCCTTCAGACAGCAGATGTCTCTGATCTGCTCTGAACTCTTTCAGCATTTACAGACAAACAGCTTAGAGATGCCCAACAACAACATCAGCAGCAGGTACAGTCATCAAAAACAGAACAAGTTGATCCACGCTTTCCAGCAGGAAACCCTCTCACTGATGCTTAAATAGAAAGTCTGAAGCCCCCCATCAGACTTGCCACTCACTCACTTTGATTTCCTTGTGTTTGGTTGGTACTGCGATTCAGACCCAAAAGTACAATTTGAAAAAAAGAAAAAGAAAAGCCGGATGAGGGGGTGGAATTGCACTCGGGTTTGGACCAAGCAGACGAATCGAGTGTGAAAACAGCCTTATAGCACACTGTGTGACTCAGAGAAGCAGCAGGCTGAAACATGACAGTGAAAGCTTCACAAAAAAGTGTTATGGTCGTCTTGTTGCTTTGTGAGAGAAGACAGTGATTATGTGCATGTGGGACTGAATTTCCAAAGAGCTCTTTTCTGTAAAGTGCAACAGTGACTGGCCATTTTTTCAGTGGCCTTGGTTTTGAAAGAATTTTTGCCATTCATTTCCTCAATAGGACTTTTAAAAAGTACCTTAATAATATCTCCTTCAATAGAGAGTTCTAACTTTTATTTGAAGAAAAAACAAACCAGAAATCTGTAATAAATATATATATATATATATATATATATATACAGTGTCAGTGGCTTCTTGGTTGAGCTTGGTTGAGCTCTCTTTGGGATTATAGATGGTTCTTCCAGTAGAAATTTGACTATTAAAACACTTCTTAAAGGGATAGTTCACCCAAAAAAGAAAATTATCCCATGATTTACTCACCATCAAGCCATCCTAGGTATATAATGGTTTATAATGGTTGTGAAGGGGGGGCCAGATTTTGAAGCCAAAAAGAATGCATCCATCCATAATCAAAGTAATCCATACGGCTCCAGATGGTTAATAAAGGCCTTCTGAAGCAAAGCTACAGATAAGGATATTAAACTAAGGATATTTTTAAATATATCTCAGATTGTGTTCGTATGAAAGAAGATAGTCATATATACCTAGGGTGAGTAAATCATGGGATAATTTTCATTTTTGGGTGAACTATCCCTTTAAGAAAATTAAGTGCCATTGCTAAATGTCCTCAGAGTTAATGTCTACTGTATGTTAAAAGGTTTATATGTTATTAATAATGATTTTCTCTAAATGAATGGGATTTTTGTTTTTGGCTACTTTATAAATAACTTGTCTTGATATTCTCCATCAACATGGCTATCACATGCACCATATACATTCACACAATCATAGCATGACCTCCTGAAATTCTCAAGCAGCGTTGTGTTTGCCAGTCGAGTTGACACGTTTGAATGACAGGCAGGAGAGGAGAGGGTTCATTAATGCTGTCAGGTCATTCTCTCTGGTTTCAGCAGGTCATGATTCTTATCTGATTCAACCGTCCGACCGGGCAGCTATAGACATATGTCCCACCCATACTGAAGAGTACAGCTATTTCCAATAAACTAGCCTGTCAGTCTTCTGACGTACCATGTGTATGGATAAGCAGACGTGAAGTCATTTGAAACAGACGGTCGTCCTCGTCTACTTCTGAGGATTGAAAATAAGATGACTGTGTCTCCCCAACATGAGCCTACAAGGCAATAAAGACACTGTGTGGGAGAGACAGAGAGAGACCAAGGGCGATAATCACATGATCACCTAATGGAAATGTTATTAAAAATGCAAGGCCATTAACATATGACATTTCCCAGTGTGTGTTCTATTTGATTATGAGTATGTTTGCCAAGTTAATCTGGAGGACCCGGAGCGAGATAGCGAGGCACTGAGGGGAGAAATAGGGAAGGAGCTAGCCGATAAAATCTGAAGGCCTCTTCAGATGAATCATACAAAAGAAGGGAGCATGAAGAACGGACCAGTGTTCTTATCCCCCCTCTTTTACGCACATGATCAGGCATCCCCCTCTTCGATAAAGACTCCACGTGGAAGCAGCGGCTGATAAAGATGCATTTGAAAATAAAAAGATGGGAAGAGACAGGAAAAGAGGGAATGTGAAAATGTCCTGAAGATACCTCCCTTTCTCTGTGAAGATAAATATATAGTCTTTTAAGAGTATAAATGTCCCTCCGGGTCTCAGGCTGTTCAGATAGAATATTACCATACTACTTATACTATTTCAGCATTATGCATGTATACTATATGTAACAGACGTAGGCTAGTAAGAGCTCTGCGTGTAAACCTCACCCCCCTGAACTCAAGAGGTGCTCTAGGGACTGATGCTAGAGACTGCGGTCTTTAGCCTCCTTGTTAGAGCACCCACCTCCCATGTGGACGGGCCTGGGTTCGCGTCCCGCATGGAGTGGGCAGGTGCGAACTAGAGGTGCTACATATATGCAGTTGGTGAATTTTCAGTATGTGTAGAATACCTGACTAACCTACTACTGTACATTGTACAACACAGGGCTGTAACTACCATAGACATTAAGCGGGACAAGTCCCCCTCCCTAATAATTAGAAATGGCCAAATTGCATTAACTCCATTACGCAGCACTCTGTTTGTTGTTAGGATGACAAAAAGGTTTAAAGTTCCATTTTTAGTCCGGTCTGCCTCAGTGGTCTAACAGCGCTTGTCAATGTCAAAATGATTGAGATGGCCAATCAAATCAAAATAGGTGGGGTTTTACTGTTTTTAGAAGCAGTGCATGAATTCCAGCGCGAAGCGTCGGTTTAACTTTGAAAGAGACTGAGGTCAGATGTAAATAGCGAAAATACATGTCAACTGTTTTGTGATAGAAACTGACAGTAACATCCAGTGATGCAAACTACACAACTTTTTTGGAAAATATGCATTTGTGATTCATGTAGTTTCTGAGTGTATGAACCAAGAAACATTTGACGTTTTCAACATATTAGGCATATAAATAAAAGTGCATGTGTGCATATTTTAATGAAAATATTATTTTGCAAATATTTAAAAATGATTATTTCCCAACTAGAATTAGACCTACAATTTCCTTCACTGTTCTGTTTCTTTATGCTTTATAAAAAAATATGTTCCCCAATGTTCAAGACATGGTTACTCCCTTTTTTTTTTTTGACTGATATCAACAACTGACCTTTTTTACAAAATAGTTTGTATGCGACAAGTGAATATGAAAGATTGCTTTTGAAATCTGCTATAGAATAAACAAACATTTCAAGTCAAGTACCATTAATAAAGGATGTTTTAATTTAAGAAAATAAACTTTAAACTGAATATTATTCTCAACTTTTTTTTTAAAATGTACACCGCAACTCACATCAACATGTTCTTTTAAAGGGAAAAACACTTGTCAAGAGACTATGCTCTTAAATGGTTAACTTTTGCCATAATCCATTGCTATGCTTTAAAGTTGGTACTATATAATGATTTAGATCTTCAGTAGGTTGCAAACATGTCCAATAATGGTCAATAAATATTTTAAATAAGCCAAAACTGATTAAAAAAAGTTGTCAACTAATATGGCTGACATATTGTGCTCTTCTATGAACTCATCTGTTATGTGTTTGATTGTACTTTTTTATTATTTGATTATTTGTTTATATTATTTTATTTATTTTTTATTATTATTATTTTATTTATTCTTATTTTAAAAAAAGGGGGATAGGATATTAATTGGATAGGAGGATAACAATTTTAAAATGATGAAAAATCTGATAAATTAAAAACAACAATTTTTTCCCAAGGTGATAAATGGACTTGCTGAAGTAAATGTTATGAAATCATGTGACAGTAGTGTGTAATATGCGTTTTACACACTATAGTATAGTAGGCAATATAGTATACTGAGGTGTTTGCAGTAGGCAGTGTGCAAGTAGTTCATTCTTTGCCTTTGTGTGCAGTCTGTGTGTGTGTGTTGGGGTGCTCTACTGAAGGCCTCATTTTCTCTGAGAGAGGACGCTTTCCACTGAGCCAAGGCCAGAGGTTGCTTAATTATTAACTGCCACCCCTCAACGCCACCCTCAAATAACAAGGGTTTGAATTAATTATTACACATAGGTTTGTGCCCATGACCGATAGCTAACAATGTGTTTTGTTTGCTGGAATGACAGCCTGCTGTGATTTTAGCACATGTGCATGTGAGTTGTCTCTGGGCAATTAGATTGTAGACTCCTAATCATATGGTTGCTTTACTTTTAATGAGGTGTACATGTGTGTGCTATGGACTCAATCAGGATACAATCAGGGACGATGAGATGGATGGCGCGCTTCACCGCGCACAAAACGCACGCCCCGTCACCTGTTCCAGCACGCTCAGCGTTTCAAGCCTCAGTTTGATGTCTGTGAAAGAGTGTTTGTGTAAGCACCCTCTCACAGGGGCCATGTACCTCTTCCTGATTGTTTTATGAGGAGTGGGTAGGGTACATTTCAGAGAAACCGTGTAAAGGTTGCTCCATAAATCTCCAAAATGCCCCTGAAATTTGGACCCGGTGCTATCAGCTCCTTCTGCTTTTACTGGAGGGTGAATAAAACACCCTATTGGATGAAGGAGATAAGATAAACTATTATAAAAGGGCCACTCCATCGTGCCTGTTTGCTCTTCTAAATTTAAAGCAGGTGTGTTCGTGGCACCCTGTGACCTTGGTTCGATTGGCACTCTGCAGAGAAAGAGTGACAAACATGGGTGTTGCCTCAGGAGAGAGCGAGTAATGTAACCCTTCACTTAAAGGAACAGTTCATCCAAAAATGAAAATTATGTCAATATTTACCATCATGTTCCAAACCTGTATGACTTTCTTTCTACCACACAACACCGAAGAAGAAATATTGCAAAATATCTAGAGTGCTGTTTTTCATCACAGGTACTCCAAAAAGGACACGATATTACAAATTTTGTCATTCATTCATTTTGTTCTTGGTCTTACGACTATTTCTTCATTCATGAAATAAAATAACACTAGTGTCAAATTGTAATAAAAACCATGATTAATAATTTTGTAAGATATTATTTCAAAATGGATACTTCTGACTGGCTAAAATAATTGAATACCATGAGCATTTAAACATTGATGACACATTTAAACAAACCATATGGAAAATAAATAAATAAATAAATAAATCACCATGTGCATATTTGAACATCCTCTTCTTACTCTGAGCTTTACCCTTGGTACTACTTTTCCACACCTTTTTATTTTCAAATCATTTTTTTTTTTTTGATAACATTGATAACATTATTGGCAGAAGGGTCGAGCATTCTTTTTAGAGATGTATCGATATAAACATTTTAAAGAATTCCCAATGTTTTATTACAATAGTGTTCTCTCTGTAATGTACTGTATATGACAGTCCTAATCATAGTTATTAATGTTGTGCATTGCTGTTTCAGCTGCGTGCGCTAAAGCTAAAGATGATCATTGAAGTGCTAAACTGAAACTGAAGCGCTTTACTACTGTTTAATTAACTTAACCAAAGCAAATATACAGAATAAACATAATATTGCAACTTACAATTACACAAAAAGCTGCAAATGCACAAGCGAACTTGACTATGCTAGTCATGAAGGTGGAACTCCATTGTGGATGCACTTAACCCGTAACAACGCGCTAAAAACATGGGCGGACAAACAATTCACAACATTCTTTTGTAGTTGTGTTCTCATTATAACTTTATGTAGCCTATATGACAGATTTGTGCTGCATGTTGCAGCTTTTCAAAGTGATTCCATTCATATTTCAAGCAATTCAAAACCATTATGGCGAACAACGTGCATCTGAATTGTCTCAGCTGGAGGAAATAATCAGTCTTTCATCAGCTTTAGTATAACTTCAAAATAACTATATAATATAATTTCAAGCACTAGAAGTACTACATAAAATGTATAAAGTAATCAAATGTATAAAAAACAACGCATAGTCTTTACTGTGTAAATTAAATATACATTTATTCTTATTAAATTTTCTCTCTTTTTTGTTGTATGATTAGCATTAATAATGACAGCAAGTAATTTTGGATGCTGTCCCTTTAAGACTGACTGCATCGATCCATTATACTCATGCCTTGTCTTTCTCAACTGTACCTTCACTTAAGACATAAATGGCTCTGTTTACTTGCAAATACATGGTCACTTTGACACATAGGTATGTATATTTAACTATTCAAGCCCAATTAAGCAGAAAAAAGTTAGGCGCAAAAAGCACTCCGTTCAGTCCTCACACTCAATGAGCAGCAGCTTCATGTTGCACGTCTGTCGCTGAGAAACAGTCTCTCAGAGAGCACTTGCATATGCTGAAATTAAGTTGTCTTTCGCTGCTAATTACGCTTCAACGGTTTAAAACTACTTGTTTTTAAAACCGCAATGCTTTAAAACGCATACAAACGATAAGCTTTCGTGACCATGCAGCACGTGAGCCACGTGAGCGTAACCACAATAGAGACAATAGTCCAAAACCTCTAACGGTTGACAAATTTCTACCGGTTAATCGTCTACCAGTATATTGCCCACCGATAATTCATATTATTAAATACTTATTTTATTTTAATTTTAATGCTTAACTCAAGAGAAAAAAGAAAAAATACAGTTTAACTTCAGAAAGACCAGATGGAGGGGTTTATCTAGAAAAATAAATATTTACAGTAAATAACAGTGGAGTAAAATAATTTCATATTATTTTATATGGTGTCTCCTGACAATGTATTTTTCATGATTAAAAAATAGTCAAGGGACATGTTTGTCACCATATTTTGAGAATGACCTAGAACCATTCACCTTTATGGAAATTATTCAGTAAATTATATTTTGTGTTTCACGGAAGAAATAAATGATGACAGAATTATCATTTTGGGGTGAACTATTGCTTTAATATGTGGTGCGCCACCAGCACCAAGTGCTTTTAGAAAAATAGCAGGCCGTATTAAGAGGCGAATCAGCCTTAGAAAGCAGCAACAAGTGTCGACCTTTGGCACATTTTCTGTGTTAATATTGGTGTCATGTAGCTCTAGAGGGGGATCCATTAGAAAGTTGTGAAAGGGACAGATGTGAGATTGAGGGATAGAGGAGAGGCGGGATAATACAGGATCACCCAATGACCCAGCTGTTGGTCACAAACAGATGTGAGTTTAGCACAGATGTTAAAAGGGTAGTTAGACGTAAGTCCCACCACACCCATCCACCAACCTAACCAGGCCAGAGGATCAGCCGTCGGGTCTGTACATTATACTCGCCCTCTCTGTATCTCTCTTTTACTGCTACTGAAAACCCTCTTATTAATGTTAATGAGGCCTGCGCCCAGGCTTTTACAATTTTAACCCTCATCCGGTTCAATCAGTAATCTCATGAATGCTTAGCAAGTGCAAGAGAAGTTTTTTTTTTTTTTTCCTACACAAACAAGACTCTTATATTGTACAGAATGTGTAAAACTACACTTTTTTTTTTTTAATGGACTCATCAAGAGGCTGTCTGAAGAGTTGGTCGACTTGGTCTTACAGACCTGTGTAGGTAGGCATATATAATATGCATTTGCATTGATCAAGGTGGTGAATTTATTACACGAGCAGTGCTTGTGTACCCACGTTGCTTTAAAAGGTGAATTTAGAAAAACTATTTTTTTCTGTATTTTTGGTCAAATAAATTGTTGAGAAAAAGAGGCTTTCAAAAATATTAATAAATCTTACCGACCTCAAACTTTTGAATGGTGGGGTATATATATCGTCTAATACTGTATATTTAATTTTAAATGCTCATTTCCTTTATTTTTACATGTGTATATTACAGTAATTTAATGTTCACTTAAAGTTAATCTTTAAAAATGCTAATAATTTAATCACTGTTACATGTAATCTTCAGCAAATTATTGTATAATTGTTATTGTTGTGATGCGTAAATTCACATGTAGCATTTAAAATTATTGATTTTAGTTTTTAGTGTTGTATTTTTAATTAGGCAAAATAGTAGTATTGGCTTTAAAGTCTTTACTTTAAACTTTACAGAACTTTAAAGTCCCCCTGAAAGTTTTCAGCTTTTAGTATTAATATGTTCGCCTTAAGGTTATGAATAAGCTGGTGTGTTCCAAAACAATGACAAAATTCACATTTATGAAATACAAGCATTGAAAGCTTACAGTCTCTCACTTCCGCTAAAATGCATCACAGATTTTTATGACATCACCGCGCGCTTCAGCTTCTCATCAAATCTTCTGTCCAGTCAAATGCTCTCTAGAATCTGAAGTCCTATACTATAAACAGATGCTGAAGCTGCAGCTGAAATCAGTCATTTGTTCACACATTTACTAGTTTCTATATGGTGAATGGCACATAGTGCACTATATAGAGTATAGGGAACGTTCAGACAGTGTAAAAATGCTTTCAATTGATGGAAATGAAGTCTGTTTTCACGTTAGTGTCACGTGAACTGCTGCAGAGCAAGCAGTCGACTCCGGTCCAGAGGCACGAGAGCACAGAGTGGATCATATGCGCGCGTCGGCACAAAGACAAAGCGTACTGGACCATTTAAATTCTGCACAGAATGCTGTATTTTAAAGAGATATAGAGGAGATTAGGAGGAAAAAACAGTTAGAGATTAGAAGAAAACCAAAGCTTTACCGAGCTCAGCGGCTCTGGCCGAGCTGTGATATAAATAAAACACTTTTGGCTATTTTGCAAAAGGGGCGGGGCTGTTCGATATATCGCACCTGTTCCTGTTTCAGTTGAAATTACGTCAACACATAATGCTGCGCGTTCCAAGACACTTCAGTGGGCCTTTAATATCTGTGCATCCTTAGAACATTAAAGCAAAGCATGCTAACATGCTAAAAAGTTGCTTCTCAAAATAAAAAATGTAGATAAACTAATCAACCTCACTACAACCTTATATACAGTGTGTGAATCAGTTTACCTGCCCACTGTGTGTGGAATCTTTGGCCTGGTGTTAGCAACATCAGCGTTGGTGTTGGTGTTAGAGGACACATACAAAGCATTAGCTGGTGAAATCCTCTTTTAGATCACCATCCGATGTAATGCCTCATCATGTATCTGTTGTAACAGCAAACCTATTAGTCCTACAGGATTAAACTGTAGTCTGTAGGTAAACTTACACTGCGTACGCTGTTCGTTGATACTCTTCAGTCAATAGCAGTCATCAGGATCTCTTCCTCTTTTCCAGAGAACTTCCTGTTTTTTTCCACAAGATGTGCTACATAAGTACTGATATCTTAGACCTTTCTCCCTCAGCGCTTGCACATTAGTGCAAGTGGGTTTGTGTGTAATTCTGCCCCCTACCCACTGAGATGATTGGACGTTGTTTTGTGCTGAAGGGAAATTAGATCAGATAATGCTTGCCCACAATTTTGCTTCTGACCCACATCTGATGCACACACACATGTACATGAATGAAGTCCGAAACGATTGCAACGGGATCTGTAGATTTCATCCAATCAGTGACTTGAACTTTATATCGAATATAAGCAACCAATTAAATTTTCTGTTATTAAATAAATTCATGATTCCACTTTAGTTTAGCTTTCAAGTGAGGACCTGCATCGGCAGATATACCTGAAAAACCATCACAGTCATGCCGTTTCCACAATGTTTCATTTGTAACAATTTGTGATGTCTCCTGCCCCGAGCATAGAAGGAAAAAACACTTGACTCCACAAATGTCTCCACTGATCTTGGATGATCAAAGCTAATGCAGAGAGAGATATACAGTACCTACCTGTATTAAAACTGCTATACTAGCATAATTAACTACTTTAAAGCTATATCATGAAAATCTTTAATGATAAAAGAACATGGCAATTACAATAGCAAGTCTTTGGATGTCTCTTTTATCAGTTGCCGCGTAGGGATTGTCCTCTTAAACCGACAGTGGAGGCTTAGCCTCAGAAACTAAATGGTCTAATGATATTAGCACTAATTATAAGACTGCTACTAAATTTACCCATGGCTGAATGGAGCGGGGTTACTCTTCCTAAACTGCAATGTGATTTTGTGGTATTGTGTGGGGGTGAGGGCCATTTTTTTTTTTTAGACATTTTTAATAAAACATCATTATCTCACCTAAATGTTCGTGCAGTGCTTTTTGTTTTTACAATGGGGCAATTGTTGCACGATAGCTTACACACAGCACAAACCTGATTTCAAACTCTGATTTGAATTGACGAAAAAAGACTAGTAGTCAGTAATAAAATAAGAACAAATAAACAATTTACAAGCAGTAGCACAATTAAATAGAATAAAGATACAAATAAAATAAACAGTTAGAATAAATAAATTTAACATAGAATCAAATGTAAAATAATACTGGATAGGCTTTCCTGAATAAATTAAATACAGAATAATCCTTACAAATAAGGTTACAAAAGTTAGTCATTCAAGAGCAGTGAGTGTCATTAATGTTAATCAAACAACAAAAGATAGGATTATTAGGCTGCTGTCACTTTAAGCCCGAAAGCATAGATCCGCTACTGTTAGTGTTACACATGCAGTTAACGTTCCTTTATGACAAAACTGACTGTATTTATGTGCATACTCGTCAAGATGGTTTTTATTAAGTGTTAACAATGAGGTTATGTGGGTTTTATAATCATTTAACACTGCTTTTGTCATTTTTTACAAGACGGACAAAATGTGTCACTTTTCGAACAATGCTAACAGGCTGATATCTAGCTAGCTAGTTAGATTGAAAGAACAAAAGAACAATCAAACATTTTATATTTAGTAAGTTTTTAAAATATTACAACATTTTCCATGTTTTATAGCGGTTGTACCGAATGCCCTGATATTTTGGGACATGCCTATGAGCAAGTGAAAACATGAATTATTATTTTTACTATTCAAACTAAAATATTTTTTGTTATAGCAGAGACTGAATCTGTACTAGCACATTTAAAAAAACTCCCACTTAAAACGCATAACTCCCCACAGCCTGCATCCAAATGTCATGTTTTTGGGGTTAACAGTTGACTGCACTGTGCAGCGCCGTGTAAAGATACAAAGCCGCCCAATAAAAACACAAGGTCTCTGTAAACAGCAGCTCTCTGTTTATTGCCCTGTAGACTTTTCTGTCCCTGACAATGTGAGGCCATTTTCATTTTCACCTTCACTGTTCCCTTCCCTTTCTGCCCTCTGTCCTTATCCTCCACAGTTTTATCTCCTGTGCAGCCTTGAGGAGGAGGCCGTTTGGAACCTATGAGTCTATGTGTGTGTGTTTCAGGGTTATGACTTGGTTCAATCCTCATCAGCACAGATATCATTCTTAATACAAGTACAAACTACCGTCAAAGAATACTTTATACCTTTATATACTGTTATACCTGTAACTCAGAGCTAAACTGTAAACCCAAATAAGTTGGCAAAACTAAAAAAAAAAATTAAGGTAATCAGATACATCAAAATCTTTAAGTTAAGGAATTTAAAGTTTAATTAAGCAGAACTGGCAGATTAAAAGAAATGAGTTTATAAAACTCAAATCAGTGAAGGAGTTTAGATTACTTAAAAGTTAAGTTAAAACTTTTAAAAATAAAACTAATTTGCTTAATTTAAGTTTGCCCTACTCAAACCAATTAATTATTTTGAGCATTTAGAGTTTATTCCTACTGTATATAGTGCACTGTGTACACACATTGAGGGGGTCTCATCAATATGGTCTTTTCATAAGTCGATTCTTACACATTGCTTTCCATTCTATTTGCCAATAAAGTGATTTTTCTTTTTTTTTCTTTTTTTTCAAAGTCAAAATAGTGGCAAGTACTTAACCAGAAAGAAAAAACATGTAAACGGAAGTATGGACCCATCATGGCAGCATGCATTAGTCATTCAACAAACCTGTGAATTGTTTAGATAGATAGTTGTAGTAGTTAGTATAGTATAGTTTAAATAGATAATTTGTATCCCAGTTGCACAGTCAAATCCAAATAAAGGGCTGCTGCTTGTGTTGTCTTCTGTCCACCCAGCAGCAACCCTCCTCCTCCTCCTCCTCTCCTCCCCCATCACCATCCCCGTGATGCGGCACTGCCCCATCAGCACGCCTACCCAACGGCAGTGCCAATACCACACACACACAAAGCACAGCATCCTGTCTCAAAACCAGGACTCTGACCAGCTCGCCTCATTTGTTTTTTTTCTTCCATCAAAGAGGTGCAGCTCAATGTTTGTGTGTGTGTGTGTGTGTGTGTGTGTGTGTGTGTGTGTGTGTATGTGCATGTTTATGAAAACATTATGTTCTCATTCTATTCACTTTTGCACTTGTAATTCTATTAGAATTTGGTGTATTCTCATAAAATCCCACCTGTTCCACCTGCAGTCAGCCTAATATGTAAATCCACAGCATGGTAATTTCTTGACGACTGAATCAGCCGTGTCTGGGCTCAAATTAAAGATGCATATGGAATGTCCTTTAGAAATGCACTTGGAGACGCAACCGTCTGCATTATTCTACCCACTCACCGCGGCAAGTCAGACTGGGGCGTTCTCAGCCGACAGGCAGCAGTCTGGAGGGAGGGAGGCACAGCATATGGGGGTGTGGAGGAGTGTTTGTACGCCAAACAAAGAAAATGAGAAACTGTTGTCCACAATGGCACACAGGCTCCAACCTGACCGAAAGACAAAGACTGAGAGGAGGTGTGTGTGTGTGTGTGTGTTTGTGTCTTAAGACTTGACTATGAAATGAGACCTTGGTTTGGGCGATGGTGTCTAGCACTGCCTCGGGCTGAAGCAAGATAGCATTACAGACAGAGAACAAAGGTTGCAAACACAAACTCTACGTTATTCCCCGAATACACCAAAACTTGCCTCGGTTTACCCTTTGCTGCCTGTTTTGTGTAGGTAGGTTGTCGATAAGCTGCAGCACCTGTGTGAATGTAAATGAGACTGTTCTCTAATAGAATCCAGAGGCCTTGACTGGCTGTCACAGGTCATAAAGACTTCATAATGACTGCTGGATTGCGGCGGCCTGCAGTAAAGGTGCTATCAGTGTGCTGTTGCTAATGGGCCACATGGACCCAAAATAACTGCTCTGTGCTGTTCCCACATCACTTCTGTTCTGACTCTCAATCACACGCTGAATAGTAAAACATCTCTGTATGTGTGCCCCTCCCCACACACACACACACTGGGAATATTCACTTTACAGCACTGCTATATTTGTATCTTTCTTTCTGCATTTCTTTCTTGCTGCTATTCTTTGTTTTTAAATTTCTTTTTTTTATTTTAGCATTTCTTTCTGCATTTCTGCATTTTTCATTTTTTTCCTGAATTTATTTCTTTTGGAATTTTTGCATTTCTTTCTAATTATTTTTTTATTTCTTTCAGCATTCTTTAATTTCTCTCATTTCTGCGTTTTTTTTCTGAATTTCATTCTGAATTTCTTTCTTTCTCTCTGCATTTCCTTCTTGCTGCATTTCTTTCATTATTTCTTTCATTATTTCTTTCTTTTTCTGCATTTCTTTCTGCATTTCTGCATTTTTCTTTTTTACATTTTTTTCTAAATTCATTTTTATTTCTGAATTTTTTACATTTCTTTCTGAATTTCTTTCTTTTTCTGCATTTCTGCATTTTTTCTGAATTTTATTCTGAATTTCTGTCTTTCTTGCTGCATTTTTTTTCATTATTTCTTTCTGAATTTCTTTCTTTTTCTGCATTTCTGCATTTTTTCTGAATTTTATTCTGAATTTCTGTCTTTCTTGCTGCATTTTTTTCATTATTTCTTTCTGAATTCCTTTTTTTTTTGCATTTCTTTCTGAATTATTTCAGAATTTCTTTATTATTGCATTTTTCCCAAAATTTATTTTTCTGAATTTTTGCATTTCTTTCTAATTTTTTCTTTCTTTCAGCATTTCTTTCTTGCTGCATTTCTTTCAGCATTTCTTTCTGAATATCTTTCTTTTTCTGCATTTCTTTCTGAATTTATTTATTACGGCATTTTTTTTACTGCATTTATTTCTTTCTGAATTTCTTTCAGTATTTCTTTCTTGCTACATTTCTTTTATTATTTCTTTCTGAATATCTTTCTTTTTCTGCATTTCTTTCTGAATTTATTTATTACGGCATTTTTTTTACTGCATTTATTTCTTTCTGAATTTCTTTCAGTATTTCTTTCTTGCTACATTTCTTTTATTATTTCTTTCTGAATATCTTTCTTTTTCTGCATTTCTTTCTGAATTTATTTATTACGGCTATTTTTTTACTGCATTTATTTTTTTCTGAAGTTTTCTTTTTCTTTATTTCTGTGTTATTTTTGCATTTCTTTCTGCATTTCTGCATTTTTCTTGCTTTTTTTTAAAAAAAAAAATCCTAAATTCATTTATTTCTGAATTTTCGCATTTCTTTATTATTTTCTTGCTTTTTTTAGCATTTCTTTCTTTTTCTGCATTTCTGCCTTTTTTCTGAATTTCTTTTCCCCCTGTATTTCTACATTTGCTTATTTTCTTTCTACAGTTTTTTTCTTTCTGAATTTTTTAATCATGATAGTGTTTAGGTTAGGTGTGCGATCACTTTTCTAAACAATTAAACTTGCACGGTGGACAGTAAAATGTAACAATTCACATACATTTATGGTAGAATGGTAGAACTGAGACATTTGTCCAGCCATAAGAACCAGATTATTTAGACTTGGGTGTGCACTATATTCTCTTGTCCAAGTAAGCAACCACCCAAATTATCTTCAGAAAATGTAAAAGTCTTCAAAAGTCAGTAAAAATATACTCATGCTTTAAGACAGACGTGATTGTTATCAAAAGAGATGAACAATACTGGCTTTTATGCAGTGGGGATTTGGAGCATAATATTTTTTTACCTCCATGCTTCTGCAGACAGCATTTCTGCCGCACACACACACATAGACACACTCTTCCCATCCTCCTCGGATGCAATCCATTAAAATGAAAGAGGCTGTTAGTCATTAAGAAAAAGGGAGAGGAGAAGAGGCTTTGTGTCATATGGGTCCAAATAAAAGGCTGCTACCTCTGTCTGACTGTGCCTCCTCCTCCTGCGCTCTTTATATCTTCTCCTCCCCCCCATTACCATCTCTGGGATGCGGCACTGACCCATCAACATCCAGCACGGGCTCTAAACAAGAACTCAGGATAGCCTGCCTTGCTTTGGACTCTCCTTCAGCGGTATGCAGCTCACTTCAAAAGATGTTGTGCATGTCTGTGCATGTAACATTTGTTGTGAGAAAAGTTGAAATTATTTGTCAAGTACATGATTGCAGTCATTAGGATTCCACAGGAAGCTTGTTGATGTCACGGCCGGGACTTCAGCAGACATGCACTGTTCATTCCCAGCGCTGCAGGCTACAGTAAGAGCGAGTGAACATGCTTGCGGGGCGGATGGAGTGGGTGACACGGGGTGAGAGAAAAGGTGGAACGTGCCACTCCCACTCCTACGTATTCGCCTGCTTAATCGCTTCTTAGACTCGCAAAGACGAAAAGAGCCACAGGCTGCGTCTGCACTCTCATGTGACCTCAGAGTTATGTGGGCTGCTCTGACTGCATCTCATCCACTGCTACTGGTGAATTTTAACAGGTTAGGCTGGTGAGTGTGCATGCGGGGACTTATTTCTGACATGACATTTAATGAGTGTGCAAAGTAGTCGCTGAGGTATCTAAAGAGCTTCTACCAAGTGTTAGTTTCCTCCATCTCTGTCACCACTGCTTTGGTCTCATTAGGGCTGTTATGATTATGAAATTTTGTCTAATGAGTATTTGTCATACAGATAATTGCACTTAATGGTCTGTTTGCCTTTTAGAAAACAGTTATTTTAAATTAGAATATTTCACAATCAGTATGTTTACATGGACAACAATATTCTGATATTAACCCGATTAAGGGTGCGTTCACATATGTAGTTCGGTTCGTTTGGTTTGTTTGGTCCAGACCAAAAAAAAAGAAAAGAAAGAAAAACATTTAGTCCTGGTCCGATTAGTGTTTTCCCCTGTATTCATTTATTCCAGTCCAGTCACATTTGCTTATTTTCTTTCTACAGTTTTTTCTTTCTGAATTTTTTAATCATGATAGTGTTTAGGTTAGGTGTGTGATCACTTTTCTAAACAATTAAACTTGCACGGTGGACAGTAAAACGTAACAATTCACATACATTTATGGTAGAATGGTAGAACTGAGACATTTGTCCAGCCATAAGAACCAGATTATATAGACTTGGGTGTGCACTATATTCTCTTGTGTGTTCTCTCACATGATAGTGTTTAGGTTAGGTTATGTTAAGAAAAACATTTAGTCCTGGTCCGATTAGTGTTCAGATTGGCAATTTTATCACCGAACCAAAAGATACCAAACCTAAAGGCACAGGGACACGTTCACAACCTGATTGGTCGGATTTTATGATGTATTGCCTATTTTAAGACGTAATTTACCGAACATCCAAAACAATGCTGTGTGCTGAGATAAATGCACTTGTTGTGTGTGCGTAGCCTGCATATGATGGTATTTTGGCCAGCTGGGAACTCGTGAAGAGCTTATAAAATGTGTAAAGGAGTCAAAACAGCGGCGGGAATCCCTCCGTCACACACAAACGATCTGCTGCATGGAGACGCGCATCTGATGCATGTGATGGGCAAATTCGCGACTATGACGAGAAAAACCAATATGCGTGAGGATTCTGGCCTTTTTAGGGTCCTGTTTTTGGTTCGTTTACATGTCTTTGGTCTGTGTTGCGTTCATATATCATTCTAACCACACCAGAGATCATTTGGAAGCGGAGTGAGACCAATCTTTTCAGCGCTCCACTTTTTTTAGTGCGCACCAGGGTTCGGATGGCAGTGTCACACATGTTCAAATGAACCGCACTAACAGAGCAATCGCACCAGGGTTCATTTTAATCGACCCAAACATGACAAGTGTGAACACACCCTAAGACAATTCTCTGATTAAGAAACTACCATGTAAACAGCGATTTCTGGTTACCTTAATCCGGCTAAAGTAAACACAAATCGAATTAAGACGTGGAGTATTCCTATTTTAGTTGCATTATCGACGTGCATTATAGATATGTACATTAACATCATGTGGGAGTTTTTAATGCATTTTGCGACAGGACACATACACACATGGTAGTGGTCAACCATTTGACGGCAAACAAGAAAGCATGGCTTCAAGCAAGAAGGCACATTTTTGGTCCAAGCGGGAAAACGATGGTCATCTTAAGAATTCTGAAAGAAATTGATATTATGAAGTGCCTTGATGGCTGTAAGAACAAGAATGGTGACATCTTGAGTTGCAGAAAGAATGGGGGATGAAGTATGCATGTAT
Organism: Elopichthys bambusa; assembly: GCA_037101425.1. Taxonomy (NCBI): domain Eukaryota; kingdom Metazoa; phylum Chordata; class Actinopteri; order Cypriniformes; family Xenocyprididae; genus Elopichthys; species Elopichthys bambusa. The sequence goes on from CM074451.1 coordinate 8,766,227, forward strand.
AGAATGATAAATATTTAACTGCACTTGACGCTTTTGTTAAATTAAAAATGAAACGCCAAAACTGTATATGGTACCATAACGAAGACAAACTGTATGTGTGAAATTCTGGAGGGAACATAATAAAATGTGCTATTAATCCATCTATGTTCTATAACATTTAAAACGGGAACATGAAAGGAATATTCTAAAAACAACTCATGAAAACACCTTAATCAGAATATTGTCTTATTCAGAATAAGGTCAATAATTATATTACTGCTGTCCATGTAAACATAGTCACTATTACAGTCTTTACTGTATTTTTGATCAAATAAATGCAGCCTTGGTGAACATGGATTGGAGTTTTAAGTGTACAGTATATGTGCTTCTTTCAGATGATCACAATCAGATCAAATAATCGTCTCAGAAAATTTAAGTGCATCTTGTAAGAGCTCAGGAAGAGGAACAAGAAGAGAACAGAGGTGCAGAAACAGGAAGGGAGTGTGGAGAGGGTTTCTTTATGGCTCTCAGTATGTCGTCTGTTGGCATGTGGGAGGCTGTGCTGGGAGGGGAGCTCTCACCCTTTCAAGGCCATAGAAAGAGACAGATAGAGATGGAGGGAGGGGAGTTAGATACACTTCAGCAGCTCACCATGTCTACTCTACCCTAGGAGAGGATGTGGGGATGGGGCAGGAGAAAAAGAGGGTTGTAGGTCATGTGACATGATTTGGAAGGAGGGAAGAGGGGAATAGAGGAGAGAGATAATGAGAGATGACTCAGAAGATGAACTAGAAAGGAGAGGACAGTGTTTAGCTCTGACAGATCTGGTGATTTGCGTTTGTGTGTGTGTGCTTAATGTCCTGGATCTCATCTGACACAGTTGAAACTGAGATTAGGGGTGTGTCTGAAAAATGTACAGTGAGTGTGGTTGTCTTTAAGTACACAGTCGATGAAATCATCATACACTACCGTTCAAAAGTTTGGGGTCAGTAAATTTATTTCAGAGTGAACTGACTCGCCCAGAAAAAGCACACGAGTCGCAAAAGTTGTGAGAAATCAAAATTAACAAAAGCACGACATGAAATGCAATCCATTTACTTTCTTTTCTGAGGTTAATATATCTCTCGTGTTCGCCGCAACAAGAAGTTATCGTGTTCACATCTGTCAACTGTCATTCTGTCACACTTTACTAGGGTGCTTTTTCTGGACGAGTCGGGGTGAACTGTGGCGTTAATAGAGTCTCACGAACTTGCAGCCGTGCACAGAAGACCCAACGGCCAAGGTCAGGATTTTCATTAAATAATACATTAAATTTCAGTTGTTTTTCACCAAACCAGAACACTTGGAATATACGACATGTCGCATGGGATCATTCTGTGACACTTTTGTCTCTTTTTTTTAAAAAGCTTGATGCTGGTCGCTATTCACTGCCATTATATGGACGAGCATGAACAAGACATTTTTAAAAAATTCTCCTTTTGTATTCTGAAAAAGAAAGAACGATATACTGCATTATAACAACAGCAGGGTGAGTAAATAATGACTTTCTGTATTTTTCATTTTAGGATCAACTATCCCTGTAAGCTGTACAACTGTTTTCAACATTGATAATAATGTTTCTTGAGCAGCAAATCAGCATATTAGAACGATCTCTGAAGGATCATGTGACACTGAAGACTGGAGTAATGATGCTGAAAATTCAGGTTTAACTTTACAGGCATAATTTACATTTTAAAAAATATTAAAATAGAAAACAGTTATTTAAATTGTAAGAATATTTCACAAAAACACTCTTTTTAGTGTTTTTTTTTTATTTATTTTTTTTTAATAAATGCACCCTTGGTGATCATAAGCAACTTTCAAAAACATTTTAAAAACAGTATTGTCTTATTGATGGTCGCCTACCATTTGTGGTTGGAACAGCACATTCATCAATATAGTACTAGCTCATGTGTGTGTCTGTGAGCGAGAGTGATCCTGCAGTGCTTAATGAGACGGAGAGGTTGAATATTAAACATGATGAAAATTCTAATGGGGAACAGCCGCAGAGTGTGAGTGACCCAGATTAAGATCACCTTTCTGCTAAATCTTTTATGAGGAACAAAAATGGGAGCAAATTTAATTTACAGTAGAGACAGAGGAAGGATAACCGGAGATGCAAGTGCTGCTTTGGAGGATATGGTGGGATGATGATCAATGAAATAGTTTTGTTGAGATGTTTTGTTGTTTCTGGAGTATTAGCAGTGCTTAATTGATGATTTAATTTGTGAATTATGTTAGAACAAACCTTGCCACAGGTTTTAGGGTATCACAGACCACAAGTGTAGAAGAATACACTTAACAAACATGATAAACTCATTAAAATCATAATAAATGTAATTTTTAACTAGAAAACTAGGCTCTTCAAGACTTTATAAAGAGTGCTGGATAAGTTGGATATTTACAGTCCTTTGTAGAAAATAAAATTTGCAAATGTCTTCTATCTTTTGTCAGTGATGAAGCAGCTCTATACTGCATGTGCAACTTGTGAATTACTCTGTACTGCAGTTAAAAATAATTATATCCATATATCCATAACAGTATCAAAAAAGTGGCCATGTTGAAAATTATTGATTTAATGACATTTCATTTTTCAGTACACATGTGTACAGATCACGACATCCAATAAAATAGCTGCCAGATCAATTCCAGCCGTGGTTATAAAGCTGTGGGATATGTCTCGAGTTGGCAGGATTGATGGCATGGTGTGAGGATTGAGTCACATTATCTTCATGTAGCTGGATTAACACGGTCTGTAGTAATCCTGGGATTACGTAGTAAAGTGAGATATCATGGTAAGACCACTCATGTCTTTAGCCTACTGATGGAATAGAAGCGAATCGTGTCTCGCTGTAGGAACCACTTGTTCTCAATCGAACATTTCGGCACAGCTGGATCTGTCTTGCTTGTGCAGTCATATCTCTAATAACAGTCATACAGATTTCCTCACATCTGTTTCAAATCTCAGGTGATAATTGCAAACCTTTCTAACCAACCATCTCCTCTGAAGGTTTAGGTCTACATGGCATGGACTCTGGCTCTTCTTGCTCTTCCTCTTGCAGAACACTGGTCCAGTAGGTTGTCTCCTCCATTTTTCCAGGCAGTGTGGTTCACTAAGTGGGTCAGTTCTCCAAAACACTGCAAGCACAAGCACTACCACATAGTGATTGGGAATCTTTAGGCACCTCATGATTCAGTTTGGTTCCAATTCTGGCAATCATTATCCAGTTGACTATTCACAAAGACCTGCACCCTTTAGTTACTGTTGCTATGTCCGGTAAGCCATGCCGCTCTCACGTCACACATCATATTCTCACGCAGTGCGGAGCAAAGAGGACACTGACAGCGTGTCGACAGACAAGACAGAGCAGGTTACTTTTAATATGAAACAAAATTTAAAAGTTTGTCATTTTTAAAGAAATTTAAACAATAAATACCGCTTTGTGGCTCTTTAATGTGTCACATACACACAATTTTTTAAGTTCAAGTCTTTGTTGGCCATAACAGCGGATTCGGCATTATGATTGGTTAGATCGTCCATCAATCAAACTCCCGGCGAAGAGTCAATTCCAAAATGATTCTTGATTTAAAGCTGCAGTCCGTAACCTTTTTTAGTTAAAAATTATCCAAAGTCAATTTCTGAGCAAGTACATAACCAGCCAGTGTTCAAAACTGTCTCCCTACCTTAGCCCGATTCACAACGGTAAGCTTGTAATAATGTTTTCTTATTCGAGTGGTACTGGTAGGTTTCTGCAGGAAATTCGAGCATGCCGCCTTTCGTCTTTGCGTCATTGCGTCACGTCTCTTTACATAAAGAAGGAGTCCCAGCTAGTAGGCTATATCGCGTGTGAGGATGGTGGATCATTTATAGCCTTTTCTCACAGCAACTGCAATAATTAAACTTGCATTTTAATGGCGAATAGTATTGTATGAAAAATTAACGTTAGAGATTAGACAGAAATTAAAATCTACAGGTAACATTAATACATACTAAATACACGTAGTTACTGTGCTAATGTTGTTATGCTGATGTTTTTAACTAAAACAATTTGAGAACAAAGTATAACAATAATAATTTTCATGGTTTGATGTGATATGAGCTAAGTGATCGTTAGATTTAATCACCATTGGTAGCACAATTTATTGTAATCCTTTTTTTTTTTTTTTTTTTTCAGTTGGTCAGAACAAAAGTGGCAGATGTTACTTACTTGTTCAAATGACTTTTTTTAAAAAAAGTTATTTTGGTCATACTTCCAAGACTGCAATCTGTGATTCCGAAGTACAGTATCCACATCCACATTCATCCGCACTGAGGAGCCGTGGCGATGCACAACCCATGTAAAGATGATAATTCTGCTGGGCTCACCAAATAACTGCAATTGCAGGTTTCAAACAGAGATGGCGACAAAGAGGCAAAACTTACAGACTGTAGCTTTAACCCTTTCAAGAGTGAGTTTAAAATATTCTGACCCCCCAGAGTGAGTTTTTTTTTTAAGCGACTGTTATTTTAGAACATTTGCCCTTTATTGTTTTCTTGGCGATGCGTCATGTATGCTGAACGTAGCCACAATACGTTATTCTCAGCGCCGTCTCACAGCCAAAGCACGAAAGCACAGTTTGAATCTGGCAGTTATGTGACGTCACTGAACGTTATAAATCCCATATGTGGGACCGTACACCCAGGGGCACAGAAATAAAAATCCCATATGTGGGACCGTACCGCTCAAAGGGTTAAATTATTTAAAATGGTTTAACTACTTTAAATATTTAGTTTACACCATTTTTGTGTATTTATTTTATTATAAACACTTTTTAAAAAATATAAGGACAAATGAATAATATTACTCTAAATATAGCTTAAAAAAACATAGGCTACAAGCAAATGGTCAATAATAAAGAAGAATAAAGAAAGATGCTTCAAGAAATAAACAGAGTGTCTTATATCTAAAGAGTGCTTTAAGTATCTGAAAGTTTCTAGACAAGCACAAATATTTTTCTTTTTATCCAATCATTATTACTGTTTGATTATTAAAGATTACATTATAGACTGCATGTTTTGTGTATCTGATAATGCATTCCAAACTGCATAAATTGTCTTTAAAGAGTATTTTGATCTGAAAACACTGAAATATGCAGTAAAAACTAAGCTCAGTATCGATTTTGAAGTTTTCAGAATTGTTGAAAAGAGAATTGCAAAGCATTGATGAATCGAGATTTTTTTTCTTCTTCTTCTTCTTCTCCCAACCCTATATCCACAGGTGGAAATTGTTCTCCTCTCTGACAAATGTTTTAACAGGGAGCATCAGGCTTTTATGATGTTATTTTACTTCATATTGATTAAATTCCAACAAGTCTCTCCCCTATGCTCTGTGTCAAGGTCCATGTCTGCCACCTGTTCTGATTGAATTGGACTTATTCAAGACTTTCCAACTTCTTCAAACACGTGAGCCGGTGATGGCACATGTTTGAAATTCAGATGGGTTTAGTCAAGATTATGCAGTTCTCAGACCCATGTATCCTGCATTAACACAAAAAGCAAGAGTACCCTCCAGTTGCTGACAGATAAAGGCCATTATTACAGCTCAAGAACTGCCAGACTCCTGCTCACGCCAGGATAAAGCTGCTCGCTTGTTTTTAATGCTGCTCACGGACTGCCTCATGCATATTACACACAAAAATTGGTAAAAATGACAAAAAAAAAAGTCATTTGAGGTTCTCCAGTTTTATCGTTCAGCTAGGAAACAATTTTTGTTCACAAGTGGCCAACACACATTTTTAGTTGTTAAATTTTCCAATCTTTAAAAAGTAACAATTAACAGTTTTGTTTAAGGACATTGACACTGTTAAGATCGCCTCATTGGTTACTCAAACAAGCTTTACAGACAGTCACATATTAGAATGAACTGGAGATTTTGTGAACAATGGGTTTTTTTAGTATGATTTGCTGTCAAAGTGGTAAAAAGGGGGCAAAAAAGACTTCATAAGGTACAATTTCGTTCAAAAATTTGTGGTCTCGTGCTCACCAAGGCTGCATTTATTTGATCATATTATTACAATTTAAAATGTCGGTTTTCTGTTTAAATCTGTTTTAAAATGTAATTCCTGTGATGGCAAAGCTGAATTTTCAGTGTCACCAATTTCCAGTCTTCAGTGTCACCTTCAGAAATCATTCTAATATATTTTCATTCTAAAATATAGATCTTTTGTATCATTATCAATGTCTTTACTGTCACTTAATGACCCCAAACTTTTGAACGGTAGTGTACGTTTGACAATTGTTAAGATATCTGTCTGTGTAAGACTAATACTTCTGTAATGAAGAAAAAGGTTTAGTTTGTCGTAGTTTTTGTTTCTCATTTGCTGTCTTACATGTAAAATCGATGATGTTTAGGTGCTTGTAAATGACAATGGAGTGGACAGCGCAGTAAAATAAATGTTACAGCCATCTTAAGATTCTAATGGACCCTTGCAGTCCTCCAGAGAGAAAGAAAACAAGAAGAAGGCAAGAATATGAAAGAGGATAGATAGAGAGGGAGATCTCTGAATAGACTGCTGAGTCACACACTTAAGAAGCACAAACCACAGGAAACCTGACCCTCACACATTCGCAATCAACCTTCATCACTAATATGCCAGTCTGTGTCTTAGGATGCAGGATTCACAGTTGATTCGGCATTGTTCGCTAAAGAGAAGATGACTGAATTTATGATTATCAGTGGCTGATCTACAGTAGAAACGTCTCTCAGTGGGCTCTTGGCCATCTCTCTCTCTCTCTCTCTCTCTCTCCCCGTAATCCTTTCTGCTGGAATGTAAAGAGGGGAGGGGTTAATATGTTTTGACAGAGGCATGTGACTGCCCACCCTAAATGAGGACTCGCTGCTCGCGGCCACACTCCCACTCCATCCCTCTGTGTAATTAAATTTTAAATTTTTGCAAGCTACAAAACGGCGTACAGTCAGAGCTGACCCTTTACTGCACATTTAAAGAGACATACTCTTGCAGTACCATCTGTTTGGAGACAGTCTGGGTCAGGTGTAGGATTCCAGTAAACTGCTGTTTAGCAACAGATACATTCTGTCATGCATGACAAAACTGAGCAGAACTGAATTACAAGATAAAACTGAACAGACCAAAGATATTCACATTCTTGCTGTCAATTATAGTGTGGTTTTGTTAGCATATATATATTATATATTTACATAATTTAAATAATTAAATGTAATTTTTATATATGTGCATATATCTAAACATATGATTTAGATATAATGATATAATTATATAATTCATACACACACACACACAAATTTAAATGAGGAGTTCAGATGCAAAAGCTGCTAAACGCCACCTTCGTCAAAAATGAATTAAGAATGAAAAATGAAAAAAGATAATGATATTGAGCGAATGCTTCCAGCACATAGTATACAGTCGTTCATCAAATACTTTTGCTTCAAATCCGCTAAATCCCAGCATCAGCCCTTTCAGAAATACTGGTTTGTTGGCAGAAACAACTAAACGCCACTTCCCTTTGACAGCAAAAGCCTCTAAGTCTACAGAAGAACCAATTGGAAGATGCAAATCAAATCATATGATTTCAGGATTTCACAAATAGCCATTAAACACAACAGTGTTCCTTTTGCTGCTGTCAAACTGACAGAACGGATGCTTTACTATGTCTTGTTGTCCAAAGAGGTGGACTTAGAGGTTTTGCAAAAAAGCACACATGGACTTTGCAGCTGGTTTTGCAGCAAAAGAAAAGGCATTTCAATAACTGACTAATAACCTTTTCATTGTCATTAAAGTGAAATTACTCAACCTAAACATAGGAGCCTGGTAAAAAAAAAAACGCTCATTTAAAACAAAACATTAGATGGACTTTTTGCATATATATATATATATATATATATATATATATATATATATATATATATATATACTCTGTCTCTCTATGTCCATCTCATCCTTTTTCTCACTCAGTTTTGGCTTTTCTCTTCTCCTTCCCCGCACCATTGTCAATATTGCCTGTTACTGCTGGTCTTTGTCCATGACCACACTTCTGCAGTAATTCAGTCTGCCTTTCTTTCTCTTTCCCTTGCACTCCCAGTATTCCTCCTTTCTCCCACCGCAAGACCACCGCAGGAGGAAGATGGTTCCTTTAACACTGCAAATCTTCCTCGTACCCTCCCCCCACCCTTCCGCCAACACCCTCTCTTTCTCTCAGAGTGGTGCATTGCTAAATACCCCCATCTCTTACTTTCCTCACCCTCAGCTTGCTGCGTAACCCTTCCCACTTGTCTCTCTTGACCTCATACCGTCTGCTCTCTCTCTCTCTATCCATTTTTCCTCTTCATTCTGGCCCAGTGCCAGGACGTGCACCTGCATTCAGAGATGAACGAAAGGTGCGGATGGTCCGCAGGTCTCCTTTTGTGTCAGTTCAGCTTGAGTTGGTGAACGTGCTTGTGTATATTTGTAGGTTAAGAGTGTCGGTATGTTAATATGTATAGGGCCTCCTACCAAAAGCTATTTCAGAGCAAATTCCCCCCACGTTTAGTATTGGAAATCATTGCTTGTTTTGAGTAGCACTACAGACTTGCAAATGAGCATGTGAGTGACGAGAGAGAGCAAGTATAGAGGTTAGCAGCACCTTATTTTCTCACTAAACTCCTTCTGTCTCTGGGATAAAATATTCATTTGCAATGAAGTGTGATTGTGTGTGTGTGTGTGTGTGTGTGTAAAGTAAGCTGCTCAACCCTATGTCTAAAGTGTAGGAACACTTGAACATTGCAGATTGCAAAGAATTATGGGTAATTACCAGGGTTGTAGGAATGATCTGAAAAGTCGGGGGCACATTATAAAACCTTATCAGCCTGGCTCATGAATATTAATTAGGCAATATAACATCCAGTAAGTAATCGCAACAGATTTGTTGAAAAGCAGATAAGTGAGCACTAACCATATTAGCCAACTGCATGTTTGCTGATGTAACCACTTGGCTTCTGTTTGGTCTTAAAGCATTGATTGTGATGATTATATGTGTTATGTTTGACCTAATAATTAAACAAAATGTCATAACTCGATCTTCCAGTGAAATGACAGACTTCTCCCAGGTGATGTATGCTGGACTATTCCAATCATTTTGTCCTCTTAAATTCTTGTGCCCTTTTTCCCAATTGACTGCAAGCTTGCATTTAGATCTGCCTCCATCCAGTCAACAACCGGTAAATAGAACCAAGCCCCCACCCTTTTTTCTTTTTCAATAATCCATTATGCCCGGATGTACATCATAATACAGAAGAAAATCTCTGTCACTACTTTTTGTCACTATTTTGTCGTGACTTTAAAGTTGCCATTTTGTTGCCAATGCAACAAGTTGCCACTGCTCAGTGCAATAGCTTCACATACTGCTAACATGGTACATCATGCTAACTTATCCTAAACCTACACAATTAACTTAAAGGGTTAGTTCCCCCAAAAAATTAAATTTCTGTCAGTCTCCAACGCTGTTGACATAGTGAATAAAGTTGTTATTTTTGTTTTGTTTTTGTGCGCAAAAAGTATTCTCGTTGCTTTATAACATTAAGGTTGAACCACTGCAGTCATTTGTCTTTACTATCTTTCTGGGCCTTGAAAGGTGAAATGACTTATGCATGGTTCAGAAACCTCTCGGATTTCATCAAAAATATCTTAATTTGTGTTCCGAAGAACGAAGGCCTTTTTTGGGTGAACTAACCCTTTAACCTACATGTAATCACAGAAATCATTACATCTCTTGGGGTCCTATGCCAACTAGATTCAATGGGTTGACCAAAAAGTTCATGATACTGGCAACATTTTTATTTTTATATTTTTACACAACAACAAAAATAATAGTGATTATTGACCAAAAAGTGAGGGCACATGACATTTTCCTACAGATGAGTCCAAAATCACACTCTTAACTATACATTAAATATCAAATATACTGATTGTGTGGTGTCATGCAGCAGTTTCACATTCAGGAAACTTGTCGCATTGTGTCTGGTTAGGACACTGTGTTTGGGTCTTTTAATTTTAGGTTCTGCGTCAAACTTCTTCATTTCTAGTGTCATGATTATAACAGCCATTGACACCATTGCAGTTTTAGTGTTGCCCGCCAGCCCATGCGTGCCGCAAAGAACAGACTGACATCCACATGTAGCTTTGGACGACTGACAACAGAACAGACAAACAGTGGGTTGATTCTGGCACAAAACACCGTCTGTTGTTCTGCGTGTATGTGTGTGTGTGTGTGTGTCACTTTATGACTACTATTAGCAAGGCCTACAGAGGTACACTGTACTGAGCTGAACAAGGGAGAAATGGTTCTTCAGTGCATGTAATTTTGTCATTCCTTCAATCTCATGATAGACCCTCCTCTCCCCCCTCTGCCGTATTTTCTTCCATCCCCCTCTCACTCCATCTCCTCTGCTGTTGTCCATACTATGCTAAATGCTCTATTTGTTTCTGCCCTCAGCACAGTCATAACTATTCAGAGCAGAAAAAGGCTGCACATGCACAAGAAACATACCCTGACACATTTCAGTTAGCTTTCTCTTTCTCCTCCACACCTCCATATCTTGCTCATCCCATCTCTCTCTCTCACAGTACCAATATGGCACTCAAGAAAGATGGAAAGAGGGGAAACAAGCTGTGACAGAGAGAAAGTCCCTGCCTTGGGCACTCTCTGTCTTTATTTCTCTTATTCCATCTCTCCTTCTCTCTATCTCTGTCCCTTCCCCCTTCCCTCTCTTTTTCCTAGGGAATTAGGTGAAAGGCCGATGGAAAGGCCGGGCCATGCTTTCACAGGACTGTCTACTCACATCCTATTACCAGCTGAACTCCTGCCCAGATTCAGCATCTCAGCTGACCACAGCGCTACTGTACCTGTAGCCTGACCTCCTCTCATTTGTAATGCGGCTCAGGCCGGCCACTCAGACTGCAGGGTGATTTTTCTCTAGCGCTTGCGACGTGTAAAAGTTTGAAGATATTAAAGTCGTGATGAAATTGAAGTAGCGACAGATCCTTTCTTCTGAAATTGTGATGTAATCGATTAGCGAAAAATAATAAATGCTGGATGGGGACTTTGTTTCATGGATCAGTTGTTTATTGGATTTTGAGACTCAAAAGTGAAGGCAGATGAACATGAGCTTGAAGGGGTGGGGTTTAAGTGACTAAATTGTTGAAGTCCTGCGTACATCACCAGAGAAGTCTGTTGTTTGCACTTTGAGATCAAAAAAGAGAAACATATGCACGGCTGAATTGTTAACAAGAAGATCTGTAATGTGCATTTATAAAATAGATACTTTTATTTTCAGTTAGAGTAACAGGTTAACGCTATACTTTGACTTGTACACACACTATAACTACAGCATAAACTCCATCCTGTGTGTAGTGTGTCTGGGCTCTTGGGTCTGCTGTCTGTTGATGTATTACAGACAAACAGAACAACCCTGAAAACTCTCTGTTCAAAAGAGGCACTAGCAGTCCTAGGAGAGAGACGAGGAGGAGAGGCAGGGGGAGGGAAGCAAAGATTAATAAATTACTTTTCTTTATTAAATGTGAAAGGGGGTTTTAAGCCCCTCTCTAATTATCTCTACTCAGTTTGGAGCCCAAACTGGGGAATTTCAGCTGGGCCCATTAAATCTACCTGATTATGGTCTCTCATCAGCTGTGCCATTAGGATTTACACATTGAGTGTATGTGTGAGGGGCATAGTTAAACTTCTTAAAATCAAATCCTTCATTCCTCATTTAGCTGTGCATTCTCTTAAAGGCATAGCTCACCTGAAAATGAAAATTCTCATCATTTTCATTTCATGATTTTCCAGACCTGTGTGACTATCTTTCTTCAGTGGAACATAAAAAGTGAATTTCTGAAGAATATTCTAGCCACTCTTCTCAGTATAATGAAAGTGAATGGAGACTGTGACTGCCAGGCTCAAATTACAAAAAAGCAACATGATAGTATCATAAAAATGGTCTAAATCAGTGGATCTCAACAATTTTTGTCCAAGAAGATATTCAAAGACCCTCCTGTCTACACTCTCATGTACCTCTGTTATTTCTGTTGTAATAAAAATGAATAAACTCTGACATATGAAATCAGTTTAATGTTGTACATCTTGTACATTTTTAGTGTTTTTGTAGCAATTCTGTTAACATTGGTAATATAACTAAATATAAATAATTTTAAGATTTATTAGGGCCCCCTAGAAGTTTGCTGAGGCCCCCTAGTGGGTTCTGGTGCACTGGTTGAGAAGCACTGGTCTATATGACATGCACTATGTTACAAGTCTTCTGAAGTCATACGGTGACCATGTGCGAGAAACGCAGACAAATTTAAAAGGTTAGTTCACCCAAAAATGTAATTCTGTAAGTAATTACTCACCCTCATGTCATTCCAAACCCGTAAGACTTTCGTTCATCTTCGGAAGGCAAATGAAGATCTTTTTATGTAATCTGAGAGCTTTCTGTCACTCCATAGACAACGTAATTGAAACTTTGACGCTTCAAAAAGTTCATAAAGAGATCGTAAAACTAATCCGTATGAATTGAGTGGTTTACTTACATATAAAACTTTGATCAGCAAACATAAACAGAAGCTCAACCAAACCTTAATTACGTGCGAGAACAAACCTCTTGCGGAAGCTCAAACATACTGCGTAAAACATGAGAATAAACCTCATTGGTTCTTGCACGTGTCAAGCAATCATGCTTGAGCTTCCGTTCACCACAACTGATGCGTCAGTTGATGAATGTTTGCATGTGAATATTAGTCTGAATTCAGTCTATTCATCATATAAACTGATCAGAAAATTTGGACTAATCTAGTCAATTCATATGGATTAATTTTATGATCTCTATAAACTTTTTGAAGCGTCAAAGTTGCAATTGTGTATGCTATCTATGGAGTGACAGAAAGATCACAGATTTCTTAAAAAATATCTTAATTGGTGTTCCGAAGATGAACGAAGATCTAACGGGTGTGGAACGACATGAGGGTGAGTAATTAATGACAGAATTTTCATTTTTCTGTGAACTATCCCTTGTGTGAACTATTCACTTCTTTGATTCAAATATTTTTAATGAATTGATTGTTCATGAATTGGAATGATCCTGATTCTTGAACTTGGTGAGTTATCAGTGAATAGCGACTTAATCTCTTTGGAATATAAATTGTATGGATAACTTTTTGCATTTTTATGGTACTTTTGCATCCTTTTTGAAGCTTAATTAACAATTGTAAAACAGAAAAGATCGACCAGTATATTATTCAGAATTTCTCCTTTACATTCCACAGAAGAAAGTCGTACTGTAGTGTACTGGTTTGTAACAACATGAGGGAGAGTAAGTGATGACAGAATTTACTATTTATTTATTTATTTTTTGAGGGATCCCTTTAAGTGTCTGTTTCATAAAACCCAGAGGATTTGAGATGTTCACCATTTGTGAAGTTGTTTATGAGCACATGCTGAGTCTTGCACAGGGAAGTGAAGATAATCTGCTGTGTCAGGGGCACCAAGACAGTAAAGGACAAACCCAAGAAGATGAACCCCTCTCTCTCTCTCTCTCTCTCTCTCTCTTTCTCTCTTTCTTCTTACTTCCACCTTCTGTCATCCCAGTGCAGACTTGCATTTACCTCCATCTGTCTTTCTCTCTCGCCTCTCGGCATTTTCATTTTGTGTATTTGCACATTCCCACCCTTTTCAAATCCTCCCTTCTTCCTCTCTCACTCTGCTGACCCATCTCCCCTCTCTCTTTTGGGTAGGGGACAGCTGTCACTGCTACAACAGTGGGTGTTTCAAATGGGGGAGCAGGAAAGGGTTCGTTGCTATGGCAATGCCAGGCCTTGTGCCGGCATGGGGAGCAGCTCGTGCCGCGTCTTAGCAGGATAATCCATTGTAATCCCGCAGAGGGTAGGCCGACACATATACGCATTCACGCACACACTCCCTGCAGGGCGGCTGGGGAAGTAGAAGTGAAAGAATTAGCATCTGTTACTGCTTGTGCTCAGGTCAGCTCTGCTGAGGCTTAAAAAAAAGCCTGGCTAACAGAGGTTACCAGGCCTCACGTGAAGGAAAAAAAAAATACACAGCCGGTTCAAACCCTCTTCATACACAGTAAGTGAAACGTTGCTGTATGACCAGTCTGACTGTTCCTCTAAGGTTCTCATACTGTCTTATGAGTCATGCAGCAATGAATGTATACAAGATGAACGCCAACACAATGCCATTACGCCATTACGAGTGGAAAACTTTTCTTAAAGGGGTAATTTGCTGGCAAGATGGGGTTTTAACAAAAGTAGGAAGTCGAAAGGCTTTTTTTTTTTTTTTAAATTTGTGCTAGTTTTTCATTATTGTGCAAAACTTTTGCTGTCAAATAAACAAGGATAACACGAAAATGGGTGTACACTTTTACATATACTACCGACATTGTAACAATACAAAGCTGGTTGAAAAGAGTTTCTAAGCTGAAGGTATGTTAACTTTTTGACACAAAAAGAAAATGTTGTTTCAAACCCTATACTATATTTGATGGCTAGTTTTTATTGGTTGTAATTTAGTTATAATTGTGTCTGTTGACTGTACAATTTAGTTTTGTGTACTGTTTGTGAAGAATAACCATAAATCTTGGCTGAAAATACTAGGCGTCAGGCTCATAAAAACGTTCCTGTCATTCTCTGCACTAGATCAAATATATAGATAATGCACCAATTCTTTTGCTCCTCATTTTGATAAAAAACCTTTTAAGTGATAAAGAAAGAAAGAAATATGACATGCCCAAATTGTCTTTTGTGTTTTAACCAAAACCACTTTAATGCCCATTGTAATTATGACCGAACATCTAAGTAGAATTGTCCAGGAAAAATCCTGCCGTGTTCCTGCTCAGTTAAATCCAGCACTTCAGAAAAAAACAAGTGAACAACATGAACCCTAGTGTGGTTTTACATACGCAGGAAATTGTCTGCGTGAGTTTTAGCCTTCTCACTGTGATCATTACACATTATAGCATACCATAATATATACACTTTTAATTGTGCTTATTTCGTATACACCTACAGTTACATTATGTATTATGCTGGTATGCATATATGCATACACATACTGTATATTATTTGGAAAAACAGACATTCTTATGCATGAATATATACATTCATAAGTGTGCGCGGGTGTAAAGAGCTCTGTTCTTTGTCCATGTGTGCGTGTGTGTGTGTGTGTGTGTGTGAGTGAGTGAGTGAGTGAGTGAATGAATCAGTGTATTATTTGTTTGTGACAAATGGAATCCAAGTCACGCCGTGTGTAGTCTCATGGTCTCATAAATTGACCGTTGAGTGAGACATTTGTGTATTTGTAAATGCATTTTGATTTGTTAACATACAGTGACCCCAAAAAGTTTAGGACACTTAAAAACCTGGACATCATTGCATTAGATACAAAATTTTAAACCGAGTGTTACTTGCAAACAAATTTTAAATACTTTTTACATCTATTAAAAAACACGTTTTTAATTTTTTTTTCTCATGAATTTTCTGTGTTTGAGTTTGTGCATTTTTACCATGTGTGTTGAAGCATGTGTAAGTGTTTGCATGGTGTGAGTTTTGGCATGCTTGTGCATGCATGTGTATGTGTGAAGGCCCACATTATTTTTAGCTCTGTGATTCATGCTTTAGTTGTCCCGATGTCGTAGAATTGAGCTGATTTGAATGGTGAACTAGATTTTCATGTAGTCCGCTGTCCCCTATACACACACTGCAGGCTATGCTGTGTACATGACATATGATAATTTAATTTATTGGCCCATTGCTGCATTAAAGAAACAATTCCCTTAATTAATGCCATGCTTTATCTTTAGCGTTTATTTAAATCAGTGTTCTCAGACTGGACTACAATGAGAACATTGATTTATACCGGCTCCTGTAAAATATGAAATCGCTGTTGTAGATTAAATCATATTGATTAAAATGTTTGTGCTTAATCCTGAAAAGGATTAGTGTTTAGGCCAAGTAAAAGTTGATTTATGGTTCATTTTAATCAACATGTTGTTATTACAAAATTTCTTTGATTTGATAAGAAAGAATGAGACTTCAGCTTGCTGTTTTGAGATTTTCTAATGCCCACTGAGAACTGAAAGACCTGCATAATTTAATATATACTGCATAAGATCTCACTAAGACAGCATCCTACCTGAATAAAATGTCATAAGTGACTGATTTGGAATGATCTACTTAGGCATGAACCATGGCATGAACCTACTAGCCCTAACCCTATGGGTGAGGTCACATTTACCTTTATATGGGGAAATCCTGTGGGTGAAATTCAGTCCTCTCAGTAGGAATCTACGCAGTCTGTAAATTTAAGCGAGGTACGCGTGAGGTAAAATATTTCTAATATTTTCTAATTAAAAATTACTATATGGCTGCCTTAAAATGAACCCAAAATAGGTTGGAAATAGAAAATCAGACACTAGAGGCAACAATAATAATCAAAAGGTAAGCATTTATTAATAAGCAATTTAATACATGTTTATTGTTTAATTATTATTAATTAAACAATAAACATGTATTAAATTGCTTATTAATAAATGCTTATTAAGCATTTGTGTTATTTAAGTTTAATTAATACATGTTTATTGTTGAATTATTATTCATTAAACATATGAATAAATGTTCATTTATTAAACATATTAATAAATGTTCATTTCCAACATACTTTGGGTTCATTTTAAGCAAACAGTACAGTAATTTTTAAGCAATAGTTGAGTTAAATAAACCTACTCAGCAGGTTTGGCAAACATTTTACCCAACCGCTGGGTTTGTCCATTCTTAACCCAGCATTTTTTAGTGTGTAATAGGCACACATGAATAACAAGTAAAATAGTACTTTTTTAACTAGATTTGAATTATTTTATCAATATACTTTGCAGTATTCAATGAATTATAATTGTTTATAATCAATATTTCACACTTCACAATTTTATTGTTCTTTATATGTCTGTGTGGTATTAATTTAATTGGTAACACTTTACAGTAAGGTTCATTAGTTCACATTAGTTAACTACATTAGTTAACTTGAACTAATAATGAACTGCACTTATACAGAATTTATTAATCTGTTAATGTTAATTTCAACATTTACTAATACATTATTAAAATCGTGTTAGCATTAATTATTATGTGTCAACTTTTATTCAAATTATGAATGGATTATATATAGCATAGATGGATGGCTCCCTTTATAATCACTAAAAAGCTGTCACTCATCTCAGTTCACGATCTCACAAAGTTCTGTTATAATCAATGAAGTTGTCTGTACTGCACAAAGAATCTCTTATTTACATCATGGATCAGGTATTCCGAGCTGGTGTGATTGAGTGGAGGCGGAGACTAATTTGCATAATCATGGCTCCACGTATACTAAATAAAGCAAAGGTTTTGAGTTACAGTCAAGCTATTTTAAGGCATGAAGAGGAAAAATCATTTAAATATGTCATTTTGATTATCAAAGATGAGTTTAAGTGATAGAGTTGTTGACTACAGGGGTACTTTAAATGAAACCTGGATGTCTTAACGTGAGAGAGTACGTGTTTGTGTGCCTCTCTGGTTTTGTGTACGTCTGTGTTAAGGAAGTACTTTACGATGAGTTTGTTGGCAGCTGGTGGCTGATGCAGCACTCTGCTCTTCCCGCCTGCCCTCTGCCCCCACACCCCAGGAGAATCATGGGTAAAGCATTGATTGACTGTTTGTGGACCATTCTCACAACCTGACAGCAACTCAACGAGCCTGGTTTCAATCAGCATGTTTGTGTGTGTGTGTGCCCTTGTGCCTGTTAGACCCTTGCCCTCCTAAACACACACACACTCCAGTGTTGTCCTGTCCCCAGTGCGCTAAATGCCCCAATGAATCACTGTGACATTCAGAGCAGCTGGACCGCACTGTCAGCTCTCTCTTTCATTTCCAGTATCCGAGCTCTGGATAAATATATATATATATATATATATATATATATATAATATATTTTAGAAGAGCCAGGAGGAAAGGGGTGGTGCAAGCAGACAGGGTGGGTCTCTATTGTGTAGATGTGAGATGCAGGGATGGGGGTGGAAGAGGGTGGGATAGGGGTGACTTTTTCTCTTTTAAACCAGCGGTACAAACTGAATAATATACTAAACACACACACACACACATATATATATATATATATATATATATATATATATATATATATATATATATATATATATATATATATATATATATATATATATATATATATATATACACACATATAATATATATATTAGGAATGTGCGCAACGACTAATTTCATAACTGTTTAAACAGAAATTTTGTAACCGACTAGTCGACTAGTCTAAACCCGCCCCCCCGGAGACAGTCTGCATGTGTGATCAATTTGAAAGTCCACTTAATCTATGAACAGTCAAATCCCATACTGAATGCCACTAAAAATAGATATATAGCCTATGCGATGTACTTGCCTTGCATATGATCATTGTATATTAAACTTTAGCGTTCACTTAAGCAACATTAGCCATTATAGATATATTCAAATCAATAGGCAGCGCAGGACCAATAAGTTTAAACCTAATGGCTTATTATAAACAGATTTCCTCAAATAGATGTTAGTCCACATAAGTCAGCGCATTAAGGTATTGTTGTTCGTTACCACGGCAACCACTTGTGTGTCCGGGTTTGAACAAGCTTCTCGTTTATGAAAATTATCTATACACATGATGGGCGGCACAAATCGCAAGAGAAACTCGATATGTACTGACAACTTTATTATTTAACCATATTTACTTTGTTAGGATGTTGATATAGCAACTGTTCAAGTGTTAAGTAAGTTTCATTCATAATGTTTCTCCTTTAATCCGATAAAGCCTTTCATAGCGTATTGTCCCTCATAACCGGTAGTATAACAAGCCTAAGCAAGCTTAATTGTTATACTAGTTTGACATGACATTAAAGGAAACTGAAAAGTTTTGTGTAGGCTTGCTCCCTCACCTTGCTCATCTTTCGAGTGGACATTTCTCTGAACCCGCCGCAAATAAGAAAGAAAAAAAAAAGTAACGTGTAAACGACTAGTGTTTTTTATATATATAAGGCACTGCAATATTGCAAGTAATTTATGCCACTTATTAAAATGTATGATTATAGTTAATTAATGTATGTTTTTATAGTTATAAATATACATTACTATAGTGCGGAGTGCTGTGCTTAGCTGTTTGCATGGTGCAGGTGTGTGATTTGTCATTCAAGTCTGAAGAAATTAGGGACGAGGAAGAAGCTGTTAGGAGCTGTATGTGTGGTAGGTGTGCGGTGAATAAGATTCTGTTAGACTGCACTGGAGGGAGTTGACTGAGAGGCTCAGGCTCCTATCAGAGGTACCCGCTGATAGGAGGTCATCTACATGAATTAAAAAACACAGTGCGCAAGGAATGAGCCGACCATCTCTCATTTTCTCCTCCTTGATGCCACTCTGTTTAGATGCCATGTACATGTGTGTGAGGTGGGGGCGGGGGGTGCTCAAAAATTACACAGTCTATCCTCTCTGCCAGTCACCGCATGGACTGCACCCCTTGATGAAATGTTTGTGTTATGGTGACTCCTCACAGATCCTGCTGTGTAGACTGGATCATTATGCCTGATTGGTCGTTACTGAGATTCTGAGACAGGAAGCACAGCGGTGCTATCGACTGTTGTGCCTGCACCCCTCTGTGTGTCTGTGTGTGTCACATGCAAACACACACACACACCTGCTAGAGTAATTGCGAGAATAAACATAGCGACAATCACTCGACCTACTGTGGGTTTTTTTTAGAGATGTAGACATTTTTATACAGTATTAATGTAGTTAACATTTGTATTTGTAGGATGGGTAGAATTTTACCCTAAAATCATGATGGATGGTGAAAACTCCAGGATGTTCAGATGCAGTGGGTTTGATGATTTAAAGGGAATCTCTTCTCAGGAGTGAACTGGACTGGGGCCAGATGAGTGACATGAGCCAGGCCTAATCATATTTCACGCTTGTCACATGGTTAAAAGGTTTTATTGGCTGTTATTATTTGCATCAAATGAAAAAGGAGAGCTTCAGGAAGCTGCCACCTGGTTTCAGGGATTCATATTGTGTTAAGGAGGTGATCAAACCCCCATTCCACCGGCCTTGCTAAAACACAAGGGTCTGTATTGTATGTTTGTCAGAGTTGGTCTGAATACTACACTACTATGATAAAGCAACTCCCATCAGTCCAGTTATCTCATAGATTAATTCTGGGTGTTCACGGTCCACAGTAATGCTCCAAAGTGACACATGAAATTAAATATTTGAGTGCTGGCCAGTTGTTGTTGTTGTTGTTGTTTTTGTTTTTCAGTTTGAGCAAATGTTTTTAGCCTATAATCATCCTTTTCTACTTAATAAATAACAATAAATAATTACCAATAAATGCCACAATTTAATTTAGTATATTGTTTGCATAAATAACTCAATCAGTTTTAATCATTTAAAACAGGTGAAAATAAACATGCGACCATTTAGATTAAAAAAACAACTTTGCATAAAGATAATGGCAAAATATTATTAATAACATTTAATAATTCAAAATTTTGGGGTTAATATGATTTTAAAAAAAAATTAATACCATTATTTAGCAAGGATGCATTAAATTGATCAAAAGTGACAGTAAAGACATTTACAATTGTATTAATAAATTAACTTTCTACTCCTCAAAGAATACTGAAATTTTTTTTATTAAATAAATTCAGGTTTGTTGACAAAGAGATGTCTTTCATAAAACACTTCAGGAAGAACATATGTGACCCTGGACCACAAATCCAGTCATAAGGGTAATTTTTTTGAAATTGGAAAGTTTATTTATTCAGCTGATGATGTGTAAATCTCATTGATGTATGGTTTATTAGGACAGGACAATATTTGGCTGAGATACAACTATTTAAAAATCTGGAATCTGAGGTGCAAAAAAATCAATATATTGGGAAAATCGCCTCCAAATGAAGTCCTTGGCAATGCATATCCACTCACAAAAATACATTTTTGATATAGTTACGGTTGGAAATTATCTTAATTTATCTTAAATAAACAAAATATCTTAATGGAACATGATCTTTACTTGAAATCCTAATGATTTTTGGCATAAAAGAAAAATAATTTTGACCCATACATTGGGTCACATCTGATTGTTGGCTATTGCTACAAATATACCTGTGCGTCTTATGTTTTGTGGTCCAGGTTCACATATTACGTATTACATACATATAGCGGCATTGCACTGTAAAAAAATAAGTCACAATGTACTGTATAAATATAAAGAAATTTCCCATATTATTATTATTATTTTATTTTTTTTACAGGTGTTTTACCTGTATTTTGAATTACACATTGCATTGTGTTATGTTTTAGGTTTAATAGAAATTTCCATAAAATTACTGGATCATGTCCTGGCATAAAATTACCAGTACATTTTCCGTTTTTATTTTTCACAGTGTGTAACTGCCAGCCATTTGCAAGCTGGTTGAAACATACGAGAGAGAAACGCAACAGCAGCCTCGGCCCAGTATCTGCACTTCAAAAGCCTGCCTGCTGCAGCTGTTTACTGAGCAGAGGCAAGCAAATAGTGTATTCAGCACATCACTGTGCATAAGAGACACGTCCACCGCAGCGCCCGTTGTGCACACTCACACATTTTATGGACGCTACACTGAGAGCTCTCTCATCTGTCATTCAAACACCTTTCCTGAAAGACCAGTGAAGGAGGGAATAGCAAGAAAAAGTGAGAGTGTATGTGTGTGGACGCTTTAGAGCTTTTTAGCAGAGCTGGCAGGCATTAGTCCGGCCTTCCTCTCCCTGCATGAATACTCTTTATACTCCAATAAATATGCGGCTGTCTCTGCCATGCTCACCCCCTCCACACACTCGATGTCTCTTTTTCTGCCTCTCTCTCACTCTCTGGCTTATTTTTCCATCCCTCTTTCTTTCTGCCCCTCTCCCTTTTCTTACCACCCAGCTTTCTTTTATCTTCCTCCCTCTCACATCCTCTCATCCAGTGTCCTCCACTGATAATGTCACCATCCCCCCATCCTTCTCTCCCTTCCTCCATCAAATGTTCAGTGCCCCTGACTCTGACCTGCTTCCCGCTACCCTCTTCCCCTAACTCACTCTGCATCACCCCCTCCCTCTTTTCATCCAATCTCTATCCCTGCTTCTCCAACTGGCCTGTGCCCTCTCCTCTACATCCAATCCATCCTGCCCTCTCTCTCTATTTTTCCTGCTGGCACTGTACTCTGACCCTAATTCTGCCCTCACTGTTGTTTCCCCCTATAGCCATGTGTAGGCATTGCAGCTGTATTCTAGCACTGTTTATAACCCACTTAAGTAGGACTTAAATACATATTCATATGTGATTTCATGATTACTTCTGTTGTCTTTGAAATATGGTTAAAGTGCACTGCTGAATATATTAAAAAGCATTTATGGTGAACTAAAATACACTATAATTTATATCAAAACTATTTTGGATTTAAATATATTTAATGTATTACGTATTTGTAATGATGAAATTGCAATTTATGAGCTGTATATGTAATTTCTGAAAGGAACACAAATAATGTATTGTATTTGTGTATCTGGGTTGTGTTTTTCAAGCACAGCGGTGTGTGTGTTTCTGTGTGTCTGAGTGTATGTGCTGTGTTTGGCGCTCTTCTGTATAGATCTCTTCATAAACTAATTTTCATACATCAAGCCCTTCAAACTGGACGGCATTGAATCAACTGCCGCCTGGTAGAATAGACTTTGTAGTGGATGTATTGTAGATCCAGACCGGCTGTCATTCTCAGATGTTGTGAATGCTTCCAGTGTAGCGCATTAGCATCCTAACATTGTTAGCATGACAGGAAGAAGTCCTGGCAGAGGGCAACATAAAAAATGTGTTTTAAAAGGATCATCTTCTAAAAAAGCTATAAATAGGCTTCACACTTACAGATGAAGTCAAAAGTGTCCTCTATAGACAGTTGCTGTTAGCTGTGTTACAGTTAGCAATTAGCTATCTTCCTGGAGCAGAAAGCACTTAGCATAGAGTAAAATATGACCAGCAAGTTAACTGTTAATGTTGATTTCCTTTATTCATATTTTAAAATATTTTTCCTCTCTCATTATTACTATAAGTTAACCATTTATTGTTTTTTCCCACCCAAGATTGTAAACACTGGCACTTTCTAAATTTTACCCTAGCATATCTCAGGTCAACCAAATGTTTCTGCAAAACTACCCATTTTTCTGACCAATGACTGATGGGGTGAATGTTTGGGAAATTGTCATTTTATGTTTTGGTGCTACTAAATATGCTGAAATTACATGCAGAATATTATCAAACTGTATGCTGTCAGAATAGTGCAATATGTTATCTGCTGTAAAACAAATTTTTGTTGTATTTGTGTATATTTTCAGATGATTCATCTTCTGAAAGTGGGAGTGGCAATGGGATTCAAACACTGACTCCTCCATCAGTAGGTGCGGCCGGTGTGAGCGACAGTACAGGGACAGGACCTGGATCGGGCTCGTACGCCGAGGTTAACGGCAACGGTACCGCGGCTCCACTCGACTTCAGCACGACTTCCTCATCCTCATCCTTAGAGGACCAGCAACCAGCCAACCTCAGCGACAGACTGAGCCAGGCCCTGCCCAGTGCTGCCGCCATGCTGGCGACCTTTAACCCCGAGCAAGCAGAAGAGCTGCGCAGAAAATACCCCAAATCCTCAGAGCTACGCCTTGACCGAGACATCAGGGACTATAACAACAAGGTATTTACATTAATTTAGAACAAAAAATGGTAAATGCTAAAAGGGGGTTCTCACAGTAACAAAATTTCAGATACCAAAAGCAGTCAAATTTCACTGGTATCATTAGAATTTTTTAATTTAGTATTGACTTGGAACCAAAGTACCTGACCATTTGACATATTATTATTTTTATAATAATTTGACTTATTTTTTAATCTCAGTCACAGATAAACTCTCATATACATTCACACACTTGCTTCTAGTACTGCCAGTATATATGGAAGTAAAATAATGACTAATGTCTTTAAAACAAAAAAGCATGTTGAACAAAAATGCATTGCATTTTCAGGGCTTGCATTTTTGGGGGATGAATTTCAACATGGTTGTACATTTAAGCTACGAATATTTCAAATGAAAATATTTCATTATTAAAAATTTAGTAATTCATATTCATCTTCCAGACTTAATTTCTAAAAATATTCACTAATAATCCATTGAATTTGTTGAACTGAATTTGTAAAGCGAGGGGGGGAAAAAAAGGACTGAAAATTACCCATCGAATAATATAGTTGGTATTTTTTTAACAGACTGAATATTTTAGAATTTTTTGAACCAACAGTCATGAAAGGCGCTCGATTAAACCTCATTCATTTAGTTAGCTAGCTACTGGCACAGCATCATTTTTCATACAGACAGAAGCAGAGAGGTTTGAACAATCTGCCAAGCAAGGCTCCGGTCTGAATAGAAACTTTCATTACATTCCTGTTTTCCATGGTCAGCCTCTGTTGCTTCCTCTCTCCTTTTTATTTGTATTGTCTTTGTAAAAAGAAGAACGCAAAACTGTCTTTCAAATGAACGGATTCATGATCTGAAATGCAGTGCAAGACTCTTGGTACTGAGAGAGTCTGAATAACATGGTTAGACCTTGAAGACATGTTTTCATCAGCCGAAGTGCCGTAGGTGGCCATGAATGGCCTGATTGGTTGATATCATCTTTTTTTGATGTATCTTTCAGTCCGTGTCCTCCTTTGAAAGTCTTTTCTGATCGTCTATACGCTCTTGCAGAGAGAAGACTTACCCTGGTTTCTGTGTGTTTGTGTAGTCTCCTCAATACAGTTCAGGCAGCTATGATTCAATAAAAATGGAGATATGTGCTGAAGATCTGACTGTTGGTCGGTCTCAGGCAGCTGATGATGATGACGATGACCATGATGACCACGACGATAGCGATAAGATCAATGATGTAGAAGGAGTGGATCCAGAGAGGTTGAAGGCCTTTAATGTGAGTATCAAAACATTTAGCTGATGATTTTCTACTGCATAAAAAGAGCCGTACAGTCTTGCAGTAAACCTTGTGGTTTCTCATGGCTTTTTATTTGCAAGTTAAACTGCAGTTCCTCAATGCATGTGTGCTTTTCACTCATTCCTTACACTTCGTTTAAGGAATTAATTTGGCAAGCTGACATATTTTTTTCTTTTCATTTAGATGTTTGTGCGTCTCTTTGTGGATGAGAACCTGGACCGTATGGTGCCAATCTCTAAACAGCCTAAAGAGAAGATCCAGGCCATTATTGAATCCTGCAGCCGTCAGTTCCCAGAGTTCCAGGAGCGTGCTCGCAAACGCATCCGCACCTACCTCAAATCCTGCCGCCGCATGAAGAAAAATGGCATGGAGGTACACACACTGCCACTTTGAGTTGCCACTTCTGTTTTTTGTTATGTTTAGATGACTTATATCGCTCCCTGGTGGCCAATACAGTACATGGCAGATACTGAGAAATACAGTTTTGTTTGGTGATGAAGCAGTGTTGGGTGTTTTTTGTTTTGTTTTGTTTTTTGTGTAAATGTAAATTACCAAGTTGAAATTCAAAGAAATTTAGCAGAGGAATTTCTTTTGTCCAGCACAAGTTTTGCTACAAAACAGAAATAATTACATAATTAATTTAGACTAATTATGCAAATGTATCGCTTGATATTCATATTAGACACATTTTACTAAATTAAGTTCAAACCTGTCAAAACAGAATTTTAATTTTGCTATACAGCAAGGCAAAATGTCCACAAAAATATTAAGCAGCAACTGTTTCAACAGGAATAATATGAAATGTTTCTTGAGCAGCAAATCAGTATATTAGAATGATTTCTGAAGGATCATGTGACACTGAAGATTGAAAATGTAGCTTTGCCATCACAAGAATAAATTACATTTTAAAATATATTGAAATAGAAAAGAGAGAGACTTCTTTTAAAAACATTAAAAAACCCAAACATTTGAACAGTAGTGTATAACATATTTAACATAAAAAAAATGAGAGAATTTGGAGAAATAAAATGTTCTTCCACCATGACCCATAAAATGAGTCCATAAAAGCAAGTATATTAAATATGCTGTTTGTGTACTAGCAGACTCGACCCACGCCACCCCACCTGACCTCAGCCATGGCTGAAAACATTCTAGCAGCTGCCTGTGAGAGTGAATCACGCAAAGCTGCCAAGAGAATGCGCATGGATGTCTACCAGGCGCACGTAAGTAGTGTTGTAGAAGTGTATGTGATGTATACTTGTGAAACTTGGAGATGTCTTGGTGTGTTATTAGCCCTAATAACACACCAAGTTAGCCCTAAGCCTGATGTATTTGTCTCTTTCTCTCTCAGGAGGAACCAGTATCTCTGGAAAAGGCGGTCTCTCGTGAGCCAGTTTCGCTGACCCACTCTGCATACTCCCTTGCTGCATCAGCCTACTCCCAGGACCAGCTATACATCAATGGAGGCCTCAACTACAGTTACCGAGGTTACGGTGGACTGTGTGCCAGCATGCAACACCCTGTGTCCCTGACAACAGCTACCGCCCAGACCAATGGTGAGAGGAAGCTGGCAGCATCCTAAAATAAGTGATAACTGATTTGAAAGTTCATTAATGGAATCACACAATTGCCTTATCAGTGAAGGACACATGCAATGCAGCTGTAAAATGTGACCTAATTTTATAATAAAGCAGAGCTATGATGCGTAAATCAGTGGTTCTCAAGCAAGGTGCCATTATAAACTGACACTGCAGTTATAAATTCCCATGAATGAGTATAAAAAAATTGTGAAAAAGTCATTTTGACTGATTCATTAAAAGGACTCACTCTTAGGAGTCAATTGTTCATGAATCAACCTGCATGTTTTACACTGCATGTTTTTGATTTATTAAAAAGTAGGGCTGTCCTCGATTGTAATTACGTGTTGATTACCTGGCAAAATAATGGAAGTGGCGCATTTCAGGGACAAGAATCCAAGTGTCTGAATAATTTTTGGTTCCAAATGTTTATCAGTTTTACTGGTAGTCCACTGTATGAAGAATATTTGGGTATAATATGTCACAGTTTACTTTATTTTGCTATCCTCACTTACATAAATGAAATATAGTGTCCAGCACTCACTAGTAAAAATATATCAAAAATATCAAAAATGTCTGAATAGTTTTTGGTTTGACTGTATATAAATATAAATATATATACACATATAAATATTTCTTAAATATGTGTGTGTATTTATATATACATAATAAAAATACACAATACACATGTTTTTTATTTAAACAAACTTTTGTTTCAGATGTGATTAATCACGATTAATCATTTGACAGCACAAAAAAAACATTTTAAAATCATAACATAGCATAGTGCTATTGTGAAATCACAAAGACTGTGATTAAATCAAACAAATATATGCAATTTAATTAATTGAATACGTACAGGTTACGTGCATCTCAGAGCATTGTTAGGTCTATTTTTATTACCGCAAAAAAAAGTGTTAGTGACAGCCCTATTAAAAAGAACTGGTTTAAAAGAGTAATTTTTTCACGGATTGGATTACACTGTTGATTCAGTGGGTATGCCATTATTTCAGTACACCATCATTTTGGACTGACTTTATTTCCTATAGGACTGTAGATTAGAGGAGAGTAAAAGAGCAATCCTGGGATTTTAAGAATTGATATTGAGGTCATTCAAATGCAGTTAGAGATTAATCATAAAAATCAATATCTGTATCCTCCCCTAAGAACTACCATGTTCTTTTGTCCATAATTATATTTTTATTCTCTCCGTTCAGGGCCTACTGATCTCAGTATGAAGTCTCTGGCATCAAATTCGTCCTCGTCAAGCTCCAGTAGTCTCGGCAGGAATGGAGGAGGGGGCGGGGCTTCAGCTCAGCTCAGCCATACAGAGGTAGCGGCGGTGCGTCAGCTGATCGCAGGATACCGTGAGTCCGCGGCCTTCCTGCTACGATCAGCAGATGAGCTGGAGAACCTCATACTGCAACAGAACTGAACCCATCTTCAGCACTCTCTCTGTCTACATCAACTCTCGCCCCTCTGGACCATATAACTGACTGTGTCCCTCACATGATCATCATCCTCATTATCAGAGGTTTTCCGGTCACCAAGGAAAACCATCTGGCTCTTAAAAATGTTAGAAGAGAGAGAAAACACAGCTTCATCAAGCTTTTGCTTTCATATCGCTTCAGTGAGAATGACCGACAGATGAAGAGGATAAACGTGGAGATGAATCTCTGAAGGACACTGCAGTGCTGAAGCGGATGGTTCGATGTATCCTCCGCGTTCTGCTCCTGCATGCCTTCTCCACAGCCTCCCTCCGTTCATTCTGCCTCCATGCCCCTCTGAGAGCCATTGATTTCTGATTTTCTTTGTTTTTAGCTACTTCAATGGAGGAATTACGGTGCGCCAATCCTCCAGACAGCACTAACTAAATGAAGACACTTTTGATTTGTAGGTGTAATGGAAAGAAAGAAGAGAAAAAAAAGAGCAAGAAGAAAACAACTAAAAGACCTTTGTATTTGCTGTAAATAAGCACTCGCTGTGTCCTGAAGCACTTTTCCATTCGTTCTGACCTCTGAATCATTAATTTATGCATTTAGATACGCAGGTGGAAGCTCACCTGGAAATACCTCAGCCTGTCTGTCCTGCTCTTTCTCTCTCTCTCTCCCAGCGTGTCCCTCTGTATGTGGGAGAAGAAAATTATCACCTGTCCATCCTCCACTTCACGGTCCACTGATTTGGGCATCGAAAGTGGAGAGTGGGAGTGAATTTGTTCCTGTAATTGAAGTGCAGATTTTCTTCAAATGTATATATCCCAGTCCATTTCAAGGTATTGATTGCAAAAATACACTGGACTTGTTTTGGGACCTGGACCCTTCCTAATGCATTTAAACCCTTCGGTTTCACAGATGCCAACTTTCTACGTGTCCTCTGTACATGTCACCTCCCGTTCTCCTCTTCTTTATGTGTCCTTCCATTTCTCCTGTACGTCCTCTCCGCCTCCACCATTATTCTACTTTGGAGGGAGATGGAGAGGAAGGATCCGAGATGGAAGCTGTTAGTCTTTTATCTGTTGACTTTTCTTAATGGCCATTAATCCACTCTGCTGCTATGGACTCCAACGTAACGCCACAAACCTGAAACCTCAAGCCTCCCAAACACAACCAGAGCACCTCAAGGTGAAATAACAAGGCAAAAAAAAAAAAAAAAAAATGGAAGCCAGAAGAAAGCTGTTTTGCATTCTGGTCGAGGGTGTTTGATTTAATACTGAGGGCTGCTTGTGTTTGCTTTTGTTTGATTTGTTCTAAAAGCGCAGTGTGTGCTTAAATCTCAACTGGGATCAAATCATTGGCACAAGAGCTTGGCGCGCACACACATGAACACGCATACGACACAAACAGACATGCTAAAGGGTCTTTAGTGAACTGAATATAGCAGGAGAGGTTTAAAAAAATGTGTAGTTAGCGAGGTAGATTTGGTTAGGGACTGACTGACAGTAATGTCACTGTAATTTGCTCCATTTTGCACACAGAGGCAGTGCTAATCTATGATTGAGGAGCTCGGCGGCTCCGTGTTGCACTGCTAGTGGGGGATGGAGAAAGAATATCGCAATGCAGAAGATAATCAAACGCATTTCTGGCCCTAAAGGAGACAGACTAATACAGAGAGGCTACCATGACCCCTGCTGAGAAGCCTTTAGAATCATTACATGCATGATCACGTGACTGGGACCTACATATGATTGAAAGCCATGATGATGAGTGAGTGTGACTGGAGACTACACTTCTCTCTTAAGACATATTTGTGTTCAATTTTGACACCCCTGTTCAAAACACAACAGTACAAATATAGAAGTAATGATTTCTTCTTAATGTATTATATTTATGGTAGACCTTCACAGTCCAGCCTCCTACTGCGATATTGATTTGTTAATTAGAATGTTGCTATAGATGTGAATACATATGCAAAATTGTTAGCGTGAGGCTTGTACTCACTGTGCGTGATCTATTTAACATTGATCTCATCATAAATGGTCCTTGACCTCTTGTCATCTCTGACTGCCTTCACTGTTTCTTTTACTTCATTTCAGGAGAGAACATGATAAGGATATATTTTAAAGGGTAGAATCCATTTTGCTTCACCCCCAGGTAAAAATAAATAAAATAAGAAATTATATTTTGCATTAAGAAAATTAAGTTTGCTTGTAGAACCAAGACTTTTTAATTGTGACATTATTTTGATGTCAATCAAGCACATTTTCCACCCAAATTCTCATTACCTTAATGCGTCCTAAAATTTCACTTTTTTTAACTTTTTTCATTAGAACAATGGTGTTAAATCATGTAATTTATCATTTCAATTATAAACCATAGTTTTTTTCATTACAGTACAAAAAAGTTACAGTAAAAATACTGTAATACATTTTTTTTATTAAATTGCATCTACATTATATAAAGATTACAAATATTACTAAGATGTTTAAATACTTTATAATTTCAGTATAGCAGAAGAAGTTATATATATTAAATATGAGAATATTATATTTTTGCATTACGCTAATGAGAATCGTGGAGTAGTATGCTTAAGCCATGCAAAAAAATATTATTGACCTAACAATAGTTTTCATTTTCACAAAACACAATTTCTGATTTTATTATTTTGATTTTTGGAGTGAAATTTAAAGGGTTAGTTCACCCAAAAATGAAAATTCTATCATTTATTACCATGTCGTTTCACACCCGTAAGACCTTCCTTCATCTTCATAACACAAATTAAGATATTTTTTATAACATCCGATGGTTCAGTGAGGCCTGCATTGACAGCAAGTTAATTTACACTTTCAAACGCCCAAAAAACTACTAAAGACATATTTAAAACAGTTTATGTGACTACAGTGGTTCAACCTCAGTGTTATAAAGTGATGAGAATACTTTTTGTGCACCAAAAAAAAAAAAAAAAAACGACTTTATTCAACAATATCTAGTGATGATCGATTTCAAAACACTGCTTCATGAAGCTTCAAAGCTTTACAAGTCTTTTGTATCGAATCATTGGTTCGGAGCATGAAAGTCACGCAGTAAACAAGGCTTTGTTACATCATAAGTGTTTTGAAATTTCAATAGTTTCAATAGTGCTCCGAACCACTGATTCGAAACAAAAGATTTGTAAAGCTTCGAAGCTTCATGAAGCAGTGTTTTGAAATCACTCATCACTAGATATTGTTGAATAAAGTCATTATTTGTTTTTTTGACGCACAAGAAGTATTCTCGTCGCTTTAAAACATTAAGGTTGAACCACTGTAGTCACATGAACTGTTTTAAAAATGTCTTTAGTAGCTTTCTGGGCATCTGAAAGTGTAATTTAACTTGCTGTCAATGCAGGCCTCACTGAGCCATTGGATTTTATCAAAAATATCTTAATTTGTGTTCCGAAGATGAATGAAGGTCTTACGGGTTTGGAACAACATGAGAGTGAGGAATTAATGACAATATTTTTATTTTTGGGTGAACTAACCCTTTAACCATAGACTTGTTTTTCACAAATTCTACCTGCACATTCAAGGGGGGTGGTCTGGAAAAAAAAAAAAAATCTTTATGATCAAACATCCTCTCTCCTTCCTTTCTGTGCTGTTTCTATTCATCTCTTTCTCACCTTCTTTTCCATGTCATTCTTGTCATGTCCACTCTAGACACACAGATGGTGAGAGGTCAGGTAATAGAGGATTCTAGCTGCTTTCTTGGTCATCTGTCTTTCTCTCGTTGAGGTCTAATATGGGTCCCACTGCCGTCAAACGCTGCTGATTATACGCCAACCTCACATGCTCTTCTATGGATTTATAAAAACGTACGATGGAGATGGACCTGCTAACCGCATCTGTGTGGAGAAGCCGAAAAAAGCGAAGCATTCATCTGTTCGTACGGTGTTTCTTCTCTCCAGTTCACTCAAGGACAGCTACTGAAAAACAAACTGTAAAACGAGGCAAACGACAATCTTGAAAAAGGTGTAACTAGTTGGCGGTTTTGTTTCCATGCTCTGTGTTCTGTGTGTGGTCGTACAGTGCAGTGTGTCCCGGGAGAGTGAGGGGTATTTTAGCCATAATCAGAGCATCTCTCACTCTCAGATCCGAGTTCTCATGCTAGACGCTGAGGACTCCTTGTGGCCCACTGTTGAAAACCTTTTTATCTGATTCCTATTTTTTTTATAATTATCTCAATTACTATTATTTTGTAATTCTTTTTGTATCGCAAGTGGTCTTTTCAGAACTGTTTTGTACCGACATCACGTGAAGTTTGTCCTGTATGCCTATACATTCCAAACAAGGATGTCAACATGCCAAGCAGCCAGCCAAACCACAGTCACACCGGATTGCAGATTCACATACCGAGGGCAAAATTCAATCCCACGCTGCACAGGCTTTAAAGTTGAAGTAATAGACATTAGCACCAGTATGATGACAGCCTGATGCCTGATTCCTCTTGCATTACAAACCCCAAAGAACTGTTATCTCAGTACTGTAAGACCAAGTTTTCTGATTAGTTACTGCGTCGTGCCTTTAAAGGGGCTTAACAGAACTGATTGTCGTGAATGTCCCTTTATTAACAGTGTATTAGAAACCCCTTCAGCTGTCATATGGTACCTCAGAACCTTTTTTTTAATCAGCACCGCAATCTACTGTGATATTATGTACAATTAAACCGCCCACTTGTCATATGTTAAAGGCATCACTCACAAACACACGGATGGTCCTATACGGGTTCATGCTTTGCATTCAGGTGTGACGCTGGTTATGGTTGCTGCTAAACTACACAAGAAAAATGCTCTGGTTTGATCAGATGTATAGCTCTTAAAAAAAAAAAAAAAGAAAAGAAATGAAAGAAGAAAAAAACAACTTAACTTTTATTTTTCTACCACAGTGGTGTACAGCTGCATTCAAATTCATGTGGTTCCCAGTTTTAGTCTGTTCTCTTTAATAATTTGTTGGTGTTTTGGATCTTTTCCATCCCATCTCGGTTTCCTCCTGTATAAGGAGCTGCTGACGTCGGCTCTGGTTTTGATATGTACCTAATACCAATGTGAAACTGTCTCTTTCCTTCTCATTTTGGACTCAGTGGAAGTGTGATGTTTACATGTACAGATTTTGGAGATTTTCTCTTTTTTTTTTTGTTGTTTTTTTTTTGTTGTTGTTCTTATTTTTTTTTTTATCTTATCTTGTTTAATTCAAATGCTTTCCCCTTCTTTTCATGCATTGTTTAATTTGATCATCTTTAGTGAAGGGAAATGGGACTTGCAGCAATGTCCATGCATTTACAGTCAGTAATTTTGTCTGGGAGACCCCCATCACTGACCCCAATCACTTTCTGTAACTGCTGTCAACAGATACACAAAATGAAGAAGGCTTGTTGTAAATGAATCTTTTCCTCTGGCCATTAGGGATAACACATCCAGCTGTTCCTTAATGATTAAAAGCCATTATCACACCCATCGTCGGGTGCAGACGTCAAGTATTACAGTACAAGAACAGCAGAGTGAAAACCTCAGGTAAATGATTGCTGTTTTATAGTTGAAAAAGAAGTCTTATCAGCGACCCATTTCCCACTTTAATACCATAATATATATGAAATAAATCCTTTTTTTATATTTATTGTGTTAAATATATATAACAGTGAATACTTTTTTCAGTACATGTGGCTAAATATTTTAATTCTTTAGAAAGTGTTGATACATATGTGAAGAAACTGAAAGATTGAATGAAAAAAAAAAAATTAATTTGTTGTTTAATGCAAAACAGCATGGGCGGCTCCTAACATATCACTTTCATTAATGAAAACCAATGATTTGAGATAAAGCTTTCTCCAGTGGGATGTCACTGCTAAAATGTCACTGACATGACATTGTGACTCTTTTTTTTTTTTTTTTTTTTTTTTTCACCCAAGCTGTACGTCACAAAGCTAAATATACTAATAAAACAGTGTGCTATATATCAAATCCAGTTGCTGTATTTCTTTTCTTCCCCCCAAGGAAAACTTTCGAATCAGCATCAATGTATTTGTCTGCATTTGTGTGTGGGTCAGGTTTTGCTATCTAAGT
Organism: Elopichthys bambusa; assembly: GCA_037101425.1. Lineage (NCBI taxonomy): Eukaryota > Metazoa > Chordata > Actinopteri > Cypriniformes > Xenocyprididae > Elopichthys > Elopichthys bambusa. The sequence goes on from CM074451.1 coordinate 8,800,480, forward strand.
AAAACCTGAAACTGCTTAATGAGAACGTTCCCCCATCATCCAAGACAATTTTCGAATGCGAATTGTCTCTGATGCTTGGATGTCAGTTTATTGGTGCATCTTGATTTTTAGCAGTTATTAGTATTTTGATTATTTTAATGTAGATTATTTTCATTTTCATTTTAATAATTTAAAATCATGTCATTGCCCACTTTGAAGACCTTTAATGCCTGTGTTCATGACCCCAGGTCACTGAAATATGGATAGGGTTAGGCACTGGCCTAATTTGGGGCTTTTGAGTAAATTGTATCAATATTTACAAAATATAATATAACCCACAGTTTTAAGACAAATATAATGTTGGTAACTCCTTAACTGTCACTGTCCTGCTAGCGAAAGCTTACAAATTGTAGTTTTCGTATTTGTAGTTTTCTGATTCTCAAAGCAAATGACAGAGGAACAGTAATTTATTAATTTGCAACAACAACATATAACATGTTCAGACATTTATTTTGAAATGTCAATGAAAATGAAAAATCTTGTTCTTTTTGCATGTCTTTTATGTGTTTGTTAAAGGTTGAATTCAAACCAAATACTCCCATTCTGCCTATACTTCTGAATAGGATGTCCATTTCATAAATTGAATGAACATTATGGAAATAAATGGTTCAGGTCACTCAAACTATAGGCTATATGGAAATGGAAGAGTCACCAATGGAGCCTTGATGGTCTCTAGTGGAAAAGTTTGGAATTGCACCCAAACAAAATTTTACTGAAAGCTCAATTTTTGAGATGTAAACCTAAAATTTAAAGCAATTTTTTTGGCTTTCATTTTCTTGCAGTTTTAGAGTAAAACGGTTTTGTAAAATATATATTTTATATAAATGATAAGAAATCATATTTTTACATTACATTTTCCTAAACAAATAACTTTTTTTTTTTTACTTTCATATTTTTTTCTTTCACTTCTAAAATAATCTTTATAAGGAGACCAAACTTAAGTCTGTGCTCAATATTATTCAAAATTAAACAATTTAAGTTGGGGTCTGTTCCCCAAAAATGGGAGTGACAGTTAAGGGGTTAAATAACTTAGATTGATATTACATACTCCGCATAGATGTTAGTGGGTTAATTATAATACACATATCCAGTAACTTTATGTAGACCAGGGATGTATTCCAGAAAGCATTAGCTAATACCGTTCGCTAACTTACAACTTACCTGGGTTGTGTTATATAACCTGCTTTCTGGAATACCTCCCAGATGTAGCCTACTATACTTTCTAAATGGCAGAAACCTAGAAGAATGTGCAGAACATGTGCAGAATATGCAAAATAATGAGAGCAAAATTCACCCCAAAATGAAAATTCTATCATCATTTACTCACCCTCAAGTTGTTTCAAACCTGTATAAATTTCTTTGTTCTGCTGTACACAAAGGAAGTTATTTTTAGTATTTTAATTTCCTACTATGGCAGTCAATGAAATTTATACAGATTTGGAACAACTTAAGGGGGAGTCTTATCCCTTTAAAGACATAAAGAGCATAAAATAAAATGTTTTTCTTTTTAAAGGCCCACTGAAGTGCCTTGAAACACACAGCATTATTCAGTGTGTTGATGTAATTTCCAGTGAAACAGGAAGAAAGGGCGGGACATATCAAACAGCTCTACCCCTTTTAAAAAAATAGCCAATAGCGTTTCGTTTTTATATCACAGCCGCAGTTTCTCCTCCATATCGCTTTGAAATACAGCATTCTGTGCAGAATTCAAATGGGTAAACTATTTTACAATAGTAAAATAGTTTATAATTATTCAAGACATCACAATAACAACATTTAATCAGGCATTACCGCCTGGGTCCTAAAGGAGACCCGATTCATGACACCGGAGCAGACTTTGTGCATGCTGCAGCGTTTCGCGTGACATTAACGTGAAATCAGACTTCATTCGCCCCAGTTGAAAGCATATTTACACTGCCTGAATTGTTCCCTATCCCTATATGTAGTGCACTATGCCATTCACCATGAAGAAAATAGTAGCCTAATGTGAACAAGTGACCGATTTTAGCCACAGCTTAAGCATTTATAATGTAGGGGGCGGGATGCTGCACATTCTATAGAGCATTTGATTGGACAGAAAATCAGATGAGAAGCTGAAGTGCAGCGTGATGTCATCAAAATCATTCATTCATATTGGCGGAACTGAGATACTGCAAGATTTGAATGCTTAGATCTTCTAAATGCCCATTTTGTCATTGGTTTGGAGCACACTAGCTTATAGATAACAGTAAGGCTAACATATTCATAAGGCCCAAAAAACTTTAATTTTAATTTCATGGGGACAAACGCCCATTAATGATGTCACCATGTGTGGGCGGATCTATTTGTGCCAGTGGTTTAAATAATTACAGCATAATAAAACAATATGTATTAATTGTAACTCATGTAAATTGCAAGTCACCACCCATCCTGTATAACAGAGGTAACTTTATGTGTTTGTGTGTCTTGAAAAATAATAGAATCGTGTTATTTTTCCAACTAGCAAAACGTTTGATGCATATGCAGGCAAATGAGTGTCCTCTCACAGGAGGGACGTGTTTTAATAAATGCAAATATTTTCGGCGATGTATAGTCTACGTTTAACGATTAAAGGCGAATCTAAAAATAAAGGGTTACTGGTTTCCAGCTCCAAGTGCGGGCTTGCCTATAGTGAACAGATGACCGCACTACAGGAGAAACGGTCGCTTGCAGCCAAGTTTACATACTGCGAAGCGTTTTGCTCCGGAGCGGATAGAGGCACCAAATGCTGCGGCGCACTGCAACGGTCATTATGAGAGAAGAGCGAGGGACGCCATGGACAAATAGAGCCTAGATTTAGATGAAAAGAGGATGTTCTTCAAGATACTTCAACCACAAAATGTTCTCCTCGTCTTAATGTCTCATTAAACTATCCAACATGTCTTTTCCGCATACCTTTGTGATCCATCCCGAAACAGAACCGGTTTCACCTGATCCTCCGCTATGATCGCGGCCAGTGCGTTAGCTCAACAAAGGCGATCCCGGTATAGAATCGCTACGGACGGTCTGTCACCATCGGTAAGGGACCCGCACACCTCTTTTATTTTCAATTTCAACCGTTTTGCTGGGTGGACAGCTGCCAAATATTCTAGCTACCCTGGAGTCCGTAGAAGGAAAGGGCTGGGATGGAGAAGTGTTGTCGCAGCTGTATGCCATGCCTGAAGAGGTTATGGGACTGGATATGGCCCGAATTTCACTATCCGAACGTCATTCGTCCGGCCGAGATCCGCACCGTTTCAGGTGATATTCGGGTCCCGGCTCCTAAGAAGAAGCCGTCGCAGCTGTACGCGGCTCTGTTCGACTTCGAAGCCCGCAGTGAAGAAGAGCTGACGGTGAAAGAAGGGGACAAACTGTCTGTCATAGAAAAGAGGGGAGATTATGTACTTGCCAAGAAGCTGACGGGATCCCTGGAGTCCGGACTGGTCCCTGCTAATTATGTGGCCCTAGTACAGGATGAATTCGCCAACTACAAGTAAGTGCTGAGAATCAATAGACGTATCCTACCTATATTATATTAGTGAGAGGTTTTATTTCATTTAGAATATTCATTATATTTTATAGAAAATTATTACTGTCATAGTCAACCACTAGTCTTTTCCAGTGCACAGTTTTTCTAGAGTTGAAGAGCTTGACACTATAGGCTACTATACAGTAGGCTACACGTGTCAATGGTTGAACTTTACAATCTGTTGTTTTCATATGGGCTAATATTTTCTACAAATACACATCATATAAACATTGCATTTTAGATTTTCATTAACATGATTTTGTTTATAAAGTCCCGTAAAATTATTTCAGGTTTAAGAGCCTTATAATTGGGTTGTGAAAAATGGTTGGTTTTGGGGAGTCATTACACCATAATTGGAGGGTTAAATCTCCCAAAAATGAATTTTCTGTCATTAATTACTCACCCTCATGTCGTTCCAAACCCGTAAGACCTTCGTTCATCTTCAGAATACAAATTAAGATATTTTTGATGAAATCCAAGAGGTTTCTGATCCCCAATAGAAAGCAATTTAATTACCACTTTCAAGGTCCAGAAAAGACATTGTAGTCAACATGACTACAGTGGTTCAAGACAAGAATACTTTTTGTGTGCAAAAACAAATAAAAAATAACAACTTTATTCAACAATGTCGGAAGAGACGTTTTGTTTTGTTTTTGCACGCAAAAAGTATTCTTGTCGCTTGATAACATTAAGGTTGAACCACTGTAGTCACGTTGACTATTTTAACAATGTCTTGACTACTTTTCTGAACCTTGAAAGTGGTAATTAAATTGCTTTCTGTGGGGGATCAGAAACCTCTCTGATTTCATCAAAAATATCTTAATTTGTGTTCTGAAGATGAAGACCCAGATACCCCCCTGTCCATTATATCACCAAAAAATCTAGTGTTTTTTTTAAAAGTCTTTAGTTAATTGACGTTTGGCTACCGGCACTAGACTAGTCCCACCAAATATTGCGTAAGACAATCCTCGACAGATTGTGCCCTGAAAATCACCTTTACACTAATTCTGTAGACATTGAAATGTCTTAAAATTTTGAATTCTTTTAAAATAGACACTGAAAACCATTGTATAATTCACACTGTAACAATAAGGTCAATAGGTTAAAATATATTTTTGAAATTAGCAGTGCGCCTAGTCTGGGTTTTACATGAGCTCAGCCAAGGAAGCTTCATATCCCTGCACTGTCTCGTTTCATTCACAATGGCCTTTGTCCATGTGAACAATGAGCTGTGCACTGCTTTCTTTTATTTGTGCTATCCTTTACTACTGTTTGGTTGCTGCTATAACGGGGTCAGTCAATTGTCCTCACTATAAAGACCTCCTAAATAGTGTTGACAGGTAACGGGGTTGTTATGTCAGAGTTGCGTGTTTTATTGCACCTGTCACCTGCCAGTTTCACTGAAAGTGAAGCACCATGGGATTGTGCTAAACAGGCATGTGCACCTGCCGCACCCATGTTTAACATGGCAACACTTTGAATGACGCCACAGTGTTTACTGTGAGAAGCTGAATGTAGTTAATGTGGGCAAAATATAAGCGATTTCTTTCTCTCACTTGAATAAATATGAGCTAATAAAGGGCATAAGAGTATTAAGTGTAAAAGTGTAATAAATTTAAGTGAAATAAGGGAACCTCCTGACTCTAAACATCCAGTATATAACACAAATAGGTTTTATATGTTCTTGGTGTAGGGTAACAATTATATTGTCAGGCTAATTTTTGAGTGTTTCTACACAACAAAATAATTTATAAAAAAAATACAAAATTTCCCATAGACCCATATTTTATGTTGAAACATCTTTGTTATATTTGTCAAAAAAATGGCAGATTTATATTTTCATACAACAATCTCAAGTTTGATGTCCATTATCTTATATAGAACGCTAACTATAAATATAAACGATAACTATATTTGCGTCCACACCAACGAACGATAACAGTCTGTTTATTCTAAGCTCGCACGCAGCCGTTTCAAAGTGTGTACGTTTTTGCTGTTCTTGTTGCATTTACACGGCTTTAACCAGCAGATGTCCTCAGCATACTATGTTTCGAGTGAATAGCTAGCTTAATCGATGTAATCTAATGCCCGTTTCACACTGCAAGCTTAACACCGGTTTCACACTGCAAGCGTAAGCAGAGCATTTTTTTAACGGCGTGCATGTTAATCAATGAGTGCATTCACACCGGCAGCAGGAGCAGCACGTAAGCATCAAAAAACTAAAGTAAACTAGCCAGAAAATATGATATATAAACATTATTTTAGTTATTGCACAGACAGCTCTATAATCAAACCCGAGTTTGCTGCCTTTTTTCACCGAGTTTGCTGTCTTGTAAACATGTGCACGTGGCAGATGATGTAAAACACAAAGCTTACCTCATTCATGTGCAGCAATGGATGACACGAGGCTTTTATTTGTTTATTTACATTTATATGCGAAAGTTGTACACCTCCCCATGTTAACAAACTTTCAAGACTATCAAGCTTATAAATGACCAACTTATAAAAACAAATTTATAGCTGTCTTTGTAAAGAAATGCTCACTTTATATGTAGCTTCGAGCCGCTGCTGTAACGCTGTACAAACGCTTCCAGTGTGAATATTCGCGCGTCTCTGCAGCTGCAGTGACGATGTAGTTACGCTCACGCGCCGCTCACGCTTGCAGTGTGAAACATCATCTGCCGCGTGCACATGTTTACAAGACCGCAAAATCGGCGAAAAAAGCCAGCAAACTCGGGTTTGATTTGGGAATGCTGCAGCCTATATATCTCTCTGTGTAATAACTAAAATAATGTTTATATATCTTATTTTCTGGCTAGTTTACTTTAGTTTTTTATAATACACCATACTTTAACCCAAACTGAATAATTAAAAACAAGTTTAAATAGGTACATCTTCTATAAATATTTTTGATTCTTAATTTTCATACTCAAATTCTTGTTAAAACACATTAGACATGCTTATTCTGTGCATTTTGAACACTTTTTGTGTGAAATTATATTTATTTTGTCAATCAAAAGTGTGCTTTCACTTTAATTGAGCGTCAGCAGCGCAGCAAAAATACACTCAGTGCCGGAACCCCGCTTCACTGCTGCTCCTGTTGCCGGTTTGAATGCATCTGTTGGTTAACATGCACGGCGAAATAAATACGCGCTGCTTACGCTTGCAGTGTGAAAACGTGAATTTAGCTGACGAATCAATATAGCAGAATAAAAACAACGCCTAGTCTTTTTCACTTCAATTTCAAAGGAAGCAAGACAATGTTGTCGAAACTACGCTGGATACCTGAGGTAATTTTATGTTACACTGTTTGCTTGCCTGGTATGATCTCATCATTAATACTTCTCACCATTTATTCCAAGAGCGTGACTGATTGTTTTCCATATATCCATTTTCTTTAAAGTATCCTTGAAAAGGAGGGTTGACTTGTCAAAAAGTGGTGGCTTTTTCTGGACCTCGGCGGTTAACTTCTCCGCAATGTCGTCCGCCATTTTAAATGCGCAAGCTCTTAAATTAGAACGGATTCTGATTGACTGACAGTGTTATCATTCTGAAAGTGATCCCAATGATATCGTTTCTCTCTATCGTTATAGCTGTGGTGGGGACTCTGTTATTCTTTTATATTTATATCGATTTTTAGAACTATATCTTTATCATTATCTTTATAGTTATCATTATTGGTGTGAACGGGCCTTATTAAAATTCATTATTAAAGATTATATTACTAATATTATACTTTACAGTTCAAACCTATTAGTTTAAAATTGTACATGCAGTAGACACAGTAAATGTGCTGTTTGCTTTTATCTATATCATCGAAATAAACTTTTTAATATTTCATAATAATATCCTAAGGATTCATGGCATTTATGCACATTTCTCTTGGTTTTATCTGAATCAGAATTATTAATTGCACAGCACCAGATATGATGAATAAAAAAACGTTGTGACTATTTAAATATGCAAATTTTCAATATAACTATTTATTTATGTATTTATTGTAAAATATGAGCTGGACATGGTATTGATGGGTTATATGAAGTATTTATTCATTCATTCTTTGAGGTATTCAGCTATGCTATGTGTGTCTGCTTTACAGATGGTACTATGGGAATATAAACAGACAAAAGGCTGAGAAGCTGCTTTTGGCTTCTCAGAATAAAACCGGTTCCTTTCTGGTGAGGATCAGTGAGAGCCACAGTGATGAATATACTATCTCAGGTTTGTTCCCTTATTTCCTCTCCCTCTCTCACACGCACTGTTTCGATTGAATGCCTGGAGACCTACCGCCTGTCCGTATTTCTCTGTTTTTCTCTCATCATCATCTCGGTTCTCATTTTCTTTCTTTTCTCATCTCCCATTTTCTGTCTGATCTGCATGACGACAGCTTCCACTTCATCAATCTTATTATATTCTGCATAAGATATCTATTCTCTGCTTATCCTCCATCCTCTCTCTCTCTCTCTCGCTCTTTTTTTCTTTCTACCCCACAGCTTTGTAACACCATATTGGTCTTCCATGTACAACTGACTAAGCGTTTTTCTGTCTCCACAGGAGAGTAGCGGGTACTTTTTACCCTCATAATATTCTGTTTAAGGTCTCAAAAACCCCAAGGCCATTTTAATAGCCGAAAAATATGCGTAACATTGATGTAGCAGGTTTATACTTAATAATCTTTTACCAATGTTAAAATCAAAAATTGCTTATACACAGTATTTCCAACATGCTTCTAAAGTCCTCCACTAAATATGTTATTTTACTTACATTTGGGTATGTATATATGTATATATATATATATATATATATATATATATATATATATATATAGGCATTATTCAAAAAATTGGTTTCCAGTCACATTTCTGAGAACTACATATCTACTTTGTCATAAAACAGAGGGTTTCAGCTTCAATATAATATAATATAATATAATGCAGTATGATTAATCTGGCCTACTGCTGGGATTAATGAGATGAGAATCATTTTAAAATAATTTGATGGGAAGATAATAGATTTATTTTTACTATATATTACATTTCTAAATTATTTTATATGTACCTCATTGGAGCTTCTGGGACCATATAAGCAGTCAGTCTCAGTTAAAAAGAGTCTTTTAAAACAAAAAATGTTCCAAAAATATTTGTTTGAAAATCCTTAATTTATTCTTTGCTTCACAGCCAGAAGTGAAAATAGTGTCTTCCATTTCCGTATTCATCGCTCAGCAATTGGTGCTTACTTTGTATCTGACAAGATCTCTTTTGGCACTCTGGATGAGCTCATCAGATACTACCAGCACAACTCCAGAAGTCTGGGATGCCCCTTAGACCAGCCGTGCGTACAGCAAGTATGACATTCTTAATATTTAATGCACACATTCATGACTTCTTAATTTTAGACCACTTTTTGCTCTCATGAAACTAATGCTTATAAATAGGTGCTCCATTACATGGGTATCAGTTCTGCTTTAGAGATCTAATTAGCCATATAGAGAAGCAGACTTTTTCTGGAGAAGTGGCCCTTGGTATGCAGTGGTTACATTTTCTAATCTCTCCTTCATCTTAATCAGCGGCTTTGCCCAGAAATTCATTACAAGAGTTGCATTTTTCTTGCGCTCTGTCTGGGTTTGGCCTCAGGGTGATCGTCCGCTCTTCTCTCCTCTTTTTCAGGGAAGGCACTGAGGCTGAATAACAGTGCACATGGACACACAGCTCCACTGAAATAAACACCTTCCTAAAAAATAAACAAATAAATAGCACACCAACCTTTGGCAACATTGTTGCTGGTATTTTTTTATGATTTAATTTATTAATTATTACAATTCAGGGAGTTTCTATTTAATAAATCCATTAATTAGATGATGCACACTTCAAACATCTTCATTATGCATCATAATCTAAACACCAATTGAATGGAATCTGAAATCTGTTGCTATTATAACAGTCCCTTCATTAAAAAAAATTAAATATTTAATATTCAAAAAGTATATAAATAATTAAAAAGGATATTTTGTGCTATAAGAAATAAATGAGCAGATTCTTCCATTTATTTCCTTTATTGCTATATATGTACATGCTAAACCCATATCTGAATGTTAATGCAGTAAATGCATTTTGTTCTCTGTGATGTTTTTCACCCATCTTACCTTAAATAAGAATGTTCATAAAGCCCTAACCCTAAAATCTGGTTGATTGTTTCAGAACCAACGAGGATGTAGATCCACAAACATGTTGTATTTGTCAAAATCATGGTCACTATCATTTCATACTGTTTCAACACATCAGACACATGTGTCATGTAGTTACGTATCAGTGTAATGTAGCACTTGTTTTATTTAAACAATTAATTGTCACAATATTCAAAGCTTATTTTTTCCCTTCTAAACAGTCAAACATACTACAGCACATTTTGTATGTTCATATATGACTCCTCTGTGGAAATAGTTTAACCAAATCTTCTGATGATTTGTTTTCCCAGTGAATTTTCTTTGAAATGCAAATCGCCTCCATTCCTTCTCTCTTTTCGTCTCTTCTGCCTCATTTTTATGCTGTTAACAAACTATAACCACTCTCTAACCTCTCTAGTTTTATGGTCAACATGGCATGCTGGGTTTATAGCAACGTGATGTAGGGGAGAGATTCTGGGAAGAGTTCTCTTGTAACCTTTGTTGCATCTGTGTCCATGTGCAGAGGGAGTTGTTTGACATGGAGCCATGGGAGCGGCCGAGGGAGGAGTTCCAGCTACTCAAGAAGCTCGGGGAAGGCCATTTTGGAGAAGTCTGGGAAGCTGTCTGGACCACAAAGAAGCAGAAGGTGGCCGTCAAGATGCTCAAACAAGGTGTGACATCACATAAGATGGAATGTTTTAAAGTGAGACAAACTAATATCACAAAACATCACAGAATTTGTTAAATCAATCTCTACTGCTGAAGGTTGTCTTTCTGGGTCATCTGACCAATCAGAGCAGAGTAGACCAATCACAACAGAATCAGAGCAGAGTAGACTCACTGAAAGGAGGGTTTTAGAATCTTATTGAGCTATTTCAGACAAGTGTTTTTAACCTTGGATGCATGTAAACCTATAGTAGAAGCCTTTAAAATAGCATAATAGGGACAACAAGAATTGGGATGTTGTAATAAAGGAAAATTAACAAATATGATTTCCATTCTTAAAGTTAAACATTTTATGGAATATACCAAGACATATATGAGGATGTGAAAATGTATTTGAAATGCATGACAGGAATGAGCCAAAACTGAAATCATCTCATACAGTGAAAGTTAAGCATAGGGGTTATGTAATGTTGCTGTGTAAGCATTCATTTTATTCAGCACTGAACAAATTAAAAAATACTCTAAATTTTTAATGTTGTTTGGGATTTCAGACTTGCCCACAAATGATTTTCATTTTTAATTATTTTGGTTTTGTTTCAATTTCAAAACACTGTCCATCATCTGGATCTGCATCAAACCCTGAGACAAGGATCATTGTCTGTACACAAATAGTTTTTAATAAAAAAATATAAATGGCTAAAGGAGATTCTTGATGTGTTTTTACGTTCAAACTTTTGTTCTCTTCCTCTGCCCTGTAGAGGACACAAAGGTGGATGAGTTTGTGAAGGAGGTACACGCACTGAAGAACCTGCACCATCCGAAACTCATTCAGCTGTTGGCTCTCTGCACACGAGGAGAGCCGGTCTACATTGTCACAGAGCTCATGACTAAAGGAAGTCTCAAATCATACCTTTCTTGTAAGTGTCACTGACTGCACCCTTATAAGTGTCACCTACCCTCCCTGTTGTGTTCAGTAATGGTTTGTACACTGCACCTGCATGTTTATGTATGAATAATGTACTATATAATATTGGACAAGATTACCGTATATATGGCCTTGGCATTTCATGCAGTGCATTTTTGTCTCTTATCAGAAGATCACATCTGCACTTAAACATTTATGGCATTATCTGACTACATGTACTTTTGAACTCTAACCATAAAACACTGAAGTCATTAAACACATAAGTATTTATATCCCCGAAACTAAACTCATTTCCTTCATTCTGTCATCCAACTTCTTAAAATAAAATTACATTTACCCCCAGTTTTACAGACAAGGCTTAAGCTAGTCCCAGACTAAAATGCATGTTTGAGCTGTTTTAACTGAAAGCAACTTAAAAGTTGATCTTAAAATATGTCACCATTTATAAAAGATACTTGAATATCCTAATTGAACTAAGGCCTAACCTTGGCTTAGGCCAAGCCCTGTCTGTGAGACCAGGCCTAAATGTTTCATTTTCTTTTCTGTGAATGAATGCATCATTTATTGAACTGAAATCATATTTTAAAATACATTTCAGAATGCCTTGGAATTTGTTACCTTCCCCTTTTTTCTTTTATGACTCGAGCTGCATGAAATCCCCCAAATGAAATGAAAATGAAAGGGTTATTATCATTAACTAAAACTAAAAGTAAATAAAAAATAATTTTAAAAAAATTTAAAAAACAAAATGACAAAAGCACATAACGAATTTGCAAAAAATTAAACTAAAATTAACATGAGAACTAAAAATATAAAAAATAAAATGTCGTTCAATTAATAAAACTAAAATAAAAACTAAAATAACACGGATTCAAAGAGCATCTTGACTGTACAAAAAGTCACATGATCAATGTCACTTAGTAATACTTATTTGATTAGTGGCCCAGAAAAGCTGAATCCACAATATTTTTTAAAGTCATAACTATTATTTATTTATTGAATCATAAAACATTTTTCCAGTTTATTTCCAGATATACAGTCAAACCAAAAATTATTCAGACTTTTTTTTTTTATATATATTTTTACTAGTGGGTGCAGGACACTCTAGTTCATTGATGTAAGTGAGGATAGCAAAATAAAGTAAACTGTGACATATACCCAAAAATTCTTCATACAGTGGACTACCAGTAAAATTGATAAAAAAAATTATTCAGACACTTTGACCTGACCATGTTTTGCTTAAGTGTTATCTGACATAATTAAGATTATTTTTTTCTGACACAGTTTAACTCTGAGATCTTGTCATAGTTTATTACCTTTTTTTTAAACTATAGTGAATAAACTGTATTAATTAATGAAATGTTCAAGGTGTCTGAATAGATTTTGGTTTGACTATAAGTTATATTTGGAATCCCACATTTTCAATGTGATCTCAGACATGTGAACCACTGAAGTTTCCAATGAGCAACTCTCTCTTTTTCTCTCCCATTTCTTCCTGTAGCACCGGAGGGTCAGGTGTTGACCTCTGCTCACCTGATCTACATGGCTGGTCAGATAGCAGAAGGAATGGCATATCTGGAAGATCGACACATTGTCCACAGAGATTTAGCAGCTCGAAACATCCTGGTTGGAGAAGACCTGGTGTGTAAAGTGGCTGACTTTGGTCTGGCTCGCATCATCAAGGTAATGGTTGGATGTCAAAGATGTTGCTGGAAATATGCATATAAAATTGATGCTTGGTATGTAATTATGTGTTTGTGTGTACTGTGTAGGATAGTGTGTATACAGCTAGTAGAAACACCAAGATTCCTGTGCGGTGGACGGCTCCAGAAGCTGCTCTCTACCAGCGTTTCTCTGTCAAATCTGATGTCTGGTCTTTTGGAGTGCTGCTGTACGAGATGATGTCACGTGGAAAGATGCCGTATGATGGTATGGCTCTCTGTTTATTAACTTTTTTGTTCCAGAAACACTAAATGCCTTTTATATTTTCTTTCTTATACATCGATCAGGCATAACATCATGAGCACTGAAAGGTGAAGTGAATATCACTGATTATCTCTTCATCACGGCACCTGTTAGTGGGTGGGATATATTAGGCAGCAAGTGAACATTTTGTCCTCAAAGTTGATGTGTTAGAAGCAGGAAAAATGGGCAAGCGTAAGGATTTGAGCGAGTTGGACAAGGGCCAAATTGTGATGGCTAGACGACTGGATCAGAGCATCTCCAAAACTGCAGCTCTTGTGGGGTGTTTCCGGTCTGCAGTGGTCAGTATCTATCAAAAGTGGTCCAAGGAAGGAACAGTGGTGAACCGGCGACAGGGTCATGGGCGGCCAAGGCTCACTGATGCACGTGGAGAGCGAAGGTTGGCCCGTGTGGTCCGATCCAACAGACGAGCTACTGTAGCTAAAATTGCTCAAGAAGTTAATGCTGGTTCTGATAGAAAGTTGTCAGAACACACACTGCATCGCAGTTTGTTGTGTATGCTGACCCCCGTCCACCGCCGAAAGCACCAACAGTGGGCCCGTGAGCATCAGAACTGGACCACGGAGCAATGGAAGAAGGTGGCCTGGTCTGATGAATCACGTTTTCTTTTACATCACGTGGATGGCCGGGTGCGTGTGCGTCGCTTAACTGAAGAACACATGGCACCAGCATGCACTATGGGAAGAAGGCAACCCAGATAGCATGTAATCCTTGAAACAATGTTGAGTCAGTGTTGATGCGTCAACGCTAATTGCATTGAATTAACATTACAAAGTGATGTTGCTTTAGTATCACTCTTGCACCCTCAGTTAATGTTGAAGCAATGTTGAGATTTCAACCTCAAATCAATGGTAATATTATTGATTCAGCATTATAAAGTGATATTTTTTCAACATCACTTTTGCACCCTCAGTTAATGTTTAAACATTGTTGAGATTTCAACAAAAAATTAATGATAATATCATTGAATCAACATTATGAAGTGATGTTTGTTCAATATCACGTTTGCACCCGCATTTAATGTTGAAACAATGGTGAACAAAAAAAAATCAATGATAATGCAATTGAATCAACATTACACTATGACTGATTCTACATCACTGATGTTGAAGCAACATTGAAATTTACAAAAATAATCAATGGTAACATTGTTGAATCAACGTTACACTATGATGTTGATTCTACATCGCTGCTGTTGAATCAATATTGAAATTAACATAAATGATCAATGGTAACATCAGAGAATCAACATTAACAAAAATAATCATTAGTAATATTGTATGATCAATGTTAATGTGATGCTGATTTAACTGAAAAGTCAACATAAAATAATATTCTGAACAACATTAATATTTCAGCTACACTTAATCAACAAATTTCTGACCATTTCAAAGTTTTGGGAAAACCTTTTAAAACATACATGACACCTTTCCAGCAGTTCAGTCAGTTTCTTTTATTTGACAGTTTAACACAATCAACGACAAAGAGATAGAAAATTGAATTCTTTAAGAGTGGGGCAAAAAGGACAAAAGCATTACAACCTTTAAAAATAACATTACTTTCAGTCTAAAGTACTGTGAAGATAAGTCCGGTGATGTAGGACTGTGCGTGACTTTCCAGTTCCCGCTGGAATTTGTCTTCCACATATAAGCTTAATAAAGCCTGAAGCTCATCGTCGGTCCATCTGTCGTATTTTTAAACTCCAATGTTGATTCGAATAGTAAACAACTCTTACTGCACGCACTGCAACAGACTTTAAAAATGGTGGTTGAAATAAAATGCTGCGTGGATTCAACCAATCAAAATGCTGCGTGAATTCAATCAGCATGTTCAGCACCCAAGTCCCACCCCCGAAAGTTCCTGAACTTTGAAAAAGGCATTTTGAGGAAAGAATTTTTACACTGAACTTTATTTAGACCCTGGTATCTGCAGTCGAAACACACCGAGTACCGCCCCAAAGTTCCTAGTTCCTGGGAAAGTTCCTACGGTGGACTAAAATTGTTCCTAGTTCCTGCGGTGCGAACACAGCAAAATCTGGGTACTTCACCCAATAGTTCTAAGAACTATGAAAAGGTTCCTCCAGTGCAAAAGCCCCTAATGTTATGCCTGATCGGTGTATACACTACCTTTTAAAAGTTTGGGGTCTTTAATGTTCACCAAGGCTTCATTTTTTTTATATATATATATATATATATATATATATATATGATATGTAAAAACAGTAATATTGTGAAATATTACAATTTTAAATGTGGTTTCTATTTGAATATATTTTAAAATGTAATTTATTCCTGTGATGGTAAAGCTGAATTTTCAGAATCATTACTCCAGTCTTCAGTGTCACATGATCCTTCAGAAATCATTCTAATATGCTGATCTGATGCTCAAGAAACATTTCTAATCATTGTTGAAATCTGTTGTCCTTTTTGTGGAAACCTTGATATGTTTTCAGTTTTCTTTGATGAATAGAAAGTTCAAAATAAACATTTTGTAACATTTACTGTCACATTTGATCAATTTAATGTGTCTTTAAAAAAATCTTACTGACCCCGCACTTTTGAACTGTATATATCTTCTATACATTTGCCACTCCGTTTCCCACAGGGAAGAATAATAAGGAGGTATTGGAGATCCTGTCATCGGGTTACAGGTTACCGTGTCCAAATCGCTGCCCCCCAAACATCTACCGCATTATGATGGAATGCTGGCACGCGGAGGCTTCCAAACGGCCCTCGTTCCACGCCCTTCACAGTCAGCTGGACAATATCTACTCCAGACTCTACTTCAAAACCATTGAGGTGTAGAAGAAGTGGACTGAAAGGGACAGAAGGGAGAGTGAAGAAAAGATTTGCATGGACAAAAGTGCAGATAAGATCTCTCTTTTTGATTGCTTGTGTTAATGAAGTTATGTGCAATAATAAATGCTTGTTAAAGAGTATAAAAGATTCCATGAGAGTGGAAGAAAGGAACGGAACTTGTAAAAGAGGAAACGTGCATCACCTTAATCTGACAGGGCCAGATTATCTGTAGCTTGTCATAGCGACTCCTGATCATCAGTGGATCAAGATATCGAGCACTGTTATGCACCATCATCATTCGCCCTGCACTTAACTTTATTTTGCGCTAAAGTTGATCTGGCCCATTCAGTTTCTGTAGCAATAGGAACAGGAGATTATTTAATCTGATGTTTTCAGATCGGAGTTTATGTTTACAAAAGATTCACCTGCCAGTGTACGGACAGGTGTCGAGACGGTGAAAACTACGGCCGTTATAATTTATAACTGCTGAGTGTCTTTAGCCTATGTGAAGGCAGGCTGCACAAATAACTGTTTTCTACCAGGTACACGATCGTGTAATTTACACTGTGGTTAACACAGGAGCCATATGACAAAAGCTACCTGGGTAGGTTTCCTCATGATCGGTTTCGTAGAAATCACATCCATGTCAAAAGTCTGTTGTCTTCCAATGGATTATACAAAATGAATTCTTAAAATAACTCTTGTAAATAAAGTATTTTTTCAGTATACATGTTTCTGCTGTTTCTTGATCATTTGTTTGCCTAATATGTAACCCGACTTTGAGTTTGACCAGAAATTTGCAAGCATGCTGGTAGCCTGTAAAGCAATTAACCCTTAAACAATAAAGAATGCTTGTTTAGCCTATACTGAACTTGTGTCATTGTCGTCCACAGGCGTGGTTCAAATGCGGAAGGTTTCTCTCTGTCAGTTCCCTAAACTAGTAAACTCATATGGGAATCCACTAGAGCAGGTGTCTCTCAGGGACAGTTTTATCTCATGGGGGATTGTTTGAGGAAAACTTGCCCATGTCTTAAGACATTGTGGGACAAAATATTCGGAACCTCAAAGGGCGATGGAGAAATCAGCGTGAAATCTGACAGTGACTGCACGTGCGAAGGAACCGGTAATACAAGTCGTTACGATCCGCAGCCGCAGCCACATCCACCTCGAGCCCCGAAGCCAGAGGAGAATGGTGCTGATATTTATACTGCTCTATGGGACTTTGAGGCACGCGACGTAAAGGAGTTGTCGTTCAAAGCTGGTGATATGTTTGAGATTATCAACCGTTCCGGTGACTGGTGGAGTGCGAAGAAACTCGACTCACTCGGCCACGGGAAAGCCGGTTTTGTTCCGTTCAATTACGTGGTGCGAGCGGAATCTATACAGTCTCAACCGTGAGTGTCCAAGCTACTTCTGAAAAGTAGTTTGCTAACACCATCTTTATCCTAGTGTGAAAAGGAGGGATATTCACTTAAGCTACAGCTGTTCAGTCTCTAACTTCTAACAATCTTAATTTACATTTCAGTGTCACTATTGTATGAAATATAAGCATTTCAAGAATATTTATTGGAAATGTTTATGCTGGCCATCATAATAATCTATCTTTACATAATCATAAATATGTTCTCCAAGACGATTTTAATCGAGTTGGATTTCCATCAAATAGCCTAATCTGGGGGCGCAATTAAAAGTCTAATCGCAGTATCTGACTTTTTTACTGGGTGCCACAACGTACAGACGATTTAAAGGAATAGTTAAAAATTCTAACATTTACCCGTACAACTTTTTTTTTGATCCGTACCATTCCCAAATGCATACTCAATCTGTCAATTTTTAAAAAGAATGCAACAGTACAATAAAAATATAACAAAAATGTAAGTTGTCATTCACGGATAATGTTTCCCTCCAGTGAGCTGATAACAGCTGTGAAGGATTAAAGGGTTAGTTCACCCAAAAATGAAAATTCTGTCATTAATTACTCACCCTCATGTCGTTCCAAACCCGTAAGATTCTTCGTTCATCTTCAGAACACAAATTAAGATCTTTTTGATGAAATCCGAGAGCTTTCTGACCTCCCTGTAGACAGCAACGTCATAACCAATTTCAAGGCCCAGAAAGGTAGTAAAGACATCGTTAAAATAGTCTATACTACAGGGGTTCAGTACAGTGTCAGTCTCCTACACTGTTCACGTTGTAAACACAGTGCAGCACTTCCGGGTTTCTACGTCAGAACGCTGGCTCGTTATTGGCTGGCTCCTGCATCAGCATCACACGCATTTGTGGTGCTGCTCACGTGAACAGCGTTGGCCAATACTGAGCCGGCGTTCTGACATAGAACCCGGAAGCGATGTACTGCGTTCACTGTGTCAACTGTGTAGAAGACTGACAGGGAAGAGAAGAAATTGTTGAATAAAGTCGTTATTTTTGTTTTGTTTTTTGTGCATAAAAAGTATTCTCGTCGCTTCATAACATTAAGGTTGAACCACTGCAGTCACGTCGACTGTTTTAACGATGTCTTTAGTACCTTTCTGGGAGGTCGGAAAGCTTTCGGATTTCATCAAATAATATCTTAATTTGTGTTCCGAAGATGAATGAAGGTCTTACTGATTTGGAACGACATGAGGGTGATTAATTAATGACAGAAATTTCATTTTTGGGCGAACTAACCCTTTAAGGCCTGTTCACCCCAATAACAACTATAACGATAATTATATTAGCATCACACCAATAGATGAGATTGTTCTGTTTATTTTAATCATGCACTGCAGTAGTGTCATCTGATACTTTAAATGCTCAAGCTCATTAATGTAGGATAGATTCTGATTGGTTGTTATTGTTTATATCATTCATCAGCTGGTAATATGCTCTGAAAGTGATTTCAACGATATTGATTCTCTGTCATTATTTTTGTAGCTGTGATGTGGACTTCCTTATTCTCAAAGATTTACAATGTTTATTAAAACTGTATAGCTGTATAGCTATGAACTGAAACACAGCTGATTGGAAGAAACGGATTAGTCTTGATTCGTAAATGAATCTTTCAGACTATTTTGTGAATCAGTTTGGTGAATGATTCATAGAACAGATTCAAAGGAATGTGAATTGAATAGTGGAAGATCACCTATTATTGATACATTATTAAACACCTTTACCATCAGCTGTCCCCTATACTGTACGACCCGTGTGTTTTTCTGTATCTTTAGGTGGTTTTTTGGAAAGATGAGTCGTATTGAAGCAATGAGTCACCTCATGTTACCAGGAAATGATAATGGATCCTTCCTTGTGCGAATTAGTGAGAGTGACAGCATGGGCTTCGTGATCTCAGGTGTGTGTGTTGTTTTCTGACAGACATTAGTGAGTTTGTCACAGCATATATCCTTAAAACTGCAATTGGAGACTGAAGTTCTGAATCTTCTATCTTAGTGAAGACACAGGACAAAGCAAAACACTTCAAGATCTACCAGACTAGTGGTCAGGTCTATGTGGATCCGTCTCCTACATTCGCCAGTATATTAGAGATGGTTGAATATTATCAAACTCACCCATTATCCACTTCAGACAAACTGAAGCGACCCTGTATTCGGGTGAGACTCTCTTTCTCTGTCCATTTTTCCTCACTCTCCTCTCTTATGCTTTTTTTTTAATCACCCCTATTTACATACTCTCTTTCAGTTTTGTCATATGAGGAAGTGATTGAAAGAGGTTCTTCATTTTTATAAGAACATCAGCTTCTGTCTATTTTCATTAGATATAGGAAATATTTCCCAACATCAAGAAACTAATTTTTCAGTCTTCCACCAAACACATCCTGATGTCTGATTGTAAAGCATCTAACCCAGTAAATATGGGACGTGTATATATAGCTGTGATGAAAAGCAATTCATTTGTATACTTACTTCCTGTCCTGATTCCACTGACTCATCTTCCTGTAGAATAAGCCTCAGCTGCAGGGTCTGTCACCCTCCACAGACGATGAATGGGAGCTGCCTAAAGAAGAATTTACCCTTGGAGCGAAGCTGGGTGGTGGCCACTTTGCTGACGTTTATAGTGGCATATGGAGAAATCAGACTAAAGTGGCCATCAAAATCCTCAAGAAAACTGGTGAGATCATTGCTAGAGGTGCCACAGAGCAGAGCTGGAAAAAAAAGAATGTAAATGTTGCATAACAAAATAATATATAAGGGCTGTAACACACCATTGGCCATCGACCAACATCGGGCTAGTTTTCACAGTGTGTTCCACACATCATCTCTATTTGGGCTCACATCAGCAGGAGTTCAGTATGATGGATGAGAGAGATCACTCTGATTGGCTGTTCAGTTTAATAAGCGAGTCAGTGCACAAGAAAAAGTAAGCACAGAAGTCAAGAAGGTCCAGACAGAAGGCTGTACTATTTTTACGTCATCCTACCCGAGCATTCCAATACAAGAATATTTTACAACATGAGCCGCCTGGAATGAAGAAAGTGATCAGCGTGATTGATATTCAAAATGATTTTGAAATGATACCTGCTGATATAGACAGATATTTACTTACACACAGGCACAGAATGCACATGCTAGTTGGCAGCCAGCTGTAGTTCTTTTGGTGTGTTCAAGTGCAGCTTTTTGGCCCAGAGCAATCGGTGCGAGGCGGCAACATAGTCGGCTTTCGTCGCCGCTAGTTCTTTGACATCTGCTTGGTGTGTCACAGATTTAAAGGATCAGTTCACTTCAGAATTAAAATTTCCTGATAATTTACTCACTTTAATGTCATCCAAGATGTTCATGTCTTTCTTCAGTCGAAAAGAAATTAAAGTTTTTGAGGAAAACATTCCAGGATTTTTCTCCATATAGTTGACTTCAACAGTTACCAGCAGGTTGAAGGTCCAAAATTCAGTTTCACTGCAGCTTCAAAGGGCTTTTCACAATCCCAGATGAGGAATAAGGGTCTTTTCTGTCATTTTCTAAAAATAAAAATGTATATACTTTTTAACCACAAATGGTCGTCTTTCACTACTGTCCACGACTTGCGTAATCACGTTGGAAAGGTCACACGTGATGTAAGCATAAGTACAGAAAAACTTCAAAATCATCCGACATCGTTGTTTTACCTTTTTTTGGTAAAGGGCATTTGCACGTTTTCTTTGTAAACACATTAAATCGGTACTTTCCCCTATGTCGTGTGTGACACTTATAACTTGATTACGTAATGCGTGAAGTGGAGGCTAGTGCAAAACAAGCATCTGTGGTTAAAAAGTGTTGTTTTTTTTTTTTGTTTTTTTTTTTTTTTAGAAAATGAACAATAGTTTCACTAGATAAGACCCTTATTCCTCGTCTGGGATCATGTAGAGCGCTTTGAAGCTGCAGTAAAACTGAATTTTGGACCTTCAACCCAGTGAACCCCACTGAAGTCCACTATATGGAGAAAAATCCTGGAATGTTTTTGTCAAAAACCTTAATTTCTTTTCGACTGAAGAAAGAAAGACAAACATCTTGGATGACAGGGGGATGACTAAATTATCAGGAAATTTTAATTCTGAAGTGAACTGATCCTTTAACCCATAGACAGAGTTTCAACTTTGCATTTGAGCTTTTTCTTTTTATCTGAAAGAAATTCTGTCTGTTTTTGAATGTGAAATGAATTAGATTTTGTTACCTGATGTTAAATCTCTATACTGCAGTGGTGAGAAAGTCTAAAGATTTAAATGAAGAAATTGACACAATCTCTGCACATAATTCATTCTAAAGAGTAGTGTTTACCCACCAGACTACAGACCCCTCAAACCCCCCGGAACATGCTCGCTGGGACCCCCTCACAGAGATTTACTTTGGGCCCCCAATAACCTAAACACCCCCCTGATTCTAAAATATGAAAGGACCTTCAGGATAAAATTATTTACACATCGCTACTTCAAACATTGATTCAGCATTGACAGTGTTTGCTGGAAAAATGCTAGATATGACCTTTTCATAGCTTTAAACACAAGTGTTTAAACACTGGAGTGTTTATGTATTCATGTACCTGACAGCACAGGTTAATGCAGTGCATCAAAAGAGGTTTCTGAGTGGCTCATTATAAGATATACGTATGGAATTAAACAATTGAACACTTACACTTTCATAAATCTATATCAGGAAATAGAATAAACACAAAGAAAATTCAACACCAGTGTTTGAAGAAAAAACACTTTAAAAGTAAGATACACAATACTCCAGACAGAACCCCATGATCTCCTGGGAATTCTTGCTTTTGCTAGTTACAGTGTTCCGGAATTTCCTTCAGGGAAGGAAATGAAGCATGACATGGATAGGCAATTTTTGGATGTAAATGAGTAATGTGACAATGGGCAAAAATCAGCTGCATAATTCAAACAAAATAAATCCATCCTTATGAAGGCAACCACCTGCTTTGCAGCCTTAGGGCATGAATACCTTACAATTTTAACAACCAGCGGTTGCTGATTGTACATTGCACACATTACTGGTGAGGTAAATGTGAACTGAGGCTGAACACAATGTAAGTCATGCACAATGGCAGTGATCCTCAACTACACTAGTAAATCTGCAACTGAATACCTCAAGCAAAAAAGAATAATGTGGAATAAATGCCGTACTACAGATACATTTCAGTATACAATTTTGTTTTGTTCTTTAACTTTAAAACAAGATCAATTTACTTTATAATGACTTTTTTCTTACATCATTTGTAATTTTTTCTAGCAAAATTCAATGGCTGTTTAAAACAATGCTAATGCTAATTAAGATAAAAAATAAAAATTTTATCTAATAAATAGAAAATATATTTTATAAATAAAGAATAAAATACATATATTTTTACTAAAGAAATACAATAATAAATAATATTTTTTTATACTTTTTTTTTTTCTTTTTTTACCACAGATGCTGTGGTGCAGAAGGAATTTCATTTGGAGGTGCAGATCATGAAGCATCTGCGTCACAGGCACCTGATTGCACTCTTTGCCATCTGCACTTCCTCCACCCCATTTTACATCATCACAGAACTAATAGAGAAGGGCGACCTCCTTAATTTTCTCAGAAGTCAGTCACTGTCCACTATTGATATCTTACATTTAAGTGAATGTGTCACTCTAATATTAAAGTTTTTTCTTGTGGGTGTGATTATGCTGTCTCAAGTTCTCACTTTTATATTCAGTTGGAGAGGGTAAGGCTTTGGAAATGGAGTCTCTGATTGACATGGCAGCTCAAGTAGCAGATGGGATGACATATTTAGAGGCAAATCACAGTATTCATAGAGACCTTGCTGCAAGAAATGTTCTAGTCGGAGAGGGCTATGTCTGCAAAATTGCTGATTTTGGCCTAGCTCGAGTCATTAAGGTGAGCATATGCTGATTATTTTTTTAAATGACTTCATAATTCGCATCTTAGGTGATGTATAATGTAATAGATTGTTACTAACTACAATTTTTGTCATGTAATTTGAAATGAATAACGGCAACTTCAAGCACTGAATTTGTTTATAGGGACATTTGCTTCCTGCTTTATGGAAATAGGCTGTCGGGAACAGTGGGTCTTATTAAGCATGTGTACGCACAAATTTGTGCATGAAATGTACGTAGGAACGATATTAAGAACAAATCACGATTCACCAAAAATTTTGTTCTAAAAATAATTCTAAATTTACAACAAAATATAGGAACAGCTAAAAGCACTCGTACACACAAAAAAGCTCTTACTCTATTAATCCATTATTACTCTATTAATGCAGTATTATATAATCCATATATAAAACTATATAATAAAATTATTAAATAATCCTCAAAAAAAAAAAACAGAATGAGAAAATAATCCATACTACAAAAATAACGCAAATTACAAAATGTGACATTAAAAAGTGTGCAAGTCACTTGTTTTTCTAAACGAACACCAACAGCGACACCCGCAAGTGAAGTTACAGCGGGAGTCTGCGGCTCTCGTGCCTCCTCTCCACTCATAGAAAATCAATAGACCCCCTAAAGCGTGCTGTGAGTAATTGAGAATGAATGGAGCAAAATCACATGAGAGGAGGCAATGCCTCCATCGCGCTATGAATGGATGAAATTGGTTATGATTGGATATGTTTGGTTTCTGCGATAAATCCCGCCTCTTGTTTATATGTGTATTCCGCGCATCAAATGATGGCGTCAATGGGAAGAATAATTGAAAAATAAGTAACAGCTCAGCCATATATAGATATCACTGCTTTATGTCATGTTAAAATCAAACTTGAAAAGACCTGAAAACATGATGACTGAGAGGGTTTTAGTGCAATCAGCTTGGTGAAATTAAAGGTGGGATCAGTACATTTTGAAAAACGCTGTTTGACATTGTCAGTCCATCAGTCCAAACAAACCCACCCCTCTCTTCACTGCTCCGCCTCCAAACTCACTCTCCAATCCTAACCAGTCTGCTCCGAGTTGGTCTCGAACCCTGGCTCGATCGCTGCTGGCAGGCGAGGCGAGTGCACTAACAATGACGCTAAACACCTCATTCTCTAGCGGTCGTCAGTGCGCAGTGGTTTACCTGCACAACTCTCACTATCTGGCCACTGTTACACACGCAATGCGAGTGGATGTCTGTTTATCACAGCTGATGCGCAACGAAAAGCTTCACGAAAAAGCGCAGATGAACAAACGAATGACAAGGAAGCACAAAAAATGAACGTACAGTACACAATAGTAAATACAAACAAGAGTTCGTTGTTAGTCGCCAACAGCACAGCAGCTCCAGACAATCATGACACTCAAACCCCGTGTTACTCACATGTGAAGCGGAATCAAAGCAGCCTCCGTGTCTGTTTTCAGGCCTTCCCGCTTAGCTCCCTCCAGCTTTTCTAATATTAACGCGGGTCCAAAAGAGCTTGCCCAGTCATAAACCTTCATTCCAGTGATATTCTTTTGATTGTATTGTGTCACATTATCTCTCTCTCTGCAGTTTTTTTTCCTTTTCAAATCTCCCTCTTACTCGTTCTGTCTTCGTAACTGTTATAGCTATGACCCCTAATGCTGATTGGTTACACATTTGTTGTTGTTGTCGGCCCGACTAACTTCCAAACATCTTCGTGTCTGTGACAGTGTTTACCAAGCATGACTAATGATCCGAAATAGCCTAAGTTGACTATTAAAAAGAACAGCTGAACATCAATACACAAATAAAATATATTGTTTAAATTGTTACTGCCTTTAGGTATTATTTTGGAATAAATATAAAAATGCTTAAACACTAACTTGATGAGATTGACTTGGCCTATAAATAGGCCTAGAACATCCAATACATTGTTAACGTATAAATACAAAGTAGAATTATATTTGGTTTCTTTTTTTTCTTTTTTGATGCAATGTAAAGTAATGTTCATTTAACAAGGAAAATGTGATGTTAAAAGTAATGCACATGAATTTACATTTGATTTATAAATAAATAAAAAATGTGAGGACAACTCCTCCCGTCATATACAGTGATTATGTTCAGCTGCAAAGTTTCTCTGAATAACGCAGATATACGTGTACAGCTGGCTCATGAGAGGTCAGTAATCTGGGTCTGTATGAAAGGTGTTTATTGTGAGCACTGGGGCACATTCAAGCTCAAACCGGTGTGCAACGTTTTGCCAAAGCCACTGGAAGGCAAGCCTGCAACCTTTAGCCAAAAAAACGTAACGGCTAATGCTAACTGGCGGTACGCATTGGCGGTATGCAGGGAGGAGTTTTGAACGGTGACACGATAGGCTGAGAGGTGCCGCATGTGATTAAGTTAGCCGTTGCGATTTCTCCAATGGTAAGAGATACAGACCTCTCTTATCTCCCTATAATAATACGATCTCTGGTTTTGCTATGGTTTCCGGATTGAACGACATGTTTCCTGGAAATGGTGTGCAGTGGTGTGCAACGGGGTTTGAGATACGTTTTCTGTTGTTTGGTGGGTGTGTCAAAAATGTCAGCCCAATCAGCAGCAACATAAACCACGTGGTATTAAAGGGACAGCTGGCACAATGGGTCCAAGTAAAGTCGTTTACAAATGTGTCCGCTGCAGCTCGGTATACGCAACAAGAAGTGAATGCATTCATATCTCTTAGCTATATATTATGAATCATATATGAACCATTATCATCAAATATACCAATCCTGAGAGTGATTTTACATCATTTTAAAGTGCTCTTCAGCTCACAAATTTGTTCAATTAAGTTGTCTTTTACCATGTCTAGGAGCCTGTTTATATATCTGATGAGAAGAAAATACCATATAAATGGACCGCACCTGAGGCTATCAGTCATGGCCGTTTCTCAAGTAAATCTGATGTCTGGTCATTTGGGATTCTCCTTTATGAGATTGTCACGCATGGAGGCGTGCCTTACCCAGGTCGGTTTCAACGTGCTAATTGTTGTATCATGTTTTTTTGTTTGTTTGTTTTTTTCAGCTTAAAAATGAATATTTATCATGTATATTTATCATTTTTAAATCATACTTTTTTTTGTTATTATAATATAGATTTTGAGCTGTTTGACTTTTCACAGTGTTTTGTCAGACTAGTGAAATGAAACACAAATATACTTTTTAAGTGTTTATTTTATTGTACTTAATCTATTTGCATCTGTAAATTTCATTTATTCTGTATCACGAATAAGTCACGGCTGAAGGGCGTTATTAAGCACGATGTGAAATCTAAATTTTTGGAGATTGGAGAATTCGTGAAGATTTCTGACTTTTATAAAATGGTTACCCCACAATACAAATATTAAAGCCAAAAATATGTATCAATGCAACTTTCATGAAGTAAACTTTCAATAAAAAACTTCCTTCTGCCGGAAAAAATAGTCCCTGACCGTGAACAGCAACAGACGTTACATTATTATGCCATTAGATGGCGGCAAAGACTGTCTTTATGAGTGTGTCAGTCAGTAGCGAAGACTTTTACATTGAAAAGACTGAACTGTTGTGAACATGGAACAAGATGCAACTGACAAATGCTTTGACTTGCGCTGTCAGTCATGGGAAAACCCCTTAACTGTTAAAAGGACAAGATAAAACATCAGACATTTAAACAGATTTTTTATTCAGAACATAGGACTGACCTGAAGGAAAATGCTAAATCTGAATGCAGGTAATAAACTCGCTCACTCAATCTCTTTCTCACAATACTCTTCTACATAATACAGTAAGCTTCATTGAACAATATCAATTGAGAACAAACAGTTTACATTGCTAAGAGTGGTTGCTAAGGGTGTTCTGTATTGTGATACACAGAACCGTTGGGTGAAGCGGTCATAGCCATGTTTTATCATGAATAAAACACAATCAGAATCGAGGAAAGAAACTAACCATTTTATAATACATAAAAAAGTTTGTGATGCTTAATGTAATCAGTGAACTGATTTTTCACCCTATTCACCTGGGGTGTCTTGCCTTAAAATCAAATCAAAAATCAAAATTGACCCTTTTTACTTTGTTAGTACACATTCCTAGTCTTGTGATAAACAATTTATCCATGCAAGTTAATACACAGAAAAAAAATTGTTCTTCATGGTAATCTTTAATTAAAATTTGAAAATTTGCTTCCGCTCTGGAATGGTGTTCCTTCTCTGATGACATCAGTTTGATGGCTTGGGTTGAATATCCTTAACCACTTCCCTCCAACTGTTAGTCTGATATGAGCGAGGGATGGAGAGAGGACGTAGGGGAGAGCGGGGCACAACGCTTTTTGACTTTCTCAGTTTGTGTAAATCTACTTAGGGTTCAGGGAATTTCTTTTGTTCCACATTAATGTCACACATGTCTGGTACAAATATGTGGCTTTGTTTCATTAATACAGTGTATACTTTTTTCTTTATTCACCCCGAAAGAAAGGAAGTGAAATGTGACAACATGCCCCATAGGCGGGGCACATTGTAACATGTGATGGGGCACGTTGTAACATGACCATATGACAGCTAAAAAAAAATTCTGACTTAATTAAAAAAATATACATGACAAACTAAAATATTTTGTCAATAAACGACAATCGTTATTTTTTTCATATAAAATAATAGCATTTTTTTAGAAATTCAAATTTAAATAATTTTGTAGTTTGACAGTGAACACACTGCAAAACACAGCTATACAGCATAGGTCAAAACAATACAGGCAAACAGATGAAGAAACATATTCAGACATTCAGAAAAACACAGAGCTGAACAAAAACACTCCCCTCCCTCCACTCACAGCTCTCACAGAAAACGAGATAAATAGATGAAACAGTACAAATGCTGAACATTTCTTGAAATAATATTTTCTGGATGTTCAGGCTCTTCCTCTCAGTCTTTATTCACCTTTTTTTCCATAGTTTGTCAACAGAAATTCATAAAAGTTAATTATGCCAGTTGTATCGTAACTGTATAGAATAGTATAGTTCTAATAGTGGGGCACATTGTAACGCAGTGTTACAACGAACCCTATCTGCGCAACTGGAATTTAAACCTGGTTAGTGTCTTCTGATAGTTAGTGAAGCATTACAGAACTACCCAAACTGCTAAACAACAGATTGGAGATTAAAATAATATCAGATTTGTCTAATTTTAAATAAAAACAAAAAATATAGATGAAAAATTAGCTTAAGTAAGAAATTTACTTTTGCTATTGTTAAATGTTCAGTGTTATCTTCCAAAGATTTTTGAATTGTGGCGCAATTTTTTCTCTATATATTGTCGATATGGCAACTAGTAAATACGCTAAGTTTCTTCATGCTAGCTTGTGTGGAAGTATTTGAACCATGTGTGTTAGTTTGTGCCCCGCGCTCCCCTATGCTAAAAT
Source organism: Elopichthys bambusa (assembly GCA_037101425.1). Classification (NCBI taxonomy): domain Eukaryota; kingdom Metazoa; phylum Chordata; class Actinopteri; order Cypriniformes; family Xenocyprididae; genus Elopichthys; species Elopichthys bambusa. Next base: position 8,829,358 of record CM074451.1, read on the forward strand.
AAACCCCTGCCATCTATTCAATATTCCCTTTCACTTGGAAATACAACACTGAAGTAAAGTCGGTTGCAACTTCTGGTTCATGGGGACTATAAAGTGCTTAACATATGAAATTTGTATATTCAAGCCATTATCTTCTTTTATAGGTTATCAGCCTGGTGAGGTGTATAGTCTCATCGCAAAAAGACACTATAGAATGCCTTCACCACCCAATTGTCCACAGATCATTTACAACATCATGAAATCTTGCTGGAGAGCAGATCCAGGAGACCGTCCCACTTTTAAGGTTCTGAGTCATGAACTAGACATCTATCAAGTGAGCTTCTATGAAGATTTAGGCAAAAATCCTGAGGCCTTAAATTCTTAGATACCAAAACAAGACTGACTATTAACAATTGCAACAAACAGATGCAACGTAAAATCATCTTTGATGGATTAGATGGACTGTAGTAATTAGTCCACCATATCAGATTTCAGATCATGAGGAAGACAGACATGAAGCTTTTTGGGAGCACTAAGAGCAAATAATAATTTATTTGTGTTTAGACTTGGAGCAATAATTATTGACTGAGTTTAATGAGACATGCTGTAGTTGTTGTTGTTGTTTTTAATAATAAACCATGTTGTTCTCAGGTAGAGTAGACTGATTAAAAGACCATGAAGCCATTTTAAATCTGTAATCAACAATCAGTTCAGGGGCATACAAGTTAAAATGACTAATTCAATTTCTTAAAATTGTAAAATCTTAATATTGAATGTATGTATGTGCTTGTTTGTAATGTTCTTTCCTCTTCTTAAGCCTTTAATACAAATGTGAAAAGTAATATAGAGGAATATTCCATCATACAAGTGGAATTATCATATTAAGTATGAAGCTGAAGAACTTGTACAAAATGCTGTAAAACAACAAATAAGATATCATGCTGCCTTAAGTTGATTTGTACACTTTGTAAATATTGTGCTGTATTGTCTGTAATATACTTTATTGTATGTTATAATGTGTTGCATTGTTAATGTTTACAGCAATTCACTGAAACAAATTCCTTGTGGCAAACTGATAAACTTCAAAGAAAGAAAACACATGCCAAATCACACACAAATATGTTAAAGCTCCTTTGTTATTCATTACTTGTCATTTAAATTTTGTTATCACAGCCTCATGATGGGCATAATCCTGATGTGTCTCTCAATTGTGGTTAACCGCACTGTATAAGGAAACTATGATGGGGCAGGATTGTGATCATATATTATGACATTTTATTGCCATATCTGCAAATTCAAAGGTCTTGGGTCATTGGGTCATGTTCTGTAGGGTCATTGTTCAAACTAGCTATGCTTCCCACAATAGGTGAACCAATGAATCAGGCCTGTACAATATGAAATGCTACCAGCAGATGGCGACACATCATTATTATAGTGATGAGCTGTAGCTTCCAACCAAGAAGTCTGTATTTTAATTAATGGCATGTCATAGTGCAGACATCATAGCATCATGCAGAAACTGCAACTATATATATATATATATATATATATATATATATATAAAATAGGAATGATTCATGAACATGTTCAATAATGTACTTGGCCTATCCATAAGCACTGCAACCTTCATGCTTTCACTACAAAAACAAACACAATATACCCCTATGGAGGCTCTGACACTGTAAAGTTTAAACTGTTATGTGTTTGAACTACTCACAAGAGCTGTTGATGTATGGGATCACGTTCGTCATTGTCATTATCATCATAGGAGACAAGTCATTCCTATTTCTTTTCTGAAGCACATTTTCCACGTATATTTCTCAATATAATGTTTTCAATATCAAACTCACTATTTTAAAGAAAATAAAATATGTTAGTTGGGTTTTTTTTTATTATTATTTGTTTTTTTAATCACAGTATCACAATGTGAACATGGGGTGAATTTTCATTTTTGCCGTTTCCATTTTGGTGCAGTAACATTTAAAGTCACCATGAAATCAAAATGGAAAATTCTTATTTTTTTATGGAATATTGCAGTATTTACTATAAATTATGCACTTCATTATTTAAAAAAAAAAAATGTATGTGCCCTCGTAATTAAAATAACTTCCCCTCCCTCTTGCAACAACACGAGGGGGGGACTTGTGATTGTTCGAGAAGCTGTTTAACTTGATTTCATGCCGAATTTAAAACAATTTATTAAGAAATATTACCAGTGTTTCTTTGTTTTTCTGTCTTTAAATCATTTTATAAGCTTTATAGGTTTCACTTTCCACCATGTTAGTGTTTTTAAAACATTTAACTTTGTTTTGATTTATTTTGGTGGGAAAACAAAGACAGACATCGTAAGTAGCCTATTATTGCTGTATTTGATAAACATGTATGGTGTTCTTAAAGTCATTATTTTTGTTTTGTTTTTGCGCGCAAAAATTATTCTTTTCGCTTCATAACATTAAGGTTGGACCGCTGCAGTCACGTCGATCTTTAAAAAAATGTCTTTAGTACCTTTCTGGACCTTGAAAGTTTTGGTTATATTGCTGTCTATGGACGAGTCATAGCCTATACCTCTCGGTTTTCATCAAAAATATCTTAATTTGTGTTTCGAAGATGAACGAAGGTCTTACAGATGTGGAACGACATGAGGGTGAGTAATTAATGACAGAAATTTCACTTTTGGGTGAACTAACCTTTTAAGAAATCAGTTTGATGTTATCAAAATTAACGTTTTGTTGACTTGCTCATGCTGTCTGGTAGCTTTAGCTTATTTCCAGCCTGTTCGGTTCTTTCCAGTTGGGTATATCATGTTCTTTTTTCTTACCACTGTCTAAATAATTAATGAATAAACAAACAAAAAAAGAAAGAAAGAAGAAATTGTCTACATGGGCATAAATATCGAATTATATAAAAGATTTTGTTGTGCTTAATATAAACACATTCAACTTCAGGTCGCTCGGACTCTGATGAGGGTTTTATGTTGACATGATCTCTTCCAGGGAAAGCTGCTCTAGTTCCCGGTGGGAGTGATTTACGGTCGGCCATGCAGCAGGAAGAGGCTCACGGCGCTGCTCATGCTGTCAGAGCGTGATCACGAGAGTCAGTCTGGATCAGTCCACAGCCTCTGACCATCGATCTGCTCCCCTGTCACTCATTTCCCCTGTAAACCAGCTGTTTTCACTTCACTGTAAAATCGATACATTTGAGTTATCGTTTGTTTTATGTTTGAACTTACTTAAAAAAGCATGCAAACCGTCTAGCTTATAAAACGAACTTACTTTTTTGGCTCGAGTAAAGTAAAGTCTTTCTCTTCGGAAGTGTCATGTGATTGCATTAACTATTTAAGTTAGCCTAACTATAGTTGCAAGTATGCAATTCCAATAGCTTATGTGATTCATGTATTTGTTTGCACTTAATTATTTATATAACTGAATAAGTTATAGCTATATTCTATAGTATTAGGGGAAATTATGTCTGGATTCTGGGTCAGGAATGATACATAGAACTGCACTCTTGAATTCAGCCTGGTCCAAGTACACCTGAGGTAACATTAAATCAAAAATGACAACCAGCTACAACACAACAACAACAATTCTAAACAAAAGTTCAAACCTAAATTATAAACTTAAAACATTTCTAATGGATTTCGAAGTAAAAGAAGTAGGAGGAGGTATTTTAGTTATTTATTAGTGACACGATTATGCTTTGGTGTGGCAGTAACTTAAATAAATCCAGCAAAAATAGAAAATATTAAGCATAAGTCAACATATTTGAGATGTTAGTACAGTTTTGGAGTGCCTGAAGGAATTGCTTATTACTCATTTATAATAATGTTTATAATAATAACTTATATATTTTGCATATGCCTGGCACTGTAAAGGCTATTGCTTAAATATATCACTTTTATGTAGCTACTTCTATCATTTTTGTGATTCAACAGTTCAACAACCTTTAGTGGTTTTATATTGTGAAAAATGGGTCAGGTGACCTGCATGGCTTCCCCGAGCAGCAGCACCTGCCTGCTGTGTGCCAGCGTGCCCACACTGCTAACCAAATGAGTGATGATATGATAATGATGAGGGCAACACTTCACAACTAACTAGGCAGTTTATATGACCTTAAGCTGACAACATTGAGCGAATGGAGGTAATATTAACTGTTGGAAATGTCTGCATTTATGAATATAGCAGCAGGTTTCATGTTTCTCTTTTGCAAAATTATACAGTCAATTGAGGTCAACCGCAAATAGACATGCACCCACTAACCTTTGTAGCTCTGGCACCAAGCCAAAGTTTTTTACAGCGTTGTGGGTGCAATGTGGGTAATTGCAACGGCCATGTACTGTTTCAGTAGCACTATCATGTGGGTGTAATTTTCAGGGTTAAACCTGTCTACCTTAAAGGGATAGTACACCCAAAGAATGACAATTCTGTCATTAATTACTCACCCTGATTTCGTTCCAAACCCGTAAGACTTATCTTTGGAACACAAATTAAGATCTTTTTGATAAAAATTTGAAAGCTTTCTGTCCCTCCTTCATAACTGACACTTTGACGCCTCAAAAAGCTCATGAAGAGATTGTAAATTAATCCATATGTATTGAGTTATTTAGTCCAAATTCTCTGAAAAAACACAATTGCCTTATACGATGAACAGACTGAATTTAGGCTTTTTTTCACATATAAACATTCATCATTTCACCTTCAACCAAGGGAAGCTCAAGCAAGTTTGCTTGACACGTGCGAGAACCAATGACCTTCATTCTCGCGTGTTACGACCCCCGTTTGAGCTTCTGGAAGAGGTTTGTTCTAGCGCATCAGTCGGTTTCGGTTGAGCTTTGTTTATATGTGAGTAAAAGCCTGAATTAAATATGTTCATCATAAAAAGCGAACAAGTCTCTTCAGAAAATTTGGACTAAACCATTCAATTCATATGGATTAGTTTTGCGACCTCTTTATGAATGTTTTGAAGCGTCAACTTTTAAGTTGTGTAGCTGTCTATGAAGGGACCAAAATCTCTCAGATTTCATCAAAAATATCTTAATTTGTGTTCTGAAGATGAACGAAGGTCTTAGAGGTTTGAAACAACTTGAGGGTGAGTAATCAATGACAGAATTTTGTTTTTGGGTGAACTAACCCTTTAAGGCCATAATATTTAATTAACCTTTCTTATTCCTTTAAATGTAAAGTGTGAATGAGGAACAAGGAATATAAATAAAGAGCCTTTCTGCATCTGTTGGGTGATTTGGAAAAGGAGTTGTAGCTGTATTAGTAACATTAATTTATAATGGGGGGAAAAAAACAATAATTTTATTTATTTATTTATTTAACCTTTATTTTTCCAGGAGTAATAGTAATCGCTAAATAGTTCTATAGAAATAGTACCAAAGAAAAAAAGTATTTTAGTGTATTAAAGTGATAGTTCTCTCAAAAAATGTAAATCCGTCATCATTTACTCAGGCCCCGTTTACACTAGTGTGTTTTTGTTTTAAAATGGCATTTTTAAATGAAAACGATCCTTGTCTACACTGGCGTTTCCACAGCGTTTTGGAAACGATCTCTGTCTATACTATACAGCCGAAAACGCACTGGGTATGTGTGTACAAGTGTAAACAGTTGCCTCTTGCACAGTTAGGTAGCTGCAGTATTAAATAAAAATTTTACTGCACAATGGCTGCTAAAAATGACAACAAAACCAGCAAAGATTGCAGTTCAGTCTCCATGTTATTGTTTACACGGTCGTCAAGGATACGTGGAGTAAACGTGGGCAGCCACAGCATAGTCTCAGTTTTGGTACGTTTATACTACTGAAACGCAGCCCCAGCTTTTTTAAACTAAAACGGGCTCTGCAGCATTTTCGACAGTCTCTGTTTTAGAGGTTCGAAAATTCGGTGTAGTGTAAACGATAGGCGTAACCGTAGCAAAACCTATGCGTTTTAAAACAAAAACGCACTAGTGTAAACAGGGCCATACACTCATTTTGTTCCAAAACTAAATGACTTTCTTTATTCTGTGGAACACAAAAGAATATATTGAGAAAATTTATTTTGTTTGGTTACTATGGAGAATAATTAAATGTTTTTGCATTCGCATGTAAACCTTTTTGTCTCTCACAAAGTTTTGCATTCTTTCACAAAATTTTTGTTTCCCTGAGAAAGTTTGTGTTCACATAATTGTAAAAAGCATTGATTTTGCCTCCCACCTCATATTATTTCACATCACAGTTTTATGGAGCAAACATTTCTCAGTTTTGTGAGAGAATGCAAAAGCATTGAATATCAATTTTCTAATTTTTCCCCCATCACTACTGGTTACAAGTATTTTACAAAATATATTCTTCTATGGAGTAATAGTAATCGCTAAATAGTTCTATAGAAATAGTACCAAAGAAAAAAAGTATTTTAGTATTCAACTAGTCCTTTTTTATTCATTACTCTGTACCTATTTCTCCTGTTTTCCTCCATTTTATTCTCTGCCCAACATTCACCTTTATACAGAATGACCTTTAAGAAACTAATGATACAGATTTGGAACAACATGGGGAGTAAATGATGACAGAACTTTCATTTTTGTGTGAACTATCCCTTGAATATGTGTATATTTACACATATATATCGTACTTTAATTTTTGCATGGCAAAAATGTATAAATAAATAAAAATGTGTATTTGTTCAGTGGATATTGTTGTTTGATTAACTAATGGGACACAATCTCTGCATATTTTAGCTTTATGCAAAAAATAAATAATGACTTCAGAGATTTGGAAAATTATCTTAATCTCTTAATTAAAGCTGTGAATATAATAACAAAACACTAATTAGATTACCCTCTGCTACGTCCTACATCTCAAACACAAAACTGCCACAAGTCCTTTTTTATTCATTACTCTGTACCTATTTCTCCTGTTTTCCTCCATTTTATTCTCTGCCCAACATTCACCTTTATACAGAATGACCTTTAAAATACAAGGCAGGATAGTAAACAGAAGAGCATGCTTCACCCCAATGGCTCCTCCTGTTCAAGACTCTTTAGCAGGCATGTCACATGACTTGGGTCTTTCTGAAGTGGTCCTGTTTTTCCTACCACGAGAATATAGGTCAAAGTGGATTGATGGCTTGCTGGGTTTTCTCTAACCTCAAAGACCTACAGTGTGAACTGACTTTGCAGAGAATATAGACATAATTACAACAAAAGGCAACAAAAACAAACAGTTTTTGCTAAATAAACAGTGTAATTATTATTGTTATTTATTTTTACAACAAATACTAAAAGTCCATTCAAAAGCAGTAGCATTCATGTGTAAAAGTAGAAGCTTCTTGTGCAATGAATTTCCACTGGCACTCCCTGAGGAATGAAGCATAACTGTGCCTTCATCCCAAAGTCTTTCCCAAATGGTCAAGAAAGCACAGGGGTGTTCCTCAGGGTGGGACCTTCAGCTCCTTAGCAAATAGCTTGTCAGTCCTTGAGCCTGGAGCGAAGGAGGGGTTTGATATAAAGCTTCAGTCTGTCTTATCTGTGTTTGGACATGCTCAACGATTATTCAGGCTTTCCCTTCTTCACAAGATTAATGTCTTCTGGGACGTTTATACTGCCATTGGACTTTAAGGATTTTTACACATGACAGACAGCCTACAAAAAGGCAAGGTCCACTTAAAGATAAGGTCAAGACATAATGCATGGACTTTCTAATTAAATGGCTGATTGGCAGATATATAATCAGCAACGTTACTGTTTTTAGATTTGAAGAAACGTTAAACACTTAAAAACATTAAGGCGACTGTATATATAACCACGAGCTGTATATATAAACCGACCTAGATATGTCTAATATGTTGACATGATACTAACCAAGCAGGTCTCTGAAAAAATTCAATTTGTCCAGGACTTTTTGAATTGTATTTTTCTTTTTCTTTGTAGCTACGTTTAGAAATGGGGCTTGTTACTGTTTTGTTTTACTGTGGAGGAAGTTTAGCAAAGGGTTATTCACATCTGTGAGGATTAATTTTCCTCCACTTCCTTGTCTCTCTTTTTCTTAGGCCAGCTCTCTGTCTCTAATACACACCCGTCCACCACATACATCAATTCACAGAAAAACCTTAGTCTTTTGGTCTTTGTAAAATGGCTGGAGGACTTAGACATAGATTTTGTAGAAGAATGATACCTTTTTCCATTAACTTTTCAGACTGCTGCATCTGAATTCAATTCCAGTCGTCTCTAAACCGTACTAAACTTTTATGATCTTTCAAATGAGATCAAACGACATCAAGTTATCCTTTAATCTCTCACTGTTTCACTCTTTAACATCATCAAGAGTGTGCTGATGAAGCGTAGTTCTCACTGGTGTTGTGTCACTGCAGATTACACCTACTATACACAAAGGCTTTTGTGTTTAAGACCAATTTCATGTTGACTCAGTGAAGGATTAGTGCTCAAGACTAGTCTTGTGCTTAAGAGAGCCTTAACAGGCTAAAAAGTCTGTTATGTGCTTAAGTAAAAAAAAAGAAAGAAAGCCATGCAGGAGACTGCAAATCTGTTGAGAAGCATTGTCTTTCATATTCAGCATCAAAACAAGGCCCACAATATATTAGACAGGATCAAATGATACACTTCTGGCTGACTATATAGAGCAAAGTTCATTTCCATAATTAGCATCGTCCAGCTATGATCGCACAGTTTTCTCTCAGACTTTTAGTGTGACGGTAGTGACTATTTTTAGAGGTGGAAAAGTATTTTCAGCACACACTGAAGATGAAGTGTATGGCATAAAGCTGCCTATCAGCTAGAAACAGAAATTATGCCAAATCACATAACAATGCAGCCATTATCAGCCCTAGTGAATTCATATCTGGCAAACATAACATACTAACATCAGACAAGATGATAAAGCAATAAGCCCCAAGAAGGTGTGGTTTACAGTAAATTTATAAGGTGTGTTGTTAGAAAAACTCCCTTATTTTGAAAGAACAGATACTGTTGTAAACACTAGCGCTGTCAGTGTCAGAGCACGGGAAAAAACGCTTAACTGTGAAAAAAAGGACAAGATATCGCATAGGACTGACCTGAAGGAAAAATGCCATATAGATGCAGGTAATACAAGCTTCAGTGAACAGTTTCAATGAGAACAAACATATGTTTACATTGGTAAGGGTGGTTGCTAAGGGTGTTGTGCAGTGAAGCGGTCATAGTCACTTTTTATCGTGAATAAAACAGCTATTGATCAATCAGAGTCAAAGACTGGAACTAACCATTTTATAATAATCATTTCTACAAGTTACATCGATAGCCCAGTAGGTGGCGACAGGTGACTCTCTAGATGAGTGAGTTTGAATCATTCATTTAAATGATTCATTGAAAACAACCGATTCATTCAGGAATGAAACAGGTGGTAAGAGTTACTGAATCATTCACTCAACCGATTTGTTCAAAAACACTGATTTATTTAGAAACGACTATATGTGGACTGATAGTATCTGATATTCAGAACAACATCAATTTTGCTCACATAAAACTAAACATATATTTAGGGATCTTACATGTTTATGTGTACAGCAAACCCTACATAGGACAAGTGGATTCTGTTTACAGTTTGAGCAAAACTGGGACAAAGGTCCTTTCTATGACTTTTGACACACCTGTGACTCCCCTATCTACAATCAGCATGTCTGTTTTATTTGGCGTCAACAAGTTTTGTCTAAAGCATGATAAGAGATTTTAGTTTTCCAAAAAGGACTTTGATCAGTTTTCTTCCCAGAATTTTTTTTTCCTAACATGTTTATGTCGCTCTGATGAGAATATTTGTTCCCTGACCATAAAACAAACAAAGCTCATTTAGCACTAACTTTAACTCCTCCTTCTTTGCTATATTTTTACAGGTTCCAAAGAACACTCCACTTTCCAAGCATTTGGTTCTGTCATATTTGCACATAAAAGCTGACCATGACCACCGTAAATGCCCCTGTGTGTCTGCTCGCTCGGAATGAGTTTTATCGGAGTAAGTGCAGCACTATTTTTAGCTCTCTGCTGTTTAACCAGCTACAGGACACGTGTAATTCTGACTGTCTGCAATTTCCTGAATCACTATTTGTTTCTCCTGAATGAACTTGTACCTGAATGTACAGCACACAATGTTCCTATTTTAGCCTCATCAACCGACATAGTCATTGACTAATTTGTTGACCAAATAAAAACATTGCTCCTCTTTTTGTGAATTGACAGAAATAGACCTAATTTCATTCCTTAAACATTACTGAGTACTAAAAAGAAATAACAGAAAATAAACATGTTTAAAATTACATTTAAAAGAGCTCTAAATGCTGAATAAAGTGCAGATTCAGAAGGGATTACACTGTTGTTGTTGTTTGTTTTTTTTTTTTGTTTTTTTTTTTTTTTGTTGGGTTTTTTTTATAATAAAATACATTCCTAAAAGGATTGCCTCAGTGGGAAAGTGGTCCGTCTAACTACTTTCCTTCAGATTCTGCATCTGTTTCTGTATGTTATTGTTTTTGTTTGCAGGCATCTACCCAACAGACAAAATTAAGGCAGTTAATAGTCTTTCTGATAACTTAATGGAACCAAAGCAAAGACAAGTGACTGTCTGGTTGACCAAATCCAAACACCAAGGTATATTATAAAGTGTTATAAGTTCAACAGAGATCTGTTGATCTAACTAGATGTACATTTAGCCCTTCTGACAAGAATGCCCCAACAATGTCTCTTTTTATTCCTGTATTTCTGTCTGAATACAGATTTCTCAGGACCTTTGAACAATCGCTGGACAATAGATGTGATTTTAAGGAGCCAGACATCCAGCGAAACCTCTTCCAAACGTCCTGCTGATCGTGTGGTCAAGTAGACACCTGAACAAAAATAGTGCATAGAATGCTGGAAAAAAGTGTGCTTCTCCACAGACACAATATTTAAACTTAAATATGCTGCTCCAGTGATTAATACCTACTAGTTTTTTTTTTTTTTTTGCATTGTCTACAGATCTAGAAGACAAATTAGTTTTAGTTTATATGCTACCATTCAGAAGTTTGTGGTCAGTAAGTCCCTTATGCTCACCATGGCTGCATTTATTTGATAAAAATACAGTAAAAATTGTGAAATATTATTACAATTTAAAATAACTGTTTTTATTTGAATATATTTTAAAATGTAATTTATTCCTGTGATGCAAAGCTGAAATTTCAGCATCATTACTCCAGTCTTCAGTGTCACATGATCCTTCAGAAATCATTCTAATATGCTGATTTGCTGTTCAATTAAACATTTCTTTTTATTATCAGTGTTAAAAACAGTTGTGCTGATTTATATTATGGTGGAAACCCTGATTTTTGGTAGGATTCATTGATGAATAGAAAGATCAAAAGATTTAAAATAGAAATCTCTGATAACATTATAAATGTATTTACAGTCACTTTTGATAAATTTGATGCATACCTGCTAAATAAAAACAAAACTTTTTTTTTTAAACAAATGTCTTACTGACCCCAAACTTTATACTCTACTGTAATATCCATTTAGTCATGTATCGCATTTACTCTGCTTATACTTTACACAAAGCATGGGCATTTTTATTTTATATTATTCTATTTATTTACTTATTTTGCATGCGCATTAGCTGGACCAACCTGAAATATAACGTGGTTTGAGCTAAAGAATAATTTATAATGTTGTCCTTAGTTTTGGAGATCTTGCTCTTTTATTATTCAAATACATATGAACATAATATTGCCTAAACAGAAAATAGCCAATATGCAATTGAGTGAACTGATTTGTCTTTAATGGACATCCATCTAAGAGAGCCTTAACAGGCTCATTAAATGTAAAATTTATACATTAAAAGTACATTAAATTTCTTGTTATCCTCTCAATAAACTCACAATCACAACACCTGTCACAATCTCTTAGTTGGGACCTGTTGCTGAGAACAAAGGAGAAATTATGCCTGAAAAAGAAAAGAGTCAGAATGCCACAGAGGCTTTTCCATGTATCTAGCCAACCATCAGAACCTACTGACCTGGAAAATCCATGTACACATGCGAACAAAGCTGTACAACGTCATCTCTACCGAGCAATTTTCCATATGGACTGTTTCCCATATTCACTGTTTAGTCTACCTCCCACACTGCTTATTTTGAAGTCCTGTTCTTTTTGGCTTACATAAACCATGTCTGAAGTATGAAGTAGATGTTTTCTATTCAGAAAGCAATAGTTTAAAAAAATTTCTTGTTCCACTCAAGAGCACTTCAAACCTAATTTTAGTTCTTAGACCTGCAGCACATCCTGTTCAAAAGTATGCGAAGCTCAATGCATTTTTTTTATTAATAAAAAGTATTTTCCAAAAACATTGTAGTTAACTTGGCTTTTTTAAATTCTTGGATCATTTCTATATGAGGGGAACTGACATTTTGCTCAAGAGCATGGTCATGGCATTTTGTCTCCCTCAGTTACTATCAAAGAATCTGTTTGTCCAAATTTAACTTCAGCATGCTTGTTACATAATCTAATCATTCTTTTATATGAAGAACACAAATGCAGGAGCCTTTCCTCCACACTGCACATTTAGCTGTAATATACACAGACACAACTCCCAATAATGTCATATATCAAAATAACTATGTGCAGAGGAAATGAACAATGAATGTGGGGTCTCCTCAAGACCTCATTATATCAGCTTTTATTATTTTATTATTATACAAATTATTTATGACTGCACTTGAGCTGAAATACACTTTCCAGTAAACTAGTAAATGCATAGCAAAGTATTTTTGGAAGAGGAAGTCTTTTCCCTTAACTTAAAAGGGAGATGGTGAACAGTTCATTCATTATTAAAGACAAAAAAAAAAAAAAAAAAAAGTCCAGTAGCAGTAGTGGGCTGTTTAAGACCATTTATTGTGCTGAAAAACACAGGTTAAGACAATAACAAGTAACAAAATCTCCAGTGTTACAGATGTGTAAAAATGTACAAAATTTTTGCAAGTTTCAGCTCATCCATTTATTACATGATATATATAAAACAATGAATACAAAAAAGAAAGATGAAAAAGTACTAAAACAGCCCATTATATGGATGGGAATTTAAAAGAAAAAAAAAAAAAAGAAAGAAAAAAGGAGCCATTTCCGTCCCCTAGCGTTAGTGTCCTGATCTGGTCTCAGATTCAGGAATGAGGAGAATTCCCCGCCTCCGACTTGCCTCCATCGCTACATTCGCTTGCTTGCCTCATCACCATCTCCCGGGCAACACATGTCACCTGCCCATTGGTCACACTCACCACCCCTGACCTGCAGAGAGCCAAACAGATTAAGAAATAAATCAATTGATAGGACAAATCGATACCCTCATTACAAAATCTAAAATTTGCAACAGCATCAGCTTTTAAAAATCAGCACTTGGCAAGGCCTTCATGGTACATGCACCAACTTGGGTGAAACTCAATGCAGTGACTCACTTCTGCTGAGCCTCCTCAGTAAGAGTTCCCATACCAGGCTGGTTCTGCTTCCCAAAGAAGAAACTGGACCACCAATGACCAGAATCCTGTTTGGGCAGACCTAAAGCACAATTAAACAACAGGTCAGAACAAAGCACCATCAGTCTTTCCTAATCTTCTAATGGATTTAGTATACAATGATATAAGCACTAACACAATCACTGTTAAAGAGTCTCTAAACGAAGACATGCAGTCAGGTGAACATAATGAGCCATGCCAGATGACTAAGCAACAGTCCTTTTTCTAAATTCAGGTGAGGTGACTTCCTCAAAAGTTGATTACACAAAACAGTCAGAAGGACACCAATTTCAACAGAGCTTATGTGTGCAAATTGTGTTGCATAATGTCTGTAAATTGTCAAAACTGTTGCAATAAATTATTGATTCAGGCAGGGGGTTGAGAGATCGAAATGAAATGTTACTCACCTGGATGATGTGGAATGACCTCCCCACTGTACTCTGAACTTCCACACGAGCTGCTACTGGATGTAGAGCCAATGCGCCCTGAGAAAAAAAAAAAAAAACATCTTATAAAGCAAGTTCTCTGTATAACATAAATTAATGGTGTGTATAACTATAACAGTAAACCACTTGCAAAGGCTACTTACTTCTGTAGTAGTCATGAGTGGCAACAAGAGAACCACTAGCTGGGATGGCTGCCATTTTACAGACTTGTGTAAATCGTGACTTAGATGGAAACCCTGTGAGGAGAGCAAAAATGACATTTGGTTAGATAAGACCATTTCTGTGGCACATGATTCAACCAGAAAATCTCTCATCTTAACCCTGAAAATGGCTTCTAATGAATACAGATGGACTCAAAACAAGGCATTTAAAAGGTTGTATCACTCGTGTACATGTGGTTTAACCTTGTTTTGGTTAGAGATTGTCATTATAAGGGTTACTCATTATGTTTTAGTGTCAAACCACAATCCTAACCAAAGTGACATTATGTGACACATGAGGGGTTCATTAAGAAAAGGCGTCCCACAGCATTTTTCAAAAGGTTATGCGAGGAAGTTACAGTAAGCCCATAGGAATTACAGTAGTTGAGGCTTGGCTATACATTAACAAAAGAAACATTTTACCCCAAACATGAGAAAACATACATGCATGGTAGAACATTACAGCAAGACCCATAACATTAACAGTGGTAGATGAAATGTACTGTGCTCAGAAGATCTGACCCAAACAATGACCACCCTTTAAAAAATTAGTTGTAAGACCACATCCTCACCTTCTTTTGCCGCTCGTGCTGATGTTATTAAAGCACCCTGCTCGATTCAGTCGGAGGCTTTGGGGAGAAAACGCTAGGCGACGGGGCCCATTTGAAAAGGTTTGGATGGATAAGACCCTCCACGTCCGGAAATATCTACCGCAATGCTGTCTAACAAAAACAACTCGTTCGCTGATATTTATAGAGACGTGCGAATGGAGGCGGGGCTTCTCTGTCCTCTATATAAACACTTCAGCGTGGAACCGGATCAAACCAGCGAAATCAAGGACGGAAGGGTTGGTGCTTTTTTTCCTAAAAAAAAAAAAAAATGTTCAGAAACAATGAAAGCGTTACCAAAATGTGGTCTTGTAACATACCATGTGCATAATGCCGAATAATATTATAAATATACACACATAATATATAAAAATATTTTAATAACTTTGTTCATTTATGTCAATAAAATTGAACCACTGAGCCGTTATTATACACCTCCCTGGTGGTCTAGTGGTTAGGATTCGGCGCTCTCACCGCCGCGGCCCGGGTTCGATTCCCGGTCAGGGAATGAATGTTTTGTTGCTCGATAATCAAAAAAAATACTATCAATAGCCGTTTAATTGAACGCAAACATAAGTGTAATATTGTGGTTTAGTTGGTAACGACTCACATGCGAATCAGAATTTGCTCTATGGTTGATAATAAAATAAAAACTGTTTACTTTGTCATATCGTGAGACTGACGCAGATGTTTGCTTTTTAGACATAAAGGACAGTTTCGGGGAAACAGATTATTAAAAACCTAGCCTTATATAAAACATTTATAAGGAACAAGATAAAGCAACTGAACTATTCTTAGTATTGTTCATGTGTTTGGTATTTTCACCGTTTTCTGATTCAGAATTAAATTTGGTTCGTGAAGAATTGGCTGTAACAGAATTTAAAATAATTTTAATGACCGTTTCTAGTTGCTTCTAGTTAATATGGTAACTAGAAAGTATAGCCTATACTGGGAATACCTGGGTAGACTAAAAGTGGAACTCAAGAGTCTGTAAAGAAGAGGTGCTTAAACCTTAACAAAATTTATATTATCTACATTTTAAGGCAAACAAACAAAAATGTTAAAACAAAATGATATTTTAAAAATTAAGATATAAAGATATAGCATGTTTTGAACATCTCTGTAGAAGCACATGGCCTTTCCAAAATCTTGCTCTTGTCGTTTATGTACATGATGTACTGCCACCTAGTGGCAGATTTACGTCACTAAGATTATGAAAGGAAGAGGGTAAAATAAAACAACAAACAAAAACCATTTGAACGAATGCTTTATTGATATACAAACAATCGACAAATTAAATGAAGTATTACACCACTGTTGTTTTAAAAGAAAATGACCAGAGCCTGAACAGCTAGGCTGAGATCCCTAATTTAAAGCTATATGGTGCCTGTTCCCTAAACCACCTCCCCAAATGACTTGTGCATATACTACTCAAAATAATAATAATAATAAAAAGTCCTTTCCCACTGAATGTTCATTATCTTTTCTCATCTTTCCAACGTTTGCACTATGAGGAACTACAGTATTCTAATTCTATGGCATAACACACAGATTCCAGTAGAAAGTCATGTGATATTGGCATCTTTCTCATCAGCATCAGTCAGTCAAATGCATGTAATCCCATGCATCTCACCCATTGAAGCATGTAATCATCACTGTGTAATATACGGAAACAAGGCCACCCACTGACACCCATACGAGTGAATGAAATATCAGGAAAGAACAGATTATAAAAAAAAAAAATAAAAAAAAAAAGACTACACTTGCTAATAGTGAAATATATTCCAATATCTTTCAGGTAAAAAGTGACTGTGCTACCATACAGACTACACTAGTGTTTACATCTGTCTGGAAAAATCAACAAATGGCACTAACAAAAGGAATTCATCTTACTTAGCAGGACTTACTCGCCATTTGAAATTTTGGGTTAGTGCACATGAGAGCATTTGCATTTTTATTTCTTACAATTGAACAAAGTGATCTTTGTGATGTGATAATTTGGTGATAGTTTGAAACATTCTGACAGTAAAAGGTCTATAGCATCTACTAACTGGCACTCACAGCATGGCACAAAGCAAAGGCAAGTGATTTCCGACACAAACACAGCATAAATAAAACATCACCATCAATTTAAAAAAAAAAAAAAAAAAAATTGAACAAGAGCAAGAAAGAGCAAAAGAGGATATAAAGCAAAAACAAAAACATCTTCATGTAAAATTTTTACCAGCAAAAGTCCAATAAAGCAATACAGAGTGAGAGTGTAAGGCCGACTGAGAAGGTCAGACATTCACCAGGTGTACAGCAAAGCAACGCTTCACATTGTACTGAGTAAAAAAGGACTCGGCTATGCTCAGCAGCATAGAAACCTGCAGCAAGTTTCTGTTCTTTTCTTTATTGGCCTAAAATCCTCCCCCCTTCAGATTTAAATATTTCCTCTTTGTGTGTTTTTTACCCCTCTGCCATCTGATGAACGCTGCTTGGCAGTACTGTTTAAATATAGTTATTTGTATTCCTTTATAGTCATATATAGATAAAAGTTATGTAAAAACATTATGCAAAGCAGTGTAAAATAGTTTCTAATACAAAATGATTCAACATTTTTCTTCCTTTGTACAACCTGTGATGATTTCATGTCACAGAACCTGTACTATGCATGTTTGTTTTTAGTGAGATGAGCAAGCACATGCTAGCAGTAGGTGGAGGAATATCAAAGGAGACAGAGGAAGGAGGGATGAAAGAAATCAGAAAGAGAACGGGAGAGAGAGAAAGGAAGGATTGGGAGAACTGAAGAGTAGGTGTTGTTAGGATTCACAAAGAAATGAGATGAGTGTTTAAATCAGGAGTGTGGGCTTTCAGAATGGAGCGTTGTCCTGCACTGGGTTTGACTCGTTCGGAGAATGAGCACTTTCACCATTGGCCTTCCCTCCAACCACCTTATACTGAGACACACAAACAGAAAAAGATCTACAAACAGGCAGGACAGATCCCAAACAGTCAGGTCAATGAGTGTCCAAGTTTAAAATGCATCCGTCAAGTTTTTAGACATGTAGTCTTTGTATTCATGTGGTTTCATATGGCTATGGAAAAATTACATTTCATGAGGTGTAATCATCAAGTAAATAATAATAACATTTTCCTTTCATCTTAATTACAATTTTTAAAAAAGTTTTTTGGAGGGTTGTAACTAGAGCTGCACGATTCTGGATAAAATGAGAATCACGATTTTTTGGTTTCAACTAAAGATTACAATTCTGAATATACAACTAAACAAAAATAACATGCACTTTACTAGAGGTTCTTGCAAAATTATTAAATATCTGGAAAAAAAATGTTTTAATTCATTTGAATGAATTATTTTTAAAAAATGGTTTTGAATGAATTCAAGGACTCATTAATAAATACTTGTTTCATTACTGAATTAATCAAGTGTTTTTGAACGAATCTTTTGAATGAATGCATTTTTTAACAGTCACTTGTCGCCACCTAGTGGCGTGAGATGTGATTGATACAACCGTTATTTGAAGCGCCATGTTAGTTTCAAAAGGTGGTTTGCTGTATTTTGATCGCTATAGTAGACATCAGTATTTATGTCCTAACTTTGTACTTCTATGATAATTTGAACATTTGTAACAGAAATAACTAATATGTGATTCAAAACTGCTTTCTCTCGCTCAGCGCGGCAGCACAGATTTGAATGTTCCGGTATGATTTTGTCGAATCGTTTGAATCGAGATCGCAGTCTTTTTACAATGAAAAGTTGGCCGTGAGGGATTCAAGGGTCACTATAGTTCAAAATCTTGGGGTCAGTAAGATTTTATTTATGTATTTTTTTAAATATTAAAAAAATATTAAGCAACTGTTTTTAACAGTGATAATATTTAGAAATGTTTTTTGAGGACCAAATCAGCATATCAGAATGATTTCTAAAGAATCATGTGACACTGAAGACTGGAGCAATGGCGGCTGATGCAAATTTTAAAATATGATAAAATAGAAAACATTTAATTTATTCTAAATCATAATAATATTTCACAATCTTGCTGTTTTTACTGTACTTTTGAATCAAATAATTTCATCTTGGGTGAGACTTCTTTCGAAAACATTAAAATATCTTACTGAACCTAAACATTTCAATGGTAATTTATATGATACCATTTGTTTGTTTTTATGGATGTACTACATGACTTTGATTCGATGGATGAATTTTTTTTTCTTTAAAATATCTGTCAGCTGCATTTTTGAATAAATTAATAAATCTGCAAAAAACGAGCATTATGTCAATGACCCAGTTTCAAAAGTGAAGCCTTACCTTGATGTTTCCGACTTTGTCCTCAAACGATTTGAAGGTTGGAGAGTTCCTGTTTAACAAACACACATTAATCCCAGAGTTCATAGTGGAAGAAGCATTACAATTAACTATACATAAGCAAGTGTGCTCAGAAAACTAACAGGCAGATAAAAGTTTAAAAACCATAAGCATGCAAAATGACAATATTCAATCTAGCAGTCTACACATTTTAGTATTTTTTGCTTTAAATAAAACATATGCAGTCATTTGTGTGAACAATATATCTAATATTTTAATGTCCAATGAATCAGAAACAGTTTGAGTTGAGGGGCAGTGTTTTACCCTAGTACTTTACCTCATAGTTGGCATACTTATTGAATGGCGAATGGAGTAGTTGCTACTTCGAAAGCATTAAAGGAAGAAAAAGTTGTGTGTGTTAGCAAGCAAGCAGGAAAGCATGTAAGGCAGAGAGATCAACTGGGTTACACAGTCTCAGACATGTCTGCGACATTAGCAGCTCAAAGTTTTGATCACATTTCATTTCATTCATGCATGCATAAAGCAGGGTTTTGGAGCTAACATAACATTAAAATCATATGAATTTTAAATGATAATAAAAGCATTTCTGTATTAAATGGGCTTGGTATTAAAAACAGAGCTCTATGATATGCATTAATTATGTCATGACATTAATCAGTCTTACCTAAAGGAGTTAGAGAAAGGAAGAGCTCTGTAGACCAAGCAAAGGCAGCGTTTAAAAAGAAAGGGGAATACAAACCAATCAGGTTGGGAGTTAAGCATGACCAGAGCAAGCAGGAAGAACAAATTATGAGAATTATTGTTTGTACTGATATAGAGGACTACAGGGTGGTTAAAGTCAAGTGAATCCACTGATTTATCAGACTAGAAAAAAAAACAAACAAATCATTTTATGGGGATGAATCATGAACATGAATAGATGTTAATTACACACTGGCTGAAAGTGGCAAATAAATGAGCGATGTAATTATTTGTCCGATGAATGAAGGATGAGGTTCAGAAGGACAGAGCAGCGGTGCTTTCAGTGATAAAACGTGGCTGAAGCGTTTGATCTGTTGAATGAAGCTAATCGTCTGATGATTTCGATTCTGATAACAGTCTCAGGCCCTCTGCATGTCAGAAAACTGAGGACTTACTAAAAACAGGAGGTTTTAATTATACAGGCCTTCATAAAGCTCCATGTCTTTGCATTCTGTTTGCGTTAGGGGTGGTGAAGGAAGTTTAATAAATATGTGCAAATAATAGTAGGAACTGAAACAATGTAGTAAAGTGAATCAGGAGCCTGGAGAACAGGTTAGGGAGAGCTTCTGTTTAAAGTAAAACAGCTGAATGCAGTTGAAGTGGCTCTGGTGACGGTGGCTACACTGCATTAACACTCACTATAGATAATCATGGATTTATAGTGATGGTCAATGACAGCAGGATATGACACAAATGCAAAAGAGTAACCAAAGAAAGCTGGGACGGAGGGAACACAGGCATGAAGGCTTTGTTCACAATGTATACAAATCCAGTTCAGTTTTCAATACAAACTTTGGGAATGACTGTTCACACTCAGATTTCAAAGCAAATATGTATGTTTTTCAGCTTGGATTTTATTAATTAATCTGAGATGGATTTGTACTGCCTGTCTAAACAAACCAGAATAAAATAAGAGTGTGACGGAGATCCAATATAAGTACATGAAATGCCAAACATGCAAATGCAGTTTAAGATAAATCATGTGCAGTGTTGACACAACAAAAATGAAGTTAGACAAAATAGTTAACAAGGATATTAACAGGGAACTATGGGTAAATCTTATTGTATTATTATTATCATCTTATATTTCATAGTACCCTTATTCAAAACAAAGGCGTAGCTTGAGGACACTGAATGAGAGTGGAATCATGGGAGTTGTCGTCTTCACCTCCACTGCCGATGAAAAGGAATCCGATGAACTTGGGCAGAAATCATGTTCATGGATGAGCTAATGTATTAAAGTTTTATTAACGTTACTGTAATAGTTTTCTGTTGATAAATATATGTATTAAATGTATTTAAGTTTTTTTCGGTGATTCCATGGTTTCTACTAGGGGTGCAACGGTTCAGTATCGGTTTGTATCACAGTTTTGGGCTCACGGCTTCGGTACGGTTCGGTATGTGCCATGTTCATGTAAAAAATTACTACTGTCAAATAAAAATAAAGAAAATAAGAACAAATAATCAAATGGCACAAATAAATACAGTAAAGCAAAGATACAAATAAATAAAGCTTTTCAGGTTTTTCATGTATCCAGTTTTCAGGTACAGAAACTGAATAAAGTAGCTAATAAAATGTAAAACAACATTGCATGTAATCTTCACTGTATAAATGAAATAAAAATCAATCATTTTGAATTATTAAGTTACTATTCAGTCATGAGCAATGAGTGATTTCCCTGTCTTTTGTTGTTTGATTAACATTAAAAACACATTCAGACAGCAGGAATGCAAGGGCTGCTGTCTCTTTAAGACATAATACACAGATCAGAACACTGATACTGAACACATGCGAGTGTATAAGTTCACTTAAGACATAACCGACTATGCTTCGTCAAGACGGGCATGTTGACATAATTGTGTGTGAATTTGTCCGTTCAAGCACCAGACTTGAAAGAGACCTCAACATTTGCGCGCTGTGCATGCGCGCACTTCGGATGAGTGCACAAATCTTCTCACAGCGCCCGCGTAAGTTCTTTCGCGCCTTGCTAACGTCGAACGTTTAAACTGGCAAGGATTAAATGAGTTTAGTTTAAACGCAGATAGCAACGTGTGCTGTTCAGGTCTCATCTGCGCTCACGCGCTATCAACACCCGGGTGATGACAGCATAAATGACTGGTCATATAGAGCATACGGCACGTGCATTGAACAAAGTTTAGGGGAAGCCAGAATGTGCATCCATGGACAGAAACATACATTAGCCTAATTCTGTCTGTTTTATTTATTTTCTACAAACCATATTTTAGATGCGTATGCGTCGTCGGATATGAGATGAACCGCGGTGCAAGTGCGTGCCAAACCGTGTGTGCAGAACGGTACAGTTAAATTTTTTACCGAGAACCATTTCACCCCTAGTTTTTACTAAAGTAAAACTGGAAATCGAAGGTAATGCGGATATGTCACTGACAGGCAACGGAATGACACAGAAAGATTGTTCTAGTGGTTTTTGGATATTTTAAATCTAAAAATCTTACATATTGTGCTTTTAAAAGAAAGGATTCAAATCCAAGTGCTTGCAGTGTCACACTGTTATTAGTTACTGGAATAAGAGTACAAGAGGAAGACAGGAAGAATATGGGTAGTTTTTTTTTTACTTGTGCATTACCTCATGTCACCCAGTTTCCTGCTGATGGCAGTGCCAACGGTGGAGAGGGCAGCTGAGGTCTTCTGTCCAGCCTGAGACAGCGTTTCCTGAGTCTTTTTATACCTGTAAGAGGAAGAACGCAGAAAGAAATGGATGTGGGAAGAGAGAGAGAGAGAAAAAAAGCATTTGAAACTCATTGATGTCCATGAACTTTTCCACTTCTGAGTTAGTCAACACAACCATAGTCTCCAGGTGACAAAATCAAGTCAGATACCCTTAAATTAAATAATAATAATAATAAAAAAAATAATAAAAAATGTTAGTTGCTGTATGCTGTTCTTTCTATTCATCAAATAATCCTGAAAAAGAGAGTATCACCACAAAACATCTACAGATTAAGCACATTTGCAATTGCAATTGCCACTACTAAAAAAAGCAATATAAGACTGTAATATCTTATAATAACCCATCAGCTAAATATCCACAAAGCATAGCAAGCCACCCTCAATCAATCCATTAACCCTTCAGGACCATAATAAAACCAGAAAACAACCTTTAAAACACACAAAATGAACGTAAAGAATGAAGTAACTCACACTTCAGAGCTGGTAATGTCATCCAGAGTGGCAGAAGCTGAAACATATCTACAAACGAACAAGGTAATACATTCAAATCTCCACTCCCACAACGTGCTACAAACACACACGCATACACATTTTCATTTTTAAATTACGATTATACAGTTATGCTGCCTTACAAGCAGAATTCAAGCACTACTAAACTGCACAGTCGGCAAAGCAATATCAGTTAAATTCACATCATTCTTAGACTCACAAACTCCAGGCATTCAACTTAAGAAACTCATGTGATCAAATAAGATGTGTGAGTATATTTCAGCTTTCCAAGCACAAAAAGTCAAATCAAAACTTGAAATACAAAGTTATATTATAAACCACCTTAGCTATTGGGAAACGAAGCATGTTAGTGTGCAGGATATTGCAAAGTAGATGTTGATGTAATATTCATGACTACATCAAGTATGGTTTCAGGAAGCCTCAATTGGTTTGTATTGCTGCAGACGTGGCATTCGTTCATCTAAACAAGACAAGACTTTCCTTACACAAACACAAACTCAGACGTCTCAGTCTGGATGTGTGATTCAAACTGTGTAAAGAGGGAAGTGGGATATCTCTCACACACTCGTGATAACGTAGCCTGTCTGACAGGTTCAGCTATGAACCTGCAACTACATCAGGACTGCCGCTATGATTCATGGGACCCAGGGAAAAACATAGAGGCCCTTAGTGACCTTAGGCTCATTACAGGGCCTGATTTAACATAATCAACTGATGACAGCCCTGTTTATGTAGCTAAACCTGTTAGTATTACTGTAATTACAACTTGTTAACTTGTTAAAACCATTGTAAAAACTTGTTGCAAAAAGCATCTTAAAGGATTAGTTCACTTCTGAATGAAAATTTCCTGATCATTTACTCAGCCCCATGTTATCCAAGATGTTCATGTCTGTCTTTCTTCAGCTAAAAAAGAAATTAAGGTTTTTGAGGAAAATATTCCAGGATTTTTCTCCATATAGTGGACTTCACTTCGGTTCAACGGGTTGAAGGTCCAAATTGCAGTTTCAGTGCAGCTTCAAAGTGCTCTACACGATCCCAGACGAGGAATAAGGGTCTTATCTAGTGAAACAATTGGTCATTTTCTAAAAAAAAAAAAAAAAAAATTATATGCTTTTTAACCATAAATCTTATCTTGCGCTTATCTGCTCTGCGATTATGTAATCACGTTGGAAATGTGACGTAGGCGGAAGTACTTTTTGACTGAAGAAAAAAAAAAAAGACATTTTAATTTTGAACTGAACTAATCCCTTAAGTATAGTTTTCCTTTAAACTTAAGGGTGTTGTCGCAGAAAATAACCTATTAAGTGTTACTTAAGACATTCTTTAGGTAAAATGTCATAAACCCTTAGGTCTATTTTTCACTTAAGTAATCCCTTTAAAAAAAAGGAAGAAAAAGTGTTGCATAAAGCCCCTTAACTGTCATTTTCCTAAATATAACATAAGGTTTAAAAAACTTCACCCAATATACTCCAAGTCGAATAAAAGAACAAACTGGTGTGACGTAACTTAGAACAAAATCAGGTCAAACTGAAGCTTGTTTGGTGTTTGTTTCAGGAGTTCGAAACAGCTTGACAAAGCTAACTTTCTGGAAAAGTTCACCCCGGCTGGTAAACACCTTGGAACTACCATTAGTCTGTGGCGATTATGTACTAGGTAGGTGTGGCTCTGAGGCTGAACCTTCTTTAACTTGGAAAATCTTCTCTGGTTTATTTCTTTTGCTCAGTCCGTCAAGGTCAGAAGTCAGCGAGTAAAAACATAAATACACTGGAGAGCTGCTTTATAGTAGAAACTGAAGTTTTAATTCTTGATTGAATTTTGTTACAGCAAATCCTGGGTCTCCGTTGTAAATCACTTAATGGATCTAAGAAAAGTGTTTAAGGGATTATATGTAACAGCCTCAAATCATTCCCTTAGGCAAGGGTAAAGTGTCACAAACTTAAGGTAATTTATGCAACCGGGCACTCAATTTTGGTAAATCAAGCAAAATGGCAGATGCTTCAACAGTTAGTAGCAGCTAAAAATCTGTTATGCCATTTTATTATTGGCAGTGTAGGCTGGTAGACCATTCAAAGGTGTGGGATCAGTAAGATTTTATTCTTTTTTGATGAAATTAATACTTTTAATTATCAAAGACACATTAAATTTAAAAAAATGCCATTTATAATGTTACACTTATAATGTTAAAAAAGCTTTGTTTCAAATAAATGCTGCTCTTTTAAACTAAAACTATATTAAATTGTAATAATATTTCACAATATCGCTGCTTTTACTGTATTTTTAATCAAATAAATGTAGCCTTGGTGAGCATAAGAGAATTCTTTTAAAGACATGTTAAAAAGTCTTGTTAACCCCAAACATCTGAACAGTATTATGTATAGAGGTGAAATAATGAAGCAATTAAGTATTTGCACAGACACACACACAAAAAAAGTTGATATAGAAACAATTAATTTCAATATGCGAGAAGGTGAACAGCTGATTCAAATTTCAGTGGCTGATAATTCAGGGTACATGAAAGCAGCATAACATTTAAAAAAGGAAACAGCTGTATGATCCTGATAGTTTCAGAGATGGGGAAAAAACAGAGGAGTCAAACATATGTAATGCATGATTCAGTGTTTCAAACGCCCACTTAAAGTAAAAAGAGAAAAAAATACCTCTGGCCCTCGCCGTGTGCCAATTAAGTTGCTATTTTCTTTTATGAACAGCCTGTTTCTTTCAATACTGTGAAAGGTTTCAGTTAGTCTCTAAATGGAGAATTAACAGAGCTGAAAAAATATTGTAGAGCAGGTTAGAGTCGATGCTATAGGAAATCAGATCATAGCATTTTAAAAACCATCCATCTCACTTTGAGAGACAGGTTTTAGTTATTTGTGTCAGACTGTATCTGTTATGAATGGTTCATTTACCACATCAACGGGCAGAGCATTTGAACACCTGAATCTATATTTTGATGCCTTGCATCCACTGATTTGTGATCAGCAGGGCAGAAAAAACCCAAGGCATCATTTATGTTTCCTCCTGAAACACGTTGTTTGATGGTGAGATGTCAAGGGTTAAGCTGGATTCAGGTGTTCAAATGCTTCATCCCCATTGACGTGTAGAGAGTAGGTGAGAGGAATTCATGCTTTCACTGCAAATACACCCTGGATACGTGCTGATGTGGTCAAACACTCACACATCACACCCTGTAACCTTCTCATTCCACTGGCCCAGTTTCTCTGATATCTTCACATAGCTAAAAAACACAGACATGGTTATATGCTGCCTGGAGCAAAGCACATAGTGAACATCACTAAAAATCACTGTTACTGATAATCCGAAAAATACTATGACATTCTCTGACTAAATACAGACCAATAACTTCACAGTACTGACAGACTGATTTATTGGCCAGGCAAATTATTCCGGCTGATATTTGGCCATTTGGAGTTCAACTCATCGACTACCATGTGCCATCATGTTAATCTTTTGTGCAAATCCAGCGCTGAATTGACCCTCGTTTGTGAAACAGTCCGGCGAAAAATGATGGCATGGCAACAACATTTTACTACAACTAGGGATGTGCGACAGCGATAGAGTACTCAAGTACTCGACTGTGACAGCGATGATCGATCATGTAAACGATGATCGAAATGTTTTTTCTTTTTGTTGTTGTTTTTTCTTCTCCTGATTGGTTATAGCAGCACTTTGGGCAGCGCCCGGAGCTCTGATTGAGAGCCACAGCATGCGTCAAAAGAGGTGAGAGTCTGGCTTCACTTTGACAAGATGGATGAAAATACAGTTCAATGCAAGCTGTGCAGCGCCAAGCTTTTATCTTAGCGCAAAACTTAAAGTTCATTGGCATTTGCATCCTTTTTTTGCAGATACAAGTTATAATGTTACGTCTATGTTATGTATCTGAGTTATCTGATTAATATCATAGGATGTGTCATAGAACGGGCTTCAGGTTATTGGCATAAGCTATTCATTTTAGATGCTTCTTAATAACATTGCTGCATCATAATCATAATCTAAGTGTTCTAATCACATGTTCGTGTTTTCATAGACAGGTTTTTATGTCATATTTTTATTTTTAACATTCATTTTCATAACAGTCTTCAGATATTTTCATCATCTCCATGACGGCCATGCCCCACCCCCTTAAAAGTGATTTCAGTAAAAGAAAATATCTCTCTTTGAATTGAACTTTGAGCGTTGTAACTTTGCAGATGTTGTTAATGCTCTAACAGCAACATTATACACTAACTAAAGTTAAAAAAGTGAAATCATAATCAAGGACCCCTTTAAAAATACATGATGCTATCACAGTAAATGTGGAAACCAAGGCTGGATCCTGTGAGTATCATTCTAAACTACACATGAGTAACATCCTAAACTTTTGATCCACCTACAGGATCAAAAACAGCAAACATCAAGCTGTTGTTTCTGTCTAAAACCCAGAAAGTCACACTCAAACCAATGGCCATGAGCCCCAGCTTGGAACAAAATAAACGATGGTGATTCATGTCTGAGTTGACTACAATCCTCCCACAGAGCTTTTTGAAACTGGACTGCCATTTTTCAACTGATAAAACAATTACACTGAAGGACTTCCAGCTGATGGCATAGATGCCCGCCCATAATATACACAGAAAACAACGATCATCTCTGCTGCCTGAACAGGCACTCAAGAGCTTATTCTAATGCTTTCATGTGGTAATGTACAATCCTGCAGAAAACGCAACTAGACAAAACAAGACTCTTTAGTTTTAGGCTGATTTCCAGCAGCATAAAGCGAGGGGAATGTGTGTGAGTTGGAGGAGAGCGAATTGAGGGTGGATTAGTTCAAAAAGGTTCAGTTCTGCCATGAATTCTTCCACCGGACAGGACCTGCCATCATACAGAGTCGTTACCCAGTTACCACTTCAACAAACTCTTTTTGTTCTAAATTTTGTCCAAAATTATGTCAAATCACTGTCAGTCCTACAGGGTCTGTGAAGGGGGTTTAGGGTTTGACTTTGCATATGACATCCCAGAGGGCTGTATCCATCAGCTCCTGAGTTTAAGTAAGCGGGACATGTAGAAGGAAGGCATCCTTACGCGTTTGAGGTCTGGACGTCCTGCCAGCTTTTAGTGATGTTCTGTTTGAACTCGCTCAGGGGGCTGAGTCCCAGTTTACGCTTCAGCTCCGCCGCGTGGCGCTCTTTAGCCGACAGCACCTGCCGCAAGGTCTGGATCTCCTCCTCAACCTGATATGAGGATGTCACAGATTATTTTAGAGAGGTAAATAACTCAGCAACAGGAATATATTTTTTAAACTTCTAATTAAACACTCTTAACATCAAATCAACAGCCCTAATCTGAAGACCTATAGGAGAAGATAAGTACATCTCATGGGCGTTACCTTGGTGAGCTCCAGTCTCAGTTCCTCTGCTTCCTCCTCTGTCAGACCTGGGGGGAGAGTCTCTGGACTCACAGCTGCTGCCCCCCTCTCTTCAGGAGCGTCTGAGAGAGTGTCAGAGCCCAGGCCTTTATGCGGAGAGTTCAGATTGATGTCTGAAAGAAAGAGAGAGTGTTTGTGTGTGTGTGTGTTGAGTGACATAAGTTAAAGGTGATTTTCTGTAACACTATACAGAAATGTAAAAATGAAATAATAATAATAAATAAATAAATAAATAAATAAGCAAATAAATAAGCAAATATATATATATATATATATATATATATACACACACATACATATATTATATTCCCCCTTGACAAAAAAAATACTTTTAGCAGATACATTAAAATTTCAAAGTCTTTCTTTTCTGGGAAAATGAAACCAAAATATTAAAATATTGATCTGCACTGCACAGATTTTTGACCAAATAAATGCTGTCTAAAATGAGAACATCCCTAATATTATCTGCAACAGACTAGCAAGTAGCAAATCACGGTTCATAGATGTGACATAACTAAAGTTTATTGGCTATTTTTTAAAGGCATGAGTCCTTCAATTTGTTCCACCCAAACTTCCTTTTTCAATAGTAAATAAATATGTCACCACAGAAAGAAAGAAAAACCTAATTTTATTATGTTATTTTATTAATGCTTTCACCATGAACGTACAATCACTCTTCACGTGACAGTTTTACCTAAATCACATTCGGAGGCAAAAGCATAAACAGCAGAAAAGGTATATTGTTATAGATTCTTTAAAAAAAAAACTATATACAGTATGTTGTTTATATATTTATTGTTTATATATTTTCAGCCATTTGATACATACACGTGTACGCAGTTCAAAGGTATTTATCAAACCGTGCCCAATTTAGGTCAGGCTGTGACAGAGAGGTCACGTGGGGTGTAAGTTATATTAATGAGATGTGTCGTCAGCCCCTCACTGACCCTAAACTGCCCATTTAAATAGTATCACATAATGTGAAACAATAGATAAAGGACCGGTGCTGTCCTAACTGATGGGTTAATGTTAACATCCCAAATACAAGTAGAAAACTATCACGCCTTAAAAAAAAAAAAAAAAAAAAGCAAAAGCCAAACACAGAGCAAAAGGCACCATAACTTGCCTACATCATCTCTTTGATTTCAATGTAAATCAAATTACTGTAATACAAACACCTCCACTCAGCCTCGACGTGTTTTTGTCGTGCAATAGTAACCTGATCGCCTGCCCTGCCCTGATCTGATCTCCCCTTCACCGCCACACATTCACAACGCTGGCATCCAGACATAAATCTACAGTTATCGTTACATTACGAGATAAACGTACAAGCTGTTTTATTAATCCAACGTATCTTGTTCGATTGCTTTGTTTTTGTTTACCTTGATTGGCGGAATCCATGTCGTCAAAGGGTTATTTTGACAGTTACGTAATTCAGGAGACTGTGCAAAAAACTACGCGTCTTCCCTCTTCTATCAAAACATCCAAAAGCGCTTGACAAGCCAACACAAGATCCCGAGCGATCAGCCAGCTCAGCTTGAAGAGCTGCCCAAGTGCCTTTCTTTCCGGCGCCCTGAGATGACGTTTACTAGCGTCTTTTTTCCTGCGATCAACAAAATAGCTGAGAAAAGCACTATTGGCCTCTACACTGCTGTTTCATTTTTGGAAAATCTAACATACCATTACTTAAGAGAAGCGTGCCATTTCTAATGAACAAACAGAATACCAGAAACTGCATGTCTTTGTGTGATTAGTGAACAAAAGGTTCTTTTGGATCGAGTCTTTTCAGAGAATCAATCGATCCTTTTACAAAACCGTTATGAATGATTCGTACTGATTCGGTTAAAGCGACTTTCGAATCAACTGCTCACCGACTTTAAAGTCACCATGAAATCAAAATTAACAATTCTTATTTTTATAGAATATCGCAGTGTTTATTATAAATGATTTATCCTCTGTTGTTTTTTAGTTTTTTTTTTTTTGTTTTTTTAAATGCCCTTAATTATAATCTTTAATAACTCCCTCCCTCTTGCAGCAACACCTCTTCTCTGGTGACTTGTTTACTGGCGCGAGGGCGGGACAACCTGTCACTCACATGAGATCACAGCAATAGCAAACCACAACCATCCAATCAATTTCCCATGGACAAAAATCAAGTCCTGTCCAAGTTTTTTCTTGTTTAAGAAGCTGTTTCACTCAGATAACACAATAAGGAAGATTATAAAACGGTTAGTTCCTGTCCTTGATTCTGATTGGTCAATAGCTGTGTTTTATTCACAATATAACACGGCTATGACCGCTTCACCCAACGGTTCTGTGCGTCACTACACAACAGCCTTAGCAACCCTTAACAACGTAAACTGTATATTCTCAATTGATATTGTTCATTGAAGCTTTCTGTATTATGTAGAAGAGTATTGTGAGAAAGAGATCAAGTTTATTACCTGCATTTAGATTTAGCATTTTCCTTCAGGCACTCCTATGTTCGGAATAAAAGATCTGTTTAAATGTCCGATGTATTCTCTTGTCCTTTTAACAGTTAAGGGTCTAATTAACAGTCTAATGACGTAATAATGTATCTTCTATTGCTGTTCATGGTCAGGGACCATTTTTTTCCGGTGGAAGTAAGGCTTTTAGTGAAAGTTGCATTGATACATATTTTTGGCTTTAATATTTGTATTGTGTGGTAACCATTTTATAAAAGCAATAAGGTACTCGAGGCTAGTGCTGTAGTACTGTATCCATTCATCTCATGACAACCAAATCAATGGTGGGAGATGGGTGTTTAAAACTGAAGGTAATATATTGTCTTGGAGCAAACAAATGGCGAGAATTGGAAAATTGTCTTTGACTATTGTAGCAAGAGAGCTTGTTATTGAACAAAAAAACAAAACCAAAAATAAGTAGACATGATGTTTTAATCATTTGCACATTTTGCACAAACACAGGGAAGGTTTTGTCAAGAACCAAATAGAGGAGATGGTCCACATGACCCCATTCTGTCATCATTGTTGCGTTGAGCAGAAGGGTCACTTCTTATTGGTAAGTCATTGAAAGAGAAGGAGAATCAGAGATGAATCGGCTCACTGGTGACCATTGGAGGGTTCAGTCCTTGTAGTGTGGAGCGCACAGGTTTGCCAGTCGGCAGCATAGAGCATAGATACATTTTACCAATCCAGTCTTTTCTTAAACCTTACTCAATTTAAACAAAAAAATCTATGACTTTGTTTTTATATTCAAAACAACGTGAGCTTTATTAGACTTCACCTCTCCTATATACAAATAAGGTACTGAATGCTTCCCCATATTCGCTGTAGGATGACCAGAAAGCCCAGGAAATAAAGGACTAGAGTGACAACCTGAAGAAAGATGGAAAAGTAGCAATCACTGATATATATTTCAATAGCAGTTTGACTGGGAATGAAATCAAAAACCACAGATGATGGTGTTAATTAAGTCTTTAAGTTATTAAAATGTCCAGAAAACATTCTTGAAAACTTTGACTGAGATTGTAGATCCACACGGTGAACATGATTTCACCAAGTATATGTTCCTGGACCAACATCTTTGTTAATCCTGGAATCCATTTCATTCAACCAATCAGATTTGAGGGACACGTTTACAGTTTATCTCAAGTTTAGACTTACAACCAGGTTTAGGTGCTTCTACATCAGTGTTATTACCAATCATTTCCCTCTGATTTTAGCGAAAAGTAATGGGTAGGGAGGTAGAAATATAGGGTTAGGACTATTTTCAGACAGGAATGTTGTTCCAAGATCAACAAAATATGTTGATCAAGGAACATGTCTTGGCAAAATCACAGTGACCAGATGGGCATATTGGGAGATGAATGTACCTGTGCAGTGCTTAAGCTATTCTTCTCACAAACAGCCACTTTTCTGATGTCTTCACAGGCATCTACTTGTCCCCAAGTGTCTTCGGTTGTCTCTGGTGTGGGATTCGTCATCTCAGAAGCCTCTGATTTCAGATCCTGATCTGGTTCAGGGTCAGGTTCTGGGGTCAGCACTGGATCAGGTTCAGATTCAAGTTCTGACTCCAGTTCTTCAGGTGTTTCCTCCACTTCTTCTTCAACTGTAAAGTTGCCAGCATTAATCAGAAGAGTTTTAAAAATAAAGGATATTAGTTCATCTATTGGGTCTCTGATGCTTACTCTCTATGAAATCCAGCTGGTACAGAACTCTCTCTTCTGCATCGAAATCCACTTTGTAGTGATCCATGTTCTCATAATCAGGATCCAGTGTCTCCAGAGTGAAACAATTAGATGCTTTACCAACCCTTTAGAAAAAAAAAGGACAGATACTGTTGATTGTTAGATGAATGTTCTGCACAATCTAACTGATGCTAAATTTGCTAAAAAGACAAGACTTACTTCTCAATAAGATCTTTTGAGGTCTTTTAGGGAGAGATAAAAAATACATCAAACATTGCATGCTTGACATTCAATATGCAGGATTACTAAGAAACCCCAACCAAAAGATATAACACCTGGACAAAAGAAGCCATCTCTGGCTCCTCTATGGCATTCTGGGCTGCCTGGATCAACTTTGAGTTTGTGTCTACATGCTCATTGTAGGTTTGCAGTAAATACTGGGTCCAGCCAGTCTTTTGTTCCTGCTCAGAAGTGATTTGTTGGATCATGATCTTACGACGTTCCTCCAGAATGGTAGACATGCGATCAAACTTCTCACACAGAATCTGTATCTGAATCCTGCTGTTTTCCTGTCAAAAGGGCATTGTAAGCATGAATGGATAATCAGTTTATTGTTAAATGTCTGTTTCATTGCATGACATTGTAAAAGTTATTTCTTCAGAAAGATCCACACGAACCTCTATGTTCCTGCAGAGTGTCTCTAGTTCATTAACAAATGTCTGAACACGGTCATTTGTGGAAACCAAAGAAGCAACTCTGTCACTGAGTTCAGCCTACAAGAAGTGAAATTAATGAATTGTTCTGAAGATGTGAAGATGATGACACATTTTCTAGACCATACCTTCTGCTGCTGGTAAACATCAGGCAGGGGAACTACTTGGCAGTTCTTGTGTGCCCCAAACACCTTACAGAGAGAGCAGGTGGCCACCTGACACGTGAGGCAATAAATATTAAGCTTCTCATCTTCATGCTCTGCACAGTTAAACTCTGCAGGAGGCTTCGGTGGTGGAGGCCTAGAGCTGGAGACATTGATTTAATTTCAAGATCAGGTCAGTGTTCAGAACACCATATACCAACAACCAAAGCCATCAGTAGACCAGCAATGAGGGGGACTATATATATCCCCAAATCTTTTATTGATAGCCTCGAATTATTAGATGATCATATGATTTATTTGATAAGCATTAAAGGGTTAGTTCACCCAAAAATGAAAATTCTGTCATTAATTACTCACCCTCATATCGTTCCACACCCATAAGACCTTCGTTCATCTTCGGAACACAAATTAAGATATTTTTCATAAAATCCAATGGCTCAGTGAGGCCTGCATTGACAGCAAGACGATTAACACTTTCAGTGCCCAGAAACCTACTAAAAACACATTTAAAACAGTTCATGTGACTACAGTGGTTCAACCTTAATGTTTTAAAGGGACGAGAATACTTTTTGTGCTTCCAAAAAAAATGGGGATCAGTGCGCCGAACCACTGATTCAAAACAAAAGATTCGTAAAGCTTCGAAGCTTCATGAAGCAGTGTTTTGAAATTGGCCATCACTATATATTGTTGAATAAAGTCATTATTTTGTTTTTTTGGCACACAAAAAGTATTCTCGTCGCTTCATAGCATTAAGGTTGAACCACCTAACTCACATGAACTGTTTTAAATACGTCTTTAGTAGCTTTCTGGGCACTGAAAGTGTTAATTGTCTTTCTGGCAATGCAGGCCTCACTGAGCCTTCGGATTTTATCAAAAATATCTTAATTTGTGTTCTGAAGATGAATGAAGGTCTTACAGGTGTAGAACGACATGAGGGTGAGTAATTAATGACAGAATTTTCATTTTTGGGTGAACTAACCCTTAAACCGTATAAAGCCTACACTCTACACTGTTTGTCCACTGTGCTGGGCAGTTTTATTTAACCCAACTGTTGTTTAAAACTTGCTGAAAAACCTGTTGTACACAATCTACTGCATACCTTCTGTTGTCTGATTAATAGTTTATACTTTTTAAGCCAGTAAAAGACCTTTTAATTGTAAAAATATGCCTCTTCGGGTTGTGTTATGTGTCATTTTTGCTGTGCTTGTTTTTTTTTTATTTATTTTTTTATAAACACTTACTGGACTGAAGCACCTAAGATTTATTTGATTATTTACAAAAACATTTTTTTTTGTTTTTTTTAAATTAGGTATTTGAACAATTCTAATGGCTCTGGTCAGACAGGGGGCCTGGTTGGTGCAACTGGTTGGCCATTGACAGAGAACTTAGCAGGGGCCCCAGAAACCCCAGCAGCACCCCTGTTTATTTTCTGTAAGTAATCTGTTATATTGTTATAAAAAACTAATTGATTTACATTACATTACATTACAGTATAAACTACATATTATTATATATACTGTATATATACAGTCAAACC
Source organism: Elopichthys bambusa (assembly GCA_037101425.1). Taxonomy (NCBI): domain Eukaryota; kingdom Metazoa; phylum Chordata; class Actinopteri; order Cypriniformes; family Xenocyprididae; genus Elopichthys; species Elopichthys bambusa. The sequence goes on from CM074451.1 coordinate 8,864,390, forward strand.
AAACATTATTCAGAAATTTGTATCAAATATTTGATATATTTTTACTAGTGGGTGCAGGACACTATAGTTCATTAATGTAAGTGAGGATAACAAAATAAAGTAAACTGTGACATATTATACCCAAAAAAAAAAAAAAAAAATCATACAGTGGACTACCAGTAAAACTGATAAAATTTGGAACCAAAAATTATTCACTTTGACCTGACCATGTTTTGCTTAAGTGTTATCTGACATAATTAAGATTAATTTTTTTTCTGACACAGTTTAACTCTGAGATCTTGTCATATTTTATTACCATTTTTTTTAACTATAGTGAATAAACTGTATTAATGAATGAAATGTTCAAGATGTCTGAATAAATTTTGGTTTGACTATTTTTGTAATTTTTATATAAAGGCCCAATAAACTGTTCCATTTAAAAAAAAATACTATGACACACACACACACACACAAATGATCAAAATTATTTACTAGCTCATCTTTGTTGACAAAAGTTATTCAGTCATCGCACTCCAGACCTGACCTTTCAGACTCCTGTTTGTAAACATCAATAATGTTCTCCACAAGTAAATTGCGCTGCAGTCCATAAACTCCATGACGGTCCAAGACAACCTCACGTCGACAGGTAGGGCAGCGGAAACGGCCTCCAATTCCAACCTGGAAGAGAGACGGCTGCACATCTTACTCAGCATGCTGTTCTTCAGCTGTCAGCAGTATTTGTGCATCAATATACAACTGAAACCACTTTTCCTAATTCACTGCAGAACTCGTTTTAAGGAATGTATAAACAGCTAGCATGGTTTACTGGACTGAATAACATCATCACCACTTTGTTAGAATAATTGGACTCTCATGTACCTCTCTAGAGATGCACCGTGTGTACTTGAGGGTAGGGTAGGATAATCTTCTATGGTCTGAATCCTGTGGTTGTGTGTATCTGGGTTTTGTTCTGTGTGTTCTTTCAGAATTGTTGTGTGGAAATGTGTTAACCCGTATGTACTTAACGAGTTCGTTTGCCCATATAATCTAATTTGGCTTGCTGTCCACTGATGAGGGGCTCGATGAAGCAGCTTCAGCTCGAGCTCTGATATAACCCCCACAGTGAATAAATACAGGATATGATTACATAGGGCAAGGTACCTGAGATGAAGGTGGAGTTTGGGGAGGTGGAGGGATGCTGGAACAGCTGAGACTGAAGAGAGGTAAGCAGCTGATTATATACTCTGGCTGTTGATTGGAAGATTAGATGGGCTCACTCCTCCCTAAATTACATTTAGGAACTTCACTTCTGTAAACAAGTAACTGTGTAATACAGTCCACATTTGTCTTAACACAGAGAGGAGCATGAAATAGAGATTGCAAACAGAGGAGTTTGAGACTGATCCCACCAGGCATCCTAAAATAGTCATACTCTTTAATATCTCTCAGCAGCTGAGGCTTATGGGCCGAGTGTGAATCAGAGCACCATCACTGGCTTGATGAACTGTGTCCTAGAGCATGACAGGAACTATTTATTTTAGTGAATTATTTGCTGTTTATTTACCAATCATGCACAGTTGGATACTCCTTAGGAATCAGGACGATAATATATTCATGCTTCATTCTTAGCTTGAGGAAGGGAAGACTGGTAAGGGTATAAAACTTCAGTTAGGTGCAGAGGAGGGGAAGGATTATGCAGACAAGACATATAGCATTAATTACTAAGGATTCTGTTTCATATCAATGTGTCCATTGTGCGTTGCATGAGCGCTAAACCCCTGTCAGCTCAAATACATCAAATGTAGGCCATCCCCTATTTTTACCTCAGATTTCAGGCTGGGGATTGAGTTTAGACATTTACAATCCCCACCTGTTGGGTTTCCACATATTAGCATGACAGGTCGATAGAAAACTGTCTGTTTACCAGTCATGGTAGTTACTCCGTGTGGAAGTGTATGTACAAGCACCTTTACATGTTGTTGATTATCCACCATAGCAAATAGTACTTAGCAAATAGCATTTTAGCACATAGAAAAGACTGGCCCATCATGTCATGTACAGGTGAAATGTCTGTGTACACTCTTAAAAGTAAAGGTTTCAAAAGGGGGTTCCCAGCGATGCCTTGTAGAAGAACCATTTTTGGTTCCCCAATAAACATTTCAGTGAACATTTTTCTTAATTTCAATAATCTAAACAAATGTTTCCAAGGATGTGAAGATTCCATGGAACCATAAATGGCAATAAAAAAGTGTAGTGTGAAAAATATTTTAATAGTGGACTTTTTCCACTATAAAGAACCTTTTATGCAATGGAAAGGTTCCAGGGCACATTCTATTTTGAGAATTTATCATCTTAACAAAGGCTTGTTTCTGATGGTTAATACAAAATGTTTCTACATTCACACATAAACCATCATCCTCTTGGAACATGGTACACACCTGGTACAGTTCATTGGCACACTTGCGGCAGAGGTTGTGCAGACAGGGCAGAATCACGACTGGTTTCGTAAACACGTCCAGGCAGATGGGACAGATGAGTTGTTTCTCCAGCGTCCCCATCGAGGATTCTTTGTGGTCAGAGCGTATATCCAGTGGAAGAGACATTGCCGCATGCCCTTGCTGACCCCACACTCACTGGAAACTATGTTAGGAGAGTGAAACCACAGCTGAGGAGATGAGACGCCACCATCTCCATGTCTCTGTGCTGTTCTTATGTGGATTTCCAGTCTCTCGAGGCAGGGGGCAGTCGCTCTGCCCCAGTGCTAGAACAGGACGATGAGGCCTGGGTTGGTTTGCAGCTGAAAATGTATGCATGTACAAGAGGGGGAAGGTGTCCGGTTTCTTGCTGGCTCACTGTGACACCCCTACCCTTGATCAGTTGTGCCCATATCAGGCAGCCAGTGGAATGCTGGGAAACAGAGATGAAGCCTTGTCTCCTGTTACTCCAATCATTCATGTCCACAGTCTTAAAACCAGCCAACAAAGTCAATAATACCAGAATAGCCATAGCATTTGAGGAAAGAATGTTTATCAAGTGTACACAAAAACATCCATGCGTGTAGGGGTGTATTTGAGTTTAGCTGGAATCACTATATTTTTTTATTTTAAGAAATAAAAGAAAAAATATAGCTGTTAGCAGCAATTATCGGGGTTCAAGCGTTTTAAGGCCTTTAAACACACACGTAAAAAGATTTTTGTTTTATTTAGCGAGACTGTAACCATCTTGATCATACATGGCAAAGACCATTTACAGCCAATACACACAATTTACCTTATTACATATATGATTTTTAAAGCTTTTTAACAGTTATCAAGGTTAAGACAAAAACCTAAGACTAGTTTGCCAAAGTTTATTTTTTTTTAAAATAATCTACAAAATTTAACGAACGATTCGATTGACAGCAGCAGTCCTAAAGAGCAAAGTTACTCAGAATTAGGAGTTCTACCATGTGGTATGAATGCCGTGGGCGTGCGTGAAAAACCGCACGATACACGATGCTTTACACACGTGAAAAACGTGAGTGAATCGAACAGGCCCAGCAAGTTTCGTTCCAATCAGCCTCGATGGCAGACATGTTTTTCAAGACATGTCAATGTCCTCATACGTAGATGTGACCCCTCAGACGAAGACACCGCATGCCATGTCCTTTTTCACACGACCACAGAATGAGCTCTTACATAGCTGTGCCGAGTTTGGTGAAAATATCTAATTTTTCTCACGAGTCATAGCCATTTTAGTAAAAGTGGCTCCGACCACTTTGAACTTTTTAGTGGACCTTAGGAACTGTAAATCGGAATTTCAACTTTTTTTTTGATAACTATTGACAATCAGACTCCAGAGAATCTCGCTGGACTGGTTTGGTTCCGATCTGGTCAAAAACCTAGGACTAGTTCGCAAAAGTAAGATTTTCAAAAAATCCAAAATACCAGAAAATTTCGCCAAGCAAATCCAAGGCATGCATCTTGTCCGTCTTGAGCCAAGGATTCCAACGATATAAGACTAGAGCCTAGGCCTAACAGCTCAGGAGTTATGAGCCATTTCGTACTTTTGACCACTGTAGCGCCCCCGTCAGACCGATTGGGGTGAGCCTTGCTGACGTTGTATGCGGTGTGAGTACTACCAGCCCTCAAAGTTTCAAGTCTCTACGACTTACGGTTTGGTCTGGCTGATCTCTTTTAGGGGAGAATGCTGAACCTTGGAAATTGTAACAATTACAATAGGGTTTCATGCTTGAACCCCTAAAAATGTATCAGTTTCCACAAAAATATTACATAGCACAGCTTAACATAGATACATATTTCTTGATCAGCAAATTAGAATGATTTATAAAGTATCTATAATAATTTACTCATGTTGTTTCAAACTTGCTTGACTTTATTCTGTAAAACTCAAAAGATGATGTTTTGAAGAATGTTTCAACTGTTTTCATCCATACAATGAAAGTCAATGGGACAAAACTTTGTCAAAAACCTTTTACTTTAATACATACAACTTTTCATACTTTCACTTAAATGTTTTTGGCTTGATATTCTAACTTTTAATTGAATTAAGATTCCTTTATTACATTGCTGCAAGTGTAAAAAGCAACATTACCATTTTATTTTGCAGATCATCATTGCACAAACACACAAACACCACAGATACTTTTTTTTTAAGCTTCCTTCACATTTAATTTACAGCTGTTCAGACCAATTATCCATGTTACATCTCTGACACAGTATTTTCATGCTACAACAATTTCAGCTGATTTGATCCAGAATGCGCAAAACAATTTAGCCATTCTGTACAATATTGGCTTACACCTATTGAATAATGTAATTTATTAAAAACATAGGAAAATAATAAATAAAATATTGTTTCTCATCACCATGTTTACATTATTTCCTTCATTTATAACATGATTCTGTTTAGGTGTTGCACTCAGACACAAGGCTCCATTCGTTCTCATATTCTTAGACTGGAAGCAACAGGATCAATATCGGATCAATGTTTTTTCAATTATGATCATGAAAAAATACAACATAATTGGAAAGGAAAACTGGGATAATTGACATCAGTAGCTGTGTTACAGTGGAGCTTGTGTTGAGAAATAATATTTTGCAAATAAAAAGCGTTACACATTGTGAACAGTTCAGTTTTAGAAGTGTTTAGAAACATGATCACTAATAATCTGCCTAATGATTCAGACATAAATTAAATACAAAAAACATAAAACTATGAGATACATCTAGACACCTATGAATATATCCACAATGTGAACCTAAACAAATAAAACATACACATTTGGGGTAAATTACACAAGTTTTCTGCACATCCTCTTTCAAGTACATGTAAATGAATGCATGCAGACACATTCAAAAACACATGCCCAAACAGTGACAGATATACAGCTTAAAGAAATGACATATTTGAACACAGTACATAGATTGTGGTACAGTGATTAAATTCAGAGCTCTCTCTCACACACACACACACACACACACACACACACATATATACATATATACACATATATATATATATATATATATATATATATATATATATATATATATATATATATATATATATATATATATACATATATATATACACACATATATATATATATATATATACACACATATATATATATATATATATATATATATACACACATATATATATATATATATATATATATATATATATATATACACACATATATATATATATATATATATATATATATATATATATATATATATATATATATATATATATATATATATACACACATATATATATATATATACACACATATATATATATATATACACACATATATATATATATATATATATATATATATATATATATACATATACACATATATATATATATATATATATATATATATATATATATATATATATATACATATACACATATATATATATATATATATATATATATATATATATATATATATATATATATATATATATATATATATATATATATATAATTTATTAGTGTCTAAAACAGAAATAAGGTTTTCCTACTTTAAAATCTGTATGCTATGGAAGCTTGTTTCCGTCACTAAATAAAAAAAAGTTAATTGCCACTTTTTAACTCACAATTTTGACTTGTTTTTCTAGCATTTTTCTAGCATCAACTGTGAGATTTGACATATAAACTCAGAATTGCAAGAATTGACTTTATAACCAGCAATTGTGAGTTATTCTGATAATTGTGTTATCAATTCTGAGAGAAAAAAATTGCGCAATTGCAATTGCGAGAAAAAAAAGTCAGAAATGTGCGATATGAACTCTCAATTCCATGACGAAAAACAAGCTTCCATAGTATGCTCATGTTCACTTCTATAAAAAATAAAATGCATGCATTCAGGGAGATAAAAGAAAAGGGAAGAAAAAAGGAGGTTGCAAGTATCAGGGTTCCCAAAACATCTGACCATGACTAATAATTTTTCCATGACCTTTCCATTCACCCATGATTACTAGATAAGGATTTGTAAAATCCTTCTTAGGATTGTAGCTCATGAGCAATTTCAATTTTTTTTTTTGGTTCATTTCCAAGTCATAAATTTAAACTTCGCTGATATTTCCAGGTTTTCCATGAAAGTGTGGATACCCTGAATCGTGTATGACATGATCAAAACCAGCGAGCATGAACTATTATAGCCTGAAGTATACAGATCACAAAGTTAGTTATATATATATATATATATATATATATATATATATTATATTGGCATAATAATAGTAATAATACTGTTAATGTGTATCAACTACAGTAAAATATGTTGACCTGATTACATTAAACCAGGTACTAGGGAATAAGATCAAATTACGGGTAAAATTACAGCCAAAATGTATGCAGATGAATCCCTTTACCCACAATCCTCCTGTGCTTGAATTGAATGTCTGTCTTCTGAAACCACAAACCTGAGAAATGCAAACACTGATGCTAGTGCAATCCTTTAACTTAAAGCCTCAAAAGCTCACCCAAAAATAAAACATTTCAATCAAAAATTTTCCTCCACTGACTTCCATAGTTTTTTTTTTCCTTTCTTTTTTTTTTCTTCATACTATGGAAGTCAATGGGGACCAGAAACTGTTTGGTTGCCCACATTCTTCAAAATATCTTCTTTTATGTTTAACAGAAAAAAGAAACTCATACAGGTTCAGAACAACTTGCGGGTGAGTAAATGATGGCAATTTTTATTTTTGGGTAAACTATCCCTTTAAGAATACAGATGGAAGTAACCTTCACAAGAATAAATAACCTGGTAGAGTCTCAGTATGTATCTGACAATCCCAATCTCCTGTTCCAGTGACCGACCAAACACACACACACACACACACACACACACAAAGACATGTGGCTGAAATCGAGCAGAGCCAAGCACTGCATGATTATACTTGACAGTACATGCCCACCGGATGCCATTAACATGAGAGATGTCTCACATAAACATACACAGCATGACAATGTTTCCTCAAACGTCCTCAGTGACTACACTACACTGCTTTCTGGTGTACTGAAACTACTGAAAACCATTTCCTGTTGATGTAATGAAACACTTGAAATTTTAATCTGAAGGATTATAATTTATATATTGTGTATTCTGCTTATGAATTGCACAGGTCTATTCGTTACAAGTCCATAACATGAGCAGAACATTTCTGTCAAAGACATTAACACTATGTGGAAACATATGAAAACAACCCAGGACAATGTTTATGGTGCAATCGTGAAGTTTGTCCTAATCACATGCATGGAAAGGTCAATAACTTTTGAAAAGTTTGGGGTCAGTAAGATTTTTTTAATGTTTTTTAATCTCTTCTGCTCACCAAGGCTGCATTTCTTTGATTAAAAATGCAGAAAAAAGTGAAATATTATTATAAAGTAAAACAACTTTTCTGTTTTAATATATTTTTTAATGTAATTTATTCCTGTGATGCAAAGTTGAATTTTCAGCATCATTACTCCAGTCTTCAGTGTCACATGATCCTTCAGAAATCATTCTAATATGCTGATCTGATGCTCAAGAAACATTTATTATCATTATCAATGTTGAAAACAGCTGTGTTGCTTTTTCCAGGATTCTTTGGTTAATAGAAAAGTTCAAAAGAACAGCATTTACCTAATATAGAAATTTTTGTAACATTATAAATGTCACTTTTGATCAATTTAATTCATCCTTGCTGAATAAAAGTATCAATTCCTTAAAAAAAATCTTACTGATCCCAAGCTTTTGAATTGTAGTGTTAAATGAACCATCATCAAGTTGTTTCCAGTCAGTTAGTGTAACACCAGCTTCACTGGCCATTATGATAGCTGAAAGCATTAAAGCATACAACATATTTCCTTGTGTCCTGTTGTTACAAATTAATTCTCAAATAAGACTGATCAAAATGATCTTCAGTGATCATGTAGACAAACGCAGTGTGAAAGATGAAGCATGGATCATAGCAGGAAGACTGTATGGACACTGTAAGAAAGTCTGTGTGTGTGTGTGTGTGTGTGTGTGTGTGTGTGTGAGAGAGTGAGTGAGTATTGAGTATAACAGCAGTAGGTTTGGGGTTGATAGAGGTTAAAGGCAAATAAAAATAACTTGCTTCTTGCCCTGTAAAGTGGTGAATTACAGGTTTTTTTCAACAGAAGATCTGTAACTAACTAACCACTCATCCTCTTTCCTCTGGATCACTCATTCCACACTGTGACCTCTTCTGGGATGGTGGTCCCATGTGTGAGAGAGAGGGAGGTTTTAATAGCTGGCGTCTGTCCGGTAGCTGGTGTGGTAAGAGTCTGCGGTCAGCTGAGTGGTCTCTGTGGCAGAGGACGGCTGCATCACGATGGGACTGCTGCCATCTGTAGAAACAGACACCAGTGTCATGCTGCTTTATAATATGATCAGCAACAGCCAAACTGAACCCTGTTGCTAAGCATTTCAGGCATGATTTTAAGTGCCAGGAAGCCACTTCAAATGCTGAACTGACTTAAGTAAACAATCTGAAGGCATTTAACTGCAATTCTAAGTGAAACAGGCAATCATTTTGGGCAGGACTTGATTTTATCCACTAGGATTTGATTGAAACTAATGATACTATTGACCTACCTGCACGGCCTTGGTTATGCCAGCAGAAAAGAAAAGTTTCATTTCAGAAGCAGATAAAATTGTGCCGAAAGATTATGAAACCAAACGTTATTCCTTTACAATAACATGCAATGAATTGTGTACAATAGTGCCAGGGACATTTATTAAAAACCCCATGAAATAGTTTGATGAATGCAGTTTTTTTTCCCCAGACGTATTTCCTTTTGAAACAGGAAGTAGGGGAGAGGGCATATTGTCTTTTTAATAAGACCACAAAACTTGAGATGTACCAATATTAAAATTCTGTCTGAAACCAATAAACTGATATTATTAATGTTATAGCGAGTAACCAATAAATGGCTTTTATTAAAATGAAAAATGAAAAATTAAAATTAAAACAAAAAACTAAAATCAATCAATTTAAAATACTATGAATTTAGGCATGACAACATTAAAATAATATTGATTTTGATATTTGATGAAGACTACATTTAACTGCAATTAACTGCATTGTTGTTATATGTAATGTTAATTAAACATTATTTTAAATCATCTCATTATAATTTTACATATACTGACATATTAAAGTAAAAATTTGAATTTAGGTTACATATTTTGCATATCCTGCAGAACTGCATTCCTTATTTTTTATTATTTGTATGACTAAACATTGAAATAATAAACAGTAAATAATAAATATAAATATAAATATAATAAAAGTAAGTCATCAAACCATGATATGCTTGCTATTGGTTGTCAGTGTCCGGTGGAATGATACATTCTAGAGAACTTTTATTAGACTTTTAGAAATACACCAGCTAACGTATGGTCTCAAAAATATACATGGACTAACAGCCACAAAACTTCCATTTTGATTTCTTGAAACCATGTGTATTTGACTATTGTGAATGAGTGAGCAAGTCAGTGTGTCTCACCTCTCTCATCAGACTGCATCTGAGCTTCTAAGTCTTCAGGAGACACATAGAAATCCGGCTCGTCTGCCCGCGGAGGATGAGGTTTACACTTCCCACAGCAGCAGTTACAACAGCAGCACAGACAACAGCAGAAATAACAGCCTGTAGCCACACCGCAGAATATAAATAATGCCTGTCAAGAGGGAGAAAAGGAGAAATTCAACAGCATGTACATAATTTAACTTACTGACCCCAAACCTTTGAATGGTAGTGGTCTTATACGTCTGCTTGCGAGTATGACTAACCTTGGCCCACCAGCTGGACAATACAAAGTATGTGTTAACATTCTCCTCTCCAAACTGTTCTGCCACGTAAAGGCCCAGAGATCCATATTTGTCATAGATGTTGCGTTTAGTGGGGTCTGATAAAATGGCATGAGCGTTGTTGATCTCTTTGAATTTCTCAACCGCTTCTGGATTGTCAGGATTCTTGTCTGGATGGAACTTCAGAGCCAATTTTCTGCAAACCAAAAGACCAGAAATGAGAATGAAACTTTTAATGCATCTATGACCTTTCCTGGAATCAATGCCAAACTGCTTTTAGATGTGTTGACGTGAAACTATTGCTATGCTCAGAATGGTATACTAACCGGCAACTCTTATTTTAAAAAAAAAAAAAAAAAAAAAAAAAAAAAAAAAAAAAGTATGTGAAATACTAAGCATTATTTTAAAATAAATGTTGGTAAATGTAGTCAGTCATCTGTGTATTCATGCACAAAGAAAATGTACATGTGTGCACAGTATACATACTATATACAACAACAGTAGTGAGAATAGTATGGTAGAATGTTATCCTGAACATCCAGAGGAAGTGAGGAAAACGTTCTGTCGCCCTCTAGTGGATTCAAATGTGCTTAACACAAGGACATTTGTTTTTACCTACACAACCTATCTTCTGTAAAGTAACGTAAAATAAGATAAAATAAAATAAAATAAAATGGGTTCAGAGCATTTTCTCCACTATTTTAATTGGTAATGTTGTAACAATCTTTCTATGTCCATCCAGAGTGTCTCACCTGTAGGATTTCTTTATGTCTTCTTGTGCTGTGTTCTTATCAACTCCCAGGACCAGGTATAAGGATTCTCCTGATGTGGAGAGTGAACGCTGTCTCTGCTGCTCCGCCATTACTCGCACACACACTCACACACCCTCTCCCCTAACCTCACACAACCACCTCCTCAGTCTGAAAGAAAAGGAAGAGAGACGTGCGTGTTATATGTGTTGTATGTGCCTATATGTCTGTCATTCTGCTTTTATACTTCCACTGCTTTTTGGTTTCTTCCTTTTCACAAAGCAACAGAAAATGAAAGTGCTTATGTGCTGCCATCCCAGAAATGTGGCAATAACACTATTCAGTTTTCAAATTATTTTATTTTTATATACACCTTTTTTTTCATTCTATTACCCTTTAGCTCAGCAAAACACTGAGTACCACCATTATTACGTCAGTCAGTCATAGGCTCATCATTGCCCCAAATGTCTCTGTTCTGAGAGCACTGAGTCACTGCATTAACATTGTGTACACTCACTGCACTACAAAGTCATGTGATTTTGGCATGCAGGGGGGAGTTTGAGAGGAAGGGAAAGATGCTGATTCCCTTTAGGTGTGGCTTTTTTGACTAACCCTTATATTCGCATACTATCTGTCCTAGCAAGTTTGGCAATTAGAATTAGCACGTCCCCAATCATAGTATGTTAAAATAGTATGCCAAAGGTGAGAAGGGTATAAACCATTTTTGGGTGTAATAACCTTTTAATCTGATTTGTCGACTTTTTTTTTTTTTTTTTAAAGGACATTTTATTGTAGATAAAGAAAATGATGTCTATATAACAATTTGCAAAAAGTTCTCTCTCTCGCCTTTTTTTTTTTTTTGCAGTGTGCTGTTATTTTCTGGACAAATAAGCACATTTTACCCCTCATTAAAAGTTCATTAAGCTCACTTTATGCAGACAGACAAAAGTCTGGCTCAGAATATTTGTTACATGACTATGTTGTAAGGAAGGTGTACATGAACACATGGAAGAAGATAGGGAGACAATGTCTTCCACACAGGGAGAATCATAAGTGATGTCCTCCTCTATACAGGAAAGTCAATTAACCCATTAACCTAGAGTAATTCAGGTTAAGATACTTCCACACAAAATGGCTGCCAAGAGAAGAAGCATTTCACTGTCACAAGAGAGAAAAATAAAAAACAAAAACACACTTATGACTCTTTGTACAAGTACAAATTCCTTTTCATCAGCAGTGGAGCTTTCTTCGTGAGACAGTTTTGTCTCCATTCCAGGCTAATCGTGCAGCTTGTCAGCGAGTATTAGCAGATTAGTATTAGCGGAGCGTCTGAATAAGTGAAGGGTTATTTCTGTCCCTTCTCAAACCCTGTGTGTTTCTTCAAACTGGACACTCCCATTATTCCTCTAGGTGTGATACACTGAGAGAGTGTGTTTGGCTGAGATTTTGTTGGGCTTCTGAATGATGTCACAGCCAGCCTTGTGCATCACTGACTGATCTCAGAGTATCCTTTGACCATTTCATGTGTGTCAAAACAAATACAGCATCAGCTGAGACAATAGTGGTGCTTTCTAATACCATTTACTATTGCTCATACTTAGGATTTTCAAAACTCTTATTAAAATTAAACTTCAGTGCATAACTTCTCTTGCTATAACGTACATGATTGATACCTCAAAACCTCGCAATTACAATTTTTGCTTGGTATTAGATTTGCTTAGACAATAATACTGGCAAAAAAATAATTAAAAGAAGTAAATAAAACACCCCGAAGGAGGGTGTCGCATTAGGGGACAATAAGTTGTGGCCAAAATTATGTGCTATGTTCTGCATTTAATGAATGTATTAACTGTTCTGCAAGAATGCATGTACCATTCAAAAGTTTTAAATGCTATGGAAAGAAGTTTTCAGAAGGGCTGCATTTATTTGATCAAAATCACAATAATTAATATTGTATATTATTATTACAAATTAAATAACTGTTTTGTAAGTTTTTATATTTTTTAAAACGTAATGTGATCAAAGTTGAATTTTCAGCATCATTACTCCAGTCTTCAGTGTCACATGATCCTTCAGAAATCATTCTAATATGCTGATTTGATGCTCAAGAAACATTTCTTATTATTACCAATGTTGAAATCAGTTGTGTTGCTTCATATTTTTGTGGTAACGGTGACAACTTTTTCAGGATTCTTGAAAGAATAGACAGTTCAAAATAACAGCACTTATTTAAACAGAAATCTTTTGTAACATTATAAATGTATATACTGTAACCTTTGATGAATTTAATTAATCCCTGCTGAATAATAGTTCCTAAAAAAGAAATCGTACTGATCCCAAACCTTGGAATTATGGTGTTTGTAGTATAAATACAATCCTAGTAACATCTATTCTGCATACTTCAAAGTATGTTTTTTTCTTGAGAAGCCTCTTTTGACTTCCACCATTAAGCAGTGACCTCAACTCCCAGCAGACTGCCTCCGGTAGCAACCATATCGCAGTGTGCTAAAAACAAGCATTATATCAACAACCTGGCAACCTTCCACAACACCACCAATATTTGCTGAAAAAAAGTAAAAAAAAAAAAAAAAAAAAATCTATGTAAAAGTCTGTGGCTACAATTTGTATCTAATATTGTGTCAGTAATAAGCATGTATGTGTGGGCTGCTAGCAAATAGACTTCCTGCTTCAATCAGCAGGTCATTAAATGTGATTACTAATAGGGTTTTCATCAGGAGCAGGGCTCTGCAATGCAGCCTCACCAAAACACTACATCCATCTCTCTTTCTCTCTCACACACTCCCTTCCCCCTCTGTTTCTCTGCACCACCATATGGTCCAGCTAAATCTTTAGTGGCCATCTCAGCCTGTGGACTAGAGACGGATGTCAAAGTCTCCTCTCCACAGCTTAATGAATATCACTGAGTCCATGTATCTCCCATAAATGTTTGTCCATCAATTCTCTGTCTGGTCCCTCTGTTTGTGTTCTAACATCCTCCCACGCCACTCTATGTGTTTCTCCATCTATTAGAGCAGGTGAAGTGATGTGGCTTGTATTATGTGCTGCTGGTTTTAAAAGGTCTGTTTGTAGAGGGATGAAATAGCAGGAAAGAACGGGACATGTTTAATGAGAGTCTGTACACAATGAACAAATACACAGAGGCTGTGACACACATACAGTAATAGTGTTGACTTAACTAAAACCAGGGTTATTATCATTACCAGAAATGAGATTATATATATATTATATATATATATATATATATATATATATATATATATATATATATATATATATATAAATATATATAAGGTTTAAGTTGAAGTACTAAAATAACTCAAACTTAAACGTGATAAAAAAAAACTATAGATTTTTTTTTTTTAAAAACCCAAAACTAATAAAAATGACTATCAAAATTGATAAAACTAAGATTACATATACAAATGAAATCTAAAAAAAACAAACAAACAAACAAACTATAGTCTAAAAACAATAGTTGTAGTATATCAATGATACAAAAATAAAATAACATGTATTGATTATTGAAAGGGATAATGAAAAGGATCGGAAGCATCTATCAAAACAACATAAGGAGCAAACAGGTGGTGTTCCAAGGGGTGGGGGGGGGTGTGTCTCAGAGAAGAAGACGACCAGACACCAAACAGATGAGTGGATGTGATGAACAAACAGCATTTATGAAAAGTCACAGGGTCTTGTGTTGATGAAAACTACTATCTACCATTTTTCGAATATAGACATGAAGAAATCAAGAGGCACAACTCTCATGGAAATTTATATTCCATTACAGTCCAGGATCACGTAAGTCTATTGATGTAAACACACTAATTAGTGTTCAAAATTTCAGCCACTTTACATCACACAGCTCACTTCATTGTTGTGCATAATGTCATTCTACTTCACTACATCCAAATATACATAAGAACTATAAAATACACAGAGGTGAAAAGAGTACTTGAGTACTTGAGCAAAATTATAAGTTATAAGTCACCAATTCCAATACGACTTGATACGACTGGACGTGCTGCTCACGTCGGCAACGTCTGGGTCCAAAGTTGCCCTGACACACCAAACTGTCGCTCGACACCCGATGGCTAAGGAGTGCGTCCATTCTGCGCCTGTGTAAGATGAAATGCCTTTCTGTACCAGCAGGTGGCAGTAGCCAAACAGCTATTCAGAATGATCAGATGCCCTGACTGACCAACGAGCTCCGACGCCGATTCAACATGTCGAATCGGCCGAAAAAAAGCAGACGAACAAAAACTGCCTGACGGGCGACCGTTGGCTTGGATACTTAAGTACAGTAACTAAATACATTTACTCAAATATTTATACCACTAAAATACTATTTTGTTGCTTCATTAAATCATTACTTATGTGGCCAATTATTGGTATGATCAACCTATGTGAAATAATGAGAGAAAAAAAAATGAGAAGGGAAACTGTCACAAGATGTGATTTTAATATCAGAGCCCGAGAAGACAGAGGGAGGTATGCTGGGTAGAGTAACATCAGTCGCAAGTTCTTGTAGACGCCTCACTAACCCTGAGAAATGTCTGCAGTCACCACGGAAACAATGGTGCGGTTGTTAAGATCTGCAGACTAACCATGTTATTAATGGTTGCCAGTCAAGTTACTTTGATTGTTACAAGAATTTACTGTGAATATCACTATAGCAGATACCTTCATGACGGGAAAGGCACAGCAAATATGTCTAAAGGAAAAGACACTAAAGACAAAAGAAGATGGTACATCTTAATCTCTAAAATAAAAAAACTGAAACTGGTACATGGACTAATATATTGACAGGTCAGTGACAAAGATACCGTGTGAATATGGAATAAAACCCACCACAGTAGTTAAAGAAATTCTGTCATTATTTACTCACCCGAGGCACCACATTTAATTTGAGAGCTCTAGTCTATTTTGCACTTCATGGAATGCAATATTATAGCACACAAATTGTATATTCCTTTTTAAGTGTTTTTTTGTGCTTTTGGAGCTTGACAGCTCTGGGGTCTCATTTAATAAAGCGTACATACGCACAGATTTGATCTTAGTATGTGCATACGCATAAATCCATGCCAATGCTCATATTTATAAAAACGGCCTTTGACGTGGAAAAGTGCTTAGTGCCTCGTCAGGGTCTGAGCAGACGTACGCACTTTTCCTTGTCAGAGTACTGCAGGATTTTGGAAATCTATCGGAGAAGCGCTCATTGTCACAGTTGTAAAAACATTGGCTTTCTTCTTCGATGAAGGGGTTTGGTGTTATGGTGGATTTGTTTCCAGGTGGACCATTAAAGAACGCGACACACACACACATCTCCCGGAAATCCTGTAGAATTCAACCAATCAGATAATGACCCCAACAGAATCACAAATAGACAAATAAGTTGTTAAAATCTCAGAGGGTACTTCATGTATATATTTTAGGACAAATTAGTTCGACAGACAAAGCGGATCGAGTAAGTTCCCTCCTGTGACTGCATATAATGACCTAAATTAATTATGTGTGCCATGTGAGGTGTGAATTTTCAGGCCAGGAACACAAATGTACACATATGCTCTTCCTCATATCTCTCAGTGTTGTCCTTTTTTTTTTTTAATCTCTTTTCCTCAATTCTGTGTTAGTAATTTGGTGTGTGTGTGTGTGTTTTTGATAGTATGAATTACACCTTAAACAACTGACAGAAATTTGTAAAGGAAAAAGTAAAATTCTCATTTACTTCATAGGTGAACAAGCATCCTTATAATGAACTCTCATCAGAGAGATGTAATCTGACTGTGATAAAAGCTTTGATCTCACTATGTGATCATCACACCTGTAATCATCATCATCATCATCTGTAAGCCTGTAATATCACTCCAATGTAATCTTTATCAAAACTGAATAATTTCAGAGTGACAGAGAAACATTATTCAATGCACATTTAAATCAAGACGCATCTGAAACTGGTAATGCGTCTTATTATACCAATGTCAAATAAAAACAACCCATTTGCCAGTATTAAAACAACCTCTCTTGACCATGCAGTATTTCTTAACATTTCCTAGCGAACAGATTGTTACATTTATTTGTGAACTTTATTATGATCATTTAAAGAGCAGTTATATAAATGTTCAGGTAGTATTAATCCAGTTTAACAACACTATGTGCCATCTTTGATTATCAGATTCAGAAAGATAGCCTCATTCTGGCTATTAAACACATGAATATCAGTGCACTGTGTGTTAAATAATGTGAGACACTGCACTGCCCCATATCTCAGGTTGAGTGGGAATTGTATGAACATGTGTGGTGGTTTCCCCATCAAAGAGCTCCTCAATCAGGGCAACCCATAGAGAGCCATCTCTCTCAAAAAAGTAAAGAGCTAAATTTATAAAGGCAGCAAAGAGTCTCTAATATCTAAAAACATGGTTTTCATTCATATTTAATTAGCACCAATCTCATAAAAAAAAAAAAAAAAAATCTCTTGTGAGAACAAGTATGATTCTTCATCAATCTTTAACTTTTGTTTCTTGCTTTCAGTTTCAGCTAGGTTTTGCTGCATATCAAATATAAGTGGTCCAAACAAAGTCACAAAAATGCCTTTTGAATGCCCTGAACTATCATGAATGTAAGAAGGGTGACAGTAAAATACAGGATCAGCTGGTCATATTAAAAGCTATACTGGGTTATTCCATGTGAAATCAACCAAATTTTGGAAACTTCCCCTGCTCATTTGGTTTATAGTTACGGTTAGATCAGTTGACTTTTGCAATCTTTGTTGCAATATGCCAACAGTGACAGTCCAAAAAAAATTTTTCTTTCCAGGATTATTCTCCTTATAATGGACTTCAGTGGCCTCCAAACGGTTGAAGGTCAAAATTATAGTTTGAGTGCAGCTTCAAAGGGCTTTAAACGATATCAGACGAGGAATAAGGGTCTTATCTAGCGAAACGATCGGTCATTTTAAGTATTTAATAGTTTTCAGGTACAAAAATAAAGTAAACAAATGCAAAATAGCACTGCATATTCTTCACTGTATAAATAAAATACCAGACGCGATGGGATAAGATTCCAGCGACGAGCAATTTGACTGTCCACACTAGACGCGACAATGAGAAGCGATAAAATCAATCAAAAACCACAGCCAATCAGAAGAGAGTGTGGGCGGGCTCTCTCGGCAAGATAGTAAAATTCATAAATATTACACAATTTAAACATTATTTAAAGTACATACGGAGCGACTGAACCAATCTTTGTCACAGAATACACTTGTTTGTTCGCACTGAGTTGACAGTTTTAACGTTCTTGTGCCCATTTATTTATTTTCAAGATCTGAGGTGAATTAGCCAGTGTTGTTTTCATTACAGCTAAAAAGCTGGGAACACCGAATTATATTCAAACATTTAATAAAGCACATAAACAATACCTGATATTATCATTGCCATACTTCGTGTTTCTGTTTCAGCCGCGACGTCGCGGAGAAATAGAAACCGTTTCTAAAATAGAATATTCGCGTGTCGCCGTCGCGGCTGGTTAGGACAAAAACTCCGATTAACATGGAAAATATATATTTTATCGCTTGTCGCGGCGTCGCGTCTGGTTAGGACACGGACTTGAAACTTTGAGGAATGGTAGTACCCACCCCGTATACAACTTCACCGAGGCTGGGCCTGATGGTGGCGCTGCACTGATCAAAAGAACGTAATGGCTCATAACGCACATCTTGTATATTACGTGATTTTTCACACATGCCCACAACATTCATACCATATGGTAGAACTCCTCATTCTGAGCAACTTTGCCTCTAGGACCACTGCTGTCAATCGAATCCTTCGTTAAATTTTGGAGATTATTTCAAAAACCTACTTTCATGAACTAGTCCTAGGTTTTTGGTTCTACCTCAAAAACTGTTAAAAGGCTTTTAACATTTTTTTTTTTTTTTTTTAGTAAATGGCCTTTTGCATCTATGATCAAGTTAGTTACAGGCATGCTAAATAAAACATAACACCTTTTTAGGTTAACCCCGTTAATTGCTGCTTGTAGCCATTTTAAAATATATTAAAAACAATTATTTTATATTGTAATAATATTTCACAATGGCCCTGTTTCTACTGAATTACTGATCAAATAAATACAGATTTGGTGAACATAAGACACTTTCAGCATTAAAAATGGTACTGACCCCAAACTTTTAAATGTTAGTATACGTGATTTTTATTTTTACTGTGTTAAAATACCTCTAACCTGATGAGAGCATTGAACATGAGTTTACACTCGACTAAAAAAAACAAAAACAAAGCAGAGAGGGGACTTCATTTCAGAAGTCCATCTCACACCACAGTTCTAACTGTATGAGAAAAGGACCTCCTTACACCCCGTCACAGACTACACAGAGTTAGTTAGCCTGCGTTGACCGGAATACTGACTAAACAAAAACCTTCAAGAAACCTGGCACAGCTGTGGTGAGAAAACAACTTTCAAGACCTTCCAGTTAATTAGCTAATGGAGCGCAAAGGTGCTTTCTTCAGGTCCTCTCAATGAGATGGACCACTCAAGAGTTGTCAGTTCAAACCCGAGATTTGATTAATTAAATATGTGCTAATGACAACAGAAAGAGGTGGAAGACTGAGCACTTCAGAAAGAGCACAAAACATGACTATCTATATCATAAGATGACATAAGAAGGAAAACTTGGTTTATGGCAAGTCATCTCTGCACTAAAACAACAAGAACAAGCTTTTGAACAAACTTTGGAAACACACAACCAAGACGATCGGGTAAATTATAATTCTCTCATCAATTACTCACCCTCATGTTCTAAACCTGTATGATTTTCTTCTGTGTAATTTAAAAGAAGATATTTTGAAGAATGTTGGGAACAAAATCTTTGGTTACCACTGACTTCCACTGTATGGGGAAACAAGATGTTTCTCAAAATATCTTATTTTATGTTCCAGAGAAAACAGTCAAATAGGATGATAGTGATTAGATAAATGATAATTACAAAAAAAAGACCTGATAGCAATAAATACGACGTATCACTTCTCTTTTTGTCAAGATATAGGAAAAACAAAGCCAATAACAACTGGAAGTGTCTTACCCCTGAGGTATAGGCAAGCAGACCATTGTTTGAGATTCAGCAGCAACACCAATCTAACGAATAACCTCAAATACTGATGACAGCCTGATGGGAAGAGTTTCAATACTGATTGAGGACTAACGGTACCGTGCTGACTGACCAGTTGGAGATTTAGAGCCTTTAATCTCCCTGTTCTGCGCTCAGCATCCATATTGGTTTGCTTGTTAAAGAGATAGTTCACCCACATTTACCATATCATTATTTACTTTGTCCAACCCCGTTCGACTTCCGAAATACAAAATAAGATGCTGAATGACAGCCGCAGTCACCATTCACTATGGGAAATAAAATGCAATGAAAGTGAACAGTGATCGAAGCTGTCAATCCTCATTTTGTCTTCCAGGAAGAAAGAAAATCATGCGACATGAGGGTGAGAAAATGATGACATACTTTTCACTAAGGGAGAAATATCCCTTTAATGCTGGTTCACCGGGCTGCATTAATCTTTCTCGCTCAAAAACCTACTACAGCAGCACTAATCCATGAGCAAGGGCAGCATGCATGTGTAGCACGATTGAGACGCACAGCTAGGATTCTCCTCTGGCTGCGTTCACTTTTCTTACCGTCTAGGAGAGAAACGTAGGTAGAAGTGCAGATCGTCAGTTCTTCGTATATTATTTCCAATATCTATAAACGGCCTTCAAATAGGAGTAAATCAACCTGCGGTGCTCAGATACGGCGTCCTGGTCTTATGATCGTGAAGCGTCTCCGCTCAATGGGAGTCGTGCGCTTACGTCACGGTCGATCTAGAAAGGAAAATGGGCGGAAACGAAAAAAGGGAGCCGTTTGCGAAAACGTATGTATTTCTGAACATGAAGACTGCTGTGTTTTCATTGTCAAAATTAGTGAGGACAATTGTATGTATGTAATAGTATAGGAAGAAAAAGCCAAGGTAAGTGCTAAGTGCTGACTGATGAAAAATAAAAAAAGAAGTAAAATAAAGAAATAAAAGTTACAACGAACGTAATATTTTCATTATTTTGGCAATACTTTAATTTTTAAAAATGTAAGCAGTTCGCTACGTTGATGTTATAAGGGTGACTTAAAATACGTTTGATCGAAAGCCAATCCAAACGAGGTATCGTTGAAATCTCGTTTTTCTTTAAAATCGCGAGAGCTTAGTACGGCCTTTCTCCCCGAGCTGCTGGTGAGGAAAGTGTACACATTCAGGTAAAATGCAACATTTTGTAAAATCGACTAGTTACTCTAAGTGTCGACAACGAGCTGTACCGTATAAATGCTATATAAAACATCTGTGTTTATTAACGTTCATGTGTGGTTGTTGTTACGTACAGTATTAAATCTGTTGTTGTCTTCTCTCCAGCGGTACAGGCTTCAATGTTATGATACAGGCCTTTATAATTATAGCTTCCGGTCATCATAAGCGCAAATGTCATCTTGCTTGATTTACAAAACATTATTGATTTATATTTATTCTCATTGTATATTCGCTGATTCGTTACCGTTTTCTATAGGTTTTTGTGTCGTCTTTCTCTAAAATCTTTATAAAAATAAACCTGTATGTGTTTATATCAAGAGTGTCATTTGCAGACTATACACTAACAAAGATGTATTTGACCTTAATTAAACTCAATTATTTAACTTAAAAGAGGAATGTAACTGGGAGATTATAACAAATCATACATAAAAAGTTTATCTAACTTTTCAAGCCATGTGTCTTTTCCCATGACTAAACTATCATTTTAAATGTTATTTATCATGTTTTTATATTTTTTTGTCAATGCAGAACACTTCATGATGAGTTATGCTGAAAAGCCAGAGGACATAACACGCGAGGAGTGGATGGAAAAGCTCAATAATGTTCACATTCAACGGGCAGACATGAATCGACTCATTATGAATTATCTGGTGACAGGTAGGCGGTCAACTGACCACTTGTATTTATTCATCATATATTGCAGCTTTAATACATGTGTCTGTAGATCTCTTTCATAATTTGTTTGTTTTTATTTACATAGAGGGTTTTAAAGAGGCAGCTGAGAAGTTTAGGATGGAATCAGGCATTGAACCAAGTGTTGATCTGGACTCTCTGGATGAAAGGATAAAAATTAGGGAGATGGTCCTGAAGGGACAAATACAAGAGGCCATTGCACTGATCAACAGTCTGCATCCTGAGCTGCTGGACACGAACCGCTACCTGTACTTTCATCTTCAGGTAAAGCAGATTAATGACTAATTGGCCTGTGTTTAATATTAATATGTAATATTACATGTCTAACATGACTTGTATGATAAAGATTTGAAGATTTTAATTGTGTGGACCATTTGGTTCACACCTTTACAGATACAGTTTCAGTTGATGGCATCTGAGAAACCGTCACAATATAAACGCATCTGACTAGAAATACTGAAAATACACATAATCTTTCAGGTTCGAACAGTAAATCTGTTACTTGATCATTCAGAACCTAACAAACCATCAAACCAACCAAAAGGTTTATCTAATGCAATAAATTTCATACATTAAGTGTGGCTTAAGAATCCAAAATGCTTTTTGGGGCCACTAAGTTGTTCACTTTTGGACTTTTATTTTGTAAATGGGCTGTTAACCTTAATATTAAATGTATATAACACTTGCAAAAGATGTTAGTGTTCCACAGTGAATAAAAGTGTAGTTTTTAGAATGACTATCTGATGCTGAATCGCAGGGGAATGATTCCAAATTTACAACAAGTGCTTCCTTCCTATAGCAACAACACCTGATTGAGTTGATTCGCCTGCGGGAAACCGAGGCTGCATTGGAGTTTGCACAGACACAGCTGGCTGAACAGGGAGAGGAAAGCCGAGAGTGCCTGACAGAGATGGAGCGCACCCTTGCACTCCTGGCGTTTGATAACCCAGAAGAGTCACCCTTCGGAGACCTGCTTAACATGATGCAGAGACAGAAGGTAATGTATTGCTTCAAATAGAACAACCATCATTTTTAAAAAAAAATCTTATTTACTGAACCAGTACAATTGATGATATGCTCTCTCTCTCTCTCTCATATATATATATATATATATATATATATATATATATGTATGTCTGATAAGAAATCTGATTGGCTGGTTAAATAGTGTATTAATCAGCTATAATGCCATTCAGAAGTTTGGGATCTGTAAGATTTTGCTTATGCTCAACCAGGCTGTATTTGTTTGATCAAAAATTTACTAAACCGATAATATTGTAAAATATTATTAAAATTTAAATACATCTCTTCTATTTCAATATCATTTTAAATATAATTTATTCCTGCATTGGGTTAATATTTTTTTGTGGAAACCATGATGCATATTTTCAGGTTTCTTTGATGAATAAAAAGTTCAAAAGAACAGCATTTATTTGATTTTTTTTTTTTTTTGTAACAATGTAAAAGTCTTCACTGTCATCTTTGATTAATTAATTTCTTGCTGGTATTAATTTCTTTAAAAAAAAAAAACAAAAAAAAACTTCCTCCACACTTTTGAAAGATGGTGTACTTTGGCCAGTAGGCAAAAAAGTCAATTAAGTCAATATGAAATGTATCCTATGTACTTAATGTACATTCCCAGTTTTACTGTAAATTATACATCAACGCATGTTATTCCAAAAAAATATAGTTTGTCTTTTGTAATCTGTACTCAAAATGTAATAACTCTAAAATGACTTTCTTTTCTGCAGATGTCACTGTGTTTTCCTCTTGAGTAATATTTAATTTAGTGTAAATCATGATATTTGTGGACGGTAATGAAGGGCATAATTTATTTAAAGGGACTGTAAAAAAAGATGGACGACGCACATTCACTCTCTTCCAATATAGTATGTGAAGCCGCCATTGTGCCAATATGGCACTGACATCTTAAGTCTCGAGTCTGTGCATAGTGAGCCCATTGGAGCCCGAGTCTATGCAATAGTGAGTGTAAAGTGGAGCCGCGATATCAAGGTCCCGCCCACACTCCCGCAGAATCAGTTAATACTGCAGAACAACTCATTACATTGGTGTGAAACAAA
This sequence comes from Elopichthys bambusa, assembly GCA_037101425.1. Taxonomy (NCBI): domain Eukaryota; kingdom Metazoa; phylum Chordata; class Actinopteri; order Cypriniformes; family Xenocyprididae; genus Elopichthys; species Elopichthys bambusa. The sequence goes on from CM074451.1 coordinate 8,888,599, forward strand.
CCATTCTTGAAACATCCAAATTAAAGTTGAAGCTCCAATCTCCTCCTGAAGATCCAGAAAAAAAGTCTGTTGGTGCCTCAGTGACTACTTTGCTCAGGGAAGCTGTAAATCTCAACTGTCAATCATGACGTCAAAACCCGTGTTCTTATAGCATCAAATAACTCACTAAAAATGAACTTCAATAACAAACACTTTAACTAACATCATTGTCCAAAAAAAAAAAAAAAAAAACCTGCCTAAAATGACAGAAACCATCTTTGGGAAAAAAATATTTGATGTGTTTAGTTTGTCTCATGTCCCATTACATTACATAGAGTGGGTGGGGTTTATGATCTATACTGCATCCAGCCACCTGGGGGTGATCAAGACGCTTTGGCTTCACTTTTCAGGACTTGTGTGGCATGCTTGGGGCTATGGCAGAATCACAAATGGCACCCTAAATCCTTACGGTCTTCCTCTGAGTCCGCACTTTCGTGACGTAATGCTGCTTTGACTGCTGGGTAAAGTCTTCTGCGTAGCTCGCAGACTTGCCAGCTCAGCTGAAGTGTGCATCAAGGGCACTCGTGAGCACCCTTCTGAAACCTAAAATTATGAATGGGACACTCTATGGCCTTGTGGACTTAACGGACATGCGCACGAGGCAGCCATTGTAAGTTCACAAGACCGAAAGTGCATAGAAGTGTGCCATTTTAGATTCAGTAGAATTTAGAAACCCTTGTTATTAGTGCCACCGGTGGTTGTTAAGTGAACTGCAGCCAGCAACTTATTGCTCTTGCACATGTAACTTACAAGAGTCTGAACATGATTCAGTGTCCGATATACTTGCAGCAAAGTTCTTTTTCGTTTGACGTTTAGATTTATATGTAAATATGTGCTCTCAATAACAAAATAAACACAGAACAAAAATGACAGCGGTGAGCTCTGGAATTTACTGTCATGTCGACAGATGAGGTCATTAAAATGACTGTTATGATAGTTTGATTATAAAGTATATTTGAGACTATAGGTCTGACAGTGTGAGACTGTAATTTGAATTAATCCCTTCTCTTTGCATGACACATTGACATTACAGTACAGAATGGCTCTTTCGGCATAATCCTGAACGCATTAATTTCATATGTCATAGAACGGAAGAGAGGCTCTCGGGGGTGCGCATAAACGTCACTTCCTTTTGATTTTCTCTGCAAAAACATCCAGAGTCCTTCACATAAAAATCAGTCTACAGGCTTCCATAGACAAGTTGAGGAAGGTCTCATTTTTTAAGTTTTGTTACAAGATGTTCACACATTGACAATAAAAAAGCAATTAATACATGCAATTAATTAATACAATTAATACAGTGATTGACAGCATGTGGTCTTGTATAACAGGTGTGGAGCGAGGTAAACCAGGCGGTGCTGGACTACGAAAACAGGGAGTCGACACCGAAACTTGCCAAACTCCTCAAACTGCTGCTGTGGGCTCAGAACGAGTTGGACCAGAAGAAAGTCAAGTACCCCAAAATGACAGATCTTAGCAAAGGCACCATCGAGGACCCCAAGTGAAAACGAACCGGCATCTCTATGCTTGCATTCTGCGGGGAACAAAATGGACGCTTTCCCTTTCCTTAACTATTTATACTCAGTGACTGACACTCAAACATCCTTTTATCAATCTTTTGTTTTGTTTACTTGTTGCTTATCAGAGACTTTGCATTACATGGGCTGTGGAAATGAGATTAAGATTTAAGGATGACTTCTAGCCAAAATGGAAACACTTTTTATCGCAGATGGATTTCTGTGATTTGTTACCACAATGTTTGACTTGCTGAGTTGATTGCATTTTAGCCATTTTGTTTTTGCAGAGGATTATTATCTTTCTATTTTGTCTGAATGTTCAGAAAGTCTACAAATACAGTTGACTGAACCACACTATTTAGATTTACCTTCTATTTGACTGTGTCTGCTGATGTGAGGTACCTAAGGCACAATAGTGGTGTCATCAAGGACTGTGAATTGATTGTACCAATATGATGAACGAGTTCTGTGCTTTCACAACTTTTGTTTGCAGTGCACGGGTATACATTTTGTATGCGTGTAAAAGGGCCCCGTCAAAGAAAATCTGCCCTTTTTCGAGTACTAATGTTATTGCATTATAAGTCATGTGACATTGTTTTCTACTGTACATTGTCATAGTATTCCTGCTTACATTGACATTCAATTGTGATTTATAGATATTGCAGAGATCAAGTTGTAAGCTTCTGAAGTCAGATGCTTTACTTAGGTATTAAATATTCTTTTTTTAAATCCCCAAACTCTATTTGAATATCAAAATTGCTGCTGTTGTTGAATGTTATGGCCAAATACTTATGCTGTGATGCCTAATTAAATATTGCAGAAGTGTGTTTTTATAACAAATGAATATGTGGTGAATGAAAGTCACCCACATTGGCTGTCTCATTCACTGATGATAATTATTTGCAGTGGGCTGGTAAAGACAACCTCAGAAATTACACCTTAAATGAGTCAAGAATCTGCTATGACAACTTGGATTCTGCCTTGTAAAAGTTATTTCTTTAGCAAAGTAATATTTTGTTTTTTCTTATATTAGCGATATCCGATTAATGAACAAATCGGTTCTTTTTTCTTTTCTTTTTTTTTGTCAGATCTTTTTAATGAATCAGATGAGCCGGTTCACAAAGTGAGTTCAAAAGAGTCGTTCACTATTAATCGTACTGATTCGGTCCTCAGCTGTTAACTGACTGAACCTACAGTATATAAAGATTTTACTGATAAGCTGAAAAGTAAGTTACTTCATCTTAATCGTAGAAATGTTACAAAATAAAGCAAATATGTTTGACTTGATTTTATGGCATTTTATCAACATGCATATGAAACCGAGTTAGTTTAATAAACAGAAGTTTATTAAAAAGTGTGAAAACGTTTTCAGTCAAGAGCAGGGTTGATAGGTTTTCACAACAAAACTTACCCAATTGCTACACAAAACTAGCCCAGTCGCGTTTCAATGGGGGTCCCCAGTAAAATTCTCGTTTTTGGTAGGGTTCCCCTGGTAAAATTCGCATTCGCGGTGCTACATATCATTTTAATTGAAGTTGCTTCAACCCGCGGACAAGAAAAACAACCCCCGGCAACAGCGTTGAAGTAATCCAGTTCCGACCGCGGACTTGGCGGCACTGGTCAAGAGATGTAAAATAGTCTTGTTTAATGTAAAAGCAAATTGTGTTCTAAACTTTTTATGAGCTGAAGCATGACTGCAATAAACCGAACTGGGATGCATGAATTTACAATAAAAACCCGCATTAAACCTTTTTGGAACGTAATGCCGGAATGGCGTAAAAGAATAGGCGATTCATTTTTTGCGAGTCGTTTTTTAAACGAAATGTTCAAAAGAACCGATTCGCGCACATGATTCGGACTTGGTGTATCTACTGACTTTGGTATCAATCAGTCGTGTTGCGTCCACTAAACCTGACCGCTCCAATTTCGCATGAAAAATACCTTTGTAAGATTTTCAATTTCACATTCAGGTATGTTGCCTAAGGCAGAGGCTAAATCATGACTGAATGTGCATTGTGTGGAAGGGGCTGAGTCACGTTACTTCCTGGTTTGAAGCGCCAGTGGTTGGAGGAACTGCGTGGCTGAAAAAAGAAACTGACACGTGGATCATCATCAACACTTCAGTAATCAGGAAAAAGCTGAAATTCTTCCCGCTGCGTTGTAGCAGCTGTGAAAGCCGAAGGTCCGGTCATTTATGCCAGTCGTTGTAGCGCAATGGATGCGTCAGGGATGTTATAAAGAGATGCTTCCGCGAAGAAACTGGGATAGAAACATATTGTTTTCATTGCTTTGCTGTTTTGCCTGTCACGCTTGCAAAGACTGACCCGAGAGGACATCAGAGCAGATAGTCACAAGCGGATATATTTGTCGTTGAATGGCAATTCTACAAAAACATGGAAAGAACTCTTGTCCAGATTTGGCCAGTATTAAGGAGAATCCCTCAGAAAATATCGGACAAGCTGGGTCACAGAAGAAGTGGGCAGAGTCGAGTCAGAACTGGACAAGGTGAGACCACCTCACCAAACTTTCCTCTAAATAATGCTTATTAGTCTAATGCAAATAAATAATTAATTAATATAAGCACATTACTGTGATAATAAACTATATGACTACATTATATAACAAAGTATATTAATGTTATGTATATAATTGCACTTTATTCTAATTTGATTTCATAAAAAAAATCACATTTTATCTTTATCTCAGCAACAAATTATGAGTGGACAGAATGATTATTATTTTAATTGTCAGTTTTTCCAAACATAGTACAGTTATTCCTCTTTAATTATCCACAGTTTTCAAACATTTCAAAAGTCTTATTCAGAATGGAAAAATGCATTATAAACAAGCATGTATTATTTTTAAATTACATTTAAAGTTAAACGTGTATATACCCATATTGGTAACATTTTAAAATAAGGTTCCATTAACAATATGCAGTACATTTGTGCTCAGTCTTAAACATTGAGTCTTGAGTCACAGTTCAGTTCTAAATCAGAGGATTAAAATAAACTTTGTGAAACTTGGTATTTGAGCTAATCCTTTTAGTAAAAAGGTTGATGAACTAAGTGCATCTGATGCAAATTAATCTAGATGGGTACCTGCCAGTTAGAAATTGAATTTGTGTGCTTTGGCCTGTAACAACTTGTCATATGAATCTCATACGAAACAAGCAAAACAAACATCATAAGGTTGTATCTCTATGTCTCCAGGCCGGTAGCGAGGATATGGACGGTGGTGCTGTTGCTGGGCACATGTTTGCTGTACTGTGCCCGTGTGGCCATGCCCATCTGTGCAGTGAGCATGGCAGAGCGCTTCAACTGGTCCAAGAGAGAGACGGGCATGGTGTTGGGCAGCTTCTTCTGGGGCTACTGCTTCACTCAGGTCCTTGGAGGCTACGTCAGTGACAGGTTAGAGCTCACTGACTCCATTGTTTCTGTTAGTGAAACTTGAAATGAAATGTCTTTGTGTACTTTACATAAAGATTTCTTTAAGTATTAAGTAATATTGGATCTTTTTAAGTGGACTTTTTTAAAGTTAATATTTGATAGAATGTAAATAATCGTATCTATAGTTAGGCAACAGACAGTAGTACACACAAGTCAGTGTCAGCAGTGTTTAATAAATGGATCACTTGTTATTAAAAGTAACACAGCATTTATTTTCACTGAATAACTCATCACATATTGCATAAAGATAGACTGTTTTGGTAGATATTACGTTAATGTGACACCAGTCTCTGGTTTAAGGGTATGGCTCTATTTTAAAACGTCATCCTGTGCCATCTGTCGAAACTGCTTTACATATTTGTTGAACAGGTTGTGGCTGATATGCAAACAGCTATGAGGATGCGGTATACTTAATTTTACCTGTTAGTCCAGCAGTAATTTTCATTCTTTTGCATTCAGATAACCGTGTTAGGGGTAACGCATTACAAGTAATGCAAGTTACGTAATCAGATTACTTTTTCCAAATTAACTAGTAAAGTAATGCATTACTTTTAATTCACAACAAAATATCTTGAGTTATTTTTTCAAATAAGTAATGCAAGTTACTTTGTGCTGTGTGTGAACATGATGCTTATTCTAGACTAGTTCTAGACTAAATGTGAGCATACATTTACTCATTTACTTCTTCTCCTGCATCCTATTCTTCTGTATTCCGCACAGTTGAAAGGCTTGTTTGTTAGGGATGGGCGTATCGATACTTAAATAAAAATATCGACACTAAGGTGTGATTTTGTTTATGCAACAAGAAATTGTATGTGTAAAATGTGCATTGAATTGGACGAATAACCTATGTCAGCAAATAATTGTATAGGATAAATCTATTTTCCTGCTCATCTGAACGCGCAAATTCTGCAAGACAGAACCAATTGATCACAGATATTGATCATGTTCTACTCTGTAACCAATATAAAAAATACTGTCAGAATATAAAGGCTGCATTTTATTGGTGCAACAGCCGTCACTGGCACTCAATTATGAAAATGAACCATGGTTTTACTACAGTGACTGTAGTTAAACTATTTGTAGATTTCTATGGTTACCACTACAGTAAAGATTTTTTAACCATGTGTAAACAAAAATATAATCTAATAAGTTGCAATTAATGTGTATTGAATGTTAAAATGCTTTTCAAATATAATGTAAAGTGGGTATCATTACCCATTTTACTCAAATTTAATAATTTAAAAATTTAGTTTAGGGGTACAGTATCGGTATTAGGGCTGCACAATTTATCGCGATAAAATCACACTCGATTTTGCAAAGGCTGCGATTATTTAATGCGCAGCCTGTCAGAGATGTACAGCTCTGTGAGCAGTAGTAAATGCTTCTCAATCTGAAAGCCAGAGGGCGCTCTTGTGCAGAAACTCAAAATATGCCTAGCAGCAGAAGAAGATAACACACATCATATCACTGTAGCTGAATAAACAGAAGAATGAAACACTTTGATTAATTAAACATGACTAATAAACTCACGACTGCCTTATTCTGTGTGTTAAGCCAGATCATCTCACTGAACGATGCTCAACTGTTGTTATGAAGTGAGTTTGGAGTAAAACATGTTATTAAATGTTGTCTTTTGTTGGACAAGATGTTCATAAATGTGATAAATGCTTCTCATGTCTGAAAAGATGTTTGACGCGTGTTGCTTTTTCAAATGCACATTATAATCGATTAACTTGCAGTGCTTTCAGATGGATTGGAGCCATACTTCATTGACAAGCTGCGCATAAAAAAAATAATTGCAGCCTTTGCGATTTTCATAATTGCACTAAGAATCGCGTTTAAGCGATAATCGTGTTCAAGTTCAATGTTATTTTTCGTATTGTGCGATTAAATCGTGCAGCCCTAATCGGTATCGATATCAATGATACTGGCCTTTAAAAGTATCTGTATCATATTTAAAACAAAATAAGTGGTATCGCCCATCCGTATTGTTTGTTAGAGCCGCGCCCTCTACTGTACAGGTGTGAAATTGCATTTCCTTCAGCCTGAGGCTTATTCATTTCACTTTTAGTGTGAAAGGGCCTTTACATTTGCCAAAAAATAGAACTTTTTTTATTGTTATAAAAACAAACAGCCCAGCCCAGATGAGAAAAAATTACGCAAAAGTAACGTAACACATTACTTTCCATAAAAAGTAACTAAGTAACGCAATTAGTTACTTTTTTAGGGAGTAACACAATATTGTAATGCATTACTTTTAAAAGTAACTTTCCCCAACACTGTCAAATAATAATAAAATACTTACTGCAGGAGTTCATAATATGATGCACATTTAAACTGTGAGCTAAAATACAGTAATTTTACAAAACGTCTAGTGGCGACCAGAGAGCCACAAGCTGCTCAGAAATAGGACCGAACATGATGAAGTATGTGATGCAAATGAAGCTTGCAATGAGTCACTCGTCTGCATTGGTCCCATGCTGCAGATCCTAAACAGCACTACAAAATTTTCAAAATAACATGGAATGGAGTGTCTGCTTTGCTGGAGAAATACTAAAATACTGTATTTAAATATATTTAAATACAAAAACTCAGTCTGGATTTGATGTCATGTTCATAAATGCTTGTGTATGTGTTTTTGTTGATTTGTTTAGGGTGGGAGGAGAGAAAGTGATGCTGTTGTCAGCGGCAGCATGGGGAGCAATGACCGCCTTCACCCCAATCTTAGCCCATTTCTGCTCCCAGCCCATCGTCTCCATGACGGTCTCCCGCTTCCTCATGGGCCTGCTGCAGGGTGAGTGATCGTCCCAACTGTGCTTATATGCTTTCACGCTGTGCAGATTGTGTACTTTCAAGGATCTAAGGATATTGAAGTACAATAATAGTTTAAGCTTGGAGAAAGTTACAAAACAATATTCAGCTGTTCTCAGTGTTTCTCTAAGTATGGCTGGAGTTCGCTGCAAACTGCAGCAGAGTTGTGCTGTTATTAGGGGAAACTTTGCTTACTTAGTAAATCATTTTAAATTGCTAAATGTTCTGTCCTGCAAATTTTGACCTCTTTTTATGAAAAGGAACATTTGCTGTGTAGTAGAGCATAATTGTGCTGTGGTTGGCAAAGCGAGGAATCCAATCCTGCTTTGCAAGTTAATTATGCTGTATGTCATTGTACTTCTGTTGTATTCTCTTGAAAGTAGTCAAAGGGGTCTGTTAAAAAAAAAGAAAGAAAGAAAAAAAGTGCTATAAAATATGCCACTTTGATTCCTTTGTCAGAGGGAGCTGCAGTTGGCTTTTTGTTACAGAAATGTAAAGTTTGCTAAAAGTTATTAAAGGGATAGTTCACCCAAAAATTAAAATTCTGTCATCATTTACTCACCCTGAAGTAGTTCCAAACCTGTATACATTTCTTTGCTCTGCTGTACACAAAGGAAGATATTTGGAAGAATGTTTGTAACCAAGCAGATCTCGTTGACTACCATAGTAGGTAAAAAAAAACATACTATAAAAGTAAATGGGGGGCGAGATCTGCTTGGTTACAGTTGTTCTTCCAAATATCTTCCTTTGTTTGTCAGAATTACCGTCAGTACGAGATACGACTTGTCAAAAGCATTCACGTCCTGTGAGAACTCTTAATTACAACTTGTAAACTCAGAAGTTACTGAGAGCTCCGACTTGTACCACGTGACCAATGCAGATTACTTTTGTTGTTGATACTGTTGCCTTAGAAATGAATGCCCAATATACAGGTGCATCTCAATAAATTAGAATGTCATGGAAAAGTTATTTCAGTAATTCAACTCAAATTGTGGTATTAAATAGATTCAATGCACACAGAGTACTTTAAGTCTTTGGTTCTTTTAATTGTGATGATTTTGGCTCACATTTAACAAAAAACCACCAATTCTCAAAATCTCAAAAAATTAGAATACTTCATAAGATCAATAAAAAAAAAGGATATTTTAAACAGAAATGTCAGGCTTCTGAAAAGTATGTTCATTTCTATGCACTCAATACTTGGTTGGGCCTCCTTTTGCATGAATTACTGCATCAATGCGGCGTGGCAATCAGCCTGTAGCACTGCTCAGGTGTAATGGAAGCCCAGGTTGCTTTGATAGCGGCCTTCAGGTCATCTGCATTGTTGGGTCTGGTGTCTCTCATCTTCATCTTGACAATACCCCATAGATTCTTTTGGTACCTTTGGCAGTGTGGGCAGGTGCCAAATCCTGCTGGAAAATGAAATCAGCATCTCCATAAAACTTGTCAGCAGAAGGAAGCATGAAGTGCTCTAAAATGTCCTGGTAGATGGCTGTGTTGACTGTGGACTTCAGAAAACACAGTGGACCAACACCAGCAGATGACATGGCAGCCCAAATCATCACTGTGGAAACTCGTCACACTGGACTTCAAGCAACATGGTTTCTGTGCCTCTCCACTCTTCCTCCAGACTCTGGGACCTTGATTTCCAAATGAAATGCAAAATTGACTTTCATCTGAAAAGAGGACTTTGGACCACTGAGCAACAGTCCAGTTCTTTTTCTCCTTAGCCCAGGTAAGACGCTTCTGACGTTGTCTTTGGTTCAGAAGTGGCTTGGTACGTGGAATGTGACAGTTGTAGCCCATTTCCTGAAGACGTCTGTGTGCGGTGGTTCTTGATGCATTGACTCCAGCTTCAGTACACTCCTTTTGAAGCTCTCCTAAGTTCCTAAATTGGCTTCGCCTGACAATTTTCTCAAGCCTGCGGTCATTCCTTTCACTTGTACACCTTTTCCTACTACACTTTTTCCTTCCAGTTAACTTTATATGCTTTGGCACAGCACTCTGCGAACAGCCAGCTCTTTCAGCAATGACACTCTGTGGCTTACCCTCATTGTAGAGGGTCTTGATTAGACAATCAAGTCTGCCGATATATCGGGCCGATATTTGTTTTTTGTCAATATATCTGCATCGGCCGATATCCATGTTTAGTAGCGCCGATTTAAACCCAGGTACGTCCGTGTGTTATTGGTGCAGTTAAATGTGCTGCCGCATGTGAATTGAAACTTTTGGAAGATTCAACAACAGTCCTGGGAAATAAAGGTAGCTTAAGGCTTAAATTCTGATATTTCAAAGTCCTATGGCCATATATTTACTATATATTACTAGTAAACTATAAAGTGTTGCTTCACTTAGTGAAAGAAACAACAGATAGCATAGAACCGTCGGGAACTGGCATAATGCTACAGCTGGTTGAAGGTTCGCTTACTTTTAGTTAACTTTAAGGACTGTAGTCCAAAACTGCCAGCAGCTTGCTTGCTAACATATTAGCCCCAATGTTATAAGTTCTGTTTTATTTTTCCTGTATCGGAGTCGGAGAATTTTACTTTGTGCTTGGGGTGGAGAAGGCGGCAGCTCTCACAAACACTGCAACGTAACTGAGGGCTATGTTACTCCGACAAATATTGGCAATATTAAGAGGATTTGGCATTTCCAATTAATGTAAGCCTGTTACATTCTTCTAGTCTATTATTATTATTATTATTATTACTATTAGGTAAGCTACTTTTATTATTAAATTAATATTATAATAAATTTGCCCCGCAATAATTTGACAGCGCATCACCGCATAACTGACGTGCTGTGAGGATAATAAAAATGCTATCAGCTCCTGTTTGAAAATGTTTTAAACATTTTTTAGGTCTATTATAAATGAATAATTAAAATTATTAACAGTCTATGATATTTCCTAACACTGCAGTCATAAATGGAAATTAAGAGCAGCTTTAGGCTACTTCAAGCACCAACTTAAAAAAAAAAAACAACAAGCTGTTTAACACAATACTATTCTTATCATTTGTTTCACTATATGTACGGGCCACAAGAGAAATAATGGAATAAATTAAGACAGTTATCAGCATATTATGTTGAAATTCGTCTCTGAGAGAAAATGCTCCATTGATGCAGCGTCAGGCAGCTCCGTCACTTTTACTTTCACTTTGTATACTGACCGAGATTAAGCTTTTACCGGCATAACTTTTCTGCAAAGTTTGCATGTTGCTTCTTGTGTGATATCCATTGGCTCCCCTTCTTGGTTGTACCCCCCTCGGACTTTCGGCTTGCGGGGGCCCTGCGGATTTGCGCTACGCCACTGCGCAGAAGTGTATGACATTTGTTCGGAAGCATGGTTTGATGCAGACAAAAAAATTGGACATCAACCTAATAAAGTGATATGTTCCGACCAATGACTAATGTATATATCTATATATCGCACAGTTATTATCCTCATTAAACCTCTCTAACATTAACTGTCAAGAATGTCAGAAATCACTAAGAGTTTAACACTGTCCTTGCATACAAGGCTGTGCAACATGACAGTTTTTAATTGATTTTTACTATTAAATTTGTATTTATTTAATTTATTGTATTTAAGTTTACATTTGTAAAAAAAAATTCAGCTTGATAAATGCTTTAAAACTTTTATGTAAATCAAGTCAGTGTTCAATAAATGATGTTAAGTTTAGAAATGTTGTGCATCCACTTATTATTAGTGTGACATTTTAGCATGCAAATGAAGGGGGAAACTTCAAGATATATCGGCCCTAAAAATCGGCAGCACATATCGGCCATAGGCTGACCCTGACCTCTAAACATCGGCATCGGCATTGGCAATAATTTGAGATACTGATTTTTTTTATTTTATTTTGATGAGCAGCAAGCTGTAATAATCAAAATAAAAACAAAAAAGTCTGTAAATATTTTACTTTATGTCTAATAAATCTAGAATATTTTTAAGTTGTACCTTTTGAATTAAATTACAGAAAGAAAAAAAACGTTTTCATGATATTCTAATTTATTGAGATGCACCTGTATAATTTATCAGTAAATAATAAATGAATCAATTTAATTACTAACTTCATAAAAATACACTGCCCGACCAAACAAAAGTCGCTTTTTAATTGGATTTTAATAGGCAAATACTTCTATGGATGGATCATTATTACAGTGATTATTATTTTTCTAGCATGTTATATAGTTGCAAGAAAAAGTATGTGAACCACCTGCAGAATCTTTGAAAATGTGAATAATTTTAACAAAATAAAGGAGATAATACAAAATGCATGTTATTTTTTATTTAGTACTCTCCTGGGTAAGATATTTTACATAAAAGATGTTTACATATAATCCACAAGACAAAAAAATAGCTGAATTTATTAAAATAACCCCATTCATAAGTATGTGAACCACTGATTCTTAATACTGTGTGGTTACCTGGATGATCTACGACTGTTTGTTTGTTGTGTGATGGTTGTTCATGAGTGCCTTGTTTGTTCTGAACAGTTAAACTGAGCTCTGTTCTTCAGAAAAATTCTCCAGGTCCTGCAGATTCTTCAGTTTTCCACCATCTTTTGCATATTTGAACCCTTTACAGCAGTGACTGAATGATTTTGAGATCCATCTTTTCACACTGCGGGACTCAAACTTCCAAATTTTTCTTATTTTGTTTAAATATATTTTTTTTTTTTCATTTGGTACTGCCCTTCAGAAGCAACTAAAGAGGCTTTCATGTTTCCCGGAAGACAAATTACTCTTAAGTATTTGCCTATTAAAATCCAAACAACTTTTTTTTCTTTTTTGTCCGGGCAGTATATATATTTGTTTTTAGAATTTATTTATTAGGTACCACAAACAGTATATTTTAGTTTTTAGTGTGTTTGTTTTTATTATAGGGTGGGTATAAGGTGGTATATTTGTTGTAATAACAATAATATCCACTTATGGCAATCCACAAATGAGTGTGTTTGTTTTCTCTGCACTCAGGTGTTCACTACCCGTCTCTGGCCAGTCTGTGCTCTCAGAAGGTGGTGGAGAGTGAGAGGGGTTTCCTCATGAGCACAGTAGGAAGCGGCTCATACATGGGGTTAGTGTCTGATTGTATTGTCCGAACTGTATCTGCTGTCTCTGTTTCATGTGGAAATGTAACAGATGTCTTTGATATTGAATTTGTGTAACTGTGTGTGTGTAGGACTCTGGTGATTGGAGGTATCGGCTCTCTCATGCTGGACTTGTACGGCTGGGAGAGTGTGTTCTATGTCTCTGGGCTTCTGTCTGTGCTGTGGGCGTACTGCATGTGGAAGTATCTGCTCAAAGGAGAGGGTATGTACAGGATACACAAGCACAAACATACATGAGTCATGCAAATCTCTAGGCAGTAGGCACCTCACAATTTGATTTTGATTGGGGTCAGTAGGATTGTTTTGATGTTTTTGAAAGAAGTGGCTTGTGCTTAACAAAGCTGCATTTATATGATCTAAAGTACTGTAAAAATGCTGTAAAATGTTATTACAGGTTCAAACATCTGTTTTCTATATGAATATATTTTAAAAGTGTAATTTATTCCTGAGATGGCAAAGCTGAATTTTCAGCATCATTACTCTAGTCTACAGTGTCACATGATCCTTCAGAAATCACTCTAATATGCTGATTTGCTGCTCAAGAAACGTGTTCGTGGAATATATATACCACAACCAGCTTTGTTGTTTTAGCAATGTTTTAATGACCATCCATATTTATTTTTGTCTTTATCATGATACAAACAGAAAATGCAGGAAATATGTACACAAAAAAAAAAAAAATTCAGAACAAAATGGCTTCTTTAAAGTGTTAGTTCACCCAAAAATTTTGTCATTTATTACTCACCCTCATGTCGTTCTACACCTGTAAGACATTCGTTCATCTTCAGAACACAAATTAAGATATTTTTGATGAAATCCGATGGCTCAGTGAGGCCTGCATTGCCAGCAATGGTATTTCCTCTCTCAAGATCCAGTAAAAACATATTTAAATCAGTTCATGTGAGTACAGTGGTTCTACCTTAATATTATAAAGTGACGAGAATATTTTTTGTGCGCCAAAAAAAAACTAAATAACGACTTTTTAACAATATCTAGTGATGGCTGATTTCAAAACACTGCTTCGGAGCGTTACAAATCTTTTGTTTTGAATTAGTGATTCGGATCGCGCGTCAAACTGCTGAAATCAAGTGACTTTGGCTTCATGAAGCAGTGTTTTGAAATCGGCCATATCTTAATTTGTGTTCTGAAGATGAACGAAGGTCTTATGGGTGTAGAACAACATGAGGGTGAGTAATAAATGACATTATTTTTGGTTGAATTAACCCTTTAAGCAAAAATCATTATTTAGTGTGACCTCCTGCACTTCTTCCAGTTTCTCAAAGAAGAAAATCTGAGAAACTTTTCATCATATTTTTAAAGTTTTCTTGGCCTCACAGTCCTTTTCCATTCCATTTAGGTTTAAGAGAGCTGGTTTCTGCTATTGCTCATGTGTAAGGGGAGGTCACCAAATACTAGCCTATAGAAGTAATTTTTTTTTTCTTTTCTTTTTTTCTGTTTTTTTCTTTTTTTTATTCTGTTTACAAATTTTTTTTCTGGTTATATTCTAATAAAGAGACTGAGAAATAATTATATATGGTCATTATATCATTGCTCTAATGGTGGCCTAAGACTTTTTCACAGTACTGTATAAATGTTCAAGATTCAAAAGAACAGCATTTATTTGAAATATAAATCTTTTGTAACATTAATAAATGTTTTTACTGTCAATCTTGATCAATTTATTGCATCCTTGCTGAATAAAAATTAATTTTTCAAAAAAAAAAAAAAAAAAAATTTCTGACCCCAAACCTTTGATGGTAGTCTACATATGTGCTATTGCTGTACTAAAATATTGGCCAATAAGAATCAATAATAATTCTAGAGGACTACGTAGCAAATATAATAAAAATAAAATATTTCAGTGTTAATTAACAAGTACTTTGTGTCTCTATTCATACACTGTATTCAGATCAGACACTGTAGCAGAGCTTTTATTCTGTTTCTTCAACTGTTTGTTTGTTTAAAGGCCGATTGTGCTTGTGTTTGTCAGGTCCCATCATCACACTGGAGTCTCTGGGCAGCGCTGGAACCCAGTCCAAACTGTCCAAGAGAAATTGGCTGCGTCTCTTCAGACAGCCAGCTGTGTGGTGAGATAAGCACCTGAATACTGAGTGCGTGTGTGTGTGAGAGAGAGAGAGAGAGAGCGCGTGGATGTTGAACAAAGGGTCTTTACTGAGCTCCCATAAAGGCCTGATTCACATCCGCTCCATGTCTCTATATATAGAGCACTCAGAAACACAGTAACACAGTACTCTGTCCCGTCAGCCAAACATGGCTGAGCGTTTCTGACTGCACACATGATGTGGATGCTTTTTTATATATATATATATATATATATATATATATATATATATGTATGTATATATGTATGTATGTATGTATATATATATATATGTGTGTGTTTAAAAATTATATTAATGTATAAGGTGTATGTATCACACTTAAGTACAGTTACTTTACCAGGTTGATAATGCTTAAGCGTGATTGAGAAGTGAGTGCTTTAGTAGTACTTGTTGTTACTGATGTTATTGTTGTTGCAATAGAGGACTGCAGTGATGTTGTTGTAGGCCAACCCGGAAGTTAGCACGACCCTGGTTTCCCTCAACAAAAACCCAAGAGGATTCATTGGCTTTTAGATTATTGCAGAAAATAAGCTTTGTGAACTACAAAAGTTCATGATTCTTGCACGTTTTGTTCATCATGTTTATCTTCACAAATTAACACAACTTTATGAATTAAATACAATATGCTTAAATACAATCGGCAGAAGTAAAAAGCTAAAGTTAGACTATAAACAAACCACTAATCTTTCAACAAATATTTCAGTCAAAAACAATAATTATTTGAACGTTTGTTCAAACAGCTATAAACACAACGCGGCTTTCAAAGTAGAGTAGTGAGTAGATGAGTTTTCCTGTTCGGCGTTTAATGTCCTCAAGAACGTCTGTAGTCCCATTTAGACACTTTCTAGAAACTGCCATTTTAAAGACAAATAAATTCTTTAAAAAAATCACAAAAGGGTGTCAGAATAAGATATTTTGAGCTTGTGTTAATCATAGACCGTATTTCAAGCATTTAACCAAAAACCCAATGACTTCAGGACAGTGGAACCAGAAGTGCTAAAATGCTCATTTCCAGGTTTTGGCCTTCAAAATACATCCTCCCTGCAGGACTGAATAAAGTCTAATTGATATACACAAGTTTTATTGCTTTCTTAAATTACCCACATTCTGTTTTTAAATATTAATATTTTTATATTAATTATACAATTATTTATTATAAATATGAATTATTATTAAAATAATATAATCTATTCATTTTCAGATTAATGGTGCTGTCAGTCCTTTTTTCTCTTTAAAACCTTTTGTTAATATTGTGTTATCTTAGACATACACTGATACCTAGTGATGTGGATGCAGTATCACGCAAATAAAGATCACTAATGCCATTGTAGAAATTTGTGGTCTCCAGATATAAGGGTTTACCAAGGGAAATGTTAGTATTCGGCTGGTCATGTGATCGCAACATGGAGGCATGACTGTAGAATCTAAACATATTTGTCAAGTGCATCTTCAGTGTCTTTTGTCTGACAGGCTGCATCTGTTTTTCAGTGCTGTCATTATTACACACTTGTGCACCGCCAGCACCTTCTTCACACTGCTGTCATGGCTGCCAACATTTTTCAAGGACACCTTCCCTGATGCCAAGGTAAAACTGAACTGCGCTCTTACAGACAGTGTGTGAGAACATGATCTGTGTCAGAGCAAAAGAATATCAGTCTGCATACAGAGATTTCTCTGCTTCTATGTGAGAAAAACAATCTCCAGTAATTAATTTCTGAGAGAGAGTTAATTATGTTAGTATGATGCTGTTCTGGTTGAACTCCAGCAGGTGGCTCCACATAACAGCACATCAGAGTATGTGCTTGTTACCTAATGCGCAAAACTGTATATCCACATGGGTTGTACTCACCTGTTGTTCATTGCCTGTTCCAGTGTGTGTCTGATTGTATGTCTGCATGTGTGTGTTTCCTCAGGGTTGGGTGTTTAACGTGATCCCATGGTTTGTGGCCATCCCCTCTTCCCTGTTTAGTGGATGCCTTTCAGACCATCTAATCAGTCAGGGTACGAAACCATATGTACTACACAGATGCATTCAAAGATATACGCTAACATGTAGTCCTCCATATCAATGTGTTTTTGATAGACAATTGAAAGGCAATTAAACAGTCCCTGGTCTTTTCTCTAGTGTCAACGGCTGTGCTCTGTAATCATTGTTGTGTTGTGACTTTGCTCTTTCCCACCAACGTTACGCGTCTGTTTGAGTTTTACAGTGTTGTAAATGTCAAGTCTACACGACTGTAATTGTCTTATAAAATCTGTTAATGTTCCCCAGCTGGCACACTCATACTCTCGCCCCTTTCTTTGTATCTTAAAGGTTTTGATACTGCGTCAGTGAGAAAACTTATGCAGGTACATTTGACAAACACTCTCTCATGAGTATATCACCAAGGCTGCATTAATTAGATCAGAAAATGTTACAATATAAAATAACTGCTGTCTATTTTAATGTATTTTAAAAAGTAATTTATGGCTAAGCATCATTAACTCCAGTCTTTAGTGTCACATGACTCTTCAGAAATCATTCTAATATGCTGATTTGCTGCTCAAGAAGCATTTATTATCAATGTTGACAACAGTTGTACTGCTTAAAATAGGAAAATATTTTTGTGGAAACTGATATACATTTTTTAAGGATTCTTTGATGAATAAAAAGTTCAAAAGAGCAGCATTTATTTTAAATAGAAATGCTTCTGATCATTTCAATATGTCCTTGCTGTTTAAAAATAAAAAAAATCTTACTGACCCCAAACTTTTAAACTGTAGTTTGTATAACAGTGTATCAATGTGTGTGTTTTTCAGTTCTTCTCTATGGGGGTGTCCAGTGTGTTTACTCTGTTTCTGTGCGGGAATAACACCTTCCCTGCAGCTGTGGCTTTCGTGTCTGCTACTATGGGCCTCACCACATTCAGCCACAGGTAATTCCACGCACTGCTTACACATGCATTGAAACAAACAAACAGTAGAGCATAGTGCTAGCAACCGCAAGGTCATGGGTTTGATTCCCAGGTAATGCAAGCACTGATAAAATGTATGTAAAAGTATCTGCCAAATGCATAAATGCAAATGTGAACATATAATTCTCTCTCTGTCTTTATAGTGGGGTTTCAGTAAATGTTCAAGATCTCGCTCCATCCTGTGCTGGGGCTCTGTTTGGTAAGTAACATTTTCTCTGCTTTAACCCAAACTATGATTTCACTCTTACGGCTCATTCACACCAAGAACGATAACTCTAATGATAACCATAATGCAGCATCCACACCAATGGACAATAACTTTGTTTGTTCTAAGCGTACACTTCGGTTATGTTCTTCAGTCAGGGTTCCTACACAGTTTGGAAAAGTATGGAATTTGATTTGAGTAATTTCCAGGTCTGGAAATGTATGGTAAAATATTTGCATTTCCAGACTATTGCCCATATTTAGTTTTCTATAACTGAAAATTAGGAATTTAATGAAAATAAATTTATCATAGAAGAAGTGTTTTTTCATGGCAGCTATTTAGTGATTGTCAAACTGAATGAATTTAAAGTGCACTTTTGCATTTTGATATTCTTTGCACTGTATTACAGAGCCTTTTAAAAGGACCTTTGCAAAAATAAAAAATATACAGACTTTTGTGTGCGCAGGACACTGAGTCACTTAATGCGCCATCAGTCCATTTCGTTGTGTGGTTTCTTGGCCGCCACAGAGTATGCATTAAAGCAGATATAAGGCCTTGAAATATGACATACTACACTAACAAATGCCAAATTTTAAACACTTTTTTTACAGCACTCGTCTTTTTTATAGACCCTTGAACTTGGCAAATAAGACAATGCACACAGTTGTGTTGTGCCATCAGCCCATTTCGTGTCATGGTTTCTTCGCTGCCACAGAGGATGTTAAATTTTAATTGTATAATATTGTATAATATTTAGTTTCTCGAGGGCACGAAAAAATTTCTTTCTCGAAGTGCATGCAAAAGTCTGTGTGTGTGTGTGTGTGTGTATAATATATATATATATATATATATATATATATTTTAAAAAAAATAGCCTAGTGTTTTTGCTCAGGATTAACCAATTAATTTTTAATTCCTGATTTGAGAATATTTTTCTTCGGTGTCATTGTTATAGACTTGATTTTTGTCATTATAGTTATCATTTTTAATGTGAACAGATTTATTGTAATTTTACAATGAGCAATAATATTATCTACTTTTTAAACAAAGTACATTAAATATAAGTCAGTCTCATTATTTAATTTGTCTTTTCTGAATCTGTGTTTTTTATTTCTTACAGGGGTGATGAATACCTGTGGAGCTTTTACAGGTAAGAACAGCATGAAAACAGTTATATTTTAAATGTAAAAGTTATGTTAATCACTTCATATCAAATGAAATAACAGAGACACAGTTTTTTACATGAAGATTGTTAGTATGCTGTATGTATTAATGCTGTTGTGTGTGTCCTTGTTAGGGGTCATCATGGTGTATTTCTCAGGGTATCTGATCGAGGCCAGTGGTTCCTGGGCATCAGTTTTCGGCCTCATCACTGTGGTGAATCTGCTGGGGCTAGCCACGTTTTTAAGCTTCGCAGAAGCTCGCAGAGTGGACATAGATCTATCGAAGGGCCGTTACCACAACATCCACATCTGAGAGCACAGGGGAAGGGAGCAGAGCAACACCATCAGGATATGAAGCTTATGGATCTGCTGCGTTTTATGTATGAGGGGTGGGGAGGGTCATAGAGAAATCACTGACTCTAAGAAGACAGTCGCTGGTTTCTTCACTATGGCTCTTTAGAAATCTGTTTGGCTGAAGAGAATATAGGAAAAGCTCTAGGAGATACTTAATCGATCTGTTATAGATCACTAGGAGCCGCAGTATGAGAGTGTTACTGAGTATTTTGTTGAGGTCCATGTGTTCATTCATTTCTGTTTTATCCTGTAACACTTGTGCTGGTTTATAGTTGCAGTTGCTTTAATATTATCATTACTGTGACCAGACCAGATCAGATCAGAAACCTGCAGTACACCGTCCATTTAATCAGGTTATAACCAAAAGATAGAGTCTGGGAATTGACAGTGTTTATTAAATTATTAATAGCATGTTATTTTAAAATACCTCATCTCAGACATCTGTTTCTTCCAGAGGGTATGAGCTATTGATAGAGATTACTGTTTCTTGTTACTGCAGAATTTGAGTTTGTCCTAGTTTGGAAGGAAGTTACTGTCATTAGTGCTTTGTTAAACATTAGTTGTGCGTCTTGTAGCTGGCTGATCCCTTGAAGCATTTTTTTTTTTTGTCTCAGCTGTGTGATATTGAGAATAGTTTCTGATCTTTAAAGGAAGTTTGTTTTTTGTTTTTTTCAGCCTTTGAAACAAACTGCTAGTTTCCTTTTGTCTTTGATTGATTTAGTTATTAGGGACCTTCTTTCGGTGAGTCATTTGTTTGGACCAAGAAGTTGCACAATGAAATGAATGTATTATGGTGATAAGCTTTATTGTGTAGAGACAAGATTCTGAACGTTACATCAAACTGCGAATGATTTTACCAAAACTTATTTCAATTCAAGTAATACAACTTGAATATTTAGCCTGTAAGTGTACCATAAATCAAAAACTGAAGCATATTTTTAAGTTCAACTATGGGTCATAAAAGTATCTCAAAAATCATGCTGCAAATCTCCAATTCCCCAGGTGTCACTGCTTTGAGGAGTAAAATTACTGAGTTACTGTTTAGTTACTTTAAAGAATTGAAGGAAAAACAGTTCCTAGGAAGGCTTAGCTGTGCTTTAATGGGTCTTATTGTGATGTGCATTAAAACATGCAATACATTTCTGCAGTTATAGCAAGTGTACTGCTAGGGAAGATCATGGCAGATTAGCAAAGAAACTTGAATTATTATATAACTCTCTTCTCTGTAAGGGACTCAAGGAAATTGTATTTTTTCCAGTACATAAAATCATAAATATGTTCACAAAGATTTTTTGTGATTATAATCTTATTTTATACATAGTTTAGATTCCACAGTGTATAATATATAAATATAAATATATTATATATATATATATATATATATATATATATATATATATATAATATATATATATAGAGACAATATTTCAGAATACTTTTATATTTGATTTAGAGGTTAGATTGAAAATGCTTATATGATCATTGCTTTTCTTAAATATATTTTATGTATGTTTTCTCTGGTTTCTTTCCCTTCATGTTTTCTTGTTCTGGCTGATGCAACTTTATAAAAATGCCATCTCGCATATATATTATGTTCCGTTCCATTTAATGCTGTCTAATTTGATATTTAATGTGTTAATGTTCTACAATAGACTGTTCTGCATAACTGGATTATGATCGTGGGGCTTGTTTTATCATCACAGCTGACAATAACTTGCATTAGAGTAGCGATGAAGAAACTTTGCATATTTATTACGCTTGCGTCATTCCTTATGAAACTTCTCACTCAAGACTAGGAAATACAATAGATGAGCTGTGAATTATTGCAGTGTCATACCATCCTGAGTTGTGGATGAAAACTGAATTAATCCATATTGCATTCTTATTTTAGAGACAGATGTCTCATGAAAAAAAAAAATTAAAACAATGTAAATGCAGTATTCTGTATTTGTAAGCATATTTTGCTGAAATATAAAACTATATTTTATCAAGGGAAATATGTTTTGTGTCTTAATTTACTCATCCAAATGTGATCCAAGATCACAAGGCATTCAGTACCTTTAAAGGAATAGTTCACTTTCAAATGAAAATTACCCCAAGCTTTACTCACCCTCAAGCCATCCTAGGTGTATATGATGTTCTTCTTTCTGATGAACACAATCTGAGAAATATTAATAAACATCCTGACGCATCCGAGCTTTATAATGGCAGTGAGTGATATGAGCTGAAGTGTCTCCATTCACAGCCGTCCATCATAAACATATTCCACACGGCTCTGGGGGGTTAATAAATGCATTTGTGTAAAAAAAAAAAAAAAAAAAAAAAATTAAAAAAAATCCATATTTAACAAGTTATGAAGTAAAATATCTAGCTTCCGTATTGAAAGTGTAAAACTAGCAGTTCAAAAGGCTTATGCTACATCCTACGCCTTCCCTATTCAACCTACGTAAAAAGCTTAACTGACGCGACGCCAGTTTATACTTTCTTCGTAACTGGAATATGTTTATGATGGATGGATGTGGATGGAGATACTTTCTTCAGCTCATACTCATTTGGTAATGCTTACTGCCATAATAAAGCTTGAATGCGTCAGGATATTTATTAATATTTCTCAGATTGTATCAGAAAGAAGAAATACGTATACACCTAGGATGGCTTGAGGGTGAGTAAAGCTTGGGGTAATTTTCATCTGAAAGTGAACTAATCCTTTTAAGGGATAGTTCACCCAAAAATGAAATTTCTGTCATTAATTACTCACCCTCATGTCGTTCTACACCCATAAGACCTTCGTTCATCTTCAGAACACAAATTAAGATATTTTTGATGAAATCCGATGGCTCAGTAAGGCCTCCATTGCCAGCAAGATAATTAATACTTTTAATGCCCAGAAAGCTACTAAAAACATATTTAAAACAGTTCATGTGAGTACAGTGGTTCAACAATATTATAAAGAATCTTTTGTTTCGAATCAGTGATTCGGAACGCGTATCAAACTGCTGAAATCACGTGACTTTGGCGCTCCGAACCACTGATTCGAAACAAAAGATTTGTAAAGCTTCAAAGCTTCATGAAGCAGTGTTTTGAAATCGCCCATCACTAAATATTGTTGAAAAGTCGTTATTTTGTTTGTTTTTTGGTACACAAAAAGTATTCTCGTTGTTTTATAATATTAAGGTTGAACCACTGTACTCACATTAACTGTTTTAAATATGTTTTTACTACCTTTCTGGATCTTGAGAGGTTGTGACATTCCTGGCAATAGAGGCCTGAGCCATCGGATTTCATCAAAAATATCTTAATTTGTGTTCCGAAGATGAACGAAGGTCTTACGGGTGTAGAATGACATGAGGGTGAGTAATTAATGACATAATTTTCATTTTTAGGTGAACTAACCCTTTAAATTGTATCGGGAAGTTGGGAACCACACCACCAGGGGGCAGCAGAGTCCAGAAAATAGTGCGGTGTTAGCGGCCCTGCCTCACTTACAGGTTTACAGTCAGCTGCGTGTCTGGCACAAACATTTAAATGCTGAAAAGACTATGAGGCCTTTATGCGTGCAATTGAAAGTGCGAGGGCGGGCATATGTGTGCGTTTAACTGCAGTGTCATGGCTAACACCTCCTGACTGTAGCATCATTACACCTCAATTTCCAGTCAAACTTCGCCAACTGTGTCCAACCAACAACTTCCACACAGTATACTTCAGTTCCGATAATCTTCATATATTAACAGACACTTTCGTGGAGCTCAACATTCTCAGTAGCCAAAATATATGTCTGCAAGTAGTCTGTAGGCCTACTGGAAATGCTAGCGCGCTAATTAATCTTATAGAGCCATATTGCGACAACTAGTTGTTCACACTGTTGTCGTAATTCCAGAGCTATATCAGCATGGATGGACATGCAGGTCTTCCTCTGCTTCTGTCGCTAGATATATGGGGTGGCACCATATGGCAGGTCGCTGCGTGCCATGCTGGTGAGTTGGCAATGTGTGCGTGTGCCAGGCATCCGTCACCCCTCTCACGGGACTCTCTCAGGTTACCATAGAGACAGATGGCAATGTCGCTTACCAGGGCATTGGGAAGGAGGGGGTGAGATCAGGGGCCTGGGGCAAAGTGGGCGACACTGTCACACCTGAAGATGAGAGGTGTTTCATGCAGCTTCATGTACTCAGAAAGGTTCAAGAGACCAGATATATGTTGGGCTCATTTCGTTTGGTATCTAAAATAGCCTGTCTATAGTTTTCAGTGCAAAATACTGTGTTCATAGAATGTGCAATTCAGTAATTCAGATCACCTGATTGTTTAGTATCTGAAAGGACATTTAGTTACTGTTACACCTATTGGACTACTATTTGTGAAATGTGTGAAAGACCTCAACTCTATGAGCACTATGGAGAATAACATCCCCAGGCTCTCAGAGTCTGATCCAGTTTATGTCCAGACTGTCTGAGTGACAGGTGACAATATCCAGATGATCTCTGCTGATGTGCGGATGCATTGTCTGTGTTTGTATGTGTGGACAGTCGTTTACAGTGATACGCCTGTCAATTTACAGATGCAATTTTATTGTTTAATCTTGTCCCAAACTAGGATGATGTTTTAAAATATGAAAATCCTTAGTAAAAAATATAAATTAAGTTTTTAAAAAATAGGATAATTAAAACAAAGCATGACTGAAATAAATTTCAATATTTATTGTCTGAAATTGATTTATAAAATAAAGCTGTGGTTGCCAGAAATTTACCGTATAAACTATGGTAGCAACGTTTTAGGTTTTACGGATTTAACTTAAATTTACAGTAAAATACCGTATTTCGTTAACTAATAATGTTAATTTTCCAACCTATTGAAGAACTAATATCTGTTTTGTACCTTTATAATACACTGACAACCACCAAACACAGCGGTGATGAGACTCACATGATGAATCAAAGTTCATTACAAGCAGATTTTCCACCAGCTGAGAAGGACAATACTAATATATTCACACAAACACTAAGCACCAAAACATTCATTTAACTACATTAGATGTAACATAAAATCCTAATCTACATAACTGATCAGAATTCAAATACATCAAATGTGAAGTGTCACGCAGGGAATTCTGGGAAAGTCAATGTATGTTTTTTTACTGTAAGTTATACAATGGCTTGTTCTTTTTCACTTTCAAAAACTGTAAATTTAATGGTATTTTACTGTAAAATTACATGTACAGTTAGATCTATTACAGTTATTCACTGTATATAGTACGGCAACTCTGTTTCACCGTAGCATTTTTACAGTCTTTTACCTTTAAAATTGCGATCATTTTTACAGTATAGACAAAAAGTCTAAATTATGAGATAAAACATTGTGACCTTTTATCTCATAATTATGATTTAGTATCTCATAATTTCCATATTTCATTGTGATTTACCAAAGCATAAGATTTTTCTTATGGGGCAAAAAAGCTTCCAATATATATTTATTGTGCATCATTTCCATTACAGCAACAGTTGTATCAAATTATGCAAAAGGTGTGAAAATATTATTTAATTGTATGTATTTCACATACATAAAATTCTAGCTAGGAAATCAGCTAACTATGAAACAAAGGGTTTGGCCATTTTATTTAAAAAACGTCATTTCCACCAGAATGCTTGAGATGGGGTTCAGGAAAAAATATGACTGAAAAATGAAACAATTCTTGAGTGTTGTGGCTGTTCTGTATGTGGGTTTTATTTTGCATGTGTTCATGTGTTTATTAACACATCCATCAGCTTTCAATCTAAATGCCATAACAGTCCATTAATACTAATACTAATAATACTACAAGTATGAATAAACAAGCTTGCTGTGATAAATTATGGTGTTACATATTTAACACAGACCTTTAAAAGTCATTTAAAATCTATTGTCAGTCTAATCTTAAAGACATATAAAATACAATCTGGATTTGTTCTATTACTAATCTTTTTAATTAAACAACATCAAAACTGAGGTATAGGGCACTGTATGTTTTTAGGATATTATTGAATTTAACACAGCTGGTTGTGACATGCCATAATATCACAGCTTTTACATATCTTAAGGATCGTGGCAAAGCTCTTAATTAACTCACGCGGGAAGTGACAGAGGAACAGCCCATCGCGCATTATTGGTTTTCGTCGCTGTGGAGGAGTAAAGAGCCTGTCAGAGGATGCAGAGAGATGCGCCTGAGTGAAATAGCGCCGTTAATTACTAATTAACTTCAAGCTAATGACAATGTCACTGTGTCGTCGTCTCAACGAATGTCCTCTGCTTATAAAGCCCCCCACTTAGACCTGATCTGCATGCTAATTAGTCCAACACATGTACTATTTAGTCTCCACAATAAAAAATTATTTATATGATCGATTTCAAATCCATAAGAATACATTTTACTTTATCTTCAAGTAGGACTGCTTTAAATAATTTAATGGAGTATTTAGTGAACAAATTAATACAACATTTTTGAGGCTGCTTGGAAATATAGTCAAAAATAAATAAAACAAAAACAAAGATATTCAATGACCACAAGAAAGCTCCAAGCTTCCTTTCTCTCTTTCTCTTCTGTTAAAAGCTGAGCCCTGTGGCTATAAACTCTCGCTCTACTAACTAAATTACCACTCACTTTGTTTAGCGTTCCCTGTGGAGCGACTCTAGTGTTGCTGATCGCCAATCATTTCCTCCGGCTCACATCTCACACAAACATACGCGTGTGTCCAGATATGTTGATTTCTGTCAATTAACTCAGTCAGCTGTTGGCTTCCTGGTAAGCATATGGCCAGCGTTACACACACTGTCCTGTAGCTCTGAGCAGTGAGAGACACTGTTTTAATGGAGCCCTCCGGGACAGGACCCCACACCTGCGCTCATGCCATGCTAAGGAAGTGTCAGTGAAGCACCCATATAAAATGATATATCAAGAGGTGATATCACTGAAATCAATCATGATTATACAAGATACTGTAATTTCATGAATGCTGCCTCTAGATACACTAGTATCGTAGTGTTGTTCGGTGAGGCAAAATTAGGCAATGAAACTTAAAACAGTAAAACAGTGCTTAAAACAATGGGAGAATCAGTAGACATACCTGTACAGCTAAAGAAGCAGAAAACTTCTGAAGCCCAAAACAAAACAAAAAAAGCTTATGGCAAATTCAGGGTGGGAAGAATTTGATGACGGAGCAAATCCTTAGTGGTGATGCCCAAGTTGCTTTTTTTTTAAGGGAATTGTGTTGACCACTCTCTAAAATTCACTAGTAGCCTACCACATGGATGGCAGGACCCAAGGTTTCCCAGCAGAACATTGCCCAAAGCATGTGTTCCCCAGGTAAGCGACGCACCTGGCCATCTATGTGATGTAAATAAAAAACATGATTCATCAGACCAGGCCACCTTCCATTTCTCCTGGGTCCAGTTCTGATGTTCACGTGCCCACTGTTGGTGCTTTCAGCGGTGGACAGGGGTCAGTATGGGCACCCTGACTGGTCTGCGGCTATGCAGCCCCATACACAATAAACTGCGATGCAGTGTGTGTTCTGACAACTTTCTATCAGAACCAGCATTAACTTCTTGAGCAATTTGAGCTACAGTAGCTCGTCTGTTGGATCGGACCACACAAGTCAGCCTTCACTCCCCACGTGCATCAGTGAGCCTTGGCCGTCCATGACCCTGTCGCCGGTTCACCACTGTTCCTTCCTTGGACCACTTTTGATAGATACTGACCACTGCAGACCGGGAACACCCCACAAGAGCTGCAGTTTTGGAGATGCTCTGATCCAGTCATCTAGCCATCACAATTTGGCCCTTGTCCAACTCGCTCAAAGTCTTACGCTTGCCCATTTTTCCTGCTTCTAACACATCAACTTTGAGGACAAATTGTTCACTTGCTGCCTAATATATCCCACCCACTAACAGGTGCTGTGATGAAGAGATAATCAGTGTTATTCACTTCACCTGTCAGTGGTCATGATGTTATGCTATATCAAGGTGAGCAAGGCTGCATGTCAAGATTTTTTGGTGAATAAATATTTAAATTTCAGCCTGTTCCTCACATAAAAGCTATAATGACATTAGATGAAATATAGTGCACATCATACAGACCAACTTTTATGATACTGTTATGCTGCTTTATTTGTGAATCTTCTTCAAGAGTCTTCAAAACATAATTTTTGGTGTTCACTACAAGAAAGTCATGAAATATGACAATAAAGACAGAATTTCATTTTCAGTTGAACTGTCCCTTTAAATTGATTTAACCAAGGTGATGTTGTTGAGGACAGCTGTTGTCCTGATGTCATTGATATAAACTAACAGAAAGAACACAGAAATATGCTTCCTATTCATCTTTCTGCTTCTGAGTGTTAGTTCTCTATTCTGCTTTCTTAAACCGACACACACAAATTGCTACAAATGCCAAATGTATGTTTACAGAACAATATGATGCATTGCTCTGGCAGGGAGTCGTCGTATGCTGGCCACTTCAGAAATAACTCCGTCTTTCCTCCCTGACGGAAGGTCTCCAATGATCAGACACAACAATGTGCTTAATACTCACTTAGTTCTTGATGTGCTCATCGATGAGTGTTTTATAATTGCAGGAGTGATAGTGCTATATATGTCCTTAAGACTTGGACAAGAAGGCTTCTTCCTAACAAAGGATCTTTATTAGCTCAGAGCTTTGGTGGACCACTTCAAACCTCTGTCAGCCTCCTCTTTGTTGATTATCAGCTCATCACGCAAGAAAATTTCATTCTCTTGTTTCAAACTGAGCAGCCTCTGTAAGTCATTAGCTCAAAATGTGCCATCGCTTATCAGTGAAGCTTAGCTTGCTTCACTGTAAAAAAAAAAGAAAAAGAAAAAAAAGAGAGCTGCGCTCTTCTTAGACTGGTAAAGTTGAACTGGATTTTTCAGACAAAAATGAAACTTCATCATTTACTCAGCCTCATTTTGTTCCAAACCCATTTTATTTCGTCAGTGGAACACAAAAGGAGATATTTTGGAGGAATGTCCAAGTGGCTGATTTCCATACAATAAAAGTATATAGTAACCTGCTTTCAAGCTCCAAAAAAACCCCAAAAATGACTTGTGAACTTTGTCATGTTTTCTGAAGTCAATCCAGAGGGACATTTTAATGCAAACTCTAAAAAATGTTTTTGCTCAGCAACAAAAACAATAACGCATAAGTTATCAAAATAATTTTGAGTGGTAGTCCTGAAACCAATCAAACATCAAATTTCAGTTATAACATAGCACATGCTAAATGTATTGAATTTAACCTGTGAATTTAATTAACATGTAAGATGTTATTTGTCATTGGTATCAGCACAGTTATTGCTCATATTTTTGTCGCCCACAACCTAACCATAAACACTACTCTTCAGCACAGTGTCAACCACAAAAACTTCAACATTACAGAAACACTTGTAAATGTCAAACATAACAGCATTAAACACTAACAGCTCTTTCCTTTTTACTAAAAACACATAAAATAACATAATTTACAGTCTTTATCCAGTCCTATGCACAGCATGCTAGGGACTACAAATCCACTGCAAAAATTTCAAGGCAATTTCATTATTTATACAACTGTTTTTTTTTTTTTTTCCTCTTTGTCGCCATCTCTGTTTGAAACCTGCAATTGCAGTTATTTGCGGAATTATCATCTTTATGTGGGTTGTGCATCAGCACGGCTCCTCAGTGCAGATGAATCTAATGTTTTGAGGAGAATGTGTTGCTGTCAGTCACCGCACCGGTGGATACTGTACTTCAGAATCACAGATTGTAGTCTTGGAAGTATGACCAAACTAAGAATTTTCAATGTCATCTGAACAAGTAAGTAACAAATCTGCCACTTTTGTTCTGACCAACTGAGGGAAAAAAGCATTACAATAAATTGCGCTACTAATGGTGATTAAATCTAACGATTGCTTAGCTCATATCACATCAAACCATGCAAATTATTATTATACTTTGTTCTCAAATTGTTAATGTTAACAACGTCAGTGACTACATGTATTTAGTGTGTATTAGCGTTGTAGATTTCAGTTTCTGTAAAGTCTAATCTCTAATGTTAATTTATAATGCCATACAATCCACCATCAAAATTATAAGTTTGGGAGTCCTTCTTTAAGTAAACAGACGTGACGTAATGACACGGAAACCCACCAGCACCACCCGAATTAGAAAACATTACTACAAGCTTACTGTTGTGAATCGGGCTAAGGTAAGGAGATAGTTTTGAACACTGGCGGGTTATGCACTTGCTCAAAAATTTAGTTTAGATTATTTTTAACCAAAAAACATTATGGACTGCAGCATTAAATCAATTAACAAAGATATTTCAGTTTAAATTACACACGATTAAGCTAATGTAATAATCAACATTATTATGTCAACAGAACTCATCAAAATAATGTTTGCAACTTAAAAGGTTTAATTAAACCAAAAACTTGCAACCATGCATTTAATTAGGTTGTGGTAATAGATCCCCTGATCCACTGCTTGCGTTCTGCTGTCTAATGGTTTATATATTTTATTGGTTATATGTTAACACGATAACAGGCACTAATTCAGTTACCATACAAGGTTTTATCATAAAGGCTCCAAAATGGGGGTTTCACAGCGATGCCATGAAGAACCATTTTAGGTTCCCAAAAGAACATTTCAGTTAATGGTTCTCAAAAGAACCTTTTTTTTTTTTTTTTTTTTCATGGTGTGAAGAACATTTTAATAATCTAAAGAATCTTTAACGGAAAGGTTCATGGATGTAAAAGTTTCTTCATGGAACCATATTTACCAATAAAGAACCTTTCTTTTTAAGAGTGAATTGTGAGGTCAGCGGTGTAGTGTCTAAATTAATTTATAAAAATTCAAATTAATATATGTGAACATTCAGCTGAATTGTCCTTTTGTGTTCAAAGGAAGAAATAAAGTCATATAGGACAAGATTGTTCATGGGGCGAACTGTTATAGTTCGATCTTGTTAGTTAAGCAGTGTTGCGGTAACATGTTGTTCAGGTACCAGTTTGTTTTGTATTCAAAACAGCTCCTTTACACTTCATATCTTGTGTCCCAAACACATGTGCACCACTAAATCTGTCTCTCTCTGCTTCTGTCCATGCCCTGTGTCTGTTCCCCCCTCCACCAGCTCTCTCTGTCTTTCACTAAAGTTCGGCTGTCAATCAGATCTACCCTCCGGCTATGTGCACTGATTAAAAACCCCCAGAGATAAGGAGACCTAAATTAGATTTCAATAAGGCCACTGAATATTCATAACAGGAAAACATCTAAAGGTAAATGCTTTTTGATCTCGGCTTACAAATACCACTTGTGTGCATTCCTTTCACTCCGGCTCCAAGTGTCGCTGTGCCGAGGCGAGCCGGTCCGGCCGCGGCAGCGGTTCAGCTCACGCTCCTCCGGGGGATACGGATGAATACTGATGACAGCCTCCATAAAAAGGCCGGGCATTAATTATGTTTATACTAAAGGGACTCAATAGAAAGGGCACCCACACTAAGCATTCATTAATTAGTACAGCGGGAGAAGTTGACTGGGTGAAAAAGAGGTAAAAGAAACTGACTCGCACACATACGGAGGACTCCATTAAAGCTGCGATATACTGTATTATTACTGAATAAGTTTAGAGGGTGAGGGTGAGCGCGAGCTCCTGCCGGACCATAAACTATTCTCCAGACAGCTTATTTATGTCATTTTCTACAACTTCTGGTTTTACGTCTTTAATGAAAATGCCAGCAGAGTGTGTGGTGTGAGTAGCTAATATCCATGTTTCTAATGATGTCGTAGCCATAAACCTAAAGGCTAATTAGACTACTTTATTTGTAATATGTGCTCTTGTATCTCGTTGTTTTTAATTAATTTACATTTAATCAATGTACTTCTACAGGTGAAACTAGGGTCAAGGACTTCTGAATTCTGTTTTCTTCAATCATTTGACTGCAGCAGTGACTAACTCATATATTATATAGTAAGCTTATACAATTTCCTACTTTTACTTAGGCTAAAAATCTGAGGTGTGCATAAGAAATAAGCAACCTGGTCTGGAAAAACAATTAAGCCCAAATTAAAAGCGACCCCTGGTTTAGGGGGGTGGGGCAAGCGCACATGACACAGTCTGCATAGGGCATCCCTTTGCACCCCTTTGAAAGGGAATTAGTTTCAGTTTTCTATTATGTTCTGCCAAAAATGCTGTTCGCTTTCTTTCCTTGAACCATTTCTAGTTGCTTTAAAATAAAAAAAAAAAATAAAAAATCCTCCAACTCCCATGGCCACCGGCACATTATTCAAGGACCAAATGACCATCTCATCATGGCATAACTGCGCTGAATTAAAAATGATGATTTTATTGTCCCCAAAACTCATAAGACACAAACTCTAGCCACTTTATTTTCCCTATTTTCATCTAATTAAAATAGTTCATATCTGTGCATTGATGGCTAAGACATTTCTTACTGTTGTAATGACATAAAGATGCTGAAGTCAGCCTGTGTTAGTTTGTGGTTTCAGTAACATAGTCTTTAAACAAATGCAGCACTGGGACGAATAACAGTCCATTTCAGTGGAAAAGAAGAGAGCACTTGCTTCTGCCTCTGACCCTGACTCATAGCGCTCATTCAGACAGAGCAGCGATTGCCATGGCATCAACAGACAGAGAAATACAATCACACACTAAATAATGATAAGGCAGTCATACATATTGTGCTATGGGTGCCAACCACCAGCAAGCACAAATATGCAACCCATGACTGCCCAAGTCACTTATAATAAGCAGACTTGGCAACAAGACTTGGGTGGATGTAGTATGTCCAGATTGTATATACATAATTTTGGGGTCAGTAAGATTTTTTTGCTGTTGTTTTTGAAAGAAATTCATACTTTTATTCATCAAGGATGCATTAAATTGATCGAAAGTGACAGTAAAGACTTACTATTCATCAAAGAAATAATAAGATAAGAAATAAGAAGTAATAAGAAATGTTTCTTGAGCATCAAATCAGCATATTAGAATGATTTCTGAAGGATCATGTGACACTGAAGACTGGAGTAATGATGCTGAAAATTCAGCTTTGATCACAGGAATAAATTACATTTTAAAATATTTTAATTTTAATAATATTTCACAATATTACTGCATTTACTAATAAATGCAGCCTTGGTGAGGATAAGAGCCTTTTTTTAAAAAACATTAAAAATACTTGCTGACCCCACATTTTTTTAACAATAATGCACTTTATTAACAGTCACATAAGTTTTTCATTAAATACAATAAATACTCTTACGTGATTTCGGACACAGTTAAAGTATTTGGGACACCTGAATTAGCAACATGGTTATATCCAGAATGCAACATTTGTCTTCTGCATACTGTAGTGTGTACTGTATACTATTTTTTAACATTAAGCCAAGGTGAGACAACATATTAAGCATTGTTGTAAACAGTGATCTGTTGCATATTTATTGTACATTTTAATCAAATATTGTGTTAGGAGCCGTTTACACACTGTTTTCAACTAAAAACGGAAAAGTTTTTATGCATTTTGGCCGTTTAGTGGCCTGAAAACGTGAACTTTTGAAAACGGGTTTCCAAGTGCCATGTTTTTGAAAACAATATCGTAATTGTCTGTGTGTAAACTAAAAATGCAAATTTGTGAAAACGGTGACATCATGCGCATGCATATTACGTGTTCAGTCTATATGCGCCTAGTTCCTCTTTAAACTTTTTTAGTACATCGTTGTTGTGTAAATTAGCCATTCAAATAACGAATAAAGAAAGAACTGCTAAAAATCTTGGTTGATATTACTTTCAGGTCACAGGAATGGAAGCTCAAATTGAGATCACTGCATTGTGGGATACAGTTTGCTTTGTTTTATGCTAAAATATTAAAAATAAAATATATATTAAGAATACCGAACATAATTTGGCACAATCTAGGTTGATCTCCCCCTCCTCTAGCGTGTTTCGAGCGAGTGTGAGCTATGTGTGAAGAGAGGGGACTGGTGTAGTTTGTGCCTGAGGCTGTGCTGTGACAGTCAGCCCAGAACGTTTGGCTAAAAGTCTCAACCAGACATCAGGAAACCAAAATGTCATTCACTGATGGGGCCAGTGGGAATCTCTGTAATAATACCATCGTTAAATGAAGATTTGACCCTTGACACTGCTCGTATAGTGTCATATTCACACAGAGAAGTTTTCTGATTCAGCATCGTTATACATAAATTACGATGAACACAACTGACTCTCATGTACAGTAAATATAAAATGCACATCTGAAGACAATTAATTCCGTCAAAATGATTATTTGGATTTGGCATAGTGGAAACTAAAACTGCCACCATATTTTCTCTTTTTTATGTTCAATCCCTCTTTCTTTTTCTCTCTCACTCTTTCTCTTGCACCAGATGATGGTCATTCTGTTGCCAGGCAATCTGGTCTGTCAGATTCACACTTGCTTTTACCCCCAGATTTCTCTTTCTTTACTCGCTCTTTCTCCAACTATGTCTCTCTCTTTCTTTTTGTCTTTTTTAAGTCAGGACCATAATCTCTCATATTAAAAAACAAACAAACAAAGCAAACGCTTTCCAGTTGTGTTATCTATATGGACAGTGTATTTGTGTGTGCATCAGGTTTTGCAAACATCAAATGTACAGTAAAATCTGAAATCACCTACATTTTGAAAACCAGATGATGGTCAAGAGGAAAACGCTTAATACACATATAAATAAATCTTAATTAAGATCTAAAAAGGCAAAAAGGTTTGTTTGAGGGTTCGTTTAAGGTGAAGAGGATAGAAAAATCTATAGAAACAATAGAAACACAAACGTGTGTGTGTGTGTTTCTATTTATCTGTGTTGCACCCGAAGGAATGACTGAACTCAGTAAGGGTCACTGGGACCGTAAAGGGTCATAGCCTGGCCTGCAGCGTGCAACGAGGGCCTTAGGCTGTGATCATGTATATAATCATACAGTAATCAAACAAATATGTATATTTGTTTATGCATGTAGACTCACATGAGCATAGGAAGGTAATGTGGGTATGTCAGTTGAAGTTTATGAAAAGAAAAACGCAGGAAGAGAGACAATCTTGTGTTTTTGTGTGTAGACGAGTTCATGGAGGCAGGTGGTGGTCTGGAGGGCTGGAGCAGCGGTGTGTGTGTGTGTGTGTGTGTGTATGTTTATCTTTCCAGTCCTCAGGCCCTGTTCAGAGATGTGAGGTGTCATGCTAGCTGGGCTCCTGCAGTCTGAGAGGCAGCTGTGAAAGAGACAGGTACGTCTGCCACACACACACACATACAGAGAGAAAGGGGATGTTTCTTGCTTACTTTCCGTCTCACATGTTCAAAGAGCCAGAGGTGAATTTTTCCTACATTTCTTAGGAAAATAAAACAAAGAGAAAGTGTAGATCCTTCAGGTGTATATACATTTATACATACAATGACTTGAACACACCTCTTCTGTGATGAACATGTTTTCAGTTTCTAAATTATAAATCATTTTAATATATTTTTGGGGAGATAAAGTCAATAATGTATGTTGATTTTTTTTATTTTATTTCTACATTTAACATTTTAATATTTTAACCACTTGACTACAAAAAAATAAAATAAAATAAATAAAAATAAAATAATTGTCTGCCAAGGCATGTGGTGCAACTGAATTGAAATAACACTGAACTGCTTATAGCTGAATTAAATTTGTTTCATAATTGATGAACTTTGTAATATTGACACAGTTATTGAACTGAATATCATTTACTGAATATTTTTATATTATTTTGTGAAGCTGCTTTGAATTATTTTTGTATAAACTTTTTGGACATTTTTGTATAATGTGCTAAAAGATAAAACAGGAAATGATATCATAGATAGGACCCCTGAAGACCTTCAAGACTGTGTGTTAAAATCAATGTATTTTAAATATATGATAATTTGACCTTTTAACGACACACCGCTCAAGTTTTATAAAAGACATGCAGAATTCAATGTCTTTAGTGGCGCTGCAGTAGCAAGTAAGGCTCGCGGATCTGGCTTTTAATGCAATCGACGCGAGTTCGAATCTGCCTTTTGCCGAGCTCGCATTTATTTTCAATTAAAATGAAAATAATGCTCTAAAAGTAAAAATATGCTATTTTCACTTAGAGTAAATAGCATTTATCGCTATTTGCACTTAGTGTAAATAGCATCTATTGCTATTTGCAACTAGTGTAAACGGCCGCTATAAAGCGCCTAACAGAACTCTTTAAGATTCTATATAGGACCTTTTCTTTTAAAGTGCCCCTATTATGGATTTTTGAAAATTAGGCTATCTTTCATGCAGTATGTAATGTAGCTGTATGTGAATGTAAACAGTCTGCAAAGTGCATCATAAATAAAGTTATTGTCTCTCAAAAGAAAAAGTCGACTCTGATCTGCTTAAACAAGTCGTTTGTAATTCGAATCCCATTTCCGCAAAGTTTACACGTCACAAGTTAATACATTTGCATAATGCCCGTCTACGTTCTGCATGGACATCCCACGGAAACTTGAACTCCCCTTGAACGCTGTAGCTCAATTTTGTGGATAACATGTTGACAAGACACTGTGCTCTGTGCTTTGAAAGGAAATTTGGTTTATTTTCACTTCCAAAGGATGAGGCTGTGAAGAATCAGTGGTTAAAGATGGGACAGTACCTGATTTATATAGACCAGCTTGCTCCTCAGAATCACAACCTGTAAGTGTGATTAACTATAGATGTATTTTATACTGAGTGTTCAATAAAGCAATAAGGCCCAAGAAGCCGTTGTTTACAGTGAATTTATAACAGCTAGGGGGCGTCTAAAACCCCCTTAGCTGTTATAAATTCACTGTAAACCACGGCTTCAGAACTAATCAGAATCAAGAGCCGGACCTATCCGTTTTATAAAATACAGTACATAACTTTGTTTTTTAGCTATGTCTCCGGCTAACCGACTAACTCATGTTAATGAAATACTTCTGCAAATCCGCCATGGGCCACTATTACCTAAAATTGTGTCCATTAATGCAGATTTTCTTTCGTTCTTACTACTGTCAAATTGATATGGTAAAATACGCCATTGTTACTGTCTTTACATTGTGTACAATCGCTGAGCTGTAAGCGGTAGACCAATAGCAATAGACTGAGCCATCTAACCAATCAGAGCAGAGCAGGCTCATGGAAAGGAGGGATTTAGAGAGACAGATTCATCTGATGAGTTGTTTGAGAATCATTGAAAAATGTAGTGATGTGCAACGTATATTATGAGAAAATTAAAGTGTTTTTTGACTTTTGATGCATGTAAACCTGTTGTAGGATACCTCCTGAACAAAATTAGGAACCTTTAAAATAGCATAATAGGGGCACTTTGAGAGTGTAGATCTTTTCTTTATTGTGGACATCTTATATATCATTGGCCTAGATATTAATAGACTCCGCTGAATACTCGCATATCCAATTAGACAAACCATCTATCAAACACGCCCTCTTTCCTCTCAGACATCAGTCAGCTCCAGTTAACCAGCTGGTTTATCAGTTCATCAGTTAGCGGGTGTTGTAACATGGAAATGTGAAGTTTTCACGCACCATCGGTTCAATGTTTTAATTGCACCAGTAATTGAATAAGGAGTGTTCGTACACGCTGTGCGCATGCCTGTGCCGCTCGGCGCCAAGGTGCCAGGTGTCTCCAGGTGTCTGGCTGCTCCCTGCTTCATTTGTCACATCAGAAAGCAATCATTCAAACCCGACAGCCCCCAGCATCACTCATTTCCTTTTGAAAACGCAAAAAGAAAGCGGCAGGGAAAGAAGAAGCGGTGGAAAAACGAAAGACAGAGAGAGACAGCGCGCATCTCAGCAACATGTTTACCTCCAAGGCAAACGAAAGCCTTCCGGGCCTGAATCTCCACTGAGGCGGCAGAGTGAAGTAAGAGGGTTAGAGAGCTTTTATTCAGAAGCTCCAATACAATCCCACACAGTCCTTTACTCATCTCTCTGAGTCTATCCATATCCCAAACCCATCTCCAAATGTTTCAGGCCAGCCAGATCCTCTCTCCCACTCTCGCTCGCCTGTCTTGCTCTCCCTCTGGTTTCGTGGTGGGGCCAGATGTCCAGGTTGACACAGCGCTTACGGCGTTTGACTTGATAAAAAACCGGGCTGGCTGTGGGTAAAGGGGGATTAAAACAGGGCCTGAGGCGCTGGTGTTAGATTGAAAACATCCTGGGCTGCTTTGTATGGAGATTTGCATACATCCAACCCGTGCGGGGCCTGTCCATCTGCTAGAGTGCATTGTCCCCACACAACAAAGTGTGTTTAAATATTTCACATCTCCATTTACCACGAGG
The DNA here is from genome assembly GCA_037101425.1 of Elopichthys bambusa. NCBI lineage: Eukaryota > Metazoa > Chordata > Actinopteri > Cypriniformes > Xenocyprididae > Elopichthys > Elopichthys bambusa. The sequence continues at coordinate 8,926,686 of CM074451.1, forward strand.
GAGAGAGAGGGTGAGGGTGAGAGGCACACACACATGGGCGCACAATTTGACGGAGGGGGAACGGAGAAGAAAGAGAGAATGATTTGGCATGTCTTTGAATTTGAACAGATCCCAAATGTGCTCCCATCACTGAGTAAACAGCTCTGGCCAGGTTTTGGCAGAGCGTGGGCCATTCAAATATCTCATTTCGAATTCCGCTGTGACACCAGGTGAGAGCAAAGCTGGAAACAGGTAGCAAAAAAAGAGTCCTTCATAAAAAGCGCTCGAAAGCAAATCTGACTGGGGAGAGACAACAAACTTAATTGAACCCCCTGTGCCTAAACTAAAATTTTTGGTTAGTCAAGTCACATCTATTGCTATAGCATATTTAAAAACAACAATTGGTGACCAAAGCGCTGCACAATAAGAGTAATTAAAGAGATTTAAAAGGATCGCACAGCAAAAATAATTTATTCATGGTTTCTTTCTGTCATATAACCCAATAAGCTATCTTAAAGAATGTACTGGTAACATTTTTTTATAGTGACTTCAAAAGAGTCTTATGAACGTCTTTGATGATCTGATGCATATTGACACTATTGTCTTCTGTAAACCCTAATGCTCAAAATAATTTCTTGGGTTGAGTAGGACAAACTTAAATTAAACAAATTAGTTCAGTCAGATTAACTTTTATGAGTATTTAACACTTTCTTTTTCTTTCAAGTTCACAGAACTGATATATTTTAAGTAAACTGAACTGTTTCATTGTTTTGAGTTTTATGAACTCATTTCTTTTAATTTAGACAAACTTAAGTATAACTGAAACTGGGCTGGGATTTCTATTTCCCAGCATGCTTTGCCCATGGCACTCGAATTAAATGTTAACTATTGTTAACATGTTTGCAAATTAGCAAGTTAGCATTTCTTAATTAGCTTGTTATAGCTAGATAAGTTTACACTAATAAAAATGTTCAAATTGACACTTATTATACTCAAACATTTCAAGTTAAAGGGATAGTTCACCCAAAAATAAAAATTTGATGTTTATCTGCTTACCTTCAGGGCATTTAAGATGTAGGTGACTTTGTTTCTTCAGAAGAACACAAATTATGATTTTTAACTCCAACCGTTGCAGTCTGTAAGTCGTATAATGCATGTCAATGGCAACACAATCTGGTTAGTGAGGTCTGGACATGTTCTAATGACGGAAGTGATGTCTCGCGTGTATACTTCAATGAGTGCGAGACATCACTTCCGTCATCATAACGCGTTCAGACCTCACTAACCGGATGCGCCACGCAGTTGGACATAGTGGTGTTTTAGAGGTAAAAAATTATATAAATACTGTTTGGTTTCTCGCACAAACCGATCGTTTTGTGTCTTAGGACATCAATGTGTCGTCACGAGCCGGAGGGTTTAATTTGGATTTGTCTGTGCATGTTTTTTTGACTCTCATAGATTGTGTTGCCATTGACATGCATTATACGACTGACAGACGGCAACGGTTGGATGAAAAGCCAGATCATTTGTGTTCTACTGAAGAAACAAAGTCACCTTTATCTTGAATGCCCTGGGGGTAAGCAGATAAACATAACATTTTCATTTTTGGGTGAACTATCCCTTTAAGAACATTTTAAATGTTTGAGTACAAAATAAAAAATCTGCCAGTTCTGCTTACTTAAACTTTGAATTTTCTTAACTTAAACAACTTCAAATTTTTTGAGTTTTGCCAACGTGTTTGGGTTTACAGCATAACTGAGCATCTACAGTGGGAGAGAATCTAAAGTAGAGTAGCAAACTATGCCAAAGCCATGTGACCACATGGGACAAGGATGAGAACGATCACCCTTAAACTTTAAACGGGAAGTGGGAACAGACAGATGTAGGCCATTTAATTACCTTTCAGTCTTGAGAGACTGATACTGAAAGAAATGTAATGTGATGTCAAGACATGTTAAAACAATTAATAAGACCTTAAACTAAATCCTAAAGTGAACAGGACAGAAGCATTATAACAGGACAAATACTCTCTTCCTGGTTACACTATGGAAGAAGAACCTGAGGACCTTATTATGTGTAATCGCCTCATAAATAAGTGTTTGATGCTAATAGCATAGATGTTCCAGAAGTGGATGTTTAAAATGGCCCAAACACATTAGTCATAATTAAATAAATAACTGAACTGCAGGCAGCTGACATTTCTGGGTTTGTGATTCATCCTCACAGCTCCACTGACACTTGTCAGTTACTTATATCTGGATTGTTAAAACACTGCTTTAAAATCTCATTCATTTACAATTTAAATGAATTTACAGTTTCTACACACACACACACACACACACATACACACACACAAAGGTTAAATATATAGAAACTTGCACAAAATAAATGGAGATTGGCTTCACTGAAATTATGATTTTATTAAGTCATCCTTGTGCCTCAACCCTCTTTGTAATATTAAGCCCATAACTCTGACTACATGAGACATTTAAAGGTGCTATAAAGTTAGATAATTATAGCAATATATCTGTAATAATCTGCAATCTGAGAGCTGGAAAGAGTGTGTGTGTGTGAGAGAGAGAGAGACTGAGAGAGAGATGTAAACACTCAGTGTGGTTTGAAATATGCTGTATGCATGTAAACCATTTTATCTAAGGTAACAGAGCAGTGTAACAGTGTACCTATACATTATTAGCACATTGCTCTCATGAAATATACAACTGCAATTCATTTATTTTATATCTCTTTATAGATATTAACATTTTGGGAAAAAAAATGTTAATGTTTGACAAGGCAAAACTCACCACCATGATGCTTGGATGTTGTGGGTGGTTGCCGGGGTGTTGCTATGCAGTTGCTAAGGTGTTTTAAGTGTTTTTAGCACAGTGTAAGGTGTTTGCTTACTGGACCAAGTCTTAGAGCCTCCTTTTCAGTGTATGTTCCACTAGGTCAAGAGTCTGATTTGCACAAACGGTTTGAGATGAGTTACACACCCGTGTTGGGGGTAACGTATTAGTTATGTAATCAGATTACTTTTTTCAAGTAACTAGTAAAGTAATGCATTACTTTCCCATTCATTGACTGACGCCTCTCCTGTCCCCATGTTGAGAGAAATCGGGACCCTTGATGATCCAAATTCAACCATATGAATAAGCAAAAATAACTTTATAAACATTACATTTGTTTCATTTTTTGTTTTTATTGTTTTGTTAGTGTTTAACTTTCTTCTTCTGCATCCTATTCTTCTACAATTCAGAATGGCAGCACAGCTGAAAAGTTTGTTTGAGCTGCACCCTCTACTGTACAGGTGAGGATTTGCATTTCCACTTTTGGTGTGAAAGGGCCTTTACATTTGCTAAAAAAAGATTTTTTTTTGTTATTAAAAAACAAACAAGCAAGCCCAGCCCAGGTGAGAAAAAGTAACGCAAAAGTAATGTAACGCATTACTTTCTATAAAAAGTAACTATGTAATGTAATTAGTTACTTTTTTTTTTAGGAAGTAATGCAATATTGTAACAAATTACTTTGTAATTTTTCCTAGTGTAACAGACATAGGCTAGTAAGAGCTGTGCGTGTAAACAGCTCTCCCCTGATCCTTTAGCCTCCTTGTTACAGCATCCAACTCCCATGCCGGAAACCCGGGTTTGAGGCCTGCGCAGAGCGGGGCGAGTAGGACCTGGGGTTACATTGGTGCCATGACCCGGATGGGAGTGAGATTTAGGGGGTTGAGTGTAACTGAGGCCAGCTAGTAGTTGCTGTACGAGTAAAACCTCACTCCTCTGATCTCAAGAGACGCTCTAGCAACTGACGTTAGAGGTTTCAGCCTTTAGCCTCCTTGTTAGAGCGTCCAACTCCCACGCCAGAGACCCGGGTTCGAGGCCTGCGCAGAGTAGGACCTGGGTAGAGGGATTACACCGTTACACACACAGTTAATACTTAGGGTTGGGGTTTGTTCAAATCAAAGTATCAAAACATGAGTGAGTGTACTGATGATTGCCTTAAAATATCTGATGAAATAAACCCAGGCTCATTGGAAAAACATGCAAAATGATATTACATTGCTTCTTGCACCTTTCACGGCTCTTGTTGTATTTTTCATTCAGTTTTATCTGAAACCATTGAACAAGAATAAAAATCAAATCAGTGAAAATCAGTTGGGTCCAATGTTGTTTTTTTAAACCATTGATTTTTATTGTATGGACAGAATCATTCTTCAAAATATATCTTCTTGTGTTCAGCAGAAGAAAGTAAGTCAAACAGGTTTGGAATAACATGAGGGTGAGTAAATGATGATGAAAGTGTCATATTTGGGTGAACTGTCCCTCTAAGTTTTGAACAACAGGCTGCAGGACTGGATCAGGGAGACGGTATTTAAGGTAAAAGTCAATGGCGAACAAGTGGGCCGAGCCACCTGGCAGCACATCCACGCCGATCTCACACCTCTAACACCACCACGCCAAACACACACACGCATCAGAGATGGACGTGAGGGAAGTGTGGACTGCACGGGGGAGGATTTTGGAACACAGTGCCTGGTCAAGCTGTCTTCTCACTCACATGTCCAAGAATGCTGTAAAATACATTTCATCAAAAATAAAGCAAGATGTCCAGGCCTGCAATTAGGTGTATGTCCTGTCACCACCATCCCAACAACATTCACAAAAAAAAGTTGAAAATCAGTGCAGGTTGGGAGAACAGCTGTATCGCCGTCACTACGGGATTTGGATCATAAATGAAATTTGTGCCAAAAAGTCAGTAGACAGATTCAGTTTTAACCACATAACGGAGACAGCATATCCTCCATTAATCTGGATTAACTGCAACAATGAACCATTATTTAAAAGCCATTACACCCGTCTCTCCTGAGAGAGAGAGCGAGAGGTACACTGCTTGTACCAGAGTACAAGACAACATAATCAGACTAATGGTTCGCATTAGTTATTTATGTGCCAAACGCTTGGCTTTTTACTTTAGATCCTACTAAATAAATACGGCACACAGATCACAGTAATTAAACCAATCCCTTTAAATCACTGCAGATTCTCTATTAGGTGCCGTCCTCAGTGGTAAACGTCGCTTAACAGATTAAGTCATCTGGGGCAGTGGGCAGGATCACTGTGTGGGTGAAAAGAGCTCATAATTTCCTTGGGACAAGGACACCTCTTGAAAGTTTTCTGACTGGCAGGAATCAATGGGTTATGCTTGAACGCTAATAGATGCAGCATTCTGCTGAAGTGTACACACACAAACACATGGAGCGAGCGGACCACTGCAGCGCTGTCAGCAGGAGGCCGGAGCTGATGGACATTCTGGTTACGCAACTCAGCAGATCACAGCCATTAGAGACAGGTGGCCCACCACGCTGTGTGTAGGTGTGTGTGTGTGTGTGAGAAAGAGAGAGAGTGAGAGTAGGGGGTGATAGAGACATAGATGGATGGATGGATGGATGGATGGATGGATGGATGGATGGATGGATGGACATACGAATATCTATAACATTTCAAAACATACTGTGGCCATCAGATATCTCCTTTTCACTCAAAGACGACTTCCAGGTTATAGGTAAAACTAGGAGACATTCTTTTAAAAATGGCAAACAAATAAACTTGACATGCAATTTTGAGTGAATTTGTTCTGGTGTTGAACTGCCAATACTTTTTGTGAGATATCGTGCTCTGAAACATCTGGTGAAGATTTACCATAAATAACTCTTCATAAGCAGGAAAAAGCACAAATAATAAACCCAACTGTTTCTCCTAGAGAGTAAATAGAGAGCTAATTGAGTTAACTCTTCTGCTTTCTATTACGAAATAAAATATCTCAACAGTGTTTTTTCAACCTTTCTGGGATCTATCAATTATTATTTGATCTCAAACTGATTGTTGTAAAAAAAAAAAATAAAATTAAAATTTGGTCAAACTTCAACCAAAGCTTCATTGTTCCTCCCACATTACAAATGTATTAAGTAAAATTAAATGTAATTTACAAGTACTGTATGTGACTATAATGGTAAGCATCATTACAAAGCATGTAAATACATTAATATTGTAGTGTATGCATGTTTTATAGGCCAGGCTTAATATGCAAAACTCCAAACCTTCATCTCTCTATAAAGTTTGAAGACCCTTGCTTTATAGATTTCTCATCAAATTCTTCCAAAACCAAATGGCATAAGCATAAGCATATCCATATTAATATTATAGCAATTTTCTCTTTTTATTTCTTTTAAATTTCCTAAGGAATTTTACTGAACAATGAAAGAGCAATCTCTTGAGATCCTCTGGATATTTTCTGGATGCACACGCACCCGGCCATCCACGTGATGTAAAAGAAAACGTGATTCATCAGACCAGGCCACCTTCTTCCATTGCTCTTTGGTCCAGTTCTGATGCTCATGTGCCCACTGTTGGTGCTTTCGGAGGTGGACAGGGGTCAGCATAGGCACCCTGACTGGTCTGCGGCTATGCAGCATTAATAGCATTAACCAGCATTAACTTCTTGAGCAATTTTAGCTACAGTAGCTCGTCTGTTGGATCGGACCACACGGGCCAGCCTTCGCTCACCACGTGCATCAATGAGCCTTGGCCGCCCATGACCCTGTCGCCGGTTCACCACTGTTCCTTCCTTGGACCACTTTTGATAGATACTGACCATTGCAGACCGGGAACACCCCACAAGAGCTGCAGTTTTGGAGATGCTCTGATCCAGTCGTCTAGCCATCACAATTTGGCCCTTGTCAAACTCGCTCAAACTCTTACGCTTGTCCATTTTTCCTGCTTCTAACACTGAGGGCAAAATGTTCACTTGCTGCCTAATATATCCCACCCACTAACAGGTGCTGTGATGAAGAGATAATCAGTGTTATTCACTTCACCTGTCAGTGGTCATGATGTTATGCCTGATCGGTGTACAACCCAAATTCCAGAAATGTTGGGATGTTTTTTAAATTTGAATAAAATGAAAACTAAAAGACTTTCAAATAACATGAGCTAATATTTTATTCACAATAGAACATAGATAACATAAATGTTTAAACTGAGAAATTTTACACTTTTATCCACAAAATGAGCTCATTTCAAATTTGATGCCTGCTACAGGTCTCAAAACACAGGGCACAGGGGCAACAAATGTCTGAAAAAGCAAGAAATTTTGAAAAGATTCAGCTGGGAGAACATCTAGCAACTCATTAAGTTAATTGATTTCAGGTCTGTAACATGATTAGCTATAAAAGGGATGTCTTAGTGAGGCAGAATCTCTGTGAAAGAGTGCATAAAAGAGCTGTGAAAGAGTGCATAAAAAGATTGTAGAATACTTTAAAAATGATGTTCCTCAACGTCAAATTGCAAATGCTTTGCAAATCTTATAATCTACAGTGCATAACATCATCAAAAGATTCAGAGAAACTGGAGAAATCCCTGTGCATAAGGGACAAGGCCGAAGATCTTTATTAGATGCCCATGGTCTTCGGGCTCTCAGACGACACTGCATCACTCATCGGCATGATTGTATCAATGACATTACTAAATGGGCCCAGGAATACTTCCAGAAACCACTGTCGGTAAACACAATCTGCTGTGCCATCTGCAGATGCCAACTAAAGCTCTATCATGCAAAAAGTAAGCCATATGTGAACATGGTGCAGAAGCGCCATCGTGTCCTGTGGGCCAAGGCTCATTTAAAATGGACTGTTTCAAAGTGGAAAAGTGTTCTATGGTCAGACGAGTCCAAATTTGACATTTTTGTTGGAAATCACGGATGCCGTGTCCTCCGGGCTAAAGAGGAGGGAGACCTTCCAGCGTGTTATCAGCGTTTAGTTCAAAAGCCAGCATCTCTGATGGTATGGGGGAGCATAAGCATGGCTTCATCGTAGAAGAGTCTGGGTGTTGAATTGGCCTGCCTGCAGTCCAGATCTTTTACCTATAGAGAAAAATACGGCAAATACGACCACAAACTCTTCTGCAGCTGGAAACCTATATCAGGCAAGAATGGGACCAAATTTCAACACCAAAACTCCAGAAACTCATAACCTCAATGCCCAGATGTCTTCAAACTGTTTTGAAAAGAAGAGGAGATGCTACACAATGGTAAACATGCCCCCGTCCCAACTATTTTGAGACCTGCAGCAGGCATCAGATTTGAAATGAGCTCATTTTGTGCATAAAATTGTAAAAATTTTCAGTTTAAACATTTATGTTATCTATGTTCTATTGTGAATAAAATATTGGCTCATGTGATTTGAGTCTTTTAGTTTCATTTTATTCAAATCTAAAAAACGTCCCAACATTTCTGAAATCCGGGCTGTGTGTATATATATATATATATATATATATATATATATATATATGTATATATGTATGTATTTTAAAGGTGATATTGAGCTCAATACACTCTGCTTAATGCATGAGAAAAAGTGTGGTCAGCCAAAACACACTCTGTCTTCTTAATCGGGTTTTTGCCAGATGGTGTCCTATTGCACCGATGATTCATACAAAAATCAGACTAGCACTGATCTGGTCTAGCGCCTTGGAGACCTAGACATTAAATAAAGCCATTTGAAGCCTATATGCACCATGTACAGTCAATGTCTTTATAAATAGACAGTTTTTATTAAATTACAACTAACTGAATCACAGTGCAAATGCAGTTAGTGTGGTATTAGAATACAAGTAGATGCACTGCAAGGCTATAGCAGAAGTTTCTTGCATAAGATTTCTTCTCTATGTGTCTTGTTTTTCCTCTTACAGCCTTTATTATTTGTGATCATCAACACCTACACAAAGCCATGCCAGTGCCTTTAAGCTCTGACCTTGCTGAGTAATCTTGAGAAATGCATTAGCTAAATCATTCATCACTGCATATTTATGTCTTAGATTGACCATGAGCCCACTCATAGGCCCGATTAAGAAGATTTTTCCAAAAATAAAGTACTGTGCATTGCAAATACCTTATACAACATGCACCCCATTCTATACACATGTAGTTTATATATATTCTTCTCATATCTTCTATCACATATGACTGACTGCATACATGGCATGTGTATGAAATATAAGTGGTAAACATTTTGTATGGACAGATGTGGATTAGTGTTCATCTTTGCCTCATGAAGGAGATTAGAGCTTATTCACTGCTAACAGGGTTTATCTTTCTCTGTAATTCTGATTACAGTGGAAGAGGAGAGAGAGAGAGAGAGAGAGAGAAAGGGAAAGTGAGAGGGAGAGGCAAAAGAGATGAGAAGATGTTAAAAGACGCACATTCTGCACATACTGAAACATAAGAGGAGCAAGTGACTTCAAAATGAAGGTGCCAATTAAAACTAGAAAAGGAGTTTGTCAAGAGAATAGAGTGGTGCAGGAATGACATTAAAACTCAGATTAATTTGTTCCCCTTAAGATTTTCATATGGGGTTTTATAATAGGGTTTTTCATGAGTGAGTAAAATAAGGTCTGTGTGTCGTAAACATAAATTGACGATACTTGAACGTTTTGCTCTACAACGTAAATTACACAATGTTTGAAGTTTATCAGACAGTCAGAAGGTCTGTTTGGTAGCTGGAAAGCTCTAGGTGGTATTATAGTCAGAAATTTTCAGTAGAAGTTTTTAGTTTTGATTATCCGCTATGGGAAAACTAAGATTAGAGGAATATTGAGATTGGAGGACCATGCCAAGCTTGGTGGATATAGCTTGAAAGCTCTAGGACGATTTATAGTCACAAATATCTGAGAGATCTTGCAAATAAATTAATTAGTTACTGAATAAATAAATACTTTAGATAAATAAATATAATTAAAAAGGGTTTTAATATTTATAAAAACAAGCAAAATGCTTCTACAGTAATGAAGTCAATGGGATGATCCTACCAGAGAGTTGAAAATAGAAATGTGAAGCTTGTTTTTGTTAAAGCACTTACTATAATTATTCAGTAAAAATAGTTTATTATCTGATGTGCAGTTGTCTCTAATATAACACAAAGAACATTTTACCAATTTTAAGAAGGTTCTTTGTTGAACCATTGAAGAACCTTTATTTCTGCAAGTGTAAGGAAGGATGTAATCGTGGAGTAGCATTACTCAGCATGCAACATGGAGATTAACACTGCATCCTAACCAGGGGCATCGTCAATTTTTGACAATTTTGCAGCACAATGACAGACAATCAGATATATTGATAATCAAAAGATTAGGTTCAATAAGACTTTTGAAAAATGAATGCTTTTACTCTGCAAGGATACAATACATTTATCAAAAGTGACAGTAAAGACATTCATAATGTTTCAAAAGATTTCTATTTAAAGAAAAAAAAATGCTGTTCCTTTGAACTTGCTATTCAAAGAATGCTTTGCACAAAAATATTACGCAGCACAACAGTTTTTAACATTGATAATAAATAATAAGAAATATTTTTTAAATCAGCATATTAGAATGATTTCTGAAGGATCATGTGATACTGAAGACTGGAGTAATGATGTTAAAATCAGCTTTGCCATTACAGGCATAAATTACACTTTAAAATAGATTAAAATAGAAAACAGTTATTTCAATTTGTAATAATATTTCACAATAGTACTGTTTTTCAAATACTGTTTAATCAAATAAATGCAGCCTTGCTGTATAATAATGTATAATATAGAAAAAGTACCAAGAGATAATGGATCTAACTTGGTTTATGACATGACAAAGACAGAGAATGTGTATGTATGTATGTGTGTGTGTGTGTGTGTGTGTGTGTGTGTGTGTGTGTGTGTGTGTGGAGGGGTAAGTTTATGGTGGTTGAGGGGGTGCTGGTGGTGGTAGAAGAGCTTGGCTGCATTTGTGGTCGATAACGAACGTTTAATGCAAGTCTGGAAAACTGAATACGGTCACCATCTGCTCTATACACGACTGTGTTCTGAGAACGAATCAACAGCCAAGCACACTTACTGAAGACAGACAGAGATGGAAAGACAGTGTATGTGTGTGTGTGCATGTGTGAGGGAAAGAGAATGAGAGAGAGAGAGAGAGAGAGAGAGAGAGAGCAGGCCAGGAGCACAGAGAAGGAGAGAGAGAGCTATTTGCTCAGAGGCGAGCGATCCATCATGTGTGTTTAGGGAAAGAACAGACACAGATGAAGGTGAGCACAAGTAGGACGGTCAGACATGAATCTCACACTCAGAGGTGTCACAGCAAAACACACACACACACACACACACACACAGTCCTGGGGTAGAAAACACAACACATATGACTCACAGGTGTAAGGTAAAGTAACCGCTCAGATCAAGACAAGTGTGTGAATTCTTGCAAGAAAATCGAGAAAATACCTTGAATGGAAATTTCTAAAATGTTAAAGGAATAGTTCAACCAAAAATGAAACATTTTGTCATAATTTCTTTAAATTTCTTCTGTATAAAACACAGCAATATGTTTAGTAAAATGCTAATTATGCTCATTTACATACAATTAAAGTAAATGATGACCAGAGGTTGTCAAGCTCCAAAAAAAGCACAATAAGAGTAACTTAATAGACATCCGAAAAACTTTATTCCAAGACTTCTGAAGTCATATAGTTGCTTTGTGTGAGGAACAGACTAAAATGATATACTTATTATATACTTATAAACTTCTGCCACTTCTGAGATGAAATTTGAATATATGAGTACTAAATATTTATTTATAATTTTTATTTTTTGGAAATTTTTACCTTTTTTGGGGGGGGGACAGACAAGTGCAGTCAGGAAAGTTGGGATGATAGAGGGGGAATGAGATTGGGACACCATTCATTTTCGAGTGATTCGAGTGAGAAATAATGTGAAGAAAGACGTAAAAGTATATTGTAAAAAAACAAAACAAAACAAAACAAAAACAGCAGCTATGGTTGCCAGAAAAAAAAACATATTTCTTTAACTGATATTAATGTTAATATACCAACATACTGAAATAATAAAATCTGTTTTGTACCTGTACAATATACTGACAACCATAAAAACACAGGTGGTAATGAGAAAGCTACATGCTAGTGTTGTCAAAAGTACCGACCACAATACCAAGATGCTCTGAGCGCTGTTGAGCAGATTCATAAACACCTCTGATTGGCCATTGTGTTCACACGCTCAACAGATATGTCTGTGATTGGCTACAATGATCAACACTTGTTGAAAAAACATGTTGTAAATAGACATCAATGACGCTCTTCACTGAGCGCTTAGACAGATACACATGGATGCGTTTGAAAGTGGATGGTCCGCTGCAGACGCCCACTTTCAAACGATCCTGTGCGTTGATAATTGTAGCCAATCACAGACATATCTGATGAGCGCATGAATACAATGGCCAATCAGATGTGTTTCCGAATCCACTCAACAGTGCTCAAAGCATCACATTTTTAAAATTTCAGTACCGACTTGGTATTGCGGTCGGTACAGTCAAATCTCGCCAAACAGCCTTTCCACAAGCTGAGGCAAGTAGGTGCAAAAAACAATGCAAAACTCCAACATGGTAGCAAACATAACACTAAAATAATGCAATAAACATTAATTTAATTACATAAGATGTAGAATAAAGCCATCGTGCACATAACTGATAACAATATATATACATATATATATTTAACCATCAAATATAAAGTTTCACACAAGGAATTATGGGAATGTCAATTTACAATTTTTCACTGTAAATTATAAAAAGGACTGTAAATGTAACAATATTTTACTGTAAAATTATATGAAATGTCCCATTAGATTTATTTAAGTTTTTACACGTATATAGCAAGGAAACTTGCTGTTAAAATTACGCTATAAACCCATTTTTTTTTACAGCATACATCAACAGTAAATAAATACAGCAATCCTGGTTCACAGTGCTGGTAGATTGCTCAGACACACACACACTTCACCACCAGCAGGTTGTGATTAAATTCACCATTGCTCATGATCCCTGGCTAAATCTTTGCAATTTTCATTTTAGAGAGATTTAATATGGATCATCGTTTGGTTGAGCACAAAACCCCTGTCCACCGCCACAGCCCCTAATCTAGAACAATCTCTAGGACAAGAGAGTGAGTGATTTTAACCAGAGACAGAGAGAGACTCGAGACTAAACAGCTGGTCACCATTACAGTTATTGGTGTTAATCTGAGCCTCTGTGACCTGATATCAGTCATAATCACTTACAAACACACATTAAATATGAACACACAAATCAGCAGCTATGATACTTCGCAGGGGAGGGAAGAGGCCCACCCATGACCCAGAGAAGAGATATCTTTCTTGGGGAGGAGAGACAGGCAGATGGGGGTCTGTCTCTCCTGTCTGGAAGAGATCATCTGATCCAAATGGCACATGATGATAACAGATGTACTTTGAGAGCTGATGTACCTTAATGTGTGTAGTTATGATATTAACATCATGTTACTGGTATTAACATCATTGACTGGAAAACATATAATATGCATTGCTGATTTATGGTTTAGTAATTCTCATGTTTGTTATAACTGGATAATGTTTCAATACGCATCAAAATATACCATGGTATACCGTGGTGTTCTTTGAAGCATGTTGAAGTATCATTCAAATACCAGGGCATTATTATGGTAATCATTTAGTGTGCTGCAGAGATCAACATTATACTCTATCTAGCTGTTTTTTGTTTTGTTTTTTTAATGTTTTTAATTTTTCTTTTTTTAAATTATTATACATGCCATTTTATGAATCATTTATCATGAATCATTTATGAGCCATTTTATTTGATTAGTGCTCTAGGAATAGTGCAGTATCAGATTATTTCTTATTAATTTTATGGACTAGTGTTGCTTTATTTTAAAATTCTCAAAACAGTTTTTTGGACCCCACTGTAAATGCATAGTTGAATGAGATGAATGAAACAGAATGTTTCTGTGTTGATGTGTGTGTAAGTGTGTGAGGGTTGGGAGGAAAATTGGTCCTGCTCTGTCTGAGACAGGCTCGAGCTCTCAGCTGGATTACAGCAGAGCATTAGAGCAGAGACCACAGAAAACCCTTCAGCTCTAATGTAAATAACGACTGTTAGCACAGGCCCATATACAAATACACATGTGCATGCTAATGCACACTAACACATACCAACAAACATCCAGTCATATAGATTATACACAAGTAATCACTGGATCTAGCACTGTCAGATGGTCATTTCTGAATTAAGATGGTAACTGACAGTAATGTACATGCACACAGACACAAACGCACAAATAGAAATGTTGTCATTGTAATGCAAAGTCAAACAGTCTGCCGGTCTACAGAAATAAAGCAACTCCATTCAGACATGCTAAAATGTCATGCATTTGTGTGTGTGTGTGTCTCCTGCTACTGAGGGGATTAATAGAGGGGGTGAGTATATCTCCCCCTAATCCCCACACACTCCATGCTGCCCTGTATGTGTGTGTGTGTGTGTGTGTGTGTGTGTGTGTGTGTGTCTTCTGTCTCACACTGCCTTTCACTCTCTCAGCAAGACTGCAACTCTCACTGATGGAGGTAGAGAGGAGAAATATAACATATCTGCAAGCAAATATTTAAGATATTCTTATGAATTATACTCCCACAATAGGATGTAAACTACAACAAGCCATTTCCTTGGCTTTACAAAAAACTGCATATATATATATATATATATATACATATATATATATATATATATATACACACATATACACATTGATCAGGCATAACATTATGACCACTGACAGGTGAAGTGAATAACACTGATTATCTCTTTATCACAGCACCTGTTAGTGGGTGGGATATATTAGACAGCAAGTGAACATTTTGTCCTCAAAGCTGATGTGTTAGAAGCAGGAAAAATGTTTGACAAGGGCCAAATTGTGATGGCTAGACGACTGGATCAGAGCATCTCCAAAACTGCAGCTCTTGTGGGGTGTTCCCGGTCTGCAGTGGTCAGTATCTATCAAAAGTGGTCCAAGGAAGGAACAATGGTGAACCCTTAACAGGGTCATGGGCTCATTGAACCCCAAGGCTCATTGCGAAGGCTGGCCTGTGTGGTCCGATCCAACAGACAAGCTACTGTAGCTCAAACTGCCATCCATGTGGATGTTACTTTGACACGTACCACCTACCTAAGCATTGTTGCAGACCATGTACACCCTTTCATGGAAACGGTATTCCCCCGGTGGCTGTGGCCTCTTTCAGCAGGATAATGCGCCTGCCACAAAGCAAAATTGGTTCAGGAATGGTTTGAGGAGCACAACATTGAGTCTGAGGCGTTGACTTGGCCTCCAAATTCCCCAGATCTCAATCCAATCGATCATCTGTGGGATGTGCTGAACAAACATGTCCGATCCATGGAGGCCCAACCTCGCAACTTACAGGACTTAAAGGATCTGCTGCTAACATCTTGGTGTCAGATACCACAGCACACCTTCAGGGGTCTAGTGGAGTCCATGCCTTGACGGGTCAGGGCTGTTTTGGCAGCAAAAGGGGGATCAACACAATATTAGGAAGGTGGTCATAATGTTATGCCTGATTGGTGTATATATATTAATATATAGTTCCTTAAGTTAATAACTGCACGTTATCATGTTTGCAGTGTAGTCGAGTTTTAGCTCCAGATATCTGTCTGAAATGTATAAACCGGCGATCAGACCATTGAGTATTAAACAAAACCCTTCACTGCCTCAAACTACTGTCATGTTCTGTTTTAACCCCCTCCAAGCATGTAAGTGCTGCTTTACCTCTGCAAACATGATTAAATCAGACAATCTACTGTGTTAAATCCTCTTACAACTCCATATTACATATCTGCCCAACAAAAGAGACTCAATCAGAACAATCAAAACCCACTCTCTGGCCTGGATTATCTGATCCCATTGTCATGATTAAAATGAAAAGAGAGCCAAGAACATGATGGAAAATCCCATGTTCTGAATATAAGAGATATCAGGAGGGGAGGAGGAATGCAAATTTATCTGTCGTAAGTCTCTGATATGGATCAGCCATTGTTTGCCGTTATGTGATAACAATACACGGGCCAGAGATGATTGGTTGACAGGGACAGAGTGTCAACCATTGGCTGAAAAGCTTCAGGATGTACATGTGGAGAATGTAAATGCAATTGGCTGTTTATTTTAAAAGGAACGCTTCCCAGGAACAACTGAAGACTGTTATTGTCTATTACACTGCAAAAAAATAATTTTCAAAAAGTTGTATGTTTAAAACTAGATACATTTAAACAGATGAATAATATATCTTGAATTAAGTTCCAATTATTTTATTCTTTTGCTTACAAGAAAGTACTATTTCAGTAATTCTGCTTCGAAACTTCACATTTAAAAGGGACTTATTATGTAATATTATGTAATATAAGTCCCAGGTATCCTTAGAATTTGTCTGTAAAGTTTCAACTCAAAATACCCAACAGATCGTTTATTGTACCTTGTTGTAAATGCCTATTTTTGAGTGAAAAGGAAAAACATGCTGTTTTTGTGCATGTATCTTTAAATGCAAATGAGCTGCAAATGAAATGCTCTGGTGAGGAGGTAAACATGGTGGACTGTGTACAGCTCACTGAGGGGAGGAGCTAAGCTAATAGGGCAGAGTCTGTCAGCAGTCTTGGGCGGGGTCTAAGCATTTGTGACATCACAAAAGCTACAATCTGCAAACAGCTTATTCTGAGACACTGCTTATGATTTATGGAGATTTTAAAAAAAAGAAAAGAAAAGAGGACTGGACGGATTTTTACCATTATCGGGTGATTGTGTACACACACTGCTGACACACACTTATATATTTAAATTTAGCATATTAGGCCATCTTTAAATCAGTGTGTTACTTGCCATTTCTTTGTAATTATTTATAAAATTTGCTAGCAATTTTCTAGCAATTGTTTCAGAGTAAATCCTTTTTTTCATTCTCAGAGTAAAGGGTTTGTTGTAAAAAGTTCAAAAATTCAATAATGGCTCTACAACATCCTATAGAGTTGATTTACAGCTTGGAAGTGGTGTGTATACAGATCGTGAGTGTTTGTGTGTGTGTGTTTCTGCCAGTTCTCCTGTAGTCTCTGCAGGGTGTGGGGATTATCTGAGGAAGTGCAGGGGAGTGGCAGTAATGAAGAGACCTCCTCGAAAGCGTACGGACACACACACCAGGCTCAGTAAAGCAGTGCTCATTCATGCTATGCACTAGAACCAAACTACACATGCATGTCCTCACATAAATAAATAAATTAAACATAAATGCTGAGTTCAGAAAAGTCACTCATAACAACCCCCACAGTTTTCACTACATTATTAATTTAGAGCCCTACACTCACTCTATGGCTGTGTATGAAGCATTTGAGGGCCATACATGTTTCTTTACACTGAATGTGAGAGTGATTCTACCCAGTATCAGTTTATCTGTTGTGTTCTGTCCTGGTCCTCCTCAAAGTCATCTGGGCCATTATCCTTCCAGAGTAATTAAGAGGGAGAATATTACCTCAGATACACCCTCTCACCCTCTCATGGATCGGCCCCTCTCAGCATGATGGATGGAGGGCTGTCACATCATCCTGAGCAGCAGAGGGGTGCAGGACCGGCCATAACACACCTCTAATCACATAAAACCAAACACTTGTCATTACACACTCTAATTGTCAAAATGCAGATGGCAGGGCTGAGTAATAACAGCATCTTGAATGAGGTTTACTTAGATTTGTAAAGGCATGACATCTAGGCATATTTGATGTATTTCATCTTAAAACATGCTCATTCAATCACTTTTTCCTCATTGATACATATTTCCTTTTTTCAATTTGATTCTGCTTCATAAACTAAGCTCTCAATTTGTTTAGATAATTGTTGAGATTCAATTCCAATTAATTTGGCCATTTTTATTTTGATAATTATATTAAGAAATTCTCTCTCAGTTTATACAGGTGAGTTTCTAACTTGGTACATTACAAAAAAATATTAATTTTAAAAATGCATACTAAAAATGTACACTTACTGTTCAAACTTTTGGGGCATAAAGATTTTTTTAAAGGAATTTATATTTTTATTCAGCAAATCTGCATTAAATCAAAAGTGACAGTAAAGACAAATGTTATGTGTTACAAATGATTTCTATTTCAAATAAAAGCTGTTCTTTTTTACTTTCAAGAATCCTGAAAAAACTTTCATGTCAAAAACATTTTAAAAATTTTACTGGCCCCAAACCTTTGAACGGTAGGGTAAATACATTTTTTAATATCCCACCAGTGAAAATTATAATAACTTGCTGATTCAGTAATTGTTCAGATGGATTCAGTGAGTTTGTGAGTCTTTTTTTAATTATTCATTCAACGATTGGCTCAAAAGAGTCATTTGTTTGTGAATCAATCCTTGTGTGATTGTGTGTGTGTTTTTTTTAAGACTCTTTAGATAACAGTATCTGCTAAACAAATAAATGCAAATGTAATTTACCTTGTGTTGTTTAAAGGTGGGTTTGATAGTGGTGAGACTGAGGTGAGATTGAGCAAGAGTCACTCTCCAGTAAACATGCTAAAGCCATGAGCCTGCAGATTCAAAACAAGTGAGCAGGTGTGTTAGAAAGGAACAAAACAAACATGAAACAATAAAGATAAAAACAGAAAAAAAATAACACAATACATCATTGTCTTTCAGTGATATTGCGTGTGCGAATAACAAGTTATTTGTATAAGGGCTTATCTTTAATATTAGTATTAGCTGTGGAGGCTTTAGGGAACATCTCTCGCTATCCTACTCTAAAGCTTCCATCTCAGGGGCAGAAGAACTGAAAAACAACTGGATCCCTTTAATGTCAAAGCATGTTAAGAAGCCCTTCTGCCACCCCCCATATCCTGGAGAAAACTAAGTCAGAAAAAAATTACATAAATCAAATCCATTTTCATTATTACAATATTTTAGCGGTATTATCCCTCAGACAAAACGCAGTAAAACCCCATTTATTCTTTTTAATCCTTCAAAGAGTGGCTGATATTACCTGATACTGATTGGGTTTGCATGGGGTAAGAGTGTGAATGACATCAACAAGTCTGAAAGGCTGGAATCATGTCTGTGGATCCCATTGAGATGATTAAAATGAGCCTGTGTGTGTGTGTGTGTGTGTGTGTGTGTGCCTGTCTCTCAGCTTCTCCCTGTCCCCCTGCTCTGTGCTCGGACGTGCCTCTACTCACTCTTCAGAATTAGAAACTATTATAACCCATTCAAATCGGTTGTAACATTTTGGATGAAATTAAAATGGGAGAGGAAGTAAACAAAAGCAAAAAATAGAAGCAATGGGTGTCTGATACTTATTTGAAAGTCCACTCCTGACCATGTGGTGAAATATTTGATCAGTAGTTGTTTTAGTTAAATATTTATTGACAGGTGAAGCCCATAGTAATGAATTCCTGAAACTTTTTAAAATCGTTTCACACTGTAGGAGATTGCCTAGTGGTTGGTGAATGTGCTCATAGTTGAGCCATGACATTCAAGAAATTCAAGAAAGAAAGATATATTAAAGAAAGAAATTTTAATTATACTGCGTTTGTATACAGGTATAGTGTACAGTGTATAGTATGTATGCATGTACATATCAGTAGTGTATAGTATGTATGTATCTATAGCAGGGGTCTCAAATTCAAATTGGCTGGGGGCCGTTGCTGTGATTGACATATCACAGGAGGGCCATTTTAACATTTAAGCACAAGAAATTCTGAAAATGTACTTTCCTTTGCATTATTTCTCATTTACTTCAAATTTCATTAATAAAATATGTTTGCCATACTAAACATAAAATGTAAACAGCAATGTCTTTATCGTTACATGCAGTATTAGTTTTTAACAGTTATTGCAAATATTTCTCCTTACTTTATTTTAGCTTAAATAACATCAAAATCTTGCACTGAACAACACTGAATACATCTGTACAGTATTCTATTTCTTGCCAGACACCTGGCAGCGCTTCTGCTCACACAGCTGAGCCACATTTGTCCAAGATGCCGTTTGAGCATCGGTAATGTTTATTGGTAGCATCGGATGCATTTCGATGGTTTAAAACGACGCTCGCGACTTGCGCGCGCTCATAATAGAAGTGACACAGTCGTGGCGCGCACTCGTTTTTCCAGGCGCGCCTATGCGAGATGAAAATGGGGGGCAGTTTGAGACCACTGATCTATAGTGTATGTTTGTATAGTACTGTATGTATGTATGCATGCGTGTATAGTATGTATATATCTATAATGAATGTATGTATCTATCTGTAGTGTTTAGTATGTATCTATAGTGTATAGAATGTGTGAATGTATCTATAGTGTACAGTATGTATGTATGTACATATCAGTAATGTATAGTATGTATGTATCTATAGTGAATGTATGTATGTATATATCTATCTATAGTGCATAGTACTGTATGTGTGTATGTATGTATCTATCTATAGTGTATAGTATGTATCTATAGTGTATAGAATATATGAATCTATCTATCTACAGTGTATAGAATGTATGTATGTGTCTATCTATCTATAGTGTATAGTATGTATCTATCTATAGTGTATAGTATGTATGTATGCTGCTATCTATCTATCTATCTGTCTATCTGTCTATCAAAAGAGATCATAAATCAGAGTTCAGAACTCTTCTAAAGTGAAGTGTAATTAGCAGAACATAAAAGCAGTTTAAAAAGAGAAAGTGGCACAGGCTCATGAATGTTAGCGATTGACTAGGCTTTAAGTGGGAGTCCCCGGACTGAAGCACTTTCCCATGATAAAGATCCTGAACTGTAGAATCAGCCATAAGCAGATTAGTACAATGGGATGAGGAGGCTTTGAGAGTCTTTAGCCCAATTCACTGCAGAAGAGATCGACTGCGACTAGTCTAGATAAAACCCCCCCTCCCTCCCTCCTCCTTTCCTGCCTGCCTGCACTCAGCCCTTCAGGCTAAACATCCCTCTCGAACCCTGCATGCCTCATCTGGAACTGATGCAGCGTGGGCCATGTCCAGAAACCAATGACACGCTGAGAATGAGTACATGACTTACCAGTGCTCACGCTGAGTTCGCCTGCTCCACTAACAACATTAATCGCAAATAAATGCCAGCTCTTGTGCTACAAATGCTTTGTCCTGTTAATGTAGATAACAGGGGTGTGTGGTGAATTGTAAACTCTGAATGGGACAATAAAGGGGGGTGGGGGGTCATTAAGGCCTGTTAGTATTTCTGACTCTACACAGCTCTTCTCTCATGTCAGGACTTGTCGAGTGACAGTACATCACCTCCCAGTCTGCACTGTACAGCGCAGGGGCCAGGAATTCAAATGACACAAAGAGTTATTCAGTTCGTAATGAAGCCGCTTAATGAAACCATTGCCCTTGAAAGTTCTTCATCAATTTCAACCCTCCCTCCCTCAGTCTCTCTCTTTCTCTATCGCTCTCGCTCTGTCTTGTCAGCACAGCCACGTGGCAGCTCTATATTAATTAAAGCCACCGTTTCCTGAAGTACTTAAGTGAGGTGTCCTCATTGATAATGAGCAGGTTCAAAAGAGTGCCATCCCTCCAAAATGACTTTTTAAACCAGCCTTATTAAGCAGAAAATTATGCCCAAATCAGCCTACAAGCTCCTCATTAAAAGCCACTGATCCTTGGCCGCGCGCTTGTTCGTCCGATTTTAATTAGGAACGCACGAGTCTCACCGCCGTGCTAAACGCCATTAATCTTCCCTTTCATTCCGTCTCAGACGCCCAGGAATGTGGAAAGCCAGCCCCGCTCGCACTCACAGCCTCCGCCTCCTGTCTGCCAGCCAGCCTGAGGGAATGTGTGCACCGGCTTGAGCTGGGGGCGGTGTACGAGTATGTCCAAGTTAGGAGGAGTTTCTTTCATCCGTGTGAAAACCAAAATGCATTTCACAACACTTAATGAATTCAACATTCAAGTGCATGTCATAAACTATATATATAAAAAAAAAAAATGCTCCATACATATGAGGCTACACAGGAATCAGTGAAAAACAGATATTGTTGGATTAGACAATTAATTAATTAATTAAGGAACATTTAAATTAATAGTTCTGTTGACAGCATTTGTGGCATATTATTGACAATAAAATTATTTCAACTAGTTCCTTGGGGGAAACAAAAATCAAGGTTATGAGAGGCACTTAAAATGGACGTAAATGGACCAAATTTTTGGAATATAATGCAAAACTTAATTTTATAAAAGCACTCATTAATTCTTCTGTTAATACTTGTGATTATTTGAGATGTAAAGTTGAGCTCATCACTTTCTATGGTCATTTTTGTGTTTTAAACGTGTAGATTGTAAAATTATTGTAAAATTGAATTCGAAAGTACAGTATTAATGCTCAAAATAATAATTGGTTTGAGTAGGACAAACTTGTATTAAACAAATTAGTTTAGTCAAATTAACTAAACTAAAGAGTATTTAGTAGTTCACAGAACTGATATATTTTATGTAAACTGAATTATTTCATTGTTTTAAGTTTTATGAACTCATTTCTTTTAATTTAGACAAACTTAAGTATAATTGAAACTGTGCTGGGATTTCTATTTTCCAGCATGCTTTGCTCATGGCACTCGAAAGGGAAAGTAAATGCTAAAATTAAGTGTTACATAATGTTTTTTGTGCAAGATTAATGTTAAGTTGGATATTTATTAGTTATTAATGTTTTGTTATGTTAATTTAGAAGTGCTTCTGTTAATATGGGTTCTTAGAGGGTTACCATCATGGTGACAAGTGGTACATGTGCTTTATATTGCTGCACTCATTCAGCAATTGGTATACCATGCTATTGCTAACATGTTAGCAAATTAGCAAGTTAACATTTTATGAATTAGCTTGTTATAGCTAGATAAGTTTACACTAATAAAAATGTTTATGTTGAAATTACATGATAATTTTAAGTTAAATGTATGAATTAGTGAACTCAAATATTTCAATTTAAGAACAATTAAAATGTATGAGTACAAAATAAAAATCTGCCAGTTCTGCTTACTTAAAAATAAAAGCTTAGCAAAAGTGATTTTTCACACTAAAATCATGTTAACACTCTTTACTGTTCACATCTTGTGGCTATATACTTTTGAAAAAGTGAGTATTTTAAGTGCCTCATTCAGATTTTTGCTTTTCGTAAAGAAGTTTAAAGTTGAACTGAAAGCAACATACTCAAAAATTAATTTGAACTGAAGCAGATATATTCTTTTATAAAGGTATAAAAAACTATGATTTTCCTCCTGAAAAACACACGCACATACACTTGCGTGATGCGTTATGATTTAATCTGCTGCATGTGTTTATCAGTCTTTGCAGCGGAGCACACCTCTGCCTGCCTGCCTGTCAGAATTCTGCCTGCATGGAAGATTATGGATGGCCAATTACATAGTTTCTGGCATTAATTAATGATGTTAACAGCCTCCCCCTGCTCCTTACAAAACAGAGTCTCTCCTAAGCTGCCTCCAGGAGAGCAGACCGGGTGAATGTATGTGTGTAGGTGTATTGTCTGTAGGGTGGCATCTAAATAAATGAAAGTACAACATAATGTCCATATGTTAGTTAATGTACTGAAATTGCATTATTACATATTTAAAAATCAATTTATGTTTTTTCAGAGACCTAATTAGCGTGTAAATGTCGGCATTGTGTAAGCATGTCATGTGCTGCCACAAAAGCTCTGACTACATGAATGTAATGGCCCTGACAGTGGAGAGGAAATGTGGTTGAACTGGTGCATGTCTGTTTTTTCATTGTTTCTAGTCTCCTGTCATCTCCCCAAATTTCCCCCCACCAGTTTGGTGTCTGAGGGCCATTACAGAGATTAAGCTGAGGAAGTTCACTGGCTGCCCTGTGTGTCAGCTCACATACACTGACAAACTAGGAGACAACCACTTAATCTCCCATCCTTCCTCTCTTGTTCTTTTTTTACGCAGCTTTTAAAGACTTGGCTAGCCCACCTGCCTGAAGGCCTATAGGAAAATTTTCTCTGTATTTTTATTTCAAAAGTAATATTCTTGCTTCAGTACGAGTCAGGCTCAATTTTCAAAATTTGTGGCATAATATTAAAGGGTTAGTTCACCCAAAAATGAAAATTATGTCATTTATTACTCACCCTTCATGTCGTTATACACCCGTAAGACCTTCGTTCATCTTCAGAACACAAATTAGGATTTTTTGGATGAAATCCGATGGCTCAGTGAGGAATCCATTGACGGCAAGTTAATTTACACTTTCAGATGCCCAGAAAGGTACTAAAAACATATTTAGTTCAATTCATGCAAGTACAGTGGTTCAACCTTAATAATATAAAGCGACGAGAATTTTTTGCGCCAAATAAAACGAAATAACGACTTTATTCAACAATATCTAGTTATGGATGATTTCAAAACACTGCTTCGAAGCTTTACGAATCTTTTGTTTCGAATCAGTGGTTTTGTTACATCATAAGTGTTTTGAAAAAGCAATAGTTCACATGACTCCAAACCACTGATTCAAAACAAAAGATTTGTAAAGCTTCGAAGCTTTATAAAGCAGTGTTTTGAAATCAGCTGTCACTAGATATTGTTGAAAAGTCATTATTTAGTTTTTTTGGGGCACAAAAAGCCCTAATTATATAGTAGGTACATTGTTGTTAGTTAATATTACTTACATGTATAGTTACACTGTATAAAAGAACAACTTAAAATAAAGGGTTACACTTTATTTTAAGATATCATTGTTACAGTGTAATTACACATTTGAGTACTGTGTAATAAGAATTAACGTACTTACTATAGGGTTAGGTTTAGGCTTAGTTGCATGCAATTATGCACAATTTATAGTAACTACATGTAACATGTGTAACTACATCACTGTAAAATAAAGTGTTACCAAATAAAGTGAAACCGTAAATTGTTACTAGTTACCATCAAGCTTAACTAAATTGAATATTCCTTTATCTGTAAAATTAAAAAGACCCAAAATAAACATGCTGATTCCGGATATTGCAGGTTCTGCTAGACTACACCAATATATCTTTTTAAAATATTTGAATGGACCTAGTTTTTCCTCTTTAGGACCATTAACCTTCTTTTCTTCTTCTCTCCGCTCCCCGGTCTCATCCAACGGTAATTCTATAGTTTAAATGCATGGTGTCAGGTGCCTTGTGGCGATGGGTGAGGGTTCTAGCCTGCATGCCATGTTAAGAGAGTTAGCAGGCATATAGATGGGCAGCGCCGCCCTCCCGCATCCATGTCTGATTAAAGTAACGAACAGAGGGCTGGTCCGTCATGCCGCATTGTCCCTCACGTCGGCCTGAATCACATGGCTCCTCGGAACCGAATGACTCAGTCGGTCATCGTATACGACAAACTGGGCCGCAAGCAGGGGGGCTGCGATGATGTCACAGACCCACCGAAGGGGATCCCCTCTTAAAAATGCACAACTGCACCTAAATACATGGACAAGATATGGAGAAACAAAAACAACACCAAAGGGACATAAAAACAAACTAATTATCTCATACGGACCATCTGTACCCTCTAAATCGGCGACTCAAACCGCGCTCACGCACACGCAGGTCTATTGAGGGTCATCACATACAGACGTACTGCTTTATACACTTTTGTATTTCCTTCCAAACTACCTCTTCTGATTCCAGGGGCCTCTGACACTCTGCCTGAGTGCCTTCCAGTGTCTGCATGTCTGTTGTGAATAAACAAGCACAAACCTGAGTGCCGTTTCCAGCAGTCCGCCCCCATCTCCCCTTTGTTGCTCTCGGCCTGTTTGCATCTCCGAAACTCACAGTCCCAAACATGTGTGTGCAGCTATATGTGTATGTACATGAGCGAGGCCAGAGCTGTGATGTGCTTCCTCAAGAGCTTAATGACTCTCAGCAGTGCTGTCAGAAACATTCGGCAGAGTCCGGCACTTAAGGGCATATGTTTTTCCCTCTCCTCAGCCGCCTGCAAAGAGCGACAAACACACACAAACAGAAGCTCCCAGCTACGGTAATGAAATCATTCTGCAGTGAACCCACGGAAAAAAAGGGCAAATACTGAACGATGTGAGAAATATCTGTAACCCAATAATAAACAACTTGTGTTAGGAGACCGATACAGAAGGTGCACTTATCAGCAACAATATATGCCATAAAACAGGTATTTGCAATTAATGGGTTTGCATGTTGTTAATCTGATTACATATCTAAATGAAAGAAAATGCTAATTATATTTTCAGAATAAAGTTTTGTAGTACACAATATAAATGCTCAGATTACAAATAATAAGAGTTTTTCATAGTGCCTACCTTTCTCTATAAGAAACACTCACAAACAAATAAGCCTTAAAATATTTTGACTGATCAGGTGCAGGACAATGAATGAAACATTTAGGAGTCACGTGACTTAGTTGACAAATTAGATTCACTCAATAAAAATGGTTGTGTAAAAGTACTTCAACTCAGTGAGTGCATATAGCTAATATACACTGCCCGGCCAAAAAAAAAGTCACTGTTTGTATTTTAATAGGCAAATACTTAAAGAGTCTATGCATGGATCATTATTAAAGTGATTATTATTTTTCTAGCATGTTATATGTTTGGCACCGGTTCTTTTAACCCTAAAAGATGGAGTGTGTAGCTTTTCATTTCTTAAACAACCATGTATTAAGACGTATCATGGCCATATTCCAGGATGACAGTGTCAAGATTCATCAGGCCCAAATGTGAAAGAATTGTTGGGAGGGAGCATGAAGAATCATTTTCACACATGAATTGGCACCTCTGAGTTTTTGTGATGTGCTGGAGGAGACTTTAAAGAGTACTCACCTCTTGCATTGTCAATAAAAGATCTTGACCAAAAATTGATGCCCCTCTCAATGTAAATACATGTTGTGATGTTATTTCCATCAGGTCTGGCCAATTCATGTGTGAAAATGATTCTTCATGCTCTCTGAACCATTCTTTCACAATTTTAACCCTAGTGAATCTTGACATTGTCATCCTGAAATATGGCCATGATGTGTCTTCCTACACGGTTGTTTAAGAAATGAAAATCTACACACTCCATCTTTAAGGGTTAAAAGAATTGTTGCCAAACATATAACATGCTAGAAAGATGATTCTTAAGTATCTGCCTATTAAAATCCAAACAGCAATTTTTTTTTTGGCCGGGCAGTATATCTTAAAGTAGGCCTATACCACTGTAAAAAATGATTTTCATGATTTGTTATCACAACATTTTTTGTGTGGTTCAGATAACATAATATTTTTGAGTTTCTGTTGATTAAACCAATCTGTTGATTAAACCAATTGTCACGAGTGACAATCGTTTGTGTGCATTATCAAAGACTTGATATGAGAGAATCGCAGATTTGTCGCTGAGATATTTAGCATTCTAAATATCTGGACCTGTCTGCGACTCAAGAGTCATGCAGTGTGAAATTTGTTTTGACTGGAAATTACATTGGCGATGACCTACAGCCAATGAGAGAGCAAGATACAGGGCAAGGGAAGGTTCAGGGGAAGGAGCCATAGACCTGCAAGGATGGCTTCTGCAAGGAACTATTCTCTCCTTCATATTCATATTTTTGCTGCAAATCATCACACAGACAACTTGTATCGCAAGCTTCTAGAGGGCTACCATTTTTTTAAAGGAAGAAATCCAGTCTTGAGAACTCCTGACTCATGACTGATCTTACGTTATTTCCTGTATCACTTTTTGCGTGTTGTTTGATGGAAATGTAATTTGTAGACCAGTCAGAGAAGTCAGTGATTCTTCCTATTGAAATGTATTGTAAAGTGGATCCCCGATCCATCACGTAATGTGCACACAACAGGAACTGAATGGTAAACTAGTCATGTAGTGTGACAAGAACAGTGATCCGACGACTTCGTGTAGCGTGTTCTCGGCAAATCATAGTGTGTTCCTGTTGTTACATGGAAATTCAAGGCTGTTTCGTGAATCTTTTGACTGACTCATTAAAAAGAGCCGGTGCATTAGAGTAATTTGTTCGCATATCAGACATCTGGCTGTAGGAAAGACTGGAGCGCATCTTCTGACAAATATCTTTGGGGAATGACAATGCCTACTGCATAGGCGGTATAGTTTTACATAACTTACAGATCATTTTGTCAGCAAGTGTTGTTTTCATACTTTACATAAAAGTCAAAGTGTTGTCTGGCGGTATCAATGTTAGGCACAGCATTTTCAATATCGTATGTTCTGCAGCCATTTTCTACTGTGCCGGAGAAAGGACGGGTTTGGTTCTCTAGTTCTGTTGTGGAAAACCAGTGTTGGGGAAAGTTACTTTTAAAAGTAATGTGTTACAATATTGCGTTATTCCAAAAGTAACTTATTTTTATGGAAAGTAATGTGTTATGTTACTTTTGCATTACTTTTTCTCACCTGGGCTGGGCTTGCTTGTTTTTGTTATATTTTCTGTAAATGCAAAATCCCTTTTTTTACCAAAAGTGAAATGAATAAGCCTAAGGCACATTCATGCCTGTACAGTAGAGGGCGCAGCTCTAACAAACCCTTTCAGCTGTGCTGCCATTCTGGATTGCAGAAGAATTGGATGCAGGAGAAGAATGTTCACTTTTACACTTTTACATTAGCAATAAAAAAATTAAACACAAATGTGATGTTTAACTAAAGTCAAATAATTCAAATAATTTTTGCTTATTTGAAATTGATCATCAAAAGGTCAGCAGCAAAGAAATTGGTTAGTAAAGTGAGGTTAAATACATAAAGAATATGTTTGTTGTGTAATTTAACATTTAATTATTGCAGGTTTGCGTAATATTCTGAGTTTGCATTTCAGTGTTTTTATTCATTTTGAGGAATACTGAACGTTTTCGTGCAAGTGAGATGAGTAAATGCATGCTCACATTTACAACAACCATCATGCGCATACAACACCTCTGCACAATTACTCCTGATTTCTCTCGACATGGGGACAGGAGAGGTCAGTCAATAGTGGGAAAATAAAGTAACTGGCATTACTTATTTGAAAAAGTAACTCAGATATTTTGTTGTAAATTTGTAAAATTTATTTTTGAATCAACTGATTTGTTAAAAACATTGATCGTTTACAAAACAATAGACCTAAATGAAACTATTTGTTCAATTATACAATTCATTCGCCATGGAAACACCAATTATATCTTACGCGCTCATTAGAAAACATTAGAAAGCTGATATGTCTAAAGTCTTGTGAGTAAACATTGTTTTAATGATATTTCTCAAAAGTGCTGTACACTCTAAAAAAAATATTTTTTGGCAACAGTTTGCATCAGTTTTTTAGTTATGACAACTTTGAGTGAATTTACATTCAACCAACAAGCTACACTGAGTTAGAGGAACGTAATAATTTGTAGCATAAACACAATTTTTTAAGTTGGTTACTCAAAAAAATTAAGTCGCTCCAACTACCAGAGTTGTAGCCCTGGAACCAATTAATAATTTCTATTTCAGTTCAAATCCACAGCTAGCATAGCATGCTAAATGCTTAATGTAACTTATTTAGCATGTATAACCAATGGTAACCACAAAAACTTCAACATTACAGAAACTCTTTTAAATGTCAAGCATAACAGGTCTATCCCTTCACTAAAAACAAATAAATTAACACTTAATTTCAACATTTATTCTCCTTATCCAGTCCTATGCAAAGCATGCTGGGAATTAAAAATCAGTGCTGGGGAAAGTTACTTTTAAAAGTAATGCATTACTATATTGCATTACTCCCTAAAAAACTAAATGCGTTACTTAGTTACTTTTTAAGAAAAACAATGAGTTACATTACTTTTGTGTTACTTTTTCTCATCTGGGCTGGGCTTGCTTGTATAATTTAATATATTCAATGATCACATGTTTGCAACTTAAAAGGTTTAACTAAAACAGCAAGTTAGAATTTTTTACTTGCAACCATCCATTTATTTAAGCTGAGGTAACGGGTCCCCTAAATTACTTTTTAGAGTAGGCACTATCAAACCAGTAGTCACGCACGAACAAATATCAGAAACACATCTTAAAACAAGTTTAAACGAGCAATAAATAATAAATAAAATAAAAATAAACTCCCTTACAGCGGTCACATTTTTATAGGCCTCATCCACACCAATTAGATTAAATCAAGAGTGATTACGAAAAGTGAAACAGCAGCGCGCTTGTCACTCTAAATCGCCGCTTTCCTCCTTGTCAGAAGTGTTCAGTGGCAAGTCTTGTGTCAGGATAGCGCTGGTTCGACATGCCAGGGGTGTAATTTTGTTACGACACGACACGGTGACGCACCCACTGGGAGTGATGACTGTTCATTTAACGCAGCGTGAGCTCAAGATCACTTTCTCTCGAGTGCACACTTAGTGGACAGGTACAAAGACTGAAGCTCATTATAAGTGATGGCATAATACGAGGGGAATCTCGTCTTTGAAGAACACCTTTCATTGTAATAACCATAAAAACATAAACATTGAGAACTGCAGATATAGGCTAATAAATACACGTTAAAATAACGGAAATTCAAAATATCCTCGTGCTATAGGGTCATTCTCCTGTAATATGTAAAAAGAAAATATATATTAGGTAGCTCATTGCACGAAATGGGAGCGTTTTCCATTTTGAAAAGCTGATTAAGTTCGTTAGTTTGTTTTAGATTTTAAGCATTTCCTCAGACAAATAATGTGTAAATAAGTTCATTAAATGTCATTATGCAATTTAACAAGTGTGAATAAACTGATAAATTGTGCCATATCGAGCTATACGTAACATTTCAATGCATTTAAAAGGTAACGGGATTGAGGTAACAAGAGTTGGCAGTAATAGGATAGCTTACAGTTCATTTAGCCAATGCCTTGGGCCACGGTGTTTTTCTAATGAAAATGTGAACATTTGCTAATACAGCAAAGAGAAAGTGGAAAGACAGAGTGGATAGGACAAAAAATAGAGTATCCTAAAGAAAAAGAAAATACGATTAGGTTACTAGATTGTTGTGCCTATAATAACATAAGTTGGTGTCATATTGTCTTTGCAGCGGCACTGTTTATGTTTATTGGGGAAAATAAAAGGCACATTTTTCGTGATTATTACACTTTTTACATAATTTCCTATTATAGAATTTAATTCTTACAATTAGCCTATTTGAACGCGTAATGATTTATATTTGCCTCCTCTGCTGGTAGAATTGGCTACGTGTGTAAAACGAAAAACGAGAGGCCCATTCTCTGAGGCTAAATAAACTTCAAGAAGAACAATCCAAAACGAAGTGATATATCGATTCAGTGTTAGATCACTGACAAAAGGTCTGGTTTCGTTAAAGAACAGTGTATGAACCTGTCTTTACTGCGCTCTCGCATTAGCAGGCTGTGGACGACAGGCGCTGAAATCGTGTTAATAAGCGGAACGGCTAGGTTACAGAACACCGCCGATTCACGATCACACAAATACTCAAGGACAGGTCCCTTCGGCCCCGGGGCGCTTCCAGCAGCAGGCCGCATCTTACCAGTGAAGACCAGACTCATTTAAGTTATTATAAGTTCAATACACATTAGAATCGTGACACAATAGGCTACATAACTGAACTTAAGCGTGGCAGACATTTGTGTTGGCATGTACACGAGCTAGGCCCTGTTTACAAACAGCAATAACAACCACTTAAGCTTTTATTTTGGTCATTTAGGACCATCAGGCTTATTTTTAAATCATTTAATGATTTGTAAAAAGACACTGCATCTGATACATGAAACAAAAGCAGTAAATGAATGAACAATTGAAAGTTTGGAAGAAAAAAAAAACAGATGGTCATAGATATATGTTTTAATTATAAAGACATATAAACAATAGGCTATACAGTATGAAACTCATGTCGCAACGAGATCAAATGCTTTGTAGGCTTGATCAAGTTCTTCACAGTTGTACAATACAATCAAGTGAATTGTGCAATAACAAAAACAAAATCTTTTTAGGCCAAACATTTGAGAATGTTACACCGTTTTTCCTAATACACTGATGGAGGTGAGACAGTTCAGCTTCTGTTTATTCATTTCTGACAAACAGGTTAAGAAATTCTTAAATGTGGGCAATTGCAGTAAATTGCATAGTTCACCAATAACGCTGAAATCGAAAGTGAAAAGGTTTGAATTAGGAAATAAATCCTCCGCAAGCTGTGAGCAAGTAACATAAAATTTCTTTATGTTTGTTTTTCACACAAATAATCATTTTTAATCCTTCGCTTGGGGGGAAAAACAGAAAGGCTTTAGAAATTGAGGGGTTTAAAAGCTTATTCCAGTAATACTGTGTGCCTCAGTTATTTAACATTATTTGTTGTATTATCTAATAAATCTGGATGACACATCGTAGTTATTTAGACACGTAGGGGTTTTGAATCAAACCTAAGCTCATTCCCAACAAAACCATTCGAATTCAGAACAACATAAGGATGAAGCAGGAAGAGTTCAGCTCGTGGAAGTCAAGGCTTGTCGTTGCAGTGTTTGAACAGATTGGACGGGGTCCCGGAGAACGAGCTGCATTTCTCCGCACAGGTGGCCAGTGCCGTGCTTGAAAACGGATACACGGCCGCCTGTCCGAAAGGCGCGAGCGCGGTGGGAATCGGTGAAGTTATAGTCTGTCCTTGGTTAAGATAAGCCACCAACCGGCGCATTTCCTCCAGCGCCTGCGCCTGCATTAGGATGTAGTTTTTTGCAAGAAGCAAAGTTGCGATTTTAGAGAGTTTTCTCACGGACGGACTGTGCGCGTAGGGAATCACAGACCTCAGGCCGTCCAGCGCGTCATTGAGGTCGTGCATGCGTCTCCGCTCGCGCGCGTTAATACTCAGCCGAAGAGATCTCTGCTCCTTCGGCTTCTTGGCGAGAGCGCTCGGGTGCTTCTCTTCGTCGAACCCCGCGCCTCGCTTTCGAGACTCGAGGTGGTCGAAGCCGTCGTCTTCATCGCTGGTCTGCTCTCCGCCACTTTCGTTCGACTTTCCTGTTTGACCAGAGAGGAAATCCGCGGCAGGTGTGAGGGAGTAGCGGCCAGGACTTCCAGTACCATGGCCAGCGCCGAAGCCGAAAGCGGACTGTCCGTAGCGCTGCGTCAGGTCCAGCAGGGTGTCGTTGCTGATCGATTTCAGCAAGTTTTCTTCGCCGACATTCATTTTGGAGAAAATAAATAAAAAAGTAAAACAAAAAACGGACCGGATGGAAAACTTTCGAGCGCGCTCTTGAAAGCTTCCTCGCGCTGTCTTCTTTCTTTTCTTTCGTGGGTGTCCTCCAAAGGGCTGTTGAAAATGAAGTCACTTTTTGATAGAGATCTTTCTTCCCCTATCACGTCGAGCACTCGCGTAACGCTCTTCCGCGCAGACAGTGATGTTGTGTGCACTTTAGACGCCTCGTCTGAACTTGCGCGCGTTCTTGCAGTGCGTCTTGCCCTCGCCCTGGGCAGATTGAGACTGGCGCGCAGTTCTACTTGCAAGTGAGTAAGAGCGTGAGGCCCCGCGGGATTATCACTCTGTCCAATCAGGAGGGCGTTTTAATTAAGAAGATTAGAAACTGGCATGCTCCTAAATTCAACTATAGCGATGATAACTGCTGAATAAATGATGGCATAATGTAATACAAGGCAGGCGCGTTGTAGTGAACAGCCATTGTATTATTCTGTAATACTGTATCAGTTACAGCAAATTAACGAAGTATTGCCATAACAAAATGTTTCTTAACAACTTGTTTTATTGTGTGCATTTTTTTTCTGCCACGTTCAGCCTCGTGAACTAACTGGGTAACAAATTTAGGCTGTCTTTTAAGGAATATAATTATTACTAAATTTGTTTTTTATTATTGTACCGTGGACATAAACAGTTTTCCAATAAAATCATAGAGGTTCAGTTTGTAGTCCTAAAACTGGGGCAAAATTAGCATTCCCCAGCATTTGGGGTCTCTCAGAAATTTTCTATGGGTTTTTAAAAATGTTTTGGTCTTAAGCGTAAAAGAATTAAATAAGTTCGGTGGTTAACATTACTAGGAAAAACACATATACAGTCAAACATCAAGCATGAATTGTAAAGAAACTGACAAGTTGCAACATAAGGACTACAACTACCATAAGGACCTGCTTGAGAATTCACGATTTACTATAGTATTTAACTGTACCATAGAACAGAAGTTTAATTCTCTTTAAGTAATTTTAAACACAGATTTTATTTTAAATCCCTGTTCTAAAATCCTATAAGAAATGCCTGAGGGTACTAATAGAAGTTCCGGGTTAGCCAAACGCGGCGACTTAAATTTGAATAGGTGACAAATTTTAAGCAAATGGAAACATTTTCTCTAGCTCGAAAATTGTCACAATATTTTTCTTTTCCCCATGCAGGCTAAATTATGTTATTTGCATCTGACCTGACGTGTGTCTCTTGTTGAACACGGATGAAGTGAATAGGAGAGAGCACGTGCTGTGAGGGATTAATCTCATCGCCTAAATGAGGCCAAAAATTCTGCTTCAGCACCTACAGCCAAAATACAAGGCTGTTACCTACAACAAATGTGAAGATGGCAATTTTTTTTGAAGGTTGGTAAAATCTTAACTTTGTTTTTTTTAAAGATGAGGTGGCTGGTAGTCTTTCTGGTAGTTTATAAAAGAGTTCTTGGGATTCTACAGAAAAAAAATTTAAAAAAATTGAAACCTATTAAACAAGCTGCAGTTATCGCTCAACAGTTGTTTTAAACTCTTTCTAGAAAAAAACAAAACAAAAAGACATTCATGGAGCCAATCAAAGCAAGAAATAGAGTTCTCAATTAAACAGACTTAATGCGAAGATGATGCACCGCCATCTTGTGTTCATTTAAGAAAAGCACAATTTCTAAACAAGACAAAACATAAAGGAATTACTAGAGTAGTTAAAGGGTTAGTTCACCCAAAAATCATTAATTACTCACTCTCATGTCGTAAGACTTTTGTTCATCTTCAGAACACAAATGAAGATCATTTTGATGAAATCTGAGAGCTTTCTGTCCCTCCATTGACAGCCTACGCAACAAACTCTGACGCTTCAAAACGTTTGAATTGAGAATTGAGTGGTTTAGTCATATGAACATAAACAGAAGCTCAACCGAACCTGCTTGACGGAATACACAAGAATAATCCTCACTGGTTCTTACACGCGTCACTTCCGTTTAGCACAACGGATGTGTGTTAATAAATGTTTATATGTGAATAATTAACATGAGGGTGAGTAATTAATGAATTTTTAGGTAAATAATAAAACAATATTTAATGTTGATAATACATATAAATGTTATTATTAAAGCTTCAAACCTTAAATAATTTCCAGGAAATTATGTTTACAAAAGCATCCTCTGATATTTGTTAATTCAGCTTATAGCAATGTTGAAGATTTAGAGATACTGTTATAGATTTTATTATTATATGGAATTAGTTTTTAATTTTACATTTCCATTTTTATTTTATTTAAAGTTTTTTTTTCATTATTTAGATAATAAGAGTTGAATTTTTATTTCAGTTTCAGTTATTTTAGTACATCAAGTGAAACTAAAAAAAGAGAGAAATGTTGCTTTGGCAACTGAGTTTTTTATATATATTATATCTCATTTCAGTTATTATTACTTTTAATTTAATACAAAATGAAAAGAAAACCTAAGATTTAGTCCAAATGAACAGGTTTGTGCATTACACGAGCTACTGCTGCTGTTGGAGGGAGATTCTCCTCTCTGCTGATCTACTTCCGTTTTGCAGTTTCTGTTGAAAGTGTGAATAGTGAATTGAAGGCCAAACAACCATATATCTACACTGTAAAAATGATTTTCATGATTTATTATCACAACATTTTTTTCTTTTGTCAAATCAACTTAATTAATGTAGTTCAGATGACATAATATTTTGAGTTTCTGATGATTAAACCAATCGCCTTCATTTTATTAACTCAAATTTTTAATTTCAATGAACTCAAACTGGGCAACCAGGTAACTTACTTTTTTAAGTTAAACCAACAATTCTTTTTTACAGTGTATAGAGAGGACAATCTGTGCTTTCTCATATAATACACAAGGGGGCGCTGCTGTAAAACAATTCTGGATTGTGTTGTGAAAACACTAGAGCTATGCAAACGCTGCATCCTCATACTACAAAGAGCACTATCAATAAAATATAAATAATATTAATTGCAACAAAACCCCTATGCACAGACTGTCTATAAGTGTGCACTGCACTGGTGATGTGGAATATCCAAAAAATACAAAACTATGCCTACCTGGGGGGGAAATATGTAAATAAACATGATTTTATATATAAAAAAAATAAGATTGTTTGATGTTCCTGCATAGCAGACACAGCAGTTGCGCTGAGTGCTTTGAAAAGACAGATAAACAGATGGATGGATGTGTGGACAAACAAAGAGACTGACCTCTTTTATCTCTCTTGTTCCAGGCTATTCCCTTTGCTGGAGCAGCAGCAGCGTGTGATCAGCAGGAGATTTTTTTTTTTTTTTTGGGGAGCAGAGGCGAGCGTTTCTCTGAGAGTTATCATTCAGCGTGTGATATCAGGCTCCGAGGCCCTCCGGCCAAACACCCGCCAGAGACGTCTCCTGCCTCTGCCCTAACATGCCGTGAAATTATAGGGCTCCCTGGCTATTGTAAGAGAGAGGTGGCACATTTCAGAGCATTCCCATTTTTGTCTGTGTCTTCAAACCATTTTCCACTTCAGAAAGTAGTCATCATGCGCAGTCATTTCGGGTATGATGTTATATCTAAGTGTGTGCATGATTCCAACAGTGCTGAAGAGATAGGCTAACAAAAGCTGCACAAACCCACTCACTTTGAACATCACAACCACAGAGCACGGTAAAAATTGTGTAGTAATGGCCTGAGAGTAAAAAAGCAAATGGAATATAATCTCTCGGCCACATAATAACCGCTGACCTTCTATCCACATTTCCATAATGATGGCAAACACACGTTTATGTGCGTGAGAGCTCAGTAATGCAAGAAACCACGTACGGCACAAGCAACAGAATGCTTGCGCTTTTATTTGGTTGTTGCTAGGTGACTACTGGTGCACGGACCAACAAGTCTGACAAAAGGATCTTATAATTTAGTTCAAATTTTAACAGCGTTAATTCATCATTCATACATGACAAGTGGCAGCAAAAACAACAAAAGCAATAACTTTCAGTTCAGAAGTAGTATTAGGATGATTTAGAAGACAACATAGGTGTAGGTCACATGATCACAGTTATAGCTGTGCTGGTGGAGATAGACATTTTCTGCTCTTACACCGCAAACACTGAGATAAACAGGCTGTTCGTCTTGAAAACAAGTGGTTAAAGCTAAAGTAAAAGCGATTTTTATGGACGACGTTAACACTTACGACGTCCGTAGAGGAAAATATATTTAACTACAAAACAAAGCATGATTCGGTTGTGTATTGGCACGCTCACAGTGCAATTGATCCGCTGCTCCCTGTTGCCACAGCAACCGCAGGCTAGACTACTCCAAGGTGACATGCCACTTGAGGACTGTGAATCCCACTGAAGATCCCTCAGTAGTGTCCAGAGACCTCAAGGGGGCAGCAGCTGCCAAGAGCTGCATTAACAAGCCGCACTCCCAGAAAACGAGTCTCAAATAATCTTTGCGACACTGTACTGAGACTTGTTTAATTGGTTTCGATATAAATAATCAAATTTTTAAATATATGTGTATAGGCAGGAAAGGAAAGTGCGGGAATGCGGGAGTGTGTGTGTGTGAGCTTGTCACTCATCTCTCTTTGAACCTCTTGGATCGTTGTAAGGCTTCCATTAGCAGCACAATCTCCCTCATGTGAATTCTCATTGGAATTATAATTTTGGTCATTAGAGCGAAGCTTCTCACTGCAGTTTGCAATTTCACATAAACACGGAAAAACAATAAGCTGCATAATGTGATTATTTCTCTAATGTGGAACTGCGGCAGTGAACCAGGGTCAGAAATGAACCCGGGCTCAGAGACAAAAACTCTCTAAATATTAAAAAGCGAGGGGGCGAATATGCCATCGTAGTGAATTCCTCGCTTGGTTGTTTTTGTGTTAACTAACGTGACATACAGTTTTTTGTGATAAATTCTATTCTAGGCCTTTCTATGAGTTTACGGCGTCTTCAGACACTCTGTGACCTGTAGATGTCAAATATCTGTCTCAGAGGCAAGCAAAATGTTTTTGAATATGTTGCTTATATGAAGTGAATCCCTACAACCATGATCAGTACGTCAAAATGGAGATCAGCCATTTATTCCAAATATATTCTAACAAAGCATATATCTTGTGCGCTATTTACAGCTTTTCTTTTTCATAATAGTCCTCATTTTCAGATTTTAATTTTTTATTTTGAAAAGTTTAATTTTAGCATCCTGTGCATTAATGAGTAATTAATCAATTAAATTTAATAAAAAATAAAACAAAAATAAAATGCATTCAGAATTTGAAATACATTTTTATGTAGAAAAAAGCCCTTTCCAGCAGTGGCTCTCACTAGGGGGCCCCAGGATGAAGTAAAATTATTAAATTAATATATTGTTATATTAATTTATATCTAACAATATATTAATATATTGTTATATATTATTAATTACTGTTAATATAATTAATATATTAAAACTAAACTAAAATTAAAACTAAAATAAAATTATTAAAATCAATTGTTTTCCTCAATACCTATTGTTTTTATTGAAGAACATTCTTGTTCTTGACACTTCCGGAATCACAAAATGAATGTGATTTATTAATATTAATGATATTAATGTGGTTAATTAATTTACCTATATCAACACTCCCAGTTTCTCTTAATAATATACTACTCAATGCAATATTCAAAGGCCCCTTATATAATATAATATTAAAAAGAACTATAACTTTTATGGCTTTCTATTTTTGCTCTTTAAAAAGTATGCCTATAAATACATTTATTTACATTTATAAATTTAGCTGAATTAAATTATTTACAAGTGAGAATAATATCACACAGTATTTAGGGCAGACTGTGTGGACAGTTTCCTATTACAGCATGTGGTACTAAAGGATTAAATGGCTGAAATCATAACAAAACGAACCAAGTAATTAATGAATTCCAAAGAATAAAATCTGTGCAAGAATGAACATGAACACACACACACACATACACACGTGATCAAAAAGAAACTCTCTCACCTCTCAGTAACACACTCATGAGATTTCACTCATTTCCATACCAGCACACCATCCCATCTCATCCCTTCTCTCTAGCTCTCTTTCCCTCTCACGTACACACACACACACACAGGAGAGGGAGGAGGAAGTTCAAAGCCTTCCTCTCGATGAGGATGGCGAGGGTAGCTTTGATCTCTCTCTGACTAATTTGAAGATGTTCAGTTTAAACCTACAGGGAGCAGAGAGACAGACTCCCATATGCTGCAGTGCTGTACCATTCACTCCTGCACTAATCACATGCTTAGCCGCTCTTGAACGCACAGCCCCGCGCCGACTGAGCATGCTCGACGGCGTCCACCTGAACGTGTCAGAAACAAGGTACACAATTGGCCGAGGGGCATGTCATTCGTGGTATCTCAAAGCTGCGCCCAATGTGGACAGAACACACTATTACCGTCTCAGCATCAAAACAGTCGATGAGAAAAACAACAACTGCTAGCACAGAAGGCGGGATGTGGGCAAGATGGTAATCACAGTCTGAGTGCAGACGTTTACTGCAAAAGAAACAGTTTGTTACACCAACATTTCATCAGATCCGCCTGTGACAAAACAAAAGAGTCATCTTTCCTGCTTCTCAACTCTAGCACTGCAGCACCATGCAGATTTTAGAGAGGAGCAGAGGAGGTATAGAAAAAGAGGGAGGGCTGCATGAATAATTGTTGAAGATATTTTTACTGTGACCCACTTTAAAGTCAAATTCAAACCTCTTAAAGGAGCAGCGCTCCGCTCCTCTCCCAACCGGAGACTGCGGAAAACCGCATCAGGTTAGGATCAGCTCGGAGATTCCTGATGAAATTCACAATTTGTTCCAAAACAAAACAAATAATTCAGTGGTGTGACGTGTGACGTTTGTTAAAACCTTTTCTTGAATCACTACTTTCTTATTTAGCATTTTTTTAGATGTCTGAGAAACTGAGAAAATAAAGAGACTGGAAAATAAACAAAGCAGAAGTAAAATGGTTTTGTGACTGATGCCAAAGCTGTAATTTAAATGTTTATAAAATGTAAGGGTTTCATTTAAAGCAGGCTGCTGTGCAATTTCTGCCCATTTAAATTGTAGGTGTACAGTTTTTCATCTACTGCTAAACCATAATCAGAGAACCTCCGTGGCATTTGTGATTGAAATACACAAATAATCTGAAAATGGAAAAACAAAAACCATAATAATTTGTCTCGTTTTGAACCCTTGAACACTATTATGACCGTGTCAACTCCTATTCCTTAACGTACATACCATTGATCGGAGGAGCCGTTTCTCCTGTCGCACAAACATCTGGCTGGAGGCCCTGGTGAGTGCGCTGCAGGGGACAGATGAGCTGTCACTGCGTCTGATTGATGAGGCGCACGCTAAAGGACGGTCACCATGGTGATAACAGGTCACAGAGGCCAGAAAGGTCACACTGAATTCATTTCAAAATCTGCTGGAGCAAAAACAAACATATTCGGAGAGTGAACAAGCACTTCAGGTAATAATGAGGAAAGGGTAAACAGACATTTTTTACTGTTATGTAGACAAGCATTTTTTTCATTGCATATGATGGATATTAAAATAAATATACTATAGACTTATAAAATAAACACTGAAGAGGTTTTAAAATAGCAACATTTAATCAGATTATCGTTAGAATGTGCTTAACATGGTTCTTTTCATTCATTTTTCATTCAAAATTATCACCCACTACAAAACCAATTGTTCTCAGACCATAAAACATAATACTTGTGTACACTGTAAAAAATTATTTTCATGATTTGTTATCATAACCTTTTTTCTTTTAATGTATAATTAATGTAGTTTAGATAACATAATATTTTGAGTTTCTGTTGATTAATCGCCTTCATTGTATAAACTCAAATTTTTTTATTTCAATGAACTCAAAATTTTAAGGCAACCAGGTAACTTACTTTGAGTTAAGCGAACAATAATTTTTTTATATTGTAGATTAAAATGTCAATACATATCTTTAAAGAAATATTACTACCATACCCTGACAGAAGGAAAAGGTTTGCTAACACCATCTCATAGCCTATTTATAAAAACTTAAAAATAATCTAATACCTGTTAGTATCCAAAATATGGTAGCATTGACAAGATTTGTCAGGAATTGTGGTGGCAACTCAACAGATAGAGCTGAAAATTATTTGAAATTCACTCATTTACTGTAAATGTAAAATATATGGAAAGATTAAAATAAAGATTACATTTTGACAAAATACAACTCATTCTCGGTTTCAAAGTACTTCTCAGACTGGAGTGTATAAACATAGGCTAGCTCCATTATGCTCCAGTATGATATGATGGGTTAATGAAAATATTTATTATAAACTTATATATTACAATAATAATAATTTGTTACATTTATATAGCTCTTTTCTCTGTACTCAAAGTGCTTACATATGTATTCAACTCCCAACAATGTGCAGCATCCACCTGGATGATGCGACGGCAGCCATTTTGCGTCAGAACGCCCACCACACACACTAGCTTATTGGTGGAGAGGAGACAGATAATAATAATAAAAGTCTTAATATGGTATAATGGTATAATTATTATTGTAGCAGTATTACTGGTAATAATAGTAGTAAATATCTGTTGTACCTGCATTACTCCACATGAGCCTCTATCATACACACATACACTCACTGAAGAGAATAACTGACTCTAGTATTGGAGTGTGTGTATATATAATGAATCGATTTCATCCTGGCTACCATCTGTCTGTTTTTAACTTCTGTTTTCTCTTTACTTTCCTCGTTTCTCACTCTTTCTGTCCTCTAGTCATAGTGAGATGTTTTTTTTAGACAGGAGGTCAATATTTAATGAAGTGACCCTCTTGTTAAAATGCTTTAAGTGCTCCTGTTCAGCGCTAGAGGTTGGTTATGGCTTTTATTTATTCATTTAGGACCCTCACTCTTTCTCTCATTCTCTCTAGTCTGTTCTCTCATGTTTGGAAGAAGGGCCGTGGTTGTTTTCCCCAAGGAACACCACTGCATCTTTCCATCAAACACACACTCTCTCTCTCGTTTCGAAACACACACATCAAAAGACAACTAAACACACACTTCTTACACCTTGATTTATATGATTTGGTGTAATATACAATAACTTTAGTATATATGAACATGCCAGCACACACTAATCGACATCTCAACCTGGTAAACAGTGGGATGACTTTATAAATGTTCTCCAGCAGATGAGTTTGAAGTTTCCGTGATTATTATTCCACAACAGACGGGTTGCGTATGTGAGCGCACAAGTCTGTGCGAGAGATCGGACAGCATATTTAAAGAAGTCATGCTCATCAGAAAAGTCTCCATAACACCCAGCACATCAATATTATCAGAAACTAAAAAGCTAAGGGCCAACTCTAGGAGATGTTCAAAAAAATCTCTGTTTTGCCAATAACTATTAATTAAACATCATCACTTACATCTAAAGGGTTTTCATCAAATATTTATGCTGGGAATGTTGAAACATGCTGAAAAGAGTGTGTTAAATGTGCCATAAACCCATGAGAAACCGGTGTGTGAGCACACACTCACATACATGTGAGCTAACATAAGAACATAATTTGAAAGGACAGTTTCTCTCCTGCGTGTGCATGTGTGTCTATGCCTGTATGTGTATCTGATCTGAATATGTAGGTCAAACAACCATATATGGAAAGCCTGAAAATTGCCAACTAGCGTACGCTTGAGTAGACACACTCATACACAGCAGAGCTAAACCCATTCAACTAACAGATCCGATCTTTAAGTGTTGAAGTGTGTAGCATTTTTGTCCTGCATTAAAACTTTGACTGTTAGACTCCACAATGTTTTTCACTTGAAGAAAGCTTTGAAACAATCTTTAAATCTTCAAGACAGTAAGAAGCAGGGCTGATGTTGTCAACTGCTTCTTCACTTTAAAAAATCTTTCCCCGTATTTCTCTCTCTCAGTTATCACTGAAATATTTAAATGAAATTCCTTTTTTTCCTGCTGGTTTTTGGAACATCAAATGAAGATTTAATTGGATTTTTTTCGCCATGGTTCGTGTTTAGAGATTTTATTCATCAGTTTTTTCATTTGTTAAATCTCAACCTCTGCTGGTGAACCGCACACATTTATCCTCACAAGTCAGCGTTATCAGACAGAAGAAGAGAGGGAGGGATTTGGAGACAGAGAAAAAGGAACAGATTGAGCCAAAACAGTCAAATATAGAACATCCTGGAATAGTGCATCGAAGACTAAATTGTTTGAGCTGTTTGACACACACATAAACACTTGAGACGAGCCCTGCATGCTCCAATCTAACTGTAAATTATGAAAAAAATGCTCATTAGCATAGAGACAGGTTTAATCAAATCAGCTGTGGGT
This sequence comes from Elopichthys bambusa, assembly GCA_037101425.1. Lineage (NCBI taxonomy): Eukaryota > Metazoa > Chordata > Actinopteri > Cypriniformes > Xenocyprididae > Elopichthys > Elopichthys bambusa. Next base: position 8,970,163 of record CM074451.1, read on the forward strand.
ACAAATTAGTCAGTGAGAGCATAATGAGTTAGGAATTAATTAGAAACATAATGAGAATACAAAAATATGGGAATCCTGGCATCTGCACATTATCTTCTGGTCACTAGACTCCCAAAAGACTCTCTGCCTCAACCCTTTCTTTCTTTCTTTCTTTCGCTCTTTCGCCAGTGAGAGCAGGAGCTGGATCATAGTATTGGAACAATGAAGTTGGAATGTGAATATATTTCAGTAAAAGACCCTCAAATGTACCTAATAAATCTCTTACCAATGTTATAATTACATCTCAATGAAAAAGCCATTAACATGACATAATACCTATTATATAGTGTAAGGTCATGACACAGCTGTTTGCATTTTACACAATGACAGAACAGTCTTGCCAGAAACTCCACTTCATCTCCGGTGCATCAGCAGAAACTTCTGCATGTGTGAAGACACCTCTTTCTCTCACCCATCACAACAGGCCTCATTTGAGGTATAACCAGGCTCTTACTTCTACTGGCAAAATCTAGCCAGACTCTGTGTAAAAAAAAAAAAAAAAAAGTAAAAGGGAGTGAAAATAATGCAGCTATATGTATCACAATACTCACAGTGTTCAGCACATAATCACATTAATCCTCATTTTATCACAGTACTTATCAAATCACATTACTTCTTGCATTTTATCACATTACTCATCACAGTACACACATCATAACATTACTTCTCACATTTTATTACAACATGGAAGCCGTCACTAGATGGAGTTAGGCTAGTACTGGACGGATTGTGTTTGTGAGCAAGATAAACTATGTTAGGCTTAGCGGTGCTGTAGAGCAGTAAAACATCTGCCTCTGATGTTATGGAGGGGAGGTGGTACTGTTCATAGTACCTGTACAGTGCTAGTTTTAGACTTTTTTAAATAACCTTGTTTTTAATCATGCTCTTAAAACACTTCTATATTTGCACATTCTGTTTTTTGATGAAACATTATTTGTAATGACTCACTTCCTGGTGTGATTCTCCTTGTGACTATCACAATACTAATACTCACTCTACTCCTCACATTTTATCACAATGCTCATCACATCATTTTTCATACTCATCACATCACATTTTATTTATTTTATTATACAATATATTACATTTTATCACAGTACCCATTACCGCATTATTCCTTGCATTTGATCACAGTACTCATTGCTGCATTACTCCTTGCATGTGAGCACAGTATTCATTACATCTCAGCATTACTCAAATTTTATCACAGTACTCATTACCACATTATTCCTTGCATTTGACCACAGTACTCATTACATCTCTGCATTACTCACATTTTATCACAGTACTCATTGCTGCATTACTCCTTGCATGTGAGCACAGTATTCATTACATCTCAGCATTACTCACATTTTATCACAGTACTCATCACATTAATCCTCACCTTTTATCAATACTCATCACATCATGACATTACTCACATTTTAATCACAAAACTCATCACATTTGATCACAGTACTCATCACATCATTATAGTACTCATCACATCATTACATTACTCCCCTTACATCTTATCAAATACTCTTTACATCTTATCAATTTTCCTTACAACTCATCACATTACTTCTCACATCTTTTCATACCATTCATCACATCAATATTTTACTCCTCAAATCTTATCACAGTACTCATCAAAATCCTTTTCACACATCTCAGTACTGATACTGGAAGTACTGACTCATTACATCACATTACTCCTCGCATCTTATCACAATACACTTCATATCATAATGTTCTTTACATCTCACAATCACAATTTTGTCTTCATGTCACAATACTCTTCTGATCACATCTTATGACTATACTTTTTCCATATCATCACAATATTCTTTAAAGTTTTATCACAATTTATCTTGCTCCTCACATCATTCTTTCTTACATCTCCTCATATAGTAGGGATAAAACCAGACACCAAACGAGACCAATTAATTAAACTTCAATTGTAAATGCAAAATGAGCCGTGCTGAATAATAGGCCATGATTGTTACAGAGCCTTGGTCTCTCAAACAGGAGCGGGTGATCAGGCAGGTGGCTCAGCTGTGGCACTAACGAGCCACTAACGCTTTAACGAGGCTGCTGCCCTCATTTGTTTATGCTAATGAGTTAAAATAATATTTGTTCTTTTCTCAGCAATAGTGAACAAACGTGCCAGTTTCCCTCCTTCCCCTTGTGTTTGGAATCATGGCACAACAAAAGAACCAGGGGTTCAGAGGGGAGGCTTTTGTTTTCTAATTGAGCTAATTAGTTTAATAAGGTCAACTGGTTTGATATCAAGTTGTAGAGGAATCTGTAGCCTTCTGATATATTTAGATTAGCAGCGATTGTTCTTGGATTGGCGCAATGTTCTGAAAGAAAACCTCTGGCTGTGTGTACTGGCCAACTAAGATGAGGCATCTTCACAATAAAAAAGAGTGTTTTAGAAATCCTTTAAATTGGAATTTCTACCCGTTATAAGAAATGTGTGTGTGTGTGTGAGAAAGAGAGAGAGAGAGAGAGGGAGAGATTTCACTCTCGTACAGGAGGTTATTTCTTTATTCAGACAGAGTGGTCCTGGCTATGGTGTATGTTCACCATTGAGTGAGCATTCAGCGATGTGAAACCAGCTTGCGCCTGCTTCGCGCTGATAACTTCACAGCAAAGAGATGGCAGCCGACTCAGACGACTTCTTTTCACCACTGCTATTATTAATAAAAGGGGGGGGGGGGGGGGGGGGGGGGGTTGCTCTTTAATTGGACGCACTGTCCCTCAAAGAAAAATCTGTAACAATAATTTCCTGCAATATTCCACTGCAGGCAGAATTAATAATAATACAATTATACAGAAAGACACAAGCCAGATTCGCATAAACACACACACACACGCACACACACACACACACACACACACACACACACACACACACACACACACACACAGCACTCAGTGATGTGCTACACTGGACACAAAACACTGGGTAATATGCCTACTTTTTGAAATAGAGAGAATGCGACTCACAGGATTTGGAGAGAGCTGAGTCCCTTAGGAGAAGGGGAGTTCAAGTCACTGAGATTGAGTACTACTAAACTAAAAGGAACAAAATGAAGACCAGTATATTCTGCACTGTAAAAGAAATGAAATTAAAAATGTAAAACTCAAATGTAATTTATCAGAATTAAAAGCTAAATCTAAAATAGCTAAAACCAATAAAATAAAAAATGTCAAAGTGGAAACTTTAGAATTTGAGTTCTCATAACATCTAGCAGAAGTGACAGAAATTATTGACGTGAAGTGGATGAAATAATGGGAACTGATAAAAACATTTTATTGTTACTTAGCCCTGTAGTAATGCAATATTACCTCGTTATTCTTATACTGTTTTTAACTGTATTTTCTTTTCTACAAAACTAGAACTGTGACATGCCATGTTTTCTCAAAAAAAAAAAAAAAAAAAAAAAGTAACAAAAATAAAAATAAAAATTCTTAACTAACACTGTCTAATAGAGACACCAGTGAGTTAAGTTTGAAGACAGTGTCTCTTTTGCCTCCCTTAGTTCACTGTGCTCTCACTGAGATCCTGAAAAGTTGTGTGAATGCTAGAAAAAAGGCAAAAGTCATATAATACGAGGCAGGGCCTCCACATCACTGTGATTGGTTGTGAACATGACAAACAGATGATCAGCCATTCACAAATGTTACGATCGATTATGCTTCTATATTCATTACTTCAAATCCACAAGAATGATTCAAACTAGTGGAAATGTACAGACTAATTACAAAGTACACACTTGTATTTCATTCTCAGACTCATCTAAATCATAAAACAACTTGACTTAAATGAGTAAGCTGGTGACCATTCAGCGTTTTTATTAAAGGCATACTTCCGTTCCTGCCACCATATTTACGTTTACTATGTTTACTACACTCTAAAAAACTAAAAATAGGGTCCATTGTACTGTGTTTCTATGCTGGAATTTTCCGTATTGATTTTTCACAGGTGTTTTCACCATATTTTGTACTATGTATTGTATTGTATTTTAGGATGAAAGGAAAATGTCCTGGCAGAAAATTACCAGTTCCCTTTTTTGTTTTTCTACAGATCGTTTATTTTCTTACAACAGTGAGAGCATTTGGTGAAGTTTCAAAAATGAGGTGACTATTAAAAACAGTTTAATTGTACTGTAGATAAATATATCAGCATTATTGCAGTTAAATTAAAGCAATGTTAAAAAATTTGCAACTTGGTATGCATATATAAGCACACAAATTTTGTTTTAGACTTGTGTATTTATTTTACCACTTCTCTTTTAATTGTCATGCAGAGCCTGAAGAGACCGAGCACATCACCTACATGTATGATTCTAGCTCTGTACCTTACAGTCATCAGTGCTGATGCGCTGTATTTGACAGCAGTCCCACCTCTCGCTTCTGGGCCGTGTAGATTTAATGTGTGCGTGAGCTAGTGTGTGATGTTTGGGTGAGAATGTTAATATATGTATGTGTGTGAGTGGTGGGTAATCTGCAGGGTGGGGTGGCAGGGGGTTGTTGTCACACTTGTCCTGCGTGAAGAGCCGCTGTAGCGTGCAGTACTGCAGCGATAGGCCGAGCTCATTAAAATACAGACAGTCAGAAACAAAAGCATGCATACACTCACTGTGGCGTGTTCCTGTGTGATAAACGGCACAGTCCCTCATCTGAATTATCCAGCCTTTGTAGTCACACACACACACATACACACACACACGTATACATATGCAAACACTTGAACAAAAGTACACACTCTCACACATGCACTTTACGACACATTATAGACAGTAATAGGCCTATATTTTAACAAGCAAAAGGATATAAAATGCTACCTTTATACACTATAAATAAAACAGGGCAAAATATGTAATAGAAAAAAAATCATAGGCTTAACATTTAATGTGTTCATTAAGATCACTTGCTAAAGAATATTTGAAAAAATATATTTTTTCAATAATTTATTAAAAAAATTATTTACTTTTTTTTTTTTTGAGAAGCTAAATTACAAACAAAAACTGATGTTAAATTGTTTTTCATATATATTGTTTTCAGCCTAAACCTATGATTAAAAATGATTCTGTGGTGAAGTAAATACTACAGAAAAAAGTTAGTTCAGGTAAGAACTAGAAAATTCTATATTAGTACTCAATTCAAGCTTGTAGAAATTAAAGCGTAAATATCAACGACATAAAATTAAGTAAAACCTACTCAACTTTTCTGATACTGCTGTTCCCATCATGCACTGGGGCATAAATAATTAACAAGGTTGATTTTTTTTCGCTGTTTTCCAGCTGTATTTACACTGTTTTATCATTACTTTTATTGTTAGGTTTAGTAACTTGCGATTTTGTGACATCTGGAGTTAATCGTCTACTCAAAATGACATATTAACACTCAAAAATGATCTATCGAATGTTACGGTCATTGTGTATTGTTTACCAAGTACTGAAGTCTCTGAGTTTGGGTGAGTGCTGCATTACTTTTATTATGTAGATATGTTGTGTACACGATATCTATTATATTATTTACTTCTAAGTAAAGCATTTAGTTTAAAAGTATGGTTTAATTAAGCAAAAAGTACATTTTGTTAAATTTACTTAACTAAGTTATGTAGATTTTACTTAATTCTATATGTGAAATTAAATTAAATATAATTAAGTAACATTAACTTAATTTCTTTATGAATGTTAAGTTCAGTAGTAAGTATATTTTACAGAGCAGTTGCAGTAAAATTTACGAGAATTTTATCAAATAAATCCTACAAGTAATTTTTTTAGTGCATCGTTACATTTAAAACTAATTATAGTCTTAAATTGTAATAAAACTTTGCTTCTTCAGTAAAATTATATTTTAAATAAATGAATAATAATATTAAAAATATTTAATATCAATATTAAATGTACAATATAAATACATGTAACAAATCTAATATGTAATTGAAAAATCTAATGTGTAAATGTATAAAATAAATATTTTTACTGTATTTTTAAGTATTTGTTTTAGTGCTGGTCAATCATGTAAAACCTTTCAACACAAGCTTTTTAGTGTGTTGTATGCTGTAAAGTAGCTTCAATGGGTGTCAAGACCAACTAAGACCAACTAAGCAGACAAATATTTGGAATATAAAGTCATTATTTGGAGGGAAAAAAAACGTCAGCTAAATAAAATAATGATATGAATATATAAAGCGTCTGGAGCTTGCAACTAACCTGAGCTTTCTCTGTATTAGAGAACAGAATATAGTAAGCACCTTTGCCTCTTCTCATTAATGTGCCAGCAGGGTACATTTCTTCCAGTATTTTACTAGCAGGTTAACAGAGAAACCAATGCAATCCTTAACCTGTTATCGTTCCACTGTACCACCGTGGTACAAATACCATTCAAAAGAGACCTTAGGATTGCTAAGGGGTTAATTAATGCACAACTGCTTTATAGTACAGTAACAAAAAGCCTTTCTTGTCCTCTGTTCATACTACTGTGTGGCCAGTATATCTTATATGACCGCTGGGAGAGCGAGAGAGAGAAGGCTTGTCTTCGGCACAATAAATATGTGAGGGGGGTGGGGGGAACCTGACCCCCCTCACCACCACCAGCCCCCCTACCGAAGGCTGGCCCCCAAGGACACCGCTGTGTGATTGGCCACCATTGGGACAGGAAATCGAAGAAGAGCGGAGAGAAAGAAAAGGTGTGATTTCACTAGCTAAATTACCCACGGGACTGATGAGAGAAACAAATCAGCGAGTGAGAGTCCTGCATCAAGAAGCCAATATCACAGCACATCTCTTAGACTGAAATATGAGGCTATCATGGAACAAAATACAGCATTTCTGTACTTTGTCATAACTTACACGGCCAAAAAATAAAGCATCGTTGAACAGGCATAAAATAACTATATGAAAGGGTTTCTTTTTCACCCTGTCGCTTTGAGCAAATCACTAGCGCTCAGGCTATCACAGATAAACACTGGTGCACCCTGAAACATGCCCCAATGTCAAACAACCAACCGGGATTTGAAGCAAGGTCACTCCAGCTCTCCTTTCACCTCCCTCCATCTCTTTCACACCCTTCTTCACTCTGTCACTTAAATGCTTTGCAGTAATTTCACTGTATCAGAGCATCTTTCTGTAAACAGATAAATGATAGCCTATCTGGCTCTGTTCAGAGAGATAAGACTTTCATCTTTCTCCTGCTCTCTCTCTTCAACTCTAAACTACCTTGCCATTTTTGGACAGATTCAGATGTTAAAGGAATGGTTTCCTCAAAACTGAAAATTGTGTCATCTCATCATCATCTAGTCTACTAACAATGTCCACAGACATGCATCAATGGAATATTCTGTGATTTTTTTCTGAAAGTCACAAAATTCACACTACAGTGTCATTTCCAGCACATCTCAAATTATGATATTCTGTGGTGGAAATGACAGTGATTTTTAACATTTTTGTTATTAAATCGCATACTTTGTCTTGCTGAGGCTATGTTCATAGCATTTTTGTACCTCAAATATTCACAATTAAATAATATTTGCACACTTTTTGCATAATTTGAGAAAATTACAGCTTGACTGAAAAAAAACAAAAACATTGTTCAAGTGGTATTTACCTTGATATTTCCTGAAAATATTATGTGTGTGTGTGTGTATGTGTGTGTGTGACCCTGGATCACAAAACCAGTCATAAGGGTCATTTTTTTAAATTGAGATTTATACATCATCTGAAATCTGAATAAACAAGTTTCCATTGATGTATGGTTTATTAGGACAGGACAATATTTGGCCGAGATACAACTATTTCAAAATCTGGAATCTGAGGGTGCAAAAAAAAAAAAAAAAGATTCTAAATATTGAGAAAATCGCCTTTAAATTGTCCAAATGAAGTCCTTAGCAATGCATATCCACTTACAAAAATATTTTATATATATATATATATATATATATATATTTACAGTAGGAAATTTACAAAATATCTTGATGGAACATGATCTTATGATCTTTACTTAATATCCTAATGATTTTTGGCAAAATGGATAATTTTGACCCATACAATGTATGCTATAAATATACCTATGCGACTTATGACTGGTTTATTATATATATATATATATATATATATATAAATTGGTAAACAGGATGGCATAACTGACAGCCATAATAATAAAAATTGATAGATATTGCTTGAACACAATAAATATTAAATTGTTTAATTCACTGTTTGTTTAGATCAGTGATGTAGATGAACAATCAAAATATTTCATCTTTTTTAGTAAGCATTTTAATTTGATAATTATTTTAATTTGAAATTATATATATATATATATATATATATATATATATATATATATATATATATATATATATATATATATATAATTATTATTTTAATTATTATTATTATTATTTTTTAATTATTATCTTTTCACAAACACCCTGAAGTTCTCTCACAAAACCTAGTTTGGTAAACCGTGGTTTAGATTATGATAGTTTTAAACATGTAATTATTCATTTGATGCATTTTTCCCATTTTAAAATTGAGAGCCTGGGATAAGAGGAAAACAATCAAATCTATACATAAATGGAATTTGAAATGAGTAAATATAATAAAGGCAAGTAAAAAAATCAACCACCGGAACCCAAAGACAAAGAAGCACCCTTAGAGGGGTCTAAGACGACATGAGGGTGAGAAAATTATGACAGAATTTCTATTTTTGGGTGTACTATCCCTTTAAGGGTGGCGTTTCAAAAAAATATTAAGGCAATTGCACTCTCCACAAAGCTCCTTTTCTTAGAAAAGCAGCTTTGCACAGTTGTCAACATAGGCAGTGCGCATCTGCAAAGCAACCCAGTTAAAATCTGATGCTTCGAACCAGCAAAGGTCTCGCTATAGTTTGAAATGATGAGACAATACAGCATGAATTTCACTCAGCAACCTACTCTTCTTCCCTATTGTTCTTAACAAATTGATCTCTGTTTCTCTATGTTCACCCCACTCTGACCCCCCCCCCACTTTCCCCTCTCCCTATCACACACACACAAACACACTCGCACACATGCTTTTTCATATGTAAATCTCCTCATGAAGCATTCAGTCTGAGCGCTGGTGCTAGCGTGCTAAATCATTAGCTCCACAGTGACAGAGAGCGCCTCGTATCATTACATCTAATTAGAGCCTTTCTGTTTCCTATCAATTAACAGAGCAATTAAAACCACTGTGGCATGATTACCAACTAACTGCTGACTCAGGGGCAGATATGGAAAACAATGGAATCTGTGGATACACGTGCAAAACAAACAAACACACACACAGTGTTGATGTTAGCATGATAAACAACTTAGCGTACCTACTCAAATGCAGCAGCACATTATGGAAGCCATTTATATTATTAATAAACTCTGATTCCACAGTCTGAGTGGATGATGTGCAAGGTGAACGTGTGCAGGGTGAGCGTGTGCATGAGAGCTCAGTCTGAAATAAGGATGGAAAAGTGGAGTTAACACATTGGAAGAGAATCCTTTTCGCTCGTTCACACCAATAACAAGCACAAGAACAAATTTACGTGTGTGCAAGGCTGCCAACTCTAATGCATTCAGCGTGAGATTCACGCAATTGACACTGTTCTCACGACACACGTCCATATTCTCACGCAGCAAAAAAAACATTGTGGAGCAAAGAGGACATCACGGACAATGCACTGACAGACAAGAGCAGATTACTTCTGATATATAACAAACTGTCAGCTTTAAAAATTTAAGTTTTATTACAAATTCCAACAATAGGTCCCACTTTATACTAGGTGGCCTTAACTGAAAAAGGTTTTGTGGTAATTTTACAATACTGTTCAGTTTATTTTTCATTTAACACCATTGCATTAGTTTTCTCATTTAAATACTGCATTGTGTTAAATTGACTTGAAACAGTTGCGTTTTAACTTAACACAATATTTTATACTTAAAGGGTCACCCAAAAGGGTTCACCCAAAAATGAAAATAATGTCATTAATTACTCACCCTCATGTCATTCCACACCTGTAAGACCTTCGTTCATCTTCAGAACACAAATTAAGATATTGTTGATTAAATCCGATGGCTCAGCGAGGCCTCTATAGACAGCAATACCACTGAAAATCAAGATCCATAAAGGTACTACAAACATATTTAAAACAGTTCATGTGAGTACAGTGGTTCTACCTTAATATTATAAAGTGACGAGAATACTTTTTGTCCACTAAAAAAACGAAATAACTTTTCAACAATATCTCGTGATGGCCAATTTCAAAACACTGCTTCGGAGCCATTGGATTTCATCAAAAATATCTTAATTTGTGTTCCGAAGATGAACGAAGGTCTTACAGGTGTAGAATGACATGAGGGTGAGTAATTAATGACATTATTTTCATTTTTGGGTGAACTAACCCTTTAAGCAAATGAAGTTAATCCAATACAATTCTTTTCAACCACTATACTTAATCCATTTGAGTTGAGAGTACATAAATGATTTTGTTAAAATAGCATTATATCCCATCATGCTTTGGACAGGGCTGGATAGGGAGAGTAAATGTTGAAATAAAATGTTATTTCATGCATTTTTTTTTTTAAATCAAAATGATAAAATTGGGAGACTTGTTAATGTTTCATTTTCTTTTATGTTTGTATTTAAAAGAGTTTCTGGTATGTTAGTGTATTTGGGGTATTGTGGTGAAGTGTAGAGCATGTGCTTGGGTTGAGGACCTGCTAACAAGAATAATAAAACAACTATGGCCTTGTTTTATATACAACTATAAAACAAATTTTAATAATAAAAAACAACTATGGGCATGCCATGGATGTAACAAAATCATCTTCTGACTAACACCTAACAATAAAAGTCTTTACAGAGTAAAGATTTTGTAAAAACTACTCTTATCAGATAACATTTTTTAAAAGTTGTATTTTGTTTGAAATTAATTTCAAATAATAACTGGATTAATTTGTTTAAATTAATAAATTTGTTTGAAATTAATTTTAGGTTAATTGAACTCCATTTCTGAAGGCTGGATTATGAGGATAATTAAAGAGATTAAAGATTCAAATGATTACAATAGACAACAACAAAACAAAAATATATATATATATGTATGTATGTGTGTGTGTGTGTGTGTGTGTGTGATTATATATTTTACTAAAAATATATATAAAAAAAATATTGACAAAAATATTAATTATAAATAAAAATATCCTATATATATATATAATTAAAATTTGTGTATGTGGGTGTATTGACATATAGATGTGTAATAAGTATACAATATTGACTCTGTGTATTTTAATATGAATAATATTATACAATATTATATATTTCAAACACCAATATTACGTAATAAGAAATGTCAATATTTATGATTGACAGAGATATATAATTCAAGTATTAAAAAGACATTTTCCATGAGGAACCAAACCAACATATATCTTCTTGTTTCCATGGCTACTGGCTATACCGCTTGTGGACCATGATGCTGTGCAACACCATATTGACAGAAGTGTGCTGATTTTCTATTCTTATTTATTTTGCAAGAGTGTTTTTGTATGTCCACATTATACAATTCAAACACAATCCAAAACCTCCTAATATGAACTGCACTGAACTGTCTACATTGGACACTACAACATTATATATTATATATATATATATATATATATATATATATATATATATATATATATATACACATACATACACACACACGACAGAATTGTTAAAACACTTTAAGCACTTTAAGTCTTCATTCACTTTCAGCTGTGAATGTGTGAGTGTTTTAGTGTTAATAACTGGGTAATGCTGTGAAACTATACTGAGTGTGTGTGCTCATACGAGCGTGTTTGTGTGTCTGTGTTGTGTGTAAATTCGATGTGGCCTCGGGGTAGGGGGTTATGATTCAGCACCAGACACTTGGCACGTGCCTTTCTCCCTCACACACACACCCTAGCGCGTGCACAATAAATCCTCTTCCCCCTGAGGATTCGTCCGAGGGAGTGATGTGGAGGAGGGTTGAGTCAAGTGGGGACGAACATCCCTCCCCCACTTCTCCCCTCCATCACCACATGACCCACAAAATGAGACAAATAGAGCCGCTTCGCTCACTCACTCTCTCTAATTATGTCGGGGAGGTCAGAGTTCGCATGTGGGGGGTTGAATCTGAATTTTCGGGTGTTTGGGGTGAGATTTAGGGAGGTATTACATTTGGTATGCAGATCAACATAAGCGTGGCAGTTCTATGTGCATCTGCGTGCGCTTTCCGCAGGGGTTACCGGCTGTAACGTCTATATGCGGCAGCCGGCCTAGGGAGGGACTAAAGGTTAAAAAGGTCAAGCTCCTCATGGGACTAAAACTGCACCTCATCATGAAAACTTGAATATATATAACAACTAATATGAACGAATGCGTCTCTACTATTGACCTTTGCCCTTAGCCAACCTTGAACCCAACAAAAGGAAGACAATCGTTCCAAAAATAGGAAGAGTTTTTGGGGTGAACGGTTTGGACTCCATTTGGTCCGTTCAGATCTGGGAATGAATGTTAGGAGGTGGTTTCGATCCCATGAGTTCTTTCCGTCATGGATGCCATGCTCTACGCTGGAGTGCACTGTCACCAGCAATAACACTCTCAGTGGTGCTGCGGTAGAGCTTCACAGGTTTGTCTGCTCGTGACACACTTCCACGGAAGCACCGCAGAGAGGAGGCGCTGCCGAGCCTCTTTCAGGTCAGATCCAGAAGCAGATCATCTCAAATCTGCAGTATGGGGAAAATATATAGATGTTAGGACTTCCTATTGTTAATCACATGAACCTGATCGGGATGTGAACCTGTTTTTGTGTAGGTCCACAAAGAATTCTTTGATCTGAATGACCATTAGAATAATCTTATTGATGTGGCACATCAGTTGATGTGGGTCTTAATTCAGAATGCTTTTTTTTTTTTTTTCTCATCGTAACATAAGCTGGTTGGAAATCTTGTTGGAGTGCTGCCACAATGCTAGAGTATTTAAGGGGGCTGCAAGAGTGTCACTAAGCTGTTCTGAGTGGTTTTTAGTGGGTTGCTATGTGGTTGGTCTGAGTGGTTGCTTAACGCAAAAGTCAAAAGAGATCACCCCAAGTCCTAGATATGGCTTCAATTGCTGCATCACTGTAAGAATATTTTTTCCACTTGTTTCATTGTCCACCAGGAAAAAAACATAAATCAGATTAAATAAACAAGTGTGCGTGTGTGTGTGTGTGTATTTATAAAAACACAGAAACTGCTCTGTATGTCAGTAACCAGTGTTGGGATAATGCATAACAAGTAACTTATGTAATCAGATTACTTTTTCAAGTAACTAGTAAAGTAACGAGAGTTACTTTTTCACATTTATTGAATGACAGCTCTCCTGTCCCCATGTTAAGAGAAATAAAATGCATGATGGTTATTGTAGTTCGACTAAATGTGAACATGCATTTACTCATCTCACAAAAACATGAATAAAATGAATAAAATTGGACTCAAAATAAGTATAAAAACAGTGAAATGCAATCTCAGAATTTTATGCAAACATGTAATAATTAACTATATTAAATTACATAAATATACTTTATGTATTTAATATCACTTTATTAACCATGTCTTTGCTGCTGTCCTACTAATAAGCAAAAATTATTTTAGATTAGATTTAGAAATAAGAGTGTTGAACTTCTTTCTACTGCATCATATTCTTCTTTTATCCAGAATGGCAGCACAGCTGAAAGATTAGTTTGAGCTGCGCCCTCTACTGTACAGACGTAAATATGCATTTCCTTCATCCTGAGGCTTATTCAATTCACTTTTGGTGTCAAAGGGCCTTTACATTTGCCACAAATAGAACTTTTTGTTGTTATTAAAAAACAAACAAGCCAGCCCAGCCCAGGTCAGAAAATGTAAAGCATTACTTTTCATAAAAAGTAACTAAGTAATGGAATTAGTTACTTTTTTAAGGGAGTAACACAATATTGCAATGCATTACTTTTAAAAGTAACTTTCCCCAACACTGTCAGTAACAAATTGGCGTCGGATTTTGAAGCACTTACGAGAGATTTCACAACCTTGTCTTCACCTCACAGCAATATGCTGCCGCTTCGCATTTTTCACCTCTCATTTCCATAAAGTTCAGCATTTCCCAACTTTCACCACATATTCTGCACTGTTGTCAATCCCCCAATCCATTGCACAAGCTAGTAGACCAGATCTCACAGATAATGAATAGAAAATGTCCAACTCCACTCACCCCTTGCCAGTGGACACATACGGTTGTGTTAGGGGTTTGATCAAATCCTTAACTCAGAGTATGAGCAATAGTACTGATGCTTAACGTATTAAGGAATACTAATTAAAGTAAAACCAATCAGTGGAGAACTAAATTAAACTCAGGTCACTGAATTGGCATGCCTGTGCTAATTTAAAGTAATCAAGAGATTTGTGCTGCTCAAGCTGGAACGAGTCCAGGGAGTCAGCAAGAATATAACTGATGACATACATCTCTCTACAGCAAGCTGAGAATATCCTTGATTTGGTGTTTAAGGGAGTGTAGTATATACACAGTGAGCGAAGACGAGTGTGTGACAGATGGCCACAGCTTTTGGCACAACAGCAAAGCGAGTGTATGAGTATGTACCAACGCAGCAACCACAAAAAGTAGCTGTTATGCTCAAATTCCCCTTATCTGCTTATAATCATATTATACACATTAGTGCTTGCTCGTCTTTATTTACTGTAAAATGTGTTATACTAATGCGTTAGTTTCATTCCTCTAATTTGATTGGAGGCGAAAACACAGTATAACAGCACAGGGATGTTTAACTGTTTTTTCGACACTGTGTCGAGTCAAAAACACTTTAACTTTAAAAACATCTAAATACCTGTTTCACCCATACTGTTGTGTTGAAAAACTGTTGTGATGTTTTGCACTTTTCGCCCTGCTATAGCGACAGCCCTGCTCACTTACACTGACGCTTTGAGTGGCAAAGTATTGGTCGGCACTACACCAGCAACATGTGAGAAATGCTGGTACTCAAGAAAAAGTGAAGGTACGCCAAAAAATCCAATATAGTAGTGCCGGTACTGAGTCCTGGTGTCTACCGGCCAACTTCGAGCACTGATAACATACATATATTAACTTTGCCTGTCTATAAATCTGCATTAGATTAGATTAAGAGAAAGGAACATTGTAAATACACTAAACATTTGGAATTCATGAGTTTTCTTTTAAGAACCACACAGATTATATCATAAAAAGAGAAAAAATAGGAATCCATCCCAGTCTCTGGACTGACACATTGACATACAATTGCAGAATACACTGGCACAATTAAAACAGGACTAAAAACCAAAAAAACCTCCAAAGACTGGTGCACACCACAGCTGCTAGTGAACAGCCAGAGAATTTCACTATAATGTCAGTAGAAGAGCACATTTCTGTGCATTTACAACTATGCAGTTGCAATTCATCAGCAGATATTTCTCAAAACCTGCATGGAGTCTATTTAGATTCTGTTGAACGCATTATAGTAGAGGGTCATTCTGTGTCATCTCAACCAGAGGTCCCCTGCTAAAAAATTTTTCTGGTGAAAGAAATACATAAATGAAGAAATCCAAAATATTAAATGTCATAAATGTATCTTTATTCCACTATTTTTGGCCACTGAAAATGTGTACAATAGACCAATTTACTCATGGAACCAAATTAAGATGTATATATCTCTGGCATTGTACCATATGGGCCCTTTAAAATGAAGATACCAAAAGAAATGTTTGTTAAAAAACAAAATATAAAAGGATATTAAGATATCTTTAATACTTCTTGAGTTACAGGCATGCAAACTTGGGGCAAAAACACAAGTTTTCCATACACACAAGTGCTTCTTTCCATTTTTGAACAGTCACTGTTGGCATAAAATGCAACAAAGATAGCTAAAGTCAACAGATTTTACCAATATACCCTGCGAATCGCTGTGTAAAGATAAAATAATGATGTTGCCCATCTTTCTAAAGTCATTTTTACCCCCTGTAATTTGGCTCCAAATCTCAGGTGAAAATTGTCATTTTGACCCCCCCTCTACAAAATAGTGGATTACTCAGTAAATATACATCCATTACATTTAATATTTTGGCTTTCATCACTATTTATGTTTGTGTATTTATGTAAAAAATGTCAAAATAAAAAATTTGAGCCAGGGAAGTTTCCGAAATTTGTTTGATTTGACACAGAATGACCCTATATATTTTAGAGGGTCAGCTCATCATGGGTTCCTTGAGATTCCATTTAGTAACATTAGTGATTTATAGACACAGAATTGCCACATCAGTCACCTGAAGCAGTGCCACTAAAACAAGCAGTAGCTTATAAAACAGCCTTGAACTGTGCTGACAGAAAGAAGGGCAGAAGACTTTCACAGCACCCGTGAGTTAATTAGTACTGACAGAAACACAGGTTGATCTCTCATCTTGACCTGCTGCTCTGTTTATTCACCTTCAAACCATCCTCCATTCCTCTCATTGTACTAAAAAGTGTGTTGTGGGTGCATGTAAGTTGCAGAGATAATCTACCAAACAGGTTAGTTGTCATCTTATAATGGAGACTGGGGGTAATTTGAAACACTTTTCACCTTTTTGATAGACTAATCCAAGTATACCTACCAGCTAAATTTACAGTATATACATTCATCTGTGTATGTGAACAGATGTGAATAAATGTTTAAATTGATCAAGATGTTTAATTTAATACAAGGGTTATTGGAGGTTGAGGGTAATTGTAACACTAATATTAACCCACTGTATTTTAACACATTAGAATGATTTCTGAAGGATCATGTGACACTGAAGACTGGAGTAATGATGCTGAAAATTCAGCTTTGTATCATAGGAATAAATTACATTTTACAATAGATTCAAACAGAAAAAAAGTCTGTAAGTGAGGATAGCAAAATAAAGTAAACTGTGACATATTATACCCAAAAATTCTTCACACAGTGGACTACCAGTAAAATTGATAAAAATTTGAAACCAAAAATTATTCAGACACTTTGACATGACCATGTTTTGCTTAAGTGTTATCTGACATAATTAAGATTCATTTTTTTCTGACACAGTTTAACTCTAAGAGATCTTGTCATATTTTATTACCATTTTCTTTTTAACTATAGTGAATAAACTGTATTAATGAATGAAATGCTCAAGGTGTCTGAATACATTTTGGTTTGACTGTATATCTTTATACATAAGTATATCTTTAGTTGGATCTCAGCACTACTTCCGCACAATTAAACTGCATTAGGTACAAAATTAGTTGTTCCAATGTAGCAGGCTTTAAGTACACCACTTTAATATACCAAAAGTACAATTGCAGGGTATTTTTATTTAGCACATAAATATGTAAATGTATTTGTAGTATACTTAGCACAAAATAAATTTATTTCAAATACATTTTAGTATATTTATTTTTCACAAGGTGAAACTTACTGTTACAACCACCTCTAGTTTCCTTTACGCTCAAGAGGCCAGCTCACTCATATCTATTCAATGAACATTAACATGTGCACACATTATGATTCTCTGCTTGTCTATCCAGTTCTGCAGGTAAACCTGAACAAATCAGCAGTAACTGACAAAATGCCCTTCTGCATCTATTAGGAGGTATACTGTAGATCTCTAAACGAACGTTCAAGCAAATTGGAAGCGTTTCAGGTCTCTCTGGCAGTCATATATTAAGGGGGGAACAGGGGGCGGGGTGTGCGGCCCTGGGTTCTCCCTAACAACATTACAATGAAAAGAACAGGCGGCGAGGAACGACATTGTCATTAACCTCTGCCGCGAATGTAAATCAACGCCCGTTCACGCAAATTACCCCAATTCCACACAACCCTTCTCCAAAGACCCAGCCAGAAATCTCCCGGATAAATGACGAGGGGCCGTGGAGGGAGTGAACGTGCTGGCCCGTAAATGTCTCCATTGCTAATACGTGTTTATTATTCTCTTATTTCTTTTTAGATTTGTCCTCCAGCACTGTTTTACGCTTTTAATGTAACCTTTTTGGTCACGATTGAAATGCATCACTAATGTAGTACGCCTTATTAAAAATGAGGCTGAAACAATCGCATAAGGCAATTTTATATCATTATCCTCATCATCATCACCCAGAACACAAACATTATATCATCAGATTCATTATGCTCGAAGTGTCTCAAGCCACATTAGCGCGCCGAGAGACACTTTTATTCCGCATTGACAGTTGTGATGGATGGACAGCTGCTGTCTCTGCGCGCGCTCGGTTGGGACGTCGACATATTGCACGTCATACGGAAAGGTAACAAATTCGCCAGGACGGCTTGAACCATCTGTCTGTGTGTCCTCGCTTGAACAAAGGGGGTCACCATGAGTCAGGACGCTCTGCACCCTCCTATTGTCCTAATTAACAACAGCTGAAAACAATATTAAAGCTACATATTTACAACAGTTAGTTCTGACAATACGCAAATTCAAAGCAGAAAGTTTGCAAACGCTGTATGAAAAAAACAGCCATTTGGGGATGAAGACAGAACACAAGCACACTCTGAAACACTGTGAGCTATATAATTGGACAACACGCGTAGAAAATGGAGGCAGTTGTGTGGGCCCATGCGCACAAAGCAAATCAAAATTTTCCAGCGAGCACGATAATCCCTGCACTGTCCTGAGGGAAAATGTCTCTCTCTCTCTCTCTCCTTCTCTGCCTTTTGAATTCATGTGAGACTCATAACCATCTGGCTGCCGAACAGATTAATTTTTGTTTGAATTAAATATGATCGTTTTTGAATCATTTTGTAGCACGAATAAGGCTACCTCCTGAGAACGAAAGCGTGGAGAGCCAAAATGATGACCGAATTTAATTCTTTATACTCTTTTAGTGGATAAATGCCACTGAATTGGAGCACTGGACATTTACAGTAAGTCCTCAATGGGGAGGACATACATTGAACTGGTTTACTGAAAAAAAAAAATCTGATGCGTTTAAAAATGTTGGTCAAATATTTTGAATATGAAGCTTTATGCAGGAACACCCTCACAAATCTAGGCCTAGTGTCAAATAAATGAAAAAAACGGTCTTTGTTATTGGCAATATTTTGGAAGCACGCCTCCAAATCTAAAATACTGGAGCCATGGGTCGATATTCAATTATGGTTTTTGATAATAAAGATAAACCAGCAGTCAAAGCTCGGCTTAAAGCAGCCAAACTCGCCCTCCCACCAGCCCACTGTTCCCAAAATACAGCCTTAAAACAGCTCTCCTGTAGTTAAGCTTTCCATTTCTCTATTCATTTCTTTTCCAGTGAAAACCAAAGAAAAGAAGAGGAAGGTCAAATACCTGTCAGAGAGGAATGGAGAGAGAGAGAGTCGATCAATAGTGAATTTGGTGATGCTTTTTCCTGTAATAGCAGCTAACGGTCAGCTGCAAAAACGCTGTTATTCTTATACATCACGCTGTGTGTGAGTTAATTTGTGTAGGATAAATCACAGGTGTGTGTGTACGCATGTGTGTTGATTGTATTTTCGATACATAGATTGTGGGATATGAGTGTTTGGAATGGATGTGTGTATTCACTTCTTTTTTCTCTCTCCGTCTCTTGGTTCTTCCACCATTTTAGAGCCGAGCGCTGCTCTCTGCATACAGTATCACTGCTTCCTTATTCAGGACCAATCAGAGTGTGTGTCAGATTAGGATGTTTAATCCTGGTGTAATCCCTCGTCTGGTCCACCGGGTGCAGATAGCAGTGACTGTACAGACACACAGATGATCACTGTATGTGAAGAAAAAAAAATTACTAAATCATTCTGTCCAGTCAAATAAATATGTTAGTGTATTTAAAAAAAAAATACAACATACAACAGTGTCATGCCACATTAAACTACACTTTGTACTTTATAAGATTTAATTTTCATTTTTTGTTTAATTAAAATTGGTAAAGTACAGTGTGTTCGCAATGTTGCACTGTGTTGCAGTGGCAGCTAGAGGTTTTTGAGTCTAACTTCTAATTGGTTTCCATTAAAATGGTACTAACCCAATAAAAAACGATAGCTAGATGTGACCAAGCTTTTCAAAACACAAAGCAGGACAGATATTTTCGACTTCTAGATCAATGGGCCACTATATTGGCAAGCTTTTCTCACCCTAGTAACGATTTTGGTTATAACATTTTTAAAAATCTTACCAACCACATTTTTAATGGCTGTGTATCTATAAATATGAAATATACAGTATATATAAAATTAGTAAAAAAAAAAATAAAATAAAAAAAAAATAAAATACAATATAAAAATGTATAAATAAATATTTAAACATGAATGTAAACAAAGGTGTAGCATGGAAAATAAAATTACAAAAAGTGATAGAAAAAAAAATAATAGAGACATGCCTTAGCTGGGACGCTGAGCCTTGGTACAGAAAATCATCATCTTCTCTCTTAGAAAAGGCCATGAGAAAAAAAACTTCCTTTCCATTCCATAATATTATGACTTTTTTTGTTGAGAAAATGTTATTGCTTTAATTCCCTGCTCTTTTAAAGATTTTTACACATTTATCATTACAAACAAAGAGAATTAATGACCGCCTGCACCACAGAATAGGCCCGCTCTGCAGGGGGGGCAGGTGTCTCTTCGCTGGGGTGAAATGTGACATTTGGAAACTTAAGGGGGGAGGTGAGAACAGGGAAACGCAGATGGCAATTGTGCCATGACCTCTGACCTCTATGTCCAGCCGAGGCTTCGACAAACGCATGTGCGTGTGTGTGAGTGGATAATTAAGTCTGAGTTTTTCGATCAGCAAGATTACGTCTCGCACTGAGGAGGCAGTGAGGGGCACTGGAGATCATGTCACCTCAGTGCCTTCAGCATTTATGTATGGTGAAGGACGTCACTAGCATTTATACTGAGTGACACACATGTGCTACTTCTATAAATGAAACAGGAAGAGTCTTTTGTTCATAGAGAAATTGCCTTTTTGTCTGTCTTTGGGTGTATATATGTTTCATGGACACTTCAATGTGTTTTTCAGCAGTGGTGCCATATTCACAGCTTATATGCTAGTGTATAAATACACATGAACCAATCAATAAGTAACTGCTCTGTGACCTGCTTACACACATAGACATCATGAGTGGAATTTGGAGGAAAACAGGGGAAAATGTGAACTGAGAGAGACAGACATACCAATAAGATTTAAAATTACAAGCGTGTGAAGGCATAATAAAGAGATGAACAACAACACAAGCAGGATATGGGAGAGATTGAAGATGAGAAAAATGAGCAAGCAAACAATCACTGCTCACAGCAACAGCATATTCTGTATTTATTATTCACTTATTTTTGCATTTAACTGTTATATGTTCACTAAACTAAATTTGAACCAGTAAATGTCTGGAGATCTACTTAGTGGTGTTCGGCAAAGCAGGTAACACTTTTGCAATTGCCTATACTTAGGATTAGGGATTTAACAAATAAGTAATGACCTAGCAACACCCTAGTAACTGCCCAGTGCATCCTAGAAATCACATTGCAACAGGCCAACAAACACCCAAAACACCCTAGCAACCACATAACAACAAGCTAACAACTACTCAAAACGCCTTAGCAACCATACATGAACCAACCACTCAGAAAACCTTAGCATCTAAATAGCAATACCCTAGCAACCACCCAGAACACCCTAGCAGCCTCAAAGCAACATCCTAGTATCCACCCAGACTGCCCCAGCAATCTCTCAGAACAACTTACAACCACATAAGAACATGCTTTCAACTACTCAGAACACATTAGCTACCGCAAAACACCTTGCTAACCGCTCAGAACACCTTAGCAATCGCATAATAACACCCTAGCAATCCCACAGCAACAGGCCAACAAACACCCACAACACAATGTCTTAATTCAGAGTAGCATACTAGTATACAGCTCTTATGATTTCTTTTTAACAACTGCTTAGAAATGCCCTAGAAGCCACCCTAACATTTGCATAGCAACACTCTAGCAACCACCTAAAATGCCATAGCAACCAGAACACCTAGCAAGCAAGAAGTAATTTTACAACAACCGCAAAGCAACATGCTAACAACTACTTAGAACACCTTAGCAGCCACATAGCAACGCCCATGCAACCACCCAGAACACCTTAGCGCCATGGCAAGCACCCAAAACAGTAGTGAGTTTTACACAGGCCAGCTCCACTATTAAAAAATGTAAAAGAGTTCATTCTATTTTGGGCATCCATGTTCTGGACTCTGGAGGGACATCTGACTCACTCACTCCCCCACAGGTGGATGTATTTATAACACAACGGTGCAGAGAGCACAAAAAGCAGCAGAAAGCAAACAGACAGAATTGACGCCCCACTTTGAACTGCTGAGGCCAAACCCTGTACTCTCATCTTGCCAAGACAGCTTGAAAGCAGCCAGGAGTATGTGTTTTACCCGACTTTAATATGGCGGATGGGGACGGAGCAAGAGGGGGAATGAGATTGAGCCGGTGGAAGGAGAAACAGACACACCTCTCTGCTCTCAGAACAGATCCTATTATAGAAGGCCAGAAGGATTTCCCCCCTTCTGCTGAGAGAAGTGAGGATGAGCTCAGAAGATTACCCTAACATTGACCTAAACACACGCACCCACACCTGGACACTGTCAAACACACGCACACACACATTTACACCAGGGCAGCATGTTTCAAACTTTTTGTATGTTGTTACAGTGACTTCGGCAGGATCGTATGATCACAACCTCTCCACACAATTCAGAGAGAAAGATATGTGTGAGAGAGGAGTCGTCTATTATGTCAGCCTGCAATAAAATAAGCACAGAGTTTTCCAGTGAGACTGACCTCTACGGTTAAAGAGAGACACATACTGAACAGGTAAGTAGGCAGTCATTTCCATATGAATGTTTCTAAAGTAGAGTGAAAAAAAACCAGGAAAACTGGCCCGTTAAATCAAACAGGAGTGCTCTTAAAGACATGAATAAACATGAGCTCTTCAGCCCAACAGAGAGAGCCGAAAGCACATCGCACCTTAAAGTGAAAAGCTGCCTGTTATTAGGACTTAATGTGGCAAAGTGAGTGGCCATTTCAGACACTGCATTGAAACACACCACTACACACATAGAAAACACACACACACACCATACACAGACAAACCAACACTGACAGATTCACACAAAAACAAACTAATAACTGTTGCTCAGCTATGATAGTGAAAATAATAATAATAATAGAAATGCATAATGTAAAAAATAAAAGGAAAATTTACAAATAAAATTACATTATTAATAATAGAAATGTAAAATGTAAAAACTAAAGGTAAATTTTAAATAAAATTACATTTATCATTATTATTATTAATAATGCTATTATTGTTATCAATATTAATAAAATCTAAAAATAGAATTTTATAATAGTTAATATTTATAATATTATAACAGGGTTAATAACTGAAATAAATTGCCTTCGGGAACTGCTTGAAATAAGTTTAAGTTAAAGCACTAAAACTATATAAACAAACTATATAAATAAATTAAACTAAAATAAAAATAAATTAAACTTTAAAAAAAATGAATAAAATGTCAAAAGCACATAACGAAATTACTAAAAATTAAACTAACATGAAAACTAAAAATATAAAGAAAACTCATTCAAAATATAAACAAAATATAAACCAAACTATAATAAAAGTAAAATAAAAACTAAATTTTTTAAGTTAAAAATTAAATTAATTTAATTTTAATTTTTTGTTTAATTAAAATTGGTAAAGTACAGTGTGTTCGCAATGTTGCACTGTGTTAAAAATAATATAATAATAAACAACTATGTGTGTATATACATATTACACACATAATTATGTTTATTTTTATTGTTATCATAATTACTGCTGCCGAGATACAGTATGCAACAGTAATAATGCAATATTGGATTGGTTTCTTTCAGTCTGGTGATTTCATAGTATCATTATTGATGATGGTGATGATGATGTATGTATGTATATATATATATATATATATATATATATATATATATATATACATAAACATATACACACACACACACATATACAGTCAAACCAAAAATTATTCAGACGTTTTTGATATTTTTGATATATTTTTACTAGTGGGTGCAGGACACTATAGTTCATTTATGTAAGTGAGGATAGCAAAATAAAGTAAACTGTGACATATTATACCCAAACATTCTTCACACAGTGGACTACCAGTAAAACTGATAAACATTTGGAACCAAAAATTATTCAGACACTTTGACCTGACCATGTTTTGCTTAAGTGTTATCTGACATAATTAAGATTAATTTTTTCTGACACAGTTTAACTCTGAGATCTTTCATATTTTATTACCATTTTTTGAAACTGTAGTGAATAAACTGGATTAATGAATGAAATGTTCAAGGTGTCTGAATAAGTTTTGGTTTGACTGTATATACATACATACATACATACATACACACACACACACACATACATACATACATACATACATATATGAACATATCACACACCTTCTGGGATTATTAAGTCTTGAGTGGCCCTTAGAAGCTCGTGTAAAGAGTACACTTAGATCATACACACACACAACATTGAAACAATGTTCTCATGCACCTGTCAGGATGCAGTGAGCTGGGATCAGGTGAGCGAGGTGAGACTAAGGTGAGATCTGAGGGCCGCTGGGCTGCAGGAAAGACCATTAGCACTAAGCAGTGTGTAAGCCGCTCCACTTTAACATGTTAGATAATACACAGCTCAAGAGGATCCTCAGCTCAGAATAGCACTGAGAGAACGGGAAGAGAGAGAGAAACAGATCTATAGTGTAACACAAGCACAACATGCCACTGGAAAGTTGTCACTATGCCACAATTTGTGTGGTACATTTGCTTTGCATTTATTATATGATATACTCTGATTGTAGCAAGAATGCAATATTAGTTTTTTTTCTTTCAGTCTGGTGATTTAATTGTAACATCTTGCTCATGATGTTGCACAGTAGTGAACTGACTGAATTTGAATTCATCCAAAGTAAAAAAAAAAAAGAAGCAGTGTGAATACAGGTGACAAAATATTTCTGATAATTTGTCATTGACGTAAAATATAATGGCAAACCATAGCCACTTACAAAGTTCCATTTTAAATAGCTTAAGGTCTCCATAAAAAAAGAAAAGAAATATAAAATACAAAATATGTAAATAAAAAACACAAGATGTCCCACTTTACCTAGTCACTTTTTTGACAATGAATCATTCTGATCCTGATATAAATACACTAATAATCAATGAATGCTGTTAAAACAAACCCACACATAAAAAAAACTCTCCTGCTGCGAGGACAGACCATTAGAACTTGATCCAAAAATGAAATGTAAACGAATACACGCAAATATAACTAAATAAATCCAAAGGAATTTTCACATCCCGCCCCCCACCCCCCTCCCCCCTCTTTCTCTCTCTCTCTCTCTCTCTCACCCTCTCTCTCTGCCTGTGGAGAGCTCTGAGAGATGGGCATGGTTGCTAGGTGACCGGTTGTGGTTGCCATGGCAACTTTAAGTGGAACAGCTGGTCCAATCAGCATAAATTGCGGGCAAGCAAAGGCAGAGCGAAAGAGAGAGAGAGAGAGAGAGAGAGAGGCTGCTGAAGCATGCAGGATAGAGCGAAAGAGAGAAGAGAAATAAGGATGAGTGAGAGGGATGAGAGAGGAGAGAAGTAGAAAAGGAGAGGCGGGAAGAGGATGTGAGATAGAGAAAAGAAGCAGAAGATGAATAAAAAGCCAGCTTGGAGAAACGGATAAGCGAGTGGAGAGACAGAAGAGGAAAGGATATGAGGAGACTAGCGTGAAATTCAGGAAAAATTAGAGACGGAAGTCAAACTTCAGGCCGCCATCTTCATACCAAAGAATATTTAATCTAATAAAAAAAAAGACTTTCAATAACCTCAAGCCAGAGAGCATTTTACTTGCCCTTCTTAAAGGGACAGTTTACCAAAAAATGAAAATTCTGTCATTATTTACTAATACTCACTAGGGGTGTAACGGTACACAAAACTGGTTTTGAAGTCAAGGTTCGGTTCGGTACGCATCAGTATAGCAAGGGGAGAAAACTAAACAAAATGGCTTTTTTTTTTGTTTTATTTAACCGTAAATTACTAAACAAATTGTGTCTCTGTCTTTAACTGAATTCGATTATAATTAAAAGATTATTAAGGATAAAAAATATATATATATATCTCTGCTAATGCTGTAAACTATATAGGGAGTTTACAGCTTGAACTTGAACATTACTATAATATTAAAGATTCAGAGCGCAAAATATTAGCCTAAATTCAGTTGCTATTTATTTGTATATATAATAATAAACGACACTCAAATAAATTGTATGCAAACTTGTAAACTGCACATAAGGCAGTTTTTGCATTAACTTTTCTAAATCTCATTATAAAGTTATGTTTTTACTCCAATTCGTTGTTGAAATATAATCTTTTATAGTGTGTCATTTTCATGACAGATTTATTTAAACATACATTAAATAATCAAGACATCACTAACAAATTAAGTAAAATATGATGAATATACAGTGCATATATTTAGCAAAAGAGTTAATTTCTCTGGCAAACTAAGAAGCTGTGTGGACTTGCCTGAGGTAACTGCTATGTGACAGTGTTTACAAGCTGTTTTATTGATGTATTTGCAAAGCTGAAACACTTATTGAGCATTTACACAAGATATGATACGTTTTAGTAAGTTGTACTGAATCTTTGAACATACCTTCAGATGTTCATTCATGTTTATTCTGTAACTAGTATTTAAAGAGGAAGAGATGATCACGTTCACTCGCGCTCTGCGCTGCCGCTTGAAATGAGGTGCCTGTACAGTGATCTGCCAAGCCTCATCGAAGAGCGATCTCTCACGCCACATTAAAGCAACACCACAGAACATTTGCTCACTGTTCCCCCATTGTGGTTGATAAGCACAACTGTCTGTTACCAGTGTCCAGTGTTGGGTAAGTTACTTAAAAAAAGTAATTAGTTACTAATTACTTCATCAATGTTGTATTTAAAAAACTTTTCTAATTACTCTGTCTGAAAAGTAATTTAATTACTCAACAAAAATCCCTATAAACCTTGACCAGATAGACAATAGAAAGGTGACTCTCTTATTAAAAGAGTGTCAAACATGGAATAGTTTAGCCTTTTAAAACATTTTAGCTTTATTAAAACAAACTATAATACTTAAATTTGTTTAGTAACAAATAGGGGTGTCACGATACCAAACATCTAGTATTCGGTACAGGTAGCGTACCACCAAAAGTGCACAATACTCGATACCAAGGTAAAAAATATTTAAAGATACAAATGAAACAATGCTATATATTTTTTCAGGTAGCCTAGGTCTAATAGTAGAAATACCACAGAAATTGTACCAATAGTAGACCGTAGCATGTTTTAAAGGCTGCTGTCACTAAGACCTAATGGACGGAGACAATATGCTGTTTCACATTCACAACATAACCAACGCGAATATACGCCAAAACGGGCATTTTGACATAACTGTGTGTGTGTTTGAGCGTTTATGTGTAATAAACCGCGAAAATCTGACACTCGCGAGAGGCGATTATGTGTGTGCGCTGAGAGCGCACTGACTGAAGACCGTCTCTCAGTAGTTTTTTTTTTCTTTCTTTTTTTTTCTAACTAGGACATAGCTTACATTTTATCGTAATGTTCTTGCCTACCTGTGTCAAAAAAAGTGAAGTAATTGGAATATTTCCATTCTGCAAAACAGCCACTCGCTTTTGCCGGCATCTTCAGACAGCGACAACAACAGCCAACTGGTTCGAAGTTGCGAGCTCACGCGCAACTCACTACAGCTAACATTTTAAAGAGGCAGCGTTCACTTTTACATTTAGACGACAAATTTAGATTTTAAATTCAATATTGATTTATACAGAACTGTTGAACTAATTTACAGTATGTAACGCAAGTACATTATAAGTAACTGTAATTAAATTACCTAAAAATGAACAGTAATTCATTACTTTACTTTTTCAGTGGATAAGTAATTTAATTACAGTAACGCGTTACTTAGTAACTCGTTACACCCAACACTGCCAGTGTCATATATACTGTCACTGCATAAGCTTCCCAGTGGCCAGTGCAATACACGTGAATTTGTTGACTAAGCTGACGGAATCAGTGAATGCAGAAACCGCATTTGGAAACCATGTCCACCGACCAGGTAAAGTAGCCCGTGTTACAACCCGTTGCCTCTTTCATCTCGTGCCACCAAGTGTAAGTCCGTCCGAT
The DNA here is from genome assembly GCA_037101425.1 of Elopichthys bambusa. NCBI lineage: Eukaryota > Metazoa > Chordata > Actinopteri > Cypriniformes > Xenocyprididae > Elopichthys > Elopichthys bambusa. Next base: position 8,998,549 of record CM074451.1, read on the forward strand.
ATTGATTCGTGTTCAGGCTCGTGTCTGATCACTCTCTCTCTTTCTTTTCTTTGCTTCCTCTGACAAAAACCTCTTTGGTTTCTTTGCTGGCTCTGCCATGGCATTGGTTTTGAGACTTGCATATTAGATAGTTTCGTCTTATAGTTAGCTGTTGGCTAAATCCACCCAGGCTATGCCCGGAACACACCAAGCCGACAGTCGGCCAGTTTTTGTTTGTCGGCCGACTAAGTTTTCTCAGTATTTTCCGCACAATTGGCTGAAGTTGGTCCTCGTCTGCTTTTTTTCCGGCAGATTCGACATGTTGAATCGGCATCGGAGCTCGTCGGGCCATCTGATTATTCTGATTGGCTGTTTAGCTACTGCCACCTGCTGGTACAGGAAGGCATTTCTTCTTACGCAGGCGCAGAACAGACATGCTACTTGGCTGTCGGGTGTCAAACGTTGGTTTGGTGTGTCAGGGCCAGACCCAGACGCTGCCGACGTGAGCCAACCCTGCAGTCTGCTTTCATTGCCACTAGTTCGTCGGCGTCGGCTTGGTGTGTTCAGGTCGCAATCTTCTGCTGGCAGGGTATGGGCGGGGATGTGTGTACCAATCCGAACGAAATTTGCAGAGTGTGGTTGTAGCCGCGGCAGTAGAATTAATCTGGTTAAGAGTTGTTCCACCACTGAAATAATTTTAGAGGTCAAATAACTACATAGTGTTGCTTTAAAGAGCATCAAAACTACATTTTTTAAATTTTGTGATAAAATGGACAGAATTTGAAAGGTGACACTTTGTTTCTTATTGAAAGTAACAAAACGCGGGGCTTATTGCAATTATCGGTGGTTAGGCTACAACGCTGTATTTGATGTGTAGATCCAATGGGCGGGCAGCAGAGGGCGTGGTGCGTTCGGTACGTAATGAGAGTATTGCGGTACATACCATGGGTGGTGTATCAGGGTTTTTCGGTTTGGTTAGAATATAGTTACACCCCTACCTCACTCTTATGTCATTCAAAACCTGCATGACTTTTTGTCTGTACATTGAAACATTGGGGTCAACACTGAACAAGACAGAACAACATTGGACCCCATTGACTTTTATTATATGGACAAAAGATATTTTCCCCAAAAGAAAAATGTCCCGCAGGTTTGGAACGACATATGGGTGAGTAAATGACAACAGAATTTTAATTTAAGGGATTAACCCTTTAAGATTATGAAGAAGAGATCTTAAATCATACTATAACAAGGGTTTTATAAAACAAGCTCCATACAAAATCCATTCCAAGTCCACTTCACACTATTTACACACCTATTTTTGTGAGTGTGTGTTCATACCCCACGAAGAGTCACTGGAGTGTGTCCTCTCTCGGGCTACTTGTGATTCTGAGGATCGACGTATGATTCATATTTTACAAAGCAAGAACATGAACATACCTTTATGACAGAAGAAGATGAATGCAATCGTAAATCATATGAACCCACATAATTGTTCTATCATCAGTGTAAACAGAAAAATAAACACTTTTATAAACATTATTTTGTAAATGTTTAAATCTAGTCATTAGATAAGAATTGAGCAAGTCAGACTGAAACATATCACTCCTGAGCTGACCATATCAGCACATCTTGGGCAATCAAGGTTTCCACGGAGACAAACGAGCAGCTCTCCATGACAACAGAGTTGGGTAATGGGTTCAACCATTAGAGCGACAGGGAAATGGAGGCTATATGAACTGTTTTAAGTTTACATTACTCTCTAGCCAGTACTTTAATAAGCCTGAAGTGGAAGAATGGACCATTTAACCACTACAACTAGGATTTGCTCCAAAACTAACAAAGCTGACTGATTCATAGAGACCCCGGTGCCAGAGGGCCACAGCCAAAACCAGCCCCTAACATCTTCCACTAATTCTTTTCCTCTTCGCACCCCCCACCAACCCTCTGACCGGGTTCCTGCCAGTAAGACGGCCTGTATTGGAGCTCATTGTGTTTGGTTACTGAAGCACATGCGGTAGCAGTTTATAGCACAATAAAACAGCACAACAGCACTCACAAGCTTTAATTGGATATAATAGCCGTAAATAATTCTGATCATTTCACACCTTCTCCCAGATGCAAAGTGGAAATTATTTATCAGCCTGTTTTGCCAACTATCACTATTCCTGTCCACACGTTCATGAACACATGCACATTATATCTATACACTGTCGCGGCGCATTTGTCTTATTCTGTTCCTTTCGAGAGTGAGAACGGAGGTGCCTATCACTGCAGACTCTCGGCACAATGAGAGCGGTGTTTTACAGAAACACGCGTGGCCCGCTGTCACCACAACAACATTTCATGCACCAAGTCCTGCGGTGCGGACCAAAGAGCACCATCAAACACAGAATTTAATGCCAGGTCAGCTGACACAACACTGATTTATTTTCTGAGAGGCATGTAAGGCAAGTGACTCGCGTCTTCATATTTTATTCATTGTAAAACAAAAAAACAAGGACACACTCTTTAAGATGGGAGATACACTACCATTCAAAAGTATCTTATGCTCACCAAGGCTGCACTTATTTGATCAAAAATACAGTAAAAACAGTAACATTGTGAAATATTAGTCAAATTTACTGTTACAATAACTGTTTTCTATTTGATTATATTTTAAAATGTAATTTATTGCTTTGATGGCAAATAATTTAATTCTAATATGCTGATTTGGTGCTCAAGAAACAATTTCTTATTATTATTAATGTTGAAAACAGTTGTTATACTAAATATTTTGGCAGCAATAGATGCTATTTACACTAAGAGCAATTAGCAATAGATGCTATTTACACCAAGTGAAAATAGCAATATATTCTATTTACACTAAGTTGAATTCCACGCGTCTTTTTTAAAACTTTGGTGGGTGGAGCTAGCGTAAATAGCGTTTGCCAACAAGCGTCACTATTTGCACTTAGTGTAAACAGACACTTTGTAATATGTTTGTGGAAATTATTTTTTTCAGGATTCTTTTAAGGAATAGAAATTTATTTGCAAATTTAAATCTTTTGTCACATTATAAATGTCTCACTTTTGATCAATTTAATGCTAAAAAAGAATCTGATACAATGAAATTTAAGTACAGCTTTACATTAATGACACATTTTGACATTTAAGAGGAAATGTCCCGTTTTTGTACATATGATCAAGAGTATAGACCTTATATAGCACCATGACAGGTATGAAAGAGAGGGATAAACTTTTTTTTCAATGGTAAGCTGTAAAAGGCTGAATAAAGCTCCTAGATCACTTATAATTTTCCACAGCTCATGTTGTCTGGAGTTTTTTGTCTACTGAAATTTCTTGGAAAGATATTTTCGCACTAGTGCAATCCATGGGTAAAAGAGATACGTGAGCAGTGATATACTGTTAGCGAACATTCCAGTGCCACCCACCTACCACCAACAAAAGAAATAACAGCAGCGAGAGTAAATCATATGACATGGATATGTTTGCATGAGCTCTTCAGTTTCTACTATAAAGCAGCTCTCCAGTGTATTCATGTTTTTACTCATGAACATCTGACCTTGACGGACTGAACAAAAGAAATAAACTAGAGAATATTTCCATGTCAAAGAAGGCGGAGCCTCAGAGCCACACCTACCTAGTACGTAATCGCCATGGACGAAAGATAGCAGTGAACTTTTCCAGAAGAATCGCTTTGTCAGACTGTTTCAAACTCCTGAAACGAACACCAAACAAACTTGGTTTTGGACTGATTTTGTTTTAAAATGACATCACACCAGTTCGTTCTTCGATTTCACTTATATCGGGGCCTTATATTTGGATATTGCAGGGTGCATGAGGTGACTTTTTCGTTTAACATTGTCTGGGGCCAATCAGATCACATCAGATTAACTACCGAAATGATTAAGTTCTTCCTGATAAGACCATTTTGGAATAAAGGAATAGTTCAACCAAAAATTAAAATTGTGTCATAATTTACTCACCCTCATACTGTCCCAAACTTGTTTGACGTTCCTTCTTCTGTGAAACATAAAATATATTTTGGGGGGTAAAAAATCCATCCATATGGAAGTCAATGGTAATCACAACTGGTTATTAAAGTCATACAGGTTTGAACAACATGAGTTTGAGTAAATAACAACAGATTATTTTTCATTTTTTGGTGAACTGTCCCCTTAAGAGTAAAAAGCTAAACGTTGTATTGAATGGCATGCCTTTGCAAATGTAAAATGGTAGATTAGAAAAGACTTAAGTCTTAATTCCTCTGTAAATAACAGCAGCAGGGGGATGTTGAAGCAGGTTATACATTGTGTTGTCAGGTGACCTGTTAAAGAGGCATTCAGAAGTCATTCATATACATCACAAAGAGGATGCTGTATTTACATATATATATGTTCATTGTGTGATGGGAGCAGCATGTTTAACAATAACTGCTCTGAATGGGAAGAAGAAAATCATTCTCTTTATCTCATCCTTCCTTCTTCCTCTCCCAGGTGAAAGAAAGCAGATATTCTACTCGCTGTACATAATTGCCCTTTTATTGTCACATCAGATTCATATCGGCCCTCCGTTACACCGTCTAGAGTGCATGGAGAGGGCCCATAAATACTGGAGAGACAGTCAATGAAACCAATAAAATCACTAAGACCAATCACATCTAATAAAGATAGCCACTCTTAATGTGCTCAGAGTGTCCAACTGTGCCCCCACACCCCCTCACCAGGCCTGTGCTATAATAGTGGCCAACAGGCCAGCGATGTGGGGGTCCAAGTCACTGTAGAGCTCGGCTTTATTATGTTAAAAACCAAAACCAAAACCAAAAACCAAATCATATGATTCTGTGCTTTTACTTCACAAATCACTTAACTAATGATTTTATACATATTTTGGATTTAAATCTGAGTAAATAATGTTTTGTGGTCAGAAATGAGAATGTAATGCAGTAGATTTTTCTTCATTTTTTTAGAAGTGGTTTAACTTGCCTTTGTTTTATATAAGTGGTGATTTAGGCACTCAGTTCTCAGTCTTATTTAACCTATACATTTATTTGAGCATGGAAATTAAAGGCAAGGCATTAATTAATCACACAATTAAAGCAAAATTCTACATTACATTAAATTTTGAAGTCTCCTGTTACTGAAAAATAATTTATAATTTATAGAAATATATATATTTCTATATATATCAGTCACATGATCCTTCAGAAATCATTCTAATATGCTGATTTTGTGCTTATTAAATATTTCTTAGGATTACCAATGATGAGAGCAGTTGTAGTGCGTAATATATGGAAAGCATGATGCATATTTACAGGATTCTTTGATGAATAGAAAGTTCAAAAGAACAGCATTTATTTGAAATAGAATGAAATAGTCCTTGCATCCTTTAATGCGTCCTAATTGCTGAATAAAATTACTCATTTTTTTCAAATAGAAAAAAAAAATTGTGTATATGTACATCACATAATTAAGGCAATGATACATCATAATGTTAAAAAAAGAGAAAAAAATAGACATTTTTAATATTTAAAATAATGTACAGTCAAACCTAAATTTATTCAGACACCTTGAACATTTCATTCATTAATACAGTTTATTCACTATAGTTTAAAAAAAAAATGGTAATAAAATATGAAAGATCTCTTAGAGTTAAACTGTGTCAGAAAAAAATAATCTTAATTATGTCAGATAACACTTAAGCAAAACATGGTCAGGTCAAAGTGTCTGAATAATTTTTGGTTCCAAATGTTTATCAGTTTTACTGGTAGTCCACTGTGTGAAGAATTTTTGGGTATAATATGGCACAGTTTATTTTATTTTGCTATCCTCACTTACATCAATGAACTAGAGTGTCCTGCACCCACTAGTAAAAATATATTAAAAATATAAAAAATGTCTGAATAATTTTTGGTTTGACTCCATATGTGGACCGTACTTTTTTTTAAGAGTCAAATTTATTATTATTATTTATTTATTTAGATAAACTTGTTTTTTGTTGCACAAATGTGGGCAGGAGATGCTAATGCAAATACTTCACATTACAAGTACAAAGCACATCAAAATATATGTTATTTGACATGCATTTTACATACATCAGCAATTTTACTGTAAATGTAAAAGGCTGATGACAGATTTTTTCCGATATCAGTCATTTCTGTGATGGGTATCTGTTTGAATATGTCTGTCACACAGGGCAGGACTAAAGGAGCTGACCTGGAAAAAAGATCACGGCAAAACCTGACCTTTCAGAAGATGTCTGTTTTCATCGCCTCATCGCCTCCCCAACACCCCCCACCCCCACCCCTACCCCGAGACCTTGGGAATAAAACCGAGAGAGAGAGAGAGAGATGACAACATTGCTATCTGAAAGCCTGCAACATTTTAGCTTCAGATGGATGAGGAGCTTACGTTGGGATTTCTACCTGTCAGATAATGAGTGCGAGGAGAAAGGTTAGGAATTTAAAAATTGAGATAATCCTTCGGATCTTCAATTTCCTTATGTGGGACTACAGGGAAAGATTAAGACAGTGAGCATGATATAAAATAATAGTTTTATACAAAATGATTACGCTTGGGTGAGAGAACTAGATGGCAAAATGTATGTATTTGTAAGAGACATGGTACATGAGCACTCCTCTCCCTGCCTTACTTTATCATATTCATAATTCATCGCTCTTCAAACAGAAAGGTGACCTTTCTTAACCAATTCACAGAAGTGTAACACTCTTCAATGTTTGGAACTGTACACGATAAAACCATAACAAGCACTACATGTCTGAAATGCAGGTGACCGGCCGGCAAACAGCGTGTCCTTAATGAGCCCGTAGGGTGGAAGTGGGATGTAGTGTGATTCAAGATGACAGACCTTAAAGCAGTGAGGAGAGGCGAAGCTAAAACAGCTGTATGCTAAACCCTCCTGAACACTGTGAACAGCCTCTCTCAAACACACGGCAAAGACACACAGCGATGGGGGTAGCGGAAAATGTACCTTTTGTGATCATCTGCTGGCTCATTTCACTTTATAAGAGTTATGAATTAGGAAAAAGGATAATGAAAACAAGAATAATTTATAAAAAAGGAAATTGATCGCCACATTTACTAATAACCATTGCAACAAATGCAGATTTCTTAAAATGTGTTATAATTTAGAGGAAATATTTTCCCTTAACCCTAATAAATCCCTTACAGTATGTTTTTTAACAAATTAATAATGGAAATAAAAACAAATAAAATACCTGAAAAATAATAAATGCTTCAAAATATAGACTATACAATAATATTTTAAAAAATGTGTAAAAAAAATCCTGCTAAATAATAAATGTTTCAAAATATAGACTATACAATAATATTTAAAACATTTATTTTGCTGTTTTTTTATTTTTATTCTCTTAGCCTCTTCTCTTTATATGTCTCTTTATATATAGCTTTTTCTCTTTAATTATATACTGTACCTTTATAGTATATATATATATATATATACATATATATATATCTTATACTAAATATTATTAATCTAATTACTGTGAATTATTGTGCACTTTATCACATATAATCATAAGTGATAAATGAAAAGCAAGGAAAATACATACACACACGTATCTATGTATTTATCTATCTATCTATCTATCTATCTATCTATCTATCTATATATATATATATATATATATATATATATATATATATATATATATATATATGTGGGGCGGGGGGGGGGGGTGTCTGTATGTATATATGTATGTAATATGTATGCTTTTTACTTTTACGGAAAATAATTTTTCAGTTATTTCAGTCGGTGGTACCACAACATGGTTTCTTATAAAGTTTCCAATCCAGCCCTCCAGTTGTGTTGAAGGGCTTTTAAAATTTGTGTAGATGGTATCAATTCATTGGGGCCTGTCAGGGTTACATGTGCAGAAATTATGATAAATAAACAGTGGGCACTGGCAACATTAATAGAACACAAATAGTCACATGAACAAAAGAACGATCAGACTAGCACAGCATCCTCAGCCTCAACACCAACACTAAAATATCCTGCTAGACAGTATGGTGCGCTTCAGGTGCCGTGAATACCAGATTAGACTGCAAAGGCTGCCATACCGTCCCAACTGTGGTGCAAACGGATCAATGGCTGCTGATGTTGACATTTATTAGGCTGTACTGAAGTTCCTGCATTGATATCGACACTCAGATGCATCACCCAAGTACCTCAAGAGGCAAGGTGTCAATAATTCTGAAGAGCATCATGACTGAATGCATGCCGCACACTGGATCACACGTCTCATGTCCGTTTTTTCTGTTTATTTTCTTCACACACTTACTAACTTACTAGAATTCTGTTTCATCACGAAACACATGCAGAGTTCAAGTCATCCAGCTTTTGATTCCAGCCGGTACTGTTTGCTATAAAAGGTCTTTAACGCTTTCCTTTGAGATATGGTTATGGCTCCTTTCTCATGTCATATTCTATGTCATGGAGTCTGCTCTGGTCAGAGGCATGTTATAACAAAAGAGCCAGAGGGGAAGCAGGGAAGGGAAGTGCATGGAATATGTTTTGTGTTTTTATGGAGATGATAAAACGGCTGTGGGACAATGCTTGGTCTGAAAGGTCAGCGAAATATTTGTATTGTACTAAAATGCTTCTTTTTGGAATGTCCAGTTCAGCACCTGTGTATTTTATGCTCAGTAATGGTTAATTAATACAGATGTGTGCATAACACTCCTCTGTGAGACAATAAGCAAGAATGTCTGGTTATGCACTAAAAAAAAAAAAAAAAAGGTTAACATAACATTTTACATCAAATCTAATGAACAATATGCAGCACGTGAACGTCCCTAGCGAGGTTTCCTAAACTATAGCGTTTGAAATACTAAAATGGAGGCAAAATAAATTCTGTTTTAGAAAGTTAATATAAGTGGACTTTAAATTGTTTATTTGTGTACAGCATTTAAAATAATTATTAAAACATTTACAGTTGTAGAGACTCTCCCTATAAATATTTGTATTTGGAATATTATTGCAGTGTTTTTGCTGTTTTATTTGTTCGCTTCTCTGACGTTATTTGACCTAATTCTCGTCAGAAATCGGCAACACTCAGTTCAGAAAAACAACAACAACAACAACAAAAAACGTAAAAACTCTTTATCAGGGATACAACGAATTTTGATACATTTATCTCCCAGAATCCGTTTTGTTTTGATGGTTATGTGCAGGGCAAGAAATACTAGAAACCGCACCCTCTTTCTCCTTCCTTACCTGTGAATAAACGAACTTTCCTCATTTCCGCTCAGGACAAAGCTTTAAGGTGAGCGTAAAATATAGCCTACACACCCTTATCGTTTATTCTTTGCTCCAGAAGCACTACATTTCCCTTTTGGCTTTGTAAAATCGACTTTTTCGCACGATAAAACTTCAAGCATCTTCCATACTGACATTATCTGAAACTGACAACAACGCGTGTGTGCGTGGATGCATGCATGTTTGACTGGATGGTTATCCTCTCAGTGATTATCATTCGGTAGACACGAAAGTGCAGGCCCCTCTCGCATTCAAATCATTGCCCACCATCTTGATTGTGGAGGACAGCTTATGAGGCCCCGCAGATTGTTCGGGCTTGACAATGGATTCTTTTGTGAGGGTGTTTCTCTTTATTTCCTCAGACAATGCTTGAGGGTCCTTCTGGTTCTGCTCTCAGGAACTGTTTGCAAAGTTACACCTTACTATACCTCTCTAAACAAGTAGGCAGTATTAAACTTCTTTTCCACTCGCAAGTGGCCACTAAATGGGAGAATTTTTATATGCTGTTACCGTAATGGTAGAAGCGCACTAGATATTTAACTGTATAGCCAATGTCTTCATATATGTCCTTTAAATACCTACCCATCACTGAGAAAACTTGCTCAAAAATGACACCAGATGGGCATATTGGTCTTTATGTTTAAATCATTCATAAGCGTGAGCATGAGGGCAGCGCCTAAGAGGAAGTGAGTGTGTGTTTACGTTAGAATTGAGCGGCCATACAGGCGCCATGTTTAGCGAGTTCCAATGCGCACCGGGCCGTAGAGATGACCTTTCCGTCCTCTGCTTGAATAGCCGCATAAGTAAAGCACCCAGCTGGGCCTGTCTAAGCCTTCAACGTCATTTCGAAAATCGGTATGATTTCCCTGGGAAAAATCTCATAAAATCTGGAAATGTTAATGAGCGTTTTTGTGCTATACAAAAGAACGACACCAATAAAGCACGGAGTAGACAATAATAATAATAATAATAAATAACTACATATTATTGTTATACTATATTGATAATAGTAGGCTATTATTAAAAGAATAATATGCCTTAATTGTATTATATAAATAAGTAGTAGGCCAAAGGTTTTGTTTTTAGATAAAACATTGCGTCACCCATCAGTTCAGCGTCTACAATTTTGGTTTATCACATTTTGTTTATTTATGACTTAGTGTTGCCTTAAAAAGCTAGCAAACTTATAAAAAATTATAAACTGCAAAAATAAACAATGCACTATAACAAGGGTGGTCATTTTTCTTACGCTTACAAAAATAAAAATTAATGTGATTTGATTTTGTAGTAGCCATATTGTCCACCATGCCTTGGTTAGCCGTCCTAACGTGGTTAAAAACGATCATGAAAAGTCATAAGGTGACAAAAGAGAAGAGATTCATAGTTATGATTTCAATACGTATGTATACTAATTAGTAAGTATAGCCTGTACTTATGGTATTGGCGGAAACTAAATCATATTTCTATCATGATTTATTTTAAGGCGTCTTTATGATTTGTCATTAAATTAGTTGGACGCTGAGCAGCCTTCCGGTTTTAGAGAAAGGAAAATGTGCATTCAGCTCGAAAAGAAATGTCACTGGCCTTGACCCCTACAGAGTAGCCTATTATGAGTTTGTGGTGACACGTCTATTCCCGCGCATTTTCATACTCCAAGGTACAAGCCCCATCACGAACATGTCTCCACTGTACACAAACTGGTGGATGCTTTAATCCCGTCTATATAGTCAGTATGTCACATGCAAACGTGTAGAAACACAACGCGCAGCCATAGCCAAAGGTTGCCCGTGCAGTAGCCGTGTTCACCTTTAATGCCCTTTATAAAATTAACGCGTGTGACGTCTCTTTTTTTCTCCAATCGTTTGAGAACGGACCCTTCTAAATAACAAAACACTTTTAACACGTTGTTCGTAACACCAACACTGAAGAGCATTTTTCTCACTGGAGCGCACAGTTCAGCGCCCGGGCCGCGGAGCGCTGAGGCCCACTCCCCTCGCTCTTTGTTGGGTCTATTGTAGTGAGTGTGTGTTGGGATTGGGGGCGTAATGAGAGGGCTGCGACCCCCCGATGGGGTGGATTTGCTATCCAAAGACCGTTAGAAAGCGCCTGAATGAATTGGGACTGAATGTCATTGTAATGCAACTGAACAGCTCCTCCTTCACGCAGTTTAAGACGAGGAGGCCGCTCAACTGAGTCGGGAGAAATAGCCAACTGACGGCGTTCAGCGCACTATTTCTGTCCTTTTTTCTGCCGTCCTGTTCTCATCTTCTCCAGCTATGGACAAGTGGCCGCCGTTATCCTTCGGATTCAGGAAGGTGTTTTCCCCACTGATAAAATCCTCTAAGGGCCTTCTGTCAGAGCCGGGATTTGCGTGGCAAGATATCTAAACCCGCTGAACAAGAAACCAGGCGAATATGCGTTCAAAATCATCCCAAATACTTCGATTGAAGAAAACGGGTCTTGCTTTTGAAGCAGATATCATCCTGACCGGACCGCATTTCTGTGCTGGAATCTCAGTTTTCGTTTCGATTACAATATATAGGCTAACCAATGCATATAGGCGCGATTGCTTAAAACAGATATTTAGCTATAAATATGGTAGCTTTACTTAAACAAGGGCGACAGCAACAGAAAACGAGGTAGGCTAATATGTATAAAATAAAAAAAAATAAATAAAAAATAAAAAAAATCAGCCCATTATTTTAGAAAGAAAAAACAACTATGATACCTTGAAAATCTTGGACTGTTCTCGATAGCCTTTGTTCCATCCACAGGGAGGTGTAGGGAAAATCCAATCATGCCAACAATGGTCATGATACATCACAACCGTGCTAAAGGCTATCAACAAATACTTAAGAGTAATATAATTTCTTTTTGCAATCTGAAAAATGACATTAATAGTAATTTAGCGTCAATGTCACCCAGGTCAAAGACGCTTGTCAAAAGAAGACAGTGAGCAACATTATACTGGGAGGAAATGCACATTTTAGTAATTAATCTCATACATCTCGATACGAAAATTACTCCTTGAGCAACACAACTAGGCTAATATTTAACCCTAACCCTAACATGGACGAAACAAAGTTAAGCGTCATCGGTTAATGCAGTGTTGATGAGATAAGAGCAGAAGATGAATTGTAATCAAAAGCCACAAACAAATATGACAATAATAAACACGAGTGGCGTTCCTATCAAATGCAATAATGCTATAGATTGAATCAGTTTCTAACAACGTGTAATTCAATTTTACCTCCTTCATTTTGAAACTAGTGTAAATTTTTACTATAATGAGCTTAAAGGCGAAAATATACCACAAAAAACTAATTAAAATAATATAACTGAATCATAAAAATAGTAATACAAAAGAAAAAGAAAGAAAGAACGAATAAAGTTGCACCAATGTTAAATATTAACGTTAATTATTAGTTCTTTTTTGTAAATGTAGGCTATAGACAAAAATGAAGAAAACGCAGTCAAAAATATCTGCATCAGTGAAGTACGTTTGCTACAATGGCGGAGCAGTAATGTCCATGGTGCAACCTAAAACATGATTTCTCAGGGGACTTTGGTTCAAATAAACTCTAAAATCCCCAATTCTGCAGGTCAAAAACAAACATTTTCGAAAGTAATGCTAAAACATTGAACACCTCAGCACTGAACACCTTATTGACAAACTGAAACAAACGAATTCAGAATACATTCTCAGTATAAGTATATCCAATTGGTCTGTTTTCCATTGCATAACAGCTAGACCTATTTGCATACTAAAATTCGATTCGATTCTCTGATGATAGTTACTATTTTCTCCCGCTTTTTAACAAATTCTTGACATATAAATGTAATTTCGCTTTTTTTCTGCTAAGAAACATTGGGGCATGTGTGCTTCACTCGACTACTTCATACAGTTTAGGACAGTCCATCAAGGGGTCTGTATATGCATTGGGGGGGGGGGGGGGGGGGGGGGGGGGAATCAAGTCGAGTATAAACATGGATGCAAAAAACGTTTGTACGCGTCAAAGCAATAAAACTATTTCTGTCCATAATGCACGTCAGGATGGCCGCTTCTCTTTGCAGAATGTCAGGCGCGCGCTATTTCAAGGACATCTCGCTGATGAGGCTTTGGCTAATGGGGGAGAACTTGGGCCCGGGCCATGACGTCATTATGTCCCAATGTAATCCGCTTGCGTTGAGCCCAATCAGCAGAAGGCTGCGCGTGTCTGGGACGGGAAGAGAGGACCTCTAATCCGCGAGACTGGATCAGAGAGGCTGAAAAAACACTCAGGGCAGGACCAAAAAACCGCTGCCCGAGGACGATCGAGATTAAAAGGGATAGATCGGGAAGAACTGGCCCCAGTGCCTACTCGTCTCAGGATGAATTTACCGAAGGATGCTGCGGAGATTGTTTCAGATGGAGGGAAAAAGCAAGTCATCCCCAAGAACAGACTTCGAGCGCCATAGCTTCCGCAAAGTCATTGGACAGAAACGAAAACGAAAAGAGCGCTCGAGAATAGGGATATCGCTGAAATATACGTTTCGTTTTGATGCCTTCTTTCGCTGTGTTAACGTGTCTTCGCGATACAGAAGAGGAACGCTATTGTGCATCGGTGTTAAGCCGCGAAGGAGGGCGTATTTGCATAGACAAGAGGAGTCGCAGCATCTGAGCTGTGGAAACATTCCTGTTCACACACCAGGATAGTCCATTTTTAAGTACGCTCGTACTGCGAGGGTTTTGTCCTTTTTTCGATATGTGACCAGTAGCATCTCTCACGTGATGCTTCCATTGCTCATTTCTTCAAATACATCAAGGACAAAGGAATCAGAGCGCCGATTTAAAGATTGAATGAAGAAACCAGGGGACGCAAAGCAAGATATTTTGCTGCTTTGATTTATTTTTTTACCCCGAAGGAAAATGGTATTGAGCGCAAGAGTAAACGCTCTGTATCGATTGACTTTTTTCCATTGTGTAAGCTTAGACATGGTGCATCTGTTTTTAAACTGCAGTAACAACCGTATCAGATATGTACAAACCACTGAAGACTAAAGTGGATGGTAAGGTGTTAAGTAGGTCGCCTCGTATAGTGCAAATTTATTTAGCTCGCGTGCACGAGTATTGATACTGATTCATTTGCTAAAACAGGGTTAAAAGTGTTCAGTGTTATAGACTACCACTCTCTCAGAAGCTCATGGTTAGGTTACATGTGCAAGTCAAGGCGCGAAATTTGAGTGTCAAATGAGGCTGGAGAGGCTTTGCTTAAGACCACTGGGCTGCTGTGTGGTCTTCTCAGAGTTCTCGCTCTGCGTGTTCACAGCGGACCTTGATTTAATGTCCATACAATTAAGGCACGCGGTGAATGCCAAGAGAAGAATCTCTCCAGCAACGAGCTTTCGTTAGTACAGTTAGCCAACTGTTCAGCACAGGAATCAAGGCATTAAAGAGGGTAAGGTGCAGTAGCCTATAGGCTGCTTCAAGCGTCCGGGTTCAGCACATCGTTCATTGTGAGCAATGAATTAAGTTTATAGCTAATTAATAGTACATTTAGAATAAGCACATATAACGTGTAGAAAAGTGTCATTTTCGTTTTCTGAAATTTCCAACTAAATAAAGTAATAGACATTTGAGGCCTCATTGCGACTGCGTAGATTAATTGGAAAATGCATCCTACTGTTGAGATTTTAAAAGGGGCGGGAGGGGCTCTAATGAAAATAAAATGTTCGATTGTTCTGACTTCACTTTCAGAGCAGTCTATTTGACTAACTCTTTCTGCATAATCACTGTCACTTTGTGTGGACAGTTTAACCCTGCAGACTATAATGTTGGACGCTGAAAGAAAACGCATGGTTTCACAGCCGAAGATAATCTGAACCATTTATATGCTCTCATCCAAACGGACCTGCTTCAGATGTTACTGGACGAGGGCGCCATCTATTGGGCACATCGATGTCTTGTCAATCAATACAAGTGGGGGATAATATGCTCCGCTGTACTGACAATTATTCACACTGTATTTTGTTCCGTCTTAAAATAGGCCTACTTAAAACAATAGGTTTTATTTACCGTTCTTATTCTTAAGAAACCTGTGAAACTAAACTGTAACTATATACTACGTATATGCTACACGGTAGGCTATTTTATAAAAAAATATCTTTGGATGCTTTGTGGATGGTTTCTTTGCCTTAACATAATTTTAACTCAATTTTCAATTCGTACTCCACAGCTCAAAAACTACTGTCTAACGTATAAGATGGTAAAAAATGTATGAACAAAAATGGCGCTGCACTTACCTTCAACAAAACCCAACGCTATCTGTCAAAGCAACCTCTGGCATGATCAGCTACAAAACACTGTTAAATTCAAATCTGAAGCTACAAAAGTTTATCAAAGTAAAATGTCAAAAATAGATTAAGCTGTTTCCAGTATCTTGCACCAATCTAACGACCAAACGTCACCTATTTTTCTTATATTTAGGGGTTAGTTTACTAGATACAAACGAACCATCTATTAATCTTATTTTGCATCACTACATCACAAAATACTTTTTGAAATTACATTCATTTTAAATAGGACGATGTTATACTCTGTTTAACAATTACGACTGGACTAATAATGCGTAAAATGCAACACACTCTCATGGCATTTCCTATTTTACATTTTGGCGATTTGGTGGCGAATTAATATAAATTCATACGATCTCATTCGTCGGTTTTGTCTTCTAAAAATCGTAGGAATTCATACGAAATCTCGTAAAACAGTCACTTTTTTTCTCATGAGATCTGGGTAAAATGTGTTCGAAGTATTAATGAACTGAATTTCCAATGATTTTACACACATGCAGTGTTAGGCCTACCAAGTATTATTTTTTTTTCTTGTAGATATGCAACTAACTAAAATTAGGTATTTTGCACAGATTTCTACATCGTCAGAAATATGACTACTGCACATGTACAGAAGAAAGCTGAATTTCTACACACGTAAGTAACAGCTTTCAGATAAACAAGATCTTCTGTTGATGTTCTTGGCTCATTGTGTTGCAACTTCTATAAATAAATATGTATAATCAGGTTTTGTTTGTTTGTCTGTTTCTTATATTAAACTGTCAGCTATCTTAAACTGTGCTGTATGTGGTTACGGCAGCTCTGGGACATAGTTTAAATAAACAGCTCTATTAATACAAGGTGATTTGATCATTATTATTATTAGAAACCGTTTTAACCTAAATAGCTCATTAAAACTGATGCTTCAAAATTGAAGAAAAACGTGGCAACAAAACACAAAATACGACGCAATTGTACCGGAAGAGCTTAACGACCTGATTAACGAAGTTATGGCCATGCAGCATTAAGTAAAGTTATTTTTATGGTAATTTATTGTGTCCATTTTGCCTTAGTCTAATCTTACTGATGTGATCCTTAAAACCTGAAGTGCGTAAAAGCTGAAGTGCGCCACTAACTTCATAAAACGGAATTGCAAAAATAATGACCGTTTTAAACAGGTGTCTTAAACACTCCCATATGCCATCGGTAGTCCCGCCCCAAATCACACCATTAGACTGGGCCGTGTTTCAATGTACAAACTACTGAATCATGTGACTAAAGTGTGTATAAAGGTATACTGTTATTTAAATTGCATTTCATTTCAATCAATAATCTAAAATTTTTAAATCATAAAATAAATTATAGCCTACACATAATCGAAGAAATAAATAAACGAAACGACTCAGTGTTCTCTCTCTCTATCATTCAATATTCTTTTCATTGGCAAAATAAGTAAAAAGGCCTCGGTGGCCTCAGGTCTTAATAAAATATAATTAGGATAAAGTAAGAAAATATTAAGAAAATACATTAAACAATCCCCAGTCAGGAAAATTTAAAGTATTTACAACGAGACAATATCGTTATCGGGAAGTTTTTTGGTTTTTGGGGGGCAAACCAGCCTACTTATTAAGCTTTTATATGAGAAAATATTGTAACACAAAACATACATCACCTTTAAGAAAATGTGATAAGCTGCCAAATATATGCGGGGATATTTGGGGCATAAAATCAGGACCATGGAGAGCTCCGGGTGTGCGCGCTCGACACTTGTTCGAACAACCGCTTTAAAATTACAGACAATGACAACATCAATGCATTCATTAATGTTGATGTTTTATTACAGTTACATACTACAAATTCATGCCATGGAGAAAGAAACAAAGGCACATTTAGTGCTAAATAGGCTATATGTAACATTGCCGCCTAGCGGGGTAGAGCTATACTTGAACTGATGGGCCTCTATTATCGAGGCGAAATACGAGCCCGCTGCTCAAAGGAGACACACCACCGATCGACCACAGAGGTGTGAAATCCTCTCAAACACCAGTTACAAGTTAACAGCCCGTGAGCTTTACAGCTGACGCGTATATCTAAGCGCTTTCTAAATAGCTTACATATCAGTTCAACTAATCGCCTTTGGATAAAACGCGTTTGCTTAAGAACCAGTTGACAAGTGTTTCACGCAATTTGAGGATGTTCTCTTTCTTAAACTGCACCGTACATCTCGCTGCACACAAACACTTGCATTTTCATGTCTCGTTGAGATTTTTAATTTGCTTATCCAAACCAATTTTCTTGATATGGCCTATGAAAAATAAAGACGGGGAAACTGTTTTTAAACGTAATGCACTGTAAAAAGCGAACAGTTGGATCTAACTATCTATCTATCTATATATATATATATATATATATATATATATATATATATATATATATATATATATATATATAATACTTCAGTTGGTAACACCTAAAAAAATTAAGTTTTCTTGCATTAAAATCTTTTTGTTGTTTTTGGCTGAGGCTTCACTTTAACTGCATAAGGTTATGGCCAGTAAAAAGCTTTCTAAATGGAGAAATTATTTTATTTTTTCATTCAGGAAAAGTAACAGGCCAGCAAAAAGCCATACGCCAAATACTAAAAAGGTTTGTAAATGGAAAACATGCGTGCGTAAGCTCAAAAAAAGCTTGGCCTGGGGGGGTTGGAATACCAGAAATCTTCGACCTTGTGGGGACATTTTTTAGTCCCCATGAAGGATTAAAACAGCATAAATAATACAGAATGACGTTTTTGTGAAAATGTAAAAATACAGAAAGTTTTCTGTGATGGGTATAGGGTTAGGGGATAGAATATACAATTTGTGCAGTATAAAAATCATTATATGCCATAAAACATGGAAACCCAATATGTGTGTGTAGGCTATGCGACACGTCCCGTGCTGTCATAGATAAAAAAAATTTTAAAAAAAGTTACCAGCATTAGCCACCTGAGGTCAGCATTACCCTGGAAACGCTTCTATTACTCATGACTGTATAAGTCTTCAGTGACACATGACAAACACTTCTTATGCAGGGGCGTAGCCATCATTTCAGCAGTGAGGGGGGGCAGAAATGTCAGGTGTAATACCAATTTTAATGCGGCATAAAATATTTTGACTCTTCTAAAAAAGGAGTTTTTGCAAAGTAACACACACAAACCATCAAATGATTAGCCATATACACGCCAAACAGATGTGAAAAATTTTAAACTATCTTTTGCAAGTGTACAGGAGTTTGTCATAACAGTCAGTTACACCCACATGTATGTGCACAAATACACTGTACATACAGTACGTATGCACAATAGATTGTCTGTATTGTATAAAGCACTATAGAAATAAAGGTGACTTGACATGCAGTATATATTTACAAAATAAAAAGATATGCAATGTTGAAAAATGTATTTGTTTCTACGAACTATATTGAGTAATGTGTACAAATAACAATTTAGTTGTATGAACAAAAGAAATTCGGACAAAATTTCTTTGAGTAAATACAAATCTAATGCAGTCCCTTGCAAAGCATGCTGGGAACTAAGGATCCACTGCCCAGTTAGTCGTCAACATTAATTTGTGCGTTTCAACACTTAAGTAAACCTGACAATATTCATTTTTAGTAGAAACAACTCAGTTAAATTAAGTTGATGTAGTTACATGAGTTAAGTAATGTGAACAAGGATGGTTTGAATAAAATTAACAACAGTGAAAGTTCATTTTTTGAGTGAAGTTTAACAATTGCAAACTGAGTGTAAAGAAGATAATGTGCTTGCACTTTTGCAGACTTGGTCTGAAGATTAGGTATATGATGTTATTACTTCATTCACCTCCTTTTTATTAATTAAACAATTGAGAAATTCTTTGAAATTTAAAATTCTGCAAGAACTACAGCAAAAACCAGCATGATGCAAGAAAATATATTTTTCAATATTTACAAGAAATTTAATTTAAATATATCATTAGATAAAATTTATAAGAACATATAATAAGAGAATTACCAGTATGAACTCCACTGACTTCAATAAAATAATTCAATTTATTTTAAACTTATTGTCAGGGTTCTGTGTTTGTTTTCCTGTGTCACATGTTCCTTGTTCTCAGATTTCCCGCCACTAGTTTGTTCCCTTGGTTACCCTGATTTAGTTCCTTGGTCCCAGCTGTGTCTTGTTAATTAGCCTCGTTTGCCCCTCTGTTTGCCCTGTATATATCCCCCGTGTTCTCTCTCAGTCTTTGTTGGTTTTATGTTGTGTTCATGGTTGGTTTCCCTTGTACTCCTGATTGTTGTCATTAAAGACTGTTCCCTGGATTCCCCGTTGTTGTGCCCTTTGTCAACCATCATGGACTGTGACAGAAGAACCGACCAAACAATAATGGATCCAGCAGCAGTAAGTCTGGATTTGGCAGGCCGTGACCTGACTGACTACCTCATTGATGTCCTGATGGAGAGAGGCTACAATTTTACCATCACAGTAGTATGTGAAGTCTATGAATCCGTTCCTGAGAGAGTATTTCCTGAGTCCGTTCCTGAAAGAGAATTTCCTGCGCTTGTTTCCGTGAGTGGCCTTCCTGAGCCTGTTTCCATTAAAGATTTTCCTGAGTCTCGTCCTGTCACGGCTCCGGCCCTCGGCCCCCGTCCCACCGTCCAGAGTCGGCTCCGGCCCTCGGCCCTCGGCCCCCGGCCCTCGTCCCTCGGCCCCCGGCCCTCGTCCCCCGTCCAGAGTCGGCTCCGGCCCTCGTCCCCCGTCCAGAGTCGGCTCCGGCCCTCGGCCCCCGGCCCTCGTCCAGAGTCGGCTCCGGCCCTCGGCCCCCGGCCCTCGTCCAGAGTCGGCTCCGGCCCTCGGCCCCCGGCCCTCGTCCAGAGTCGGCTCCGGCCCTCGTCCTCCGTCCAGAGTCGGCTCCGGCCCTCGTCCTCCGTCCAGAGTCGGCTCCGGCCCTCGGCCCTCGTCCCCCGTCCCTCGTCCAGAGTCGGCGCCGTCCCCCGTCCCTCGTCCAGAGTCGGCGCCGTCCCCCGTCCCCCGTCCAGAGTCGGCGCCGTCCCCCGTCCCCCGTCCAGAGTCGGCGCCGTCCCCCGTCCCCCGTCCAGAGTCGGCGCCGTCCCCCGTCCCCCGTCCAGAGTCGGCGCCGTCCCCCGTCCCCCGTCCAGAGTCGGCGCCGTCCCCCGTCCCCCGTCCAGAGTCGGCGCCGTCCCCCGTCCAGAGTCGGCGCCGTCCCCCGTCCAGAGTCGGCGCCGTCCCCCGTCCCCCGTCCAGAGTCGGCGCCGTCCCCCGTCCCCCGTCCAGAGTCGGCGCCGTCCCCCGTCCCCCGTCCAGAGTCGGCGCCGTCCCCCGTCCAGAGTCGGCGCCGTCCCCCGTCCCCCGTCCAGAGTCGGCGCCGTCCCCCGTCCAGAGTCGGCGCCGTCCCCCGTCCAGAGTCGGCGCCGTCCCCCGTCCAGAGTCGGCGCCGTCCCCCGTCCAGAGTCGGCCCCCGTCCCCCGTCCAGAGTCGGCCCCCGTCCCCCGTCCAGAGTCGGCTCCGGCCCTCGGCCCCCGGCCCTCGTCCCCCGTCCAGAGTCGGCTCCGGCCCTCGTCCCCCGTCCAGAGTCGGCTCCGGCCCTCGGCCCCCGGCCCTCGTCCAGAGTCGGCTCCGTCCCCCGTCCAGAGTCGGCTCCGTCCCCCGTCCCCCGTCCAGAGTCGGCTCCGTCCCCCGTCCCCCGTCCAGAGTCGGCGCCGTCCCCCGTCCAGAGTCGGCGCCGTCCCCCGTCCCCCGTCCAGAGTCGGCGCCGTCCCCCGTCCAGAGTCGGCGCCGTCCCCCGTCCCCCGTCCAGAGTCGGCGCCGTCCCCCGTCCAGAGTCGGCGCCGTCCCCCGTCCAGAGTCGGCGCCGTCCCCCGTCCCCCGTCCAGAGTCGGCCCCCATCCCCCGTCCAGAGTCGGCTCCGGCCCTCGTCCCCCGTCCAGAGTCGGCTCCGGCCCTCGTCCCCCGTCCAGAGTCGGCTCCGGCCCTCGGCCCCCGGCCCTCGTCCAGAGTCGGCTCCGGCCCTCGTCCCCCGTCCAGAGTCGGCTCCGGCCCTCGGCCCTCGTCCCCCATCCCCCGTCCCCAGTCGGCGCCGTCCCCCGTCCAGAGTCGGTGCCGTCCCTCGACCCCCGTCCAGAGTCGGCTCCGTCCCTCGTCCCCCGCCCCCCGTCCAGAGTCTGCTCCGGCCCTCGTCCCCCGTCCAGAGTCGGTTCCGGCCCTCATCCAGAGTTGGCGCCGTCCCCCGTCCAGCCCCGCTCCAACCCACAAGCCAGCTCCAGGGTCCATTCCGACCCAGAATCCCAGCGTGGCCGGGCCAAAGGTCAAGGCCACGGAGCCTGATCCGCCATGGCTTCCTGAAGGGCCTGATCCGCCATGGTCCCTGAGTTACCCGCGACGCCATGGTCACCTGTATGGCCGGGGCCACCCTCAAGGCATCCTAGCCGGTCTGCTGGTGGCAGCAAAGTGATATGTGGACTTTCTTTGCAAACACTCTTTCCTTTTTCAAATTTAGACTGTTTGGTCTATAAACGTTTGCTCTAAAATACATTTGTTTTTTTTTTGTCATTTTACTTTAATTTCAGAAGTATTGTGTGTGCATACGTAAGCATTTTTATAAACAAAATGCAGGGGGAAGGACAAAATGTGTGCGTTAGTGCAGGAAAGAGGTTAAATGTATTTTACAGGAAAATCTAATCTAAAATCTAACTAATAGATCTAAATAAAATAATAATAATAAAAAAAAAAAAAAACGCATAACTATATGTAAAGCCACAGTTCACTTTCAGGTCAAAATTGAATCGGACGCAAAAGGTAGAACAATTTAGTTTAAATGGTTATATATCTTAAAGTTTTTGTAAAAAAAAATAAATAAATAAATAAATGTGTGTATTTTGACAGCAAATTTACAAATTCTCATCTTTGTACTTAAAAAAACAATGTACCCAAAACGGACACGAATGCAATAGGAAGGACCGTTTCTTAAAGTCCCCCTGTAGTCAATAATTTTATCCCTTAAAACTAATCTTTGATCACCAAAATGACATATTTAAACATTTTTCCTGTAAAAAAAATTTCTTCTTGCCTTAAAATAGCTTGAATTTAACTCTACACCCTTGCCTCATTTAATATACACTGATCTATTATTATGCAAATTAGCCCCACCTCCACTTGCTCACACCAGCTCAGAGATCCACTCGGTCAACTTACTGAAGTAAACACTGCACAATGGTATCGCTCTTTACAACATCGCACACATAACAGTAATTAATATGATTAGCCTTTGCTTGACTTATCAAACAGCTAATAATGTGTTGCTAATGTTACACAAACCATGTTCCCGAGTCAGGCAGCTGCCTTCTAACAATCAGTATCCTTACAAACGCTTTGAACAACTCAGAATGTCAGTGGAGAAAGGCATATATTCATCATAACATCGTAATATACATCATACACCTGCTATATTGCTAAATCTACATGCTCCTCTTGAGAGTCCCCTGCTAGTTTGCTGTTAATAATATGTTAAAGCCCACTGGCACATTGACGTGATTGGTTACAAGGTAGTTTGTGACGCCACAGACACCAGCGATTTCAAACCGCGGGTTTGAAACTGTCTTTTTTTCACTGCAGTTTTAAGGAGAAAATACTCAGTAATGGTGTTGACTTATGGATTTACACATGGTTTGTCACATGCATATTAAAAACACCGCACAGGCATATAAACAACATTAAAAACTTGATCTTTAAGTTTTTAATGTTGTGCCAGCTGTGCCAGCAGAAGAAAAAAAAAATCCTTATTGTTGAGATCTAAAATGCAGAGTAAAAAAAGTATAAGAAAAGGTAATGATTTGGATTTCTCTTTCAGAATACTGCATAATCCCAGATCTCTATAAGTAAGCAATAAGGTACAAGAGGCTGTGCTGTATCATGAATAAGTCACGGCTGAAGGCTGTTGTTAGGCATGGCGTGAAGCGGAGTGCAACCCCTTCAGCCGTGACTTATTCACGATACAGCACTAGCCTCGAGTACCTTATTGCTTTTATAAAATGGTTACCACACAATACAAATATTAAAGCCAAAAATATGTAACAATGCAACTTTCATGAAGTAAACTCTTACTAAAAGTCTTCCTTCCGCCAGAAAAAAATAGTCCCTGACCGTGAACAGCAACAGAAGCTACATTATAATGCCATTAGATGGCGGCAAAGACTGTCTTTATGAATGTGTCAGTCATACCGAAGACTTTTACATTGAAAAGACTGAACTGTTGTGAACACAGAACAAGATGCAACTGACAAATGCTTTGACTTGCGCTGTCAGTCACGGGAAAACCCCTTAACTGTTAAAAGGACAAGATAATACATCTGACATTTTAACAGATTTTTTATTATGAACAGGACTGACCTGAAGGAAAATGCTAAATATGAATGCAGGTAATAAACTCACTCAATCTCTTTCTCACAATACTCTTCTACATAATACAGTAAGCTTCAATGAACAATATCAATTGAGAACATACAGTTTACGTTGCTAAGAGTGGTTGCTTAGGGTGTTGTGTAGTGATGCACAGAACCGTTGGGTGAAGCGGTGTTTTACCGTGAATAAAACAGCTATTGACCAATCAGAATCAAGGGCATGAACTAAACATTTTATAATGGGCATTTTAAGATGAATTTAGAAATAGTTTCATTATATTTCTCTACTATTTCAGTGAAATATTAAAATATTGTTGACATTTTCAACATTAAAAGTGTGTTCACAGTAAGAAATCTTGTTTGTCCCTTCACAGCTCTTTCAGAGATGTATACACATCATAGTATGAGTACATACAGTATACTTTACTCCTACACTGTACTCCAAAAATACTGACTACACAAATACAGCAGTACAGTGGGTCAGCGAAGCAGACCATAGCTGTGTGTGTGGGGTGATGATGATATCACAGCCTTTGCCCTGTTATCCAACAGCATACAAACACAGACATCACTGCATACATCACATTATAAACAAAACTCTTGTATCACACGCTTGTCAAACAACTTGTTCTACCTTTCCTCCTCTCCCTATTTTTTTCTTCATAGCCTTGGTGGTTTGGTTAGCTAGAAATACAATTTTCAGTACGGAATTACAGCATTTTCTTCTGTGACAATGTGAACCTCTCCCAGGGCGAGAGAATTTGCGCACATTCAAGGACCTGGGGAACATTATGCAACACATTACAATTCAACCTGACTGCCAGAGAGAATAAGAGATGGGGAGAGAAACAGAGAGAGAAAGAAATCGAACAGGCATTATGTGAGAAGAATGACAATAAAGTAAAATAGACAAACCTTCAATTACCTTGTTTTCTGAAACCTTCTTTTTGCACAAACCGATTAAATTTCATTACCAAAGTCATAATAAAATAAAAAAAAATAAAAAAAATCACACTCAAACTGGTGAAATTATTAAGCAAATTGACTTGTCTGTGAATTTGAGACTAAGAACAGTCATTTTTCCTCCAGCTTGCAGGAAATGCTCATGCTTCTCCCCAGCTGAGATGTCATTGCTGTGTTTCCTGTCTCAGTTTGGGGAAGACCAGACCATCTGTCTCTGTCTGGCCCGGGCCACCACACTGTCCTGTAAACATACACACGCTGCCATACTGTGCTTTTGCAGAGAGGAACACATTCAGAAATCACATTTATAGATAAAGCATGATGGGAAGATGAAGTGTAAGGCTGTACTTTTAAACTAGAACATTATACTACATCTATACTTGGTCAACACAGGTTCTTTTCCTGTTTTAGCTTTTATGACTGTCTGTACCCTTGTCTGTTAGTCTAAATATATAATTTGTTTTATAAGCAGAGGGAGAGAGACCGAGAGAGAGAGTTTAGCTAACAAAGGAACTACAGATAGTTGCATAATCATTTTACTCCTAGGGGCTTTAGCACAAAAAGGGTCTCAAAATAAACGGAACAATCTGTTTGAACATATTCTCTGAAACGCTGCCCTGACTGAACCAAATATAGCATTATAGTGGGTTACAATCTTCGTATCATGTAATTAGCGTCTATGTGCAGGGGGCAGGCTTTAATTACAGTCAGATGCATATACAACACACAAACAATGTGATTGGTTTATACAGATTTATTGCGTGCGCAGACTTGCACTCGTTCGATTACGCTCTCATTTTTGTCAGAGCCAAATAAACAAATGAGGAAATACCAGGAAAGAGTCAAACTGTTACTCAACATGCAGTCAATAATGCCTCAGAGGTTATTGGTCATTTACACAACTCCGGGTCAATAAAGTTGACTGAAGAATGGTCGTTTATCCACCTGTTTCTGTCACTGAGTCGGAGGTGACTATGGGCCCTTCTTCACACTAAGGGAGTGTGGGGTCAGTTTTAACATTGCCAGATGATCCAATCAGCAACAAGCGTGAGTGATGTCACTCACTTTGAAGTCTTTCTTGGTGAGACATTTGCAGACTTAACATGCTATCGGAATTATCGTAAATACGAGTTTCGAAATGGACATGAACACCCTTCAAATTGTATTTACTACTGGGAAAGAGATAATTTTGATACTTGTGTTTCTGAATTGGGCGTGCCATAAACTTTAAACATGGTGGTGGGGAGAATGATTGATACTGTGACTGGTATTCTTTATTAGTTTTTTCCACAATAGCGGCATTGCCTTGTCTTGTCTAACCACTTAAAGCATACTGTATGTTTTATACACAGCGAAAATAGCCTGTATTTGACCTAAATCCCAGAATCATCAGCAAGCTGATATGGTTTTCAACTAATGGGATGCTAAATATCATTGTGGCTTTAAAGGTTGGGTAGGAAATTTCGGAGAGGCACCCTTCCTTCAGAGCCTCTCCAAAGCCACGCCTCCCTCAAAACACGTGAACGCGCACAGTCTGAGCAGAGTCTGCAAAGCGTCATAAGAGACTGCGTTAAATTACTTGTGTCTCAAACCACATTACATTACATTACAATAATAATGAGTGTAAACAACTTCGGACTTGTACCACCTGACTGATGCAGATTCATTTTGGCATTGATAGTGTTGACACAGAAGCGCATAAATCCGAGTCTGAGGACGTGAACAGCTCCGGGTAGAATGTAGAATGGGTTGCCATCTCGTAATTACGTGAACGCAGTATAAGCTCGTTGTTTTGGTTCAGGAGGAACTGTAAGGCGGTTGCTGTTTGTTTGTGGCGCTCAGTGACTGTCGTCTACAACTCTGCTTAGCCTCATGAAACGCGCTGATGAAGTGTGTCGTCTGCACGAGCAGGGTGTGCATGCGGAGGTATGGAAATACATATGCTGACAGGCAGGTAGGACATCCCATCATTGCATTCAGTCCGAACATTTTTTGGTCCTGAGACTTCCACAGAAGATATATGTAGGCTACATGTTTTAATATTTAGATAGGGTGACCATACGTTCTCTTTTTCTCATTCATGTCCTTTTTTTAGACCTAAAAAAAATGCGTCTAAATCACCCAAAATGTCCGGATGAAATAATCTACTTAAAATATCCTCAGATTTGGTCAGTATAAATACTTAGACAAATGTGGCTTTGTATGACATAAAATTGTGATTTAAAAAAACAAAATGTGAAGAAAAGAAAAAAAAAGTTACAACTGACCCCTTCTCCAACCCAAAAATGCAACATCAAAAGGCCAAAATAGGCTTGTGTTGAAAAAATCTAAAAAAAAGTGTACAGAAGCCATTTTTCACAATATTGCTGACTGGGTTTTTATTAATGTTACATAATATTATTATTAATGAACTTCATGGATAATTATTTTTCGGAGTAGTTTATATTTATAGTAGCTATTACAATAATATAAGCATTTGTAACAAGTAAAGAGTTTGAGATTATTTTACCGCTCTCTTTTAGAGCGATATAATTTCTCAACTTTCATTTTATCTCACGTCTATCGCGTAAACTTTCTTACAAAACCCTCCCTTTCATATATTGTTACCATTGCTTGATGTAAGATGCGCACTTATATCGGCTAAATCAATGTGCAGACTCCAGCTGGGTGGGCGCATTTCGGGGGCAGTGGAACTCGAGCGCGAGCAGGAGAGCGCGTCGCTGATTGGATAACAGAGCTGTATAAATTGCCGCAGTGCCGTATTTCTCGCTTTCGTGGTGATTTAGTCTAAACCCCAATGCGGTCTGAACAAACTGCCCAGGGCCGTCATACGAGAGAGCCATCGCGCACAGGACCGTCTTATTTACAATGAAGGAGAGAAGAATCAGCCAGCCTTTAGTAATGCGTTGTAAACTGGTTTTAGTAGGAGACGTGCAGTGCGGGAAAACTGCAATGTTGCAAGTCTTGGCCAAAGACTGTTATCCTGAGGTATGTCCTACTCTCTCTCGCGCACACACGTATTCATTGAGCAGATAATGATGTGTAGACTATTTTCGATAGTAATGCACTTGGATGCTTGCTTATGACATTATGCAACAATATACTGTGACATTAATTACGCACTGCGTTTGGTTATCCTGGATATTCATACATCAAGGTGTTACTCCATGTATCTTTCTTATGCGAGTTGTGTGCACGTGTTGACACGTTTGAAACAAACCATGATATACTATGACGTTTCAAGCGAAATAAAGTGTTTTTATACATACGTTAAATGATTAAGTAATTAAATAACGTGTTTTATTTCGTCCCCCTACCCACAGACATACGTCCCAACAGTGTTTGAAAACTACACAGCTGGACTGGAATTAGAGGAGCAGCGCGTGGAGCTTAGTTTATGGGACACGTCAGGTGAGAGACCGAATAACAACCGTACAGCGGTGATGCTAGTTTACATAACAGAGCATTAAACTGATGAACACATTTGCACTCTGTCATTTTTGTTAATAAATACATGTGACAGCGCTTTTGAGGAATATCATTAAATGGACCCGAAAATTAACATTCTGTCATCATTTAGGCTTACTCATTCCAAACCTATGACTTTCTTTCTTCTGTGGAACAAAGAAGAGGCTATTCTGAAAAAAATTGTTTTTGTTTTTGTCCATACAAAAAAACAAAACAAAACATTTACTTTCAATGTCTAGACATAAATAGTTGAAAAAGATGAAGGTGAAAAAAGCAGTTTCACTGTGAAATGGATGCAAATAGTGAACAAAGTAAATGTGTTCAGGCCAATAGGTGTCTAAAACCTAAAACTACTGGTACTATTGGAATGAGAGCCAACTAAATGTTCATCAGAGCAGTTAATGCTCTGATTTTGTACAATGTAAAATAACAACATAATTCATATATATCTCAAATATACACTGAAGTAACCCAAGTCTCTGAATGACTATAAATTGCACTTGTTTTTGTTCAGTAATATTTTAATTATCTTCAATGCATCATATGTTGCATTATTGCTTCTTTATCCTGTTAATGACTTTCATGTAGACAAAATGCTTGTTTATATTTTAAAGTTGATTTAGAATAGATTTGGATTTGATTTTACTATGTTTTGCTGGATAGCATTACAATAAATACACTTTCACTTTACAAAATAACTTTCTGTAAATCATCCACATGGTGTGCATTCTTGGCTGTTGTGTTGACTGTTATTGGGCTAGTAGGTCAGTCAGATGTTACAGGTAAGATACACCATCAGCACCTGAGCCCTGAGTCAGGGAATGCAAGCTGACATATGTGAAGCTGCAGTAAGTGAGAGGATCTGGCATCTGCAACACCTTAGACCTATCCTCAGGCGTCAGACACTGTGGTGTGCTGTCTTCACCTTCTGCTGCCTCTGGATTAGACAAGATCTCTGATTAGTTATTAAAATAATCAGCGCTGTATAGGACAGCACAGGGTTTTGCCATGTTTTGGAATGTCTCACTGTGACATGTGAAGCCTTTTTGATGACGTAAGTGGCTTTTTTAGAGATACTGTCCCTCTCTGAAGTGGATTAGAGAGATCAGCTCCTGTTCCAGTGCCTGTGATTTTGGCTACCAGATTCAATACAGAATCAAAGTATTTGGTCAGGGAATGTTTAGTCTGTGTATCTGATTAAGAGTCTTATTAAGATTAGGCTACTAGAAAGCTGTGGTTCAATGACTGATAGCTATTACATTCCTATCTAGACATGGAATGTTCTTCTGATAGTCTCATTTCTTTAGTCTACGTTAGGTACATAAAAATAACTGTAAAAAAAACAAAACATTTAAACAGTAAAATACCGTTTTTCATTGAAACAGTAATATACCATAAAAACAATGCATTCTGGGTAATATTATTTGTCATTTTCGAGAAAGTAGCCTATAGGCCTCTTTTCTCAAAATAACAAATATTATCTAAAATGCATTGTTTTTTTATGGTATATTACCGTTTCAATGAAAAACTGTATTTTACTGTGTAAATGTTTTGTTTTTTAGTTATTTTTGAGAGTGTATGTACCTAACGTCTGTCTGGCTCTAAAGCACTCTTTTAGTCCCATCTTTACTTCATAGTATATCATTACGTCTGTAAAGAGTCTGATTGAGTATCACTGGATATTGTTTTGGATGGATGATTCATGTCCTCCCCTAATGCCCTTATTATTTTATAACTGATATTTCAACTGAGATTAATCTTTGCAATTGTGTATAGGTTTAATATTTTTAAATCCTGTAGCTGCTGTCATATTGCATGCCGAGTAAAAAGCTGGGTTCTTCAGGGTCATGTTGCGTAGCACGTTGTGTAACATATCAGTCAGTGATGCCTGATGGATCTGAATCTATGTTAATTGTCATGCCTGACTGCTTGACTGAGTGCCTACTTTTAGGATGAGTGAATACGGGATATTGCTTTTCTTTAATAGGTGCCTGATAAGGGAGATTATTGTTAATTTTTTTTCCCACTAATTTTGTTGTTTGCTCCAGAAACTCTGAGCCTTTGTTTCAAATTGGTACAAATGTTTTATTTATTAACATTACAAATAGACTTTTCTGCGGCTGATAAAACAAGTTATTTTTATATGCAGAACAAATTAATATTAGATTTAGCTTTTTGAAACAATAAAACATCAATATAACAATTTTCATTATTAAAATGTAAATAATAGTATTATTAGTAGGCTAGTATTACTTTACAAGATAAACATTACATATAATATATAATTATATATCTAATTATTTATATATATATATATATATATATATATATATATATATAAAGTAGTGGTAGTAATGACAACACTTAATAAATAATTAGTGATATATATATATATATATATATATATATATATATATATATATATACATACATACATACATACATATACACACACACATACACCCTGCTCAAAAAAATTTAAGGAACACTTTTTAATCAGAGAATAGTATCAAATAGCATGGGATATTGATCTGGTCAGTTAAGTAGCAGAGGGGGTTGTTAATCAGTTTCAGCTGCTTTGGTGTTAATGAAATTAACAACAGGTGCACTAGATGGGCAACAATGAGACGACCCCCAAAACAGGAATGGTTTTACAGGTAAAGGCTACTTACATTTTTTTCCCTACTCATCTTTTATGACTGTTTTTCACTAGTTTTGCACAGGGTCCGTGTCACTACAGGCCAGACAATGGCACTCTGACTGCCATGACGTATTGGGATGAAATCCTTGGACCCACTGTCAGACCCTACGCTGGTGCAGTGGGTCCTGGGTTCCTCCTGGTGCACGACAATGCCTGGCCTCATGTGGTGAGAGTATGCAGGCAGTTCCTTGAGGATGATGGAATTGATACCACTGAATGGCCCCCACTCGCCTGACCTAAATCCAATAGAACACCTCTGGGACATTATGTTTTGGCCCATCTAACACCGCCAGGTTGCACCTCAGACTGTCCAGGAGCTCAGTGATTTCCTGGTCCAGATCTGGGAGGAAATAACCCAGGACACCATCCGTCGTCTCATTAGGAACATGCTTGAGGCATTGTCAGGCATGCATACAAGCACGTGGGGGCCATACAAACTAATGATTTGAATGAAATTTCAGCAAAATTGACTAGCCTGCTGCATCATTTTTTCACTTTGATTTTCAAGGTGTCTTTGAATTCAGTCCTCTGTAGGTTGATAATTTTCATTTCCATCAAATGATGTGGCATTCTTTCGTTCCTAACACATTACCCAGTCCATATCAGTATAGATATTCAGCATGATATTTTTCCCCATTAAGATCTGATGTGTTTTCAAAGTGTTCCTTTACATTTTTGAGATATATATATAGAGGGAGAGAGAGAGAAG
Organism: Elopichthys bambusa; assembly: GCA_037101425.1. Classification (NCBI taxonomy): domain Eukaryota; kingdom Metazoa; phylum Chordata; class Actinopteri; order Cypriniformes; family Xenocyprididae; genus Elopichthys; species Elopichthys bambusa. The sequence continues at coordinate 9,030,420 of CM074451.1, forward strand.
CTGCGTTTCCATTACCCTTCAAATTGCACAAATTTAAGTGGCAAATTAAAAATACACCCAATGGAAATATCGCAAAAAAGTTTTTACACTCGCATGAGGTGGTTTTTCAGGCAATTCAAAAAAGGAATATTTTACAAAACTGCAATGGAAACAGTTTTCGCATTTACAGGTCACTTGGCATATGTAAAAGTAGATCATTCTTTAAAGAAGGCGCGGTATGTTTGGAAAGGAAGACAAGACAAAGTTCTTTATTAAACTCATAAAAAGAAAAGAATTACGGGAATACTGGATTCTAAACAAAGAAATGCCACAATTTATCTAGACCTTGAAGCAGATAGGAGGCAGAAACACCTAGAAACACCTCATGCATGGCCGCTCCCAAATATAAGGGTCTTTCCTTACCATTAATGCTTGGATAACATGCCTATGCCTCCTTCGATTAAAAATAATGGCTAGTGCAGTGGCTGCGATATACGTAAACCTACTAACATCCGTTGCCATGAGTTGGAATGACTTATCATGAAAGGAAAAATTACGTTCACACAGCATCAGTTAAAATTCCGTTCACATAACATCAGTTCATGGAAATTCCATCATTTCGCAATCGTTTTTTATCGACATTTAGAAAATATCGCAAAAGTTTTGCGCAAATCTGTAATGGAAACCCTGCTAGAGAGAGAAAGAGAGAGACATTCTAAACATACTACCTTATTATGGAATGTTAAAAACACTCAGATGGAATTTCCCAGTCATACTGACCTGGAACAGTGAAACAATACTGGGAAAACTGTCAAGACAAACTAATCCCAGACACTGAGTCCAGATCAGAAGAGAAAAGAGTAACTGTGGAGGAAAACACATTTTATCATGCACAACAACTGACTCAGAATCTTGCATAAGATCAGAGTTTGAGAAGCCAATCAAGCAGCTCCCATCTATTCCCTCATTACGCCAGTTAGGCTTTGCTAATTGTGCATAGCCTTGTTAGGTGGCGACGCACAGGAGGAACACTGGCAGAGCGGTAGATGCTCGTGCACCCACAAACACTCATCAGCATACGTGCACACAAACACTCTAATCACGACTAATTACAGAAGCTTTAATTGAATTTGCTCATCTGGCTCTCGCTGCTCCAGGCATCTCTTCACACACTCTCCAGATCAAAGAGGAGACGGCCATGAGAGGCTGCAACTGAGCCTTTGACAGGGTCTGGTGTGGGCCACTCCTGTAGCTCTTATCATTGGAAATTTGATTCAAGAGGAATATACAGTATTTTGATTTGTTTTTCAAATAGTCAGCTGTCAAGAGCAATTGCCTCTTGACAGCCTCATGTATACTGTTTCGCTAGAACAGATATAGGGAGATGTCCTACCATTGAGGTTTATGTCTGAATAGATCAGAATATAGTCACCTAAATAGTCAGACATAGTATTAATTTTGTTATTCAAACGTAAGATGACAAATAAATAAATAAATAAAGACATACCTCAGTGTTCCTTCTCCGCTAAATTCAGTTCGACCATCATTCGTGTGAAAAAAAGCGCCAAAATTAAATATTTATTGTGCACTTTAGTTAGATTTATTGAATAAAATGTGAGTTTTCACAAGTGTGCCAAAATCATTGAGCTTGCGCTGCACTGTCAGCTTCAGTCAGTGATTACACAGAAAGCGGCGCTCACTTTCTGTGTAATTCATTCACAAGAAAAGTTATTGTTTTTCATGGGATTTTGTGAGTACTTCATACTTCACCTTGACAAAATGTATTTTTAAACCTATAGTTATTTTATAAAGTTTAATGTTTATTCAAAAGTGAAAAAAATATTACAGGAAATGGCTGATGAATGCTACTCTGCCACCATCTGTTTTAGTGGTAATTAATGTATTTTTTTCTTTTTAAATAAGTTATTTTTTATCAAATGTTGGATTTCCTACATTTTGAATCGTTCGGTTTTACAAATGGAGATAATCTCAGAAGGATAAACAAATAATGTTTGTGGTCATCACATTAAAAATAACTGAAGTGCTGAAAAAAAAAAATGTGTGTGCGTGTCTAATACAGACACGGCATTTCTTAAACGGTCCCAATATCTTTGTCAATCAATAAAACTGTTTTTTTGGCAAATTAGGTAAATGTGATAACTGTATTAAAATATGAATACAACATTAAAAAGTCAACCACTGATGGTTTTGTGTCATTGTACAGCGAGTACAAAATGATCAGCTAACAGTTCACCGGAAATGCCCGAGCTGGCTTAACGACAACCAGGAAGTAACCATGTGTACAGTCAGTTGGTTTTAAATATAAATAATTTAATTAACTATTTCAAAGTGTAATTAAACTGTAATACAATTCAGAGTGACAGCCATAAATTCAGCATTTTTCAACTTATAAAAAAACAGGATATCAAAAAATATGTAATTTGTTTTAAATATATAAATATATCTAATTAAAATTAAAAGTATAATATATTATTTACAATAACAGCTGTAAATGAAAGTTTCATTAAACAACTTTTTATATATATATATATATATATATATATATATATATATATAATTGATTTTATATAATATAATATAATATAATAATTAATAGTTTATGATTATTTTCAACCCATTTTTACTGATAATTCAGTTGAACCAAACCTCATCTCTATTTGCAAACTAATTAATTTGACCATGGTGACATTTAAAGCAGTTAAGCTTGAATTAATTCACTACAATGGCCTTACTGTTGAGAGCTGTATTGTCTAGTGGAGTGCATAGATAGTGATATGAGGATTGCATGTAGATTCATTGTGTTGTTATATCTCTCTTATCTTTCTGCTGGTAAGCCATATACTCTGTCTAAACCTAGTAGGCTGAGTCACTGTCTACATATACAGCAGTAATACGTGACCCAGAGAGGCTCACACAACACCCAGCATCTGAGCTAAGAGTCAATATTCTAAGCACAAATACATGAATATTGGGTAAAATGAGTCTTTAATGGACTTGCTTTATTTGCTATCGAATAGAGCCATAGTATGACAGTGTTTATGTGTGCATCCTTCAATGCCGTTGCCGTAGTTACGGAACGAGATGAGGTTCGTTGTATGAGGGGGACAAGACCTCCCCGGCAACTCATTCTGTCAATATAGGAATCTCCAAGACTCGCCCACACACGTGCACACACCTATTACAAGAGCTCCCATATGATTGCTATTTACATTATTATGATCGCCAGATCCCCTCCATAACATTTGATATTCCATATTTAGTAGCATTTGCTTCTTTCTCACCAGTATAATGTTATTTAATGCTAAGTTTCCATTATTGACGTTTATTGTGTGGTTGCTCTTGCAGGTTCACCGTATTATGATAATGTCAGGCCTCTCTGCTACAGTGACGCAGACGCTGTTCTGCTCTGCTTCGATATAAGTCGCCCTGACACCGTCGAAAGCTCTCTGAAAAAGGTAAAGTACATTTTACGTCTTCTTAAATTTAAATTATTCTTTTTTTAAAAAATGTTTTACTTCTTTTCCAGTTAAAATATCTAAAAATCCTTAAAATAAGATGAAGAGTAAACTACCCCTTTCTTACATACTGTTACTTTTCAAGAAAATACTCATTAAGAATATGATTCTGCAGTATATTAACAGTTCTCTCCCTGCAGTGGAAAGCCGAAATCATGGATTTCTGCCCCAGTACTCGAATAATCCTAGTCGGCTGCAAGACAGACCTGCGTACAGATGTTTGCACACTGATGGAGCTGTCCAATCAGAGACTGACGCCCATCTCCCATGAGCAGGTCAGTCAATCATACCCTCCCTTTGTAAACTAGACTTCTTGCCTCTCTTTTTCCCCCATCTCTGACTGCGTTCTGTCTGTATGTAGGGCACCTTGTTGGCGAAGCAGGTAGGAGCGGAGGTGTACCTGGAGTGCTCTGCGTTCACATCGGAGAAGAGCATTCACAGCGTGTTCCGCTCAGCAGCACTCACATGCCTCAACAAACTACAGCCCCCCATAAAGCAAAGCCCCACCCGCCGGCTCTCTAAACGCCTCCTTCACCTGCCCAGCAAGGCAGAGCTCCTGACCTCCTCCTTCAGCAAGGAGAGAACCAAGAGCTGTTGCATCATGTGAGCCCCACGTGTGCCACTCCAGCTCCAGAAAACGCATTTTCGCTCTTCGAGAGGGTTGGTTGGGGGGGGTTTGAGAGAAGGGGAGGTCATGACCTTTCATGACCCCTCCCTCTCTATACACTTAAGTTGTTCTTCTTCCATTCTGACACCCAACCTGCAAACACACTCATCCCTACGACAAAGAGCTGCTGCCATTGTTCAAAGTTTTTGGCTGTTACACATCCTAATGCTAAAGTATCGACTGATTTCCCTTTACATGAACTGCATTTTGTATTAATGATCAATCAATCAGACAAAGAAGGAAACGCAGTGTATATTGGACACTGTTGAATATTTTTGTGGGTAGTCTTATTTGTTAGTGTGCACATATGTATGGGAATGTGGGTTGAGCTGTGAACGTAATTTAATATTTAAGGGAAGAGGATGTGTTTCTGTTACACAGTATGCACTTTAGTGAACATGGATGTGATTGTTGATTGGAAAGTGAAAGGGTGATTTGGCATAAGTTGCTGTTTCAAAACAGAATTATGCATTGCTTGTACTTGCTAAAGTCTCTGGCACTAAACTACGAAGAATCAAAATATCACGCCATTTTGTTAGAAGCGTGAGGGGAGGAGCCAAACAAGATTTTACGTCCTCCTGAAAAAGGAGGACAGTGTTATAAATTTGCTAGATGAAGCATCCAATCACATTTGTACAATCCAGATGTATTGGACATGCTGACACACTCTTTCACTCTCTCATCCCTACTGTAGTCCTTCATGTGCTTTCTGCCTCTAGAGAATGGGTCATAAATCTCAGCCAATGAGGAGAAGCCCAGCATTGCCTGGGCCATTTCTCTGTATAGAGCAGGAGTTATTGCCACAAAGACCCCTTCCAGATGTTCCAGGCATTCTTTTTTAGAAAATAAAATCCTTCACTGAAGTAATTTTAGAGATGGACTGGGAAGGTCATGGGGGATTATTAAGGGACACTGCAGTCCACCAAAACTGATCAATGTTGCATAAGTGAGAGGACAATTTGAATGCGACACTTGACTTTTCTTCTACAGTAGTCTTAAAATCTGCCCCAATGGCTAATTCTTAATAACAGGCCTGTTAAAAGCTGATTTCTCTTGTTAAGTGGTGAAGCTACTGGTTATTCTCTGGGCTGGGCATTAGATTACATTGTAATTTCAGTGATTCTGAGGCATTCGGTTGGATCACTGTCACAGAGGACTCTCATCGTAAACCTCATTCTGGTAATCTCTGTCTTAAATCCCACAACCCCTGGTTGTGTAATGCTTAATCGTAAAACAACTAAATCCTCAATTTGGGCTTATAAATAGCTGAGTAAAAATGAACTGATAAGTCAGACGAGACAGCATTACAAAGAATCTGACCTTAAAATTACTGGTCCAACTCAAGTAGTTCATCAGATATAATATGATCAAAGAAATGGTATGGGGAATAACTTACACTTCCGTTTAAAAATTTGGGGTCAGTAAAGGCCAACTCACTGCACCAACAATCACCAGATTACAGTACATCACTTCTCAGACATTCCAAGACCCGACAGACAGAGATTCAACATGTTCAATCGGCGAAAGCCAGAGTAGACCAATGCCGACAGACGGCGACAGGGGTAACACACTTATCCGATAAAACCCGACAAAGTGTCTGTTACCGTCTGTCAGCATCTGTTGGTGCAGTGTGAATCAATTGGTCTGAAGAGTTTTTTTTTTTTTTTTTAAGAAATCAATCTTTTTATTCAGCAAGGATGCATTAAATTGATCAAAAGTGACAGTGAAGACAGTAATGTTACAAAAGATTTCTATTTCAAATAAATGCTGTTCTTTCTATTCATCAAGCATCTTGAAGAACATGTTTTATGGTTTCCGCAAAAATATTAAGCAGCAAAACTGTTTTCAACATTGATAATAATAAATGTTTATTAAGCATCAAATCACCATATTAGAATGATTTCTGAAGGATCATGTGACACTGAAGACTGAAGTAATGATGCTGAAAATTCAGCTTTACCATCAAAGCAATAATAGAAAACTGTTATTTTTATTTGTAATAATACTTTTGATCAAATAAATGCAGCCTTGGTGAGCATAAGTGAATGGTTGTGTATGTTTGAAGACTTAAGTTTTCAAATTTGGTCTTACATTACTTTTTCTTTTTTTTTTTTTTAGTAACATCAACCCAAAATGTTGTGAAAACTCAGTCACACCACCTAAAGAATGAGAGTGAAAATACTGTACATAAAAAATGGTCTTGCCTTAACTGCACCTACATTATATCTACAATATTACAACTATATTATATCATTATATCATTTACTTTGTAAACTCTCATCTGAAAGGAACTTCAGGAGTTTGTTCAAACATCGACCTGCATCACTAAATGCTACAGTACATACCAATCACCGTTGCTTAGTAACAGACAAGTCAGTTAAACTGGACTACATGTCTGAAAGCCACTTGAGAGAAGTTGAGAGAGAGAAACAGGGTGTAAACAAAATGAAAATAAGGAAAATTTTTCTCACTGTAGCATAACAACTGGCTTTTTCATGGCTATAGTTTACAGTTCAATACATGAGTCAACTTACAGACCATCATCTTGATATAAATTTGTTACTGTTGTCTGGTTTAGTAGCACTCTTATATGTTATATGTTTGGTGGACCTCCACAATCTTCCTTTTGTTACTTAAGTCTGGACGTACATATGTTGTGCATAATCAGTTTTGTACAGCCCTTTAAATGATGTCTGCAAACAATTTCAAAACAGACAGTATGATTGTGTGTGCTATGTAATGTGTAACTTATTAATGGTTGATTATTGCTGGTTCTGTTTTATTCTTCAGTTTCAGACAGTCTATTTTATATTGAATATGTTTATTGGTTATTTTCCCTCGTCTTTGGTGTCATGTGTCACTCTTAAATTAATTAAAACCTGGATTTGGTCAGTAAATTACATTCATGTTCCCTTTTTTTCAACACTCATTAAGACCCTCAAAAAAAACCCTTCATCTAAAAATATTTTGCTTTTTACATAGGTTAAGACTTGCAGGTCCAATGGCAGTCCAAAATATGAGAAATTTAACATGTCTAAATAAGATGTATTTAACACGCAAATGGCAGCAATCTCTATAAAATGAATTCAGCAATCATTTTAAGAAATTGAAAAGTCGTGGCAATTCATTGGTCAAAAAGCGTGGAAACCCTGTATCCTAAATATTAGGAGATATTTCAAATCAGATAAAACATCCTCATATGACAGACTCTTACTATTATGCCCCTTTTTACAAGATGTAAAATAAGTCTCTGATGTCCCCGGAGTGTGTATGTTAAGTTTTAGCTCCAAATACCCCACAGATAATTTTTTATAACATGTTAAAATTTCCGCTTTTTGGTGATGAGCAAAAACGCACCATTTTTGTGTGTCCTTTTAAATGCAAATATGCTGGTGCTCCCAGCCCCCTTTCAAGAAAATGGTGGAGCTTCAAGAGCATACCTTCAGCATACCGACAACAACAAAACAGGACAATCTCACGCACTAAAAATGTCAGAAACTGTCAGTAGCTGTATTCAGTTCAAACCGGATTTAGACAATAATGCCTACAGAGCTAGAGAATATGCTGCATGGAGATAGAACAGGTAGAGTTTAGTTTAATTATGGTTGTAACTTATATTGTCATCTTGCTTTTATCTACTATTAGTACAAGCCAATTGTAGCGGACTGAATTTTATGAAGTTTATTGTAGTTCACACAAAAGATGAAGCGTCCGTTCTCACCTCAGAAAATCACAGTAAGAGCTGAAAAAAATAATACAAGAAGTGCGCATTAAAGTTATCCAAACTCTCTCTTTTGTCATGAACATACACAGCAAATTACACAAAAACACTTGTTACAACTTACAGTAAACAAATACTGTATATACAGACCTTTTTGGGGGTGCTTAATAAACTGGTAAGCTTGAACTGAAAAAAGTGCATGCTCTGGAGACTATAAGCTGGATCACAAACAGTTTGTACTGATTCATCCTTGAGTAACAACTTTTTAGCATATATTTATATTGGCCCTTTGTAGAAAGCAGTTTGGTGTAAAATGATTCATGCAGACCTAAAACAAATTTAGGTATATGGGGGCGCATGTCGGGAGTACATGAAGACTGTTATGTTCACTCTTACATCCAACAACAAAACACCTGACAGTGTATAACTTGCTCAGGGAGGGGGTCTATGATAATGCGGCAGTGTCCGTCAACAGTCTTGGACGGGGCCTATACAAACTGACGTCACTTTGTACAGAATCTGTAAATGGCTTGTTCTGAGACACTGCTTATGATTTATGGGGATTAAAAAAAGAGGAGTGGGTGGACTTCTATCATTACAGGGTGGTTGTGTACACACTGCCAACACACATTTATGTCCAAACACCATGTAAAAGTGATTTTGCATAATAGGTGCCCTTTAAATGAGCCATTTATTCACACAGCACTCAAAACTAGGCCAACAGGTCTAAGAAAAACCAGGAGTAAGTCATGTGGTTCTGCAGGAATAGCAATGAAATGGCTGAATAATGAAGAGGCAGAGACATTAAAAAGATTTCCTGTGTGAATCTTCAGTCAACAAGCAGACAAGGCTTTGGAATATATGGTGATATTGTTAGATAAAAATAGCTTTAGCTAAATAAATAAACATCACGTTTCTCCTCAGTCAGCTCTGTAGTGACATACACTACTTCTTTAATGTTTTTGAAAGTCTCTTCAGTTCACCAACCCTGCATTTATTTGATCAAAAATACAGTAAAAACAGTAATATTGTGAAATACTGTTACAATTTAAAGGGTTAGTTCACCCAAAAATTTAATTTCTATCATGTTGTTCCAAACCAGCAAGACCTTTGTTCATCTTCAGAACACAAATTAAGATATTTTTAGTCTCCTACGCAGTTGACGCAGTGAACGCAGTGCAGCGCTTCCATGTTTATGTCAGAACGCTGGCTCAGTATTGGCCGACGCTGTTCACTTGAGCAGCATGACACATTCGTGTAATGTAACTACGTAGGAGAATGACAGGATAGAGAGGAAATTGTTGAATAAAGTCGTTATTTTTGTTTTGTTTTTGTGCACAAAAAGTATTCTTATCACTTCGTAACATTAAGGTTGAACCACTGTAGTCACATGGACTATTTTAAAGATGTCTTTACTACTTTTCTGGTCCTTGAATGTGATAATTTCGTTGCTTTCTGTGGTAGATAAAAAAAACTCTCGGATTTCATCAAAAATATCTTTATTTGTGTTCTTAAGATGAATGAAGGTCTTACGGGTTGGAATGACATGAGGGTGAACTAACTCTTTAAGATAACAGTTTTCTATTTTAATATATTTTAAACAGTGATGTGCAGTGGTGTTCTGACATACTGTCCAGGTTAAATAAACATTACTTCAACTGTCAAAAAAAAACACAACAACAACCCATCCAACCCACAGCACTTTAACGGTCTGTTAAAGGGTATTTGACTTTCTTCTTTCAGACAAATCTCATCCTCATCAAAATCTCATCCTCTATTCACTGCCATTGTAAAGCTTGGAAGAGCCAAGACATTATTTAATGTAACTCCAGTTGTTTTCATCTGGAAGAAAAAAGTCATATACACCTGTAAATCATGGGTTAATTTTTGGGTGAACTATCCCTTTAATGTCATATTTCGTAATATTTACATATTTTTATTTTTGTACTGTGGATTATTTTCTCATCCAATCCAACCTCCCTTGCTTCCTTGGAAGAAACATCCCTGATTTTGAAAATATAATTTAATTCAGTGATGTCAAAGCTGAACTTTCAGCATCATTACTCCAGTCTTTAGTGTCACACGATTCTTCAGAAATCATTCTAATATGCTGCATTCTGATTTTGTTGCTCAAGAAACATTACTTATTATTATCAATGTTGCAGTTGTGCAGCTTCACATTTTTGTGGAATCTTTTGAACAGTATGTTCAAACATTTCCACACTATATTAATGGACAGTGTGCTAGTACAATATGCCATGTTCAGTTAATTCATTTGACAAATTAGATCAATACAAGCTTGATGAGCCACAGCTTAAAGGCATGACTTGCAAAGCCTATTTCAGGATATAACCTGGATAAAACGACAGAGTCTGTTAAGCATGATTTTAGGAAGAAAGCTATAAAGGAAAAATACAGCATCAGAGAGGGAAAGAGCTGCAGCTTCGAACTGCTTGAAGTCTTCTGCACCCCAGAGCTTTAGAGAAAAGAGAGAGACTGGGGCTGTTTGGGTGGAAAGTAAGGGAATGACAGAATGCCGGCTCATTACCAGTGACTCACATCTATCAGACAGAGACCTAGTGAGAGAAACTGGGGAGAAATCAGTAAAGGAGGGAATGAAATGATGGGGGGAGACTTATTGTCTCCAATTACTGACGAGCTGCAGTCTGCCATAGAGACATGCACACAAACACACAGCCATCAAACCAGCCACCGTGACTGCAGCACTAACAATGCCACAGATAGTGTAGAACCGCTGCAACAATGTGGGATCATAATGACAGGAGAATGTGTTCGGTATGTGCATTCAGACCTTCAAATGTACCGTCGTTGTGTTATTCACCTTCTCACAGTCACATTATCAGAGGAACATTGTTTTAACGTTCATAAGGGACTTTTAATGCTGTTTAAATGCAACAAGCTCAGTCAACCCTTGTTGAATCAGTCAGGGTGACTGTGTTCACTGGAGCAGAGAGCATGTCTCACACAAACACACACACACACACACTTACAAGGACAACTGCAGGCCTCATGGTCTCAGGAGAAATGAATGTACATAATCAGCATATTAAATTTATTCAGATATTAGCATAAACAATGTGAATCCTCTCAACTCACATCATCATCAATTTCTGATGTACATTACTAGCATGCCCTTTTAGAGATGCATGATATATGGGTAGCACAATGGTCATCAGATTTTTTCACTTAAAAGCTTAAGAATTCTGTCGTCATCTGAAGACCTGTTTTTGCCCAAACAATGAAAGTAAATGGGGTCCAAAACAACATGGGATCCTGCTGACTTTTACAATTTTTTTTTTTTAAATATCTACTTTTGTGTTCAAAGGAAATAAGTCATACAGATTTGCAACAACATAAGCGTGAGTAAATTACACAGTGATTTTAATACTGTGGTGTTGCGAGACTCTTGCACAGCTGATTTCTGCTGCGCTGGCAACAGAACAGAATAACCGCACACATGTACCCTCATACAAGCATCCCTCTCGCACTGCCATGAGCCTTTTTCTTGCCAAGGGGGTCCCCAAGGCTGCCCTAAAACCCATGAGGTATGCCCAACCCCCACTATCACTCACTCTTACACATATGTAGTTTGTCACGGTGAACCCCTGAGGTATGTTAATAATGGATGAGTATATTTGGCTGTTTAATTAGCCAACCGTGCTTTTATGGCATCTGGGTCTCTGGACCATAGAGAAGGAAGAAGGTGCGAGTTGTGTCTGGACAGGCCAGGATGGTCATGTGTGTCTGGAGTTTAAAACAGCACAGGTTTTTGCTGGGTACAGCTAAAAATATAGGCTGAAGTGTAAAAAAATCTGACCTATTTTAAGAGCATCAAACTGCCCAGATGTCCTATGCTCGGGCTCAGGTGCTTGATTTCGGACTGACCTGTGCCTCTGTAAACAAACAATATACATGTTAACTAATCCTATATGATATAGTCTGTTAAAGCTGTTTTATGAACATAAGGCTGCATGTACTGTACGTGCTAGACTTGATATCAAACTAAAAAGACAGATGTTTATTAAGGACAATTTTTAACATATGGAGTCCAGTTATGCGTGAAACTGTAAATAACTAATTAGGTCAGGGTGCATTACACATGCAGTAGTGCCCACAATCACAGCAGGGTGGGGCAACTTCCCGAAATGCCTGCATATGCTGCAATATCATGAAAATATTGGTAACTTTTTTTCTTACATAAAAAAAAAGGAAAAGTGTGTCTTTATTTGTACTTCTATGATACAATATTTTCCTGTAAAAACAGGAAGCAAACAATCATATACAACAATGAAGCCTGATTGCAGCCCCATGTGTATAATACATATGTTATCAATCAAGCATCACAGCAACACACAATATGCCAGACAATGAACCGATGATTAAAGATATATTTTAAGAAAACCGCTTCCATAGCTTCTCATTATAAGTGTGAGCACTAAAGACTTCAAAGTAACACATTTTAGAGAATTTGGAGTTGCTACAAACTAAAGCAGGGGTCTACAACAGGGGGTCCAAAGTGGTACTGCAGGGGGTCTGCCAAATACTGTTTGCAAAAACTCATTTTGTATATAATATATACATAAAAGCAAAACAAAAATACATTATAAAATATTTCATATTATTAACATTTAATATATTTACATTAAATTTAATTAAATTATTAATTCAATAATCATTGCTAGAAATATTTATTACAAATATTATATATTATTTTAATATAATATATTCAATATATTTAATGAAATATTAAGAAACATTGAAATCAGCATATGTAAACATGTACACACTTATATATATATATATATATATATATATATATATATAAATATTTCATATAAGTAACTTCAAGGCCAAGTTAATAGTCTCTCTCATATTTAAATGTATTTAGTAAAATAATAAAACAAAAAGGTACATTACCAAGTGTATGACTGTACAAAAACTAACAATTATTTTAATAGTTTTGCAACCTTAGCATCATAAAGTATGTAAACATTAATATGGTACTATTCAGATTTCTATCCAACAAAGCATCAAAAAGGTTGAAGTAAAAGTAAAGTAAAATACATAAATATATTCAAAATTCATCAAGATATTCAGAGCTGCTAGTTGTGTGTAAACTATTCACAACACACACACACATCGAGAAAGATCTGTATTGTAGGGCGTTCTTTAAGAGTCTCAAGGTCACACAAAGCCATAACCAAAATTACCCACAACCTTGAGTGTGCCTGAGAAGAGCAAGTATGTGAGAGAGAAAGAAAAGAAAGGAGTAGATATGAAAACATGAGTATTCTCTTTGACTTTACAGTGTCAGACAACACATTTACCGCAGAAAGAATGTAGTCATAGCAACAGCGGTGAAGTCTTAGTGTATGAGTCTCTGTGTGTAGGTGCGTATGTGCACACACACATTTACTTTTCAACGGCCTGAAAGAGTAAATCGTACAAAATGAAATATTTAACAGATTCAGGTCTCTTTTGAGCACACGTATATTCTCTGTGTGAAGATGAAAGCGGCAAACAGGTGCTTATCAGGCCAACTAAAATGGTAAATTTTAATTAACACCTGTGCCCTGCGTTTATCAGTAACTGAAACCGTATCCACGCAACCCTTTTCGTGCGATGACCACATTTGTAATTCATTTGATTTGAATAAAGACAAATGATGATCAAGACTGTGTATTAATGTTCATAACACTCAGAGATAGCTGTTGCTGGGTGATGTACCATTAGTAATTGATGTTACCTGTAACTCAAAACTCAAACGGCAGGCATCCTCCTAAGATGATAAGTGTGTCAGACTCAGAGCATAACCCCCCCCCCCCATCAACAGTCTGCACCTGTTTTGAAGGAAGTTCTCTTTCTTCCTCAGAAGGAAGGGCTCATAAAGGGAAGCCCAGCTTTGAGATTTTCCACTGAGGGAAAAGTCACTTCCACCCACACACGGAGAACACCACTGCGGGAGGAGAAGGAGGATGTGAACTGAACAATAGAGACTCGCATGTCGGTGGAGTTCCATAGTTGAAGCCCTGACATGCTTCACCCTGTCGCCCAGATAACCCTCTCTCCCCTCTCATGCTTCTCCACCAGCCCCTCATCCTGCCCTGCAACAACAGCCATTGTTGTAAGACAAACATTACAGTCTATTTCTGTCATAGCTGATCAAGTAAACAAGGTGGTGCCAACCTCATTTTACTTATCTTAGGCTCTGTGCCAAACAAACACTGAAAAGAGGTTTGCAAGCTGCAATTTTAGTAATATAGGGGAGAATGGGGTCAGTTGTCATGAGTAACTATGAAGTTGAGTCAAAAGTCCAAATGCACAAATGTGTGTTAGAATCATTTTGTGAAATCTGGGTTTCAAACTTCTAAATCATATCTTTTCTATAGCTAAACCGGTGAACATTTTAAAACTACATTAGCTTATACTGAGGTAACAGTCAACCATAAAATGAAGGTAGATTTTAACTGAAATCTTGAACTTTTTTAATATAAATTTCAGGTCAGGGCAAGTTGTGTGTACACAACCACCCTATAATGATAAAAATCCAACCACTCCTTTTCTTTTAATCCCCCTAAATCATAAGCAGTGTCTCAGAACAAGTCGTTTCCAGATCCCTGGCAATGTGACGTCACTTTAGCCACAGGCCCCGCCCACGAATGTTGACAGACACTGCCGTTTTAACATAGAACCGCCCTGAGCGAGTTCACAGCGAGTTGTACACAGTCTGCTATTGCTGCACTGACCAGAATGTCTCCCAAGTGTTTTAAGCTCTCACAGTGATTTTCTAGAGTGAAGACAGACGCTTCATATTTTGTGTGAAGTACAATAAATGTTATAAATCTCATCGGTAAACAGGCTTGTACTAATATAGTGGATATAAACAAGAAGACAATATAAGTTATAACCGTAATTGAACTATACCTGTTCTATCTCCATGCAGCATATATTCACAGTTTCTGACATTATAGTGCGTCTTGACTGAATCCTGACAGGGGAGAACGAGCTCTTGAAGCTCCGCCCTCTTAGGCCGAGCACAGCAGCTCATTTGCATTTAAAGGGCACACACTGAAAAGGCGTGTTTTTGCTCAACCCCAAAAAGTGGCAATTTTAACATGCTCTAAAAAAATGATCTGTGGGGTATTTTGAGCTAAAACTTCACATACACACTCTGGGGACATCAGAGACTTATTTTACATCTTGTAAACGGGGGCATAATAGGTCCCCTTTAAAGCTGCAGTCCGTAAGTTTTGCCTCTTTGTCACCATCTCTGTTTGAAACCTGCAATTACAGTTATTTGCGTAATTATCATCTTTACGTGGGTTGCGGATCGACACGGCTCCTTAGCGTGGATGAATGTAATGAAGAAAATGTCATCTGAACAAGTAAGTAACATGTCTGCCACTTTTGTTCTGACCAACTAAGAAAAAAAGCATTACAAGAAATCGTGCTACCAATGGTGATTAAATCTAATGATCGCTTAGCTTGGATCATGTCAAACCGTGCAAATTATTATTATTGTTATACTTTGTGATCAAATTGTTAATGTTAACAACATCAGCATTGCGTGTCTGTGTATTTAGTGTGTATTAATGCTATCTGTAGATTTCATTTCTGTAGCCATTCTGTAATCCGAAGTCTTTTGCTTTTGACTACGGGTGAATCTCCAGTTGTCACTGATAACTGTCATTTGGACCTTTCTGGATTATAATTCGCCATCAAAATAAATTTAATTATTCCAGCTGCTGTAAGAAAAGGCTATAAATGATCCATCACCTGCAGCATCCTCACATGACATATAGTCTACTAGCTGAGACTCTTTCTTTATGTAAACAGACGTGACGTAATGATGAACGGCTGCATGCTCGAATTTCCCGCGGAAACCCACCAGTACCAATTTTATTAGAAAACATCAATACAAGCTTACCGTTGTGAATCGGGCTAAGTTAAGGAGATAGTTTTGAACACTGGCTGTTTAAGTACTTGCTCAAAAAATGATTTTGGATCATTTTAACCAAAAAAGTTACAGACTGAAGCTTTACATTTTATAAATTGTTATGTAATTTATGAATTACACTGTTACTTTTTAGGGTTGGTAGAATTTTTGAAAGTCTCTTATGCTCACCAAACTGCATTTAATTAATCAAAAATACAGTAAAAACAGTAATATTGTGAAATATCATTACAATTTAAAATAACTGTTTTCTATCTGAATATATTGTAAAATGTAATTTATTCCTGTGATGTCAAAACTAAATTTTCAGCATCATTACTCCAGTCTTCAGTGTCACATGATCCTTCAGAAATCATTCTAATATGCTGATCTGATGCTCAAGAAACATTTATTATTATTATCAATGTTAAAAACAGTTGTGCTGCTTAATATTTTTTGTTGAAACCATACTTTTTTTTTTTTTAGGATTCTCTGATGAATAGAAAGTTAAAAAAAAAATAGCATTCATTTGAAATAAAAATCTTTTGCAACATTGTATACAATATACAAGTCCCCTTGTAGTCAATAATTTTATAATTTTATAAGTATTTATTTCTTTCAATAATAATAATAATAATATTACTGACCCAAAAATTGGAATGGTAGTGCACATCTTGTTTTTATCTTGTTTCATAATTGCTTTACTGTTTTAATTTTGCTAAAAAGCCAAGCTATTTAATGGTAGGCTGCATTGTGACAGCTTAGCCCATATAGTATGACAACATGCTCTGCTATTCGGGGATTGTATTTCTTAAAGAACAGGAAGACATTTATTCTAAGTGCTGAAAATGGATCCACAAAGTACAACAGGAAAAGCACTTGTTCAGAGAAGAGTATTATGCCTAAAATAGCTTTAACCAGTTGCTACATGAGGATGTCTCTGCTGAGCCACTCAGGAAGCTGGTAGTAATTAATACAGAGACTTGCTGACAGAAGTAAAATCCTCTAACATGTATAAAGAACACATGCTTAACGTGAATGTACTGAATTTAACACTGAATAAAAAGATAGACCATAAGAGGTGGAAATGAGACTGGTACACTCAGACACAAGTACTCTCAGTCAGACACTCTCTGTGAGAGCTCTTACTTGTACAAGAGTTCCTGTGAGCCACACTCCATTAGGATTTACCTTCAGTTACTCATATAAAATATGCAATTTCTTTACAGAGTTTTTCTAGAGATTAAGAGAAACCACCACATACGCTTTCCAATATCTTTGGCCTGAGACTGTTTTTTTTTTCTTTCTGTCACAGGATGCTTTGGACGGGCCCTTCATTTACAGGCACCTGAAATAATATAATCTTCCTGTTGACGGCACGGTGAAAAATAATAGGGTACCTACAGGCATCATATTTACACATTTATATACCTTCACCTGTTTACTGCGGTGACTGTGGACTCGGCAGATCGGATCAAGGTCTAGCTGCAGAATTGTCAATATGCATGCAGTCAACATGACTGTGTCGCAGTCTGTCCAGTAGTCGAGCAATTTCTGCCCTCCTGTGGTAAGGATAGAGATTCTGAAAGGAAAAAATGTTTTGGTGCTCCATGGTTTTAGATGTAAAAAGGCAAACTGATTTTTTCAAAAGTGAGCCATTGTTTTCCAGTATTGACAAATAATATATTAATAGCGGTTTCTTTTGGTGTTTGTTTAAACACACTATTCACATTCTCACTAATTTATTTTGTCTGCTAAAAAATGTCCAGCAGTGCACACACATGGATCACGTGAGAATTCTGCCATATAATATATATAATTTCGACCGCATTTAATAGCATTCTGTGGCGGAAATTATACTATAAATATATTGGGGGGAAATGGTCAAGCTAAGGCTAATTTTCCTGTTTAGCTGGGGCTAATTTTACAGGTAACATTTCATTACCCTTAATACACACAATTAAATAATCACCCTTCTTGCACAATTTGACAACAATTAGGATTTATCTAGAAATGAAGCACGATAAAAAAAAAATAAAAAGTAGCCTATCTAGGCCTAAATTTTGTTCACTCCTGATATCTACCTTGATTTTTCTCGGTGTTCTCTACAAATCACGTTTCTCAAGCTCTTCATTGACACCGTTTGTAACCATTACTTTTTTCCCAAAAACTTTATTCGCAAAATAAAGTCTTTGCCTGATTTGAATCACGCACCCATTCATCCATCCATCCATCCGCTTATCCTACGTAGGCAGCGTCGCGTGAGTGCTGGAGTTCATCCCAGCGTCTCGGTCCTAACGGCAGGACACCGTAAGCTACAGGTGGCCAGTCCAACAGTGATTTGAATCATTATTCAGCATAATCATAAAACACTCTTATCCGAGCCTTGAGGTGGCAGCAGAGCAAGTAGGAAACACTAGCTGTGCTCGAGACCAACGAATAAGGACAAAGTGCGTCATTTCCTATTTACGTTAATTTTCCCGCGCTGGTTGTTTGTAGGATCAGCTGTCATTGAGAATCAGTACTGATCAATTTAAACATGTCAAACTCCGATTATGATCCAGCTTGTTTGCCTGACTTGTTACCGCTGTATTATCGCAGACTATTCCCGTTTCCACAGTACTATCGCTGGTTAAGTTATGGCGGTGGTAAGTAAATCTCCAAGCCACTAACTCACTTACCCACATCAATCTCTGATCACACAACGAGCCATTCATTGGTCTTTAAAATGCTATTCTTTTTGTTAGTTTGTGTGTTTTATATTCAACAATATTTGTCTCTCGTTTCTTCATTTTTATAATGTCTACTTAATTTTGCGTCTTGCAGTGTCTAAAAACTACTTCCAAAACCGTGAATTTTCCTTCACGCTTAAAGATGACATTTATGTCAGATATCAGTCCTTCAGCACTCAGAATGAGCTGGAGAAAGAGATGCAGAAAATGGTTCCCTACAAGATTGATATTGGAGCAGTCTACAGCCACAGGGTAATATAAAAATCATGTTTCTGTATCATATTATATTATATGGAAAGTTGGCATGTCACAGCATTTTTAAACGACATTTTGCTAATTCTTTTATGCTGTCGTTATTATAGTTTTTATGACTTAGAAATGCATATTAGTTATTAGGAATATTCATACTTCTAAAAATTAATTTATCACATCACAGGATTTTAAATAAAGTACAGTGGTTCAAATAAAATGTTGCTACATAGTATAATATTGTAGCTATATAGAGAATGTTATTGCACTATCATATAGTGATATAATATAGTCATTACATTTGTATGAAGTAATATATTTTAAATAATAGATTGAATGAATATTTTTGTTGCTATGGATTATTTGCTGTGATTTAGATTTTTTTTTCTTCAATTGTTTTTAAGAAATTCTCACATTTTTGGTTCTTTCATCTGCTTCATATTTCTTGTGGAAAATTAAATCCCTTATCAATAAAGGATCATAATTTCTCTGTTTCTGTGATTGACAGCCCAGTCAACACAACGCTGTGAAGTCTGGAACCTTCCAGGCCTTGGAGAAGGAGCTGGTGTTTGACATTGACATGACAGACTATGACGATGTCAGACGTTGCTGCAGGTATACAGTTGCCTTCTCACCAGGGTTGTCAGGTGTAAAAATCACGTTCTGGGGGGCAGAATCTGCATTTTTGGTGGGGTTCCCCTGGTAAAATTTGCATTCCAGGGGCTAATTATCATGTTATTTGGGGTCTCTTCAACCCGCAGACATGAAAAACGACAGTGCTAAATAAGCCAAATTCTGTGGGAAAACCGCAGACTTGGCAAAACTGCTTCTCACCTTCTTTCATCTTAATACACATGATGATGCTTATAGAGTAGTGTTTTAAATGCAGTTATTGTGTGCATTTTTTTTTTTTTTGTTCATATATTCATCTTTTTGTTCTTCAGTGCTGCTGATATCTGCTCAAAGTGCTGGACTCTAATGACCATCGCTATCCGTATTCTGGACCGGGCACTTAGGGGTAAGGGAACCCATCATTAAAGGTGCCCTAGAATTGAAAATTGAATTTACCTTGGCATAGTTGAATAATAAGGGTTCTGTACATGAAAATGACATACCATGAGCCTCAAACATCATTGTTTCCTCCTTCATATGTAAATCTCGTGAAAAACACCACGGGAAAAACAGGCGAATCTCAACATAACATAACACATATTAATGACCATAACATCGGGGTCATTAATATGTACGCCCCCAACTTTTGCATATACCAGCCCATGTTCAAGGCGGTATTAACGTTGTGGAGCTGCACAGCCGAATCATCAGACGTTCTGCAGATATTGTGAAGCATGCAAGCAATGACAATAGCGATAATAACTGTTCATGATCCATGATATCATGATATATTTAGTCATATTTGTAAATTGTCTTTCTAAATGTTTCGTTAGCATGTTGCTAATGTACTGTTAAATGTGGTTAAAGTTATCATTGTTTCTTACTATATTCACAGAGCCATGTCTTTTTTTTTTTTTACCTGAAAATGCTTGTCTGTATAATTCATAAATGCATCTTCATTCTTATATTGAGTCTCTCCAACTGTGTGTAGCTTTAGCCCCGCAAGCCGTGCAAACTCATTCAGAATCAAATGTTTGCAAACATCCACAAAATATATGCCATACTTATGTGATCTGATATGCTGCATCACCAACAGTTTGTAATGATCCATTTTTTAGTTATATTGTGAACTTCAGTATTCTTTATGAAATTTTGAATGGAGTTGTGAGCTTGGGAGCGAGGAGCACGAGCATTTAAAGGTGTACACACCCCAAATCAAAGCATTTTTAATTCCACCCCAAAATAGGCAGTTAAAACATGGTATAATAAAAAATATATGGGGTATTTTGAGCTGAAACTTCACAGACACATTCTGGGGACACCTTAGACTTATATTACATCTTGTGAAATGTCAATTCTAGGGCACCTTTAACAGAACATTTACAATTTAAGTAACATCATAACAAATATACTGACAGAACAAGGTTAACGTGCATTGTGCTGTATGTGTGGTTCAGAGGACTTTGGATTCCATCATCTCCTGTGGGTGTATTCGGGTAGGAGAGGAGTGCATTGCTGGGTTTGTGATGAAGCTGCTAGGAAGCTCTCAGTGGCGGCACGGTCTGCTGTGGCAGAGTATCTCAGTTTAGTCAAGGTATTCAAATATCAGATAATTCATCATTCTATAAATTGTATCCTGAGTTTGTTTACCATATTCACGTATCTAGTCCAAAAGCTCAACTCTTTTTGAGTGAGTGTTGTAAATAATTGTGTGTCCTGCGGATGTTTCTATAGGGTGGTGAGGAGACCACGAGAAAAGTTGTGCTGTCAGATCCAATCCATCCTTTCATCAAGTGAGGGGAAAAAAATTACCACCTTCTTAAGTATATAATGTGTCAATGTAATTGGTGTAACTGTAGTCTCTCTTTTTCTTTTAGTTATTCTCTGTCTGTGGTGGAGCACTATTTCCCACAGTACGCCATTGTGGAACAGGACATATTAGGCAGTAAGGAGAGTTTAGACAAAGTGCTCGCTCTGCTACCTGAAGATATCCTTTCATCCCTAGTAGTGTTGTCACATAACAATTTCAGTAGTCAGTACCAATAACAGTAAAATTTCAGTTTTCTGTACCATATCAAAAAATATTGGAAATATTTTACTTTTGTTTTACAATTTTTAAAACAAAAAAAATATTAAATGAATGAAATGAGTTAATAATTTATGCTAATAATAATTATAAGTAAACAATATAGTAAAACAGTAGCATGTAACCTTTAAATATTTTTAAATTAGTTAAATGTTAGGTAAAGATCAAGTGAAATGTTTATTTAGTTAAGTTACACTTTATTGAGTGGATAAAAACCTCTGAATAGAGCCTTTAAAGGGTTAGTTCACCCAAAAATAAAAATTCTGTCATTTATTATTCACCCTCATGTCGTTCCACATCCATAAGACCTTCGGAACACAAAATGAAAGCTTTCGGTCCTCCCATAGAGATCCAACGCAACTACTACTTTCGAGGTCCAGAAAGGTAGGAATGACATTGTTAAAATAATCCATGTGACTCCAGTGGTTTAACATCAATTTTATGAAGCATTTGTTTGTGCAAAAAAACATTATTTACCACTTTATTTACTAAAATATTGATCTGCAATGCACGGTTCATAAAATTGAGGTTAAACCAATGTCTTTACTGTCTTTCTGTACCTTGAAAATGGTAGTTGCATTGGATCTCTATGGAGGGACAGAAAGCTCTCAGACTTTATTAAAAATATCTTAATTTGCATTCATGAGAGCATCATGTTGTGTTCACATTCGCGCGTCAACACAACGCACATGCGCGGGTGTTCACGAGAGCACCATAATGCATGTTTTGTGTTCATGCGACAGCTGACATTGCTGCATTAACACGCTTTGGATAATATTTTGTAAATAAAATTGTTTTTTGCGCAAACAAAGCACTCGCAACGGTTCATAAAATTGAGGTTAAACCAATGTCTTTACTGCCTTTCTGGACCTTGAAAGTGGTAGTTGCATTGGATCTCTATGGAGGGACAGAAAGCTCTCAGACTTTATTAAAAATATCTTAATTTGTGTTCCAAAGATGAACGAAAGTCTTATGGGTGTGGAACGACACGAGTGAGTAATTAATGACAGAAATTTGGGTAAACTAACCCTTTAAAAAGCAGCCATCTATCAGAGGATACCGAATGGAGTTATACTACCAGTACTTGAGGAATACTACCAGTACCACAGAAAGACAGTACAATTTTTGTATCGTCTTGGTAGTCGGTACCAAAGTATCAGTATTTTTGACAACACTAATTCCTAGTAAACATGTTTTTCAATCAAGCAGGGTATTACTGTTACCAAAACAAGGTTTTGATTGGTGTAACTGATTTTTATGAGAGGAGCCCAGTTGTTTCTTTAAGTCTGACTATACATATCAGAAAGGACCTGACAACGTATTGTCAGAAGGTGAAAAACCCAATGGAGCGATGGGGCGAACTCTGCTCTCTGGTTGAACATAAAAAGGTAAATGCAAATTGGTTGGAAAGCAGCACTGGGAGCAACTAATCGCAGACAAATAACTAGTTCAGTTTCCCATTATTTTTGTGTTTGTGTTAAGTCAAGCACTAAAAAGGGTGGTCAGTACTTCGATAAGGAGATCATGTTGCAGTACTGTTACCCTCGCCTGGATGTCAACGTCAGCAAAGGAGTCAACCATTTACTGAAAAGCCCCTTCAGCGTACACCCCAAGACGGGTGAGATCAAACTTTACCATATTAACTTCATTTATACAGTACCATTCAAAAGTCTTATTCAGCAAAGACATTAAAGTGACAGTAAAGACATTTATAATGTATATATTTCAAATAAATGCTATTCTTTCTAACTTTATATTCCTCAAAGAATCCTGAAAGAAATGTATCTTGGTTTCCATAAAAATATTATGCAGCACAACTGTTTTCAACATTGATAAAAAATGTTTCTTGAGCAGCAATTCAGCATATTTGAATGATTTCTGAAGGATCATGTGACACCGAAGACTGCAGTAATGATGCTGAAAATTCAACTTCGATATCACAGGAATAAATTATATTTGAACATATATTTAAATAGAAAAGTTTTTTTAATTGTAATAATATTTCACAATTACTGTTTTTACCAAGGTTGCATATATTTGATCAAATAAGCATGAGGCTTCTTTCAAAAACATTTTAAAAAATCTTGCAGACCCAAAACCTTTGAATGGTAGTGTATATGTTTATATATGTATATGCTTAGTTTGCATAAATCATTTTTGTATGTTTTACATTCAAAGTAAAATGGGTTGCAAATGTTGTTTCATGTTGACTTAAAACATTTCTTCTTTTTATCCTCAATATTTTCTTTAGGTCGAATCTCAGTGCCAATAGATTTGAAAGAACTGAAGACATTTGATCCTTTTGAGGTTCCTACGATCAGGTAAATGTAGAATATATCAGTGTCCATCTTTGCGGGGTAGTTCCATATATAGTTGTAGGATGCGACAACTGCTTTCATATGTCCACTCATCTGTCTTTGTAGTTTGATCTGTGAGGAGCTGGATAAATCCAGAGCAGATGAGGTGGAGGACGAGGACATGAAGGACAAGGAGAATGAACAAGATGCTGGAGAACAACGCAGAATCAGAGGTGAGCAAACGCGTATGTCTTTTCAATTTATTCACAACTGTTCAAGATTCATCCTCAGTTCTGTGGGAAGGTACTGATTGCTAAACATGTTTTTGGGTATTTGTAGACTACAAGCGCACTAGCCTGGCCAAGTATGTGAAGGTCTTTGATCGTTTTTTGGAGGCAATGGCTCGATCTCGGAAAGGAGAGATGCTGAAGAAGAGTGGTGAGTTACAAACAAGCTTCTGTTCTTCCTCTGACTTGCATGTTCGTGTTTCATACACTTGATTGGATCCATAATTAGAGATTCACCGATTGCAATTTTCTTGGCTGATTCCATTTTTTTTGTTTTTTTTGTTAGTGTGATCTTCCGATACCGATTTTTGCTGATTCTGATTTTCTTTCTAAGAACTATAATACAAAAATCTATTTTTTCAGAAGACAGTGTTCACATCATCCAAACGTACCGAATTCTGATGTCAGTCGAACCTGGGTGCGCACCAAAAGTGCTAATGTGAAAGCACCCTAAGAGTTTATAAATGGACCCAATATACTGTTACGCAACATGCGTTCTTTCTCAACTATAACAATCCAAAACTGACTGTTTATCTGAATAATCACCAAAACGGGCATTTTGACATAATTTTCTTATGTAATTGACCGTTTAAGTGCAGTAAGCCACTCATTTTGGTACTTGTGACTCTGTTTGACTTATGAGTGTGGCTTGTCCGCTCCACTAATATAGATCAGTGGTGCACATGCTTTTGGTGTGAGCGCGAAACCTGCAGGAATGACTAAAATTATGCGCAATACAAGCACTATTTAACCGGAGTGAGAGAGAGGAGGCGCCCGCACGGGTGTGTCACTTCACCGTTGGAGAGAAGAAAGCGAGAACGCACAGCTGACGTTATTAACTGTGCCGCTGGTAACAAAACGGATCGGCTTGGAATCGGTAAGAAGTGAGACTGATTGGTCGATCACTGATCCGGAAAATCGTTCGATTCCGATCCCTGGCCGATTGATCGGTGCATCTCTATCCCTAATCCATTTGTAATGTAAAGGCTGCGTGAGACATTGTTTATTGATCGATTTAATTCTGCACGCTCATTTCCTTTTTTTACATTTCAATTTACTTTGAGCTTTAAATGACAAAAGTTTGTCTTCAAAAACACTAACTTAAATGTAATCTTCAGCAAATATCAAAATGATTCAGTTCATACTGTACATTAATGTGAATTTACTTGTAACATTTACAATGATTGATTTTAGGTTTTAGTGACTGTACAGATTACTTCATTAATTATTTCAATGTGATTATTTTTGCAGATCTTCAGAAGGACTTCTAAGACAGAAGAGCTGGAACATTACAGCTAATTAGCAGTTCTTCATAATGCATAACTGCTGACCATCTGTTTGTAAAGATACAGACACTTTTGACATACAAAAAACTACAGTTTTGCTTTCAAACATTCCTTTGGAGGATCTGTCAAGTTATTGAATAATGTCATTTATTTCCACATGATACTGTGTTTCTTTACTTTTCTAAGGAAATATTTTCAATTGTTTTCTACTTTTTGTAAATCAAATTTTTTCAGGATGTTTAATTTTTCTACCATCTTATTAAAAGGTTAGTTCACCAAAAAATGAAGATAATTTCATTTATTACTCACCCTCATGTTGTTCTACACCCGCAAGACCTTCGTTCATCTTTGGAACACAAATTAAGATATTTTGGTTAAATCTGATGGCTCATTGAGGCCTGCATTGCCAGCAATCACTGAACTTCAAGATCCCAAAAAGTACTAAAGACATATTTAAATCAGTTCATGTGAGTACAGTGGTTCAACCTTAATATTATAAAGCGACGAGAATACTTTTTGTGCTCCAAAAAAACCCCCAAAAAACGACTTTAACAGTATCTAGTGATGGGCGATTTCAAAACACTGCTTCGAAGCTTTACGAATCAAGTGATTCGGATTGCGTAAACGAAGCCTTGTTTACTGAAATCATGTGACTTTGGCGCTCCGAACCACTAATTCGAAACAAAAGATTCGTAAAGCTTCGAAGCATTGTTTTGAAATCGCCGTTACTAGATATTGTTGAAAAGTCCATTTGTTTTTTTGGTGCACACAAAGTATTCTCATCTCTTTATAATAATAAGGTTGAACCACTGTACTCACATGAACTGTTTTAAATATGTCTCAAGTACCTTTCTGGATCTTGAGAGGTTCAGTGACATTGCTCGCAATGGAGGCCTCGGATTTCATCAAAAATATCTTAATTTGTGTTCCAAAGAAGGTCTTACGGGTGTGGAATGACATGAGTAATAAAATACATTATTTTCATTTTTGGGTGAACTAACCCTTTAAAATAACTTGTACAAATCTTATGTTGCTGTCTGATTAATAAAAAAAAATCCAACTACAAATGAAAGTGGTTGTTCTAACATTTGAACTTCGTGAAAATAAGTGTGGGGTAGCTAAGTACATCACAGTCAGCATGATATTTAAGCACAAATTTATTCAAAAGCATTTCTTCTGCATCATAAAACAACATTGACAAGATCCAGTTTTACAAGCTGTGTGGAAGCAGACTAGACAGCCAAGTGTAAACGGCTTTGGTTTGACCAAGCATCAGTCTCATTTGGCCATGTCAATTAGACTCTGTAGTGATGTTGGAACCCAGGTTTTCTCGCCTTGGACGAAGACCACTCCACGTTCAATGTAGATGATTATTCTGCCAAATGTGAACAACTGTTTTCCCAAATGCCGTTTGGCTACCAGTGGCATGAAGACGATGCCGTTCTCCTCAGCCTTGGCCTGGACTAGATCTTTAAAGTTGGTAGGTACAGATGTTGGTACCGCTCCGGTGCCTGGTGGCCGTGTGGCAGAACTCTCCACTTCACGGCGCTCAGGCTGAGGCTCGCACTGGAAATCTTTCCTTCTCTCCGTCTGAATCAGATATGCAATGTTCTCTCTTGCTCCAGGTTGCATATACCCACCTACAACAAAAGACATAGGTAAAGTTCAAGGTAGAATGAGACCCATGTACAAAGCTATAAATATGTTTAGTGGACTTCATATGTTGTTTTTCTAGAGCATGACTGACCTAGTCCAGAGGCAACGGCACGATTCATAATGTCAAGGGCCTCATTTAGTTTTTCTTTGACCAATGGGTGACTGAGCAGGTTTTCTGAGAGTAAGCCCTTCCAGCCCAGATACCATTTAGTGATCTCCTCATAGTTTGGGTTGTTACTGAGCCAGGAACACAACACCTGTAACAGGAAACAAAAACACCTAGTACTTCTTTTAAATGTAGAAATGCCACTAAAGCCGGGTGCACAATATGTGATTTATAATAGTCCTTTACGATTGTATGACCACGTTACACTATGGGATCTCAGCTGTCATTTATGTCAGACTGTACGACAGTCAAGACGCGTTAAAAACAGACGTGCGCATGAAAACCTGTTAGGAGTTTTACATCAACACGTTCCGTGACTAGGCTGCATTACATGCGGGACTGAAATGGTGGCTAAAAGAAATCTCTTGCTTTAATTTTGATAACGGCTTTTCTTGAAAAACAAAGACAATTTTATGTTCGTCGTAGGAGAAGTCAAACTGCAGGACTGTGTGCCAAATCTTCTGACACAGGCAGAATTTTGTCAGAGGTCAAATCTGATCGCAACGGTCATTAATCGGCTGTCGGTGAACATGTCAAACTAAGTACTACAGATTTTAACCTAGGATATAGGAATGTTTTAGGATTCTCAAAATTTGTCTCAGACGACCAAATCGTGGCCAAAATCACACAGCTTTTAAAAGTAAAATGAAGAAATAAATAAAAATGTAAATAAACTTGTAACTTATTAAAATAATATCAAATAATAAAATATGTACAAGCAATGAAACAGTAAAATAATAAATAAAAAGATCACATTAAACTGTAAATATTTAAATTATAAAATATTTAATTCATGTTCAAAATGTATGTAGACCTTAAAGGGACATGGTGATAGAAAAGATATGTTTCGTTCTATCTCAAAAGTTTTGCGTTCCCGCACAAAACTTGTTCTTTGCGAGCAAACGCAAAGTTTCTCGGGAGTGCGTAAGCATTGACATAATTTTTCCTCCAATCTCTTTTTTTCTTCTTCACCATGTCCCTTTAGTGGCTCCGTAAAAATAGTTAAATGTAACAAAATTAATTTCATTTTTTTAAGCACTGACCAATTGCTTTTCTTAAAATAAGTTGTTAAAAAAAAAAAAAAACAATAGGTGCACTGCCATTTGAGTACTTATGCACTATTGTATGCCATTTTGTAGTATAAGTGGTCTGTTCACACGTAAAATTCCAAAAAGAATACCCAGATGACACACTTAATTGACTGAAAAAAAAGTAAGTGGAATGCTGGTGACTTCATGCACTCGACTGTTGCAGCTCTCTTACATAAAGGTGGAGTGGTTATCAGACTCCAATGCTGGATGACAAAATAACCTTATGAAATTCATACAGTAGGCAGTCAAGTACTGTAATGTATGTCATCTGAGTTACAACTAATAAATTGATAATTAAATCCATTTTCTTTTTAAGCTGCACTCTTACTCTTTCATACATTTCGACCAAAAATACAAGCTATACTGATGCATTACACCAATCAGGTTTGGTTCTAACTGATATGTTTCTTCTACATAATTTGTATGAATACAAAATGTTTTGTATTCTTTTGACTGATTCTAAAAGACTTTTGGACTGACCTGTAGCCATTTGGGGAAGAAATTCTTATCCAGCAGTCCAACCATGGTGGAGACAGAGAGCATCCCCTCCCAGTCCATCACCCAGTTAAACGGCTCCAGCAGTTGCTGAAGAGGATTCACCACCAGCTCTCCTAAACACAGAGCTGCAACACAGTAGCAAAACCTTCAGAGACTCCCTCAGACTCCTGAAGTCTGATACTGACAATCTAGCACATAAGTGCATACCCAGTTTGGGGACAATGTTTTTGACCATGAAGGCCTCCCAGGCACCAGGTGTGAAGACATCTCTCCAGGGTTGCAAAATCAGTCTGGCGGAGGAGTCACTGGGGTGCCAGCGTTGCAAAGCATGAGCTAGTTTACTGCGGATGGGGGCGTACAGCGGCTCAAGACGGGTTTGCATCAGAGGCAGCCAGGGATGAATCCATGAATGGATTGGCACTGTGTCGGTCAGTGGGTTCCAGTTGTCCACCTATCCAAAAACAGACAGAAGAGTTACATCTCGCATGGACACACATACTTACATTTAAACAAGAAATATACAGTATGCATTGGTCATATGTTCAGCACAAACCTCTCTTTGTAGTCGTGGGAATATAAGCTGCTCCAAAACATTGTCCAGAATCCACAGCGGTAATACAGGAGCCCAGCATTCCACACAATCCACCATGGGCCCCACATTTCTGGGCTGCCACTGCGACACACAGGTCCTCATGACTGGAACCCAGACTTCCCATATCAATCTGTACACAAAACTCCTGCTCAAGTAATTTGCTTCCACAGACACGCCACATGCACACTCTCGGATATGTTTTACCTGTGATAGGGGTCCATGTTAGAAGCGTCTGGTCCACCGTGAAGAGATTGTGAGCTTTCAAGAATGGCCCTCCACTGACCAACTTCCTCTAAACCATCTGAACAGTCCTATTGATAAACAGAGAGAGTTTAAAAGAGTTCAGAGCTTATGCACTGGGTGAACACCATAACAAAAAATATTAATAAAGATCCAACCAGGCATTCCCACACCTTTTGACCAATTAATTTAAATGGATGTGACTTTATATCCATGACTAATATACTGTATATACACTACAGTTCAAAGGTTTGGGGTCAGTATGATTATTTGTTTTAGAAGAAGTCCCTTATGCTCACCAAACTGCATTTATTTGATCAAAAATACGGTAAAAACAGTAATATTGTGAAATATTATTATAATTTCAAATAACATTTTTTTATTTGAATATATTTTAAAATTTAATTCATTCCTGTGATGGTAAAGCTGAATTTTCAGCATCATTACTTTAGTCTTCAGTGTCACATGATCCTTCAGAAATCATTATAATATGCTGATTTGCTGCTCAAGACACATTTAATATTGTCAATGTTGAAAAAGGTTGTGCTGCTTAATTTTTTTCCATTACCATGATACATTTAAAAAAAAAAAAAAAAGATCAAAGATCAAAAGAACAGCTTATATTTAAAAACAAAACAAAAAAACTATTACTTTTGATCAATTTACCACATCCTTGCTGAATACAAGTATTCATTTCTTTCAAAAATACATATATATATATATATATATATATATATATATATATATATATATATATTTATTATTATTTTTTTTTACCTTTAGTGGATCCCAGCTGCGAAGCTTTTCTTTTAATAGAGGATGCACAACAGACACAGCTAGATCTCCCAAACCCAAAGTCTTATACTCCTGATAGAACTCTGTCTGCAGCCGCTGGAAGACCTTAGCACACTCTTGAAGGCTGAGCGCAGGGCTTCCCTCCATATCGCCTGCTTCAAAGCTCTCCACCAGGTTCATCACCTGCTCTAGCCGACCAAGAGACTCTTCCTCCTCTGCCAGCCTGACCTGCAAGGCGTCGCTCTCATGGGTCAGGGTCACCACAGTGTCCTTCTCATGCTGCAGACGTCGTGCACTCTACACATGCAACACAAACCCACAGAATGTTCAGGTAAAGTTTGCGGACAGGAATTAGTAATTTTTTTCCATTAAAAACAGGCTGTAATATGCATTTGGGGGGCAGAGCAATAAAGGGAGGAGTGTGTTTGTTTGGGTTGATTTCAGATATCAAAAGTGTTTCTTAGAAATGGCTTATTGCACCTTTAAGTGAATAATACAATTAAACATGAGAAGTTAAGTTTGAAGTGTTAGACTGAATGTCCTACTAAGAGAAAAACATAGAGAAGAAAATTATTTCATCTTTTTTCTTTTATAGCTCTCTGGGACAAGGAGCGCCCAAGTGGTACAAATACTAAAAACGTATAAAATATAAAATATTTATATTGCATAAGATTTTATAATTAACATGATATAATATTAATTTACATAAATGTTACTTTTTTCTAATTTACTGTTGATTTAGTGCAAGTTTATGAGTGCTTTACCTGTAGGATGTCTTGCTCTGTGAGCTCAATGAGCAGTTTGAGGTTGTGTTCCAGCTCCGGGAGAGAGAAGCCAGAGCTCTTCTGCTCTCGTGTGCTTACGTTTAAAGGGGCCTCCTCAGGAACACTGTGCTTCTGACTCATATGACTGTAACTATGATACACCTTCTGCTCTCTGCCAGTCATATCGATCACCTGAAACACATGAGGGATGCGTTCATTGTTTACTCTGAGATATATTTAATTGGTTATATGCATTACTCTAATTGTTTTGTGCTCTCACCTTGACCTGAGCCAGTTCTCCAGCAGGTCTGCTCATGTTCTTGTTGGCCAGTTTGCCATGAGCTTTCAGCTCTTCTACAGTCTTGTAAGAATATCTGGGCTTTTTCTTTGCCGTTCCCGGGTCTTTACGCCATTGCCCCAGCTCCTTCTGAAACTCCTGCAAAGATGGAATGAAGAATAAAAGGTAAAATATAGCAAAATGCAGTGCTGATGAAGACAGTTTGAGGTTTGTGGACCTACTGTTGACCTGTTTAGTCTGAAGCTTTTGTTTCCAGACCAAAAGAGAAAACTACGGAGTTTTGTTTAAATAGTGCAGTTTATGATTTTTAATTAAGTTACACAAATAATAGTATTTTTAATTGTTGTTTTTTTGGAACAAAATGCCTGATCCAATGTGCTGCAGTCAATGTAATTAAAATCAAGAGCATTTTTCTAAAATAATACTGTGTCTCAACCTTTTGTATTATGCTCACTGTCAGGTTAGGCACTGGTTACTTTGGTATATATTGGCAAGACAGCACCAAAAACCACTTGTGTTGTAGTGTTGACTTACTTGCTCCTCCTCCTCCTCAGAGTCTATAACAGGGAAATCTTGTAGTGACTGCTGGGTCCTCTCATTACCATATGCACCAACTGCTCCCTTCCCCTTCCGCACCTTAGCCTCAATCGGATTCACAATACCTGCAGACAAAGATATTCACATCATGCTACAGAAATGGATCTCCGGGTAAGCACATGACGCATAACATAATTCACAATAAGCTAAATACAATAAAATCGGTATACTGTGGTATGAAATAAAGGACTGTTTTACCCTGAGCATTTTTGCCCAATCCTTTTCCTGGAACGTAACCCATCTTCTGCAGAAGTTTTTGACCAATGCCCCGTGTGTGTTTCTCCCAGGATCCCAGGTCCTGCCCTGTTCTAATACCACCTGCAAACCTCTGGGATGTCTTAAAGCTCCCACCCTAAAATGAAG
The DNA here is from genome assembly GCA_037101425.1 of Elopichthys bambusa. Classification (NCBI taxonomy): domain Eukaryota; kingdom Metazoa; phylum Chordata; class Actinopteri; order Cypriniformes; family Xenocyprididae; genus Elopichthys; species Elopichthys bambusa. The sequence goes on from CM074451.1 coordinate 9,062,886, forward strand.
AATTCAAAGACATTTACAATATAGTTCAAAGGTTCGGGGTCAGTAAGACTTTTTTTAAAAGATATAAATACTTCAGGACATATTAAATTGTTTAAAAAGTGACAGTAAAGACATTTATAATGTTACAAAAAAATTCTATTTCAAATAAATGCTGAATAAGAAATGTTTCTTGAGCACCAAATCCAGTATCTGAAGGATGATGTGACATTTTAGTTGTGCATCACAGAAATATAATTTATTTTAAAATAACCTGTTTTTTTAAATTGTAATAATATATAACAATATCAAATGAAGATGCAGCCTTGGTGAGCATAGAAGCCTTGGTGAGCATAGAAGATGTCTTTTAAAAACATTTTTAAAAAAATCTTACCAACCCCAAACTTTTGAATGGTAGCGTATGAAGACATTTGGACCCAATATTCAAGCCAAAGATGCTGTTGTTGTGTAACATTTATAGGCATCTCAACATACCGTTTGGAGCTTTTTGGGAGCTGCAGTGCGAGGTGGAGGAGGTGCATCTCCACCATCATTGGAGTCATCTGAACCATCCTGCTCCACTTTCTCCTCAGCTGCAGTCTTTCGCAGACCACCACTCACAAAGTTCACAGGAGCTGTATAGTCTTTCGCTCTGTGTGGATACAAATATCGATACAAACATTGAAAGCTTAATTTATTATATGACCTTCACTACTTAGTCACCAAGGTCTTTAGTGATTTGACAGCTGAAGCATTTATCAACAATAACCACATACCTTTTCCCTCCAAAGCTGGGCCGCTCATCGTCAGAGTCATGCTCTGCCCAAATCCCATAAGTGGCTTCTTCTTTAGTCTGTCTGTGTCTGCGTCTGTCTGGGTTGAACTCATTGGCCAAGTCCCACTCGGTCACCTCAAACTTTTCAATTTCCACACCATCCTCCTCCTCCTCCTCACCTCTACGCCCATACAAATGGGACATAGACATCTCTCTGTTGGGATGAAATAAGAATGTTTTAGGCCAGCAACAATAAAGTAACTATATACTCACATACTTATCATGTAAAATCGTTTTAGACACGTATGAAAATATATACGCTGACTCTTTAAATTTTAGGATGGATATCCCTCGCAAGAGGACATAAGTATTGGTGGTCAGAATGCAAAACAGTAGTTTCCATAAAGGTTAATCCACTTATTGTGTTTTCTCAAAGCATACCCACATAAGTGTTTTGACCCTAATATTAGTACTTCACGCAAACGTTTTCAAAAAATATCCAGGTTAGCTTAGCATTGCTATTTTTGATGTAAACAAAAACACCTGCCTTCCTTTAGAGCAGTTTTTTTTTAGTTGTGACTAGGAAATAAATACATTTGTATTGAAGTAACAGAGATAAACGCATTAAATATATACATATATATTTTTACCCGAAAATGCGGTTCCTCACTATCAGCAAGAGTGTATCCAAAAGCAACTTCCTGTTGGAGCCGGAAGCAAAGTTGTGACATCAGAGCGACGCAGAGGTCAGAAACCCTCTCTTACAGCCATCTTGGATCCTGTGCCCTGAACTAGTGAGTACTTCTGTTACATCTGCTGTCATCCAACGTTACATTAGTGCTTTTCCTCGCTCATTTACTACTAGTATTGATGCTTTAGTGTTCCTTTGTGCTAAGCGGTAAAGATTTCTTTATTTGGCTTCTTTATTCGGGAAATATTTTAATGAATACAACTGGCTGACTGTTCAAAATGGGGGAGCGAGACGCACCGCCGCTCGCTGTATGCGAGGACTTCAGCCGAGGGCTTTGTGTCTAACGAAACGCTTAAACCATGCGAAATATGTTATAATAAACAAATACAGCGATGTTTGTTAGAAGTCTGCAATGTAATGGCAAAATTAATTTGCATTGTGTGGGACAGTAATCACTGATTTGAAAGTTGATCTCGCCTATTCTACACATAATTTAAAAACACAGAGATAACGTTACGCACGCTGTAATACCATTACACTATGAAGGGTCAACTCGTTTCTTATTAGTTCTCCATGTTGCTTTGTATTTATTTATTTGTTTATAACTTACTCTCACACAGCACTAGCGTGACAGTGCTGCTCTGTTACACACGTGAAATGTGCATCACACTACACATGCACCTATGAACGGTTTGTAAAACAATGTTTTTGTGTCGTTGTGATCATAAAAAGGCCATGTTAAGTGCCTGGAATTTTATAAAGCTCACTATTTCTGTACAGTGGACTTGTGAAATGTTATCATGTATGCTCGATACTTGTGAACACAGCAGTGGGTTTAATTCAGCCGGCAGTAAGTCTGCTGACAGCAGAGGCCTACAGGAAGAGGCCTAGTGCGCTGCTGTGTGTTTGAATCCACATAAACACAAAGATATTGACTTTACTTTTGCTAAGCTTATAATGTGCGATATTGTCTCTCATTTCTGTTGCAGTCCAGAATGCCAGGCGAAGCCACAGAAACTGTCCCTGTTACAGAGCAGGAGATGCAGCAGCCCCAGGCTGAGACGGGTTAGTAGTACTACCTTTAAATGTGCATGTCTGACACTAAACACATGTTGTGTGAGGGGTCCTGGAGCTCTATTGTTCATCATCTTGGCCGTTTTTACTTTTTAAATGTACAGCAGTTATTGGAAGGTTGATCAGTCTATTTATGGTGTTTTTGCACCTGTTTCAGATTTCCTTCTACCAGCTGTTGTAGAGACTTCACAAAGCGAGTTTCTCTAGTTGGAGGGGTGTCATGTTTTGTAGGGTGGGGATGTAGTTTGAGTCAGTTTTTCTCCACCTAGAGGTTTTTAGGTTAATGTGCTTGAGCCCCTCCCTAGATTAAGAACTGCACTAGTTCTATAAAAGGGAGAGTTCAGACAATTTTCATGTTGATCCAAACCTGTATGACTTTATTTTGTGGAGCACAAAAGAAGATAATTGTCCCTACAGTTAATGTAGTTTAAGACAACCTTGGACCTATTGACTTCCATTGTACAGACAAAAAAGGGCATTTTCTTTTCAAAAGTGGGGGGTGAGCTACCCCTTTAAGCTGTAACACATACCTGCAGTGTAGTTTTGTGTGATTTCATGATTTAAGTATATTGATTTATGAGAGAACGTTTTGTTTTGAAAAATAAGAGTGATCCAGGACTGCCTTGCCTAACAGTGTTAGCATGCACTGATTAAAATGGCACTAAAGGTTTTTGTGATATTGAAAGCATATGCATCCTTAATGTTTGAATGGAATGTGGGCAACTCAACACTGCATGAACATTTCCTAACATTTCATTGAATTTGAGCGATCTCTACCTGGATATTTATACAGCATTTTTAACAGGGTTTTTTTGTGTATTAGACTAGAAAGTGTTTTTGTTCTTTTTCTGGAGGCATTTATTGTGTTCAGGAATGTATATGCTAGGCCTTGTGATCTTCATGAGGAGAAGCATGTAATTCAACATGTTTACAATGTAAGATGTCTTTTGATCCTGATTTTGAGGAACACTGGCTTTTCTGTTCTTATTTTAAGTACAAGTTGTTTTTGTTTTACAAAGAAAATGTTGTGTTAAAGTATACTTGTAAAGTAAACTTTTGAAGCGCAGTAAGCAGCGAAAGACAACTCATTACACTATGTGCGCACTGTCAGAGAGGTGGTTTCTGAGAGACGCGCGCATGAAGCCGTTGCTCATAGAGTGCGTGAGTAATGAACGGAGTTATTTGCCACCAAATTGGGCTTGAATGGTTAAATACACATACTTATGTGCAGGGGTGTAACGGTACGTGTATTCGTACCGAACGGTTCACGAGGTAAATTCCAAATGGAAGTGATCATCCCTATGTAAGCAGGGCACGTGCGTGCCGTATGAACAACCTGGAACATCCCAGCTAAAGATAATGAGGAAATTACGCCGCTCCCTTTGCCAAGCGCATTCCAAACAGCTACATATGGCACGCGCATGCCCTGCTCACATAGAGATCACTTCCATTTGGAACTTGCCCCGTGAACCGTTCGGTATGAATACGTGTACCGTTACACCCCCTACTTGTGTTAAAATGACCTTCTTTGCAAGTGTAAACAGTCATTTGTCTTTGTGACCCCAAATGACATTTGCTGAAATAAAAAAAAAGGTTCTCTTGATCCAAATAGATGAGACTTTCTAGATCTACAAAGAAGAAAATCTAGTTTTATGTTGGTGTGAGGGGAAAAAAGTCACACTTAGGATGTTCAGGGTCTCTGGAGACCTCGCTTAGAAAATCAGACACAATGCAGAACACACGTAGCCTGAAATGAAGTGGCAACACTTTAAAACATCTACAGTGCAAAATGATCATGCTCACACACACTGAAATAAATTAGTGAGACTATAGAAATTGCTGTTATAATTTGTCAAATGAAATCAGCCAAAATGCAGAACCACCACAATTAATAATAATTGTGATTTCATATGTAGATATAAATCCAACTGGAAATACTTAAAAGATGTCTTTCAAATAGTCAAATAGCAACTGAACCAATGAGTGGAGCTCTGCAGCCTTCTACTGGTTATAGTGACAATTTTACTTTTAAAACTGTATTTTCCAACAGATAGCAAAAATCTTACACTAAACCATGGCAAATTGTCCGTGTTATCTCCATGAATGAAAGTTAGAAACGTGCATCTTTTTTAAAGTGAATTTTACATAAATGGTTATTTTGGAGGGAAAAAAAAAACTATTTAAAAAATATTTTTTAATTTATTTATATACATTTAAAACATGCCATAAATCCTCTCAAAACTGCACAAGTGTAGAGTAAAAACATTAATAAAGTGAGTAAAATTGCATTTTGTTACAAAATCACATTTTGTGTGGGGGTCGCTGGTCCCCAAAGGAATGGCTACAAGGATTAAGTAAATGTAAACATTTGAGAGAGAATACACAAGAGTATATTGGATTTGTGCAGATGGTCTTGAAGTAACAGCATCCATATATACCTGCTGTCTTCTGTGTCGATTTTGTAACGTTACAAAATCACTTTTGTAACTATAATAAATGTTTTTAATTTACACAGTGAAGACTATGCAGTTTTTATATACATTTGATCATACAATTTATGTAGTATATACATAGTAGTATAGCAACACGCCATTTTGTCAAAAAAACAAAGCCACATTTGTATGTTACTTGTGCTTCTGAGGATGCAAAAATTGGGGTGTACAATTTCACTTCATTTTTGTAACTTTGCTGTTTGAGTAGGCAATATTATACTTGCTTTTAACTTAGTTATTGTCCTTTTAGATTTTTAGTAATTTATCTTTATGCAAGATTATGGTAAATGAAAGTGTCAAAGATTGTGTTAATCTTTGAGCAATGTTAATTCATTACTAATGTTGTTAGATATTGTCGTTTATTGCCAGTGCCTGTCTGGTTTATGCATGTGCAGTTGAGTGGTGTTTTTACAGAGTCTTAACCATTCTTTACCAGATTTTCATGGTGTGTTTAGTAGCCAGTTGTGCTTTTGTGGAGAAGTTTAACACTTGAGCAATTGAAAGCATCCCTCATAACCAGCATGGATGTGATGGTTTACACCATGCAACATTTTAATTGCCAAAAGTCACTGTAGCGTTTTATTTCCATTAGCCACACCTGCTGCTGCGGCCCCTGCTCCCTCTCAGGCAAAGCCTAAAGAGGGCAAAACTAACCCCAAGCTGTCCTCATCTCCTCATGTCACCGCTCCTAAGCCAGTTCCTGTAGGACGCAGGAAGCGCTCCTCTCTGTCTGCCTCCTCAAGCTCCCCTACCTCTCCTAAATCTGCCTCAGGCCCTCGTGCTACCCCTCCATGCTCTCCTTTGGCTTCTCCTCCAGCTGACTCCCCTGTAGCCTTGAAAGCTGAGCAAACTGCTCCCAGGGTGGTAAAGGCTGGCAAACAAGGGAAGCAACAGAAAACAAAGAATTTTAAACCTGCTGAACATGAGCAGGCGCCTCCCTCTGCCTCCAAGCCTGCTCAAGAGCCTGCACCAGTTACAGCTCTGCCATCTCTTGCTATACCAGTTCCAGAGGTAGAAAAACCAGCACGCAATGCTGATGCTTCCCCTGTCTCTCCCAAAGTTACTGTGGCTCCTGTGGCCTTTAAAGTAACCTCCAAATCTGCTGTTCCAGCACCCAAGTCATTTACAGAAGCCGTGGCCACTAGTCCACCTAAAGTGGCTGAGACCCCCAAGGTTGCCTCTGAAGCTCCAAAAGTAGCAACCCATGCTGCTTCAGAAGCCAAGATGACTTCACCTTCAAAAGCAGTTCCAAAGCCTGGCCCTGCCCTAGTGCCAAATGTGAACCCAGCCACTGCTGCTCCACCAAAACCTGCTTCTCGGGTTGTGCCTGCAGAGTTTGAGGAGGATGATCTGCCACCTCTCTTACCACCTGAGAATCCTTTTACAATGCCTGCTTTCCCCCCTATGCCACCTAGTGCAATCCCTGTAGTTACCCCAACAGCTCCTAAAGCTGAACCTGTCACCTCCAGTAAAGTTGAATCTGGTCCTGCACCTAAAGCAAAGGTTGTTCCTAAAGCTAAACCAGCTCCTAAAGCTGAACCTGTCCCCACCCTTAAAGTAGCGACTACCCCTGTACAGAAAGCAGCACCTGCACCTAAAGTTGAGCCTGTCCACACCCCAAAAAATGAGTCTACTCCTGCCCCTAAGGTTCCAGTCCCTCTTGCTCCTAAAGCTGAAGCTGCCCCTAAGATAGAGGCTGCTCCTGCACCTAAAGCTAAGTCTACCCCTAGCCCTAAGGCTGAGCCTTCTCCTGCGGCTAAAGTTAAACCTGTTGCTGCTCCTAAAGCTGAGGTGGTGGCCCCTAAAGTTGAGGCTGCTCCTAAAGCAGAGTCTGCACCTGCCACTAAAGTTGAGGCTGCTCCTGCACCTAAAGTTAAGCCTGCTCCTAAAGCAGAGTCTGCGCCTGCCGCTAAAGTTGAGCCTGCCCCTGCCATTAAAGTTGAGCCTGCCACTAAAGCCAAGTCTGCTTCTACCTCTAAGGTTGAGGCTGTGCCTGCCCCTAAAATTGAGGCTGCTGCTCCTAAAGTTAAAGCTGCACCTGCCCCTAAAATTGAGGCTGCTCCTCCTAAAGTTGAGGCTGCTGCCCCTAAAGTTAAACCTGCGCCTGCCCCAAAAGTTGAGACTGCGCCTGCCCCAAAAGTTGAGACTGCGCTTGCCCCAAAAGTTGAGGCTGCGCTTGCCCCAAAAGTTGAGGCTGCGCCTGCCCCAAAAGTTGAGGCTGCGCCTGCCCCAAAAGTTGAGGCTGCGCCTGCCCCAAAAGTTGAGGCTGCGCCTGCCCCAAAAGTTAAGGCTGCTGCTCCTAAAGTTAAACCTGCGCCTGCCCCAAAAGTTGAGGCTGCACCTGCCCCAAAAGTTGAGGCTGCTGCTCCTAAAGTTGAGGCGGCTGCTGCCCCTAAAGTTAAACCTGCACCTGCACCTGTTCCCACACCACTTAAAGCCCCATCCATACTGGAACCAGTCATCAAGAACGACAAGGGTATCTCTTTCTGTCTGTTTTTGCGTTCTGCGTTTGTTGTTGCCAAATAATGTTGTCCCACCATAATGCTTTAGAGTCACATTATCAGTATAAGTAAACCTGGTTACTCCAGGATCTGGAAATCATCCATCCTTAGTGAAGTTAAAACTTCAGTTAGATGCTTTTCAGAAAGTTGTTCAAGGAACATGGAGCCAGTAGCTGAATGGTTTGAGTTAATCAATGTGGATATTGTTAGTTTAGATTCTATCTTGCAGTATGTTTAAAAGTATTTAAAAGTATTTGATTTTCAACAGTATTCTGGTGAAAATGTGTTCTGTCTGTCTAAGGGCAAATTAATGTAATGTATCTTGATGTTTTAGGGTCTGGCACTGAATCTGACAGTGACGAATCTGTTCCTGAACTGGAGGAGCAGGACTCTGCACAGACACAGACACAGCAGGCACAGGTAATATTTTAAACTGCATCTTCAGTAGCATTATTTGCCCTCCACTTATTTTCTCACACCATTTCTTTTTCAATTTTACATTGACATTAACTGAAATTGCATTCCCTTCTGTAGCTTGCAGCTGCAGCTGAAATCGATGAGGAACCTGTCAGCAAAGCAAAACAAAGCAGAAGTGAGAAGAAAGCCAGGAAGGTGGGTCATTCTGAAACCAAGTGAATCTGATTATAACACCAAATTTGAAATGCATGCACTGTTGTTTAACTGTACCCTTTCTTTCTTTTGCCAGGCCATGTCCAAATTGGGGTTGAGACAAGTTGCTGGTGTTACTAGGGTAACCATTCGCAAGTCCAAGAACATTCTCTTTGTCATCACCAAACCAGATGTCTACAAAAGTCCAGCTTCAGATACTTACATTGTCTTCGGTGAGGCCAAGGTAAAGATTAGGGGGGAAAATGGTTTCTTGGTTAAGTGTGCACTCCTGCTATATCAGCCCTGTTTTGGTTGAAAACTAATTCTACATGGCAACCTTTCCTGCTTATCTAGGCCTAAGTGACCTCTCAATGATGATTTAAACAGTTTGACTTTCGTTCTTCTGAGTCTGATGAAGCCAAACTTTCTGTCCTGAAAGAGGAAACTTTCACAATGATGTGAGGAACACAATGAAGCTTAAACAAACTAAAATCCTGTTTCTGCTCTTCTTAGATTGAAGATCTGTCACAGCAAGCTCAGTTAGCAGCTGCAGAGAAGTTCAAGGTTCAAGGAGAAGCCGTTTCAAACATCCAGGAAAACACACAGACGCCCACAGTACAGGAGGAGAGTGAAGAGGAAGAGGTGAGCATCAACACTGCTGTGATTCTAAAACAGAATAATTCTGCTTTCATGAAAGATCTTGTGTTGATGTATTCAACAAATGTGAAACGTGAATATGCCCACATTCACGGACTTGATTTGTTTTACCATTTTCAGGTTGATGAGACCGGAGTGGAAGTCAAGGACATTGAGCTGGTCATGTCACAGGCCAATGTATCCAGGGCAAAGGCTGTGCGTGCACTGAAGAATAACAATAACGACATTGTCAATGCTATTATGGTGAGTTAAACTGATAACGTCTCACTTTATGTAGTTAAATGCATACAATACAAAACTCTTCTGTGATGAATTAACATTTGACTTTCGTTCTTCTGAATTTGTCCTGAAGCCAGCTCATTTGTTCTGAGAAGAGTTCAGGCTTTAAATGCGGTGTCATGATATGAAGCCGTCTTACTTAATTTATCTTTTTGCCTGTCTTCACAGGAATTGACGATGTAGATGGAGATCAGGGACTGGGTCACAATAAGATGTTGCTGATTTGATCTACACTATTGTTTGTACAATTTATACCCAAGAGAAATAAAGGAGTGGATTGAAGAAATGATTTATTTTGTTGTATTTTGTGTATTTTATACTATTGATGGAAATTTTCATTGTATGGTGAATTTGTCTAGAAAAGCTAAAAACATTAATTGCATAGAGTAAAGGGAAGTAAAGATATGAACTAGCTCCTATCTCTGAGGATGGATCTTTTTAAATTTGTAAACACACTACATTTAAAATAAAGATTGTCCATTAGAGACTGTCCAAAATAGAAAACTTATTTATTGCATGTTCCCACCAAACGTGAAGTTTCAAGCTAAATGACTCTTCATCAGACATTAAGAGCCGGTTTCCTGTACATAGATTAAGCCTAGTCCTAGACTTAAATGGCCTTTTAAACCAGAGGAAGAAAATCTGCTTTTTCTGTCATGGTTCTAAATAGTCCTAGAGTTGGTCTAAGTCCAGAGTTTAAAGAGATGATTTCCTGAAGGAAGACTAGAGCTACTCCAGATCTAAATTGTGGCTTAAATTAAACCTACCAGGAGACTTAAGGTTAATGTTGTGATTTAAAGAAAATGCATGGATTACTTGGACTATGTCAGTGAAGATATATATCAATATGTGTGGTGTTCTTTGAAACAACATTAATCTGAAGTTAAACCTGCCTCATGGTAAACTTAATTTAAGCCTTTTTTGGCTCTCAATTATATACCTGTCAGTAATTCATAAAACTGGTCAGTATTTTTATTTGCAGGTCCTCTGCCAGTCTTCAACCTCTCTCCTTGGGCGTTTTTCTCTCTTTTTGGTTTATTTTTATATTCTTTCCTAACACCTGTATTGAATAACTACTGTAATGTCAACCCATAGACTTCACAAAACAGTAAGGTAATAAAGCTGGTGATTCAATATTACATGAAGTTGTTGTATTGTTCTTGTAGATGTGTTCATTTGCATTGAATTAATTACAAATAGATTGAGGCATTACTTCACTTTTATATTCCACAGCTGATGTTTGCTTTGAAATAGTTTTCTTTTGTTCAGTAAAGGGTTTTGTTGTTGTTGTTTGTTTTTCTGATGCCATTGTTTTCCTTGGATTTCCTTGTCAATTCCATGTAATTTTAAGCTTTTTTTTTTTTTTTGGTACATTCCATGTTTTATAGGCAACCTCAGTCATGATAGTTCAGTTGGTTTTAATCTTGTTTATTTTATTTCAAGACTCTATAGTCCATGTGTGTGTACTTAATCTGTGTTCAGAAAGCCATTGTTTAAAGTAACTAGTCTAGATTAAGGTCTAATTTAGACCCTGTCCGGGAAACCGCCCCTAAATGTATACAATATTTTTTATTAAGAGTGAGAAGTTCATAAGTTTATTTTAGTCTTGATGTAAAATAATACATTAATTAAATTTAGTTTGAGATTTAAAACGTACAGTATGAGGAACTTTTACTTTGGAAACGCAACAAGGAACAGTCGCAGTCGGTGATGGTCTCACGTGTGTATTGGCCTGGGGTTTGTTGGATATGGAAGATCAAATTTCCACAATTACCTTTACACTGCAATGAATATTAAATCATCTCCAACACACATGCTTGCGCATACTAGTTAAGAGGAAAAATCGTGTCTTAATGTGTTATTTAAATGTGTTGTGTAAGTTCTTGGCGAATCAGCTGACAGGCATCGTATCCGGTCAGGTCAAATCATAAAGTGCATTAAGATAATTCAAATGGTGCGTTCTCTCACTCAAATCCATTTATAAGTCTGAAATGGCTGCCAGGATAGCTTTAGTTGGAGCTTTACGTTATATCGGTTCCAGGACTAGTGTCGTTAGTTTACAGAGACTGCTTTGCACTCACGACAGAGGACGAGGATCATCCGACATTGTAAGGGTGAGATAAACTCACTTCTTTCTTGGATCCCTAATCTCACTATAGTTTAGCAATGATCATAGTGTATGTTCTTAAGCCCACTATAGCCTAATAAACGTTTAACTGCAGGTCATGTTCGCATATATAGGCTTGAATAGTACGTACTTGTCACTGTGTGGACTAGTCAATAATAAAGATGTCAAAAACTAGAGATATGCCCACCCAGGCATCACTAACTGTGTATTAATTATTCGTTTTGTGTCATAGGTACTGTATGATGGAGAATGCCCAATATGTGTTAAAGAAATCAGCTTTCTTCAGTTTCTTCAGAGAAACAGAGCAGATAAAGTAGATTTTGTGGACATTTCACTGCCAGAATTTGACGGGACAAAATATGGAGTCAGTTATGAGATGGCAATGGAGGAAATGACAGTGATTGATACGAATAACAAGGTGAGTTTTCCCCTTTTTTCATGTGAAAAATCTAAATAGCACTGATTTTCAAAAGTATTTTATGCATTTTTGGGGTTTTTTCACTAGTTTTCCTCCATCTAAAACATTGTGAAACATTTGTATGGTGTTTAAATTCAATACATTTCACAATACCTGATCAATTACGTTATTAAGTATTCCTCATTGCTGCTGTTTGTTCTGAGGGCAGGTTCATCGTGGTGTGCCAGCTTTTACAGTCATGTACGGTGCGGTGGGTTTGGGTTGGCTTGGATGGCTCATCTCTCTCCCACTGATCAGGCCTGTAATGGATCGCGCCTATGGGGTGTTTGCAAGAAACAGACTGAAGTGGACTGGCAGAGAGGGCTGCATCACTGGACGCTGTGATAAAAAAGAGACATAAGGGTCAGAGCACTTTAAAATGGACTCCATGCTATATCATCAAGTCAATGGATGTATTGTTAGTAATTTTTGTTACTGTAAAGTTTACTTTTTTTTTTGCATCTATTATTTAAAAGAGTCAGAGTATACCTGTTATATCCATATGTGCTTAGAATAAATTATATTTTATTAAGATCAATTACTAAACTTTGAAAAACAATGTGATATCTGTATATACAATAAATTACTCATACTGAGTGTTGACACTTTGAACAACTCTAAGGGTACGTTTTCTAAATTTAGACGCCTCCTGACTAGTTGGGATACGGTAGGACAGATGGTGCTTTAATGAGGAATGTCCAGGGGTTTGGTCAGCACTCCTTTAAACTGACCAATGGGATTTGACCCTCAGAGTAGGGCGGGATTAAAAACCACAACAGAAACAAGTGTAAACACTGCAGGAAGTAATCCAAGCAATATATGTGATTTGGAAGGAAAGTGAGTGTTTATTTATCACCTTGATGTCAAGTTCAGCAGAAGAGAGAGCGAAAGGTAAGACAAAAGACAAAATATCTTTCGTTTATTTGCTAGGGCTTCAAGACCTACAAGTCACCCTCAAGGTTAAGTCTGGTTTGTTGAATTGGACTTGACCTTCTGTCTTGGTGTAGAATATAAAATGCTTTTATGATGACAGAATAGATGCATTCATGTTAACAGATACATCTATTGACCTTAAAAATGTATTAGTAAATGTTAAAATTAACTAAGATTAAATTAAATGTTATAAAAGTATTGATCATTGTTAGTTCATGATAACTAGCGTAGTTAACAAATGAAACCTTTTAAAGTGTTACCTATATTAAAATATGTATTGTTTCTTAATACTATCTGTTATATTATGTATTTATAATGTATTCATTTCATTACTAGTGCAGTTCTAATTTATGAATATAGGTCTAGGAATAGATGCTAAATTTTGTGTAGCATTTCAATTCTAGTTTATGGTATATAAGGTCAGCCTTGTCACAATACATTAACAAACTGTTAATGTTTTACACAATGAAATGAAATTACACAAGAAAATACAGCCATATGGTTTATTGGTGACTATGTCTGGCATTGTAAACAGAGGACTTGTTGATTCCATGTGACCAAGTCTAAGCACATGGAAATTGACATGTTGTGGAACTGAGTGTACACAATGTGATGCAAAGGCCTGTGCCAGTCCTCAGATCACTACAAAGACAAGTGGCATTTCTCTTCTGTCTGTCACGTGACAGAATATGTACTGGAGGTTCATGGAAGTAATAAACAGGCTATTATTCTGACCTACTGTTGACACTTTAGTGTCCTGTTTCACAGTTCTAAGCATAGTCAACCTGTTCTTATTCACAGAATGGCTTATATATAGCATTCACTCTGCAAAACTCCTGAAGAGGTTGTTGAATTAAAGGCTTAATTGGAATTAGCTAATTAAAATAACTGTTAAAAGATGCCGTACTTATGAATTGAATTGGCTTAGACATTTTTGTCATTATTTTGTGCATGATCTATATTAGAAGATTCACTAATGAATCATTATTTATTAATTAGAAACATAAGTACAGATTTCAAAGGAGTTGAATATTGAGTATTTGCAGTGCCATAATAATAAATAACTAAGTTAAACCATTGGACATGGATGTATTTCTGACATTTCATTATTTATTTTTGACTCGTCTATTTTTTTTAGTTTATTGACACATTTGACCTCCATTATTGACCAGGAGAGGGCGTACAAACATAAATCAACACTATGGATTACATTATTTTGATCCTTATAGATTTTCCTGTTTGTAGGAATAAGTTAAAAACTGACTTTGTTCTTAAATATACACCACAAGGACAGATAATATGAATAAATAATTGCATATGTTTTTATGTTTGCTTAATGGTATTTCAGACATTCCATGATTCTGATTCTGCTGCCAAGGCTCATCCGGTCCTTATTCAGATCATCTGCTTGGACTCTGTTGGCACTTCACTGATGGGTTGGTATCTTGACAAAATACAGGTCACTTACCTGGGTTTAGGGCGGCTCTTGTAACTGTGCAAGATGAAGTATATCCTCACAAACATCAGAAATGTGTCTCACCTTGTCAGGAGTATCTGCTCCTCACCTCAATCTACAAGGAGAATTCCTTTCAAATCTCATAGATCAATAAAAACTTTGAGACTTTTTGGAGCAGTTAGCAGTAATATGAAATATAAGAATGGATCGGGCCTTCAAATGTACCATTTATACTCAACCTCCAGTAGAGAGACATTCAAAGCAGAAGCACCCATTGGAGTTAACCAGAACAGCCAGACTACTTTTCGGCTGCACTTAATTGGATTAAGATTAGGAGAGTCTTTTAATCGTCTCTCTCGACACATCAACTTGTATTTTAAGCAGAAACAGGTCTCTGTGATAGATTATGGGCAGAATGAGTTGATATCTGCAGTGCAGGAACCTCTTACCATAATACAGAGACGAGTTCAGAGAGAAAGACGCTCCGCAGAGTCCAGAGATTTTATAGGGACGCCTTCCATTGAGCAGGCCCATCAAACATCCTCAAATCAACATCTGACCTCGGCCTATCCTGGACTACAGCTGTTCCACATCAGCTCCTTGGTAAACAGATTTGGGGAGACTTACAGCTATGTGGCCAATCACATTAACTCTGTATTCGCTCGAAATCCAGCAAAGCAAATCCATGTGGAGGTATCACCAGATGATGGGTTCAGAAGGTCTAGAAGCAGAAAGCGAAGAGTTATGGGTAATAAAAGTGTTCTTTTTAGGGAAACTGAGCAAGCTCAGCAAAACATTAGTTTGGGTACAAGACCAGAGATTGATCACAATGTATCTAGTTCCTGGGAGGAAGGATACCTTCATTTTGCCAGACACATCAATCGATACTTTGGGGCAAAAGTAGCAGATACTGTTGAGGAATCACCTCAGTTGTCACATACTGAGACAAACATCCTGAAGACTTCAGTCTCACTTGACCCTCTAAACAAAACTAAAGACCCTACTTCACTTCTTCAGCCCAAATCCCCAGGCTTGTTCCACATGAGCAACTTCACCACACGCTTTGGGGAAAATTACACTTACATGGCCAACCACATTAATCGGTACTTCAAAGGATCTGCAGCTTTGGAGAATGAGGAGGTGGGTGAAGAGCTATACACAGAACGTTACAGAGGTTCATCTAAGCACATGATGAGCCAGGAAAAACCAGTACCCTTCTTTGAGTGCCTGTTGAAACCCTCAACTTTACCTGGCTTTGTGGGCAGCTACCTAGGAATAAGTTCTAGCAGACGTAGTGACCATATAACTGTAACAAAGACCCCAGAGGAAATGCTGGATAAAACGGTGAGTCTTGCATGACCAGAAATCATCGTTTAATCAAACACCTCTACTCAAGCATGTTGGATTTTGGGACTGAAATGAGTTTCATATGTGGTTTGGCTTTGTGTGAAGACTGACAGATATAGGCCTGGTTTCACAGACAGGGCTTAGGCTAAGCCAGGATTAGGCCTTAGTTCAATTAGGGTATTTAAGTAGCTTTTATAAATGTAAAACATTACTGTGTGCATCTTATGACAAAACAATGGCACTGACATATATTAAGATATGCCAGTACAAGTTGATTTCAGTTAAGGCAGCTCAAACATGCATTTCAGTCTGGGACTAGCTTAAGCCTTGTCTGTGAAAGTGGGGGATGGTTTTTTATTAGTCCATGCCATGGATGCACGATATAGGCACCATATTGGTTATCTATAAATCTATAAATGATTGGTATTGGTCAATATTAGATATTTAATTGTTCGTGCAGATTTCCTCTGTTTTTTAAATATTTAGATTACCTTTACCCTGATCTAACTCTCACTTAAAGCTAATCTTTAAAAACATAAAAAATTTAAAAACACTTTAAACACTTACATGTAATTGTAGCAGATCTCTAAATTATTATCCATTTTTCACACTGTAATGCCTAAATTCTAAATTATTATCCATTTTTCACACTGTAATGCCTAAATTCTAAATTATTATTCATTTTTCACACTGTAATGCCTAAATTCACTTATAGCATATAAAATGATTTATTTTTAAAGACTTAAATAGACAAAATAGTATAGCATTTTATCTGTCACGTATCAGCGATGACATGAAAATAATTTTCAGCTTATCATATCAGCCAGAATTTTAGTATCGGTGCATCCCTTTGCATTTGCTAGTACACTGTAAAAATTGATTTTTCAAAGTTGTAAATAAAAAAAGAGATTATGAAAGTGCGCTTTTCAAGAAAATATTTGTCTTTCTACTTCAAAATTTCATGTTTGTGTTACTTGCTGTTTCTTTGTAATCATTTCTGAAATTTACTAGCACTTTCTGAGTGGAGATTGTAAATCTACTACACATTTTTCTTTTAGTGTATCCTGTGTGAAAGCTTTTGTTTCCTGCACTGTCAAGTCAATGTAATGGACTGATTACAGTAGGAAAGATGTTTTCTAGGTTTTAAGGAGGAGAAAGGCAGATGAGATGACAAGAGTTCTACTGAACAGGCTGGAAGAGGCTTACGTACCGTCATCCATCACTTCTTGTGTGGAGGAACTGAACACTCACCTCATTCAGCACCCAGCATGCAAAGCTGTTGTGTGGCAGGTAATACAATACAACACTCAAATCCCTTAAAACCAAATATAGAACTCTGCATGTAATTGTATAATTTCAATTAATTTCCTTGATGAAATCCAGGAAAAAGCAGCACTGCATCTCCTTAGACGACGCCGGATCTTTTGGATGAATGAAAAACTTCAAGAAGCCATTAGGGAGACTCTTGCTCTGGTTGGCTATGTGGATCCAGTCAAAGGTTGTGGGATCAGAGTGCTTTCCATTGACGGAGGTGGAACCAAGTATGAAACACCACATTTAATCAACATGCTCTACAGTTTTTTCCCTTTAAAACTAGAAAATATGTGATCCAATATGTCTTCCAAAAAAGCTTTTTAGGGATACTGAACATCTGTGAGCAATTTTATGGAATATAAAATGACAATTATTATTGTCACTTGTATAGAGAAATTTGTTTATGTCAACGTGGCTTTTTCTTACAACTGTTTCTTGCATTACAGAGGGCTAGTTCCACTACATGTGCTAAAACAGCTGGAGGCTCAAACAGGAAAGCGAGTGTATCAGCTTTTTGACTATATATGTGGAGTCAGCACAGGTAATAATGCACGACAAGGCCTTTACAAAAATACGTAAAGTATAAGAGGTTTACCGACCTGAAACTTTGGACCAGCAGTGTACATGTAATGTAAATACTGACAATCTATATTATGTGTATTATTACATGGCTCTCTAGAATACTTGATTCTGATTGGTCAATCACAGCATTCTGAATTCATATTTTAATATGTGTATAAGACCTCTATACTGTATAATTGACCACTGTCCCAGGCAACAGATTTCTTACATTCTGTTAGTTTTAAGTCTCGTATAATAAAATAATTTCAGCATTTTAATAAAACTAAAATCAGTATTTCATGTCTATTTATTTATTTATGAATTAATACAAGACTTCACTTCACGTCGTGGCATATTGTCAGGATTCATTTTTTGATAAGGATGAAATTTAATGCAATATATTATTATTATGCAATATTATATATATATATATATACTGTATGTATGTATATATATATATATATATATATATATATTAATCTATTTTTTATGTCTGTGTTTGATGTACAGGAGCAGTTTTGGCTTTCATGTTGGGTCTAGCTCGTATCTCTTTAGATGAATGTGAAGAGATGTATCATCGTTTTGGGACGGACGTTTTTCGACAAAACCCCCTGGTTGGTACAGTGAAGATGGGCTGGACACACTCCTACTACAATACAGAAACATGGGAGATGATCTTAAGGTTGGATTTAAACACTCAGTGGAAGTAGAAAACTATACTGTATTAATGCCTGCAATGCTTTCTTAACTATACCTATATGTTCATCATAGGGAGAAGATGGGGGAGGAGATTTTAATTAAAACAGCAAGAGATGAGCTGAGCCCAAAGGTGAATCAAAAATACCATCTCTCTTTTTCAAACGTACTTTTAAAATCCATATTTTCTTGATCTTCTGACTGCTGTTCTCTACAGGTGTCTGCTGTAAGTGCCGTAGTGAACTGGGGAAAAAGTCCGAAAGCATTTATCTTCCGCAACTATAACCATGCTCCAGGACGACTGAGCCGATATGCCGGAGGATCAGGATACCGGCTGTGGCAGGCTGTCCGCGCCTCATCTGCTGCTCCAGGATATTTCCAGGAGTTCCCTCTCCATGGTGACATACACCAGGTCAGAACAGTCAACTGTAGTCAACTAGTACATTTCAGGACTCAAAATTTACTTGTATCCAGACCTTTTTCCATCTTCTTTCTCCAGGATGGTGGTCTTATCCTCAATAACCCCTGTGCTCTGGCTGTCCATGAAAGCAGATTGCTGTGGCCCAATCAGCACTTCCAGTGTGTGCTGTCACTCGGAACTGGTCGTTATGACAACGCTAGAAGAGGGCCGGCAACCTCCACTAGTTTAAGAGCCAAAATCAGCAACCTGATCTGCAGTGCCACCGATACTGAGGGTTAGTCTGGTACCACTATGAGAATAATTTTACTCTTATTAATATTACAGAGAATCATTTTACAATTATTAATTGTGCAAAATATACAATTTACAATTATTTAATCATTTAAAGAATTAAAAAGTTCTCTTTTGTGGTTGGTCTAATGTTGGGTTGAAACTGGACAAACCCAGCGGTTAGGTTAAATGTTTGCCCAACGTGCTGGGCAGTTTTATTTAACCCAACTATTGTTTAAAAATTACTATATGGCTACCTTAAAATGAACCCAAATTAGGTTGAAAATTAAAAATCAAACACATAATTACTAAAGGCAACAATAATAATCAATTATTATTAAAATATTAATATTAATACAAAATCAATTATTAATAAGCAATTTAATAAATGTTTGTTGTTTAATTATTATTCATTACACTTATATGTTCATCTATTAAACATATTAGTAAATGTTAATTCCCAACATACTTTGGGTTCATTTTAAGAAATACAGCAATACAGTCATTTTTAATCCAACGCTGGGTTAAAACAACCCAATCGCTGGGTTTGTCAGCATTTTTAAGAGTGTAGTATGATGCTCTTTTGCACACACTTGCATATGCTGTTCCCTTTAAAAAAAGAAGAAGAATTTGGATATATTGAGGTGCTGATATTGTTTGTATTGCCATGTTTAGGTGTTCACACTCTATTGGATGACCTCTTATCACCGAACGTGTATTTTCGCTTTAACCCGATGCTGAGTTCCAATGTGACACTGGATGAAAGCAGGCCTGGAGTGCTTCAACAGCTGCAGAAAGACACACAGCTGTACTTGGACCGGAACCAACCCAAACTGGAACGTCTGTGCGAAGTGCTGATGGCAGAGCGCACGGCAATATGGAAAACACGGGACTGGATCGGTGGGAAAGCATGGGAGCTGCAGCAGCGCTGGTCTTGAGTGGATTTTACACAGTGCTGACGAGTAATCAGTTGAATGTATGCATATGTCTGGATGAAAACTAATTACAAGAGTATCACAAAATTTATTTTATTAACATTGTTAGAGAAGTTACAAATCAAATCAGTATTCCATGTCCATTTTTATGTCTATGCAGCCGTGTACACAGCCATGCATGTACTGAGCACTTCTGCCATGAAACCATTCACGTATGTACGCAAATGTAAATTCTGTATGAATGTCAATATTTATAGACTGATGTATTTATTTCTTTAATTTTGTTTTACATTTTTTCAGAGGTTTATGTAATAAAATAAAAAATGTTCTTTAATTTGATCAAACTAAGGGCACATTAGTTTGATCTAGTTTGACTAGTTTCATCATTAGTTTATTTTAATACGATGAAAGCACATAACAAATAATGTAAAGTATCATGAAAAATGTAGGTGTTGTTAATATTTTATCCATACAGAAATAATAGGACATTTTAAATGTCATATGATTGACTTCAAAACAAAACATATTGGATATTCCCCATTATAAAGATAAACAACTGCCATTACCAAACATAAGGACAGATTATGACAGTGTGGCCATGTAGATGGTAAAGTCACTAATTATGCTGATTTTAGTGGTGTTTTCAATGCTTAAATGATCTGAGGAAGCCACATAGTCATCAGTCATGTGACCAGTGGTGACTGGGACATCAGTCAAGAGCGCTGTTTGTTATTTTGGACAGTTGGGTAAAATCTCTGAGAAGTTATTTTACTTCAGCCTCTGCTTTGAACAAACTAGCGGACTCCTTTTCTATCATCATAAGGTTTTCGACAGACTGTCATTGCTTAGAAGACAAAACATGGACAAAGAACACAATGATGATGCTTTTGTAAATTAAAAATAGATCCTCCATCTGTACTGAACACTGAAGCCACCGAAATATCAATTCGGGTAAGAAAAGATTATTCTATTGTTTTAGAAATAGACATGTAAAAAAAATATATATATACACTTTTTTTCCCTTTACATTATTTTAGCATACTTTATACCAAACCAAAATAGAATACACATTTATTTAGTTATGTTTAAATATTTTTTATTACATATATTTTTATTGTAAATTTTTATATTAAAATGTTTTGTATCTATATATAAGGCTTTGCTATTTAGGATTGCATTTCACCATGACTGGTTGTAAAAAAAGAGTGTGTCAGTGTCAGATAAACAATGTATGTTTCATCAAGATAATGTCATCCTCCTCTCTGACTTGAGCTGGCAGTTGTGAGTCAGCTGCTTCATCTGAATTACACTTGTCATTGTAGACCGTGTCAACAATGCAGACAGATATAAACAGACTTATGAGCCTTATTGAAGAGACTGTTAATAGTTATGAACATAAACATCAAGCATTATGCATGGTAAAAGAAAAAAAAGAACCCTAAATAAAAATTAATTTGCCTTTTTTATTTGCTTTGTGGCAGCAATTAGCATGTACTAAACCTCCTTTATAGTCAAATATCAATATCTTTTTTAGCTGAGTTTGACTATTTATGGCCTAGGGGCTTTGCTAATGTAAATGTAACAAGATAATAAGTAATAATAATAAAAATCAGATAATAAAATAAAGAATTAAATTTGACATAATAATATAATGTTAGAAAATTATACAATTATGTTTAAGATTCAGTATCCCAGCAGCATCTGTTCTTTCAAACAAGCTGTAGTGCCACTTTAAAACTGAACTGATAAAACCCTCAGAGTTATTCTGTATGAACAGAGCCAGCTTACTGTGTCCATGGGGACAGAGGTTTCATTGTCCCGTCCGTGGAGGAAGCGGTTCATTCAGGCTCAGGCTGTGGCTGTACAGTTTGGTGCTTGGCACTGCAGCGCTGCTGATGTCATATGCACCGCTCAGGATACTGAAGCGCTGGGGAACATGACCACAATTAGATCATACTTGTGTCTCTGTTCACTTACTGAGCTGACTCAAGAACTTTTTTGTTCTTTCGTGACACTCGATATCGTATTAGCTCATCTGTGGAGTGTACAGTAAGATGGCATATAATACTTTATGCATCCCTGGATGCCTGAGCTGATGTGGGATGGGAATGTGTCTCAGTGGCTGAGATCCTGTTTCCACCTACATCTTCTCTCCTGAGTCAAGCTCTGCCTTCTGGGACTTTGTGAGTTCATTCACATTCTGTTTCTGTTTTTGACCATGCAACTCACGTTAACAAAAGTGCACACTGGGTTAAAAACACAGAACACAAGTTGGGTTAATTTTACCCAACAAATTGGGTTGTTTATTTGACCCAGCGAAATAGGTTGATTGAACCCCGCAATGGGTTGATTCATTTTTACTATAATACTAGCTTATTTTTTCTTTTACTTCATACATAAATTAATGTTTACGGATTAACTTAAATCCTCTAAACTTTTTTAAAATACTCCACACAACCACTGGTTTGCATGATAATGCCTTTATTTTTAATCATATTTTATAGTATAGCATATATTATATTGTTTTTAATACATATTGCCTACATTTAAGCTTGTTTAACAAATATTAGAAGTAAAAAAATAAACATTTAGAAGTAATTCAAGTGTAATCGACCAGTCTCTGTTGTCCTGTTTCCACCGTAACGGCGCTGGATCTCTGCCAGAGATGATCACGGTTAGCGGGGGAACTGCTGATTTCAGACCGCCGCCTGCGTTTCACTCATAGCCGAAAAATGCTGAGACTGGCTCCATAACCCTTCCATAAATAATCAGTGTAGAATTCTGAGAAGATATTTTAACATCTAAATATCTTTTTGAATAAAATCATTAAAATGTATGGTTTCACGTTTCCATCATGTGAAAAGACCGATGCAACACTTGTTTAGGTGACTCACATCGCTCCCCTGTTATGTTGCTTTGCATAAAATTAAACAATATACAGAACAATAATGAATTTTTAGATAAAATAAAATAAAACGTACACAACCCTGTATTTTAACGAAGACATGCACCAATTTGACAGAGCTGTACTACTATCTCCTGAAGATGTCGCAAAAATCCCGCAATAAATAATTCAACCCCTGGGTTGTTATGTCTAACCCAGGATCTGGGTAAAACAAAAACTACCCAAAACTGGGTTATTACCTCTAACCCAGGAGCTGGGTAACACAAAAACTACCCAAACACTGGAAAAATAACAACAACAAAAAATGACCCAAAAGGCTCAACCCAGGACTTAAAATAACCCAAGATTTTTTAGAGTGCACAAAAGAGCATCAAAAAAGCAAATTATTAAAAGCAGATTTCAATCTCTTTTATGTGCAGTCACGAGACTCATGACTGCATTTTAATTTTCACTGAGAAACAAACATTTCATTCATTGAGTTAGCTTAGTTTTTCAGGACCAAACAATGAGGCCCACACATTGATGTCATAATCAAAAGAATGCAAAATATCTTTCATTTGAGTTTGGCTATTTATGGCCTAAGGGCTTTTGCTAATGTAAATATGACAAGATAACAATAAGATCAGATAATAAAATAAAGACTTGTATACTTGAGACACTATTTCTACAATAAAGACACTGTAACCACCACATATTTTTGCATCTTTCTTTTTTGGGCATCTTAACTATACTGAGAGAGAGAGAGCAAGAGAGAGCAAGAGAGAGAGAGAGAGAGAGAGAGAAAGAGAGAGGGAGAGAGAGAGAGAGAGATGGAGGGGGTGGAACGTCATTCATGGTTCATGGGTAGAGTGGGCAAATGGATGAAGACAATGAAGAGGGATGTTAGCTGGAGAGGTATACATTACAGACATCTGCTTGGATTTACATTGTTTTGGACCTTTTTTAATGCAACAACAACAAAACATTTTACATTTTTGGAATATGAGGCAATGATGACAGATTAACATTACCATAGTGAGGAAACATGATATAAAAGGTAACAATCTCCAGATGTACTACTACTTGACAAATGTGAATATTTGTGTGACATAATTTTTATACCTTGTTTTTATCCTAGCATTGTGAAATGACCTGCTGACAAAGATAAAGAAGATTTTGTGAATTCTGGATACCCCAGTTCAGTTGGTAGGTTAATTTGCATAATTATGTTGTAAGATGAATATTACCTTTACAAATGAACAGCTATCTTGGATCACCAATGTAGCTTTACACATAACGTTTTTCAGCTTTAGGAAACTTACAGCCTAAAGTATAATTCAGTCAGTAAACAGGGCTATTTTACAAGCAATATCGTATTTAATTCATGCAAAGGAGTACAATATTTTCTTTTTATTTTGGTATTTGTATTTATTTAAACATACAGTTATATAATAGCCTACTATACTCAACATACGCATATAAAATTCGAAGTAATAAAAACAATCATCGCGTTATAAGACAAAAATACGACGATAAAAGTGTTTGTATTTGTTCGCCCGTTGATGTAACACGAACACTGACGCACTAGAATTACGCACAGGATACGCAGGTGCGTGAATGCAAATAGGTCTGTTGTAAGAAACGAATCACAGTTGCGGAAAGCGGAAGGGGGCGGAGACTTACAATAATACCAGTGGATTCATTTGCATGTGGAATTATTTGGTTTGCCTGCTTCATTTTTAATGCGTCAGAGCGTTTTCAGAGTTTACCATTAACTCCTACTCAACACTTACAAAATTATACAAAAGCACTAATAATTATGAAATAACTTTTTTTTACATTCAAACAAGATGACTCAAAGCAATTAAGCAGGGCAATGTTTGAGTATTTTGGTGCTCGTATGTTCCCTCACAACAAGACGGATGCTGTACACAGCAGCGATGAGAGCTCTAAAGTTTGGGAGGATTCCTGCCATACTTACGATCCTACAGCAAACATGGATTTTTGCTTTGGAAATTCCGCCTGAGGGTGAGGAAATGCAATTTTAACTCAGTTTTTACTTTGGTCCTTGTGACCAAAGGATACATGGCATTATTTACTATACATTGTCCTTTTAATTCGTTAAAATATTATATTTTTATATGTATATCCTCACAGTCAGGCAACCTCCAATGATCATTAAAGAGAGTGTTCAAGATCACATAGTAGATCCAGTTGATCCCATTATAGTGGAGTGTGAGGCAACCGGGAATCCACCTCCAGTGTAAGTGTCCACACTTCATAATACTTAATTATACATGTCAATTCTTTCATTGTACTGACTTGATTACCATGTAATGATTTGCATTTGTTTGTGTAAAAGGTGCTTTTTTTTTTTTTTTTACATTCCAATTTTTTTTACATTCCAATGTAAAATGTATGCAGTTTTAATGAAAATTCAAATAATTCTGGACTGTTGTGTTAGAGGAAGTGTGGTTGACAGATAACACATACTGTACATAGCTTCACATGGACACGTGATGGGGTTTACCTGAATGTGGCACGGGATCCTCAGGTCAGCATGAGGCGGCGTTCTGGCACATTAGAGATTTTCTTCTGGGGTCGCCCTGATGACTATGAAGGCATCTATCAGTGCACAGCGACTAATGAGTTTGGCTCTGCTCTGTCCAGTCACATCCATCTGCGTGTCTCCAGTAAGCCTTTACATACCATGCAATTGTTAATACAAAACAATAACATTTAGTCTATAGATTTTTAAACATGAATGCTTTGTTTAGAGGCCCGTACTTGGTTGAAGGAGTATCTGGAGCCAGTCTCAGTGGTGGTAGGACTTCCTCTCATCCTTCCCTGCAATCCCCCAGTAGGCCCTCCAAAACCTGACACCTACTGGCTGAACAGCAGTAAGTATCTGCCTCAGATGTATCTGATATGAAAGATTAAGTACTTTAGAGTTACTTTAGTAGTCAATGCTTAGTACTAGGATGTGCATTACAATTTAAAAGTTTTGGGTCAGTAAGATTTTTTTTTAAAAGAAATTAATACTTTTTTGTTCAGTTAAAATTGATCAAAAGTCACAGTAAAGACATTTAAAGATTTATATCTCCAAATAAATGCTATTCCTTTGAACATTCTATTCAATCAAAGAATCCTGAAAAAGATGTTTCGTACTTTTCACAAAAAAATGAAGCAGCACAACTGTTTTCAACATTAATAATAATTAGAAATCTTTCTTGAGCAGAAAATCAGCACAATAGAATGATTTCTGAAGGATAATGTGACACTGGAGTAATGATTCTGAAAATTCTGCTTAGCCATTACAGGAATAAATTACATTTTAAAATATGTTCAAATAGAAAAAATAAATAAATTTTAAATTGTAATATTATTTCAATGTTATTACCAGGGGCATCACTAGGCCCATTTAAGGAGGGCTGTAGCCCCCCCTAAAAACTATTAAATCTGTAATATGTACACTAATTCGAACGCCTCAGTCGCCTTTAAAACCATATTAAAACCGGCGGCAGGCTTCGGCTCATCCCCGTATTTTAGTCTGCGGTATTCCGCGTGTTCTTCAATCCAGTGTCAAAAGCAGAGGACAATGTGTGTGCATTTATTGATAGATCATGATATCTGTATCTGTCTAGGTCTTTGTCATTCAAAACGGTTACCCATCCATTGTAAAATGTTATGAAATTCCTTTCATCTAAATGGTATGAGACTTTGTGACTTTTACTACTCTTGCTATACTTTATACTTTATACTATATATGCAATAAAATTGCTAAAATTTGTTATAATATTAATTTTATAATAAATCCAAAAGCAAAACATGCTAAAAGAACTATAAAAGGGAGTGGAAATGAAACTAATGAACTAATGAGTGGTCCTCTGCAGCTATCTACTGGTTATAGAGGTAATTTCATGTCATTTTCAAAAATGTTAAAAGTATGTTTGTTTTCCACCAAGTGACAGAAATCCTCCACTAAAGCCTGGCATATTTTCTGTTATCTCCATGAATGAAAATAATACATGTAGATCTTCTTTAAAGTTAATTTTACTGCAAAAAAAAAGAGTTTAAAAAATAGTATTTAAAACATTAAAATGTGTTGGGAAAATATATATATATTTTACCCACATATTGCCAATCTAGACAATTACAGTAATATAAAGTTTGTCTATATTCTTAATGAACATTAGCTGGTTATTTAAAATGATTAGAAATTAATTCAGTATTCAGGGATTGACTTGATAGGTAGTGTAGAGCCTACTGTATTGTTCATGCCTACCCTAGTAAACAATGTATTAAATTATTTTTTGAAACCACACTCTCATTGGGGGCTGAGGCCCCCTAATATTGAAATTCTAGAATTGCCCCTGGTTATTACTGTACTTTGTGATAAAATAAATGCAGCCTTTATGAGCACAAGAAAAAAAAATGTCTATTTATGTTGCCAGTCTTCATTTTAAGTCTATTAATGTTTGTTGAACCTTAAAAAAGCCTTTAAATATACATCCAGTATTTTGTATCTTTATTCCATAGCCATGACACCAATTTGGCAGGATCGTCGAGTATCAAAGGCAGAGAATGGAGATCTGTACTTCTCCAGTATCGTAGCAGAAGACGCTCTTACGAACTACGTATGTGTCGCCCGCTTCCCCTTCACAAACACCATCCAGCAGAAACCGCCCCTCATCCTGCAGGTGCTCACAGGTCTGTGTGAGGAATTATTTTTATTCTGCTTTAGAATGAAACTTTGAGCAAATTTGATTTAATATTTCTACCTGTGCCTTTTTCTGTGTGTGTTCAGTTGAGGGAGAACCATGATTAAAACCATCTAACAGTCTAACACATGGTGAGTTAGGACTCTTTATTATGTTTCTTTAGTGTAAACACTCAACAGGCCTTTACTGATCCACTAACTAGTCACCGATGCTTTGGCCAGATTTGTAAAGTGTGAAGTTTTCTTATCAAATGTCTGTGTAGCTCGCATGGCAGCCCATACGGCACCCAAGTTTCTTAAACCCAAAGGAACTGTCAGCACAACAATTGCAATGCTGGGGGAAGAACTTGTTTTGGAGTGTTTTGCTGCTGGAGTGTGAGTTTTTAAAGCATTTTGATGACATCTCTGTTTTCTGAAAACAATTGTATGCTGTTGATTTTTGGATTGCCTTGTGAAATCAGTATCTCTGATTCTCTCTTAATGTTGTAGTCCGACTCCCTCCATCAAATGGACTAAAGATTGGGACGAGATGTCTATGACTGGAAAGAAGTTGGAGAATTTTAATAAGACTCTTAGAATAAAGAAGATCTCCATGGATGATGGAGGAGACTACATCTGCACCGCTTCAAACAGGATGGGCAACCTGGACCACGTCATCACTGTCAGGGTCAAATGTAGAATACATTACTTTATTTTTATTGTTCGTGTCTGTCACTATGTGGGTTCACCCAAAAATGTAAATTCTGTCATTATCTGTTCTGTTTTATGATGTTTTAAAGGGTTTGTTTACCCCAAAATAAAAATTCTGTCATTAATTACTCACCCTCATGTCGTTGCAAACCCATAAGACCTTCATTCATCTTTAAATGAAGATCTTTTTGATGAAATCTGAGAGATTTCTCCACTGACTGCCTTTGCAACTACTACTTTGACACTTCAAAAAGTTCATAAAGAGATTGTACAACTAATCCATATGAATCGAATGGTTTAGTCCAAATTTTCATTTTTATGATGAACAGATTTAATTTAGGCTTTTACTCACATAAAAACATTGATCAGAGAACATAAACAGAAGCTCAACCAAACCTGCTTGATGCGTGAGAACAAACCTCTTCCGGAAGCTCAAACGTGCTCCATAACACACAAGAATGAACCTCATTGGTCACAACTAAAATTAGTTTTCCGATCTCTTTATGGTATTTTTAAAGCGTCAAAGTGGTAGTTGCAAAGGCTGTCAATGGAGGGACAGAAAGCTCTCAGATTTCATAAAAAAGATCTTCATTTGTGTTCTGAAGATTAAAGAAGGTCTTACGGGTGTGTAACGATATGAGGGTGAGTGATTAATGACAGAATTTTCATTTTGGGGTGAACCAAGCCTTTAAATCCATATTTATATCCATATTTTCTATGGAACACAAATTTGAAGAATGTTCACGCTGCTCTTTTCCTTACATTGACACAATTTGTGCTACATATTTCAATTTTTCAAGACATTTGTTATTGATGTGTGAGAAACAAACCAAATTTTAAGTCATTATTCACTGAAAATCGCCGCTTTATTGTAGCTTTTAAATCAAATATCACACCTTTTCAACGCATCACATCATATTGGACATTTAAAATATCATCAAACATAAATTGTTACACCTGGTGCTATATTCAGAGTACCACTTAAAAGTTTGGAGTTGGTAAGATTTGTTGTTAATGTTTTTGAAAGAAGTTTTTTTTATGCTCAGCCAGGCTGCATTCATTTGATCATAAATATTATTTAATTTACAATTTAAAATAGCTGTTCAAAATCCTTTAGAAATGCTTATTCGATGCTCAAGAAACATTGTTATCAATGTTGAAAACTGCTTAATAGTTTTGAAACCATGATACATTTTTCAGGATTCTTCGATGAATAGAAAGTTCAAAAGAACAGCATTTATTTGAAATAGAAATCAGCAACTATAACAACAATAACATTTTGTAATAATATTACCATCACTTTTGATCAATTTAATGCATCCTTGCTGAGTAAAAGTATTAAATTCTTAAAAAAAAAAAAAAAATTTAAACTGTAGTATAATTTGGGAATTTCAGTAGAGTGGAATGTTTTCAGTCAACTACTAGTTTATTTATCAAATCTATACCAAAACATTTCATGTTCCACAGAAAGAAAAAAAATACAGCATACAGGTTTGAAAAAATATGAAGATGAATAAATAATGACAATTTTATTTTCAGTATTCCTTTAAGAATTACAAAATGAAGATAAACATCTATTCTCAATTCTCTTTTGCAGCGGTTCCGTTCTGGTTGGAGAAGCCTGAGAGTCTGGTTCTGTCTCGTGATGACAGCGGTAGTATAGTGTGTAGAGCTGATGGTATTCCTCGACCCCAGATACAGTGGCTGGTCAACGGAGAGCCAATCAGTGGTGAGAAAAACAGCTTCTTCATGAGCAAACAGGTGCACTGCAAAGCTTTTTACCGCTCATTCTTTCTGTGTTCTCTTCAGATGCTCCAAAGAGTCCAGGCAGGCAGGTTTCAGGAGACACTTTGATTTTTAGTGGCGTGGTTCCAGACAGCGCTGCTGTGTTTCAGTGCAATGCTTCAAACCAGTATGGCTATATCATGGCAAATGCTTTCTTGGCCGTAATGGGTAAGAGCTTGAAGAGGCTGGATTGAAAAACGCTAGCATTTACATGCACCATTAGCTTTAACCAGTACTTTCAACTTTACAATGTTGTCTGCAGATATGAAGCCTCGTCTGCTGGGTCCCAGAGATGAACTGGTTAAAACAACAGAAGGCAATAATACTCATTTAGACTGCCCATATTTTGGCTCTCCTAAACCTGCCCTGCGGTGGTAAATATATTGTCTTCCTATCATTTATCTTCAGTATTTCCCAAAACTTTTTTTACTTTTGAATTGTCACAAATACAAGTATAAAAACAAAACATATGTCTATTATGATGGTGTGAAGGAACAAAATGAGGAGTAACTGCATAAATGATTTCATGACTTTCTTCTTTCAGACAAACACAATCGGAGTTATATTAAATAATATCCTGGCTCTTCCAAGCTTTATAATGGCAGTAAAGAGGGTAAGATTTTGAAGCCCAAAAAAGTGCATCCATCCATCATAAAAGATAACCATACGGCTCAGGGGGGTTAATAAAGGCCTTCTGAAGCGAAGCGATGCGTTTGTGTAAGAAAAATATCTATATTTAACCCGACGCGATGT
Source organism: Elopichthys bambusa (assembly GCA_037101425.1). Lineage (NCBI taxonomy): Eukaryota > Metazoa > Chordata > Actinopteri > Cypriniformes > Xenocyprididae > Elopichthys > Elopichthys bambusa. Next base: position 9,093,290 of record CM074451.1, read on the forward strand.
AGGAGTAGCGTAAGCTTTGACGCCTCTCGCGGTTCAAACAAATGGCTGGGTAACAATCTCAAGCTCGTCTTCTCTTATATCAAAATCCTCTGACTTTTCTCTTCAAAAATTCTCGTTTTAGACTTCTAATTCGTGACCAGTGTTTTGTTTTGCTCTCTCCTCTGCACTTCTGCGTTCGTCAATACGTCATGCGTCAGGTCAGAATTTCACTGTTTCGCCATAAATCAATGCGTACGGCCGTCTGACGGAAGCTAGTTATTTTAGGTTTTAAAGTTTTAAATATAGATATTTTTCTTACACAAACGGATCGCTTCACTTCAGAAGGCCTTTAGTAACCCCCTGAAGCCGTGCAGTTATCTTTTATGACGAATGGTTGCACTTTTTTGGGCATCAAAATCCCATCCTCTATTTACTGCCATTATAAAGCTTGGAAGAGCCAGGACATTGTTTAATATAACTCTGATTGCATTTGTCTGAAAGAAGAAGGTCATATACACCTAGGATGGCTTGAGGGTGAGTAAATCATGGGGTAATTTTCATTTTTGTGTAAACTAACCCTTTAAGTGAACATCAAAAGTATCCAAACAATGTGTGTATATACTGTAGGTCAAAAGGAGGACTGGGTACCTTAGAGGGAAATCGTTACGAGATTCTTCCAAATGGTACATTGGAAATCAGAAACACAAAGCTACAAGATCAGGGAGCGTATGTGTGTGTTGCAAGCAATGTCATTGGGCGAGATGAGAAGGAGGTCCAACTAGAGGTCAAAGGTCAGTCTCTGGAACAGATTTTGAAATTTCTGATAAAAATACCTACATTTTAAACACACAAATTGTTGCTTTATAGATGTTTGATTCTCCATTTTACTTATGTATGTATTGTATATATCATAATAAAATAAGATGCCATTGACCTGCTTGTTAAAAGATTGCATTTTTATTTTTATTTTTTATAGAGCCCATAAAAATTGTTCGTGCCCCACACAATACTGTAGTCATAAGAGGGAGTCTGGCTCGCTTTGATTGTAAGATTAAATTTGACCCGACTCTGGATGTTACTGTTACTTGGCTTAAGGACAAGAAGTTCTTGATCTTAGGAAGAAGGTAAACACAATAAGCTGTTGATTCTGACCACAGGCATGTGGGAAGTGTTATTAGTTATTTTATTGGTTTACTGTATCTGACTGCTTTGTGTTCTGTAGGATGACAAAGGATGAGGATTCTCTGAGCATTGCTGATGTGTACAGAAGAGATGAAGGCGTCTACACCTGCAGGGTTAAAAGTGAACTGGAGGAGGTCACTGCCTCGGCCAAACTCATTGTGATGGGTACCAGCACATATACTCTCTCTATACATGTGTATAGTATAAACATGAGCATATTATTCATGTATACTTTTACTTTTAGACCGGCCAGACCCGCCCAGTGATTTAGAGATATCAGACCCATCAGAGAGGAGCGTCAGACTCACCTGGATTCCAGGACTGAGCAACCACAATCCTATTAAAGGTACACACAAACATAGATGCAAACAAAAATTCCAAACAATCTGTCCTTACAATGGCATAATTTTGAATTAATCCTCTTTTAGAGTACCTGGTTCAATATACTGAAGATCTCCTTGCAGACTATTGGCTAATACCGAGCGGCTGGAAGAACCTGACTAGTTACCCAGGCAACCTGAACTCTGTCGTTTTACAGCTAACACCATTTGTAGAGTACCGATTCCGGGTCATTGCTGTAAATGGCATAGGACCCAGTAAACCCAGCTGGCCATCTGCATACTACCAGACTGGAGGAGCTGGTAGGTCCTTTTTCTATTGTATTGTATTGTATTATATTATATTATATTATATTATATTATATTATATTATATTATATTATATTATATTATATTATATTATATTATATTATATTATATTATATTATATTATATTATATTATATTATATTATATTATATTAATTATATTATATTATCGATTTATGTTTTGTGTCTTCAGTGCCTGATGCCATTCCAAGAAACATCCAAGGACTGGGAAGTGGAGTGTTCAGAAATAACATGGAAATCAGCTGGGAGGTGATGCACTGATGATTGACGGATGTCCATCATTTTAGTCAAAGGTGATAACTGTGATATAATCACATACATGTGATTTATATTAACTGTGATGTTTTTGTTGCGTCTGAAGCCACTGGAGTACAGAGAATGGAATGGGCCGAAACTGGGCTATATGGTTTGGTGGAGACGGAGGGATTCAAGGGAGGAGTGGAAGAACTACACAACATACTGGTGGTGTAGCTACATCATCTATGACACCGATACCTTCACGCCCTATGAAATTAAAGTTCAGGCCATCAACTTCTTTGGCTATGGCCCAGAATCCCCTGTTGTGATTGGTTACTCTGGGGAGGACCGTAAGTTCACATGTACTCAAGTAACCAGATTGGTTTGGTTTAACATACATAAAAAAATTAATTTTGGTCAGTGTTTCATTCACACTAGGTTTCTCTAACAGGTCCTGTTGCCGCTCCATCTGATCTGGGGGTGTCAGACATTGAAAGCACAAAGCTGACAGTCAATTGGGAACCAGTGGCACGAGCCGACATCATGGGTGAAATAAAGGAGTACAAAGTATGGCTTCTTCGTTGCACAGGTCAGTTCATATCCATACAGTAAATGATTTGGGCCGCTGATGGAGCTGTTTGGTTTCTCAGGTTTATTACTGGAGAGAGAGCAGTCGACTGCCCTGGCACATTGTGAGCAGGAGGATTAAGACCAAGAGTTTTAAAGCTAATGGACCGCGTCTGTCTGGGACCCTAACTGGTCTTGTCCCGTATAGTAACTACAAGATGTATATTGTAGTGGCCAATAACCGCTACGAGGGTCCACCCAGCAACACCATTGAGTTTCAGACACCTGAAGGAGGTATGAAACTGTTTACACAGTTAACATTATGACAAATCCAACACATACAGGCATGACTTCATACATGTGTTTCTCCACTCTAGTGCCCACGGTTCCCAGGTCGTTCAGGATCATGCACCGGCACTATGACACCATTTATCTGGACTGGGAGGAACCTGCAGAACCCAATGGCATTCTGACCGGGTACATTCTCAAATATCAGATGTGTAAGTGCACTTACATCACTTTGGTGTCCCATGACTTTTATTTAAAGCAGAGGCACAAATCCAGTTTTTTTTGTGGGGGGGGAAAAAAAAAAAAAAAAAAAAAAAGAAATTTTTTAAAGGAAGCCTCTTATGCTCACCAAGGCTGCATTTATTTAATCAAAGATACAGTAAAAACAGCAATATACTTCTAAAATTGTTATAATAATATTTTAATATTGTAATAAAATAGTATAACATTTTAAAATAGCTGTTTTCTGTTTGAATGTTTTCTGTTTTCTGTTTACATTTTAAAATGTAATTTATTCCTGTGATGAGACAGCTGAATTTTCAGCATAATTTCTCCAGTCTTCAGTGTCACATGATCCTTCAGAAATCATTCTAATATGTTTATTTGCTGCTCAAGAAACATTTATTATTAATAATGTTGAAGTTGAGTGGCATAATTTTTTTATTTAACAAGATACAATTTCTTTCAGGATTATATGATGAATAGAAAGTTCAAAAGAAAATGGAAATAATTTTTAGCATTATAAATGTCACTTTAGACCAATTTAATGCATCCTTGCCAAATATTAAAATATTAATTTCTTTATAAAAAATCTTACTGACTCCAAACTTTTAAACTGTACTATATATGTACATTATATAAACTTTTGTCATACCATATCATAATTTTGGCATAATCTGTTGAATAAATATACATTTCACTGTAGTAACAAACTTCAATTATCAATTTTAATGATCAAAAACATAATATTACATAATAGTTGTGTCCCACATTTTGCACTCAAACCCTTCATGTTCCCCCCAAAATGTAGCATTACTTATTAACAATTTTCTGCAACATTTTAGTTTTTTTTTTTTTTTGTTTGTGTGTTTGTTTTTACCCCTTAACTGTCACCCCCCTTTTTGAGCATAAACATGAAACTTAAATCGTTGTAATTCAAGAATGCTTTGGAATATAGAGCTTGTAATATAGAAGTTTGGTCTTGTTTTAAAGAAGACACTAAGCAGATTGTTGCTGAAGTGAAACCTTTACATACCCTTGATTCTTAATACTATATAAAATATATATAATAGTGTAATATATATTTTACTCTAAGATTGATATAAAGCCAAAGTCATATGTCTAACCAAGTTGTGTTCCAAATTTGAAGTTGTCACAAAAATTTAAGTTCCCATGAGATTTTGTTTAGGTGTTGTACCACAAATAGCCACTGGGTGTCATCCACATTCCATTAAAAAATTTTTTAATGCATTCTCCTGTAACAAATTAATTAATTAATATCACTTCTATCACAAAACGGACACCAAATATGGAAGCTTAAGATTCAGACCTTTCTGACAATATGCGTTTTGTCAAGATTAGAACATTTTTTAATATAAAATATGACAGGATGAATTCTGGGTTTTTAAGCTTTCAAATGATACCTAATTCATGATGATTACTAAAACATGCGATACAAAAAAAGTCAATAAATAAAAACAGCGACAAGGGTCCTTCTAGCGGGACGGTGACAGTTAAGGGTTTAATTAACATTTTGATGTTTATCACTATAAAATGACAAAATAACACAAATCATTTATTTAACCCTATAAGACTGATGATATTTCCTCTGTAGTGAACATCACTCTGGGGGACAGAATCCAAGTGGAATACATTCCTCCTAACATCACGTACTTTTCTTTGCGCCGTTTGGACCGATACACTCGATACAAGTTCTCACTGGCAGCACAAACCGAGGCTGGAGTCGGGGAGGCGTTCACAGAGGAATCGCCCCATTTTACAACTGAGGGTAATTTTTCGGCTACATTGTTCATAAGATCATTGTTCTGTAAACTTACAATGATTCCTAACATGTCTGCATGACTGCCTGTGTGTTTGAACAGAATATACCCGGGAGCAAGTGGACATTGTGACGCAGGGTTGGTTCATTGGCTTAATGTGTGCGGTTGCTCTCCTCGTTCTCATCATGCTTATAGTCTTTTTCATCAAGAGGAGCCGAGGAGGAAAGTACCCAGGTGCAATAGAAATTACATAAGACATATTACATAAATTCATTATTACGCATTATATATATAATATAATATTCTTTTGTTTGTTTGTTTCTTGTAAGTGCGGGACAAGAAGGACTTTGCACTGGAGCCAATGGATGATAGAGAGAATGGAACGTTTGATTACAGGTGACTGTGTTTGATGAGAAGCTTTACGTAAAATCCCAGGACTTTCTATTTGATTATAAAAATGTTAAAAGTTTTCTTAAGTTTACCACAGGCAGCAGTTTATTTTCAGTGATGTACTTACATGAAAAACGAATCTGAGATACACTAAAGGGTGAAAAATTAATTAATCCTATCATTTACATCATAACATAATCACATTAGCAAAGGTTGTTTTGGAGTATTATACTGTATACCACAATAATTGTCCCTTTCCCCCCCTCCCAATTCATAATTCATCACTACATCCATCAAACATTTCTCACTTTCTTCATTCCTCCTTTATTTTTTTTTATGTCTGTTGCGATTGGACCGCTGAAGGTCTCTCGAGAGGTATGATACATGTCATATATAACAAGTGTTGACCTTTTTAAATTCTTATTTGTTTCACTACAATTAATGTTTTTACACTACCATTCAAAAGTTTGGTAAATTGATACTTTTATACACCAAAGATGCTTTAAAGGTCCAGTGTGTAATATTTAGGAGGATCTTTTGACAGAAATGCAATATAATATACATAACTATGTTTTCAGTTGTGTATAAAGACCTTACATAATGAACCGTTATGTTTTTATTACCTTAGAATGAGACATTACTAATCTACATACGCCGCGTCCCCTTACATCGAATTCGCAATTTGTGCTGCCATGTTTCTACAGTAGCCCTAAACGGACAAACTGCTTGATGGCTACTCTCTGCTGTTTCAGATGATGACATCTTTGTCCTGTGTCAGCCACTGTAGCTTCTCTATGGGCTTCAAAAGGGAGGGGTGAGCGCTGGATTGAGTCGTTGGTTGCAATTTCGCAACCTCACTACTAGAGGCCGCTAAAATTTACACACTGCACCTTTAAATTGATCAAAAGTATCAGTAGAGACATTTATAAAGTTAGATTTCTGTTTCAAATAAGTGCAGTTCTTTTATGAAAAAAAACAAAAACAAATCAGTGTATTAGAATGATTTCTGAAGGATCATGTGACACCGAAGTAATGATGCTGAAAATTCAGCTTTGCCATCACATGAATAAACATGTCACAATATATTCAAAAACATTAAAAAGTCTTACCTGATCTCAAACTTTTGAACCGTAGTGTTTATCAATAGTATTATTGTCATGTTTTTTGTTTTATATGTCATGGCTTTGTTTACATTATATGAATTGTTGTTTTGACTTCTATATCTACTGCAGGATAGCACGAGTGTCCACCATGCCCTATAGCAGACGGTATGTATCTCTTCAAGCGTCGTTTCAAACATTGTTTGGAACAATGGAGATCTCCTTACCTTTAAAATTCATCTCAAATGAATCATTTCTCCTTTAGTGAGGAGGAAAGTCGACAGGGACGCAGTCAGGGTGCGATCGAGCACATTGGCAGGAGAACGAACAGTGACGACAGCCTCATGGAGTACGGTGAGGGGGAAGAGATCGAGTTTAACGAGGATGGCTCCTTCATCGGAGAGTACACTGGTGTCAGTAAGAGGAACATCGACAGGAGCCCGTACCATGACAGCTCTGAGCCCACGTCTCCTGTGGCCATCTACTCTTTTGCTTAGAGCTCACGGTGTCTGATTAAACCACTTTTTACACAGACGGACTGAGACTATGATTCATTTAATCTGTTAGACAGGCTGGAAATGATGTATATAGGTGTGTTTTAAAGGTAAAACAGTGTTTCTGGGGATTTACAGAAAAAGTGCCAATCAGATTTGTTTTTTTAAATCCACAAATCACGTGAGAGGAAGCCAAGCAAAGATGTCTTGATGTGTTTATCATGTTGATAAGAAGACTGAAAAGAAATGGCTGATGGAAGCTTGCTTTGCTGAACAAACTCATGTTCAGTTAATAAAATAACATTCAGGATCAGTTCACACAGATTTACTTAGCATAGACATCTGCTGAAGGGGTGCATCAAGAACTTCCACAATGCTTTATTTAACCAGTGTTTGATATCACTGATAGTTGCCACTAATTCCTCTTGTGTTTTATTTTCCAAAGCGCCATTTTCTCTGTATTATCTGTGTTTGCTGTACTGTAGGTCACATTAATGGACTACAAACCATTTATTCTCACACGAAATACAGTCTAACCCACAGCTGCTTATTGTATGATGTATATGTTGGTATATTTTTTGTCTGGTAAGAGTACTATCATAAGTGTTGTAGTGCTACAGTTATTAAAATGCATCATGAAGTTAATGAATGACTTTGTCATTATTACAGTAAATATCACAACAGCGGTTCACAGTTACTAAGGACTATCAAGCTCAAAAAGTGCAAAAATACACAATAAAATCACATTTAAAAAGATGGTCCATCCGATTCATTCACTAATGTAGGCCTACGTCTTATGAAGTCATATGATGGATTTGACAGACCAAAATCAGTAATCTTGTCCTCCTCCAAAGCTCACATATGTCCCACATGTGAGTTGGAAACCGAGTGAGTAAACGATGACGGAATTTTCATATTCGGGTAACGCGTTCATTGGGAGGCTGTCATGCCGATATTCTCCACTAGAGGGCAGATTGAATTGAGCAGATTCTCGACCTCAACACCATAGACATTATAATGTCTATGCTCAACACGAGCTCTACCACAAACATCGACAGACGCACACAAATCTGTAGGCTATTCATTTAACACTGAGAATCCACAGTCTATGTAATCATGTATAATGTATTGTATCATTATAATAACGTTGTCTGAAAAATACCAGCGCAGATAATCTTGAGAATTTATCAGCAAGTAGGCTATTCCATCTCATTCAGTCACATTTCTTGCGGTAAACAAATAACATTGTGTGCTTTCCTTTTTGTTAGCCTACTTAACCTTAATCATGATTTAGAACACTGCAATAACAGGAAGGTCACAATCAGTGGTGAAATATATTACCACATACTGTTTCGTGATTTTGTTATTTGTTTTGTAATGGATTTAAATATGTTTAGTCTTGTTCCCCTAATCTTGTTCTTTAGTCTTGTTTCTAATAATATATTACCAAGGGGCAGCATGTATATTGAAAATAGCAGAGGGCCTAAAACAGACTCTTGCGGCACTCCATAATTTACTGACATTAACTTGGATAATTCCCTGTTTAGGTATGATCTAAACCACTTTAATGCCTGTATCTGAATATCAGTGTAATATGGTAATCGATCTAAGAGTATGTCATAATTTTATAGTATCGAACGCAGCACTAATATCAAGTAAAACTAGTACTAGTAGTTGAGATGCAGCCTTGTTCAGAAGCTAGAAGTCATTTTAACAAGTGCAGTTTCTGATAGGCCCTGAAGTCTCCTGACTGAAATTTTTCATAGATATCAGTACACTGTAATAAAGAAATCTGTAGAAAAATGGAAAAGGTACTGTAAATTTTCTGCCAATATGTTATCTGTTATTTTTATGGACATTTCCCAAAAGATTCAGAGAAACTGGAGAAATCCCTGTGCATAAGAGACAAGGCCGAAAACCTTTATTGGATACCCGTGGTCTTCTGGCCCTCCAATGACACTGCATCACTTATCGGCATGATTGTGTCAATGACATTACTAAATGGGCCCAAGAATACCTCCAGAAACCACTGTCGGTAAACACAATCTGCTGTGCCATCTGCAGATGCCAACTAAAGCTCTATCATGCAAAAAGGAAGCCATATGTGAACATGGGCTAAAGAGGAGGGAGACCTTTCAGTGTGTTTTCAGCGTTCATTTCAAAAGCCAGCATCTCTGATGGTATGGGGGTGCGTAAGTGCATACGGTATGGGCAGTTTGTATGTTTTGGAAGGCACTATGAATGCTAAAAGGTATATAAAGGTTTTAGAGCAACATATGCTCCCCTCCAGACAACGTCTATTTCAGGGAAGGCCTTGTGTATTTCAGCAGGACAATGCAAAACCACATACTGCAGCTATTACAACAGCATGGCTTCATTGTAGAAGAGTCTGGGTGCTGAATTGGCCTGCCTGCAGTCCAGATCTTTCACCTATAGAGAACATTTGGTACATCATTAAACGAAAAATACTTAAAAGACAACCGTGAACTCTTCAGCAGCTGGAAACCTATATCAGGCAAGAATAGGACCAAATTTTTGATTCCCAACTATTTTGAGACCTGTAGCAGGCATCACATTTTAAATGAGCTCATTTTGTGCATAAAATTGTAAAATTTCTAAGTTTAAACATTTGTTATGTTATCAATATTCTATTGTGAATAAAAAATTGGCTCATGTGATTTGAAAGTCTTTTAGTTTTCATTTTATTCAAATTTAAAATTCGTCCCAACATTCCCAGAATTTGAGTTGTGGCACAATACATCGGGCACCCTTTTATACGTGTACAATAAATCAAATACAGTATATCATTTTTTTTTCTTGGTAAGTATCGCAGCACATGTTGATTCATTTATTACAAATAAATAAACACATTTCACAAATGAATTGAATCTCAAACTACTGTACTTTCAAATCCAGATTTCATTAGAAACATATTTAAATGTACATTTAGCAGATACTTTTATGCAAAGTGACTTACAAATTAAAATCTGTTGTATCTTTTACATTATATTAAAATGCACAAACAAATACTGTAGCCTATATCTTAATGCTCTCTGCTTCCTGCAAGTTCGGTTTTTACTGTGGTACACTAATCAGGGTATTAGAATACAATAAAAATAGAATATTAGAAAAAATAAAAACAATGTTTTTCAATCTTTACAAATGTGCAGGCTGGGTTTAAAGTGTGGTGAACTTTTATTATTCATTGGCCATGTTTAATCTTGTGACATACAAATGGAATGATGATACACTTTACAGATCCTTGAAGCCTGAAGAACAAGTCATCAAACAGGATGTGTACTGAATATGTTAACAAAGTTACTAACAAAGATTTGTAACAGGAATTAATGGTGCATTACGTTGCTGTCTGAAAGTTTTGTGGAGTGAAGGAAAACATCTTCCTCTTTCATTGCATTTCACCTCTGCTCTAGCTTACATCCTAGTCTCGCTTTCTAATAAACCTGACATTGTACACTATGAAAATTGTTGGCAAGCTGCTTATGTTGCTCTGTTGTAAGTCGCTTTGAATAGAAGTGCTAAATGCATGAATGTAAAAGTAAAGATATTTTACAATATTTTTTGACTCTCTTTGCAGTGGATGTAATTTTGGATGAACTCAGTGACAGAAGACTGAACATATTCTGAAGGAGCTTGTATCATTGAAATGATTGTTCAAATGAGTAACTGAGGCTAAAATGATGGAACAAATACTCCTACAATCACAATGCACAAAACCTAAAGACTGTTACAGTGCAACGGTTGATTTCATAACCATGTGATATGTGACAACATCTAGGACAGATGACAGTGAGCAGCTTTTTGGGGGAAATTCAGTTCTTGTGTGTTTTGGTTAATCATTGTTACCATGCAGAAGTCAGTTCTGTGAGTTGGGGTAAAAGGAAATAATAATTTCTGCATTTCATACAGCAGTAACAGACAACATTTCTTGACTGATACAACCATCACTTCATGATGACCAAGTTTATTTTTCTAGCTTGTAAGTGATTATTGCTCTTACATATATTGCTTTTTTTTAAGGGCTTGAGTGTTTTATATGTTAACATTTCATTTGTATCTCCTTTCAGGCTTTTCTCTGACCTTGTGCCAGTTTGGTAAGTTTTTTTTTGTTGTTGTTGTTGTTTCATTATTAAATATTATATTCAAGTCATGTTTATATAATGCTGTTATTATATTAATAATATTATTTGTGTAATAATTATATATTATATTAATTTTATTTATTTATTCCAGGATTTGCCTCCCAACTGGCATGTTACTTTACAAACTGGTCTCAGTACAGACCTGGCGGTGGCAAGTACATGCCGTCTAATGTGGACCCACATCTGTGCACTCATTTAATTTATGCTTTTTCCATTATTAATCCAGAAAATAAATTGACAACCTTTGAATGGGATGATGAAACTCTCTACAAATCTTTCAATGGACTAAAGACAAGGTATGTGCTATCATCTGATGTTTCGTTTGTGAATATATTTGTTAATAGAATAGAATACGTTATGTAATGTAGTATATGAATAGTGATTATTTGTACAGCAAATAATGCTACACATATTTGACTTGACAGAAACCCCAACTTGAAAACTCTCTTGGCTGTCGGAGGATGGACCTTTGGCTCAGCTCAGTAAGAGTCCTGCTCAAACACTGCATAATGAAGGATGTGTGTTGAACAGAAATGTGTTTATTTCATCTTCATGGAATTTTCTGCCATGACTTCAGGTTTAGTATCATGGTGTCCACATCAGAAAACAGGCAGACCTTTATTCAGTCCTCCATCACATTTCTGAGGACCCATGGCTTTGATGGTCTGGATCTGGACTGGGAGTATCCCGGTACTCGTGGAAGTCCTCCAGAAGACAAGCAGAGATTCACTCTGCTGTGTAAGGTACTTCATTATTTGCAGATTTGCGTTCTCTCACACACAAAAAAATCAACCTAGTATGCTCTTTACAACAAGTTGATAACATGGTTGAATGTTGGAGTAAAAATAAATAGAGTTAATAAATAACCAGAGAAAGAATGAGCATGCATGTACACATGTCCAAAAGTCCACTTGCATTAGTTAACTACATTAGTTAATATGAACTAAGAGTGAACAATACTTATGCAGAATTTATTAATCTTCGTTAATGTTAAAGGATTTGTTCACCCAAAAATGAAAATAATGTCATTAATTACTCATCATCATGTCGCTCTACACTCGTAAGATCTTCGTTCATCTTCAGAACACAAATTAAGATATTTTTGATGAAATCCGATGGCTCAGTGAGGCCTCTATTGCGAGTAAAGCCACCGAACCTCTCAAGATCCAGAAAGGTAGTAAAAACATATTTAAAACAGTTCATGTGAGTACAGTGGTTCTACCTTAATATTATAAAGTGACGAGAATACTTTTTGTGTGGCAAAAAAACAAAATAACGACCTTTCAACAATATCTCATGATGGCCGATTTCAAAACACTGCTTCTGAGCTTTACAATTCTTTTGTTTCGAAATAGTGTTTCGGATGTCCTATCAAACGGCTAAACTGCTGAAATTACGTGACTTTGGCGCTCCAAACTATTGATTCGATTCGTAAAGCTCATGAAGCAGTTTTTTTTAAATCAGCCATCACTAAATATTGTTGAATAAAGTCGTTATTTTGTTATTTTTGGCGCACAAAAAGTATTCTCCTTACTTCATAACATTAAGGTTGAACCACTGTAGTCACATTAACTGTTTTAAAAATGTCTTTAGTAGCTTTCTGGTTATCTGAAAGTGTTAATTGTCTTGCTGGCAATGGAGGCCTCACTGAGCCATTGGATTTCATAAAAAATATCTTAATTTGTGTTCTGAAGATGAACGAAGGTTCATTAATTACTCATTAATTACTCACCTTCATGTCGTTCCACACCCGTAATTGTGTGGAAAAATTTCAACATTTTTAGAAAGTATTTGGTTTGTTCCTCTTATGCTTTAATGACAGCAGCACTTGTGCTTCATGAACTCCACAAGTTTGTGTAAAAGATGATCATGTTCTCCAGCATTATTTGAGACGATCCAAAAGAGCAACTTTAGCTTCAACAGTAGAAAATTTGACCGTCTATACAAAGAGTCACATGATCAATGTCACTATTTTACTTATTTGGTAAGTGACCTAGAAATAGTGCAGAATCAGAAATATTTCATTCTATTTTACATCATGCTTATTTATTTCTAGGTTTATATTAGATTCTAAATAACAGATTTTCAACGTGGATTATAATTTGCATTGAGAAAAAAGGTCTTAATCCACTGCAAATATGTGACTATAACAGGAACTCTTGGAAGCTTACACGGCAGAGGGTGCTGCCACAGGACGTCCCAGACTCATGCTCACCGCTGCAGTGGCTGCTGGGAAAGGAAACATTGATGCTGCGTATGAAATTGCAGAAATTGCTAAGTATGTCTCATGAAGTTTTGATTCACTTTGTTTGAGTTTTGTTCACCTTGAATCATGAAATATAATTTTTGCTGTGGACAGAATTTTCCCGCTTGTAATGCAGGTATTTGGACTTCATCAATGTCATGACCTATGACTTCCATGGCTCATGGGAGACTGTCACTGGACACAACAGTCCTCTGTACCGTGGCTCTGGAGACACAGGAGACAATATCTACTTAAATACTGTATAAGGCCTTATATCCTACTATAAAACTTCTGAAATATAACATAATATATAACATATAAATGATTTGTGAATGATACTATGAGTAATTGCAAATCAAACAAGCAGCTGACAACATGCAAGAAGAAAAACTGATTCATCATGATAATGCAGGATTTTGCAATGAAATACTGGAGAGATCAGGGCACTCCTGTGGAGAAGCTGAGGATGGGGTTTGCAACATATGGAAGAACGTTTCGCCTGGCGTCTGGAGCCAGTGGAGTCGGAGCTCCAGCCAGTGGACCTGCCTCAGCTGGAACTTTCACCAGAGAGGCCGGATTCTGGTCCTATTATGAGGTCTTATCTTCAATCTAACATGTAGCACTTACATTATAGCACAATATTTAATTGTGAAAAATAAAATCAGAAGAGTTATGGATTGATCATCTCCCATCAGATCTGTACTTTCCTTCAAGGAACCACCGTGCAATGGATTGATGATCAGAAAGTTCCTTATGCAACCAAGGGACAGGACTGGGTGGGATTTGACACCAAGGAAAGCTTTACGACTAAGGTGAATATATCATACAGGTTGGAAAATACATACAATTTAATGCAGTTCTCATGCTCTCAATAACTAGATCTGGTCTGCTACAGGTGAATTACTTGAAGGAGAACAATTTTGGGGGAGCTTTCATCTGGGCTCTGGATCTCGATGATTTCGCAGGACAGTTCTGTGGGCAGGGCAACTACCCTCTTATTGGGCATCTCCGCTCACTTCTTAATACTGGTACATTTCATATTTATAGAAGCCTATTCCCTCCACATAAGAAAAAAAAACATGCTTTGGTGCATCGTAATTATCACATGAAAAGTCAAAATTGAAAAGTCAAAACTATGAGAATCTAATTTATAATTATGGGATAAACAGTCAAAATTATGACATAAATGGGAAAAGGTTGATCATTATTTGTATCTCCATAATTTCAACAAAAAAATTCAAGTCAACTTTTTGTCATTTCAACTCATAATTATGACTTAGTATGTCAATTTCTATTTCTGATCTCATGACATAGTCATAATTTTGATATGAGTATGACATTTTTAATATGAGTATGACTTAGTAGACTTTTTTATCTCATAATTATGCCATAATTTCAACTGTCAGACTTCAATTTCGACTTTGTCATAATGACTGTTTTCATAATTTTATCACATTTTATCTCATAATGACAGTCTCATCATTTTGACTTTTATATAAATTATTACTTCATATCTCATGATTATATTATATAAAAAATAGATAATGTATTTTGCACTAAATGTCTGACTGTACATTATCCCTTTATTGCACGGCTACTCCCCAAATAAATAAATATGCGGGCATGAAATATTGATTTAAGTTGAAATTGGTTCATAATGATACCTGTACCCTTAAACTGTTGCCATGGACAAAGCCAAAAATTAGGAAATATCAGACCGCTGGATGCCGCAATTGATCAATCAGAATCAAATATTCCAGGGAGCCGTGTAAAAAAACATATTAATAATTGGAAAACTTGAGATAAAATATTAAATTCCAATTTCCTCCTGCAGAGTTTCTCCCTCCAAATACAACACATGTGCCCTATGAGACCACAACAACAGCATCCACTGCTCAGTCTACTAGACATTATGTTATACCGACAGCTTCCTTAGGAGCAGAGTTCTGTGAAGCCAGACCACAGGGAATTTATGCAAACCCAGCTGACCCAATGACCTTCATTCAGTGTGCTAATGGCAGGACCTTTGTACAGAGATGCCCTGCAGGGACCGTCTTCAATTCCAACTGCATGTGCTGCGGCTGGCCTAAGAATTAACCTCACATTATCACTCTTTCATTCCTAAAAAGGAAATGTGTGGAATTTTTGCAGTATTTTTGAAGTACTAGTATTTAGGACCACTAGTGGTGCAATAATTTCACACTTTACCGTTTTGTGTTAATGTCTTTAAATTTAACATGGACAGCCAATGATATACTACTACTTTTTTTGTTCGGTTTACTACTTTACTTATTTTGTTGGGTCTTTTCACTCCATTTTAGTCTAACTTGTCTGATTAAAACTAGCATGATTAAAAAAGCACTAGTTGTCCACTTATTTTACATTTAGAGTGTGATTGCATACTTTCAATTATTCATTCATTAGGGACCCGACGTCACACAGAGTCTCACGCCGGCAGGGTCGCGGGTCTCACGGTCACAAACTCGCCAGTCTGATTTTTTAAAGGGGGGTGTGACCAAAAAAGTTTGAGAACCACTGGTTTAGTCATTTCCATACAACTTGCTAAGTCATTGATCAAGCTCAGAAAGTCTCAGATGACATGCCTACTGCTGCATTCATTTGTGAGCAGATTTGCAGTAACATCAGCCTCTACATAATCTACTAGTCATAATGATTTCAGAAGAGCCCAGAATAAATCAAATATAACGTTTTATTTGTCAGATAACAATGTATCATGCCAATTACATAATTTAACAATGAGAATCCAATTCAGAAATTAAAAATACATAACATCAATTGCTCCAAAGATGAATCTAAGAGTGAGAGATGCATACCTGACATCAGAGAGACACAGAAGTGTGTCAGTGTTTTGCATGCAGAGCTCCAGAGACTCACACAGCACTGAGCTGGGGCCCCAGACAACATAGTGTGGCCCAGATCCGGCCCACATCTGGTACATGTGGATTACACGCGGAACAGATGTGGGCCGGATCTGGGCCGACACTATGTTGCTGTCAGGGGGTTTTCTGGTTGCAGAATCCCAGTTTGACCTGTTCTAGACTGTTTTACCACTTTTTTCTGATCTGGGTATTTAAGGGAAAGTTGTAAATTACAGAAGGCCTTTTGGTTGGACAAGATGGACAGGGATATGAAAGCGATTTCAGATTTCTTCTGAGTTTTCAATCTTTCTCATAATGTAAGTGAGACCATTTTACCAATTGCACTGAGACCTGAAAGAGAAACATGAAAGGGAAAAAGCAATAGATGTACAAGATACAGTACATCATATGTGGTATATAGACATTCTTAGTGAACTTTCAGCCAGGGTGATAAGAAAAGGAGTGGGGAGAGGGAGGTTTACGATGGGAGAGCAGAGAAGATTAGGCAAATCTCTTTGTCCTTTCATGATCTTTCCTTCAGATTAGCAATTTTATTGTTTTGTTGCATGGTGTCTGTTTTCTGTGAGAGCTTCTGTGTCTTATCAGGAATTTCGATCTTACCAGATAAGATATTTTTTTAGATAATATTTATCAGAAAAAAAATACAGAACAAGAAAGAACACACATCTATGTTTGTATTAACATTTTTTTAATTATTAATTTAACATTTCCGTTCATGAAATTAAATCAATTTCATAAAAATAATCAATAAACAGCATTTACAGTAATTTTCAGTGCAAACTAAGAATTCAAAGTAACTTTCTAACAACCAAAAACAATAACTGTGTTGAGCTGCAGCTTTGTAATGCAAGTGATATCCAGAAGCAAATGCTTATGGAGTCAGACATAATTGATCAAAGGATGTCATAATAAATCACTTCAGTCTAACACAATATCTATTGCCCATACTGCAATTTTTCAAAATGTACCACAGCATTAACCTTCAATAAAATCTCCAAAAATGCGAACACTATTAAGAATAGTAGAATAACTATAGAGAGCTCAGGGTGTTGTGCTGAATCTCTCAGAAAGTTGGTCCAAAACACCAAAGCAGCAAGTCTGACAATTTAAAGTCAGAAATATAAACTGCGTTTTGAAGCAGACTTAACCAGAGATAACTAGTGAGTTGTTTGTTCCAGCTCTCCCCTGAACCCAGTAACACTTTCAAACACAACAAGTCACACTCAAAATTGTGGAAAATTCTGTTCATCTAGAAAACTAATCATCACTCATTAATGATCAATTCATCATCACAATGCCCATTTTTGTCTGATTTATTCACACAGCTAGCTTATTCTTTTTCTGTGAAGCTCAGTTGAAGTGTAATTGCGCTTAGCAATGCTTTGGTTTTCATCAGGGTTGCTTATGTTTACATTCAGTCAACAAACGTATAATTATTTGGTCAGATGTTACTAATAACAATTAGTTCAAATAGAAATACATACAGTATGTATGTAATATGACATTATTTATAATATACACATACTGTAGACTGTAAGCCACTTTGAATAAAACCATCTGCCAAAGCCTGAATGTAATGTAAATCTAAGTGCAGGGTTAATTACACCCATGCCCTGCTGTCAACACCTGACAAACAGCAAACTTGTGATGTGTTTTTTAAATCGTTCAGTAAGGAATGCAAGAATAAATCTTTATGATTGAAATGTTTCACAACCCTTAATTCTTTAGTGGTTTTTCTAAAGCTGCTGTATTAATTTTATCCAGATATTCAATTCATATCTGTTAAAACAAAGCTCCATGAGCTTAGTTTCTTAACCTTCAGTGTCTTGAGATTAGTGCAAGTAACATCCCACCATTTACAGCTCATGCTGGCTACTGTGAGGTGGCGGCAACTTCCTGATGTCATTATTCTGGATGAGCTGGAAGTAGAACAGCACGATCTCCTCATAGTTCTTAATGGAGATTCTCTCGTTCACTCCATGGAATCTAAAGGAGGAACATGAACGTTTAATCATATAAAAACTTGATGTTTCAGAGGCCGTTTACATGACAGTTTTCAACTAAAAACAGAATAATTTGTATGCGTTTTGACTGTTTATTTACACAACTGTGTTTTGGGGTCTGAATACGAAACTTTTGAAAATGGGTTTCAAAGTGCAAGTTTTTGAAACTTATACCATTATCGTCTCCGTGTAAAATACAAAATGCAGATTTGTGAAAATGGTAACGTCATGCGCATACATATTTTGTGTTCAGTCTATAGGCATGGGCGAGTTCTTGACAACCAAAACAACAATGGCGGACTACAGGACTGTGTTTGTCCTGCTCAAGATAAAAGTTTATTAATTGTAGATTTACTACACCACTACTACACATTATTTACATATGCCAAATTCTAACATCACCAACTACTGGCCTGGCATGCATAATACAGCGTTTTTAGTCGTTTCTGTATAAACGGAGATTGTTTTGACAATGTTGTCTGTACACAAAGGTTTTCAAAAACACAAAGGAAAACCTTTTTCTAATTTTTTTAGTATATCGTTGTTGTCTAACGTACCCTCAAGCTGGATACTCCACTACATTGGTATAAAGAGCCACTCTCCTGTGTCTCACCTCTGAGGATCACCTGGTTTGAACCACGTTGGTGCAAAGCGATATATGTCTTGGGTGATGTCCTTGTAGTGCCGGCTGTCAGTGTTGCCAACACAGATACCTGTGAGAGGAAATCATAGAGCAGCTAAAAGTGGCTCTTCACAAGACAATGATGTGCGTAAGTGGCACTTAAGCAGAAATGCAAGACTTCACTTACCAGGGGCCACTGTGAGCTGAGGAAACATGACCTGCACTGTTTTCTTTATGACCTGGAAACCAAAAGCCTGCTCATCATAGGAGCTGATGGGCAGCGGGTCAAATCCATTGACCATCTCTACCTTCACACGCTCATCTGATATGGTTAATTTGACCAAATCCATAACCTAAAAGATGACATAAAAGGGGATGTGATCAAACAGTGAGTGATTCTAAACATTGTAGTCAAGAGTTTGATTTACAGGGATAGTTCACCCAAAAATGAAAGTTCTGTCATTTAATCACCCTCACATTATTTCAAACTCACATATGAGGATATTTTGGAAAACAATGGGGTACAAACAGTACGGGATTTTTTTTGTATGGACACTTTCCATTAAAGAAAGAAAGTCATACAGTTTTTCAGTCACAAACATAATTGTCATTTTTGAATGGGTGAACTATCCTTCTAGAGTTAGTTTTTTTATTTCGAGTGATTCATGCGAAACTGGTCGAGAAGGTGTGAAGAGCAAAAGTTAATAGCTGAGCTATAATAACTCTAGCCTGGACTCAGGGCTAGCTGAATGAGTCATTGTGTGGCTACAGCGTGACCTCTCACCTCCTGCAATGTTTGGGATGAGTGGATACGGAAATTGACAAAAGCTTCAGCGTATGACGGGATTACATTAATCTGTAAGAGAAAGAGAAAAAAATCAGATCTCCATTCATGCTACAACTTAGTGAACTTACCAAAAAAAGAGCACCCCACCTTCACACCCGAGTTAAACATTGTGACGGCAGTTGTGGTCCTCACAAAGGCATTTGTGTCAGGTTTTCTCTCCAACACCCTGCATATGAAAGGGACACCGTTGTTATTATTATTATTATATTAGTATGAAAGGGGTTTTCCTGGGTATTTACAAGCTTACTTGCTGTAGATGCTTATTTACAAAGTTAGTGTTGGTTGCATTTAATCATTAATACAGTAAATCATATGTTAAATATTTTACATATATCCTGTCATGGCAATGCTGAATTCTTTCAGCAGCATCTTCTGAAGACTACAATCATGGTGTTTCAGGGAGTTCAGAAACAGTGCCTACTAATATAGAGAATAACTTTGCAGACCTTTTTCATTCTCAAACAGCAACATTACACACTAAAGAAACATAATAGATGCTCTTTAAATTAACTTTAGTAGTCCAAACAATTTTTAGTGCAGGAAAAATCCTGTATAAAATATACTTTGATATGATATTGATTACTGTAGTGAGCACTGAGACAACAATATGCACTACCTGCTTAGTAGCGGAGAGAAGAGCCACAAATTAGACATGATGAATCTGAGAGGCAAGCCAAACTACAAAATAAAATAAGAGAAATGGTTTGTTGTAAAGCAAGTCTGTATATTATAAAACGTAGCCTGTAAAATCCTCTGCTAGAACACTTTTACCTTATGTGCCAGGTGTTCAAATGTGCCACGCTCAGGACCATATCCAAACAGTCTGGGCATCCGATTTTCCTCCAACCTGAGAAAAGATGTTACTGAAAACATCATCTTAGCTAAAAGTGTTAGCTCAGTTTAACACTGCTGCCATGCAGCTGTTTTGAGAATAGCTTGATAGCAATAAATAAATCATGAAAACTTTTCGTAAATTTTTCAGTATTTCCAATTGTTTTACAATAATAAAGTGTTTTAGGGGTTTCCGCTTGCCTTCTGACAGCTGAAGCCAAGATGCCAATGCTGCTCTCTCTAGGCGGCATGGATGAATGTCCTGGAGCACTGCTGACACTCAGCTTTACTGTGGCCTGACCCTTCTCACTGATACCTATTCTACAAAACACACCAGGCAAATATTACAGACTAATTCAATAATAAATTACTCTGCTAGTAGAGTTGCTCAAAATAACAGTCTCACAGGGCAGCAGGTCCATCCAGGCCACTTATGACACCATCCAGCACTGCCAGGCCTTCATCTAAAACATACCGGAGCTTCACCCCTCGACTCTTCAGGAGCTTCACGATATTGACTGCACCATGTAAGCCATTCACCTGACATATAACCATATAAATAAGTGCATTAAAATAAGTATTATAAATGACTACAAGCCAATTCACTTGAGACTGACCTCCTCGTCGTGACCCAAACCAATGTAGAAGCTCCTTCGAGGGGTGTAACCTCGTTCCAGCAGGTATTCCAGCGCCTGAAGGATCCCCTTCAAGAGCACATCATTACAGTTAGCATCAGGTGTGCAATTGTTCCAATGAAGAATGATGCAGTGCTGATTCACTGTACCATCACAGACTGTTTGTTGTCGATGGTTCCTCGTCCATAAATGAAGCCATTGATCTCTTGAGCAGAGAAAGGAGGAGCGTCCCACCCATCCGCCTCATCGGCCGGCACTACATCAATGTGAGCCAGCAGCATGTACGGCTCCAGATCAGGCTCTCTCCCTGGTACCGTGAACAGGTGGCTGTAGTTTCCCACCACCTCATGTTTGACCAGGCTGGATGAGAAGACCTTAGGGAAGACTGAGAAAGAAACCAGTCTTAAATAACAGTCCTTTAGTTTCACACAATACAAAACCTAATATTACTAAAGGAAAAGTGGCTACTTTCCTTAAATACAGTAAAAAAAAAAAAAAAAAAGATTACAAAATGATGAAGGAAGTGTCAGTGAAATTAAGCACTTAACCTTCAGAAAATGCTTGTTTACATTTTTTAAATTGTATTTTTATTTATTCTATAAGGTTTGGAATTTTTGTTACCCTGTTACCAAAATTTAGGACGTCTAAAGCTTCAAGTCGGTATTGTGTGCAGGGGCGGAGCCAGGGGGTGGACATCCATGGCCTACGCTTGGCCACCCCGCTCACAACTGCTGTTTCTGTCTCCTTTTTGTTTTGTTTTTTGTTGTTGTTGTTGTTGACAAGGTCTCTTTAAGACCACAAAAAAACGGAAGACTTTTCAGATGCGCACTCCAACTTCGCCTCAGCGCCAGGCGCAAGTCAAATGCACGCGGAAATGATACAGGTGCTGAATGAGCTTCAGCAGAACAACAGTGAACGGCGAACATTATATATAACTTACGTAAATGTTTCTCAACTGGTGGCTTGCAAGACCGCGCAATTTTCAATCACGAACAAATACGGCGCACTGTATATTACTCGCTATAAATAAAGCGCAAAATAAACTACGAGAAGTAGTTCTGTTGTCAATTAAGTCATGAAATAACCAAAAAGGCGATTAAAGCTGCGTTAAAACTGTGCATGCACAGGCCTATTTGATATATATATGCGTCACATGTCTCTGGACTAAAATATTCTGCATGTGAGATCACAATATATAGCACAAGCTGATATGTAATTTTTTTAATGCATAAATAAATGTGAGAACTGTGCATTTGTACTAGAAGATGCTAATTTTGCGTTAATTTATAAAGTACAAACAAAAATGTATCACATTTAAATGCATAAAATAAATATTTTTTCATTCTGGCATTTATGTGCTGTTGACTTCCGCATCTTGCAAATGGGATTTTTTTTTCTTTGTACTGAGTTTAATTTAGGTATGATAGAACTGTTGCAATTTTTTATTTTGACAATATAGAAAGTTAAACATGTAGTGTTTACTTTTCTCGGTTAGTTTTTGAAACGGACAAACTCAGAATTGTTGTTCATTGATTATACATAAAATTCAGTGAAGGTTGAATAATTAGCGGCTGCATGTCTCATCTCATCTTGAGAACCAGAACAAGCTGACTGAACAATTTTAAATTTAGTTTAAAAAATAGTGTGAGCCCCTTTATTAATATGCCTGCAAGTGAGGAATTATATATATATATATATATATATATATATGTGTGTGTGTGTGTGTGTGTGTGTGTGTGTGTGTGTTTTAATGACCTAATTCACTCATCTCATTTACAATTAAGTACAATCTGTATTCAGTTGTGTTGTAGGCACAGTCCAGTAGCCTACATTATAGTCAGACTCATTTTTATGTTGAAATAATGAAGATTTCTGTGCCACCCCAGACTGGTTGCTGGCCCCTGCCTGGCCACCCCTATGAAAAAAATCCTGGTTCCGCCACTGATTGTGTGATTACATTGTTTTCAAGCAACACAGAAAGGGTCCACATGATGTCACTGCCTCTGAGCCTAATTTTATAAAATGCTTCAATATTTGTAATGGGAACAACATGTTTTTTTAATGTATTTATAGCTTTAAAAAGATAACGGGACAACAATTAGGGGAAGGTTTCAGTAATCTTGCGTTGACAGCACTGTTTGATTCTGTTGTAACTCATGCTGCCTCACCCCTCCTCAGCAGCCCGTCAAACTCGTGCAGCGCGCTCGTGTTCACATTTGTCTCAGTAAATGACACCGTGGGAATCTGTATGGCCGCTATGAAAGAGATGAAAACAAGACATTTGCAACAGTTACATTACAATTACATTTGTAATATCTACTGCACACATGTTGACAGCGCATCCCTTATCTCCATTGGCTGTATCTAAATATCTTCCTGATAAATCTATTCACGTCACGTGATGAGTTTCATGTCAAACTGCGTTTAGGGATCGGGGCAGAGACGGACTCAGTATTTCTACGTTGTTTGTTACCTTTGAAATTTGCCAGCAGATTCTTCCTCTGTTGCGATCTTAAATGAAGAGAAATGGTTGTTGTATTTTCCCATTTTCCCAGCTCAAGCCCCGCGTCCACATCAAATGTAAACGTCCTAACTGTTGCAACAAGGAACAAAACTGTAATCGAAAATATGGCACTAAACAGCAGCACTTTGAGAAACTTAAATAATTTCCAGTGAGTGCTATGGCCTGTCATGTTTCAGGAAGTACGAAAGAGTCATTTCATAATCAGGGTTCATGTTTATCTAATACCTCACTGTTAACGCAGCACGAGCGCCCTCTGCTGCTGTGGATTAGAACCACATGTTAAAGAGCCATTGAGATTTTAAAGGGTTAGTTCACCTATTCATTAATTAACTAAGTCATTAATTACTCACCCTCATGTCGTTCCAAAACCGTAAGAACTTTGATCGTCTTCGCAACACAAATTAAGATATTTTTGATGAAATCCAAAAGTTTTTTTGTTTTTTTTTATCGCCCATAGAAAGCAACGCACTTTCCATATTCAAGGTCCAGAAAAGTAAAGACATTAAAATAGTCAACGTGACTACAGTGGTTCAACACAAGAATCAACTTTAAGGCAGAATCATACATGACAGGTAATACAAGATTACAAGCAATAGAGCTCCGGCAGTCACGTGACCCATTCTGTTCACACCACCATGCTGGCAGGCAGGGACAGCCGGGAGCGAATATGAAATGAATGGCACCAGCATCAGTTCACTGCGCACTTTAATTAAAAAAACATAACATGTAACATGTACATAGCATAATAAACATAACAAATCCCTATAATGCCCCCGGGGTGCTTTTAACGTGTATAAAGGAACGGATAGCTTTTCTGACCTGCAGTATCCTAATATGTACAACTACCTCATCAACTTTCCCTTGTCCTACTCCTTAAAAGCCTTCAAAAACCTACAAAAACCTGGAGGGGTACAAATGGACACAATCTAATTTTGTGATGAATATTAAACTTTGGAGTCTGTCGGCTAAAACCTGCTTCGTCGTCATTGGAAGGGTAACGTTAAGTAAACTGTGTTGTTAGATGACCTAATCGGCCCTAGCTGTCCTTGTTTGTAGCCAGCATAGCTGTATCCCCATGAGTACAGTAGACATCATAAATGTCATAATATTTTAACCCGTTTAATCCCAAATTTTTCCCAGACATGAAAATGTCCAAATGAAGTGTCATTAGTTGCTCCTTGAAATAATCAGTAATTAATTTTTTTGAAATTTTTATGGAAATGTGTGTGAAAATTGTTTTATCTTCGGTCACAATTGTGACCGGTGGAATAATGTGAATTACGTTATACTGAAAATATAGCTTATCAGCCTAGTTATTTAACACATTTTAAACTCTTTCATATCATTTTAGGGTTACTATTAAACTTAAAAACCCCTATACAACACTTATAGGAGAGATAAAAGACAAAAAGTAAAAAAAAAAAAAATACAACCATCTGTTGTTTTGTTGTGATGGTTAGCACGTTTTATTGCAGTGAACCATTTCAGTCGTCTATCGGGATCCTTAGGAATATGATAGAATGATTTCCCCATTGCTTTCCCCCACCTGTTCTGGCATTCAGGCACACAGCAGCTGTTGAAATAGTAAGGTTTGTCAGGTCTAAACATGTCTGGTTTTAAATTATTGTTCGACCACTATCGATACCAATACTACAGCCGCTCTAGCGCTGGCCTGCCAAAATGGCGGAGGTTAGATTGCGTGACGTCAACCTCCTGAGCTCTATAGAGTACCTCAGGGATGACGTGTTTTGTAGGCAAAACCCGGAAGCGAGTTAGCATTTTAGGACTTCCGGTTACATCACCCTAAAGTCTATGATTTTTTTAAATGGGTTTTTGCTAAATCGCCTGAAATGAAGTCTGTGGTTAACAAAGCCTCTAAATGTTTTCACGTTTTGATCTATGACATAAAACACACCAGTTATATAAACCTTTATTGTGTCATAAAAACAGCGGTTGCTAACAGATTGCTAAAAGGGACTATTTCCTTTGGCAGGGACTTTAGACATCATCATGACAAACAGGACATTTGGACATAATCAGTGAGACGTCATCCCTAAGGGTACTCTATAGGCAGGACTCGATTTGCGGGTGGGGGGGATGCCATCCCCCTTGTTGAAAAAAATGACAAAAAGCATCCCCTCTGTAAAGCCTCCACCCCCCCCTTACCATCCCCATTAGATTAACAGTGTTATGTATATTATGTAAAAAGAAGAGAACATAAGGTATGATATTATTAATGTTTTAAGAACATTCTCCTGACGCATAAGAATGAATATAAAACATAGCTAAAGTGCAATATTTCACAATATTGCTGTTTTTCTCTAAACACACTGTCAGAACAGCTAGAGAAGACAAACATAGAGTTAAGAGCCCAACTAATGGAAACACATATCACCATTATGGTTTCAAATGAAACAAACATGAGTGTTAAACTTCTGTTAATGAATAAAGTCAGTCTGGTTAGTAACATGTGAAGCTGTAATGCTGTTTTTGGAGTTGAGAGATTTAATGTCTTCTTTTTATCTTCAGTTAATTTCATCTAAAGCTGTGGCTGTAGTCAGTTGTAGCTCTTGTTTTTCTGTTTGTCTCTTTTTTTTTTTTCTGTTCTCTTCTTTCCTTCAGTGATTTTGCTTGTTAACAGGCTTGTTAATGCTAAGATGATTCTATAAATAATATATGAAGACTTTGTGGCTCAGATAAGGTCCAGTTCTGGTTTATTTCTTTGCTCTTGGCTGACATGTGGCATTGCTATGGCCTGCTTGTGGCTCAGATCTGGTAAACAGGAGCGCTCCGCCCAAGTGCCATCATTCCACGCCACATGTGGCCCAGATCATCATACCACTCTTGGCAGATGTGGGCCTGATTTTGCCCGACACAAAGTTGCTATCTGGAAAGTGTCATTTGGAACTCATTTATAGAGTTATTTTTATGAAAAATATATGTTGATAATAATTAAACACTTCAGTGCCCTCCAAAGGCACCATTTTTTATGGAAGCCTATATAAAGGGATGGATTGTGTGTGTGTGTGTGAGAGAGAGAGAGAGAGAGTCTGGAGGTCACTCCAATACTACAATGATATAAATAACTTAAAGCTGCAGTCTGTAACTTTTGTCGCTCTAGCAGTTAATAAACAGAACTGCATGCGTCTTGTGGAAGAACATCTCTCTGTTTATGTCTATGACGAGTCATGAAGGTACTGTGCTACTCCACAGCGGTGCAGATCCAACCAGTCTAAAATAGTCCTAATATAAACACTTATTATAGGTGTACTATAGTGATTCAGGATCAGACAAAAACACGGTTTGGAAAATGGATTCATTATGTACTTGCTCATTATATAATTTTTGTTAATTTTGAACACAAAAAACGTTACGGACAGCAGCTTTAATGAATAATGCCTATTTTACTATTCTTTAAACCAATAAATAAAAATGTTTAAGGCCCAGTAAGGCGATGCAACCAGGGAAAATATTTACTAGATTTTTACACCAATGAGAGCAATGAAACAAAGGTCAAATACATAAGAGGTTATAAACTACATAAATACTGTGTCAAAATGTCCTTCTGGAGGAAGTCTTTATCTGCTCTCTGCATCTTGATGACTTTGCAGGAGTCTACAGTAGTTCTGTATAGGGCAACTATCATCTCAGCCAGCTCCATAAACATCTGAATACTGAATACTTTTCATGTAATGTTTGACTATTAATCATTGACAGTGTGACAGAGCAAAGTCAAAAATACAAACTCTTGACATACAGCAGACTCCTTGTGAAATATTATATAGAAATGCAATAACCTGAAACCTAAGATATTCTATTCAGTGAAGAGGAGCAGAGTGTAGGCAAGCCAGAGGATGTGTGTGCAAACTGTAAACCCAGCTGACCCGACGTCCTTCATTTACAGAGTTACTGTTTATGTGCTGCTGCTGGCCTCAGAATTAACCTTGAGTTACCCAGCACTAACACAACAGCTTTTTTTTTTAATAACAAGAAAATAAGATAACTGAAATATTGGAAGGTGTATTTTACATGGACAGAAGATGTCCGTTACACTCACCCCCTTAAACCTCACTCCCATCCGGGTCATGACACCAAAGTCCTCCTGTTCAAACTGCCCGCTCTAAGTGGGACTCGAACCTGTGCCAGTCCGCATGGGAGTCAGGCGCTTTAACAAGGAACCTAGTGATTTGTATTTAAAATGTTAACTCATCCAGTGAAAACTATCCAAATATACTATAGAAAGGAACTGCAAGAAAATTATTTTTATCAGTCATGTCAATCATTGCATCATTTCAAGCAAATTAAGGGAAATATATTTACAGTAATTTTTCAAAGTTTGGGGTCGGTAAGATTTTTTTAAGCTTTTGAAAGAAGTCTTATGCTCACCAAGGATACATTTATTTGATCAAAAATACACTAAAAACAGTAATATGGTATTACAATTGAAAATAATGGTTTTCTAATTTGATATATTTTTTATATTTAAAATGTAATTTATTCCTGTGATGCAAAGCTGAATTTTCAGCATCATTACTCCAGTCTTCAGTGTCACATGATCCTTCAGAAATCATTATATGTTGATTTGCTGCTCAAGAAACATCTTATTATCAGTTTTGAAAACAGCTGTGCTGCTTAATATTTTTGTGCAAACTGTGATGAATAGAATTTTCTATTACATTATAAATATCCGTCACTTTTGATCAGATTAATGCGTCCTGGCTGAATAGTATTCCGCAGTTTGTGAAGTATTCTTTCAACAACAAAAAAACTTTTGAACAGTACTGTACATGAACATAGAATAAAATATGGTTTGTGCAGATTTTATATTCACGTTCATTTAGTCAGAACAAAGCTTATAGATTCCACAGAATTCCAAAGCATGACATCTGTTCATTTTAGGTGCGAGGTGCCGGCAACTTCCTAATGTCACTATTCTGCATGAGCTGGAAGTAGAACAGCACAATCTCTTCATAGTTTTGGATGGAGATTCTCTCATTCACACCGTGGAATCTAAAAGGAAAGTATAAGCTGTTTAATATTTAGCTACTTTTACAGCTTCAGATAAAGTATCAATTCCGTGTGTCATACCTTGCAGTATCACCGGGTTTGTACCATGATGGGGCAAAGCGATAAATGTCCGGAGACAGTTCTGTGTAGTGCCGGCTGTCAGTGTTACCCACGCAGATCCCTGTGAGAGGAAATTGTACAACTGGTTTGTTGACAAAACTAAGAGTAAGAGAAGCTCTTCATGAGTCAATGATGTCTGCAAGGGGCACTTAAATTCCTTGAGCTCTTGATAGAGAGCAAATATGACAGTGATGATAATGCTGAAAGCCTTACCAGGAGATACAGTGACCTGAGGGAAAATGTCATGCACAGTTTTCTTTATGATCTGGTATCCAAATGTATCGTCATCATAGGAGCTGACGGGCAGTGGGTCAAATCCACTCACAAACTCTACCTTCACACGCTCATCAGATATGGTGGATTCAATCAGCTTTAGAACCTAGAAAGTGAATAGGGAATTAATTAATAAACTTTTGGTATTAGTAAACTTATATTAAACTTAATATATTAAAGTTTGAAAATCTATCACTGACGTACAACAATAGAAAGTATTTAAAATGTAACCAACAGCAATAAATATTTGCATACTCAATTCTGATAGGTGTTCTTTCCTACATCTATTTATTTTTCCATTCATTTATTTATCAGTAAACACACTCAAAATCCAAAAATGTACGCAAAGATTTACGCAATTTAATTAATAGTAAATTAATAATTCCATCAAATTGAATTGAATAATCCTTATGCAATTTAATTTAATAATTGATTAAGTATTGTTCAATTATTCATTTAAATTGCATGTGTCAATATTATACAAAATGATGAGTATAAAGCTACTTAAAATACTAGGAGGGAAATAATAATACATAAAACAAAAAAGTATAAAACCAAGTAAAATACAAACATAATTGAAATAAATAGCTACTTTACAAACTGTTACAAAAAATTTTACTTTACAAAAACATTTTTTTCTTAATAGTTTAATATTTTTTAAATAAGTCTTAATAGTTTGTTTATTTAGAGAGTAGAGAGACTGGCTTCATTTAATATGTTTTTACTAGTAAATTTGTAAATGTATACAAAATTGATGAGTGGAATGAAAATGAGTAGAACGGCAAAATAAATGCAAAGTATTTTTTTTTACTTTATAACGTTATAATACAGTAGTTTTTAGAGTGCTTTGAATGTGCTAATGCTGTGGCTACAGCGTGACCTCTAACCTCCTGCAATGTCTGGGATGAGTGGATACGGAAATTGACAAAGGCCTCAGCATATGCCGGCATTACATTAATCTGTCAGAGAGAGAGAAATAGTCAGATCTCCATTCATGCTAAGAATATTTTTTATATAAAATTGTGCATAAACAGAAAATTATGTGAATAACAGCCCACCTTCACACCTGAGTTAAACATTGTGACGGCAGTTGTTGTCCTTACAAAGGCATTTGTGTCAGGCTGCCCTTCCAAAATACTGCAAATTTGATTTGAAAGATCAGATTAGAGCATGTACTGTACTTACTGTATTGAGAAAAAACATGGCCTACCCGCTGAGCAGTGAAGAGAAGAGCCACAGATTAGACATGATCATTCTGTGTGGCCAGCCGAACTAGAAGGCAAAAAAGAAAGTATAAAGCAATTCAGTATTTGTAGGAGTGTCATTAAGCATTTTAAATCATCTTTGATTGATCACCTTATGTGCCAGGTGCTCAAATGTGGCACGCTCAGGGCCATGACCAAAAAGATTGGGCATCCGGTTCTTCTCCAAACTGGGAAATTTTATAACAAAAAAATAATTTATTAATCTATCAGTAAACATCAACATTATACAATCTGATAAATTAAACACAAAAAGTGTAAAAATACTTATATATAAATACTTATAATCTAAAACAATAAACAGTCTCTGGTGACCCCAGAATATGTCTGTGAAGTTTCAGCTCAAAATACCCCACAGATCATTTATTATAGCTTGTCAAATTTGCCCCCATTTGGGTGTGAGCAAAAACACACCATTTTGTGTGTGTCCCTTTAAATACAAATAAACTGCTGCTCCCGGACGCTTTTCAGAAAAGGGCGGAGCTTTAACAGCTTGCGCTTCGGTTGCTCAACAACAACAAAGCTGGAGAATCTCCCGCAGCCAAAATGACGATTGTCAGTAACCGTGTTCAGCCTTACATTGTTCAAACCGGAGTCGGACGTTAATGGAGAGACTCAGGAAGAAGTTACAACTTTTAGAATGCAACTGGACGTTTCTGAATGTTTAGTGGATAAATGTATGTAGTTGCCGTGGAGTTGATTCATCTTATCAACTAGCATGTGCCGTCATGTTAATCTTTTGTGCAAATCCAGTGTTGAATTGACCCTTGTTTGTGACACAG
Organism: Elopichthys bambusa; assembly: GCA_037101425.1. Lineage (NCBI taxonomy): Eukaryota > Metazoa > Chordata > Actinopteri > Cypriniformes > Xenocyprididae > Elopichthys > Elopichthys bambusa. The sequence goes on from CM074451.1 coordinate 9,124,404, forward strand.
TCCGGCGTAAAATGACGGCATGGCAACAACACTCTACTACAACAACTCTTCCTCTGCTCTAAAGCAGCCCAACATGGCCTCGCCCCCTTTGTTGCCTGTTCAGGGGGCAGGGTTTATGTAAATTGTGGGATCTGTGATGTCACCAACCCGGGAAGAAGCTCGTTGTAGTCCCTACCAGCCGTTTGTTGTAAAAGAAAATTTCTCCCTTTGCATTGATCTTTGAGCGTTGTAACTTTGCAGATGTTGTTTATGCTCAAACAGCACTAACTAAAGGTAAAAAAGTGAAATCATGTTATATGTAATGTGTTACCTCCAACACTGATTATAACCTGCTATAATACAGTAGTTTTGAGAGTTAGATGTAAGTGTGCCAGATGAACGTTGATAATGGCTTTTGCATTGGGCTTGTTCCATTCTTTCTTGCTTTTTAAAATGCAATATAGTCCCTTGTGAACTACCCCATTACAGGTGCAAAGAAAATATTTATATTAAGATTATCATTAACAGAGTTTTCATATTACAGTAAATTTGAACATATTTTCCTGCCTTCTGACAGCTGAAGCCAAGATGCCAATGCTGCTCTCTCTAGGCGGCATGGATGAATGTCCTGGAGCACTGCTGACACTCAGCTTAACTGTGGCCTGACCCTTCTCACTAACACCAATTCTATGAAAACACACAAGGTATAAATTACACACTATAGTTCAATCTTAAAATAATTATATTAATGCAGTAAAACAATGGTCTCACAGGGCAGCAGGTCCGTTTAGGCCATCTACCACACCATCCACAATTGTGAGACCTTCATCTAAAACATACAGAAGCTTCACCCCTCGACTCTTCAACAGTTTCACAATATTCACAGCACCTTTTGGGCCACTAATCTAAAAATCAAACAGCTGCATGAAGACAAACTTTGATTTCAGCAGATGAACTATGGTTAACATACAGTATGACCTTATACAGACCTCCTCGTCGTGACCCAAACCAATGTAGAAGCTCCTTCGAGGGGTGTAACCTCGTTCCAGCAGGTATTCCAGCGCCTGAAGGATCCCCTTCAAGAGCACATCATTACAGTTAGCATCAGGTGTGCAATTGTTCCAATGAAGAATGATGCAGTGCTGATTCACTGTACCATCACAGACTGTTTGTTGTCGATGGTTCCTCGTCCATAAATGAAGCCATTGATCTCTTCAGCAGAGAAAGGAGGAGCGTCCCACCCATCCGCCTCATCAGCCGGCACTACATCAATGTGAGCCAGCAGCATGTACGGCTCCAGATCAGGCTCTCTCCCTGGTACCGTGAACAGGTGGCTGTAGTTTCCCACCACCTCATGTTTGACCAGGCTGGATGAGAAGACCTTTGGGAAGACTGAAAGAGCACCAAATAACTTAGAACAAACATTTTATTAATGTTACTAAGAATGTTTGTTCAGAACTTTAGGAGAACCATGTGAGAACATTCTGAGATCTGAGCTGGGTTTACATATAAAATATGCAAGAAGAATCTATAAGTTCCCATGCTTTGGGCATCATCAGTTCCTCACCCCTTCTTAGTAGCAGGTCAAACTCTTGCAGGGCGCTTATGTTTTGATCCGACTCTGAAAATGACACTGTAGGAATCTGAATTGCCACTATGGAAACATAAAAGAAAGCATGAGAATCTGACCATGTTTATAAGCACATCTATTTTCTGAAAAAAAAAAAAAAAAAAGGGTTAACATTGGGTTTTCAAGCCCTGATCTCAATTCTCACTTATCTCCTTAATAGACAAAAGCACAATGAAAAAACGTATTTAACCCTATAAAGCTTCCTGCAAGTACAAGCTCAATATTCTCCTCAATAATACTATATAAGCAATAAAAACCTGATGTATCATTATCAAATTACATATATATATATATATATATATATATATTGGGGGTGGGACGGTTCGCTGTAAAAAATCGAACTGTTCCGTTCTTCACCCACGGTTCAGCACGCGCTTGCACCGCGGTTCATCCCAAATCTGACTACGCATCTATAATATGGTTAATGTATGTTTCAGTCGATGGATATGCATTCTGGTTTCCCAATACGTTACAACAGCGATGATCAAAAGAACATGGACAAAACAGTCACTCGTTGTAAACAAATGTTCAATGACGCGCCGAAAGCTCATGACCAGTAATTTACGCCGTCATCACCCGGGTGTTGATAGCGCGCGATGCAAGCGCAGGTGAGACCTAAACATCTCACAGTGCTAGCTGTGTTTAAACTAAACTCATTTAAACCTTGCCAATTTAAACATTCATCTCTAAGCCGCGAAAATACTCTCGCGCAAATTCTCTTTCAAGTCTTGCACCTAAACGGACAAATTCACACAAAAATTATGTCAACATGCCCATCTTAGCGAGTATCCTAACAAACATAGTAGGTTAAGTCTCAGTGTACTGGATATTTGAATTATGTCTTAAAGGGACAGCAGTCTAATATTCCTGTTCTCTGTGTTTTAATGTTAATTGAACGACAAAGCACGAAGAAATCACTCTTGACTGAATAGCGTTTGTAACTTAAATAATTTTTCATCTTTATTTAACCATTCAAAGAAGTTTATATGCAGTGTTATTTTATATTTGATTACTTTATTCAATTTCTGTACCTGAAAAAACCTATAAAGCATTTTTTTTGGTATTTGTTTCTCAGCACAAATAAATACATGAGAGCTGTTTCTTGTAGTTAGATTATTTGTTTTGATTTTCTTTATCTTTATTTGACAATTGTCCTATTTTTAACTGAAGATAGCACATACCGAACCATACCGAAACCGTGACACTAAAACCGTGATACAAACCGAACCATGAGAAATCTGAACTGTCCCACCCCTTACATATATATATATATTACAGCAATGCGTTTAATTGGATTTTTCATAATCTGAAAATGATCAAATTCTGATTCAGAATATTCTGCATGTCTGCAAGTTTTGTTCCCCAAATAACACACATATCAAATACCATTTCATTTATTTAGTTACAAAAAAAAAAAAAAAGTTTACATTATATTACTATATAGTTATTTAGACTGATTAAGCTTTCCTTACCTTTGAAATTCTGCAGCAGATTCTTTCTCTGTTCTGGACTTAAATCGGGGTAAATGGTGGTTGTATTTTCCCATTGTCCAAGTTCTGTGTTCACTTTGAATGTAAATGTCTTACCAATCACAACCGAAAAAAAAAATTAAAACCGAAAGTAGGAGGATTAACAGCAGTATTCCAGAAAACTTCAAAACAGTCTTCTTATTGATTTTGGTCTTCATCTTTCAGAAGTTCAAGAGAAATGAATCTCTGTATGATCATGGTTCACATTTTTATTGCCTCTGGTGATGCAACATAAAGGGCCCCTGCTGGTGTGATATAGAGACGATCACAAATGTGAAGAGCAACCGAGATGAAAAGAGACCACTTATTGCTTTGTGAGTAATTAACAACAGATATTGGAAGCTTTAAAATAAATGAACAACAAAGTAATTTGCAGAACACTGAGCTGCAGTACTTCAAGTAACAGCCTTCATTAATCATTTAATTATCCTTTACACCATTACAATACATATTTGTAAGGTCATGTTTAATAGAAAAAAAAAAAAAAAAAAATTGTATTCTGAAATTAAACTCAAATCCTTATTTTCTGATATTGACCATTTTAGGGATTCACACAGGGCAGATATTAATACGCCAAATTATTAATTCAGAATTCATTCTTATGCTTTTAAAGTTTTTTTAAAGGCCACTGGTCCTATTTACACAAAATTTGGCATCTAGAGATCCTCCTGAGATTAATATAATTGAATTTATAAGCTTACAAAGAATTTTAGGAGAACATTTATTTATTCACAAATAAAACAAAGTACATGTTTAAAAACTGAAAGAGATCATGCATTACTCATTATTCCAGCTGTGTAAAATGTGAGAAGAATGTGAGTGTTCCTGCATGAGTTCAGGTAGCTGTATCAGGACAACTGACGACAACAGCACAAACAACCCAAAAACAAGGAAAGCAGTATAAAATACACATTTGTGGTAAAAGATCAATCAGAGAAAACAAACACTCCATGCACAGGACTAGCCATCTACACATCAGTTCAAGTTTAAAATCCTATGAGGTCTTTGAAGGCAGGTATGGTGGAAGTTTCATTTAGTCCAGACACAAACCGCTGACACCACTTTATAAAAGATAATCATATGAAGGACATCTTGCTGACTAGAACCTGAGATTAAATTGAAATAACTTCCTTTGGCATCAGTGTTAAGCTGTTTTGTCAGTGGCGGGTGAGTCCTGTGAGGTGGATATAAGAGCAGCATCATGCAGACCATCGAGCAGAGCAGTGAAAGGACTGGAGAGCGGCTCTTCTATGGAGGAGTAGATGAGGAACAGCAGGCAGGCCACCAGGAGAAATACCATGATCTGAACCCACAGAGGCACTAGACGCTGCTGAATCTCCTGCCTCTCCAGTGTAGTCGGACTCAGTAGTGGCATTTCAGGGTATTTAAATTGCACAGGGCGGCCTGCAGCTCCTTTTATAGGCCGTCTCTTTGTAGCACTGCGGGAAGAAAAAAGACATTAGGACAAATTTTCACTGTCACAATTAAAATAGAGGCATGCTAATCAATAGTTTGCAAACAATGGTAGCACTTAAGTATGAGAAAATATCAGATGGTACTTACTAGATTCCAGTGGGGGTTTTGGCAGTGTCAGGGAACATCTCTGAAAGAACATCAGTCACAGGTTCCTATTGGCCAGAAAAAAAAAAAAAAAAAAAAAAAGTCTGAACAAGAAAACCTACATGTAAAGGTGCAGTCTACAAAAGAAGTGAATTGGGACATCACAAAAACCACAAAACATATGGGAGGATAGAGTGAAAAGGAAGAGGAATACAGCCTAGACTCAAGAAAAACATGGGGCAGATTAGCAAGTCATTTGATATATAATCACCACTTTCAAGGTCCAGAAAGGTACTAAAGACATCGTTAAAACAGTCGATGTGACTGCAGTGGTTCATCCTTAAATTTTATGAAGCGACAAGAATACGTTTTGTGTGCACAAACAAAAACAAAAAATAACGACTTTATTCAACAATTTCTTCTCGTCTGTGTCATTCTCATACACTGTTTACGCTAAGTGCTTCCAGGTTCTACGTCAGAACTCTGACTCGTTATTGGCCGGCTCCTGCGCCAGCATCACACGCATATGTCGTGCTGCTCATGTGATTAGCTTTGGCCAATATTGAGCTGGCATTCAGACATTAACACAGAAGCCTTCACTTGCATCACCTGCATAAGGACAATGACAGGGAAGAGAAGAGATTGTTGAATAAAGTCGTTATTTTTGTTTTTGCGCACAAAAAGTATACTCATCGCTTTGCTTCATAAAATTAAGGATGAACCACTGCAGTCACATCTACGGTTTTAACAATGTCTTTAGTACCTTTCTGGACCTTGAAAGTGTTGATTATATTGCTATATTGATTATATTTCATCAAAAATATCTTAATTTGTGTTCTGACGATGAACAAAGGTCTTACGGGTGTGGAAAAACATGAGGGTGAGTAATTAATGACAATTTCATTTTTGGGTAAACCAACCCTTTAAGTACATTTCCTCAAACTCTCAGAAGCTTACTATAAAGTGGAAAAAAACATTCCCATTCTTATCACAATGATTGGTACATTTGTAAAGTACAATCATTTTTTTCCCCTAACGCTTTTGGGTTAAAACAGGTGATGAAGAGTATAACGGTGTAGCTCAGCCATACAGGGTTTAAGAATCATGTGAGCTGCATTCATGCGCACAGCATTAAGATCTAAGACACAGAAACAAGAAAGCCAGGCCTTTGATAGAACTCATGAGGGCTTTCCTCTCTCTGACCTACCAAACACCAATGCAGTGACTGCACTTCACAGTACATTTTAACCTTTAAATCAAGAGAAATAAAGGAGTACTAATATACAAAAATTTAATTGAAAAGAAGCATTTTTCTTGGTTTCATTACATTCCTTTTTACATTTAACAGTAGGTTAAAGCTCTCAGATCTGTAAAGTCAGTGCAATAAAGTGAGAAAATGAAGAAACAAAAGAGAACTCAGGGGGATTTCCCAAAGGACAGAGGAAGTGTAAAAGCCCATTAGATGTCTGGCAATGCAGTATGTCTGCTGAATTAACCATCTACCAAAAGAGTGAGGACAAACAAATAGGCAGACCCTGAGGAGAGAGGATCAAGGCTGAAGGGGGAAAAGCAGTTACTCTGACAGTTTTTTTCTTATGGGCTGATGGAGATGTTAAACAAAGAGATCTGCCGGTCATGGTGTCTTTATCCAGCCTTGTGTAGTCCTGATGAGAAATAAGAGCTTTTGTCAGACTTGAGCGCTGCCGTTAAAGCAAACATCATATCTGAAGCCACAAACCCGCAGGTGCCTGCTGTCCACCGTCTGCTCGCTTCTCTGACCAGATCTCCTCTCAATCTCTGATTGTTTTGACTGAGAACTGAATCTGTTCTCCATCTGCAGACAAAATACAAGCACACCCCAAGACTCAAAACTACAACCAATCAAAAAAAAAAATCACTGCCAATCATCCCATAATTATTGAAACTCTCAGAGCAAACTCTCAAACACACACAAACTCCCCTCTTCCACCATCTGAGTTATGCAGAAGGATCTGGACTGGGACCCACTTTGACCCAAAGAGCCATTCTGGGTGGAGTCTAAAGACTTGTGCTGAATATTTCCCTGCAAGAGAACCAAACTGAATAAAGCATAAGTAGGATGTATGCAAAGCAATAGGACATCTGGAACAGTCAATCAGATGTAGCATCAAAAGCCCATAATCCTACAGTGCAATGGAATTAAACATTTCTAAAAAAACAAAAAGTGCAAGACGGCAAAAAATAACTGGTTATTATAACCTCTCAAATCTTTCACAACACAAAATCTGTGGAAGAAACAAATTATAGTGTTGTTGACCCCTTTATCCCCCTGCAGAAAATGATCAGGACGGACGCTTTAAAATTGTGCCCAATAAGAACTGTTCATACTGTACATTTACAAATCCAGTTGAGGGCACAAAGCAGCGTGGGTAAAAATCTCTGCTGTTACTGAACACGCCCACCTGTGGATGTGAAAAATGCATACAACATACGTCACAATTTAATGCCATACTAACTTTAACCACAGAGTGGTACCATTGTTCACACTACCGAAAACCACATTGAGACATTAAAGCTGCAGTGCGTCATTTTTTTATGTTAAAATATTTATCCTGTCCAGCTTAATATGCAGAAACAACTATTAGTAGATTGTTTCAACCTACAGAAACAACAAAGCTCTGCGGTGCTAAACATGTTTCAGTTTGATGCTTGCCTCTCTTTAGTATGTGGGTGCAATTGGGTTAGATGCAAGCTCCAGAAATTGAATAAAGCCCATATAAAAGCTGGATATGGAAGGAAAAAGGCTCAAAATTGACATTTTAGCTAAAGCTATTTTCTTAACAATAATGACAAAAAAAAATACCAATATATTCCAATGCCTTTTCTACTTAGTTGGGTTTAGATGCACAGCAACAACTGAAGTTCTGCTCAGTTTGAGTACAGAGAACCTGCATGGCTTTTTAAGACATGCACAAATACAAAAATAATACCATATGTCCATTAAAAACAAATACATGTCAAAGAATGATACAATGTCAAAATTAATCATTCATCTTAGAATCTTTTGCTCAATTAAACAGACTACGGTACACATCCATCGTAGGGGTGGGCGATATACTGGTAGACATGATTACCCGGTAGAAAATTTGTCAACCGGTAGAGATTTTGGACTATCGTCTCTATTGTAGTTACGCTCACGAAAGCTTATTGTTTGCGCACGTTTTTAAGCATTGTAGTTTAAAAACAAGTGGTTTTAAAACCATTGAAGCACAATTAGCAGCAAAAGAAAACTCATTTCAGCATATGCACACACTCTGACTCCGAGACACTCTTTCTCAGCACTGTCTGAGAGACGCGTGACATGAAGCCACTGCTCATAGAGCACATGCATGAGGACTGAGTGCTTTTTGCTGACTTATTGGGCTTGAACAGTTAAATATACATATTTGTGTGTCAAAGTAAACATGTATTTGCAAGTAAACAGAGCCATTTATGTCTTAAGTGAAGGTACAGTTGACAAGGCATGAGTATAATGGATCGGTGCAGTTAGTCTTAAAGGGACAGCATCCAAATTTATCTGCCATCATTATTAACACTAACCAAACAACACAAATGAGAAATCTCTCACTGCTTGCTTTTGTAACTTTAATAAGAATAAATTTATATTTAATTTACATAGCAAAGTGCATTGTTTTTTTATATATTTGATTACTTTATACATTCTCTGTAGTATTTCTAGTGCTTGAAGTTTTTTTCAGGTATAGGTCTATTTCCTCTGTGTCTTTGTTCTATTGTAGTTTGTTTTCTTTGCTCTTTATCACGGTTTACTTGTCTTTAGTAAGCTTGAGTTTTTTAGGCTAGTATTCAATTTTTAAATATTGAAAATGATAAGAATTATGAAAAAATTTGACATAACCTTATTTAAAGCCAAAAAAAACAAAAAAAAACACTGATATATCTCGTTATCATGATATAAGACAAGGTAACTGCAAGTTTAGGTTTGGTTTGTTTGGTTCAGACCCAAAAAGCAAAAACAACACACATTTAGTCCTGGCCAATTAGTGTTCAGATTGGCAATTTTATCACAGAACCAAAAGATACCGGACCTAAAGGCACAGGGACACGTTCACAACCTGATTGGTCAGATTTTGACGTATTGCCTATTTTGAGACTGAACTTACAGAACATCCAAAACAATGCTGTGTGCTGAGGTAAATGCACTTGTTGTGTGCGTAGCCTGCATATGATGGTATTTTGGCCAGCTGGGAACGCGTGAAGAGCTTATAAAATGTGTAAAGGAGTCAAAACAGTGGCGGGAATCCCTCCGTCACACACAAACAATCTGCTGCGTGGAGATGCACGTCTGATGCCTGTGATAGGCAAACTTGCGACTATGACGAGAAAAAAAAAAAAACTATATGTGTGAGGATTCTGTCATTTTTTTAGGGTCTCATATTCCTGTTTTAGGTTTGTTTACATGTCTTTGGTTCATGTTGCTTTCATACATCATTCGAACCACACCAGAGTTCGTTTGGAAGTGGACCGAGACCCATCTTTTCAGCGGTCACGGTCCACTTGTTTGGTGCACACTAGGGTACGGATGGCAGCGTTCACACATGTTAAAATGAACCGCACTAACAGAGCAATCGCACCAGGGCTCGTTTGAATCGAACACACCCTAAAATGCTCAATGCGCATTTTATTCCATATGTATTGAAAATGGTTTGTGCACTAATATATTAATACGGTCACCAACATAACCACAAATAAATTGTTCACAATAACATCTATAACATGCATTTAGAAAATAGAGTGAACTTTCTTTTCATATCATTTAGGATATTTAAGACTTATGGTCTTAAATTTGACAAAAACTGAATTCAAGACTCTTTTTAAGGACCTACAGAACCCTGGAGTGTCCTGAGCAGCCACATACTGCAACATTGGCTCTTTAGGGCAGGATTATCTGTGTTTGTCATTATTTATGACACCATTTTATGATGCTGGTGGCATTGAAATTACACACTTCAGCTTTAAAATCCATCATACCACCAAGCAAGCTTGAGTTACCACCAAGGGCCTCTTTGCTACATCAAAAGTGTCAGTCTCACATACATAATTTATGGCCTTACACAACTAAACTGATGGACAGCTGGTTTGCCTTGCCTCTTTACACAGAAAGACTCAAGCAACATGTTGTCCATGGTAATGATAATGATAAAACAACAACAAAAAAAAACAAAAAAAACAACGCTCAGCAGATTATGGAGAGCCAGTTGAGATAATGGATGAATCATGTTTCAGTCTCAAGGGGAAACAAAGGATGGATTCAGGTGCATGTAGAGCCACTTACTCTGCTTCCTGTTTTGCTGGTCTCTGTATGGGACACCGTTTCAGACCAAAGCTGTTCTAAGTCTAGAATACGTGCAAAATAAAAATGTATTAGCAGCAAGAACAATAACAAGAGTCTTTATGAGAAACAATACAGACAAAAAAAACATTTACTATAAATTAGTGATGGGTCACAATGGTTGACAAGATGTCCATTTCTTAGAAGTCATGTTTTTAGTGGCAGTTCTTCTGGCTACATCTCCATTAATCTGGATACTTTTGAAAGTTTTTCAAAAGTGAATGGGAAACGCTTAAACTATTGTGGACGGAGAGCGTTTTGAAACAAAAATGCTGTTTTCAAATGTTTTCGCATTAATGTAGACAGCCTTAGTTAGCACGCAAATGTGTCAAGCATTTGTGCCCTTCCAGTGTGCTCAGTCAAAGTGCTTTTGAACAAGAACACATCCTATATAAAGTTTTGAAGTCCTCTAATTGGGGTCAGGCTATTTATTCAAGGCTTTTTTATTCAGAATATTCGACTAATCATTCAGGCAACCCATTGAGTATTCGAGAGTCAATGCTGCTCCCTACCGGAGTCCTTGTCCTCGTCTTCCTCCCTCTCAGCCTCTTCCTCACTGTCTGAGTAGAGGCCTGCATCCCCTGTGCCATTGACTCTGTGCTGTGACGTTTGTGCTGAAGAATCCAGCAGCTTTTTCAGCTTCTTTTCATATAAAGCTCTAGTGGAAGCTGCTCAGAACACACACACAGACACCATAAGAACACGTTGAATTTATAGCCTAATCCGTTTTGAAACGTGACTCAGACTGACCTACAATGGGTCCGGCTTTAACCCCATACTGGAGCAGTTTGGCTTTCAGCTGATCATCAGTCAGTAAACTCAGGTCTACCATGTCTGCTGCCTCTTCTTTCTCGGCCTGTACAGTGAAAAACACACAACAAACTATTTAATCAAATCCTCTGGAGGCAGTGAAATTATAGCGATTCATCATGGTAGAGTGAGGAATCAGCACATTTTAGCATAATCTAATAAACATATGCTGACACTAGCTTGCCAAAGGGTGAACCTTGGCTCACGCAATCCTCAATAGACTCTTGTTTTGAGGCTTTCTCGCCTTTGCATCTTGCACCGACACATTCTGAAAAGGGGTCACATCCAATATTAGCTGCTGTAGCAGTTTCCCAACCCATACCAACCTCAGGCTGAAGAAACTTTCCACGTTCGCAAAATAAGGTGTGCAGAAAAGAGCCAAATAATGTGAGTCCAGATAGAAAGTCAAAATATTCGTGACATATTTAGGAAATATTAAAGAAACTAAACAAAAATTAAAAAAAAAAAAGAAAAAAAAAAAAAGTGTTGTACAGATATTTGAGGTTTGCACTTATGTAATAACAGCAGAAATGCACAGCAGTGCTAATGGATCAGAACAGATAACATTTATCTGAGCCGTTTTAATCTAGCGTTTAGTCAGAAAACCCTCTAGCACTTTTTCTCAAACTTTAGGTGGCAGACCACTTCAACAATAAAACAAAAATTGCAGACCACTAATAGTCTCATTTCCAAGTATTCACTGATCCTGCCTTGAGCCACCAATAATATCCATACTTTTTCTAGCAAAAATGCTAGCCAGCAGTTTTGTGCTTATTTAACTGGAATTTATTAGAAGGCTACTTTCAGCTAATGACCCTAAATGAGCTGACTGTTTGCTAGCTAAGACGTTAAGTGAGACAAGAAAAACACTTAAAGAAGTCATCAGGAGTGTATAGTGTGTGTGTGTGTGATTTTATATATATATATATATATATATATATATATATATATATATATATATATATATATATATATATATATATATATATATATATATATATATATATATATATATATATATATATATATATATATATATATATATATATATATACATCTGAAATATAAAGCTTTTGCAACATTATGCCTATAGTCACTTTTCATCAAATTAATGCATCCTTCCTGAATAAAAGTATTTTTATTTCTTTCCAAAAAAAAAAAAAAAAAAAAAAAAAAAATCAGCAAATTAGAATGATTTCTGAAGGATCATGTGACACTGAAGACTGGAGTAATGAGGCTGAAAATTCAGCTTTGCCATCACAGAAATAAATTGCATTTTAAAATATATTCAAATAGAAAACAGTTATTTTAAGTCGTAAAAATAATTTCACAATATTACTGTTTTTGCTGTATTTGGGATAAAACATATGTAAGTAATAAGGTACGAGAGGCTGTGCTGTATCGTGAATAAGTCTAGGCTGAAGGGCGTTGTTAGGCACAATGCAAAGCGGAATGCAACCCCCCTGTGACTTATTTACGATACAGCACTAGCCTAGAGTACCTTATTGCTTTTATAAAACGGTTACCACACAATACAAATATTAAAGCCAAAAATATGTATTAATGCAACTTTCATGAAGTAAACTTCAGTAAACTAACTAAAGTAACTAAAAGCCTTCCTTACGCCAGACAAAAATAGCCCCTGACCGTGAACAGCAACAAAAGTTACATTATAACACCATTAGATGGCGGCAACGACTGTCTTTATGAGTGTGTCAGTCAGTAGTGAAGACTTTTACATTGAAAAGATTGAATTGTTGTGAACACAGAACAAGACAACTGAAATGCTTTGACTAGCGCTGTCAGTCACGGGAAAACCCCTTAACTGTTAAAAGGACAAGATAATACGTCGAACATTTAAACAGATTTTTTATTATGAACATAGGACTGACCTGAAGGTAAGTGCTAAATCTGAATGCAGGTAATAAACTCGCTCACTTGATCTCTCTCACAATACTAGTATTTAGTTTTAGTATTAGTGTTTTAGTATTTCTTAATACTTTGAATTAGCCTTTATTTTTACATTTCCAGTTTTCATTTTAATTTAATTTTTTATTAATTTTGCTTCATACCATTTAGTAGTATTTTTATTCAGATTTAATGTAAATTTCTATACTTTATTTTAGCTTTATTTCAGTTACCAAAATGATTTTTAATAGTTTTATTTAATAATACTAAATATAGTCACAAAATATAGTGCCAGCTTTTCAATAGTTGCACACTCTTCAAAAAGTTCTTAACATTTTCTTATAATTAACTAAATTTGAGCCAGTAATAGATACAGTTCAAAAGGGTTTGTTAATTTAAAAGGTTTGTTAACGTAAAATATAAAAAAGAAATAGCCAGCTCATGAACCTGAACCATGCTACTTTCCAGGGTAACACCACTTTGGTCATCACACAGTGAACACTTCTAATCATAAACTAAGAATTTGACACCGGAGTCTAAGATGGCTCTAACCCAGATTCCCCAGCCCTCTCTGTGGGCCCCTGACCGACCCACACACACCTGCAGTGGTCTTGCACACTGCCAGAGAGAGTGCGTGAGACAGCTGGAGCCCTATTCTACAACTTTGTGGAATCATGTTTCAGTCTCACTCAGGGGAGAAAAAAAATAATTCCCCATTTTGACAGAACAGTCTTTGATGTTTTGAGATGCATGCATGCTTTAACTGTATTTCACTGCAGTTTGGAGCTGACAGGCAATGACCTACAAACTCCTCAACAGCTTGAAAGCAAAGAACATATGGGTATGAATATTCACAGCACAAATCAAATCTATTTCAATCACGCCACCTTGCGTCAAACTGTTGGAGAGACACGTGTGGATATGGAAACAGTTTGGGGAATCCTACAAACCTGTCTGCAAGACGCCACACACCTTGCGAATCAAAACAGTCAAGAGCAGAAAGACAGTCTTCAGATATGAAGATTAATAACGTGACCTCTACTGCTGCTAAACCGGCGTTTTTAACTCACGCTGGCATTAAGATGATCCTCCTCTTCATCACTAGAGAAATCTGTGCTGTTTGTCCTCACATGTTTCAGATAAAGCTCCACATAAACGGGTTTCTTGCTCTCCGGTGGGGGAAGATCCACATTATGCGCTATGAGCTCCGACTTCAGCCTCTCTTTGGAGAACTGAGAGGGGTCTTCCACAAAAACCGGCATGTCAGGTGTGGAAAGCTAATGCATCTGTAAACCCAAGCCCTGAGGAAATGATTTCCGATGCTCGAATGAAACGTCGGCTTTGTTTTACAAAAGAACTGGAAGCGCAGTGAGTTTTGAGAGTCCAAACAGCCGTGTCACACCAACAACAGCTGCTCGCTTGGGTCTCCTTATATGCTCTGCGTGTGCGGAGCGCTTAGAAACGCCTATCAATTCATTCGTGCGGCCTGTTCAGGCAAAATATTTAAAACACGACTGTACAAGTTTAAATCAACACAGAAGTCACAAGAGACCAGAAACGCGCCGATATTAATTCGCAAAGTCAATAACGTGAGTAGCGTGCAGGTAATAAATAGTAATCTAGTATTTTTGGTCATTGTTTGGGGGGGTGGGGGGTGTTTGAAGACTCACCTCGCCAGGAACTGTAGAGCTATTCACTCCTGACAAAGTTTTAAACAAACCTTAATGGCGTTTTAAACAAACCTTAATGACGCCACATTACCTGGATAGTATTTTAATGTCCGCGCGCTGATATGACGTCCTCTGATGATTAATGGCAACGTCACACGTTGGATGTTTTCCCGCCATTTCTTTAACAAAATGTCAGCTGTAAAAGATATAAGTTTATCGTTAGTGTTTATGTATTTTAACTATAAAAATACATGAAATCAAACCTGATATGTAAGGGATAGTGTGCTAGATGACCATTTTCGTGAAAATGTGATAATAACCAAATGAATAAACAGACCTATTAGGCCTACTAAGAAATACTCAACTGATTTGATCTTTTTTTTTTTTTTTACTTACCTGAAAGTCACCATGAAAGCAAAACTGAAAATTCTTATTTTGTATGGAATATTGCAGAATGTATTATGAATGATTTATCTGTGCACATCATTATTTATTTATTTCAAGTTCATGTGCTCTCATAATCTTTAGGCAAAATAACTTCCCTTTCTTCTCGTAGCAACATACCTTCTCTGATGACATGTATACTGGCGTGAGGGCGGGACAACCTGTCACTCACATGAGATCACAGCAATAGAGAATGAGAATGTGACGTCACGGCACATAGGACGGTGACATAACTTACACACAGCCGCCATCTTAGCAGGATTCCGTTGGATCGAGTTCCATTGATTTTCTTTTCGCGATGCCTGGAAATTGATTCTATAGTATATATATATATATATATATATATATATATATATATATTGTTATGGCCTGTAACTTCTTGTGATCCATGACAATGAATAACAAACTATTAAAATAATAATAAAAAAATAACTTAAATATGATCAAATATATCTACAAGCTCACAACACAATAACCAGTCTATGACTCAGTAGGCAAACATATTTTTTTTACATTTTTTTTTACAATTATAAGCATTAGAACTGTCAAAAGCAATAATAAACGTGGAGTGCAATCTTGGCAAGTATGACTGAGCTCTCACAGTTTACAGGTTTGTGGGTTTGTAAATCTTGCACCCAGTGACCCAGCTGCAGCAAAATTGTTGATAAGCTTCTAATGACTTAAAGCTTCTGAACTCTTGCATTGTGTAGGCTCTGATACCATAAACTAGGTAATTTACGATGTCAAGGTATGTGAGAGGTGGTAGTCCATTCTGTAACTGGCAGGTCGTAGGGGTCAATGTTATTTAGTTTCTCCCGATATAACCCCTTTCCTTTCACTTTCTCCTTCTCCATTTCTTCCCATAAAACTGCACTGTATTGCAAAATGTATTTATTAAATTAATCTGCTCTCTCTCTCTCTGTTGCTCTTTCTCTTGTCTCGCTGTCGAAGTAACCATAGCAACGGATAGCGTATCCTGCTAATATGGTGGCGCCTTCCCGAAATGCAATGCAGAGTGAAAACATTGTGACGTAACTCCTCATTCTCTATCCACCTGTTTCCGTGGGGCGCTACTGTAAAAAAGAACGTGGGTACAACTTCCCGTGAGGCGGCGGAAGTAGCATACCAATGGTATTTTGTGTGTTAATTAGTGAAGAGTCCAAGTGTTTTTCAGATCATTGTTTACTTTGTAAAGTTGTAAACCTTTATGAGAGATGTCGTTACAGTTTAGTGCATTTATTAGTTAATAATATCACAATACAATAAACAGTTTTCGTGCCCTTAATTGTCCTTTACTTTACTGACCTTCCACAAAAGTGCTGCTGCATGACTACAAGAGCATCCTGGCCCTGCAACACATGAACAGCCCGCTGTTTGTTCTTCACCTGTCACCTGATGCTAGCATATATGCGATGCTAAAGGCTATTTAAGTTAACCATTGCGATAATAAATACACACGTTTATGGAAAATACCTAGAGGAAAATTAATAGAAATGCATGGAAAAGTGACGTAAACATAGGGTGTGTTATCAGTATATTTTTAAATGTGTAAGCCTTTGGACTTAAAAGCCTTAATGGAGTTGTTTTGTGCATTCTTGTGTTTTCTTTTTATGTCTATAAATATCAGTTAGATTTAGCATGATTGATGTGCACTCCTGACATAATAAATTACTGTTACTGTAACATTTTTTTATTGTTAAACATTGTTTAGATATTGATGTTGAAATCTTAAATCTTTAAGTAAAAGCCAAACGTTCGCAAGTTTAGATTGCGAAATCTTGAATGACTGTCAACTGTTGAATGAATGAGTGTCACGTTCAGTTTGTGGATAGACTCTTTTCATAGACTGTGATGACGCGTTTTAACGGCCATCAATATCGTAAATCCTGCAAAGTTTTTTATATTTTAATTTTTTTTTAAACGTATATGTACATTTATAACACTATACTTAGTATTATATTATCTTTGCATCAAATTACAAAAAACTAGTTAACGCTGTGAGGGTGTTTCTAATACAGCAGCAATGGGAGTGATGTAAAAATGACATATTTTTCTCTTCTGACTGCCGTTATCAATCTCGCTTCATTTTTGCCTCTTTTTGAAAGTTGTGAAAACACTATTGTGGAGTTTTTCCTTTGCTATTTGAGCATATATATTTATTGAAATATATTTAATGTATTCTCTCATTCAACGCTATAGAATTTTATCCAACTATGACGACTTCCGCTTCTGGGAAAACCGGAAATGTGAAAAGGGTTATAGAGGGTATGCACGTGACGTCACCGTCGACCATTATGGCTGCAGTTACGTCCACTGAGTGGCAAAAGACTGAGTGGCAGAATTGGTTTTCAGCGTGAATGCCGCAAAAAACACACAAAACACATCCAAAATGGGAAAGAGCTTTGCGACTGACTGTACAAATAGCTTTGACACAAAATCTGAGGTATATTTTTACAGACTGCTGAAAGCTACAGAAAAAATAAAGCAAATAGGTCGCTGCAATTCACAGAAACAGCTGGACTCCAGGCAAAGAAACATGTTTTGCAGTTATCATTTTGTGTCAAAATACCCTATATATTGTATTGTTATATATTGTGTTGACAACTCATCAATTAAATATTTACCATCTTGTATTCTGCAATTGGGTGTTTTTAAATAAACACAAACAAAAACTATACAAGTTTTAGGGCTGAATGATATGACGAAATATATAACATTGATATAAGTGATCACTCCGATTTAGACCTACCTATATTGTATTTATATAAAGTGTTCACAGGCAGATTTGCTTTATGCATTTCCCTGAATTTCCGTCGAAATCAGGCACATATAAATGTCAGGAAACACTTGGCTGCATGTCAATATCCATGGATTAGGATTCTTTGACATGTCATAAGGAATACTTCCGAGCCCAAACTTTAGTGTAATCGATTGTTTTACTTGCATTTTCGCAGTTTCACAGCAGGTTCTTTTGCCATTCAGAGCGTATTCCGGCGGAAAAGTGTCGTTTATGCATACCCTCTATAGCAAACCACAACCATCCAATCAGTTCCTGGGGGGTATTCCAGAAAGCAGGTTATGTGACATACCTGGGTATGTTTAAGAGTAAGTTAGCGGATAACCTCAACTTTCGGTTCCAAAAACAGAGGTAACTTTCAGGGTATGTAAGTAGCCATAGCAACTTACTCTCTGAACATAACCTGCTCCTGTTCCAGGGTTAGTTTGCTTAAAAGATATTCAGATGCTTGTTATATAATTAATATAGTTATATTTATGTATCTAAATTTGTTATATAGTTACAGTTATATATATATATATATATATATATACACACACACATATATATAGATAGATAGATCCATACACAGTATATATATATATATATATATATATATATATATATATATATATATATATTATAAAGCGGTAATGTTTATTCAGTTCTAATATACTAATATATCTAATCTAATATCTATACTAATACTTATCATCTCACACATGGATCTGCTTTTTTTCCTTTTTATAACAGAGACATTTTCATAGACATTTTCTATGCTATAATTTCTATAATAAAATACATACGTGATATCTTATTAAATAATTAGCATCAAACAAACAATATAATTCTTATTCTCAGTGAATAAAGAATACTTAAATGAAAAGATTGAAAAAATAATTGCACAACCACCAAATAGGTTAAGTAGGTTATGTATATCGACATTAAACAAAAGAAGAAGAAGGAAGTAGAACTGCGCGCTATTTCTTAGCGTCTGTTTCCATGGTGAATCATCGATTCATCACTCTGTTGAGAATGTCTTGTGTGTTAACCGGGAACATACTCTGGATTGTATATACTACCGGACGCGTTTTTGGAACCAGCATACCTCGAGTAAGCAACCAAGGGTTCAGGTATATGTGACGGTAAGTTAACCTTGCTTTCTGGAATACACCCCAGATGGACAAAATCAAACGTTTTTGCGTGTTTGAGAATCCATTTCACTTGGACATAAATACAATAGAACACTACAGTGATGACGTATTTTTGTAGGCCAACCCGGAAGTTAGCATCACACTGGTTCCCTCAACAAAAACTCAATAGGATTTTTCCACATAGGCTTTTAGCAAAACTAAGCTCTGTGTATCATAAACAAAAGTCCATTATGATTTTTTTTTTTTTTTTGTCCATCAAGATCATTTTCACAAATTAATACAACTTCATGAATTTTGAAGCCTAAATAGCCTACAATTGCCAGCAAAAAAGGCTAACTTTAGGCTATAAACGAACAACCACGCGGTCACTCGACTTTAACATCACCACCACTAATCTCTTTCAGTCTATATATATATATATATATATATATATATATATATATATATATATATATAGTTTGCAAGAGCGCAATTATAAACACAACGAGGCTGTGTAGTTTTCTTGTTCGTTCTGATGAAGTTTAATGTCCTTGACAATGTCTGTAGTCCCATTTAGCAACTTGTTAGCAACCGCCTTTTCCAAGACACGTGAAAGCTTTAAAAAAAATTTTTTTTTAAAAACGAGCGGGGTATTGCCTCTCAACAAACTGCAAAAAAAATTCTTATTCTTCACAGACTGCAGGTTTTCAATTGAATGCTGGCTATAAACTGCATTTTGGTTATTCACCAGGCTTATATCTGCCTGATACATTACTCTAGGGCTCCTAGCAAAAGGATTAACGTGTACTACAAGCCACTTTAATAAGCTTCAAGAGTCCAGAAGGATCTGTCAACAGTAAACGTGCTGTGCATCACAACTGCGCAACTGTCTCCCTCATGTCAGTGGCGGGCACAGGCACAGATGCTGTGTGTTTCACCACTAAGGTGCATCCCTAGTGGATGAACTCTGATTCACTCTGCTTGTCTATTCTAGAAATGCAACGCTTTGCCTGTTGCCCAGATTAGTGTGGCATTCATTCACTCATCAACATGCATAACCCACGTTCCTCTCCCCACCCCGTCTTTCTGTGTTTCTCTTCTCATCTTTTTTGTTTAATTTTTTTCTCCTTTCATTCTCAAATGAATGCATCTCTTCTCCCAGGAAACCATGATGCAAGGGAGGGCAAATGTGAATATACCATCACCCTAATGCTCACCCAGCCAGCCCGAGACTGGTGCTGTAAATTGCATGTTTAACATTCAAAACTGACATTTGGTTAAACAATAACACTGCTATCTATTTAGGCATTATTTTGTTGTTGCGTATTTCTTGTAAATGAAACGTCTCAGCTCTCGTCATGTTTTAGAGCCCATTGTAGTCCATTCAACAGACAATTTTGCACAAACTACAACAAATGTGTAGTAGAAAAAGCTCTAATGAATATATATTAGATTGATTATATCCACTGCTGATAAGCCACTCTGTACCTAATGGCTTTGAACCCTACATGATACACCATATCAAAATCACATAGGAATAGAAAGCCATAAAGCACAGTAGTGTTGAGTTCTGAGGTGAAGCCACCATGAGACCCTCTTTGTTTTTGTCCTTTTATTACATTATTACGTCTTTTTCGCAGCTAAACAGATTCTATTTAAACCACTTGAGCCAAGCTGCAGTCTGCACAGAAGATTAAAGAGAGAGAAGAAAAAAAAAAACTCACATCATCATGAATAATTAAACAAAAGAGAGACTATTATTCAGTTTTTCTGGCCTGGGAGGATTAAAGTGTTTGTATCTCATTGTTCTTTTTAAAGTTACTCCTTGGGGGAAATTCTGGGATTTTCTCTTGATTTATTTATGGGTTACTTTTTCATTTCTTGCACTAAGCCTTCTATGAGGACCTCATCCCAGTTTAGTAGTGAGATGTGGTTTTTTTAGTCTATCAGTCTCTCAGAACATTCCAAACAGTCTTTGATGAGATGCTGTAACGATGCCAAGAAATAAAAAGGTACAGCACTAATCAAAAGGCTTTTGTGATTTCCACAGTGGCCTTGGTGAATGCTGAGGGGATTATGTAAACATTCAATTTACAATTAGACTCCAGAAGTCTAGCTGACTTTCTGCCTCTGACAAAAGACTTTTTTTTACATCACAGCTCAAGGGAGTTTAGCAGATCTGATTAATGAACACAATCTATGCGTAAACAGTTAAACAAACTTGCCATTCAGACGCTAATGAAATGCCTGATGAAAATGGCACATTATAAACTGATTTTTGTTTTGAGGTCTGTGCTTGGTGCTGTGATTTATTCACATAACTAGATGTTTTCAGAATCCCAGAAGAATTCCCTACTAGTAGGCGAAAAACAGTAGGCTATATGACAAAATGAGTATGTCCGAATTCACAGTCCTCATAATAGATTAGGCAAAAAGTAGGCTATACCCGGATGACCTCCTGCAAGGTTCTGAAGTCTGCATACAATGGACACTTTACTATCCCATGAGGCCACAGGAGAGGATTTGTGAATGGCAGTGAAGCAATGCAACCAACACTGATAGGTCACATGATAATGACAACATGGCAAATGTATACATCCAGATTGCAATCATTCATACTACACACATACATACTATTACATACTTTTTTATTCAAAATAAGTACCCACTTAAGAGAGTATGCGATTTTGGACAATTGATTCTTTAGTGAGTCAATGAATCACTCAATCAATTGATTCTTTCAAAAACACTGATTCATTCAGGAACGAAATAAGTGACACTTTATGAGTGAGTCTTTAAATCATTCACTCAACCGATTCCTTCAAAACACTGATTCATTCAAGAACAAAACTTGATTCTTTATCAGCGAGTCATTGAATTATTCATGTAAAACACTAATGATTCATTGGCTGCATCCAAAAACAATGCTGCCTTTGGAGGACGCATTCCAAGGTAGGAAGGCATAAAAAAATGTCTGAATCCAAATTTAGCTTTACTTCCTGTCTCATGAGATGCCTTCATCTGATCAATTTTTGAGATGTATCCTTCGCTGCCTTTCTGTGCTTTCCAATATGTGACAGTTGAGCAAAAAAATAAAGATGGCGTCTGAAATTTGCTGTTGGTGGTCAGTTTGTGTGTAAATGTACATATTTGACTATTGTTTTCCACTTTTGATGTCATTTCTAGCGAGAGATTACCATTGTAGTACTTAAATATTTGCTTAGTTATCACCAAAGGTCACGCTATTTTGCTGTAGATCCGTTACGCTGCCTCAGAAGTCTGTCAGTTTCGTGAGGTGCCTTTGTACGCAAATGCTGCCTGCAAAGTCAGCGAGGCAACAAGTCAGTTACCTTAGTTTTTGGATGGAGCCGTAAATTCCGTAAAAAACTCAGTAAACTGCGCAATGTCGAACATCACAGCGCGTGACTTTACTGCTGTGGTTTTGTTGGAGTTTTCGTTGGCGGAGTAAAGAAACAGATGGACTAATCTGCAATATTGTGTCTGAAATGTAAGTTATTCAATATTTTCTTGTTCACTGAACTGCTGTTTAAAATGCTCTGAAAATCAGCACATCTGTCCATATTTGCGACAGTTAGGCTGATTAGCTCTGACAAACACAAAAGATGCAGACAAGACGCAAAGGATTTGGCAAATCAAATATGAATGCTAGCAAAATATTTAAACAAAATTTGAGTTAGGCCTATTTATTAGTTCCCAATCAAAATAATATAAACAGTTGTTTTGCGTAAGTCAGTGTACACTGTGCCAAGATTGTCGGTTTTGACAGCGCTCTCTCTCTCTCTCTCTCTCTCTCTCTCTCTCTCTCTGGCAATAATAATGCATTGGTCGTCTCTGACCATTCATCCTCATAAATATCTGGCAAAGAGCTGATTAGAGAGAGAGAGAGAGAGAGTGTGTACATGTCATCAATTCCGCTGTTTATCAGAGCTGATTAATATTTGATTAACATTTATATTCATAGCATAATGTATTCTGACAACATATTGCTTGCCAGAATGGGAAAGAGACACTACATGTGCGTGTGTCATGACAGCACATCACAAAAAAAGATTGACATTGTGCTATTTAAAATCTTCCTACCTCGTTATCTGAGCATGTTCAGTTCAGACATTACACTTAGCATAGAATCAACATGTCGCGCCATATAGGCAAGAATAGCTTTATAATTGGAGGAATAGGCCTATAGCAAAGGATTTAAGCAAGTTTTTGCTGAAAAGAAACCCTAATTTTCTTTATATTATGAACAGCATGTTATATGGAACGTATTAGCTATACACTGCTTTTGCTGAAAAATAAGGTTTAATGACATTGGACATTGAAGTGGGAATGTTTAAACCCAGCCATGCATATTCCCATCATTCTCCAGTGGGAATTTGTATGGCTGGGTTTACATTTTACCACTAAGGGTACGTTTACACAACAATGATATGCTTAAAACGGAGAAGTTTTTAATTTGTTTTCCGCGTACAGACGACACCATTGGTAAAACGACCCCCATTCATACGAATCCATGAAATGACTAAAAACGCTGTATTATGCTGGCAGGCCATTAGATGGCGATGAATCACTATAGATTGAACGTGTACTGCGCATGTGTACGACGTCATTGTTTTCGCAGACTCGCGTTTTTGTTGTTTACGGAGACCATTTTCCAAAACTTGCACTTTGAAACCCAAAAGTTTGCGTTTTCAGACCACCAAAACGCCATTGTCATGTAACTGAACGGCCAAAACGCATAAAAAGTTTTCCGTTTTTAGTTGAAAAACGGTAGTTTTAGTCTTGTAAAAACTATTAAAGCCCCTAAAACTATTAAAATGTTTTTTTTTTTTATTTATTAATTGCTGAAAGCTGAAATAAAATAACATAAGATGAAAAACTTAAAGTTGACATGAAATGGAAGTTGTGATATTCCTTTATTCCCTACTGTATACTAGCCTATATATAGCCTATCTGAATGAAATGGCTTCTCGAACAAGAAAAAATGTAGGATGAGACTTGATTTTGTCCATGGGGAATTGATTGGATCGCTGGATGGTTGTGGTTTGCTATTGCTGTGATGTCATGTGAGTTGTCACTGCAAGAGTTATTTTGAATGATTACAAGGGCACATGAAAAAAAAAAAACATGCTTCTATAACTCATTTATAATAAATACTGAAATATTCAAAAAAAAAAAAAAACGTAAACGAAAATTAATAAATTTTATTATATAAAATAAAACAAATTAAATAGAATTCAAAAAATAATAAAAAGAACAAAAGCACATAAAACTAAAATTAAAACTGTAAATATATATATATATATATATATATATATATATATATAAAAGCTAATTCAAATGATAAAAATTGCTATTATAGTATATAGCTAAATAATATAAATAACACTGTCCCACACTGAAAATAATCATATTCGTCTTTTCAATGCAAATAGAAATAAGGCCAGAAATAAGGCTATTAAAGCAAACCTGAAAAGTTGTCGTTCTTAGTCATTAGGGTACTCCACACCTTCACTGAAATGAGCAACAGTGTGTATGTTGCTCATTAAGTCTCTGGAAGTCAAGGCTGTTTCTCCCTATTTCTGATGCTTATTCAGGGACAATAATTCACATAGTATAACTAGCAACACTAACAACTGCAATAAATTACAATACCATAACTCTGTTACCATTTTTATATCTTTTAGGTGACAACTTTAATCACAAGCAGCAAACATAGCCAATTAAAATGTTGTCAAGAATAACTTGTGTGACTGAAATATAAATATAAAATCTGCCTATAAATGTAATCTGACAGGCTGGTTTCACAAGCATTATAATTCAGCCTCAGGAAAGGGATAAGGAAAGATTTGCATCTTGCTCAGGCCAGTGAGACAACACAGAGTTAAATGAAGTGATTCAGGTTTATGCGTTAGACATAACTCTAATTACTCACATTATCACAGACGCATGCACTAATGATCATTATGCCAAGCCAGTACAACACAGCAAAACAGTCAGTTTAGAGGCTTTTACGATCGTTTTGATTGGCTGTTAAATCTGATTTGCTGCCAAATCACTATAGAAGTCATATCCCATGAAAGCTAATTAGACAAAAACATTACAGTGCTTGGTCAAATAGAAGTTGTTAATGTAACATAAAGCACACTCATTGTTTGTGTATGTATTAAAAAGACATAATGAAGGATGCTTGAGACTTAAGAAAACATTAAGCAGGAAGAAATGAGTAGCTCACCAGACTGAGGATGTGGGAACGGGCAACCAACTAGATATGAAGCTAGAAAAAAGAGACCAAGAGAGTCTGAAAAAAACAAAACAAATTGGTTTCAATATGGTCATATGTTTCTTTTCTTTAAAGCAAAAAGTGACATTAAAAAAAATACATTCAATCATTTTTAAAGGCCACAATATGAAACAAGGGTGAGGATGGGCCCCATCTTCAACCAAGCCTCTTTCTTACTTTCTTCAATGAGTCCTTGTGCTTCTGTTTTGGCACTGAGCCGTTGCCTCTTAGATGGAGAGCAAGCAGAGGGAGGGGGAGAGCTATTGTATGTGTCCCCCTCGTCTCAACACTACAACTGCTGTCTGAGTTACACAGACACCGGATGCTGCACTCTTCATACTCCAGCGGTTTGATCTGCTCCAGAAAGGAGCATCAGAATCCCCATTTAGGTGAATTCTCTCATCTGAACACAAATGCGTTTATCAAAGTTCAGCAGAGGGTTCCCACTGGAGCCATTCAGGGTTAAGTGCCCTGTTCAAGGGCACAACATCTATGTCTAGGGCTGGGACGTTAAAAAGAAAGATTGATCAGGTGGCATTTAATGCGGAGGGCATTTTCTCCATCATTCTCCCAACTGTTGAGAATAAGCCATCGCAATCTGCCCACACATTTGAATGACTTCAGCATTTTACTTGCAACAAAACTATACTGGAAATGTAGACAAATATTTATTATATATTTATTATAAATATTTATAATAAATAAATAATAATAATATTAAATAGTATACAGTATATATAATTCAATAATATATTGTAATATATTAGATATATAAAAATAAACAAAAACATAAATATTAATACATAATATAAATATATAATGAATAATGCATATTATTCATTATATACAATAATACAATATAAAAAAAAATATTAAAAATGTTCTACCAACTGGTGAGAACAAGTTGTAATTTTAATTACAACATTTTAATGAGGACAAAACTATACTGGAAATGTAGATTAGAAAAATATTTATAAAATATATTTATTGAAAATTATATGTATAATAATTATAAAAATATAACATAATACATATAATTTTCAATTGTTGTAATAAATGTAAATTAGATAGATATAAATATTTTATATATATATATATATATATATATATATATATATATATATATAATTCAGAATCCAATATAACAGTATAGATTGTATAAAAATATAATAAATATTTTACTTTATATATAGTGAATCTTTTATTGAGAAATTTATAAAAAATGTATATCAATTTATTTAAATGTATATATTACAAAATCAATTTATATCAATTTATATCAAATGTACTAAGTAAACAATATAACTATATAAATATACATTGTATAAAAATATAATAAATACTATACTATATATAGTAAATACTATATATAGTGAATCTTTTATTAAGAAAAAATATAATAAATATTATACTATATATATAAAACATTATAATATAATAAATATTATATAATATATATAGTAAATACTATATATAGTGAATCTTTTATTAATAAAAAATATAATAAACATTATACTATATATAAAACATTATAATATAATAAATATTATACTATGTATAGTAAATACTATATATAGTGAATCTTTTATTGAGAAATTGATAAAAAAATCAATTTATATCAATTTATTTCAATTTATATATAACAATATCAATTTATATCTATCTATCTATCTATCTATATATATATATATATATATATATATATATATATAAAGTATTATATATAGTTTACGTATTAAGTAAACAATATAACTATATAAACATACATTGTATAAAAATATAATAAACATAATACTATATATAGTAAATCTTTTTATAGATAAATTGATAAAAAAATATTTCTTACCTACTTTAATGTTTTCCTCCATATATCTTTTCTTTTCTGGTGCCCCTTTAGGTAGATAGAGGAACACAGAACAGCGAGGGTCTCTGCCTCTCTGAGGTGAATTCAGTCTTTTTCTCTCTCTCTCTCTCTTTCTTTGAAATATCTCTTTTTACAGAAAAACATATCCAGCATATTTTAGCTGAGAAACTAGTGGAAAGGAAACAAAAAAATAATAAATATTCGCAAAGAATTCAGTAGTATATCTTCACAACTCTTCTCCTCTTAGTGCCTCTTTTCACAGAAGCCCAGCAGACGCCTGTCAAGAAACTGAAGGGAAAGAGGACAAAAAACCCAAAATGAGATTACATAAGAATTCAGTAGTACATCTTCAGAACTCCTTTTCCTCTGACAGGGAAAAGCAGAAGTGAGAGGGGAGGAGTGGAGGAATGGGAAGGCTGTCTCCATTCTCCTCTGCATCCCTCTGCCTTATTCTCACAGCTCTCCTTGCAACACACACACACATGCTGCACAGCCCCCACCTCTTTCCCCCTTTCTTCTGCTCTGTCAAATAGACACACAAGCTTAGTTCATTACTATTCACCGGGTCTTCCTAAGACACGCAGCGCTACCCTACTAAGAGAGGGAGAGAGCGAGGGGAAAAAACAGGCTTGTTGCATCTAATCTGAAATGAATTGTCTCAAAAGCTTCGTCCATTCTGAAATATCCAAAACATTCTTCCACCTCCCCTCGTCCAAAACTGTGACGCAATAAGCAGCAATGTAATATATTCCTTTGTCTGTTCTTTTTGTTGCTCATGATACAGTTATGTGCTGAATTTGTCTCGAATCTTATCTCAAAGTTCTTCTCTCACCATCTTAAAACACTGTCTTATCCCGTTCAGTGAATCCCTCTTGTGTTACCCCCGATCTTTGTTTTTCTACCATTTTCCCTCTACTAGCGTTTGCTGGGGTGATCTGTCTCGCTTGGCTAGAGAGCTGGCAGCAGGGCTGAGGTGAGGAGAGAGAGCGAGTACACTGAGGTTAGCCATGTGAGTCCTCCAGCACACTCAACTTCACCAGCCGCTTCCCCTGAGGAGCCGCGTGCCTCTCTGCACTTACTCTTATCAAGTTAAAGAACTTTTTTGATGCAAAGCTTTGGGTTTTAGTGGAATTTTAAAGATAGAGTGTAATGCATGGAAAGAAAACTACATGATAGAGTTTCATTGGATGCCTTTTCTGTCTGCTTGTGGTTCCTGTGTGTGTCGATGCAGAGAATGTGTTCAGTTGTGTTTGCAAATTCTTGGAGGTATTTCTTTGTTCGTGTGTGCCAAATTCCTGGCAAGAACGGCACTCTTTGCGAATTACCTTTCCTGCAGTTTTTCCTCCTCTCCCGTCACCCTGCCTCATGTTGTTGACTGAGAAGTGAAATGAGAGAGAAAATCCCTTTACACATGATCTGGTCTGTTAGGCTTGGTTAGTGGCACGTTTCTCCTGTATTTTTGTACTTGGTTACTTGTCATTTTTGGTTTATGTTAAGCTTCTTACAGTAAACTAATTGTAAGATCTCTAGACAGACTTTCTTGCTTGGGGTTAAATGGCTTTTTAAACTTGCATCTGTTGGTATGAGTGGCCTAATTCCATTAGGTTACCACTAAAAAAGTATTGAGTACAATGGAAATGTACCTTATCTTTTTTCTTAATGTATCTTAATGATCATATAATGAATGATTCGTCCATGTTTATGTTTAATTTTTTTGACCTTGGAATTTTTTAACCAAAATATCATACCTGGATCTTCCGGTGAAGCGCCAGACTTCTCTCTGGTGATGTATGCTGGACTTTTCCAATCATTTAGTTCACTTAAACTTTCACACCCTTACTTACAATCAACTGCAAGCTCGCATTCAGATCTGCCTCCAACCAATCAACAACTGTTGCAAACCAAATTCCCACCCTTCATTTCCAGATAATCTGTTTCACTTGGATGTATGTCACAATACAGAAGAAAAGCATCTTCCAGGCATCTCTACCTCCATTACATTGCAACTAATGTGAATAAATTTCATTATTTAAGCCAAATTTCCACCTTAATTACCTGGAACAATTTATCCCAGTAACTTTTTTCCCAGGAACTTTTTTCCCCCAGACCTATTGCTAGCTGCGTTTTCATAGCGGTCTAAAGTACTGTTAAGATAGTCTGACGACGTAGGACTGTGCGCGACTTTCTAGCTCCTGCTGGATTTCGTCCTCCACATATGAGCTTAAAGAGCTAGTTCACCCAAAAATGAAAATTATGTCAATAATTACTTACCCTCATGTCGTTCTACACCCATAAGACCTTCGTTTATCTTCAGAACACAGATTAAGATATTTTTGATAAAATCCGATGGTTCAGTGAGGCCTGCACTGCCAGCAATAACACTCCCTTTTTCAATGCCTAGAAAGCTATTAAAAACATATTTAAAACAGTTAATGTAACTACAGTGGTTCAACCTTAATATTATAAAGTGACAAGAATACTTTTTGTGTGCCAAAAATAACAAAAACCTCATTGTTAGTCCATCGGTTGTATTTTTTAAACTCCATTGTTGATTCGAAAAGCAAACAACTCTTACTGCACGCACCGCAACAGATTTTAGAAAAACGATGGTTGAAATAAAATGCTGTGTGGAGTCAACCAATCAGCATGTTCAGCACCCAAGTCCCACCCCTGAAAGTTCCGGAACTTTGAAAAAGTACTACCTCGTGAGTACGGGGAAGTAGGGGGAATTTTAGGGGGAATTTTTTACCCGGAACTTCATTAAGACCCTGGTTACTGTGGTCAAAACACACTGAGTACCACCCCAAAGTTCCTACTAGTTCCTGGGAAAAGTTCCTGCGGTGGAAATGCGGCTTTACTCACTCTTATGTCGGTCCAAACTTGAATGACATATTTTCTTCTGTGGAGCCCAAAAAGTGAATTTTGTAAGATGTCATGGCCACTCTTTTCAATACAATACAAGCAAATAACACAAAAAAACACTATGAAAGCATAAGTGGTTCATATAACTTATTACAACTCTTCCGAAGACATAAAAATGATTGTGTAAGGAAAAGATGGAAATTTAAGTCATTATTCACTGAAAATCTTGACATCTGTCCTAGCTCTGCTTGGTGAGTTCATAAAAAATTGAGAGTAGTAGTGATGTCTGAACAAATCATTCTTTTCTACACAAAAGAATAAAGAAAGTCATAAAAGTTTGGAACAAATAAGGGTGAGTAAATCATGACATTTATTGCAATGACATTCATACTCATCTTTGGTGGCAATTTTAATAAAAAACTGATCAGGAGTATAATATCCCTTCAAAATTTCCTTAACATCCCTTCAACATCTAATATAAAGGTCTAACTTAATAATTAAACCAAGAAATATGCATTCCATCAGTTGTATAAAAAGCTATGATGAATATAAACAATGACAAAAACTTAATATGTAGATGAGCACTACTTTCTGTGTTGATATATTTCTTGTTGAAACAGTCATTAGCCTTTACTTCACATCACTGTCATGAGCACAATCGCATACTGTAGTACATTTGGTTTGAAACTGTCTTTACAACCGTTAAAAAAGATTTGTCACTTTTTGCCCACCCTTTTTTTTTATGCTATGAATTGGGACATACTACTTGTCTAACATACTGTTTTTCACCTACTATATAGTAAGGAAGTTGGCATATTCAGACTTAGGGATGAACTATTATTTGCTATATTCAAGTTCAAGTTCAGTTTATTTCTAGAGCATGTTTAAAAATGGCTGCAGGCTGACCAAAGTACTGTACAACAATAAAAAATAAGAATACACATGAATTAAGTAAAAAACAGTTAAGGGACAACAACAGAAAAGGGAACAAAGAAAAAAAAAGGACAAAATTACATACTAAAAGCCAAAGAGAAAATATGAGTTTTAAGGCAAGATTTGAACTCTGATAATGTAGAAGTCATTCTAATAAAATTAGGAAGATTGTTCCAAAGTGTGTGGCCAGCCACTTGTACCACTATTACCCCTTGTCTTTAGGCAGCTTCTGGGGATCTTAAGGAGGAATTTGCCATCCGATCTTAGTCCTCTCACAGGAATGTAGGTGTGAAGTAGGTTTGTCAGATAAGAAGTTGCTAGATTATTTAAAGATTTATACACAAGTAGTAAGTTTTTATACTCAGTTCTGTAATGGGTAGACAACCAGTGTAGGGATCTCAGTAGGGGTGTAATGTGATCGAATTTTTTTACGTCCCTTCAGAAATCTAGCTGCAGCATTTTTGGACTACTTATAGTCGAGAAATGTGGGTCTTTGAGATGCCATAATAGAGGGAGACAATAGTCCAGCCGAGATGTAATGAAGGCATGGATTGCAACCTCTAAAAGGCCCTCTGAAGGAACGATTGGATTTTTGAAAGAGAACGAAGATAGAATAAACTTGAACCTACAACAGTGCTGATTTGTTTGTCAAATTTCAAGTAGTTGTCAATTACCACACCCAGTTACAGGCAGGTAGATTTGCATATTGTAACAGATGGGAGCCTGACAACGGAGTTGTGGATCCACGTGCAGGCTTTATTCATAAGAAGAGCGTAATCAATCAGGCAGTAGATCAATCACCAGCAAAAAGCAACAGCAAGGCAAGGCAAGGCAAGGCAAAAGAGTAATCCAAAACACAGGGACAGGTCAAGACAAAGCAGGACAAGGAACAAACAGAAAGCAAACCAATGGCTAAACAATACTCAGCAATGTGTGTGTGTTAGAGTGCAGCTTATAAAGTGTCACTGATGGGAAACAGGTGTGAGTGTGTGATTAGTTCCTAGATGGGGAATTGTGGGAAATGGAGTCCATATAACCAAGCTGATGAACACAGACCCAGGGCACATGTAACACATATCATCGGCGTAGCAATGGAAGGAGACACCATATATCCTAAAAATAGCACCCAAAGGAAGGGAATATAGCGAGAAAAGAGTGGGTGCTAAAATAGAACCCTGAGGTACACCACAAATTAGATTGCCTAAAGAGGAAGTGAAGTTTCCTACTTTAACAGAAAAGCTTTGATTTGTTAAAAAGGTATTTAAAACAGTATTATATTCTATTGTTAGGTGGTATTGGTGGCCGGAGATTTTCATTCTGGAGTGCATTTGATTGGACAAAGATTTGGCGACACTTATTAGTGTACAATTTTTTTGGCCTGTTTTTTGAGAAAATGAAAACTACATATTTTTTATCTGCTAAAAGTGAATTTTGACAACATTTAGGAGTACACTATCATATTGATGACCTTAAAGCCACATGAATTGAACTCTTTAGAGATCTTTAAGAATAGAGGAATGTGTGATGCTTTGTGCACTTATCAAGTGGGAGTTCATTTCTCTTCTCTCTCCCTCTCTTCTCCTGCTCTCCCTCTTCCTCAGCTGTCAGTCTGGTCAGGTCCAGTCTGTTTGTAGCTCTATTTTAAGCGAGGACACAGCCGGGGGGAGGGGAGGAGGAGCAGGGGAGGATGAAGGCTCCAGGGGCGAGAGGGTGTCGTAATGAAAGACTTATCAGCAGGCCAGAACACCCGTCCAAACAGTCTATGAGATCAAGCAGCATGTAGATTTTCATATCCGTCCATTGACACTCACCTCACATATCAAAACCGTCAATAATTTACCAGGCTTGAAGCTATAATTATTCATTATCCATCAGAGGTACTGGTAATCTGGTCATGGCTTTACGATAGACTCGCTGCTCAAGGTTATTTGGAAATGATGATCATTAAAGTGACCCTGCTTGCATATAAAAAGTGTTATGAAGCATTATGGAGGTACATTTCTGAATCTTTAGATCTCTTACAAATGGCAGGCTAGATTGTTTATGAGCAAATCTGGTTTTGTGGGGCATTTGGCAGCCTGATTGAGGCTGTGTTTTTCATGTGGTCCTAAAAGGCAAGGCTCAAAACAAATTGTGGCTGTTGTGGATGCCAAAAACAAGAGCTGTCTCATCAGAATTATCTTATCTTCTCTCAGCCAGACTGCTGTGTTTGAGGACAGTCCGAACCTCTCGGAAACCTTCATAGGATCTTCCTTTTAATCTGCATATTCAGATGATATTCAGCGTTGTGATCATCACACAGGCCTGCTCTTGTGTGCAACGAAGCCTGGTTTTGTCTCAGATCTTCACAGATGTTTTCCATCAGTCTGAATAACTGCTGAACAGCAAAGATGATTTACCTTTTATTTTCCCCCCAGCATGCCTTTCATGAGTCTTTACATATCAAATACAAACGGACATACTCGCATACAATCTGTTTCTAAAGACAAATACATTCACATACTAAAACCAAAGGATTTTACCATTGTGAGACCTCAACTTCTGCTCTTCTTCCACAACAGTCTGCTAAATCAATAGGATAAATACTAAAGCATTAAACAGTAAGTAATAGTGTGCATACTAAAGTATGTTACAGCAGTTGAACATTATAGTGTAATGTGGTGTTATTTTTAAAACTAAAGCATGTTAGTGCTAATAGCTTGTATAGTAACACATGATATAATGCTAATAGTTTGTACATATACTAAAGCATGATGATACAATGCTTATAGCTTGTATACTAAAGCATAATATAGTAAGCCGACTAATAGTTTGTATACTAAAAACATGATATAGTGCTAATGGTTTGTAAAAATCAAAGCAATATATAGTGCTAATAGTCTGTATACTGAAGCATGATACTGGATGCATACTAAAGTATTATGCAATGCTAATAGTTTGTATACTAAATCATGATATAGTGCTAATAGGTTTGTAAACTAAAGCATTATATAGTGCTAATCATTTATATTCTAAAGAATGATAGTGTTATTAGTTTGTATACAAAAGCATTATATAGCGCTAATAGTTTGTATACTTAAGCATTATACTGGATGCATACTAAAGTATTATGCAATGCTAAATGCTAATAGTTTGTATACAAAAGCATTATATAGCGCTAATAGTTTGTATATTTAAGCATGATACTGGATGCATACTAAAGCATTATATAGTGCTAGTAGTTTGTATACTAAAGCATAATATAGTAGGCCTACTAATAATTTGTATACTAAAAGCATGATATAGTGCTAATGGTTTGTAAAATCAAAGCAATATATAGTGCTAATAGTCTGTATACTGAAGCATGATACTGGATGCATACTAAAGTATTATGCAATGCTAACAATTTGTATACTAAATCATGATATAGTGCTAATAGGTTTGTAAACTAAAGCATTATATAGTGCTAATAGTTTGTATATTAAAGCATGATAGTGATAATATGCATACTAAAGTATTATAGAGTGCTAATAATTTGTATACTAAAGGATGATATAGTGTTATTTATATACAAAAGCATTTTATAGTGCTAATAGTTTGTATACTAAAGCATGATAACGGAAAAATACTAAAGTATTATGCAATGCTTATAGTTTGTGTACTAAAGCATTAAGCAACGCTAATAGTTTGTATACTAAATCATGATACTGGATGCATACTAAAGTATTAGGCAACGCTAATAGTTTGTATACTATTGCATGATAGTGATAATTTGCATACTAAAGCATTATATAGTGCTAATAATTTGTGTATTACATAATGATAGTTTTATGTGTATACTAAAGCATAATATAGTGCTAATAATTTGATAGTGTTAGTGTTATTGGTTTGTATACTGAAGCATGTAGTACTAACAGTCTACTAAAACATGATACTAGGCACATAGTAAAGTATGATGAAATGCTAATAGTTTGTATACTAAAGCATGATTTAATGCTAAAGGTTTGTATACCAAAGCAGGATAAATTGTACATACTGAAGCATGATAAAGCGCTAATAGTTTTTCTATACTAAAGCATAGTATAGTGCTAATAGTTTCTATATTAAAGCAGTATAAAGGGTGCATACTAAAGCATGATATTGTGCTAATAGTTTGTATAGTTAAGCATGATACAGTGCTAGTTTGTATAATGAAGTGTGATTCAGTCACAGTACTAATAGTTTGTATAGGCTATTAAAACATGATACAGGATGCATACTGAGGCAAAAGGGTGCATACTAAAACATGATGTAGCAATATTAGGGTGCATACTAAAAGATACATCAGTAAGGATGCGTTTTTGTTCCAGGACTCCATTCAATCTCAGTCAGATGCACATAGCACAGTAAAGTCTATAGAGCTCTAATTATGACAGAACAGTCTGCCTGTAACCAGCCTGCAAACAGCCCCACCGAAGCCTCATCTCATGCCTCTCATTTATCTTGTTTGGAGGAGGGGAATTGGGTTTCAGATAAAGCATAGGATATGGTCCTGCTCCTGCCTCAAGGCGGTGGGATAGATAGTCTACCTTGGTGTGTCAAGGTGGAATAGATTGATTTGTTGTGGTTGAGGTCTGTGCAATGGATGTTGGAAATCTCGTTTCGATTTTTATTGCCTTTAAAGCCTTGGGAAGGCCTTTTTTGTGGCTTGTATTGTACACTGGAGAGCATTTGGTAAAGATAACTTCAGTACAGAGCTACGTTTCACCAATAGGCATTAATTCTGGTTTTCTTGGTTGTTCTTCTTTCATTATGTAATTAAGTGACTCCGAAACAGTACTGTTGCTAATGTGATATTGTTTAAATTGTACCTCAGATTTGGATGTTTCATTCTTTGTTTTGGTCTTTGGTTGGAATGGAGCACAGATAATATCAAGGTCATGCCAGCGTACAGCCTAGCATACATGAGGTACCCTTTGAGTGTTTAGTAGTGTCAGCCTGTCCTTTGGGAAATCCCCCAGACCGGGATAATGTCAGGTCCATGCTACCCCTGCTGTAACTGTGCAGCTTTAATTACAAACCTGCAGAGTATTTCTGTGTATGTGTCTGTGTGTGGATGAGAGGGAGATAGAATTTAAAGATTCACTGTGTGAGATCATTAAAAATTCACTGTGGAAGAGTCAAACAATTATTCTGTATACAGATTTCTAATTATCCCTAGTTTATGTGTGTGTACACATTAGTGGATTTGCTGGGAGTGAAAGTGTTGCTAAATGTCAGGCAGGGGAGGAGGCTCATGCCAGCTGCACGCCACTGACGTGGCACCCATACCAAATATCAGCAGACATGTCTGGATGAACTTGTCTGGAAGGACAAGAGTCTCCGTGTTTGAGTGTGTGTATAAATAGCAATATAATATCAATTCATTTAAATCTAATGTAAATAATATGAAAATAATATACATTTCTTGTACCATTTCTTTCTTTTCTTTTTTTCCAAATATTACAATATCTTTTCTAAATGTAAATATCCAAATATACATGTATACATTTAATGTAAATGTAATATGAAAATAATATATATGGAACTATATATTATGAATTAAACATTATTTATTGCAATATATATATATATATATATATAATGTTTGTAATCATTTACATTGAAAATAGTATTGAATATAAATAGTAGTAAGTTATAGGTCATTTTTCAAACCCTACAATGGCTGCATCTATCTGTCTATCTGTCTGTCTGTCTGTCTGTGTCTGTCTATCCATCTGCCTATCTCTATCTATCTATCTATCTATCTATCTATCTGTCTGTCTGTCTGTCTGTCTATCCATCTGTCTGTCTTTCTATCTATCCATTTGTCTGTCTATCCATCTGTCTGTCTCTCTATCCGTCTGTCTATCCATCTGTCTGTCTCTCTATCCGTCTGTCTATCCATCTGTCTGTCTGTCCGTCTGTCTATCTATTTATCTGTCGTCTGTCTATATCTATCCATCTGTCTGTTTGTCTATCTATCTATATCTGTCTGTCTGTTTGTCTGTCTGTCCGTCTCTTTCTATCTGTCTATCTATCTGTCTGTCTGTCTTTCTATCCGTCTGTCTATCCATCTGTCTGTCTATCCATCTGTCTCTCTCTATCCGTCTGTCTATCCATCTGACTATCCATCTCTGTCCATCTGTCTGTCTATCTATCTATCTATCTGTCTGTCTGTCTGTCTGTCTGTCTGTCCGTCCGTCTCTTTCTATCTATCTGTCTGTCTGTCTGTCTTTCTATCCGTCTGTCAATCCATCTGTCTGTCTTCTATCCGTCTGTCTATCTATCTATCTATCTATCTATCTATCTATCTATCTATCTATCTATCTATCTATCTATCTATCTGTCTGTCTATCCATCTGTCTATCTATTTATCTGTCGTCTGTCTATATCTATCTATCTATCTATGTATCCATCTGTCTGTTTGTCTATCTATCTATATCTGTCTGTCTGTTTGTCTGTCTGTTTGTCTGTCTGTCCGTCTCTTTCTATCTGTCTTTCTATCTGTCTGTCTGTCTGTCTTTCTATCCGTCTGTCTATCCATCTGTCTATCTATCCATCTGTCTGTCTATCCATCTGTCTCTCTCTATCCGTCTGTCTATCCATCTGTCTATCTATCCATCTCTGTCCATCTGTCTGTCTATCTATCTATCTATCTATCTATCTATCTATCTGTCTGTCTGTCTGTCTGTCTGTCTTTCTATCCGTCTATCAATCCATCTGTCTGTCTCTCTGCCTATCTATCTGTCTGTCTTCTATCCGTCTGTCTATCCATCTGTCTGTCTATCTATCTATCTCTCTCTATCCGTCTGTTTATCCATCTGTCTATCTATCTATCTCTCTCTATCCGTCTGTCTATCCATCTGTCTATCCATCTCTGTCCATCTGTCTATCTATGTATCTGTCTGTCTGTCTCTATCTATCTATCTATCTATCTATCTATCTATCTGTCTGTCTGTCTCTATCTATCTGTCTATCTGTCTATCTCTCTATCTATCATCTGTTTGTCTATCTATCTATCTATCTATCTATCTATCTGTCTGTCTGTCTGTCTGTCTGTCTGTCTATCCATCTCTTTCTATCTATCTGTCTGCTATTTGCAATCAGTGACATTATGTTAAATATAAATTGTAGACAGTGTAAATAAGTATATAAAGTAAATAATTTCACAAATAACAAAAGTGAAATGGCTGAAAAAGAATTGGTTACTCCAGAAAATCATTTCCTCCCTTCTTGCACACATCTTTATTGATTAGATGTCACTATATTATGACATCTAGTGGAGACAATGAGAAATAACAATTAGTTTTTACCAGTAATTATTTGTGATTTAGGACACCAACTAAAATTGAGCTAAAACAGACAAAAAAGACTTGTATGTCACATGTAATAGGTTTCCCTTTTTTATCTCTATTTACAAAAATGTAACATCTCATGACCTTGTGCATTTCACAAATCAACCTAACATTAAAATGCAACAATGGTTAACCAGTGCTCATAGCCAGTGCTCTTGCATTTTCAAAACATCAGGTCTAAATAGTCATTGCCATATGTGCCTGAAAAATGATTAACCTGAATGTATCGGACTATGTTTCACTGACCAAATAAGAGAAACAAAAATGTCAGTTACATCTTTTTTTGCTTGAGTTATTGAAACATTATTTATTCCAATCTGTTGATAAATACAACTGAAAAGCTTCTTTCAGAAATGTTTCCCCCACTAAAAGAGGATAGATTAATTACCCGTTGTGTGTTTTAGTACAACAGTTGATGCAAAAATTGCAAGGCAGTATTCGGTATCTGATTACAACAGGGCGATGCATTAATAATAATTATGGATTTGACAAATTGCAGCTTCTGTTAGACAATCATTTTGCAATCAATTTTATGTGGTCCCTGATGCTTTAGAAGATGCTAGATCAGTATTATCATGCTGATGAGACAAATGAGGCCTCATACTTCTATGCAACTGAGGCCAAATACTGAGAGACACCTCTGATCTCCATAATCACAAAGTACATTCTGCAATTCACAGAGTGATAGCTGTGTTGAAAATTAACATGTCTTCATTCAGAATGTCAGATGTATTTGAGGTCTTAGTCTACAATTACCTTCCAATAAGTCACTTTGGGTTAGCTTTACTTGAAGAGGAAGTGAGAAAATGTTTGTTAATCAATGTCCATTATAAAAACACACAGCTGCCATCAGCTTCCTCTCCTCTAAGATCCTCTAAGACAGCCATTTCATGCTCCCCAAATCCCTTCTCTTTCTGTTTGGTCATATATCATTACTGTCTATTGTTATCAAATCAGACCTGATAAAGAAATTAGCATGCATGTATGTGCGAACCCAATTGGTGATGACTTGAATGTTAGAAAATAGTAGAAAATGGATCATAGTTCTGCTGTTGACAGCCACTGAAAGGTTTTTGTTGCTAGGAGAAATATGCACGACTGTTTCTGCAAACTCCCAAATGGGTACCCGAAAGGCAACCAGGATATGCAGATTTGAGAGCACTTTGTATGTAGTGCTGTTGCTTGATTTGGTGCAGAGCACTCAATTTTTTGATGTAGTTGAGAACCTCAAGCCTGTTTGCTTTGAAACAATTTATATGCTTCCTTTTATTCTCACTATAAAATTCAGTGTATAACAATGTAAACTTTAATGCAGCTCAACAATATACAGTATCTCACAGAAGTGAGTACACCCCTCACATTTCTGTATAAATATTTTATTATATGTTTTCATGTGACAACACTGAAGAAATGACACTTTGCTACAATGTAAAGTAGTGAGTGTACAGCTTGTATAACAGTGTAAATTTGCTGTCCCCTCACAATAACTCAACACACAGCCATTAATGTCTAAACCGCTGGCCACAAAAGTGAGTACACCCCTAAGTGAAAATGTCCAAATTGGGCCCAATTAGCCATTTTCTCTCCCCGGTGTCACGTGACTCGTTAGTGTTACAAGCAGACTAACAGACAAACAGACTAAGGACATGGATTACTGGAACCATGTCTTGTGGTCTGATGAGACCAAGATAAACTTATTTGGTTCAGATGGTGTCAAGCGTGTGTGGCGGCAACCAGGTGAGGAGTACAAAGACAAGTGTGTCTTGCCTACAGTCAAGCATGGTGGTGGGAGTCTCATGGTCTGGGGCTGCATGAGTGCTGCTGGCCCTGGGGAGCTACACTTTATTGAGGGAACCATGAATGAGCAGAGCATGATCCCCTTCCTTCGGAGACTGGGCCGCAGGGCAGTATTCCAACATGATAACTACCCCAAACACACCTCCAAGACGACCACTGCCTTGCTAAAGAAGCTGAGGGTAAAGGTGATGGACTGGCCAAGCATGTCTCCAGACCTAAACCCTATTGAGCATCTGTGGAGCATCCTCAAACGGAAGGTGGAGGAGCGCAAGGTCTCTAACATCCACCAGCTCCGTGATGTCGTCATGGAGGAGTGGAAGAGGACTCCAGTGGCAACCTGTGAAGCTCTGGTGAACTCCATGCCCAAGAGGGTTAAGGCAGTGCTGGAAAATAATGGTGGCCACACAAAATATTGACACTTTGAGCCCAGTTTGGACATTTTCACTTAGGGGTGTACTCACTTTTGTGGCCAGCAGTTTAGACATTAATGGTTGTGTGTTGAGTTATTTTGAGGGGACAACAAATTTACACTGTTATACAAGCTGTACACTCACTACTTTACATTGTAGCAAAGTGTCATTTCTTCAGTGTTGTCACATGAAAAGATATAATAAAATATTTACAAAAATGTGAGGGGTGTACTCACTTCTGTGAGATACTGTACATCCCAAAAGTTGCAATAAGAAATGTTATGAAGCATTATGCACAAGAAATAATATTCTCTGTTTTATGAATACAATAAGTTAAAGTGAAAGTCTGCCATCGTCTCTCCAGCACCAAGTTCTCCAAGATCCACTTCATCACCATCACTTCACCACTGCTGCTCTGTTTGTGTTCAATAAACAACCCTTTGACATT
Source organism: Elopichthys bambusa (assembly GCA_037101425.1). Lineage (NCBI taxonomy): Eukaryota > Metazoa > Chordata > Actinopteri > Cypriniformes > Xenocyprididae > Elopichthys > Elopichthys bambusa. The sequence goes on from CM074451.1 coordinate 9,165,202, forward strand.
CCATCTGTCTCCAGTCCATGTGTTATGTAACATATATATAATATATATATATATATATATATATATATATATATATAATATATATACAAAAACATTTAAAAAAATATTTTTAAAAATCATATACATAATTAACTAATTCAACAATTAATACATATTTTTATTGTTTTATATTTGCATTAACTAAATGTGGGTATCTGTAATTTAACTTTATATGAGTTAAAAAAAAGGTTTTAAAAACTTTAATATAAAGTTATATAACAGTTATATAAACTAAAATATCTTACTTTTGTGCTCTGCAGAAGAAAGAAAGTCATACAGGTTTGGAACAGCATGAGGGTGAGTAAATGACAGAATTTTAATTATTCATTCATAAGACTTTATTAACTTAAATAAACAAACATATAAACTTGCAGGCCTTTACCATGTCCTTATAAGTTTTGATATTTCAAACAAAGTCGTATGGGTTCATAGGCCATTGTTTAACAAGTACTATATATAAGTAACACTTTGTGAATGCACAAAGCTAATGATTGTCCCATTGGCTTTCTGGATTATTTTGTAGAATAAAAGTGAATCAGTGACGTAGCCTTGTAGCATTGCATTGATTCTTAGTTGAAAAGCCAACAGTAAAGCATTTAAAACCAATTTTTACAAATGTTCTTTTAGGAGTTCTTTCCTGGTGAGAGAACATGCAGACATAATATCCCATAAAACATGCTGATTTAATATAAGCGGCCCAGTTATCTTCACATTGTCACATTTTGATCCACGACTCTCATTGAGGATCAAAATCATTGACAGTTTGACTGAAAATCATTGACAGTTTCGAAGAGCTCTGTTGAGATGTGATTTTTAGGCATTAACTTCAGAAGCGTTGCACAAAGGTTCATGAAGTGGGAGGAGTGAAGGAATATAAATGTGGGAAATGATCATCAATTCTGACATCTGTCACCTAAGCAAATTATTTGAAACCCACTGAAAGAAACATCCAGACACCAGGACTCAAGGAAATACAGCTGTCAGTGGAATAGATTGGAGATTTTCACGCTATGTTAATTGAGGAGCGTATATTAACACTTTTCCGTAGGAACTGTCAACATACACTGACATACTGGAGCGTGTTCTTTAGCTTTGGACTGAGCATAGCCTTTCTGGGGCCTACAATCCTAGATCTGAAATGCCAAACTGGCTCCACGTTACAGGAGATCACCTGGGTGTTCTTCTCCCAGCAGCTCTGCCTGTTCATCGGCAGCTCGACTGGAGGAGTTTTCACAAAAACGTGAGTATCTGCTCAGGGAGTCCACTGATGGACATCTGCATCAAGATAAACTCTCCATTGCTGTAGAACTCCATTGTTTGTGAAACACTGTGTTTTGTTTAGTTTCAGTTTAAATGTCAGACACAGTAAAAGGCTACCAGAGTCTATTACACTTTTGCCTGGGAAGTTTATGCACTTTTTCATTTTTAACTTGTGAATATCACAGATGTTGGTTAACCTTTTATTATGGTCATTTCATAGTTTAACAGATTTATTAACATTTTCATGTCAGCTTTAGCCTGAAACTTCTTGGCATCCTCAACAGATGTGATTTGAACACAGTGCAATAAAAATATACTTCCGCTGTCACCATGTCTCTCACACAAATTGTGAACCTTGAAAACTGGGATTTATCATGAGGTGAAGCTAACACCTACTATTTGTATAACTATATTTATTAAAAAAAAAAAAATTATTAAAAAAATTAAAAACTTTTATATAACAGATGAACCACATTTAGAAATCATATTAAAAAATTGGGTAAAAAAAATCACATTCATTTTTAATTTTTATAGTTTTAAAGACAAACGTATATATATATCTTGCCATTCTTCTGATTTTTTTTTTGTGATTATATATTATGGCTATAAAATAATATTATTATTACTACTAATATATAAAAATATAAAAATGACTTCTCATTATAAGTTTGGGAAAATGGTTGGCGCATCCCAAACGCATGTTGTATGCAGTGTTGTGGGTAATGCATTACAAGTAACTTGAGTTATGTAATCAGATTACTTTTTTCAAGCAACTAAAGTAATGCAACTAGTAAAGTAATGCATTACTCATCTCACTTGCACGAAAACATTCAATATTTCTAAAAAAAAGAATAAAAACGGTGAAATGCAATCTCAGAATTTTATGCAAACCTGTAATAATTAAATATATTAAATTACACAAATATACTTTATGTATTTAATCTCACTTTATTAACCAACGTCTTTGCTGCTGACCTTCAGTGGTCTAATTCAACCATACTAATAAGCAAAAATTACTTTAGATTTAGAAATAAGAGTGTTGAACTTCCTTCTCCTGTATCCTATTGTTCTTTGATCCAGAATGGCAGCACAGCAGAAAGGTTTGTTAGAGCTGCGCCCTCTACTGTGCAGGCATAAATATGCATTTCCTTCATCCTAAGGCTTATTCAATTCACTTTTAGTGTGAAAGGGCCTTAACATTTGCCAAAAATATAACTGTTTTTGTTGTTATTAAAAAACAAACAAGTAAGCCCAGCCCAGGTGAAAAAAAGTAACGCAAAAAGTAAAGTAACGCATTTAGTTACTTTTTTAGGGAGTAACACAATATTGTAATGAATTACTTTTAAAAGTAACTTTCACCAACACAAGTGACCCAAACTCAGAGTGGATGCAGAGATGGAGTTCATGTGGATCAGCATTTACTGCGAACAAACCGCTCTGAGGCGCTGAAAACACCAGCAGATAATAAAAAAACAGTGCCGTGCTTCTAATGAACATTATGTTGTGGAATATTGAGTTGTAAGATCACTTAGCAGTCTTGATAGCTACTACAGATCTTAACAATCAGCATTTGTAATTGCCAATATTTTAAAAATGTGAGAAATAAAGAGGGAAAATCAACAAATAACAAATAATCAAGCAACAAAGCTGTTTTCCTTGTCTTCTCAGGTTGTTTGGTGCTCTCATTGCTCTCTTCCTCTCCTCCCTCATCATCTCCGTGGTTTTTGCTATCATCCCACTTTGCTATAATGTGCTGTTGCTGGCGGTTGCTATGGCAGTGTCAGGCCTGGCTATGGGCATCATCGACACTATTGCAAACATCCAACTGGTGTCCATTTATAAGAAAGACTCTGCTATCTTTCTGCAGGTGAGTGAAGACATTTCTCTTCACATATATCATATCACTCAGGGTGGTGTTGGTCTACTCTGTACATACATTTTTATAAAGTAGTGTTTATTTCATCCAATCATATTGGTGTGAAAGGCTGTCTGTTTTAATCATTTTTTGGTCAGTGACATAAGAACGTAATTCAATGGGAGCTACATCAACATAAAAGAACAACATTTGATTTTTGATTTTTACTTTTGATTTTGGGGGGAGGTGGAAATCTGACCCTATGGAAATTTTGTGAGATTCACTCCAGTATTCATTCTGTGCTGGCTGCTTTAGCTAAGTGTGGTTTGGATAGGGACATAATTAAATGCATTATGTTATAATCAATTGTACTTAATTAACACGTTAAATTAACAGCTTAAAACTATGTTTCCCGTCTGTGTCTTCACTCTGTTTCCAGGCACTGCACTTCTTCATTGGGCTCGGCGCTCTGGTGAGCCCCCTGATTGCAGAGCCTTTCATATCAGAGCACTGCCTGGGCAGTAATAGCACAGAAAATGCCACAGAGATACTTGTCCATTTCAGATCCAGCTACAGGTCACCTGTAATCCTTCCTGAGAATTCCCCGCACTCAGAGCCGGTCGAGGAGAAGGCTAATGTGTCGTACGCCTTCTGGATCATGGCTCTCATAAATGTAAGTTGATGTATAGCCAGCCCTGTGTGCAGAAGGGCCTGGATCTCTGTGACATCTCAGTCTTTTTCTCTCCTAGTTGCCTGTACCGATTGCAGTTTTTGTGTTGATGTACCAAGAGAAGCTACTTCCCTGTTGTCCAAACAGCACTCCACGACTGCTGGACAAAGATGAGTTAGCCATGGAGACTAAAGCACCAGAAATCACAGAAATGCCCGAACCACACGATGCAGGTACAAATGATCTTTGAACTACACTAACATTCAGAACTTTGGGGTCGGTAGGAATTTTTAAAGTTTTTGAAGAAGTCACTTATGCTCACAAAGGCTGCATTTATTTGATTAAAAAAAAAGTAATATTGTGAAATATTATTATAATTTAAAATAATTTCCATTGTTATATATTTTAAAATGTAATTTATTCCTGTGATGTCAAAGCTGAATTTTCAGCATCATTACTCCAGTCTTCAGTGTCACATGACCCTTCAGAAATCATTCTGATATGCTGATTTGTGGCTCAAGAAACATTTCTTATTATTATCAGTGTTGAAAACAGTTGTGCTGCTTAATATTTTTGTGGAAACCATAAAATATGTTCTTTGATGAATAGAAAGTTCAAAAGAACAGTAATTTTGAAATTTTAAAATAATTTGTGACATTATAAATGTCTTTACTGTCTTTTTTGATCAATTTAATGCATCTTTGCTTAATAAAAGTATTAATTTCTTTTTAAAAAATCATACTGACCACAAGCGTTTAACAAACGTCCTATATGTTCAAAATAAAAAATATGCTTAAATGTTCGATGTATTATCTTGTCCTTTTAACAGTTAAAGGTTTTTCCCGTGACTGACAGCGCTAGTCAAAGCATTTGTCACTTGTGTCTTGTTCTGTGTTCACAACAATTCAGTCTTTTCAATGTAAAAGTCTTCACTACTGACTGACACACTCATAAAGACAGTCTTCACCGCCATCTAATGCCGTAATAATGTAACTTCTGTTGCTGTTCACGGTGAGGGACTATTTTTTCCAGAAGAGGAAGACTTTTGGTGAAACTTTACTTCATGAAAGTTGCATTGATACATATTTTTTTTTGTGTGGTAACTGTTTTATAAAAGCAATAAGGTACTCGTATAGTAGTACTCTCGTACCTTATTGCTTGTGCAATTGAACTTCTGACTCAATAACTCTCCCCAACTTTGTTGTCTCCCCAACTTTGCTCCTTAGATTTTCATCATTCAGGACATGGAAACGTTTTCAGCTGCTGTATGAATGGTAACCTGCGTGGGTTACCGGCCACTTTTTTTATTATCCATATCTTAGGCGGTATGGTGCTGTTTATGACAGAGGGCATTATGGTGAGTGTGCTCAATGAGGCTAATTATTTTTATTAATATTTTTTGAGAACTGCAAGTTAATATTCACACTTGACCCTTGAACCTCATCTTTAGGGGGTCTATGCCGGCTTTGTTTACACATATGCTGTTTCAGCTCCCATGTCTCTGCACGCTAAAATGGCAGGATACCTGAACTGTATCTTCTGGGCAGCCGTCACTGCTGGACGACTGGTGTCTATCCCGCTATCATACCGCTTCAGGCCAGTACATCTGCTCGTCGTGAACCTGGTAATCTATTATGAAGCACTGTAATTAACATACATACAGCTGATTTTCACTGTTTACAGAGTATACACCCACCCAAACTAACTTCATGCTCCATTAAAGCAGTTGCTATCAGTTGTTAGAAATGCAGCATGAGGCAGTTGAGTCTGTGATGAATCATAGATTTATGATTGTTGAATATGGATCCTCTCTGCTCTCTCTCCCTTGTTAAGGCTGGTGTGATTGTAACATTGCTGCTGTTAATGATCCTCTACACAAACAGAGTGTTTCTGTTTGTTGGGACGACCTTGCTCGGGCTTTTCATCAGTAGTGTTTTCCCCTGCATAGTGGCCTACACTGAAGACATCCTAAACTACCGTGGTAAACTGCACACAACATACTTGTTTTATATCACATTGTGGGGCCATTGACTTAAATTGTTCTTATGTTCTATATTCCATAATAATAATTTTTGTTTTTATAGTTTTTGTAATTATTATATAAATTATAAATAATTCTTATTCTTATCATATAAATATTACTTATTATTATTTAAATATTAATATATATTAATAAATATTAAGTATATATATATATATATATATATATATATATATAATTATTTTAAATAGTACTATATGAATTTGAATTTTGCCAAGTTTATTATTAAATTCAAATGTAACATATGCTAATTGCTAAATACAACCTCCTTTTTTCTAATTAGAAATGAATTAAAAACATATATATTAATTTAAAAAATATATATATTAATATGTATCAGTAAGTACTTATCTTATATTTAAGAAGAATTGTTTAATATATTTATATACATTATATTAATTATATTTAACAATATTGTCAGATGTTCCCAAAAAGGGGAAGCTATTGTCATATTTAGCTCACTTTTGGGATTCAAATACATCCCAAAACTAGCCCACAGACACACACATATGTCCTATTTTAAAGGGTTTGTTCGCCCAAAAATGAAAATTCTGTCATTAATTACTAACCCTAATGTCGTTCCACACCTGTAAGACTTTCGTTCATCTTCAGAACACAAATGAAGATATTTTTGGTAAAATCCAATGGCTTAGTGAGGCCTGCATTGCCGGCAAAACAATTAACACTTTTTAGATGCCCAGAAAGCTACTAAAGACATATTTAAAACAGTTCATGTGACTACAGTGGTTCAACCTTAATGTTATGAAGCGACAAGAATACTTTTTGTGCGCCAAAAAAACAAATAACGACTTTATTCAACAATACCACTGTAGTCAACCACTGTAGTCACATTAACTGTTTTAAATGTCTTTATTACCTTTCTGGGCAATGCAGGCCTCACTGAGCCATCAGATTTTATGAAAAATATCTTAATTTGTGTTCCGAAGATGAACGAAGGTCTGGAACGACATGAGGGTGAGTAATTAATGACAGAATTTTTATTTTTGGGTGAACAAACCCTTTAAATCGTGGCAGATTTCTTAAATTAGGCTAAATTTAATTACTTCAAGTTCACCCTAACTACACTTCAGAAGGCCACATAAACAACAACAACAAAAATTCTTTTTTTTTCTCCTTCAGGATGTGCAACAACAGTCTTAGTGACAACTTCTGGAATGGGTGAGATGACGTTGCAAGTGTTGGTTGGATCAGTAAGTACTTGCGCTCGTGTTTTAACACTTGCAAAGGATTTCCTAAGAGAAAGTAAATAACCCCAAACAATTTTTTTTCCAGCTTATTCAGAAAAAAGGCAGCTACAGTTTTTTGGTGTGTGGTTTGGTCACCGGATGCCTTGCTTTCATATTCCTCCTTAGTGTGATCCTGTGCAACCACATCCACAGAAATCTCACAGGTAAAAACATACTTGCATGGTGATAAGTTACATACTTAATTGCTGATATAAATACTAAACTGGGCAACATTATATGACTGAATGTATTCACCTTCTAGGAGCATCTAAAAAAGCAGCCATGGTGGAAGCCCCACCAGCACCTGCTCCACCTGCTTCAGAGAAAGCCGCTCCAGAACAGAAAATTGCTGTAATACAACCTGAATCAATTAAATGTGACTCTGGATGAGACCTGCTGGAAGTACTAAACTGTAAACAGTGAATGTGCTTTTAATATAATATTTGTGTAAAAAACAAAAACAACAACAACAAAAAAAAAAAAACTACAGAAAACCCTACACAGTGATGCAATGTTTTTTATGTATTTCTGCTAAGTTTGGTATTATATATTTTTTTGTTTCTTTGTGGTTCAGTTTCTTTCAAATAATTTTGTCTGTTAAATTATTAATATTACAGGAAGAGAAGACAAATGTGAGAAACGTTTAATTACAGGAGGGAAATTAAGAAATTTATGGCATAAAATTAATAAATATAAATAAATTTGTACTTTACCCAAGACTGAAGATCATTAACACCAATTAAATACCAGAATGAACTCTTAAATAATAATTCACCAATCTAAGAATTCCTAGAACTTCTCTAGTCCTTTAAAACATCTTGTTAAAACTGGTCTTGGGCTGGAAGGTCATGGCCAGAATATTGTACTGTGTTTATTTGAAAAATTCAACAGCTTTTGAAAAACTCATGACTAATGCAAACTGTTATTTGCAGTAATATTGCAATAAATTAATGTCAATAGTCGTAATGTTGTGTAAACTTCATGTGTTCTGCCAAAATAAACGTGTACCCTAGACAAATTATGATTGAGGTTAGACCATAGTGGTTAGACACTGAATAACTCATCTTAAAGTGACAGTTCCCCCCAAAATGATTTACTCTCCTGTGGTTGCAAATCTTTATTATTATTATTCATAACCAAGCAACCTTTTGTTGCAGTTAAAATATTCTTTAAAATACCTTTTATGTTCCTTAGAAGAGTACAGTTTTGGAACAGCATGAGTAAATGATGACTGAATTTTCACTTTTGGGTGAACCATTCTAAAATGGTTGTCATTATTAAGGTGCAGTCACATTAGTTACATTTCAGAGAAAGATTGGCAAAAATTCAGGGGTGAAAAGGTTAGTTTTCCATTGTCAATAGTGCAATGAAGCACAGCTCACACAAGTTAATTTCAATCCAAGCAGATTTCAACACATGACCAACTCGAACCCGTGGAGAAATCTTACAGGCTCACGCGAAATTCCTGTTTGCTTGTTTCCTATTTAAATGACTGGATTTTGCCCGCAGTAAATGTGACCATACCCTATACCAGTCTTTTGCTTGAGGTGACATCGAATTATGCACTGCTGAGAAATCCTCTAAGAATGCTAGAGGTCACTGCCACACTTTTATCATTAAAATAACACATCTTTCAGTCTTATTGCTTGGCTGAACTCTTCCAGAAAGATCTCTGCATCTTATTCACATGAAAGCACAAAAGATTCAAAGTAGTATTTCTCTTAAGCTATTGCTTTGATTGCATGTGTGATCTTAACAATATTCCGCCATTTTAGGAAGTAGCTACAGTATTCGTTATAAAAGACAGCATGAAGGAGACATACCAACATAAAACACGGCGAGAGAGCAATCTTCAAACCATATAAACTCAGGTGGGAACTGTGATTCAACTACATTCATCATCCAGCACTTGAGGAACACATCTCGATATGAGTCTTTAATCTAAAAGGGGCTAATTAAATAAGTGATGTCATTTCCATTATAGTCTAACAAAACAAGATAACGCTGTAAAAAAAAAAAAAAAGAGGTGAAGAACAGGTCACCAACTACTTGATTTCTTTAAAGATACATTTTATTTTTCCTTGTAAAACAAATTTTACAAAAATCAGAATAGCGTAATTAAAACAAACATTTATTTTGGATAAATTATGATATAGACTGAAAGGCTACAGATTAGGATGGAGATACACGCAATAAAAATAGTCATATGAAGCTGAGAAAGCTATGGATGGTGTGCACTGAATTCAGCTCGTTTTTACCATTCTAATGGCTCAACGGACTGCATTTAAAAAGGCATCTATAAGCATCAAAATATTCTTAAAAAATGCACACATGAAGCATCACAGAGGTCAATAATAAGTTTTCACTAGCTCACTTCTGACATCACTCATCCTGAGCCCGAGACTCCACCCACCGACATACTTCGCACCACGTACATGAAAGCATGCCAACCATGAAAGAGGTTCAGTACAACCATAGAAAAAGTCATCTTAGTTCAAATGCTCAGACAGGAAAAAGCTGATTTACTAGACTGAATCAAGAAATAACTGCACGGAAAGTGGGAGAAAGTAGCGTACTAGAGCTATGTAACGTACAGTTGATGCAGCAAGGAAATCACGTGACTGAACTGCAGCCACAACAATCCAGTGCAGTTCATGACGACAAGCGTATATGTTCATTATAAGCCTGTGTTTTCAACGGTCAATGCAGCTGGGATGAGATCATGTACATTAAAAGTCACAAAAATTAGTTTGTTTGGGAGTAAATGAGCAGTTACGTTCTTCAAATGCATTTTGAAAAATTTTAAGGTGCCCATAAAGTGAAGTACAGAGCCTACAGTATAATCTGTATTTTTTGGGCAAGTCATTTTCGTCCTTTGTTGTACGTTGAAGATCAACTATAACAAAACGGTTTCGGCAAAAAGGTTGCAAAGCTATAATTGAAACATCGATCAGGATAAGGCCAAACCGTACAGTATTAGAATAGGTCTGATGATACTTTACAGATTTTGTTCGGAGATATGGTATTTACAAGCCGAGAGACATAACAAACATCCAAAACACTCTTTGAGTATTGTGGGAAATAAATTCTACTGCTCCTCGTTAAGAAAAACAGATAACAGACACGTTCACCAGCAGGCAAAAGAGCTCAGTCTTCACCTGATGGAGCTTCCTCCTCAGAAACATCGTCTTTTTCCTCTTTATCATTCTCATTTTCCTTCTCCTCCTCTTCCTCCTCCTCCTTTTCTCCGTTGTCATTGTTTTCCTCCCCTTCGGCGCCGCTTTCGTCATCCTGTGTCTTCTTGGGGGCGGGCGACTCTTTCCTGTCTTCCTCTTGCGCCTCTTCCTCTTCCTCCTTGTTGCTCTCGATATCTTCATCTTCGGCTTTAGGCGAGGCCTTTTTCACAACTCTCTTAACCTTCGTCTGACGTTTTCCTCTCCTCTTTTTGGGCCCTCGGGTCACTGGGAGAAGATAATTTACTTAATTACTGTAACTGTGACAGTTAAAGGTAACTAGAGGAAGTTTGTAGTTAATTAAAGCAGGAAGTGATTAATTATCAAGGCATTACTGTGGACCTTTTTTTGCAGACACAATCTGATAGTAGGATTATGGGTGGCTTTACCTGAAGCCCTTATCTTGGGTTTAGGGGATTTCTTGTCTTTGCTTCTCCTGCTCACTTTCGAGTTCTTCCGTTTGGGTCGGCCATAATCACTGTCATCATCATCATCCTCAACCATGAAGTCTTCGTCGCTGCCCGAGTCCTCTATGAGCAGATGAGGGGATGTATAAAATATCAAGTATCTCACGGTTAGCTAACATGCAAATATCAATGTTCTTGAAATAGTTTGACTCTGACATAATACTGTTTGTACCGCCAGTGTAAACGTCACTGTCATCTTCCTCCTCCTCTTCCTCTCCCTCCTCATCCTCACTTCCTCCATCCCCAAGAAGAATCTCCCTCTGTTTGGACGCAGCTTTAGTGGCAGCCTGACGCACCTGCCGGCCCTTCTTCCTCACAACTTTTCCATCATCGTCACTGTCATCTGCTTGTCAAAAAAGCAGATACAGCAGTTAATTAACACAAGCTGAAGGTTTGTTAAAATTATGCATTAATATGCAAAATGCATAAACACTAAATCACAACACAGGCATGAAAAAATTTACTGCGCTTTTTCTTAAGTGAATAAGAGCCAGTTAATTAGCAGATGAGAGCAGACTGACATTGTAAAAAGGAACAAAAGAATAAAATTGCATTTTAATAGCATAAAAGCAAACAAAGAAGTGCATGAAACTGAAACACTAGTATATACATGGTATATATTGTTTAATAAATATAAAATATTAATCACTGCCTATATGGCTACTGACAGATTAAAGTTTGTGAGCTGGGATGTTTGTACTTAAAGTAATAATTCACCCAAAAATGAAAATTCTGTCATTATTTACTCACCCTCGTGTCATTCCAAACCCATATGACTTTAATTCAACTGAAGATATTTCTAATGAAATCGGAGAGATTTCTGTCCCTCCACTGAAAGGGTCGAGTTCACCCAAAACTCTGATGCTTCAAAACGTTCATAAAGAGATTTTAGAGGTGCGATATGTAAGAATTTTGCAGTAAAATATCCAAAAACCACTAGGCCAGAGTTATATATTTTGTTCACTTGAGTACTAACAATATCCCAAATGTTTCCAACTATTTGTAAATCATGAGAAAAATGCAATTTTAACCAAGGCTCCGGGACGTGTGAGGAGTCGCCTGTCGATTGCGCCATATCCGTGTTAACCCTCGGTCTGCCTTGGTTTCTGGTTTTATTTTGTAGAAACCATGGAAACACCAAAGACGCTTAAATATATTACACGTTTTTATTTTTAGACAGAAAACTAATTGTTGTTATATAGCTCAACACGTTTAGTCTTATTGTTTCAATCTAATTTTCTTGATTTTTTGCGAGTACCATGCTTTACCATGCCTCAGAGAAAAACACTATTTTGTGAAGTAGCTAACATAGCATAATCAGAAGCAGCTTTATTTTTATTAACAGTATGTAATACAGCATTTTCTCCATCATATAATACGTTTTAAAATGAATTGCATGCCATTTATTAACACAAGCCATCCAGCATTTAATATGATATTCTAAAATCGATCTATCTTACTGCAGTGTGTCTCAAACAAGGGTCTCACAGGGTCTAATGTTATAACATCATTTTCAACACTCTCAAATGTATCTTATATGATAAACAGAGCTGCGTTACCTCATATTCATGACCGGAAAAGCAGAAGCGGCGCCGGTGACTGTGGCATAATAAAAGTTCTGCTGCTCGTGAGGCGTGTGTTGCGCAATCGCTCCAGCAGCCTCGTTCAGCTCCCACAACACTCGGTCCTGCTCTGCTTTATACTACAGTAACGTTAATTATCGCATCCATGAACATGATTTCTGCCCGAGTCCTATCCCGATTATTTTGCACCGTCCGTTGAGGTGAAGACCATGTGTCCCAAGATTCCGTGCTCAAACTTGGCGTCATCAAGCTACGCCTTTGTTTTGAATAGGCCTCTAGCGACCTCTAGTGGACAGAAATCCTACATACTGCACCTTTAAAAGAAATCCATTTGAATCGAGCGGTTTAATGCAAGTCTTCTGAAGAGACACGGTCGCTCGAACAGATTTAATTTAGGCTTTTATTCACATATAAACATAGTTCAGTGAATGTACCATGGAGCACTCAAATATGGTGACACTGTAATTGATTAATTAATTGAATGAGTAATAGATGACAGAATTTCATTTTTGTGTGAACTAAGCCTTTAACATTATACACTACCAGTAAAATGTTTGACCACACTTGACTGAATTTATATTTCCCATGATTTTGGATGTCCAAATTTTTACTGAATAATTAATTGTGGGGGAAAAAAAACCTTAAGGTAATATTTACTTGATTGCCACTTAAAGAACATGTCATTGTTTTTATACATTTTGTGTATTTACATTTTTAATAAAGAAGCTAAAATAAGAAAATTTAAATGGTAAACTGTCAAATGTGCACAGAAAGTAGTTAGTATGTAATGAATGAAGCAGTCACTCAGTGTTGGTAATACCTGCAGCCCTTTTCCGTTTAGCTGTTGCCTGTCTCCCCCTGCTGGCCTCTTTAGCATCAAAGTCACTGTCACCACCATCATCCTCCTCTTCCTCATCCTCCCCATAGTCGTTGTCATCATCACTTAAATCCTCTGGAATATGGGGATGGAAAAGCATTGTTAGAATATTCAGTAACTGAATAAAAAATATATAAAATAAAGTAAAAAAAAATAAACTTTGACTTACTCTTGTGGTCCTTGACTCGAGAATCATCACTACATAGGAAGAAATAAACATTTATTTTAAGTGATATATAAAATAATTCAGACAAAATACAGTCCCAATTAATTAAAACAAAACTAATAGTGTAATGAATATGCATGCAGATCATAAATAATGTTCCAAATGGAGGAAGCTAAAATAAATGCATGCAAACTTGACAGTGGTGCTTAAACTGAAATATCACACTTTTACAACCACAATTTATTATTTTTGCTTTCATTACTATCTTAGATACTACATATTTACTACTTAAAAATATTATGAGACTGACCTGCGTTTTACAGACGTTTTTTCAGGTCGTTCCGTTTCTTTTCCAAATTCCTCGTCTGTATCAAGTCATTCAATTGAATCAGGTTATAAAACAGCACAACTTTACAGCAAATACAACACTGCATCTACTAAAGTATTAATGCAGCACAGTGACATTATTTAACATCAGAGATCTTTTTCAATTATTATGTTTTTTTGTTTTTTTAATTGTAATCATTTCCATGACTTTTCTAAGCCTGGAAGAAAACACATTTAAAATTCCTTAACCCTGTTAAATGGGACTCAGTGGTGAGGTGTGCAACAGGATATTTGCATTAGAGGAACTTACCTGCATCGTCAGACTCTTGGAATTGTGCATAGTCGACAACCCTTTTATTCCTGTGCACAAAGAACATGAAAGCAAAAATAAATGACCCACAAGAGAACATGTATGCAATTTGCTTATAAATCATTTATTATTAGTCACCATGAAATCAAAACTGAGCATTCTTATTTTTATGTAATATTTAACTATTTATATAAAAAAAAATTTGCCCTCATTTTTTGCCCTTTGCCCTCATAATCTTTAATCGAAATAACTTTTGCTCCCTCTCGCAAGGACATCTCTTCTGTTCTCTGATGATGTGTTTACTGGCGCGAGGGCGGGACAAACCTGTCACTCACATGACATCACAGCAATAGCAAACCACAACCATCCAATCAATTTCAGATGGACAAAAATCAAGTCCCATCCTACTTTTTTCTTGTTCAAACAGCCATTTCACTCGCATATGTGTCACAATAGAGAAGAAAAGACTATTGCAACTTCTGATTCATACCAACTTTAAGACCTCAACCTATATTAATATCTTATTACACCATATTAATGAATTGACAAGCTTACATTGCAACATCGATAATCATAAAATAATCAATGATGTAGATTAATGTGGGAGGAAAAAAAGAACATTTATCTGAACTTTTGGTTGAAGTTCACTTAGTTTTGCATTTTTTGTTGTTTAATGCATATTTTATTTATTTATTTTTAATTAGTCTTAGCTCAAATGAAAACTGGCAGACACCCCAGGCAGTACCACTCACCTGTTGGAAACAATATAAATATTAATAATAATAATAATAATAAACTGACGGGAATGCAGCAGAACTTCTCTTTAGGCTAACAAAAACTAAATCATATGAATCTATAAATACAATCGTTTTCTAAATGGTTGCAGATTTTTTTATTCATTCTCCATATGGCAACAGTGCTGTCACTCCTCTTATTTAAAGCAGTGGTGAAGGGGCAGAGGAGACAGGGGTGCCATGTTGGAGTAGGTTAATTGCCATGCCAACAGCAGCAGTGTGGGGAGGAACTGTGTTCAGATAGGGGCATTGAACTACAGGCCCTGCAGGTCAGACAATATTCACTGCCCACAGGACCTCCTCAGTCCATAAATTATCCCGACGAGACCAGCATTAACTCCCTGCTCCGAGAGAGTTTGCATATTAAGAATCCGGTTTACTGTTTTACAAATGATAAACATGTTGCCACTGTTAACGTCACTTGGCTTAGGCTTGTGGGTTCATATCAGCGCTACGAAAAACAAGGGCACATTTAAATTTACCGTGAAACGTAAACACATTTGTTGATTACCCACTTAAGGGGCTTAATTTTTGACTGAAACCAGATCCAAATCCAAGGTGCATTAATTACAAACACAAGTTTGCAGTAGAAATGGCTCAAGTCGTGTGTGTGAAATAATGGCGCGCATTGCGCTGGAGGAGTTTCACGCTGCGCTGCTGCTCAAACACACGCTGCCGCTAAACTAACACTAATGCTCACGGGGCTAACTGTGGAAAATGCGTGAAACTTCCACCGCAGTATGCTATCAGCGTACCACATTTTCGTTAAATTACGAAATAACCATAAAGCGATTTCCACCTTTTTTTTGTGGTAGTGCCTAGCTGGCTGGTTTTGAACAACATTAATTACCCACCAGCGAGAACTACTATCCCGCTTTTTTATTTGAAGCTGGCCGCTTGCGGTTAGCATAGGTACGTCTGGGGATGTAGAGACCGATGTTGCCATGTTTTAAATGAAAAAATATCCGTAAATGTATAAAGAGATCAAAATCTACGTGTTTACGCTTGATTTGTGCTGTTTTGGGAAGCTATGTAAACACGCGCAGAAAATGCTGGTTAGCCAGTTAGCATTTAGCAAACATGGAGAGACCCACATACAGATCACATCATGTGCGAACCTGTGATTACTGTAAAGCTACAGACAAACAAAACGCACTTACCTTGAAGGTCTCGCCATTCTGCAGGCAGATTGAGAGACTTTTGCTTTTCCAAACTACAGTTTTATTTGTAAACCCAGGTGCTGGCTTGCAGTGTTGGCTTTTTGCAGCTGAAATCCAGGTGTCTCCTGCTGCTGGAAAGCGCTTTCGGTAGCACGGAGCTGTGCGAAACTACCTAGATGCAATGCAAACTGCACTAAAGACGCGCAAGTGTGTGCGATTTAGAGCATCTGCTCTCAGGCCGCGTTGGTCTGTGTGGGTAGAAAATGGAAAAATGTTGAAGTTGACCCACAGGCCGGACTGACCTGGTTAAGCCTGCTGTCGAATAGTAGCTAACTAATTAGCCACTGCCTGGCCTGCGAGCCAGGAATCTTTTATGAGTAAAAGTGGGATGGGAGTCTGAAGAACGCAAGATGCCCGCAAACCAGGATTGGATGACCACACTCAGCAACAGTCCTTTACTACCCACTCTTTCACACGGAAAGACGCGTAATCAGTTGATTAGATTATTTTATTTGAACTATTTCCAAATCCAGTTTAGTCAGTTATTACCATGAGATAACGAAGCTAGACTCATTTAATCAATGTAATAAACATACTAAAGATTTAGGGCTGTTTCCAACATCACCAGAGTAAATAAAGACATTATACATATTTATTCTGATTAATGTGGTTAAACAGAGATGGCTGAGAAGGCTAATGTTGGAGGCAACAGGTGTGTAATGCTGTTTTATTTCAAAGGCACTGACTTCTCATTAATCAGTGTCAGGCCTACTAAAACACACAAACAGTGATGTTAACAAGGCATAATCTGTTTTTTTCTTCTTCCAGGTTTTCATGTTTATTAGCACAGTGCTGATAATGGGTTAAGTGCAAGAAGTGCTTTTCAGAGGGGTCAGGGTACAAAAAGCATACTCGCATAGAAAGCACTTTATAGGTCATGGCTAGTCTTAACCAAGACACTGTGAAACGGCTTGTCCTCATCAGTAGATTCATAAATTGAACCAGTTATTATTGCTGAAAATGTTAAGGGTGTTAAAGGGGTAGTTCACCCAAAAATAAAAATTCTGTTATTATTTACTCACCCTCAAGTAGTTCCAAACCTGTATGAATTTCTTTGTTCTGCTGTACACAAAGGAAGATATTTGGAAGAAAGTCAGTAAACAAACAGATCTCGCTTTCCATTTACTGCCATAGTAGGAAAAATAAATACTATGGTAGTAAAGCGAGATCTGCTTGGTTACAAACATTCTTCCAAATATCTTCCTTTGTGTTCAGCAGAAGAAAGAAATTCATACAGGTTTGGAACTACTTGAGGGGGAGTAAATGATGAGAGAATTTTCATTTTTGAGTGAACTATCCCTTTAAGCATTAAGTTACATGGACATTTAGCAGAGAATTAAACTGAAAAATCTTTTTTAAGATAAATTGTGTACTATGCAAATATAAATAAAATATAATAAAGTTCTTAAGGATGTTGAATTTATTTTAAGTTTCAGTGAATTTGCTAAAATTTCTAAACATATGAATGTCTTTGAGTTGCCATGAGTTGCCGAAATAAAAAAAAAAGAAGGAAAAACTGTCACTAGGGTGGTTCCTTTTTAAAAG
Organism: Elopichthys bambusa; assembly: GCA_037101425.1. Classification (NCBI taxonomy): domain Eukaryota; kingdom Metazoa; phylum Chordata; class Actinopteri; order Cypriniformes; family Xenocyprididae; genus Elopichthys; species Elopichthys bambusa. The sequence continues at coordinate 9,182,836 of CM074451.1, forward strand.
GTAGGAGCTAATATGTAGGCTACATTGTAGGTACTAATATATGTACCTTTAAGTACTATGGTCTAAATATGGTATAATAATGAACTTTTTGAAAGGTTACTGCCCCACTGACAGCTTTTTTGTACCGTTTTTCTGAGAGTGGTTATCAGTTAGCTTTGATATTCTGAGTGGAATAATTATGTTGATTTGAAAAAGAGTATAAAAAAAAGGAGGACTGTCTAAAATAAGCATTATCATATTTTCTCAGATAAACAGAAGCATATCTGTCACAATTCTGCCCACTGCTGTTTCCTATCAGTGACTCTTTATAAGCCGCACTCAGACACACACAGTTTGCTGAGTATTGTTTAGCCTTTGATTGCGCCTTGTATTCGACCTGGTCTCCGTGTTTCTAGTTCCTTGCCTGTGTTTTTGACCCTGGACTGATTCCTTGTTGATGCCTGTTTTTAACACGCCAGAGGCTGTTCACCTTGGATAGAAAACAGCAGTGTACAGAAACGTGACAATATCTAAGACAGATTGTGTCTTATTGTGTTATTTTGAGTTCATGTTTCTGGGTTTGCAGCCTTTAAAGATTAATCTACCATCAGACAATTAAACTTAAAATTAAAATCAAACATAATCTTTCATCTAACTCACACAATACAGTAATCATAAGATGTAATACATCAGAGTTCAATTATTATCTGGATATAACATTTTCCTTAGGAGTACATTATACAATGATTGTATAATGATTGCATGAAGTACATTATACTCTTTTTTTTTTCTTTTGGTCTTTTTTGATGGCTTGCTTAAACAAAAAAACAAAAAAATACTGAAATATCAGAAATACTGAGAATAAAATGTGCTCTGCAGATGACTCGGATCATGTCATGTACTATATTTCAGTGTGTTTGGTAAGAACAACAGCACACCTGAAAGATTAAAACAAAATGTCTATTTAGCAATTATTTTGCACATACATTGTACAAATTTGTCATATAGTTTTAATGGTTAAAAGTAGCCTTATTAATAATTATATATATATACACAACTGAACACTGGCAGTATTCAGTTGTGCTGTATACACATGATTTATATTCTTACTTTTACCTGTTGTCTTCTTCAGATAGCCAGTAGTACATTAATGTCAGTATAAACCACTATTCCTCAGCCTCCCTCCAGCACATTTGCAAGGGGGAGGGGGAAATCTGTCAAATTAAACGGCGTTTAAAGTGGGTTACGGGTCTCCAAGTGACGATAGTTAAAAAGGTGAGCATTTTAACTCTGACAAATGCACCGCCGCAAAGCAGGCTGGGTAGAAACGCAGAAAGTATTGGCGGAAGAAGAGCCTTAAGTGCTGCTGAAAGAACAATGAGCACAGATGGGTTTATTACGACATTATTACACGGATATTTGGTCGTATGCAAGCTTGTTTGAACATTTTCTTATTCCCTCTTTTTAGGCACAAGAAAAGAAGGAGAATAGCGGCGCTGACTGAGAAGCTGAGCAGGCTGCAGGTTTGAGGATTGCTCAGCACTGTCGAAATTCATCCTGTATCTGACTAATAAACAGCGAAGAAAATAACTAGTATCTAACGACTAAGTGGATTTTGTTTTGTGAAAGGCAAGACATTAGTAGTGAAGATAATTTGGAAGTGTTATGCTAGGCTTGATAAAACAGTCAAGGTAATGAATTGTCACATTAATATATGGCGTTGGTTTTCATTACGTTCAGCACTGGTCTGTGTTCAGACAAAACTGTCATTACAACCTAAATGACACCTGGGCTTTAACTGTGATTGTCATGGACATTATGACGTTCTTTATAATATATCGCTCTTCAACCATGTCAAGTAAATACCAGCAAAAGTCTTTTTACGTTGTTTGTTTACTGTGTATTATGCAGGCATGTGGTACAAGTAATGCTTTTTTAAAGTCACCATGAAATAAAAACTGACAAAAATCACGGCAATAGCAAATGTCAACAATCCAATCTATTCCCAATGGACAAAATCAAGTCCTGCCCTACAATTATTCAAGAGGCAGTTTCACTCAGAAGAAAAGACTATTGCAACTTCAGTTTCAAGCAGACTTGAAGTTGAAGAATATTGTATTGGCAATATTCAATACCTTTGCTTTTTAATTCATCCACATCACAATTATAATAATGTGGGTCACTTTTTTTTTTTTCAGTGCCAAAAATAAGGTTAAAAGATTTTCAGTTAACTTTTATCAATCATGCAATACAGAAATCAGCCATATAAAGTTTGTCCTTCACATACTCCCTCCTCAATTTAGATTATTTTGTGTAGGTAACAGTATTGTTTTGCAATATATTCACCACATGTACTTAAAATATATTTTGTTTTTTCTAGTATGGCAGTTGAAGGTTGCAGCATTGGTGACTGGGATAGCTGCTGGAGTCAGAAGCTTCTGGAGAAATCTGGCCCTTTCACACACCCAGACTTTGAGCCTAGTGAGGAGGTGAGAAAAAAAACAGTTCTGCTCATTTTTAAAATACTTTATATTCTTTATTTAGTAATAATTAATTTGAATTTTTTTACTCTTGTAGTTTTATAATATTTGGGTGTTTTTTCTTCTCATTTTAAAAGACATTCCAGTTTCTGTTAAAAACATGCAAAATCCTGGCCATGTTGTGGATATAGACATCAATGATGTCTCCAACCTCAGTGGACAGTTTCTCTTTAGGTACGACTGTGCATTTTGGAACAGATATCTGAGTTTGTTGGCAGCCACATTATTTTATTTTAATTATGCTTAATTTTTTAAAAAATGTCCAAAGACGTTGGACGACCTAAAGCAGATATGGCAGCTAAGGTTATAAACCAGCGTATTCTTGGATGTAATGTTATACCGTATCCCATAACACAAAGTGCTTTAATTTCTCTGCAAATTAAACAAAATATTTTATTTTCTTAATTTGATTTCAGACACTTTTAAAAAATTAAAGATTTTGATGCTTCAATTTATAGATGTAATGTGCGCACATAGAAATATTCAGGAGCACAGAAACGTGTTGTCAACACCGCCCCATGACTTTTATTAATAAATTACCTTCACTTCTGAATTGCTACATTACTTAGCAACAAGGTTGTAATGTCACTGTTTTTGAAGTAATCAAACTCACAGCTTCATTGTTAGTAGAGAGACACTGCACAGATGCAGATAGTTCACACAGACATCTTTCTCTCTCTCTCTCTCTCTGTCTAATAAAAACAAATAAAACAATAAAAGTAATCGTACCGCACTACTTTATTTCTGTTTCTGATTTAAAGTGAATTCTAGATCTAACAAGTCGTAGCTGACAAAAATAGCTGTCATTTTTACCCTTCAAGTCAAATTTTGCACCGCAAACATCAGTAACAGCTTTAACTTGTCAGTGTTGGAAAGTAATCATGATCTGTGGTATTAATGGCGGATAATTCGCGGCGGCTAGTTGCACATTAGACAGTATGTTGTTTTTTTATGAATTAAAATAATATGTTATTGGGAAGGTGCACTTGAAATTTTTACTTGACACTTGACACTGAGTTAACTGTGTCTTGTCATTTTATATATATATATATATATATATATATATATATTCCACTGGCGTGCAGTGGTGTTCTGAAATGAGCCAAAGTCCTCACAGTTTTTTATTTTATTTAATTTTTTTTTGATAAATCAGTTGTAAATTCATGTCCCAGTTACACTTAAAGGGATAGTTCACCCAAAAATGACAATTTTGTCATCATTTACTCCCCCTCAAGTAGTTCCAAACCTGTATGAGTTTCTTTGTTCTGCTGAACACAAAGGAAGATATTTAGAAGAATGTCAGTTACCAAACAGATCTTGCCCCCTATTGACAAGTATTTATTTTTCCTACTATGGTAGTAAACGGTGGGTGAGATCTGTTTGGTTACTGACATTCTTCCAAATATCTTCCTTTGTGTTCAACAGAAGAAAGAAATTCATACAGGTTTGGAACAACTTTAGGGTGAGTAAATGATGACAGAATTTTCATTTTTGAGTGAACTAACCTTTTAACATGGTCACATTTTCCTGGTTAAATAAACATTACATTACATCAAAAAAGAAAAAAGAAACCAAATACAATTCTATTTTGTATTTTTTACATTAACAATGTAATTAATGTTCTATTTATTAAACCCAAATATCAATCTTGTCAAGTTAGTGTTTTAAACATATTTTGCATTTATTCCAAAATAATAACTAAAGGTAGTAACAATTTAAACAATATACTCTATTTGTAAACTGATGCTCAGCTGATACTTTTAAATAGTCAACTTATTTTCAGATCATCAGTCATCATGCTCAGTAAACAATGCTCACAGAAAAAAAACCCCACAGTCATCATGTTTTCGGGCCATTTAAAGTTTGATTTTGACGTGACATAAAGTGGGTGAGCTGTTTACTTACTTTTCAATTAGTCTTCCCATTAACACCTTCATTTTGTTAATTTAGACTGATTCGCAAATGTGGAACACGCATGAAAACAAGAGCCAATTATTGCCAATTATAACCAATCACATCCAATCAGGCATTGCCTCCTCTCTCATGAGTTCATTATCAGTTACTCCCATTCATTCTCAGTTACCCCCCACTAAACCCACTGCATGCTTTAGGGGGTTTGTTAAAAGGCAATGGGCTGAGGGGAGGCACGAGAGACGTCCCTCTGTAATTTTACCTGCGTGTGCCGCTGTTGGACAGTCTTACTTTAGAAAAACGAGTGATTTATACACTTTATAATGTCACATTTTGTAATATTTTTGTTGACTGATGTATCAGAGAAACCACATGTGCACTTTCTTATAGACTGTTATTAAGATGTTAATGCTTTTCTTTCAGGTGTGGTTAAACTCATAATCCCTGCTGTTGCATCCACAAATGCAGTCATTACTGGTATGGATTTTACCTGACAGGTCAGGAATCCCACCCCCCATTTTCAGCTGCTTGCACCACAGAAGTTTTTAAAATTGCTACAAGGTGAATCATCTACAAATTTTGACTCAATCTTTGTCATTGTTTTGACATTTGAAGTTTGTATTTGTAAATCTGTATGCTGTGACCTCAAGACTTCACAGAGAGACCTGAATATTTTGCTGTGACTGTCACAGTAAGCTTTGGTGATTGCATTAAATATGCAATGGAAAGATGGTTTATCCGTTCTTATTAATTTTTTTTTTTTTTTTTTTTTTTTTTTAGACAAATGAAGTCCCCAGCTATCACTTCAACACTTGAAGAGAAAAATAAAACACTATTTGCAGGTAAGACAGTATGCTAAAATTATGCCATATTCGTTATATTTCCGTACTGCTTAGATATTAAGGTTTTTCAGACCATTACCTCAGTTGAAGAAAGAACAAGACCCAATCTTTGCAAAACATTGAAAGGTGAGATTTTTTCCAGCCATGAGAAACATACAAAAGCACAACTGAAATTGAACTACCGAACGATCAGAAGGTTGCCAGCATTATCTGTTTTATTAAAACATTCTTGTTAATGGTTTGTTTGTATGTGTGTTTGATGAAGAGCTGGGATAGGCAGATGGACAGGAGTTAGCTGTGGCTGAGGTTCCTCAAACTCACCTGTAACAGTTTCTTCGCAAAATATACCTATTGTAAATTTTCCTTATCTTTATATAAATAACTCCCTTCATGTTTAGAGTCTGTTTACTTTGTGATTCAGTCATGTTTTGTTTTCACTATATCATTCATGAGGAAGGTTGTCATTTTATCAACCAACAATCCAGACAATTTTAAGATTATGTAAAGATAATGAGACCTGTACCACAAAGCAAGTTTAGCCAGGTAAGGTTCAGTACCACAAGTTTGTGTTCATTGGATTAGTAACAAACACTGTATGACTAACCTACCCCAGGCAGGGTAAGTTATGTTATCAATCACAGATCACCAATCAGCTGAGAATAATGTCACATACCCTGTATCTCTTACTCCATTTTTTTTAATAATGATCATATTGTTCATCATGATCTCTTGTGCTGTGTATTTAAATTCTTGATGTTTTTCATAATTATCAATGATCAAACCAATCCTGTAATGAGTTTCTTTAACTTGTAGTACAGTGCTCTGGTACATCTGTCAGTGGGAGTTTTTGTTTAACATTTAGTTGGTAAGACTTTGCAATAAGGTTCCATTAGTTAATGTCAGGTGATGCAATAACTAACAATGAGCAATAGCTTTGTTACAGTATTTATTAAGTGCAACTGTTTATTGTTAGTTCATCTTAGCATGTACATTAAATAATAACATTAACAGACAACTTTAAGATTAATAAATGCTTTAGAAGTAATTTTTTTTAATTGTTTTTGTTAACTGTAGTTACTAATGTTAACAAATGGATCCTTACTGTAAAGTGTTAATATTTATTTTTAGTGGTTTGCTGTTCAGTCTTGTAATATGTGTTTTAAGTTAATGTATGTAGGCTACATACTATTTTAGCATTTGTGTGTGAATGAATTTGCATTATAATAAAATCCTTTTCTGAAGTTGTTTGACATTTTTGCTCATTTATTTTTCAGTTAAATATAAGGAAATTATAGGTAGTTTTTATAGCTGTTTTCACTATTAAAACCCCCATTTTTGTTTGCGTTTAAATATTGTTAAATATGCTTTAAGGTTACTTATTTATATTTCTGTCTTTTAATTTTTAATGTATGCACATAATGGTTTGTTGATGGGAATCTAACACAGCCAGACTTCAGCAGATTCTATTCTCAGTGAAGCGCTATTATGACGCGAGTGATGCAGCAGGTATATACGAACATACTTAACTGGAATTCTCTGTTGGGTGATTTGGCGATTGATGCTGTTGGTGTTTTTGGTGCGGTTAGCGAGTTTCTACAGTTATTGAGTTTCTTTGGTTTTCGGTTTTTGACTCTCTTTCGGATTTTGACTATCGGCTTTGGATTCGCGACACATTTTGATTCTCGGTTTTTGACTCCCTTCTGTTTTTGACGCTCGATTTTTGACTTCTTTGGACTCCCGTTTTTGACCCTTTTCTGGTTTCGACTCTCGACTTCGGACTCTCGGATTGGTTAACAGCTCGGCGACTGAAAAAAACACCGATCCTTTCATTGAGATGGGAGTGTTCGGAGTTTTATCAGTGTGTGTAAGTATGCAATATACACAACACAGCAGACTAAGGGCGTCTTTGCGTGATTACGGCGATTAGGAAGGGTTTTTTAGACGCAAATACACGTTCTGTGTGAACGAGCCGTAAGGGACCTAATTTTTGACATGGAAAAAAAGAGAATAATCGCTCTGGCTATGGCCTCCTTCGCCATGTTACCGTTAAATAAATCAGTTGCCATGCCAACTTGCTACTGTAAACAAACAAAGCTTGCAACGCTTGCCCCGCCTCCGAGTTCTTCCGATTGTTCCACTGTTTTGACTGACATTATTGATGAATGGCGCTGCGTGTAAAAGTTGTAATTTTTTAAAGTTGACATGGCGTCTTAAAAACGCGGCGCTCATGTGCTCATTTTTTTTTTCACTCTTGTTTTCATTATCAAGTATTGACATTAAAAAACGATATCCTGTAAATTGGTGTTATTTACATGGAGAAACGCTATAATAAATGTAATGTTTCCTGACTATACACGTTGTTACTCAAATGCGCACTTGTTAGACAGCTTCATGTAAACGTATTTTCTGTGCAGTACAGTATTTCCCAGTAAACCTTTCTGATTTGTTTGTTTTTCCTGAACTTTTGCCTTGTGCAGCTGGAAACACAGAGAGCTGTGTTTGGTGTGCCCCTGATCGGCCTGAGGAGGAGTGGACTGATGAGGCAGGGTCTTCCTCTAGCGCTCATGCACATAGTGGAGTTTGTGGAGAAGCATGGTGAGTGCTGTGTGTCTTTGACAGTGTTTCTCAGTGTTTGTCACTTGTATTCTGAGATTGTGTGTATTTGTAAAATGTGTGTTTGTGTTTAGGTCTCAGAAAGAACGGCCTGTTCAGGGTTTGTGGGAAAGTGAAACACTGCCAGGAACTGAGGAAAAGTTTTGATCAAGGAGGCGTTCCGGAGTTCGACATTGAGGATATTCCTACTCTTGCCTCATTACTGAAACTTTTCCTCAGGGAATTACCTGGTGGACTTATTCCAGAGCCACACAGGACACAACTGCTGAAGGTGTTGAGGGGTAAGTGAAGCTGGGGTGGTGATGAGTGAGCATTTTGGGTACTTTCTGCACAACAAAACTGATTTATCAAATCTGACTGAGTTCTTCATTGTATCTTGCAGATTCAAAAGAGGAAGAAATTAATCAGGCTTTGAGGACAATCCTGAACAGTCTTCCTGAGGAACATTTTAACGTCCTCTGCTACCTGTTGTTCTTCCTGTCCCGTGTGGCTGCTGAGAGTCATGTAAATCTTATGACATCCAAGAACTTGTCAATAGTTTTTGGACCCACCATCTTCCAGTAAGTGTATTAAAATGTCTGTATTCAGTTGATAAAGTCTGTAACGTTACTTCAAAGCACATTACAACTTAACTCAAGGACTGAGGCTTCTAGAATTACACACATACGTTTTCAGGATTTTATGAGACACAGAGACCAGTCTGATGGAGCTGTCAGTCATAAAAAGAAGATGGGTGTCTGGTGTATATAGTAATGTGACACGTTTGTTATTTGTGTGAGCAGCGTACCTCCCAGCCCAACCATGGCTGAGGAACAGGGGCTGTGTAATGCTTTGACAGAGCACCTGCTGAACAACCTGAAGCATTTGCTGCCAAACATGTACCCTCATGTGTCCACCAGCAACACAGCAGTGAGCTTATACTGTGTTATAAGTTTGTTTAAAATTATGGTGGCATCTGTGTGTGACTGGGTTTATGAATTTGATCAGAACATTGTTAAACTATTACTATTAGTCACTGCTAGTGTGTAAGAGTGAAAACGATAATATATAATTCTTTAGTTTTGTATATGTATGAGAGAGATTGAAAATGCTTAGAAATGTGTTTGTGTGTTTAAGGAGGCAGGGGACAGTCACTGGACTGATGAAGAGTGTGTCCAACAGCTGCCACTTACCGAAATCAGGTACATATGCTCACACACGCATGCAGATCTGTGTTGTTGGTAAACAGTTGTTGATCAAATGTATGCACACATACAGTAGGATGCTGGTTATTATGGGTTTATTATAAATCATTTATTGTATAGCGTGCTTGTCAGTCCATCTTAATGCTTGTTCTGTGTATGTATTTTCCAGATCAGAGCTACCTAAAATTGGACGACTTGGGCGATTGAGAAAAAGATTAAGAAGTTTTGGAAGAAAGTTTTGCTCATGCTTTGGCAGGTACTCAGAAAAAACTTTATAAAAAAAATTATGTCAGAATGAGAAAGAAACTGATCTGGTTGTTGTCCTGTGCATGTGTCCATATGAAGTTTAGAAATGAAGGTTTACTGTAAATAAGATTAGATGCAATTAAGTTAAGATATAGATATAGTTAGATTTAGTTATACAGGTAATGAATGTGAATAATCACGATCTGTTTTCTTTCTTTTTCATTTCTTCACCACATAGTAACAAAATAGAGAATGGAGAGGTCTCTGCATGAATGGAAACCTAGACATAGGTTAGCAGAAGATAACTGGGCCGATGATCCTGACTGCAAGACACTGCGATCATTAAGGGTCACTGGAAGACAATGAGGCCAGTGAGGGTCACTGCGAGACAGTGGGACTGGCATCGCAAGACAGTGGTGAGGGTCTCCAGAAGACAATGGGACCGCCCTGTAAGACACTGGTGCCACTGAGCCTCATCTCGAGACACTGGGGCTGGTGACCTTCACCATAAGACACTAGGGCTGGTGTGGGTCACCGGAAGACTTTGGGGCTGCTGAGGGTCACTAGAAGACACTGGGGTCAGTGAAAGTCACCACACAGCACTGAGGCTGGTGAGGGTCACCAGAAGACATTGGGGCCGGTGAGGGTCACCGGAAGACATTGGGGCCAGAGAGGGTCACCGGAAGACACTGGGGGCGGTGAGAGTCACCGCACAGCACTGGGGCCGGTGACCCTCACCACAAGACACTTGGGCCGATGACCCTCACCGTGAAACACTAGGGCTGGTGAGGTCTCCACAGTGCACTGGGGCCGGTGAAAGTAACCGCAAGACACCAGGGCAGGTGAGGGTCACCGGAAGACATTGGGGCCAGAGAGGGTCACTGGAAGGGTTCCCGCACAGCACTGGGGCCGATGACCCTCACCACAAGACACTTGGGCCGGTGACCCTCACCGTACAACACTAGGGCTGGTGAGGTCTTCACAGAGCACTGGGGCTGGTGAAGTTAACTGCAAGACACTAGGGTTGGTGAGGGTCACCAAAAGACGTTGGGTGCGGTAAGGTTCACCGCACAGCATCGGGGCTGGTGAAGGTAACCGCAAGACACAAGTGCTGGTAAGAGACACTGGGGTCGGTGAAGGTAACTGCAAGATACAAGGTCTGGTGAGGGTCACTGGAAGACACTGGGGCCAGTGAGAATCACTGGAAGGCACTGAAGATGGTTGTTACATCTCCATTAGATGAACGTGTACTGCATTAAACGACGACACTGACACGTGCCTTGTACAACACAACTTTACTATCTGTTCACTGGTATACAGATGACATTCAGGACATACTGCGCATGTGCCATAAAACAGCATCAGTACGGGGTGTCGTAAGGACAATGTACAACACTTGAAATGCAATACATAACAATGGTGATGGACAACAGCAGGTGTGATTATGAAGATACAGACAAGACAGATGCTGATGTTGACTCTGAAGCTGATTCAATTAAAGCTTGTCATTTTCAGTCAATTAGTAGTGTCTGTCTTTTTTATTTAAGTCTTTTGTTTGTAGTTGTTTAGGCAAGCTGAATTAACAAAATGTAAAATTTAGAAAAAGGACCAATTCTGCACTCCAAAGTTCAGCTTTTTACATTTACATTTATTTACACCAAAATAAACACGGGTATTACAAAACACCTGATATTAAAACTTTTCTGAATATCAGAATTTTTTTTTTTTTTTTTTAATTATTGAAAGTTTAAACACTTGTATTGGTGTTGTTTTCAATAAACTCTAATATGGAAATTATATTATGGAAAAAAAAAAGTATATCTGTATATAATAAAATATCTTCCTGAAACTGTCAAGATGAGTTCAAGGCGAGCTATTAAATATTCCGCGTTACTAACACGAGTAATCGCCTTTAGAGTAGTAATAGAGAAGATCCGAATGTGAACAGATGGTCTCTTGATTAAGTTTGATACTGATGGCAGGGAGCGTCTTCCCGAGGACTTAACTAAACCAGCACGAGTCGGAGAGACATTGCTTTCCTGAGGAAATACAGGTAAGGCAACTCATTTTTCCATTCGTTTACAAAATGATCCTCAAACATTGTATGTGTCCATGAAAATTATGAGCAATGTAAATGCCGCGTGGCTGCGTTTTGCAAGTCCGCGCCCTAGACTACAAGGATGAAAAAACTTATCGATATAATACGTCAGAAAGTGTCGAAATTAATACACCAGTTAAAGTAATAGCAGATTTTTAAACATTGTTTTTCAGTTTTGGTTTAAAAAATAGTTTATAATGTTCTTTCTCGCTTAACCTGTGTATTTTTATTTTATTTTTTATCTTTAGCTAACGTTACATCAACAAATAGATCGTAAGCTTATTAATTTGTATTCGTTTTTTTATTTAAAACCAAAAAAATCTGAATTCAAAACCGAAAGAAAAGAGTAGTCATGTCTATTCTTCCACCTCTGCTTCATTCTAACATAATGTTTTGGTCTAATATATGAGAGTATTTTCTTATTTTGTTTACATATTCATTTCACATCCTGTCAGTTGCAGACTTGCAGTTTATTGTGAAGTTGCTACTGTGCTTTGAAAATGTGTGAATATCTTAAATATTATAAATGTTATCCTGACTACATTTTTGTTCTTATATTCCCAGGGAGACCTGGAAAAGCACCAGGGAGCAATTTTCCATAGTCAGGTACTATGAGCACTTGTGTTTAAAGACACTAGTCATGGCAGAGTTGCAGATCGGGAGATGGAAGATCAGATTAACCCAGGGACTTGACAGTAATACTGACACTGATCGCTAACAGTAATTTATTTCCCTCACACTTTGTTTCTTACTAATCTTTGCTGATGATGACAGTGATGATGATGTTAACCTCTGAACATCAAGTGAAGTGTGGTACTAAATTCAGCTATCCTCTTTCTTTCTTAAGATCTACCGGTTTGACTTTTAAAGCAAAGCAATGAATATGGATGGTTAATAATAAGTCTTATTAAACACACAATGTGTCATAATATTTTGCTTTAAACTGTGGTCACATTATGTTGTTTTTAAATATGCTATATAGAAATAGACATTAGTAGATACATATGATGCCTGTACAGAAATAAATATTTATTGAGATAATGATCGACAAAATACACTTTTTTTTTTTATCATAGGAAAATGCAAGCATGTCCTGCAGAGCAGAAATCTGCGTGAAGCCTGTCTACAGGAATAAATTAAGGCAGAAACCACTTCTGCTTTTGTGTGTGTGGCTCCTGTGCTCACAGTCAGTGTCCAGCAGCAACCAAAGCTCTCGAGGGCAAACCGGTAAGCTAAGCCAACTAGTGCAACATTTCTCTCTCTTTCTCCCCCCGCCCCCCTCCCCCCCTTTTGTCATTCCCCTTAGGTCTCATTACAAACACTGGACACACACTTACATGGCCCAACGGGGAGCACAGTCAGACCATTGCTAATAACAGCTAAAGAACCATTTGCCGCCCAGTTATAACTCATTCAGTCATGAACACAGTGAATCTACAAGTCATAAGGTGGCTGGTATAGTTTTAAAGTATATATTTGCATCCATAGAAGTCAAATAATATTATAAAATATTATATATATTATAAATAATATAATATTACACACACAATCGTCAAAATTTTTTATGCTATTTTGGTTACATTTATTTTTATTTTAGTTTTAGTTTTTGTTAGTTTTATTTCCAGTTAATCATTTTAGTGCTTCAAGTTAAATTTGTTTTAGTTTATTGCCAAGGGGAACATTTCTAAATTTTTCAACTAACATTTAAATTTGATTTCAGCTTTATTTCAGTTAACAGAAATGTTTTTAACAGCTTGATTTTTTTAGTTAATGATAATAACCCTGATATATATATATATATATATATATGTACAGTATATTTCCAAAAGTATTGGGACACCCCTCCAAATCATTGAATTCAGGTGTTACAATCACTTCCATGGCCACAGGTGTATAAAATCAAGCACCTAGGCATGCAGACTGCTTCTACAAACAATTGTGAAAGAATGGGTCGCTCTCAGGAGCTCAGTGAATTCAAGCGTGGTACCATGATAGGTTGTCACCTGTGCAATAAGTCCATTCGTGAAATTTCCTCACTACTAAATATTCCACGGTCAACTGTTAGTGGTATCATAACAAAGTGGGAGCAATTGGGAACAACAGCAGCTCAGCCACGAAGTGGTAGGCCACGTAAAATCACAGAGCGGGGTCAGCGCATGCTGAGGCGCACAGAGCGCAGAAGTCACCAACTTTCTGCAGAGTCAATAGCTACAGACCTCCAAACTTCATGTGGCCTTCAGATTAGCTCAAGAACAGTGCATAGAGAGCTTCATGGGTTTCCATGGCCGAGCAGCTGCATCCAAGCCTTACATCACCAAGTGCAATGCAAAGCATCGGATGCAGTGGTGTAAAGCACACTTCCACTGGACTCTAGAGCAGTGGAGACGTGTTCTCTGGAGTGACGAATCATGCTTCTCTGTCTGGCAGTCTGGGTTTGGCGATTGCCAAGAGAATGGTATTTGCCTGACTGCTTTGTGCAAGTGTAAAGTTTGGTGGAGGAGGGATTATGGTGTGGGGTTGTTTTTCAGGGGTTAGGCTTGGTCCCTTAGTTCCAGTGAAAGGAACTCTGAATGCTTTGGCATACCAAGACATTTTGGACAATTTCATGCTCCCAACTTTGTGGGAACAGTTTGGAGATGTCCCTTTCCTGTTCCAACATGACTGTGCACCAGTGCACAAAGCAAGGTCCATAAAGACATGGATGAGTGAGTTTGGTGTGGAGGAACTTGACTGGCCTGCACCTGACCTCAACCCGATAGAACACCTTTGGGATGAATTAGAGCGGAGACTGCCTGACCTCACAAATGTGCTTCTAAAAGAATGGTCAAAAATTCCCATAAACACACTCCTAAACCTTGTGGAAAGCCTTCCCAGATGAGTTAAAGCTGTTATAGCTGCAAAGGATGGGCCAACTCCATATTAAACCCTACGGATTAAGAATGTGATGTCAATAAAGTTCATGAGCACGTAAAGGCAGGCGTCCCAAAACTTTTGGCAATATAGTGTATAGTGGCAATTACATCTTGACACTGGGTGTTTTAATACAGATTTATTTATGTTTATCATTTGTATTTACAGAAAATTGTCTTTATATATGTGTATATGTTATGTTTTAATATTTATTTCTGTGCTGCATCTTGTAATAAATATCACTGGATCAGAGCTCAGAGTAATTGTAATGTTGTGTGTGTCCATGTGAGGGCGCCAGGACATTATAAATAACACAATATTTTAAGATGTGTGTACACACAAAATGACAAACATTCTGGGTGAAATAAAGCCCCCCTGTCTCTAACTGTCTTTCTGTCAATTTAAGGTCGGTCAGAAGTTAAGCCGGGTACCTGTGAAGTGGTGGCAGCCCATCGGTGCTGTAATAAGAATAAAATAGAGGAGAGGTCTCAGACGGTCAAGTGCTCCTGTCTCCCTGGACAGGTTGCTGGGACTACCCACACCCAACCTTCATGTGTAGATGGTATGTCTGTATTAAATTAACCTTCTATTATTGTACACTTTTGGTTGAAGAATGATTGAATCATGAGTAACTGCATCAGTCACAGCTTTTTATATTATTTTTGTGTGATGCTACATTGCTGCATCTACACCGATAGGTGTCAATACAGTCCATGATCACTGTCATTTGGTCAAAACAAACAAAAATATTACTTGGTACTTATGACAGCATAAGCTGCAGTGATGGTTTGAAAAGCAGCTATCAGGGGCTGCTTTTGATTTAAAACTCCAGCAACATTGGCTTTCTCAAGCTGTCACTCTCCTTAGATTTAGGCTTCGAGGTGTGAGTCTAATCCTGCTCTGCCGGTTTGGTGACTTTTCAATTAACAGATATTTTGGGAGGATTTACTTTACTCTTGCTGTATGTGTCTGTTTCTGCAGGAAAACTTTTGTTTTGTTGTTTTAGGCATGCACCAATATGATACAATTAATTAATAATGAATTAACTAACCAATAAATGGCTGATATTCAAATTCTATAGTGTTTTGTTTAAATAAATGAAAAACTCTATGAACTAAAGTCAGTCATTTTCAAGTGACCCTATTATGATTTTTGGATATTACCTTTCATGTAGTGTGTAATATAGCTGATATAGCTATAAAGCTAGAGTTATATCAGCTATATTAACTATATATTTATATAGAATTATTGTCTCCCAAAAGAAAGAACTGATTCTGAACTCCCTGAAGTTTTAGCTGAGACTGGATAATTTGGTTCATGTTGTTGATATGTCGAGAAGATGCTGTTTTATGTGCTGTAAAAGCAAATCCACTTTGCATGCACTTCCAAAGGATGTCTCGGGCTTGAATTAATAATTGAATAAGAGTTAGCAGTAGACCAATCAAAACAGATTGGGCCATCTGACCAATCAGAGTTGAGTAGATCAATCATAACAGACTAGGCCATCTGACCAATCAGAGCAGAGTAGACCAATCACAGCAGATGGGACTATCTGACAAATCAGACACTGTTAGAAAAGATGTGATGCTGCAACATATTTGAAAAT
Source organism: Elopichthys bambusa (assembly GCA_037101425.1). Lineage (NCBI taxonomy): Eukaryota > Metazoa > Chordata > Actinopteri > Cypriniformes > Xenocyprididae > Elopichthys > Elopichthys bambusa. The sequence continues at coordinate 9,198,765 of CM074451.1, forward strand.
TAAAGTGTTTTTTGACCTTGGATGCATGTAAACCTATTGTAGAAGACCTTGGAGGACTTTAAATACTTCAAGTTTAGGCAATTTAGGCATTGCAAAATTATAATGTAAAGTGGTTGTAATGAAAAATGGAAATGCATTGTTTTGGTTCCCTTTTTTTGTCTTTTTTTTTGTCTATCTATTGGAAGTCAATGGGAACTGAAACTGTTTAGTTACCAGCATTCTTCAAAATATCTTCTTTTGTGCTCAGCAAAAGAAAGACAGTCATACAGGTTTAGAGTAAATAACTTTTTTGGGTGGACTATCCCTTTAAATATCCATATCTGTCCAAAGTTGGCAGATAACTGATATGATAATAATTGTTTTATTAATGAATATGAATAATATTCCTATATAATATACCCTATATGATGGCTTTTTTTTTTTTTTTTGCACATATAGGCCACTTGAGCTTATTCTCTAGAAAAACTCCTCTAGTCTAAATGATAATGCAGAATCATGCAGAATTTGATTCAGAATCATCATAATTCATTCTTAGATAAAATGTCAAGTAAATTGTTTTGAAAGAAAAATCCAGATGTAATATACACATTCACTTTCATACATTTTCTCATATCTACAATAGCATTACTATATCTTGGTGCCTCGGGTGCACATGTATTGTGTTACACAGGATATTACCCTTCTACTTCTTCAAAAGAAGCAGCTGACTACGTATGGATCTCTCCCTGAATATCCTGCTGAAAAGACCAGCATGAATTTTCAGACCAGCATCGTCTTTCTGATGAAGCTGGTTGACCAGCAAGTCTCGCAGGTTAAGATAATTTATAATCACTGACCCATGCCGTAACCACATCCAAAACACAACATATGCTGTTTTGTTTTTTTCCCCTCAGCAGGGCAGTTTTGTCAGCATGGAGCATTAATCAGCCATAGTTTGTGTCTTTCTGTGTAGTTCTAGCATGCAGGTTAGTCTTTCTGTGTGGGTTTGAGTGGGTTTATGTGCATCTGAGAGGTGGGCAGTGGGCTTATGTGGGTGTGATATCATGGTCATCTTTGAATGCCTCTGGGAAAATTGAACAGACCTCAATGTTTTCAGTCCATTTAAGTTATTTGTGATTTTGTACATTCTTACTACACTTATCTCTCTGGAATACTTGATTCTGTCTGTTGTGGATAACATTTTGCCCCTTGACCATTGTCCCTGGCAAGCAACATTTGAGTTTTATGTCTCTCTTATCACTCTGCAGTATCTTTCTTCTCACATAAAGAAATAATTTCAACTCAAATCAGTACTTTATGTCCTTGTTATATTTATTTACTTGGTAAGTAGCCATGTAAAAAGCAGGATAATTAAATCAGCTGGTTATTATCACAAAACAAAACCATGGGTCTTGATTGCCCTGTTACGGTTTATTTCGTGATAATGACCAGCTGACTACATTATCCAGTACATATCCAGTTTGGGTTCAGTTATATTTCAGTTATATATCTTCTTCATTCTGCATTAAATTGATAAAAATTGACAGTATATTTTATTTCGTAAAGGATTTTTATTTACATTTACAATCAATCATTTAATCATCGTGTGACGTGTGCTCTCTTCAGCTTGTTAAAGGGATAGTTCACTCAAAAATGTAAATTATCCCATGATTTTACTTACCCTCAAGCCATCCGATAGGTGTATATGGCTGTCTTCTTTCGGACAAACACATATTAAAAGTTATATTAAAAAATCTCTTTGGTCTTCCAAGCTTTATAATGGTAGTGAATTGCTCTCCTGAAGTCCAAAAAAATGCATCCATCCATCATAAAAGTAATCCATACGGCTCCAGGGGGTTAATAAAGGCCTTCTAAAGCGAAGCAATGGGTTTTTGTAAGAAAAATATACATATTTAAAACTTTATATATTAAAATAACTAACTTCCGGCAGATGGCCTACACAAATCAGCTAGCACCAAATTCAGCTTTGCCATCCCAATAATCTTTTTTTTACTGTATTTTTGTTCAAATAAATGCCTTGGTGAGAGAGAGAGACTTGTTTCAAAAACAAAAAACATACTAATCTCAAACTTTTGAACCGTACTGTACATCTTTAAAAAAAAAAAAAATGATACATTTCTTGGTGGTACTGGATGTTGTTCTGCATTTCACTCAGTTTTCTTTTTATTCCCTCTCAGCCTCAATCGTGCGGATGAAGTGGTGGTGTCAAATGGAGCCATGCTTAAATGGTGAAGAGTGTAAAGTATTGCCTGACCTCACCGGCTGGTCCTGCAGTTCCGGGAACAAAATCAAAACTACCAAGGTAAGTTGTAAGGCCTGGTCTTTGGAGAGAGTCCACCATTACCTAGAAATATAGTCAGCAGTTTGACCACGACCACACACCTCAGAGCTTCATCACCAGATGTTTTGGGCTGGATGTCCCAGCAGTGATGCTTGTTTGGACTGTAAATGCATTAGTTTTCTATTATTTATTCATTGCTAACTCTACCTATCATATAAAATATCTTCTAAAGTGCATCTTGGCCTTCTTCCCCTTTTAGGTCACACGGTAAAGCAACACTTCTGTGGACATGCGATGACAACTCATAATTTCACAGGAGCATATTTTTAATTTCAGACCTGCAAATGTCAACAAAAACGCTCAAGCAGAAACAAGCGAACTGTGAACTAAGACTGTGAGAAGAGTTCAGATGATGCAAGGCATTGGGTTGCCAAAATTGAGTTGAAATGCTTCTATTTCAAATAAATTATATTCTTTTGAACTTTTAGATCTCAGTTTCCACAAAAATATTAAGCAGCACAACTGTTTTGAACATTGATAATAATAAGAAATGTTTCTTGAGCAGCAAATCAGCATATTAGAATGATTTCTGAAGGATCATGTGACACTGAAGACTGGAGTAATGACTGTTGAAAATTCAGCTTTGACATCACAGGAATAAATTACATTTTAAAATATATTCAACAGACAATATTCAAACAGAAAACTTATTATTTTTACTGGGTTCTCACAGAACCCTAATGCCAGTATACATTAAACAGACATTTCCAAAATATATGTATTTTTTGTATTTTACAGAAAAAGAAGAAAGTCATACAGGTTTGAAACAATGTATGAGAAATTGTTGACAAAATTATAATTTTTGAGCTTACTATGCCTTTAAATATTTTTGGAAATCACAGGCACATATGTTTTGTTTTTTCTCTCCCCATCTTGATTAATGCATGTTTTCCGGATTGTAACCAAGTTAACTCTGATGTTGTTTTTGCACAGCAAAACTTCTGAATATTTAGATAAAGCCCCTACCTGCGCACAAATACACAAACACACTGCTCGTCTCTTCAGTTTCATCTGACTGACTTGACACACCACCTGCAAGTGGAGGCAAGTAAACATGGAAGTTTGGAGCAAAACAAGCCCTGTTTGATATGGAAATAGAACAGAGGAGTGTGAGAGTGTGTGTGTTTATCTGGATGTGTGAGAAAGACAGATGGAGAACCAGACTATGCTGGAGTCCATGTGCTCCTAAGTTGTAGGTTATTATCATATTAGAGCTTATTAAAATTTTGATTCCTTTTTTTGGGGGTTTGGGGAAGTAGGGTGGTTAGCTTCAAATTATGACTGTAAAAACAGTGAAATTATGTATTAGTTTGCTTACACAAACAAATGTAGGGGCTCACTGCAGGTTTCAGTCTGTTATTAATTAACAACAGGGTCACCGCTGACTGTTTTGAATGATTTATCATAAGCCTCATTAAGACTCATGACAATTCACTGAATAATTTGGTGGTTCCAAATGTAAAACTCTAAAACAATAATAATAATAAAAAATTTAAGTGTTAACGAATGAACATTCATTGTTGAGGTGCCTGTATCTTTATTTAACCATGAAGAATGTTGGTATTTTTTCACCTTTTCACTCTGCAGTACCCATAAAATTATACCTGACAGTTTAAGTGGCAAGAGGCAAGATGAATTTGAATGTATTTCCAATAAACACATTTCAGTTTTAATGACACAGAACTCTCCTGGAAAGAGTAATTGTACTGTGTGGAGATTCAGAAAACAGGGTATTACTTATGCATGCCGTGCCTGGCATCAGTCCCCTGGGGAGGGCCAGCGCACTCCTGTAGTGTTTTAGAGGAACCGAGGACAGTGGATGTAAGTATACCTGCTTGAATTTAAATGATGTTGACATCCATAATGAACTTAATGACGGGGTGCTTGAATTTTACATTCTCACTCTTCTGGTTTGCATCGCATTGTTAATAATAAGAGTGCCGCTGAATAACTCGATATGCCATTGTTCGCATACTTTAAAATAAGGAAATGAAGAGCCCGTGCCAACATGCTATGCCAGCATCTTATTACATCCAGCAGTGAGCGGAGGAAGACAGAGAAATTGTTTTGCTCTGTGGGAAATAAAAAATTCAAATTATGAACTATTTTAGACCAGCAATCTACCATTACCAGAAATGGATGTGGGGGCAGCCCTCTCGGATTTAATATCTTATCCAAAATGTGTGTTCATTGGTCAGATAATTACCCAAACCCTTACTTACATCATACTCACAATGGGACAGAGAAAAGGAGACGAGAGGAACACATCATCTGTGCTATTTCAAAGAGACAGTTTACCTAAAAATTAAGATTCTATCACCATTCATCCTCGTGTAGTAGTTCGAACTTATATGACTTTATTTCTTCCATCAAACACAAAAGAAGATTCAAGCAGATCTTTTCCATTCATTAAAAGTGCACTCAGACTCACCTATACTTTTAAAGTATATTAATATACTTTGAAAGAATATACTTAGTTGTGAACTGAATGTACAGTTTTTGGACACTTAATTGCAATCAAATAAAAATGTATTATAGTTTGAGAGTGGTTTTAGACCCACTTAAGGACTTAAATGGATAGTTCACCTAAAAATGAAAATTATACCATAATTTACTCACCCTCAAGCCATTCTCCTAGGTGTATATGACTTTATTCCTTCAACCGAACACAATCAGAGTTATATTAAAAAAATATCCTGGCTCTTCCCAGCTTTGTAATGGGCTTGAATGACGCCTGAGTTTTTTAAGTTCCAAAAAGCACATCCATCCATTATAATAGTAATCCATACGTCTCTAGGGGGTTAATAAATGCCTTGTGAAGTGAATCGATGGGGTTTTGTAAGAAAAATATCCATATTTAAAACTTAACCGCCATTCAATACCATTACAAAACTTGGAAGAGCCAGGATATTTTTTAATATAACTCTATATGTGTTCAGCTGAAAGAAGAAAGCAATATAGTAGACCTAGGATGGCTTGAGGGTGAGTAAATTATGGTATAATTTTCATTTTTTGGTGAACTATCCCTTTAAGTATACCTATATATGTAAGTTCATAATTGCTTCAATTGTCTTTGAAATATGGTATTGTCTTATGTACTGATATTAATTTATGGAAAAATTAAAATATACTTTAATCTCATTGTCATTTCTATTGAAACTTGTGTCATGTATTTAAATATATTTACACATTTGTAAAGATGACGTAATTTTGTATATTTAGAATATATAATCTTGAAATGTAATATCAAATGACACTACAGTTTAAATTATAATCAACTACATGTGCATTATGTTAATGAATACATCAAAAAAGTGTACTTCTTTAAATATAATTAAAACAATGATTTTAAAATGTACTTTGAAGTAAAACTTTTAATTTGACTATTACAAAGTGCACTTTTTAAAAGTGTACTTAAGTGTGTGTGAAACATGCTAAACATAATACTACTGTATACTTTTAAGATTTGAAGTACACTATTAGTGCACATTCAATACAGTTAAGTACACTTCTTTTTCAAAAATGTTTGGTTTAGAGACATGCACACAAGGTTGAGTTCTAAATTCAGAATTGTATCATGAGTGAATGAGTTAACTGTACAGGTGCTTGGCACATGAGCAATAATGTGCCCCATCTATTTTGAGATTTGTCAGTCTCTGTATGTGAATTAGAACGATGTATCTGGACTTCCGTACCCGCAGTGATCAAATCAATATCCAGAAATGCATACTATATATATTTTTGAAGCATCACAGACAAAACTGGCTGGTGGATTGTTATCATGAAACTGTCTTGTTTTTTGTCTAATTGTTGGGACAACTTCACATCTGCTGGGAAGTTGTGTTCTGATGTACAGTATGTGGCTTGACTAATCTCGAGAATGCTTCTAAATGTGCCACATTTATTGACAAACCTAATTAATGATTAACTATGATTCTAAATATGGTTACAATTGCACATTTGTTTACTTTTACTAAATAACTAAATACAGTTTTGAACCCCACATCACAAGAAATGGTAAATCAAATAAAATATACTTTTCTGAGGAGACCCAGAGGTAATTTTTGTTATAATTGTGAAAGGCATGGGGTGTTGTAACCTCATTAGACTTTTTTTTTTTTTTTTTTTTTTTAAATTCACTGTCGCCATAAAATTGTGTATGCTTTAACTAGTTTCATGAACTACTCAGACTCTATAATGAGCTGTCAAGGACACTTTTGGATGATTTCCTTTTTTTTTTTCTCGTCTGCTCGTCGTGATCAAGTGTTTTGGTGTGTGTATGTTAGTAGCTGAGAGATACCCGTCTTGTTTGTGTGAGGGTGTGAATTAAGTGACTCGAAAAGGTGAAAATGAAAGGTGAGAGCGAATCTTGAGTTTGCATAGTCTATCACCACAAATTCTGTTCTGATCTTCAGGTACCCTGGTTTTAAAAAGGAATGATTGTGGCTGGCATTTTTTAAAACACAAATGTGAGATTTGAATGGGTTGGTTTAGCTTTCTTTTCTTTCCTTAAACATGTTTCAGATTTGGAAACAGTTCTTACCTCTCCTTTTCTTTGAATTATTCAGTGCTGTTACCAGTTAATTGACTAAGACTAAGAGGTAGTGATTCTGGAGATGTTTTAATGCTTTATTGCATACCAGCACACATGTTGACAGCTCCCTGACTCTGTGCTGGTCATTAATAATTGTGATTGAGAGCAGAGTTGTATAAGAAGCTCCTGATGTCAGGATAAATTAGAGTCAAAAAGAGGGGCTTTACCAAGAACACAACAAGGGAGCTCATGCTGAAGTTAAACAGAACAAGAGAGCAGCCATTCTCATTTTGTTGACCTTGTTCATTTTTTAATCTAAGATTAAAACTTAAATTTTATACATCCGAATTTCAGTTAGTGTTTTCTGTATTTTGAATCCGTCAGGGGAAAAATACCAGCAAGTTGTTTTCAAAAGGATCCAATTTGCCATCTCATTTGCCGTCCTTTTAAAGTGTTATATAAATGACTTTTTGTAATGACATTGGGAGACTTTCAGAGCAGACAGAGAGCCTCACAGGAGCATTTCAGACTTCCCAGACCTGGAATTGTCTCTCTGAGCAAATATCAGTGCAGTCAACGCCGTGGCAGTGTGGAGGACATCACTGCTTTTATCCTTCAAAGCTCCAGCGGCTCCATTGTATCAGAAACTGCTTTGAATCCTTAATAGCCTCATTTGCTGAACCTCAAAGAGCTTAACAAGCAACCATCAGCATGTGTGATGGTTTTTTTTTGTTTTTTTTGTTTTTTTACAACACATTTGCTGAAGAACTAAACTTGCATATTAATACTTTTGCCCTTCTAAATAACACTGGAGGTCGGAAGTGGTAAAAGAACATGATGGAAAACTTGGAAAATATGTGTATGGGTTGTTGACATGAAACACTACGGGAAAGTTGATGTCCTGTGGTGTGACATGCTACACTCTCCAACAGCTCCTTTTTATTCTGTTATAATTATTATGCGTGCTGTTTTTGTGAGGTCATATTAATTAAGAGGCTAGAATATTTCCAAAATGTATTTCACCATTTAACATCAACTAATGGAGGCAAAAATATAATAAGCATTATTTCACAGGCAGTGAAGGGCTGCGAATCATCCATAGGCATGAGGCCGCATTTGGAGATATTGCTTTTTACAGTTCAGTAAACAAGAAAAATTAATGGCTAAGTTGCATTTTAGACAAAATATTTTCAGTTACTTTGTCTGTTTTGCTCCACCAAAGAAAATACAAATAGAAGTCAAAGCAGAATCGTACCTGAATGACTCGGTATTAGCAGTAAATGATTCAGTGCCTCAGAATATGTCCGAATTCATATTATTTATAAAACAGTAGGCAAAAACTACCAAAGTCCCTTTAAGACAATTCACTCATCGGCCATCTTTGAAATGCCTGAAGTGCAGCTCCTATCACTTTGAATGGGGAAACATCAAATTCTCCAAAGCTGTTTGCCAGGCTTTCGATTAAATTTCATTTTTGAGATCACCAATGAAATCTGACAACAACTGTCTCATAAATTTTGTTTCTAAATGCTCGAATCATGACAAAAAAAAACGAACAGTATTTTTCAGGATGGATCAAGCTAATGCGCATGCGCAGTCCCAAATGCGCGTCTCTTGTGCCTCATTTCGGAGGCACGAGTCTGACTGTTTCTATAGAAACTGTAGCTTCTAACGGCCACTGCAATGACGTGATGACTTTACCAATCGGCGATTGGCTCTCATTTAAAAGGCGGGGCTTATTCCGCCATATTGCACGTTGCACTTTCTCCCATTCAAAACAATACGAGTGACGCGTCTTGTGTTACTCTATCCACCTTATTCCTGACTAGCCTACTGAGTTTCGAATTATGGGTTGCACTTCCGGTTTGGGGAACTTCCATTTAAAAAGACTGAAGCGAATCGTTTCAAATCATAAGGTTGCCCTAAGCATATCCGTCAGTTTAACTAAATGAGCTGTCAATTCTTCTTTCATGTTTTATTTTCAGACATCATGAGAATAACGTAACGCTTGGTATTTTAACGTGACATGTTATAACAAGAATATCTATGGCAAGAGCTCTTTTCAGTCGCTGCTTTCTATCCTCGTGATTATTTTCTTTTGTCCCATTGCATACCGCTGTAATAGTATGAAAAAGGACAACATATACTGCACATCTGTAGTCTGTTCTCCCGATATAATTTACAATATATCCTATTAATAATTCACTGGAATGCACGAAGAATCTCTCGTTTTTCTCCTCAAAGCGTCTTTTTTTTTTTAGGTTTGTTTGCACAGGTAAATACAATTTATTATCTGTAAAAATGATGGAAACCACTTTGAAATAGTATCATGCAATGCTGAAGTTCATGAACATTTTTTATTAAGGCAACGTATATTAAATAATACAGATATATATCACTATAGTAATATTTAACCCGTCCGTTATTGCTGTGGAAAGAATCGCACTTTTAAATGTCCTTTTAATGTTTGTTGGTTGAAGGGTGAGTAGAATAATGTCATCTCATTCTCATTGTACCCAGTTTAAAAAACAACAACGTATTATTGCGTTCATAGAGCAAGCCTTTCACTGACTGTTTACAGCTAACGGAAGTTACACCCATAATTCGCGCAAAGCGTCATGGGGCGTAGGAATAAGGTAGATAGTCTTTGAAACTTCCCAGATGAACTATTACTTCAAGATTCTGAAGTGTGCATCCAAAGGACACTTTAATATCCTATGATGCCACGGGAGAGGAGTTGTGAATGGCAGTGGTCACAGTAGGTCACATGACAACATTACAAATGTAAGTACATCTGGATTACATTAGTGCAACACACATTCATACTATATAGAACATACTTACTCAAAAGAGGTGAGAATGAGAGTATGTGGCCACTGTTTTATTCCTGAATGAATCTATGTTTTTTAATGAATCAGTTAAGTAAAATAATTCAATCACTCACTCATAAAGGCAGGAACTTGTTTAGTTTCTAAATTAATCTTCTTCTTTTTTTTTTGAACAACCGAATGAATCATTCAATGACTCACCCATCTCCAACAAAGATGTAAACTGTGGAAAGAAACACTGTAAAACCCCCAACACTAATTCACAGAGTGATAGTTTGTCCAGAATGCACAAACAGACATGTGGAGCAATACAAACATGTAGCCATGTACACACTGCAGTTCAATTTGGTTGTCAGTTCACCTTTTAGTGCTTAATCTGTTCTCTACACACACAGTACATTCATTTATGGAAGTGACAACCACATTCTACAAAAATTCTGTGCAGTGTCCAACCAGAACTGAACACCTAGTTGTTAATGGCGTGTCAGGGGGCCTGTACAAATACCCATACTTGCAGTCTTTGCACTTGACCACTTGTCTACTTACATGACGTATTTTCTGTATTTGGCTCAAGTGTTCAAATGGGTGTGAAGATTGCAAGTGTGTGTAAAACTTTTGATTGCCCAATAGGACACACTTTAGTGTTGTAAAAAAGTATTTACCTTATTTTGATTTTCAGTACTTTGCATTTTAAACTTCTAAATGTCTGTTCAGTAGTTTCTATAACAGATTACATAATTTAGTAATTGTGGTACTTACATTTAAGTGATAAAAAGCAGTTGCAAATGATGTGCAAAATACACATACTCATCTTTGCACCAATAAAATGTACAATACTTTATGTGTTACTACCAAATTATAGGTTTTTATCTAATTAATTTAAACTTACAGTGGAATGTTTTCCTCTACATCCTGCGATTTCAGGGCATGTAAGTTCCCGAACATGATGCATGATAGGATATGCTTAGCCTCGAACATTTACTCACCCTTAAGCCATCCTAGGTGTATATGACTATCTTCTTTCAGACATACAAAATCTGAGATACACTATATTGCCAAAAGTATTGGGACACCCCTCCAAATCATTGAATTCAGGTGTTACAATCACTTCCATGGCCACAGGTGTATAAAATCAAGCACCTAGGCATGCAGACTGCTTCTACGAACAATTGAGCCTTTGCAAAGACCCGCACCCCTTAGTTACTGTTGCTTTGTCTGACAAGCCATGGCGCTGTCACACCACACAGAAAATACATTGCGGAGCAAAGAGGACACTGACAACATGTCGACAGACAAAACAGAGCAGGTTACTTATGATATTAAACAAAGTCCCAGCTTTCAAACTGTGTAATTTTTTAAGAAATTCGAACAATAAAAAACATTTTCTGGCTCTTTAATATGTCGTGACAGATTGGTGTAGCGCTTCAGCTCAAGCGGCTTGTGAACTGATCATCTCTTCTTACTAGTTAATTTATAGCATCAAATAAACATGAATGAACATGAGAAGGAATGTTGTTTCAAACGCGGAAAGACGTCAGTCAAGTTCAAGTCTACCAAGGTTAATCTTCTAACTCCTGACTGCTTTGTCGGACAAAATGGCGGATTCAGCGCTATGATTGGTTAGATCGCTTGTCAATCAAACTCCCGGCGAAGGGTCAATTGTGAAATAATGGGTCGCTCTCAGGAGCTCAGTGAATTTAAGCGTGGTACCATGATAGGTTGCCACCTGTGCACAAGTCTATTCATGAAATTTCCTCACTACTAAATATTACACAGTCAACTGTTAGTGGTATCATAAAGTGGAAGCAATTGGGAACAACAGCAACTCAGCCACGAAGTGGTAGGCCACGTAAAATCACAGAGCAGGGTCAGCGCATGCTGAGGCGCACAGTGTGCAGAAGTCACCATATTTCTGCAGAGTCAATAGCTACAGACCTCCAAACTTCGTGTGGCCTTCAGATTAGCTCAAGAACAGTGTGTAGAGAGCTTCATGGGTTTCCATGGCCGAGCTGCTGCATCCAAGCCTTACATCACCAAGTGCAATGCAAAGCGTCGGATGCAGTGGTGTAAAGCACGCCGACACTGGACTCTAGAGCAGTGGAGACGTGTTCTCTGGAGTAATCTCGAATAATGCTTCTCTGTCTGGCAATCCGATGGATGAGTCTGGGTTTGGCGGTTGCCAGGAGAACGGTACTTGCCTGAATGCATTGTGCCAAGTGTAAAGTTTGTATAGTCCTGACGGACGTCTGCCGGCCACACAAACATAACAATACAACATAACATAACAACAGACTCAAGCTCCTCTTATATCGAAATTCTCCGACATTTCGTCATGCGTCGGGTCAGAGGTCACTCTTCCACTGCAAATCAATGCTTACGGCTGTCTGCTGGAAGCTAGTTATTAGAGTTGATAAAGTCTTAAATATGGATATTTTTCTTACAAAAACCCATTGCTTCGCTTCAGAAGGCCTTTATTAACCCCCTGGAGTCGTATGGATTACGTTTATGATGGATGGATGAATTTTTTTTGGTTAAAATTTGCCCCCCCCCTTCACAACCATTATAAAGCTTGAAGGAGCCAGGATATTTTTAATTATATCTCCGATTGTGTTCGTCTGAAAGAAGATATAAACCTAGGATGGCTTGAGGATGAGTAAATCATTTTTAATTTTTTTTTTTTTTTTTCATTTTTGGGTGAACTAACCATTTAAGGGCACTGAGTTTTGGTGTTTTAAAGACTTGGGACAGCTCATTTACTTCCTGTCACATGAACGAGCTCTCTAGTTGCCAAGACTGCAAGTATTGGTTTTTGGACAGACCCATACTCTCTTCTTTATGTGTGCAGTGCAAGAAAACCACAGGGCAAGTGGTATGAGCTTTGACTCTTTTGTGTTGCCAGATCTAGCTAGAAAAAAAGAACAAGCGAACAAGAACAAACCCATAATAAACCGAGATAAATCAAGATGGTAAATATTGAAAACGACCAAAATATTGCGACCCATACCTGCCTACTTTATCCTATATTTTATGAGTCAAGCTCAAGCAACATTCCCAACACGCTTAAAATATGTAGACATGGCAACACTTCAAGAGCGCGCTTACAAAACAAAACACGATGCCTCTGTAAATGGTTGTGTAGTTAAAATGGCTGAACATAACAAGCCTTTGGACACTGTAATATTACTTTTATCAAAAAAAGTGGATACCAAACACACAAGAAGCCAGAATTTTGCTGTCAACCAAGTCATGTTCCGTATGCACATGGAACGATACTTAAGGGAATTCATTGCTGTATTTAAATGCGGTTGTCACTCTTGAAACTTTAGGCCTACGGTGTGTACGGTGTGGTTACAAGACAAGCACTCTTGGAACTTATCTCATCCAATCAAATTTTAGAACTGAAACTATTGTATAATAATATTTGGGACCTCCATTTATGTCTCGTAATGTTATTACTGTGATTCCTCTTTATATTGTAAATCTTTTCTACAACACAAAGGAACTTTTTCCATTTGGCAAAAACCATGATTTGAAGACCTCTCCACCAAAATCTCAGACTGCAAGAGAAAATGTTGGTATTTGCTTAAGATTTTCATGTATTCATTTTCCCACTCTGATATTCTGGAGTCAACTGTTTGAAATTCCACTAAAGCTCCACTAAAGGTGAGGGCTAACGTTCATCCTCTGCTGTCCCATGTGGAGGACTGTAAATGTAGTGATCTGTATTCACTCAGCCTGTAGTTAGAGCCTCCTTTCTGCATGCCGACAGCAACACTGAGGCTCTTATATTCCCGGTTCCCTGCTTAAAATGCTAGAGCTACATATTCAAAGTGAGTGCGTGCTCTGGCCCTCAGCTGCTCCGAGCGGAGAGGACTATTTCTGAATGTAAACGACAGGTAAATGTCCCAGTGGGTATCAGAATTTTCACAGTGTCCTTCAGTGCAGACTGTCTGCCTACACATTCAAAGACCCTCAACCCTCTTTTCTCTAGTCCATTCAAACAACCAGAACCCTCAATATACAAAATGGTCTTATAAGTCTTGTACCATTTAATGAAGTTATATTTGAACAGTGGGAAATGAATTTGATTCAGAATATTTAAATGTCACGGTATTTTATAAGTGCATGCACCAGCATATTTCAATCAGGCTTCATTAACTTCAGTAATAAATCCACAGCTTTTATATATTGCTGTAGCCAAAGTGATGGTCTATTAGTTTTTCATTAAACATGTAAATTTTCAGAACTCTTCAGTTAAGCCTTGATGACTCAATTTGTCAAAATATTACTGAAGCCCAAAAAAAAAAAAAAGAGAAAAAAAAGCATCTTTAACCAATCAACAAAACATTGAACATGTAAACAAGGCTGTTCCTTTGCACGTTCTCACCCATTACTTTCACATTTAAACTGTTTATTGCAAATTAAATATAGTTGTAACATAATTCTCACAATTTTTTGAATTCATTTTATTTATGTAAAACATTTCTTTCACCTATATTTACAACTTCCCAGAAATCATGCTAAGGACTTATTTGGTTTAAGTATCACACCATAATTCATTCACAACTCTTAATCTGACATAATGTTCCAGGAAACAGAGGAACATATCCGGATGGATCAGATGGGATCAGTTATTCCATGTACATGCTCCTTAGCATTTTGTTCATAGTCGATGCACAAAGTGTCTTTATTAAAGTTGCTTGAAGAGGACCCGTCCCCTTCTGAAAATCCACATGAACAGGAAGCCAGTTTCACTACATAGAGTAGGAGAATTAATATATTCTTCCAGAGACATAGGAACATCCAAGAATATTACAGTTGAAGATTATTTCAGGCAAGGTATAGCTGGTTTGAGTGCACTCCACACAAAGGGATACGAGTTTAATTATCCAGGACTCAGTGAGAGGAAACAAATATTTGACAATTGTCAAAATCAAAATAATGAAAGAACCAGTAGTATTCTCTTAGAAAGTCTGGTGTCCGTGTTACTCAGAGATAGATGGATTTATGAGAAAAGGGCTCCATTTCAAGTCATTAGACACATGTCTGTTGGTTTACAGTTGGGAAAACTTAATTCAGCTTGTCGTCTTGGATATTTCCCTGAAAAAGTACAGTAAATAAAAGATGGATGAGTAATACGAAAACAATCTGCGAATGATTTTTATGTTCAAATAATTAGCCACAACATATCATGCAGAGATTATTTGTAAAAACAACCAAATGTGATTGGAATTATTAGAACTATTTGTTTACAAATTTAGCATAGTTCCTACACCTTTGAAATCCATAATTTGTCAGTTTTTTATTGGTCATTTTATGTCTTCACTGAATCACCAACAGGAAAAAGGAGGAATAAAATCGAAAACCTTTGTAAAGTTCCTCCGTTATGAGCTTTCCAGTGACTATATCTGCTACAAGGATGTGTATGGGTGGGTATTCTGGAAAAAAAAAAGAAAAGAAAAAGAAAATAAGGGAAAAAATTGATACGGAGTGTGTTTTTTTCTTTTTTTCTTAATTAATCCCACCAGGAGACGCTTTACATTCCAAATGGTATTCCATAGAACTTTTAAATAAATTACCATCGACCATATTGTTATTGGCTACCTGAAGAAACACTCTTGGTTACGATTATTTGCTGGTGTGTAATTTTCAAAGTTACATGACCAAATCACTGTTATTTTAATAAATATTGGATTTCTTGTGAGCTACAGCAGATCTTCTATTTTTATAATACGTCAAGTGTCCACCACACCTGCCTGCAGCCATTCAGGTGAATGCGGGTTGTTTATTTATTGCTCTGTATTCTGTTCTTTATTAATAAAATATTTCAGCAAAATAAGCACAAAACGACAGCACAACACAGACTCACAATCAGTCACATCATGCAATCATACACCGCACCACTAAGAGTCATGTATTGTTCAGTAGCTTGAGTAATGTATGTAAAGTAAGGAGTGCTTTCAGGTGATCTAAATCTCACCCTGGTGGTTTTGATCTTGTTTCCGGAGTAGCACATCCAGCCGGAGTTATCTGGCAGAGTCTTGCATTCCTCTCCCTCCAGACACGGCTCCATCTCACACCACCACTTCCCAATCACTATAGAGGCTGCAAGCAGATCATAAATGGGTTAGACTCTTAATCACGTCTGACTTAAAACAGGGTAAAGTTCCAATCTCCATCCTCCACTGCTCCTTGACCATCTGACAAATAATATTTACATGTTCACGTCTAAGGGTGCTTTACTGACTGCATCATTCCAAATGTTTTAGGATAGATTTTAAGTACTTAGACTATAAGCAATTTATGCATTATCTAAATTAAATGATTATATTATATAAATGATTATATTATATAAATTAAATTAATATTTCACCCAAAAATGAAAATTCTTTCATCACTTTCTCACCCTCATGTCTTTACAAACCTGTATAATTTTCTTTCTTTTGTGGAACATAGATATTTTGAGAAATGTTTTGTGTGTCCATTGTGACGACCCTGGTCTAGGGTGAGGGAAGTTGACATAAATAAAGAAATCTGAAACAGTTGCTACCGTGAGCCTGTGTGTTTATTTATTTATTTTCTGTAGATCTCTTTTTTTTGTCAAACTGGGCAGTGCCAAAATAATAAACAAAATGGGTCGCTAACTAAAACCCAGGGACTCTAAATAATCTATGTGAAAGAAAAAGAAACAAATGACAGCAGTCTTCCCTGTCTCCTGGTCTACAGCAAAAACAGGAGAAAAAGATATTTTAAATGAAAAAAACTGGCACCCAAAAAGAAAGAAAAGGAAAAAAAAAAAAAGTAGCTAAATGGCTTAGACAAGAAAACAACAGGTAACACGAAGAAATAAAGGTCTAGACAATAAAAGTTATAAACAATGGGTTTGTTAACAACAGAATGAAATGCAACGCTATTTTACTATAAGACTCAAATTCACAGCACTCTTCCCGCCTCTTTGAGTACAGTGTTTCAAAAGACGCAAGACTTGAAGGGACCAATCAGCAGGCATGTCCTGGTACGTCCAATTAGGGCGAAGACATCTAAGAGCAAGAAAGAGGAGAGAGAGAGACCAACACACACACCGAAAATACATCCCCAGACGTAACAGAGCAGAGTAAAACATTTCAACATATATAACTTTTTTGTGTTTTGCAGAAGAAAGAAAGTCATACAAGTTTGGAACAACATGAGCAAGAGTAAATGATGACAATTACATTAATTACATGGATATGTAAACCCCCTTTAAATAAAATAAATTAAAATTAAATTACAAAAATGTAAAATAAATAAATATCTTAAATCTCTAATAAAAAGGTTCAACAGGGTTCTAAACTATGGAGCCCCTAAAGGGACGTGGTGGTTGAAAAAAAATTGGGATGGGAGGAAAATTTTTTTTTTTTCTTTTGCGTTCCCTCGCAAAGATATTTGCATTCCCTTGCTGTGAGCTCGGACAAACACTTCCTCTTTAATGTCCCGCTGGCTGGCAGTAGTGTTTCAGTCAGCTCCATACGTTAATAATGCACACAAATAATGCGCAAATAAAACTTGTTGGACTCCAATATAAATACATGCAGTCGGTGCTTAAGTAAAGCAGTTCAGTAAAGTTGGCAATATATGCACAGAATCGAGCTTCCCGGATCAATAACTTGTGAGCTAAACGTTGTTAAATGCCAATTGCAGCTATTTCCAAGCATAGTAACGTAGACAACGAGCTACAACAACACAATTTTCCTCAAATGTGCTTTATAATATATAAATTGGTCTCTATGAGCAGGCGGCGGAGAGACAGGTCTGAAGTGACCGTCTGAAAAGTGCAAAACCCAAAACCTTTTTGCTCATTTTATATTATGAAAAATACCCATAATATATGTTATGTTATAGGCACTACAACACTTAGTTTGGCAAGTAGCACATAAAGGCCTTCTTTACACAAATGATGTTGGTACACAGCTTACATACAACAGCTTTTGCATGATAATTGCTTACTGAATTTGATGGCATTACAACTTATTTAATATTTTTACTAATAACAGTGAAGTTATTGATTTTATTTTTTTATCAAACTAAGTGTTCCAGTACAACCAGCAGGAGAGCAGTGATGTATGAACTGAATTTGGTGATAGTACAGTGTGTTACAGTGAAGTTATTGGGTATTTTTCATAATATAAAATGAGCAAAAGGGTTTTGGGTATTGCACTTTTCAGACGGTCACTTCACACCTGTCTCTCCGCCGCCTGCTCATAGAGACCAATTTATTTTAAAGCACATTTGAGGAAAATTGTGTTGTTGTAGCTCGTTGTCTAGGTTACTATGATTGGAAATAGCTGCATTTGTGTTTTAACAACGTTTAGCTCACGAGTTATTGATCCGAGAAGCTCGAATCTTTGAATATATTGCCAACTTTACTGAACTGCTTGACATAAGCACTGATTACATTTCTTTATATTTGAGTCCAACAAGTTCAAACTCTAAGAGCTGCGCATTATTTGTGTGCATTATTAACGTATGGAGCTGACTGAAACACTACTGCCAGCCAACGGGACATTAAAGAGGAAGTGTTTGTCCACGCTCACAGCAAAGGAACGCAAATATCTTTGCGAGGGAACGCAAAAGATTAAAAAAAAAAAAAAAAAAAATTCCTCCCATCCCAATTTTTTTTTTTCCACCACCACGTCACATTTCCCCCCATCCCAATTTTTTTCCCACCACCACGTCCCTTTAGGGGCTCCATACTATACAGAACACTAGAGTTCTTGACTTGATTTTAAAGAACCCTTTATGTCAAAAAGTTGGAAGAAAATAGAGATGATTGCAAATGATTGCATAATACTTCCATATTTAACAGGTTATTAATTTTTCCCCCCCAAGAGATCAGGTATGTTTATGAGTGGTTTAATTAATAATAATAACAATAATGTAATTAAAATTAAGAATAAATGTAACCCTTGTGCGTCAAATATATGCGTCATAAATTTGAAGCTTGGGAGCAGGAGCACAGACTTAAGTTTGGTCTCATTTTAAAGAAGACCCTTGACAGATTATTGTTGAAGTAAAAAAAGTTTAAAAAGTGAAACAAAAAAAAGTTATAGAGGTTTAAGTTTATGATTAATGAACATTATTTTATATAAAATATATATTTTATGAAATATGTTGAACTCTAAAACTGCTAGAAAATCAAAGCCATAAATCTAGACAGGTTGTGTTTCAAATTTGAGGTTGATATCTCAAAAAAATTAGCTTTCAGTAAGATTTTGTTTGGGCGCAGTACCAGATTTTCCCCCCATTAGATGCCAGCAAAACTCCACAGTGGTTGGATTTGTGATTTGCAGTAGAGTTTTCTCTCTTAAATATTACAAGCACACACATTTTTTTATTCCACACATACAAACCACACTCTCACATCCATACCATCACACCCACACAATTTACCCAATTGGCTCTATAATACGCATAAGCAGAAAACAAGAATAAAGTGAGTATTTGCTAGAAAGTGTTTCAAATATAGAAAATGGCACCATCTGGTAAAAAAATAGTAAACATTTAAATTCTGAAACCCTGCCAACAAAATAAAAACGTATTAACAAACAACATTTTATAGTTAAAAGGCCCTGAGATTAAAAATTGCAGTTTTAATGGGTTTCAATGGGGACATTTCTGTCCAAAAGGTCCTGAGAGGAATTATTCTGTGTACCTTGTGCAAAATAGATTTTTTAAAGGAAATGAGGGTGAAACGTCCATACGTCACACAAGGGTTAACAAAAAAAGAAGCCATAAATTGATCCTATGGGAACCCCTAAAAAGTTGAAGCACTTGACAGAACTCTTAAACATTTCATATAGAATCTGTATACATAATAATAATAATAAAAGTATAAATAATTTGAATTATTCAATAAACAATATTTATTGTAATATGTGTTTTGTCATGAAAAGGATGGCTTCCTCCAGCAGAGTCTGTTTTTTCTCCCTTTTGAACATTTTATGCACTTTTTGTTCTTGCCGCAGTCACCTTTGGCTTGTTCATTGGGGCTTTAAGGTACAATTTTCTATAAAACTGCTGTGAAACAATATGTTGTGAAAAGTGCTATACAAATAAAGTTGATGACTCTAATGTGCTTGAATAGCCTCAGTGGATAGATGTCTGTGGTCAGTAGGTGCAGAGCCATTTCACAGAGTGCCACTTTATGAATTGTTCACCTAAATAACCTTGTAGTCTTATAGGAAAAAGGTCCATATTCTATGTATATAATAAAGGTCAATCTTCTGACAATGGAAGGTTTTACGTCATTTCAGTTGCTTGAGAGAAAGGCATTCTTGTAAAACTATCAATTTTTCCACTTTGAAGAAATTTATGATAATTACCAGATGGAGACCATTAAGGAAGCAGGTGCTCAGGGGGTTGAGAACATCTTATCTTTGCATCACTATGAATATGTTAGAATATGATACATTAATGCATCACAGTAATGCTGTCACATTGCATTGAACACCACACTTGAAAATATATAAGGCATGTATAAGGCACTTATATGTTATTAATATTCTGACAAGTACTTAAAGTTTGTGGCTTACTCCATTTCCGTGATAAGGGCATTGAACTTAAGTCACATTCATTATTATTGCAAAACCCAAAAGCACTCAACCAATATTTGTCTCTTTGCGGATAGGCCTTTAAAATTTTCATTTGCCTGTGCTCAACACTTTCTCCATGGTATTCTAAAAGGGTGAATAAATGCTCATGCTTTATAGACTTTGCTCACATGTACAATAGTCATAGCACTGTATGACTGAGGCAAATTTAACATTGTTCTGGCTAGAGCAATAATAAAATCAGTGGAAAACAACCTCAGGCAAGGGCTCTATGTTTTGATTAAAATTCACTTTACCAGGTCTTTTATCCTCCAAAAAGTAAACAAAGCATCTCATACATTCATACATCGCCTTCAATGTCATGTACTCCTTTGACAGAAAGATAGCCTTCAGCCTCATATCCTAGAATATCAATATGAACTAGAAGATAAAGTTCGTAAACAAACTTTGATGTTGGCTTGAGAAAGCCTTGATGGGCACTGCCACAAAGAAAGAAAGAATGTATTTCTATTACTGATTTTCTGATTAGTCAAATATAGTGGCTTACCAGTATAACCACAATTAACCTACCAATAAATAATAATTATAATTTATGCTGTTAATATTTCAATATTTATTTCAATATTTTATCATAATAATTACAAATAAAATCCCAACATGGAAAATAACGCGCCAATAATTAAAAGGGCATTTAACAGTAATATATATCAGTAAGACAAAATGCATGCTGTTTTCACTGTCAGTGTTTGGGACTGGCAACAGCACTTGCTTACACATGAGTTTTGAAATGTTGTCTTTATTCAGAAGATTAATGATCTGCTTGAACATATCTATGAAGGAAATGAAGTCACGGCCCCTTTAAGAGGCGCGGCTCGGTTCGTCAACTCTCTGAATGTGTGTGTAGCATTGTATCAGGCGATCAACTAACCTGTTCAATAAACTGTGTAAAACATGCAATTACCCGAGCAATACTGATATTGTAGATGGCTTTTCACTCTATATTAACGTTTTCTCACAGAGGGTTTCTGGAATCCGCTCCGTGCAGCTCTCTCTGTCTGTCTCTGTCTTACCTGCTCATGCTGGGAGCGGCAGCGGCGCCGGCGACACGACGCGCCTCTTCAATGCACAAATCTTTGCACAGATGCCACACAACATTAACACAGTCATTCAAACAAAGAAGCTCTTTAATGCGTTTTTGTGCTCGCTTGAATGAGATTCGCCATGTATTTTGGACATGATGAAGCAAGAATATTTCCAGTTATTTCCATTATTTGTCATTTGACTGGGCTGAAAACAAGATGATTTCTTATCCGGCTTCCTCCAGTGGACGGTACTGCTCCTCTAGAGGGCGCATTTTTGCTTTGTCAATGTAAGTCTATGGAAAAATTTTGAGTTTTAAAAAATTATTATAAAAACGGTACATCTGATCTGTCTAAAAAGAAATTTCAACTAACTAGACATCAGGGCCAAGGTCTGTGGCGAGTTTGGTGCTTGTAGCATTAAAGCTCTAGGAGGAGTAGTAGTCAGAAATAATAAGATTTTTAAGTACAATATCAATATGTTGGCTTTCTCAAGCCAACATAATGATAAGAGAACGAAACCATGGACCAGTTTTAATGGCCACCATCTCAGTCAATGTGTCATCTCAGGTTAGCTAGAAACCATAAATTGCAGACAGAAAGAAGTAGTCTACAAATTTAACATTTAAATCACAAGTACCGCTAAAATATTCTTCTTTGATAAATGTTACTGCCACAAGACCATAATAAATTAAAATATTTAATAATAGTATTACTAGTTGGGTTTCCATCCAAACGTGAAGTGAATCTTTTCAAAGTTCGCAAAAAAACCCAACAAACAAAAAACAAATGCGAATTAGGTGTGTTTCCATCAAGTTGTTCGAGTGTATGATGGTGGTATTGGTAACCTAGTAACCAACAGTAAATAAAACACCATCAGCGGAAACAGCTGATTAGTCATGTAGGTTTAACGTTCACCACGTCAGATTTTATTCGGCAAATGCGTTCAAATCAAACCCGATTCCAATTCTTGGTTCTAGAATTGATTGGAGTCGATTCCAAGAATCGATTTCTCCTTCTGTTTTCGATTCTTGTTTTTTAGATTTAAGGACTATCGCCATGACTACATGGTATTAAAGTCGTAGAAAGTAGCCTTCTCATAATGTGAAGCTTTATTAAAAATATAAAGGCACATTTCTATTTCTGATTGATTTTAAATTGTAATTTTGGCTGCATTGCACCTGAAATGGGTCATAGTCTATAGCCCAGCAGTATCGCTTTAAAAAAAAAAAAAAAACCTTAGATAGACACAAAGTGTCTACATGTGCACAGTTCAGGTGAATTATGAAGTTTACTTTAACTGTATGCTTTGCCCAGAATTAATATATAAAGCAAACTGTACAATAATCAGAACATTAACAACAACACTGGTATAAGAGCGCGTGATTTATCTGTCAATCAGATGCGTAGGGAAGTTGTTTTTTTACTAGGCTATATAGCGATTAAGGCTCTCAGCCAACACTGATCTGTGCTCACGACATGTTTTCTTCCAGAATTATTGGCTGATAGGAAGAAAAGGATTTAAAAAAAAAAAAAAAAAAAAGCATTTTATTTAAAATAAAAACTAATCAAGACCCTCGATCAAGTCATGATCTATTCTCTCGTAAGTCCATGCAGTGCTCAAAAGTGCAGAGAGCATAAGCCAGATTCACTGTAAATTAACGCCAGAATAGGTTTTTGAACTGGTTCATTGACATGAACTACCCGGAAGAACCCTTTTGAGGAAATAAATCGGACTTCCAGTCACTATTAGCAAGCAAGAGGCAAATTAATGATAGCTTTGAACTAATAAAGGCCCTAAATGAGGAGTCGATTCCCCTTAATGGAATCGATTCTGAACTTTGGAATCGACTCTCGATTCCAAACAGCTCGGAATCGAGGAATCAATTCTTTTTGGAATCGATTCCCAGCCCTATCTCCCATTATTCACATTAACTCCTTTTCGCACAAGTCAAAAACCAGCTCACGTGAGCGTAAAAACTTTTTTGCGAATTAAGGGATTTTTCCCCCCGATATTTGGCGTTTCCATCACTCGTGTCTGATGCAATACTTCAAAATGTGCATAATAACAGGGTGATGGAACCAGCTAATGACGCACGACCTAAATATAAATAAAAATTATTATTTTAACATATTTATATAAAATATTATTACATCAGTTCATGTTACTGCTGCAAGACCTAAATAAATGAATATAGGATTTCCTTCAAAAAGTAGTGGGTGCTACCAGAATCTTTCTGTCACTGACTTAAACAGCAACAACATGAAGTTCCAAGTAGAATTAAAAGTATCCTTGGACCAAACATCTCAATATTTCCCCTGTTGCTTTAAATAAATCAAGATTTTTTCAGAGTGCAGACCATCCTTGTGTATTTTGGGCAAAATAACAAACACAGAAACAATGCACAAATATCAGGGAATAAAAGTCACTTTCAACCACACGCCTCTGCCTCTAGATTTTACTAGTCCTCTACAGAACAGAAAACACACTGCAGCCTGGAACGATGAAAAATGTTTGTTTCTACTGATGCTGCTGTCTTGTGGGCAAATTCTTTCATGTGTTTTTCACAAAGTCTGTTGAGTCTTTCCCCATCCAGACAGTATTTATAATAAAATATCTAATACACAACAGCTATAGTTTCAGATGAAGATTAGGCTAAATATGTACCTGTTCAACTGCTTGTTAACGCAAATATCTAATCAGCCAATCACATGGCAGCAACTCAATGCATTTAGGCTTGTAGACATGGTCAAGACGATTTGCTAAAGTTCAAATTGAGCATCAGAATGGAGAAGAAAGGTGATTTAAGTGACTTTGAATGTGGCATGGTTGTTGGTACCAGATGGGCTGGTCTGAATATTTCAGAAACTGCTGATCTACTGGGATTTTCATGCACAACAATCTCTAGGGTTTACAGAGAATGGTCAGAAAAAGTGAAGATATCCAGTGATTGGCAGTTTTGTGGGGGGAAAATTTCTTGTTGATGCCAGAGGTCAGAGGGCAATGACCAGAATTGTTTGAGCTGATAGAAAGACAACAGTAGCTCAAATAACCACTCGTTACAACCGAGGTCTGCAGAAGAGCATCTCTGAACACAACACATCAAACCTTGAAGCAGCAGAAGACCAAAGGGTGCCACTCCTGTCAGCTGAGAACAGGAAACTGATGCTACAATTTGCATGGGTTTACCAAAGTTGGACAATAGAAGGTTCGAAAAATGTTGCCTGGTCTGATGAGTCTCAATTTCTGCTGCGACATTCAAATGATAGGGTTAGAATTTGGCTTAAAACACATAAAAGCATTGTAGCGAATTAGCTCAAAAGGGAAATATTAATAATTAATCATAACTTGTAATAATTAATTATAAATATTTGAATCAGTTAATCAAAGAGTGAAGAGGGATTTGAACCGTAGCATAACAGAGGAATGAAGCTATGGAAAGAGTCATTTAACAAGCTGGAAGAACCATCAGTCAAAGAAGCTCCTTTGTTAACAAAAGGGTTCAAACTTAATACTAGATCGTATTTGATTGTGATCAAATGTACGAAGCTTGCAAATTGCCTTAGCTGTTAAGGAGCTGCAGGCTGAGGAGAAATTCTTGATGGTTTGGTCCTATGGTGCTGAAGCTGTAATCAATAGGATCTTCTACGTTGAATGAAGTAAGTGACAACAAACTTGCGCTGTTAATTTGACCCTGTTGTGGTCGAGGAGAGTTTCTTTGTTTGAAAGTGACTTAATTTGCATGAGGGGAGTAAGCTGGTAGTTTGTGTCGATTTATACTCTGATAAATATAACAAACATACAATGCATTCTATGAGATAGTAATGTCCACCAAAGTGTGAGTCATTAAACGAGTAATTTGATATGAAACACCACCTAGATGGCCAGATTTCTGTTATCAGACATGCATAACACTATACAATATACAAAAGAACAATGTACAAACAGTAATAATACACAAAATGTACTGGGGAAATGCATGTTCATTCATTTAGACAGATTTGTCAATGAATTACTGGCAAGGATTCCATTTTTATGGACCAAATGTATGATTCTTGTGGCCTGTACTTTCCTGATCAGACATTATTTCCCAAGTGTCTTTGAAATGTAAGTGGGGAGCAAATGGTGGTAGTTCTCCATGGGGGGGCCAGACATTATGGAGTCTGGATGTTGTGAAGATTGACTTTTACAACTGTGTGTTTGATCGCTCCAGATGGTACAGCATAGATCCATCCTGCAGTGTATCAATGGTTCAGGCTGCTGGTGGTGGTGTAGAGGTGTGGGGAATATTTTCTTGGCACACTTTGGGCCCCTTAGTACCAACTGAGCATTGTTTAACGCCACATCCTACCTGAGTTTTGTTGCTGATCATGTCCATCTCTAATGTCTACATCCAGCAGGATAACACGCCATTTCACAAAGCTCAAATCATCTCAAACTGGTTCCTTAAAAATGGTTACTCAAATGACCTTCACAGTCTCCAGATCTCAATCCAATAGAGGCCCTTTAGGATGTGGCAGGACGGGAGATTCACATAATGGATGTGCAGCCGACAAATCTGCAGCAACTGTGTGATACTATCATGACAATATGGACCAAAATCTCTGAGGAATGTTTCCAGCACCTTGCTGAATCTATGCTACAAAGAATTAAGACAGTTCTAAAAGGCAAAAAGGGGTTCCAATCCGGTACAAGCAAGGTGTACCTAATAAAGTGGCCATTGAGTGTATGTTCCTGTTGGATTAATTTATCCAAATATATAAATGTCTTGACATGTTTGCAAAAGAATTTTTTTTTTTTTTAATAAATCATGATGCTAACCCTTGATTTAGCCCTTACCATTTAAAGAAATCAGCCTTAAACAATGGCAGCCTCAGTCACCAACCATTCACTTTCAGTGAATCAGTGATCTTTTTTCCATACAATGACAGTGAATAGTGAGTGAGACTGTCATTCTGTCTAACATCTCCTGCATGGAAGAAAGAATGTCACCAGGGTTTGGAACGACACAACGGTGAGAAAATGATAACAGAATTTTTATTTTTGTGAACTATCCCTTTAAGCTGGGCATTATCTAAAAAAAGACAGACGTCATCTTTAAGAAAAGAACATCCTAATGAGCTTTACTTGGGGAAAAGGTTGGATGCTCCTCCGCGAGATGCAGTCAAAGTTAATGTTCTTTGATTATCTCGTGGTGCGTTGCGAGTGAGATGTTCTCCCAGAAGTGTTAGCTTACAGCAGCTCGTTTGTCATAAGGACAGAGCATTAATAATGAAAAGCCCTGAGGATCTGAGCCTTTCTAGGGCAGGGACACTGCAAGAGCGACCCTGAACAGAGTTTCTTCAAACATACCACACCTTAAAAAAAGCTACACAGTCTTTTGGAGAACCTTGCAGCTTTACACAACTGTACAGAGTGTGTTAAATCACAGCTGTTCAGCCACTGCACAGCTGCAGTGAGATGGTTCAAAACATTCGAGAATCTGCTACATGTCATTTAACATAACATGAAGAAGCACGCACTTAAGACTTAAGTTGACATATGCCATGTCTCTTCACCTACCGTCAACACAGGAGGGTTTATTCCTGGTGGTTCCTGCTACTTTTCCTGGTAAACAGGAACACTTCACCGTCTGAGATCTCTCTTCTATCTTGTTTTTGTTACAGCACCTGTGGGCTGCAATCACCTCGCATGTCCCTCCTTCTGTCGAAAGACAAAGCCATTAGTAAACAAACAAAAACTTCTGACTCGCCACGTGGATCAATCATTATCTCATACATGTCATCTTTCATGTTCCCATTATATTGCAACATAATTCATCATGTATTTCAATGTAGACACCGCAGACACTCCTTAGGGAGGATGAGGCACTTTAGAAGTGTAGGAGAAAAGAAAGAGGGAGTGAGATATATATGAAAGATGAGACACAGTTTATACAGGTATATATCATTTTTTAGATGTAAATTTTATTTTATTTATTTTTTTCTTATTTCTTTTTTACCCTATATTTTTCCAGTATTAACTCTTTATTTGTTTATTTTTTTCACTATCATTGTCTTTTTCTTTTCAGCTTATTTTTTCCTTTCATGTTCCCTTTTTATTATTTTTCCTTGTCCCTTTTTAATTTTCCCTTTCATTTTCCTATATTTATTTATTAAGCAAAATCAGGACAAAAGCACGCACATCACCGGCAAAAATATGCTCAAAGATGGGTGCTCGACAAAAAAATATTAATAAAAAGCTCAAAACGTAACTCGTGTGAGTCTTATATTAAATGTTTTGCTTATTTTTGGAGCTTTGTCGACTTTCTGCTTTTTATCTTATTTATTCACATAACATAATTTATTTTTCTTTCTTTCTTTCTTACTTTCTTTCTCTTTCTCTCTTTCATAAATAACCTTTTAATCTTAGTTTCCCCCATATGTATCCTATATTAACTTTATTTAATTATTTTTTGTATTTATTTACTTCGTCCCATTCTTTTATCTCATTCCATTTATTTTTCCTTTTGTTTATGTTTCTGTTCAAATCGTCTCAGGTTACGAATGTAACCAGGGTTCCCTGAGAACAGGGAACGAGACTCTGCGTTTGCAACGCTATGGGGAAACGTCACGTGACTCGGTGTTCGAAAGCCAACTATCCAATAACTCCAAATCCTATTGGCCGGCGACAGCCTATGACGTCATACAGACCCGGAAGTATAAAAGGGGCGCCTGGGGAAGCAGTCATTATCCATCGTCTTGAGGGACTGTTCAGCAGGCAGCCCGATGTATGGCAAGGAAACGCAGAGTCTCGTTCCCTGTTCTCAGGGAACCCTGGTTACATTCGTAACCTGAGACGTTCCCTTTCGAAAGGGAACTTCTACTCTGCGTTTGCAACGCTATGGGGAACGAAATACCCACGCCGCCATGCTTGAGGAGAATGCCTGCCAAGAAAAATGGCTGAGACAAGGGCTCCAGAGCAGTAGAAACTGCTTGGCAACTCTCCCTCGGGTCACACCAGGCTGTCAGTGACAGCATTCCCTTCGGCCAACAGCCCAAGCTAAACTCCATGAAGGACCTCCTCAAAGGCCCTACAGAAGGTGCTAAAGCGTCTGGAACCCACTTTTCCATAAGAAACAGTGGTCCCTTCAAGGGAATGTGGCCAGGGAACCGAAGGGAACCCCAGCCAGCCACTAGAGGGGAACGAAGTCACCCTCAATGCCACCAGGAAGGCCGACCTAGCCTGACCTGAGACAAACTTAGTCTGAGCCAACCCTGTCTGAAACAGAGCCTCCAAAAAACGCATTCTTCATAGAAGATAGTAAGTAAGAGTGAATGCAAAGAGGCAGAACAACTCAAACCCACGCGTAGAGACGGGCATCCCGGAGAGCAGAACTCAGCTAAGCGCTATGGACCCTCATATTGAGGGGAGTATAATCCACTCATCCTAGGATCTACCCAGTGCTTAATTAGCGCACTGAGGAGGCCGTGCGCTACAGAACCCCGACCCAGAGGAGCACAAACCAGCCTGGTGCTGGATCTCAAGGGGAGGCCTGATTAAGGCCTACCCCATGACCAGCTTAGGGAGCTAAGCACTATTACAAACATAACCCTCAAAGGGAAGTATGAAGCTCACCTAACAGGTAGACCATGCAATGGGCACACAACATGAAGGCCGCATGACAATCCACCCAAACACGATCCAACGAGCAGTGTAGAAATACACCCAAACATACACCAGTGTGTCAAAACCAGGCGGCCCGTAGGCCTAGCAACCTCTAACACACACAGCGTAGTCTCGTGGCCATTTCTAGGAGCACAAAAGATCCACCCTAGGCGCTAGGTGGCCCTTAGCTCAACTAGAACAAGACTCAGGGGACCAAACCTGAGGGGCTAGCCACTTGGAATACTCGGTAAAAGCACCCTGTCACCCTCACAGCGAGAGGAGTATATGACTGAACTCCACATATTACACCGGAGGCCGAAGTAGGCCTACCTTAGTAAACATGTGGCATCAGCAAGTGGCTACCATAACCATACCACCCAGAGGTCATGTATTAAAAATCTCATGATTAACACATGAAAGCACTGCCAAACATCACGAACAGGCCTGTTAGGGCCTACTCGTCAGTGATGGGGCGTGGCTGATGGTGGCATGGTTTCCCGGGCATCCTGCCAACAAGTCGACTAGAAAAAGGAGGCCTAAAGGGGCCTCCATTCCAGTAACAGGTGGCGATCAACCTTCTCACAGATAAAACACAAATAGTGCCAAACGTAAATTAAAAAAGGAGGCCTGAAGGGGCCTGCCAATTCAAAAACACGTGGCTACAGCTCGTGAATTAAAGGGAACCCAGCTACAGGGAATCAGCAGTAACCAAGAAAGCTAAGGGAAGCTAACTGCGACCTGCGCTAGACCCCACATTCCAACAGGCAATGTACCTAAAGTAAATGTTTTGACTAAAGGAAACCAAACAAAGCCAACATGGTTCAAGGGAGGCTAATATAAGCCTACCACCTCAAACAAACACGTGGCATGGCCTGTGGCAGTGTAAACCTGTGAGAATATGTGAGCACACTATGATAAGTTCAAACAGTATAGTAAAAACAACAGATCACTAAAAAAGGGAGCTAATAGATACCAGCCTTCTTCAACAAAGTGGCACTAACTACCCTGAATCTGAAATCCAACAGGTGATGCACCCAGTGACACAGACCCCTGACTGGAGAGTACAAGTCACCAAATACTCAAAACGGAAGCCTACTTTCAAAGCAAAGAGCTTACTGCCAACCTGTGGCAGCATAGGCTCACATACAATGTAGGGCAAAGGTCTAGAACCCAAAGTAACACAGACTTTGATTACATGCTGTTATTTGAAAAGAAAAACACTTCCCACACAGATCCTCAAATCTGATCTAAACCCCAGAGGACAGGAGCTAAAAAACTAGCAACATCAACTCAAACTTGATAACTACCAAATTATCAAGTGGCTCAGAAGAAAGTTATTCCTTTTAGCATGAAAGTTCTAGAAAATGGGGCCAAGCACACAACTGCATAACTTATTTGCGCAAAGATAAGGGCCCACCATCTGAGGAACAGCACCTAGCTGAAAACTCAAATTGCACCTACACAAGCAAGGGGATAATTGGGCTAACAACTCCCTCGGGAGAAAAACGTCAGGCGGCCGGTTAGGGCCGCTACAGACACACAAACTGAAGTAATAAGTGCCAACTCAGACTATACTGAAAACAGCCGAGAGGCTCATTTAGCATAGAGAGAAACTAAACAGCAGCCATTTTATGACCTGCTCAGTCAGTCCCAACACTCCAGTTTTTGCCCAAAAAACCCCTATAAATGCTATCTCAATGTTACATTCACTATGCCATGTTCAGGAATTATACAGGTAACAACACACAGTCAACATTTAGAGAATTAAATTTGACGTTGTCTTACCTTCTCGCGGCTCGAAGACCCAAGACTGCTCCTTCACAAACATGGGAAGGAAAACATCCATGGTACTAGAAGCCCAAAGAACCCTTTCACTATCAAGCCAGAAGGCGGGCCTTCAGAAAAGAATTCATCATGGGCCCGGCCGTCAGCCTGACTGTTCAAAGGTGTCACCCGAACATACACAGTGATTAAAAAACGCCCTGGGAGGCCAAGGAAGAGGGGCGAAGGCAACAAATAGTCTCACCTTCGCCAGGAGAGGGGATCAATCAGCGGCGTTGCTGGCGCCGTTGATCAATCACCTCTCTTAAATCATCCTTCCTCTTCCTCGTGTCTCGCCGCTTCTGCGACTTGCTCCGAGGTGGAGGAGGCGCTCGAGCGGCGACGCTAAACCTCTGGCCCTGCCTCAGAGCCTCGACTCGAGACGGGCCAGCGCCTCCCGGCTGTCTGGGCCCAGGATCGGACCTGAGCGGAATGCAGTTTTTATAGAGAAAGAGAAAGGTTCTTGATGGCTGATGCTTGTATAAGAGTACTTTAACAATGAGTGATCTGGAATAAACCAAAGTTCTTTAAGGACGACGGCCTGTAAGTTCCTTTACTCAGAGTGAGATCATACCAAACAAATCCAGCCTTTAGAGATTGATATCTCAGTTAAATCTTCAGTTCATGAGCAGATTGAACATATTCTTCTCTAAATACTGAGTACCATCCTGCAGTACTCTGTAAATTCATGGTTATCTGAATAGATTTTAACAAAAATATTCAGTAAATACGCTGCTGAACAATAGCACAGTGATGACTCAGAAACAAATTTGTAGGGACTAGGTGACTTTTATGACAAAACCACATCAGTTCAAGTACTGTTAATATCAGTAACAACACCCACAGAGGCCAAATATCAAGGTAGCCCTAGGTTTAGTTAATCTAAAAATCTGTCATTATTATTAAACTAACTCTCATTCACAGGAAGTCATGTGGGATGGGAACAACATTGTGGTGAGTAAATGATAATTTTTTATTTTTGGCGGAAGAACTAATTTTTTTAACTTTAGCACTAGCAAGCTAGTCGCCAGGGACTATACTGTATATTCAGCGGAAGGATGGCACCTAATGAATTTCCTTGATAGAATGATAATTTATGGTTATAAAATAAATAAAATGATGTTTAAGTGTTTTAATATTTTTGTGTAGCAATAATGTTATGGCTACCCCACTGTACGTCTTCACAATAGGCCTATAGCACGGTCTTTCATATCGCACTGTGTAATTGTATACAAAATGAGAATTTGAAAATGAACCATTTTCACATTTTCACTTGGTTTTCCAGTTTAGTATTCTAATGGGTCAAAAATGGCATAAGATATGTGCACCTACTAACAAGTTCCAGTCACGGCCATAACTACAAGGTTTGACTTCAAGGAGTTAAACAGGCAAATAGCATTGTGGAAATCAGGAAACAATAATGCTACACTGAGAACTGTTGTGGATTGTTGAGTAGGCCTTGTTTGTGCTTCTTTAATTATGAAAAGTACTCCATTCCCCAGTGGTGCTTCAGTCAGAATTCACAGGGGTTTGTTTTCTTTAATGCCTAGTCTTAATTACACAAGACAGACCCAGTTTCCGCTTTGATCTATCAAGAGAGGGAGAAAATGCAGGAGCTCCTGACTAAAATATCTTGACTCCTCAATGAGCGTAAACAGAGCAGTGGGACTCTCATTTGGGGATTTGAAAAGAGTGGGGGAAAGGGGAGAGAAAAAAAATGTTAAATGCACTTTCAAAAATCAATAAAAATGTAAATAGCTTCTCGGTCTCCAGCTTCTTAGGCTCTCATTACCTCTAGATTGAAGTTAGTCAAAACAGGAGGGGAAAGACACAGAAAGAAAGACAGGAACAGAGCGCTGCCTGTCGACTGTTTTAACAGCACATCAGAATATTTTAGAGCACTTCTGAATATTTAAGCAGGTGACAGTGGACAGCTCAGATCCATGCAGGGACGTGATTGCTTTTTGTATTCTGTCACTTCGTACGACTCGCTAGAAATTGATTGCTGAACCTCAGGGGCTTAACGTTATCTCATATAGGCCTCCGTGCGGCTCCTTCCTGCTCAACATATCAAACAGAGGGTCAGAGGACTTTTAAAGCTGTGGTAAAGCACTGTCAACGTGACTACAGTGGTTCAACCTTATGAAGCGACGAGAATTTTTGCGCAAAAACAAAACAAAAATTAAACAGTTTTTCCTCTTCCCTGTCATTTTCCTATGCAGTTGATGCCGTGAATGTAGAGCTATGCCTAACTATGTCTTTACTACTTCTCTGGACCTTAAATATGGTAATTTCGTTGCTTTCTTTGGGAGATAAAAAACCTCTCGGATTTCATCAAAAATACCTTAATTTGTGTTCCGAAGATGAAAGTAGGTCTTACAGGTTTGGAACGACATGATGACATGAATTTCATTTCTGTCAGGACCACTATTGTCAAATATGATTGATAATTGCATAGAGTTTGTATTGGCGGTATGGTTCTGTTCTGGGCAAGAACTCCCTGCGCATCCATGCAGCCTAACATGAAAAAGAGCGGGGAGAGCAGCAATAACCTCCCTTAGGGTAAACAGAGCAGAACCAACATATGCAGACATCATTAATGTCAATAATTTAACATGTACACATATTTCAAGATTTAGTCTGATTCAGGGGAATCATAAGACCAATCCTGACTGAAGTGAATAGGAGCTGGGGATGGAGAAAGGTAATTAGCTCCTGAGAAATGCGATAGCTGCTGATAATACTAAGGAGCTTATATATGGTGCTGTGATAGGCATCGTATTCCTATAGGTAGACGTGAGTCACCTGGGAGTCAGCTGATGCAAGCTTGACTGACGTGACCTGCCAGAACTGACGCTAACCCTTGATTTTTGGGTGAACTAACCCTTTAAATTCAATGACCATCTGGACAAAGAGTCACATGCTTACTTATTCGATTAAGGACCTAAAAGTAGTGCACAATCTTAACCTTTTTCATTTTATGTCATAACATAGGGCTGCACTATTTGGGGAAATAACCAAATAGCAATTTTTGATAAAAATTTTGATTTAAAAAAAAGTTTTTTTTTTTTGTAGGGCTGAGATTATCAGTAGAAAAATAAAATAATCATTTATTTTATAATTATTAAAAACTAAATAAAAACATTAAATAAAATATGAAATATAAAATATTTTTAACTAGCAACATTAAGTAATCTACATATTTCACTGTAAAATAAATCAAGTATTTATGAACAATAATATAATAATTTTATTTTACAGTACAACTGCTAAATTACAACACTAATATTTATGGCTTTTTAAAATTCATTTTCAAACATCTTAGGCTAAGCACTTCTCATTACAATTGTGGGAAGATAAGTGACCCAAACTCAGCATTTACTGTGAACTGAGCCACTCTGAGACATTGAAAACACCAGATCATGATGTTTTCGCATGTAAAAGAACACAGTACCATGCTTCACTCTGAAACACGCAGTGCATATACAGTATTTATTTAATGAAATCACAGCCTAATTTAAAGCCAAATCGAGATTTCAGTTTTATTTTGATTAACAGTGCAACCTATTATGGGTTCAGACTTTTGGACCCCACTATATACCACCAACCAGACTCTAACACTTATCATTCTCCAATTTCTTTTTTAAACCATATACAATTTTTTAGCATTTTTGGATCTCTTTTCTAGTTCCTTTCATCAAATTTATATCTGAAATTAGATCCAGTATCCATTTGAACGGAAGAAGCCAAAAGCAGTCTAGCACTTTGCTGCTGTAATGTTCACTAACCTCTGCAGGAACGGCTCAAAAACATCCCGAAAATTCAATTTAGAAGTCTTGCGTATAATTCCATGAAATGTTAATGACTAAGCAAACGTAGAAAACCTACAGAGTATCATTGAATGGTGCTGAGTTTCATATTTTTAAAAGACATAGCATAAGGTCACCCTGAGGGAGTGTGGGCCACACCACTGACTGATCTAGCGGATGCACTCATAGCTGCTGTGGTAGGGAATCCTGCATCATACTGCTTACTACAAGGGCTATTTCAGGCACTTATTCAGTTTAATGGATATGAGACCAGGCCATCAGGGACCAATATAGGCTCATTTTCCTGGAGCAGCCGGGGTGCGGAGAGAGAAAAATAGACAGCATATTACACACGGGCTATAACTTTGACTCTTCTGCTGTCTAATTAGCCAGCTGGAGTGTGTGTGTGTGGCGTGTTTGTCTGTCTGGAGAAGGCGTAGTGTGTGCATTCGGCCTCAATTGTTCCATTCTTCCGCAGCCATCTGCGTGAGAGTTTTCCCTGACAGGCAGGTTATATCACAACCTCTTAACAGCAAACAAACACGCTTTCAGAGGACAAACAAACAGCGACAGATGAGCAAGCACAATGGGCCTCTGCCTATGAACATATGAGCCTGGACAGGAAATATTTTTAGTCACATGCACTGCAAAACAGCTAGAAGGGAAACGGGGTTGATGAAAAGAGGAGCTAGTCTGGGTAAGGACGCAGAAAAGCTGCACACTGATAGCAGATCCGTTCCTATTAGTAGTCCATGACAAATTTACAGGCCGAAGTGTGTAATTTATAATCTAGGTAAAAGAAAATATGATGCAGACATTGTATGTCGGTAGGACAAGACCCACCCACTTTTTTAAACCAATGATAGTGGACCCACTCACTTTTACCATCTCTAATTTAGCGCATATGTCTGTTCACTTTTCAGAGCGCCGTCAGTCACAAACATTCCACTTGAGGAAAGCCCTAATAAATGTGATCCGTGCTGGCAAAGTGAGTCGCAATAAGCACATTTTCAAAAATGAGTTTTTTGTTATTTTCATTCTCTATTATGCTCTATTAAAAATTATGTATGACTTGTTGGAATGTTTAAAAAAAATGACTGAGCTACACCTGTTTGAAGTCAATAGAGTCAGCAAAGTCAATTTTGAGTTAAGGTCTTCTGAAGGTTCGAAAACAAAATCACCTCGCAACCATACCTTAAAATCCTTAAAGTCAAAACCCATATCTATAGGAAATATATATATATATATATATACATATATGAATGTAATATAGTGATAAACATCAGATATTTTTCCCCAACAGTTAACCAAACATTCACAACAGATAATGTTTGCGTGAATACTCGCCAAGACTTTTTGAAATACTGTAATTCTGTGTATACAGTCAAACCAAAATTTATTCAGACACCTTGAACATTTCATTCATTAATACAGTTTATTCACTATAGTTTAAAAAAAAAAAAAGTGGTAATAAAACATGACAAGATCTCAGAGTTAAAATTGAGTCTGAAAATAATCTTAATTATGTCAGATGACAGGTAACAGAAAAACATGGTCAGG
Source organism: Elopichthys bambusa (assembly GCA_037101425.1). Lineage (NCBI taxonomy): Eukaryota > Metazoa > Chordata > Actinopteri > Cypriniformes > Xenocyprididae > Elopichthys > Elopichthys bambusa. The sequence continues at coordinate 9,234,974 of CM074451.1, forward strand.
TCAAAGTGTCTGAATATTTTTTGGTTCAAAATTTTTATCAATTTTACTAGTAGTCCACTGTATGAAGAATTTTTGGGTATATGTCACAGTTTACTTTATTTTTCCTGGTGAAAAAAAGAGTAAACTTTATTGTATTTCAAATATGTTCCCTTTTCAATAGTACATTGCAAATATACTAACAAAAAGTGTACCATCTTTAAATATATAAAAAGTATATTAGCATCATATTTTCACAATACAACTTTTAACATACTTTAAAATAATTGTAATCCAGTATATTTTCTAAAAATATATTTTAGACAAACATACTTAAAATGAACATTCTGTGTTTTTTATTTTTTTTTAGCATATTTATTTGAACATTACTTTAAAATATATTTTAGGTACAAACCCGATACCAGAAAAGTTGGGACACTGTACAAATTGTGAATAAAAAAAGAATGCAATAATTAACAAATCTCATAAACTTATTTTATTCACAATAGAATATAGATAACATATCAAATGTTGAAAGTGAGACATTTTGAAATGTCATGCAAAATATTGGCTCATTTTGGATTTCATGAGAGCTACACATTCCAAAAAAGTTGGGACAGGTAGCAATAAGAGGCTGGAAAAGTTAAATGTACATATAAGGAACAACTGGAGGACCAATTTGCAACTTATTAGGTCAATTGGCAACATGATTGGGTATAAAAAGAGCCTCTCAGAGTGGCAGTGTCTCTCAGAAGTCAAGATGGGCAGAGGATCACCAATTCCCCCAACGCTGCTGTGAAAAATAGTGGAGCAATATCAGAAAGGAGTTTCTCAGAGAAAAATTGCAAAGAGTTTGAAGTTATCATCATCTACAGTGCATAATATCATCCAAAGATTCAGAGAATCTGGAACAATCTCTGTGTGTAAGGGTCAAGGCTGGAAAAACATACTGGATGCCCGTGATCTTCGGGCCCTTAGACGGCACTGCATCACATACAGGAATGCTACTGTAATGGAAATCACAACATAGGCTCAGGAATACTTCCAGGAAACATTGTCGGCAAACACAATCCACCGTGCCATTCGCCGTTGCCGGCTAAAACTCTATAGATCAAATCTCATTTAAAATGGACTGTGGCAAAGTGAAAAACTGTTCTGTGGTCAGACGAATCAAAATTTGAAGTTCTTTTTGGAAAACTGGGACGCCATGTCATCCGGACTAAAGAGGACAAGGACAACCCAAGTTGTTATCAGTGCTCAGTTCAGAAGCCTGCATCTCTGATGGTATGGGGTTGCATGAGTGCATGTGGCATGGGCAGCTTACACATCTGGAAAGGCACCATCAATGCTGAAAGGTATATCCAAGTTCTAGAACAACATATGCTCCCATCCAGACATCATCTCTTTCAGGGAAGACCTTGCATTTTCCAACATGACAATGCCAGATCACATACTGCATCAATTACAACATCATGGCTGCGTAGAAGAAGGATCCGGGTACTGAAACGGCCAGCCTGCAGTCCAGATCTTTCACCCATAGAAAACATTTGGCGCATCATAAAGAGGAAGATGCGACAAAGAAGACCTAAGACAGTTGAGCAACTAGAAGCCTGTATTAGACAAGAATGGGACAACATTCCTATTCCTAAACTTGAGCAGCTTGTCTCCTCAGTCCCCAGACATTTGCAGACTGTTATAAAAAGAAGAGGGGATGCCACACAGTGGTAAACATGGCCTTGTCCCAACTTTTTTGAGATGTGTTGATGCCATGAAATTTAAAATCAACTTATTTTACCCTTAATATGATACATTTTCTCAGTTTAAACATTTGATATGTCATCTATGTTGTATTCTGAATAAAATATTGAAATTTGAAACTTCCACATCATTGCATTCCTTTTTTATTCACAATTTGTACAGTGTCCCAACTTTTTTGGAATCGGGTTTGTATATTTTGTATGCTCAAAATAGTAATTGTAACAGTGCACTGGAAGTATATTTAAAAAATAAATTATTTAATATTCTGAATTTGTAGTGATTTAAAGTTAAATTTGAGTATATTTTTTAAGTTTACTTATTCATGCTTGGAATTAATTTCATTACTTGTGCATATTTCTTTCAGAACGTGTTAATGTATGAGTGATGTGTTAAAAGCCCATTTTCATATATATTAAATATATGCAGTGTAGTCTACAATTTGCAAATATGTGTAAAAATGTTACAATTGTTACAAATGCACCGCAATTGTTACAAATGCACCGCAGCAGTTTCAATTGTTACAAATGCACCGCAGCAGTTTCAGGACCGCATTTCTAGGACCCTAGTTTTTGTGACAGCGCCACCTAGTTTGAAATATTTAAACAGGGTTACCAATGAGTAGGTTTAGGGCTAGGGGATAGTTTGGACAATATATAAATTAAACTTATTTAATTAAACAACTAAATCATTGCTAGGGTCCTAGAACTGCGGTCCTGAAAATGCAGGCAGATGCTACTCCTTCAACTTGGTCTGTGATCAATCAGATTTTGCTGCTCACTGCCTTCAGCCAATTAGAGCTGCTGAGGTCACAGCACTCGTCTGAATCCCCCTCGCTCACTCACAGGAGGATTGCAGGTGAAGTACAATGTCGCAGTGCCTTATTTATTTAATAAAACATTGAAAGTGCAATACATCGCTCAGTCTTGGGAATCTGAACCAGTTCAATCAAGTGACATCGCAGCCTGACCTTGATGGCGACGACACTGGCTAGGAATAAAATGGCCAACGCGATCCTGGAAAGAACCGTTTTATGGCACATGGATGTAGCACCAAAACGCCCCGTTCATATGATTGGTCAAATCACCCCGTATTCTGTACAATATTAATTCATAAAGTGTCGTAATACTGTATATGCTTGACTATGTACTGGAAATAATATCGACATGCCGTACTAATACAGTTCCCTACTGCTAATCCTCATGTAGGCTACTGTTCAAAAATATTATTGGTCCAATGTAATATTTAGACAGACTATTGTAAACGTGAATAAAAAGTTGAACATGCTGTCTGACCTTATATCTTTTGTATTCTGTTAACAGATGCTGTTTTCCATGAGTTTCTGCAGTCAACTGCGACTGCTCATCAGAAAATGGAATATAATGTGTAATTTGTATTTGTGTATAGAGGGTCAGAATGGCCATGGGTCCAATAATGTTTGTTTTTTTTCTTTCGGTGTTCTTTAATGAAAAACATGGTAAGATTAGCTAAAACCATGAGAAAGTTTAAATAAAAACCATTGGACTTGATGAAATATGTCTCTTCATTAGTGATGATGTTACATTTGATTTATTTTAATGTCCTTGGGAAACACTGGGAAAATGTCTCCTAAGTAATTCATTAAACGGTAGTTAAATGGTAGCATGATTATAATACTGTATTTTGTGCGATTATGTAATCCAAAGTACAGTAGTCAACATTTGAAGTGGATCAAAAAAGTTCAGCAAAGCTGTCCTAAGAAGAAGGTTTTAGGACAACTTTGATAAAAGGTTTTGATCCACTTCAAATGTTGACTACTATATATTGTACAAAGTATAGCTAAGTAATAACAAAGTATATTGTTATTGACAACAAAGTGTGTAATTTTTAGTATTTGGAATAAGCCAAAGGTACTGAGCATACAGTATACTATTATCTGTAAAATAATATATTCATAGTACATTGCTTGTGTGTTCAGAAGACACTCATATTCATCGTATTTACTCGTATTTATTTGTAATGTACTTAAATCACAAATAAAGTATACTTTGTATAAATAAATTATATTTATAACACAAATAAAATATACTTATAACACAAATAAAGTATACTTATAACACAAATAAAGTATATTTAATATCACTAATCAAGCATGTAATTAGTTCCTACACAGGCATATACTTAAAGTGTACTAAGTACACTAAATATACTTAAAGTTATGCTTTAATACAACTTAATTACAACTAAAATATACTTAGTACGAAATTAGTTGTTTCAAAATAGCACATTTCAAGTTAACTAATCATTAACACATGAAGTATAATGAAAATTAGTCTGCTGCAAGTATACAGGTGTTGGTCATATAATTAGAATATCATCAAAAAGTTTTTATTTCACTAATTCCATTCAAAAAGTGAAACTTGTATATTATATTCATTCATTACACACAGACTGATATATTTCAAATGTTTATTTCTTTTAATTTTGATGATTATAACTGACAACTAAGGAAAATCCCAAATTCAGTATCTCAGAAAATTAGAATATTACTTAAAACCAATACAAAGAAAGGATTTTTAGAAATCTTGACCAACTGAAAAGTATGAGCATGTACAGCACTCAATACTTAGTTGGGGCTCCTTTTGCCTGAATTACTGCAGCAATGCGGCGTGGCATGGAGTCGATCAGTCTGTGGCACTGCTCAGGTGTTAAAAGAGCCCAGGTTGCTCTGATAGTGGCCTTCAGCTCTTCTGCATTTTTGGGTCTGGCATATCGCATCTTCATCTTCACAATACCCCACAGATTTTCTATGGGGTTAAGGTCAGGCGAGTTTGCTGGCCAATTAAGAACAGGGATACCATGGTCCTTAAACCAGGTACTGGTAGCTTTGGCACTGTGTGCAGGTGCCAAGTCCTGTTGGAAAATGAAATCTGCATCTCCATAAAGTTGGTCAGCAGCAGGAAGCATGAAGTGCTCTAAAACTTCCTGGTATACGGCTGCGTTGACCTTGGACCTCAGAAAACACAGTGGACCAACACCAGCAGATGACATGGCACCCCAAACCATCACTGACTGTGGAAACTTTACACTGGACCTCAAGCAACGTGGATTGTGTGCCTCTCCTCTCTTCCTCTAGACTCTGGGACCCTGATTTCCAAAGGAAATTCAAAATTTACTTTCATCAGAGAACATAACTTTGGACCACTCAGCAGCAGTCCAGTCCTTTTTGTCTTTAGCCCAGGCGAGACGCTTCTGACGCTGTCTGTTGTTCAAGAGTGGCTTGACACAAGGAATGCGACAGCTGATTTGCATATGTCTGTGCGTAGTGGTTCTTGAAGCACTGACTGCAGCTGCAGTCCACTCTTTGTGAATCTCCCCAACATTTTTGAATGGGTTTTGTTTCACAATCCTCTCCAGGGTGCGGTTATCCCTATTGCTTGTACACTTTTTTCTACCACATCTTTTCCTTCCCTTCGCCTCTCTATTAATGTGCTTGGACACAGAGCTCTGTTAACAGCCAGCCTCTTTTGCAATGACCTTTTGTGTCTTGCCCTCCTTGTGCAAGGTGTCAATGGTCGTCTTTTGGACAACTGTCAAATTGTCTGAGATACAGAATTTGGGATTTCCTTAGGTGTCAGTTATACTTTTTTTTTTATTTTTTTTTTTTACTTTTTTATACATACTTTTTTTCCCACCAGGTTGCTATCCTCACTTACATAAATGAACTATAGTGTCCTGCACCCACTAGTAAAAATATACCAAAAATATCAAAAACATCAGATTTTTGGTTTGACTGTATGTGTATATCGAGATTGCACACTGTCTGAGGCGTCTTTGTACGCGCACTTCGGATCTATCAGTCAGAACAAGTACGATCGTTTTGTTTACATCAGCATGTGTTTGAAAGTCACATTTCATTGGTTTAGACTCATGCCATCAAGAATTTGCTATAAATATTCACAAAGTTGGAATTCTGCGATTTACAACAATACCAAACTTGTGCTGAGGGGAAGCGCCAGTAGTCCAGAAGCGAGCAGAGAAAAACAGCATTTTTCATGGACAAAGAAAAGGTACTCCTCTCAAAAAACGTACAAATAAAGATACTTTTAGATGTTTAATTGCTATTTGTAGCATTGGGATCACTAGACGAGGGCTTAATGAACACATTTTTGTGAAAACCTCAAAACTGACATTTTTCACTCTAGCTCGAAATGAGCCTGTGTGCATTCTGACTCATTTTGCCAGCACAGGTCATAAATTAATCTCTATGCCATGTTTTAGCTACAGCCTTGACTTCCAAGCTGCTGCTTCCTCAAATCCATCAAAGAATATACACTGACAAGAAGCGAAACTTAATAGAACGTTCCATTGCAACACCGGCGCCCAGCAGCAGCCCTGTGTTTCCGCCATTTTGGGGTGAAAGCGATTCTGCAGTCCACTTGTTTTCTGTGGCAATATCAGCTGTTTTGTTAATAAAACAACAACAACAACAACAAAAAAAGTACATTAAAGCTGAAATTAGCTGAAAACCTGAATGATGACAACACAGAATAACGTACAAACACTAGACTAGTGATCATCAAATCCCTTTAGCGGTTTATTATACAGACTTTAAGTCAGACTTTAAGCTAATTTACTCTACTTTAATCCCCTGGATCACGCTACAAATATGATGATCTTAACTTTATTAATTTACTATTAATAGTAAATATGTAAAGTTGCATAAAATGGAAATACCCAATAAAGTAGGCTAACTACGTTACCTCAGATGTGGTTGCATTCCACAACTGATAATATAGAACATATATAGGCTAAGACAATACAACATTTACTGTAGGTGTCATAAAATTTACTGAATTTGAGAAATTTTCTATTGTGTTCCTGATTTGGCTGTGAGATTCGCCAAATTTTGAGTGTGTAAGATGTGATGGATTCTATTGTCCAGTTGGCATCAGAGTTTCGCCTCTTGGGTTCTATGCTCTTTAAATCCATTCCACTTGGCTTATTCAATGCGCATGTGCAGTCCTAAGCAGAGTCTCAGGTTTCTATGGGAACTGGAGCCTCAAACAGCAGCTGAAGTGATGCAATGACTTTATCAATCAGAGATTGGCTCTTTTACTTAGAAGGCGGGATGTATTCCGCCATATTGCGCGTTGCATTTTCTCCCATTCATAACTAATAGGAGTGAACCATCTTTCTATATCTATAATCTTTGTTCTATAGGCATCATGTAGTCTTTGGTGCACCATTGAATTACACTAACTAACTATGTTGTTATAATGCTAACAGTTATCTGACATTTTTGCTAGGCTAGTTCAAAACAACTTAGTAGACTTCGGTTGTTGTGTTCATTTTTGGGAATACTTGCCAGGTATGTGGTAACCGTTTTAGACTATAAAAGGCATTGCTTAATTAAAAGGCACCAGAATACAGGAAATGGCATCTACTCCAGTAAAATGTTTCTGATGGATGCAGACTACATTAAATAGTTGAAATATGTTAAATTTGTGAATAGGCATGGATGGGGCTGTTTTGTACAGTACTGACTAATTTTCATTTACCTGATTTTAACAACACTTTGGTTTATGAGAAAAAAATGTTCGCTCTCTGTTGGGGTGCTAATTGATATCCAATGGAAACTCCTGAAGCAAAACTAATTAGAACCACTGCACTATAATGGGAAAAAATAGCTATTATATTAATTAAGCAATTTTAAAATAAATGAAAAAGAAAATAATTTAGTATACACCCCTTTTACTTTACTTTTGTTAATTACCCTTTGCCAAGATACACAATGACTTGACAGCAATCCATTTAAGTGTGTTTGAAGCTGTACGGGTATATTGTATTTCCAAAGAAACACTAAGAGCAATTATGAGGCGAGGTTCTTAAAAAATACCATCCAGCGGAAGGCAATCCAAAGAATTGAATGTACCTCTGAGCAGAGAGACAGGCATCATTAAAATGGTTTGGACATGAGGAACAACTACAAATCTGTCCAGAACTGGCTGTTCTCCAAAACCAAGCGTCTGGGTGAGAGGAGCAACAGAAGCAGAGGTCATTAAGAGAAACACTAACACAGCAACACTAGCAGAGTTACAGTCCTCTCTGAGACATACATGCGAGACAACAATAGCAAGCACAGTTCAGAAATCTGCCTGGTACAGATGGGTGGCAACCAAAACGACTTTGTTGAGAGAGAGAGAAAAAAAAAACACACATATCACATCTCAGCAGGAGTTTTGCCCAAAGGCGTGTGGGAGAGACTGGAAAAGGATTCTGTAGATAGACCAGATTCCAACTTTCAAGCCCTAATACAAAGTGCTATATTGGAACAAACTAAACACAGCACATCACGAGCACAGCATCCCTACTGTGAAGCAGCATCACGCTTGAGGCACGATTCTTTGCGGCACGGAAAACTCATAAAAAGCTAAAGGAAAATGGATAGAGAACTAAATCGAAAGCAAATCCTGGTGGTGCAGCAAGGAGCTCTGGGACGTGGAAGATGATTCATCTTCCTACAGGAAGACACAAATCCTACAACAAAAGTCAACGGAGTGACTTAAACCGAAGTGTGTAATGTCCTGGAGCCGCTTAGGCAACAGCATCTGTAGAATGACATTTTTGCACAAAGATAATTCTCAAATAACTTAATGAAACAAGGGCTTTGCAGTTAAATCTGTTTATTGTTGCTGCAAAAATCATTTAACAAAAATACTGATTAACCAGCCTGGTCTCATTGTAACATTTTCAGGTGCAAAAAGTATATTTTTGTACATTTGGATAGATGCTGAGACGTACAATATGGATGTATTGACAACATTTAAACATAAACATTATTATACAGCTAAAGAAACATAAAGCTCAAACGGTTCATTCTCATTGGTTACGCAGCACGTTTAAGCTTCCAGAAGACGTTTGTTCTCGTGCGTCATTCACGTTCGGTTGAGCATCTCTTTATGTTCACTGATCAAGGTATGTGAGTAAAAGCCTAAATTAAATCTGTTCACCATAAAAAACGATCAAGTCTCGTCAGAAAATTTGGACTAAACCACTCGATTCATATGGATTAGTTGTACAATCTCTTTATGAACATTTTGAAGCGTCAAAGTGGTAGTTATATAGCTGTCTATGGTTAGACAGACATCTCAGATTTCATCAAAAAGATCTTCATTTGCGTTCTGAAGATAAACGAAAGACTTATGTGTTTGGAACGACATGAGGGTGAGTGATTAATGACAGAATTTTCATTTTGGGGTGAACTAACACTTTAAGGGTTTAAAGTGTAGTCTTGTTTAACATTATGTAATCTTTCGAAACAAATTTTACAACAGAAGTAACAATACAGAGCGAAATGTTATCATTTCATATAAAGTAGATGAGTAAACTGTGTTTGAAGCTGCAGTCCATAAGTTTTGCCTCTTTGTCGCCATCTTTGTTTGAAACCTGCAATTGCAGTTACTTGTGGAATTATCATCTTTATGTGGGTTGTGCATCGCCACGGCTCCTCAGTGCAGATGAATCTAATGTTTTGAGGACTATGTGTGGCTGTCAGTCACCGCACCGGTGTGGATACTGTACTTTGGAATTACAGATACTATGTCTTGGAAGTATGACCAAAATAAGTTTCACTGGAAAATGTCTGTCACTTCTGTTCTGACCAACTGAAAAAAAAAAAAAAAAGTTCTACAATAAATGTAATGGTGATTAAATCTAATCACATCAAACCGTGCAAATTATTATTATTGTTATACTTTCAATAATAATTGAAATAATACACCATTCAAAAGCCCTGAAGATATTTTTATTCTTGTTTTTGCATGGGTCGCATTTAGTTTTGAACACTGGCTGGTTATGTACTTGCTCAATAATTGATTTTGGATCATTTTTAACCAAAAAAAAGTTAAGGACTGCAACTGAAAACATATTGATATGACAATTGAATACAATATAATCTATATTAATGCCATGATTTTAATATTGATGAATAAGGATTTGTACACATTTGGACGTCTAAAAGTTCATATGTAAATAATTTACATTTTAGTGCTGTCAATACGTCATTATTGTACATTTTAGTGTGTATGAAAATATAAGTGAATGTATGTGTGGTAGAACCACACTTTACGTAAAAATACACACGAACAGTCATGAGGTCATGTTGGATTACGTTTAAATCAAGATACATTTGAGAAGCAAAATTGTTTAACAACAACAACAAAAAAAAAATTAATTTTAATGAATGCATTAAATAGATAAAAAGTGACTCTGCATCACTGTTTCCACAAAAATATTAAGCAGCACAACTGTTTTCAACATTGATAATAATAATAAATGTTTCTTGAGCATCAAATCAGCATATTAGAATGATTTCTGAAGGATCATGTGACACTGAAGACTAGAGTAATGATGCTGAAAATTCAGCTTTGACATCTCAGGAATAAATTACATTTTAAAGCATTCAAATAGAAAACAGTTATTTTAAATGGTAATATTTTTACAGCATTACTGTTTTTACTGTAAACTTTGAAATTTAAAAAAAAAATCAAACTTTTGAACAGTAGTGTAGATACTGATTAGAAGATTTTTTGCAGTATATGTTTTCCTTCACAGGTTCTGCTCTATAGGTAGATGTTTTCTGTAGCAGTAAAAATACACTGCTAGGGATGCGTTTCATGTGCACTGGAATAGATAACCTCTGTTCGTTGCCTCAGAGTTCATTCTTTGCCCTGGTGGAAGCTGCTTGGTTGTAAGAAACAGAGTTTTTTTTTTTTAGTCTGTGACAAATTTGTTTTGAGGGTTGCGAGGATAAAGCAATTCATCAGTGAACGGTACTCACCAATTTCAGCTTTTCCCAGAAGAGTGACAGCTTTCTGTGATGTAACACCCAAAGGAATAAACACCTCTGGCCAGTGTGTTACAGCGGTGGTGGTTGTGATTTCTGTGCATGTCATGAGTCTGCTCTCTCATCAACCACTGTTGACAGCACTGTCAGAGTGTAGGGCTAAAACCAGTATTTTGCCAAGGTCACCTTAAAGAAACCTTCTGGTTTTGGGCTTTAGAACATTCTTGTTTGCTGGCTTGATTTAAATAGTTGTTTGCTGGGGCCAGTTGCATAAACATAGCCATTATGTTAAGACTGTGTACTAGTATGACCAAATAGAGATTAGTAAAGGGGCAATTAGTCTTACTTTTTGGTATCTACATTTTTATGTAAAAAAAGTTATTAAAGGATTAGTTCACTTCTGAATGAAAATTTCCTGATAATTTACACATTTGTGGTTAAAAAGTATATACATTTTTATTTTTTTAGAAAATGGCCGATCGTTTTGCTACATAAGACCCTTATTCCCCGTCTGGGATCGTGTAGAGCTCTTTGAAGCTGCACTGAAACCTTCAACACGTTGTACCCCACTATATGGAGAAGAATCCTGGAATGTTTTCCTCAAAAACCTTAATTTTTTTTTGACATAAGAAAGACATGAACATCTTGGATGATATGGGGGTGAGTAAATTATCAGGAAATTTTCATTCAGAAGTGAACTAATCCTTTAATCTTGAAGAAGAAAATGTGATGACTAACTTGAACGACTAGTCTTAGCAGTTTATGCAACCAGCCCCTGTTTTTGGGGAACAGGCTGAATAATTAAAAAAGTAATGACAGAAAATAACTATAAGGAAGAAGTCACATGCTCAGTGCTACTACTCTGTGGGTAATGGGTAATATGCAAATAAGTATTTTTCATAAACTGTTTTCAAACAGCTCTCTCTCTCTCTTCCTTTTTTTTTTTTTTTTTTTTTTACTTTACTTTAATGATGCTTTCAGGAAATGCACCCCAGAACAGATTTGTGACCCATTTGTAGAACCGCATTGAGAACTGCTTTTATAGTGATCTCTGTGTTTGCGTTGAGAGCCAAAAATTTTGTAATACTATGGAAGCCCGTTCATACCTAAATATTAAGTTTTATTCAAGGCAGAAGATGCATTAAATTGATCAAAAGTAACAATAAAGTAACATTTATAATGTCTATAAAGATTTCTATTTAAATAAATGCTGTTCTTTTGAACTTTAATAAACAACTTATCAGAGAATGCTGATGGTTTCCACAAAAATGGTTTCCACAAAAATATTATCATTTTCAACATTGATAATAATAAGAAATATTTATTGAGCAGCAAATCAGTATATTAAAATGATTTCTGAAGGATCATGAGACACTGAGCGATTAAGCTGAAAATATTATTTTAAAAAAATATTAAAAAATATATTCCAATAGAAAAGTTATTTTAATGGTAATAATATTTCACTATATTACTGTTTTTACTGTAATTTTTTTTTTTTATCAAATAAATGCAGCCTTGGTGAGCACAAGAGACTTATTTCAAGAACAAAACAAAAAAAGTATCTAACTCTGTAAAAATAAATAAAGCCACAATTGTGAGATCAACTTTTTTTTTTTTCTTTAATAGTCTGAGGTGAAAACAAGCTTCCTGCCATTTAACACAACACTGCTCCATCATGTAAATGTGGGAAAGTTTATGGGGAATAAATACTTTTCACAGACTCTCATGTCAAAAAAAAAAAAAAAACACATTTCCCTAGAACCATATACACTTCCCTAAAATGCTAGTAGTAGCTAGCTGGAAAAAACAAAACAAAGAAAAAAAACTTTTAAATGTTCAATCTCTCTGCTGCCGCTGCTGGCATGATGTCAGTCTGATGGAGTCATGCTGTTCAGAGCTTTGAGATGAAGCTGATTCACAATGAGAGATTTCACATGAAGGGCATACAGAGAGAGAGACGCCCCAGCACACACCCCTTTAAATGCACAGTATACTACGTTTTAAACAAAATACAAATAAAAAGAAGGATCGCATTGAAAGGTGCTCCGAACAAATATTTGTTCTCCAGTAAACAAATGCAAGATGTATTCTGCTCAGGCATCTCTTCACCTCTGCCCTGAGTTTAGTTCAGCGGCGAGGCAGAGCAACTGACCCCGACCACTAAAGAATAAAATATTTGCACTGCCTAGCAGCTAATTCATTTTTGCCATATCTCTGTAAGCAACTCACGTGTGAATATACTGTTTTTTTTTTTTTTTTTACTCATTCCAGTGGCTGATGGGCATGGTTATATATCACTGCTAAAATTATGCAAAAACTGTGAATGGGCACACGTTCCATTTATTATCTCTGTCGTAGATTCATTTTTTTTGAAACAATGCCCTTTCAAATGGCGGGTAGGTTTTTTTTTTTTTTTTTACAATAGGATTTTTACAACACGTGTATTTTACACATGGATGAAGCAAATATCAATAGCGGGACTGAAAGCACGAGTCACAGAAGACAAATGAAAGCTGGTGGTTTATAAAACTACACATGCCTCCAAGCACCACTATCCAAGCGCAGAGTGAAAAACAGCCTGCCAAGGGAGGCCTGTATAAAACCGCCAATGTTTTATTAAAATGCTGTGCAACTACAAAAGGAGAGAGCTGGTGTTGTTTTTAGATGAATAAGAATGGCATGAAAGGGGGTAAAGGGACTGAAGAAGAGAGAGGGAGGAGAAGGAGAAGGGAAGAAAGGATAGGGATGGGGAAGAGAGAGAGAGAGAGAATCTATCCACATCAGTATGTGTTTCCTCAAAGGCCGTCAGCAGCTGTCACATTCAGAGGGGGCTGAAGCTTCAGACAGTGGAACTGATCTGGGGCATGAAATCATATTCTGACTCTCCTAAAGGACCTTAAGAGAAGCTGGTTGTCCAAAAGAAAAAAAAAATTGTGGGTGCTCTGTTTGTACACCAGATTCACTACTGATTTTACATTAATGATTTTATACCAAACTTAAGTGTAAGAGACACATCTGAGAGAGATGGCAGTTGATAGAGTGAGAGCGAGAAAGTTAAACTAAAGTATAATGTGGACATATGAACAGCATACCATATGCACGTGCCAATGATGTTTTTGTTTATTTGTTTGTTTTTGTTAGACATGATGAAGTCAGGAAAAAATGTAATTCATATTTTAATTAATATTAATTAAATATGAATATTAATTAAAATGAGTTTTTAGTATTCTTGAAGGGAAAGTTCGAAAAACAAAAGATTATATTTAAAACAAATCTTTACTCTCACTTTTGATCAATTTAATGCATCCTTGCTGATATTAAAAAATACGAAAAAATATATTAAATTAAAAAATATTGATAAAAAAATATTAAAGTCGGCATGAAACGGAAGTTGCGATTGTCTTTTCTTCTCTACTGTGTAACGGCTGAGATAAATCATACACAATTTTTTGTTATAGTTAACCAATAATTGTTTAAAGCTCACTCTGGGGTCTGTCCCCCATCCCACGAGAAGTTCTCAGTTACAAGTTTTATTGCCCCAAAGTATGTATGTGCCACATGGAAGAGCAGAGACAAAGAGACACACAGAAATCTTTCCTGCATCTTTCCCACAGAAAACAGACTTTCCTGCATTAATTCATAGACATAATGTTCTATAAATGAACATGCATATCCCCAGGAAATGGTATCCATTATTACTGTTTGTTGTATTGTACTCAGTATTGTATTCACATGTTTGATGATACATTTAAGGTAACTTCAATTATGCCATGTTTAGTGTCTATGGGTTCGTATCGAGAAGATTTAAATGCTTGTGTATGCGATATGTCGATACCTGTGCAACACATCAGTATTACAAGAATCTTTAATAGTTCTTCTTCAACAACTCAGCCAGTTAATCTTGCTCGGTCGTAAAAGCCTGACAGGAAGGATGTTATTGCCTGGAAATACAACATTTTCATTGGTCAGGTCAACCCTAAGAGGTGTGACTTTGACCAGAGGTTAAATCCAGTGCACAACACCCCTCCTTTGCTCTCTCTTGCTTCTTGGACAACTGAAGAGACCCCCTTTGCTGTAGGCTTCTTCAGGCCAAGGCCTGCGGGCCTAGGCCTGCAACCCAGCCAGAAGATACTGATTACAACTTCGGACCGAATCATCAAGGATTTCTCCTCAGCCTGCAAATCCGATGCTACTCGACCTAAAGGCATTTTGCAAGTATCGTACGATATACTAAATTGCTGCTAGTTAGTTAAAATTGTGAACCTCCTTTGTTACAAGCTCCTACTGTTTCCCACTTCCGGTTTCACTCTATTTTTCACTCATTTATCATACCCATTTATGTGTGACTTGTGTGTATGTATGTTTGTGTTTATTAGTTAGCTATGTGTTCGTGATTTATTTAATAAAAATTGTGCACAATACATATTTGGTTCCGATGCTCTGTCTGCAATGGATTGCCTTTTAAATTATCAGATCTGATTACCAGCTCTGTAAATGCTTATTAAAAAGCATTGTAAATACTAAGAAAGAATTATTTTTCTGTGGCCATGAAAAATACCATTCTCTTAGAACTAATCAATAATCAATACCGAGTGTTCACAGGATAAACTGAGTTATTGATCGTAATTTTAATGTAGCTACTTCAAGTTAATCTGATTAACTGATTCAAATATTCATATTTAATCATAATTAACAATCATAGTGAGGAATGGAGGCAGATCTGAATGCCCGTTTGGGGATTTCTTTCCACCTTATTCACTGCGAGCATCCTCACATTACTGTAAGAACTTTATTTATTGAGGATGATGAGGACGGTCAACGGCACTAAACTGCGAGAGAGCGTGCGTGAGAGAGACTGACTGACGGTGCATGACCCTTGGCACGGAGCGAGCAGGGAAGAGCGAGTGTTTTTGGTTTAACTTCCTATGGAAGTTGAGCCTCACGTTCGCGCGTAAGTTAAATGTGACGCTTAACCTTCCACAGGAATGAATCTAAAAACGCTCTGGTCTGACTGAGCCTGTCCTCCATCAGGTTCCTTTCAGTGTTTGAGTGTACTGTACACCCCAATGACTGGCATCAGTGGTGGTTAATGCATTGATCTCTATAAAGTGGAGCATCAGCCTACCCCAGCGACAGCATTTACCCCTTCTGTCACTGAATCTGCTGGCAGTTCCAGATAGCTCCGCCCTCGAACCATAGCATGTGACAGGAAGAGACGATGAGTCATTTTGAGGGGGAGGGGAGGTTAATGTTTTTGAGGGCACGTGAATTAAAAAAAAAAAATGAAGTGCATGGATAAATTATTGATAATAAATACTACAACATTCCATAAAAAAATAAGAATTGTCAATTTTGATTTCATGCCGACTTTAAAAAAAAAAAAATCTTACTGACCTCAAACAGTAGCATGGTTTACAAAACTTTAAAGTGGACCTATTATGCCCCTTTTCACAAGATGTAATATAAGTCTCTGGTGTCCCCAGAATAGGTCTGTGAAGTTTCAGCTAAAAATACCCCCCAGATCATTTAATACAGCTTGTCAAATTTGCCCCTATTTGGGTGTGAGCAAAAACATGCCATTTTTGTGTGTGTCCCTTTAAATACAAATAAACTGCTGCTTCCGGCCCCCAGCTCGCGCTTCAGTTGCTCAACAACAACAAATCTGGAGAATCTCACGCAGCCAATATTACGATTCTCAGTAACGATGTTCAGCCTTACATTGTTCAAACCGGAGTCGGACACTAATGGAGAGACTCAGGAAGAAATTACAACTTTTAGAATGCAACTTTCTGAATGGTTAGTGGATACATTTATGTAGTTGCTGTGGAGTTGATTCAACTCATCGACTAGCATGTGCATGCTTCCCTCTAACTTTTGCCATGGCCTTAGAACTGGTACACTGTTTTCATTTGCGAAAGCAAAATGACGCCGCTGTGGGTGGAAACGTGCAGATTAAGGCGCGGTAATATTATAATAAGATCCCCTTCCTACGTCACTAGGGAAGTGAAATCTGAGCGGCTCTTTTTTTCACATGCTTGCAGAGAAAAGCTTACTAAAACAAAGTTACTGGGTTGTCGTTTTCACGTTTTCTGGGTTGGTAGACCCGATTATAGCACTTAAACACGGAAAAAGTTAGATTTTCATGATATATGTCCCCTTTGAATTTTGAAAGTTTAATTTTAATAAATCTAACAAAATTGCAAGTAAACATGACAGCTAATGAGCACCTTACATTTCCAATGTATAGAAAAGAGTGGCATTGACAACTTTTGTTGTTCTTCAATGAAAGAAAAAAAAAAAAAAAAAAAAAATTAAAGTTTTTAAGCAGATGACCATTTTTAGACAAACACCTTTTTTTCTTTTTTAACCTACAGTAGCTGGATTCTTTTTGAATTTACATTTGAAATCCACTTGCTCAAAAGCAAGTGCCCTCTCAGGTTTGAAGCACATGACGCTTATGTGCCTGTTGAACATTTTAATTTCAAAACCATGAGCATTAATAGAGATTCAATCCTCCCTTTGCTGCTTTAACAGCTTCCACTCTTCTAGGTAAGCTTTCCACTAGATCACGGCTCCCTTTTAGACAGGATCGTAAGTGAGGTCAAGTGCTTCAAATTAATCTCAAAGGTATTCGGGTCTGTGCAGAACATTCAAGTCCTTTCACACACCAAACTCTCTAAACCATTTCTTACGGACCTCACCATGTTGAGATTCACCAAGCTTTTGGGTCTGTCTAGTGAGATTGCGTCTGTCTATAATAGGTGCAGCGGAAATAGTCATGTCTATTTTGTTGATCAGTGTGTGATCTGTGTGTAAGCGATTCCCTGTCCTCTTTCTAATCTCTTCCTCTCCACAGTCCTCGAGTCTTCACAACAGAGCTCATCTCATCTCCAGAAGAGGCTAGCGTGTGTGTGGAACATTCGGACCTGGCTGCTCTTCACACAGCTGTCTCATGCTCAAGCGTAATCACCAGCGCCTAAGCATCAACATGACAGACCTAGACAGACAGCCTTGTGGCCTGAGTAATTTTGCCGTAAATGTCACCAAGAAGTGTTTCAGACAAACACAATTACACAACGAGATTGTCTGCCCACATGCATGAATAACCAGGAGATGAGAGCTTGAACCGGTAGAACCAAATTAAGCCGCTCTTGGTTATGCTGTTCTGGATGCATTCAAGCACATAAGTATTATCTACTCTTCTTCTAAAAATATACAGCCACTGAACCCTGTTGAATACCTGTCTTCATGGACAGAGCAATCTGTTTTCAGTACTGCCACACTGATCAAAGCGACCCACTCGCGCCGTATAAATGTGACAGGCTCAAATTGTCCAATGTTAACAGTATCAAACACACTCGCTCTGCTTTTCCTCCTTATACCATTCACACCTCAAACAACCTCTGTCTAATCCCTTCATCCTCTCATAATGAGAGAAATGAGCTCGGGCTGCAATAATGGCCTCATAACTTCATGAAGGTGAGCGCGAGAGTGTGTGGGTGAGGTATTGAATAAAGAACAGTGGCGCTAATCACGTACCGAGCCCCAGATTGGGTTGCTCATTATCTTGCTAATTTATGAAATTTCCCTCCCCTTTGGGCTCAATTTCAAGCTCAAGATGTTTTCTTTGGAAATAATAAGGTAATTAAATATATATGAAATAATGGTAATTAATTTTGCAGCATATTCCTGAAGAAGCCTTATTGAAAGAACGCGGAATGCATCTCATTGAAATTTATCTGCAGTTTCCCAGTGGACTTGAATGGAAAATAACAGAACATAAAAGCATATCTCAACAAAACATAATGCATATCTCAACTAAAATGATTATTTATGGGTATGACACTGTTTACCACATATTTTGTCTTAAAATCCCATGATATTCAGCTCTAATGAGTCCTATACCCGTCGTGGGCACAAATAAAAAGGATTAAAAGAATAAAAATAATATGAATAAGAGTCTAAACATTTGCTTTGTGAATATGGATGCATGGATTCTTATTTGTGAGAGTGTCCGGTTTAATTATTCCACAAAAGAGATCATGCATCTTGGCCGTAAACCATCATGTATTATTAACAAGCTAATAACTGTGCATCAGAGAAACACTAACAGCGTTCTGTGATTTAGGTAGTGCTAATCTCAACATTTTCCTCGCAGGGCATACAAAACACAACTCACAGTGGGCCTTTTAAACTCTCATTACAAATATTCACATGGCCTGGGGGAAGAACACTGAACTGATGTGTTAATTCAGATGCACTGATTTCATGACTCTGCTTAATTCTCATTATCTCTTGCTCTTTGCATAGTGCACATTTAGTGGGAATTGACTTGGATTTCTTGGTCATTTCCTGGTGTGATGAGTTTTTCCCTCACTCTGGAAATACATTCCAATTCTTTGCAAATTATTCCAGTGGCGTGGGTTTATTTTGAACATTTACTGCTCTTGATTGCATATAACTCTAAATGTCAGTCTCATTAATGTTTATCTTTTCTTGCAATGTTAACATATTATATTGTAGGGGAGTCCTAAAATGACATTTCTGTCATTAATTACTCACCCTCATGTCGTTCCACACCCGTAAGTGAACTTCATTCATCTTCAGAACACAAATTATTATATTTTTGATGAAATCCGAGAAGTATATGACTTTTCACTTTGACACTTTCAAGGTCCAGAAAGGTACTAAAGACATTGTTAAAACCGTTGACGTGACTGCAGTGGTTCAACCTTTATGAAGTGACGAGAATACTTTTTGTGCGCAAAATCAAAACTAAAATAATGACTTTATTCAACAATCTCTTCTCTTCCCTGTCATTATCCTTAAAGCTGCAGTCTGTATCTTTTGGTGCTCTAGTGGTTAATAAACAGAACTGCATGCATCTTGCTGAAGAACATTGTAGCCGGAGCTACTTCTCTCTGTTTATGTCTATGACGAGTCATGAAGGTACTGTGCTACTCCACAGTGGTGCCGACCAGACTGGTCTAAAATAGTCTGAATATAAACACTTATTATAGGTGTACCGTAGTGATTCAGGGTAAGACAAAAACATGGTTTGGAAAATGGATTCATGTTGTACATTCTCATTATGTAAATTTTGAACACAAAAAAGTTACGGACAGCAGCTTTAAGCAGGTGACTCAGTAAGCACAGTGAAGGTTTCTGTGTTTTCGTCCGAATGCCGGCTCAGTATTGGCAAAAGCTGCACACGTGAGCAGCACGACTGTTACGTGCTGGGTGTGTGTTTGGATGTTTTCTTTCTGTCTCTGGTTTGTGCTGTCTTGCTCTCTCTGATTGGAGTAGGCGACTGTCACTCTTCATCAAGGTGTCGTCTCTGCAGCCAATCAAGTGCCACCTTGGTGGTTAAAAGTCTCCCGGCGTGTCCTGATTAGCAG
This sequence comes from Elopichthys bambusa, assembly GCA_037101425.1. Classification (NCBI taxonomy): domain Eukaryota; kingdom Metazoa; phylum Chordata; class Actinopteri; order Cypriniformes; family Xenocyprididae; genus Elopichthys; species Elopichthys bambusa. Next base: position 9,254,930 of record CM074451.1, read on the forward strand.
CGCTGTGTGTGTGTGTGTGTGTGTGTGTGTGTGTGTGTGAGAGAGAGGTGTTTCAGTTCACCTGACCATACTTTGTATCTCTTTCGTTATTTGTCGTGTGAATCCAACACTTGATTTTGTACTATGTTGACATGTTGAGAGTTAAGAGTAATTTATTTCCTTCTGGGGAAATAGAGAACAGGTAAGCAGGTTGTGCGATATACATACTAACCGCAGTTATCAAGTGTTACATCAGGTAAGAGGTGAGCGCCCTCCTTGTATTTTTCTTCTTATTTAGGGTAGGTTTAGTTATGGCGTCGGATGCGTCGAAGATTTCGGTTTTGCTTTTCACATTTTTCTTTGGTTAGCAAGTTTAGAGGGTTTTGGGGAACTTAGTTTATGAACTATTTTGTTTTATTCTTTTCTTTAATTTGGCACCACCCTAATTCCTTTTCCCCATTAGTTTATTGTATCTTTCTTTATTTATAATCCTTTCAAAATGCATTGTATTATAGCGCACACATACACTGTCTAGTGGCTTCGGCTTTTCGTACCAATAAATCAGTTGGCCTTATCTGCTTTTTGTGTGTCTGGTCTTTTCTGCTACCCGCTCCATTACAGCAATACCAATATCTAAATGTTACGTTCTAACCTTTAAAAGTTCGTAACAACGACGCATGCGTGTGATTCTGACACAGGAGCCAGCCAATAATAAGTTGACGTTTTGATGTAGAACCTGGAAGCGCTGGACGTAAACTACGTATGTGAATGACACAGAAGAGAAGATACTGTTGAATAAAGTCATCATTTTTGTTTTGAATAATTTTTGTTCTCATTGCTTCAAAATTAAGGTTGAACCACTGTAGTCACGTCAACGGTTTTAACAATGTCTTTAGTTCCTTTCTAGACCTTGAAATTGTTGATTATGTTGCTGTCTACAGACGAGTCATGTACCTCTCGGATTTCATCAAAAATATCTTGATTTGTTTTCTGAAGATGAATGAAGGTTTTATGGGTGTAAAACAACATTAGGATGAGTAATTAATGACAGAAATTTCATTTATTTGAAATCAGTATTTTTTGTAACAATGTAAAAGTCTTTACTGTCACTTTTGTTTAAAGGTACACTATGTAAATTTTTTTGTTCAAAATGAAATACATAAACATAACTTGATGATACTTTGACGTATTGTTCTACAATGTAAATTACACACATACATACCGCAAACATGAATTTTGAAGCAGTTATGTTTAATTAGAAAAATACATTTTCAAAAACGTAACTAGATAAGACAGTTTGGGGTGTAAATGTGTGCAGTTTATGTTGTAGAACAAAACATCAAAGTATCGTCAAGTTATGTTTACCACAGACCTTAATTTACTCACAAATTGAGAAAAAAAAAAAACTATTTTAAAACCCCATAGGAAAATCCAAGAGGGAACCAGTGGTGAATTAGTTTTCTGGGTTTTTACGTCATCCCTGCACCACTCTATACATCATCAATCTTTCTTTACCATTCACTCTGGTAAGCCTATTATAAGTGTTTATTTTAGACCTGTTGGGATGGTTATTGTAGGAAATTGTGTATATATGTCATTCACCCATGCGTGTCTTGTCATATCTGTAAATTGCTCCGGCTACTTTGACACATGTACAGTGTGGGAGCGAGAGAGGTTGACATGGAGCACGCTAAAAACTTGAACCTGTGTGGAACCGCTCATTTTGAAAAACGCTGAAAAGAGTAGAGTCTGCTGGCAAAAAGAGAATGTGATAGATCTCGTAATAAAACATGAGTCAACATAGGCTTGGCTTTTTGGAGATGGTGAGAACTGAGGGATTTGAAATGTTGTAAAGGAATTGTATATATGAAGGAATTGTATTGAACAGATAAACTGCCATATGTAGCTCTCTAACTGAGTTCATTGTGAAGCATTATCTATTGTGAAGGGTCATTTCATTATGATTGTTGAAGCGCTATGCTGGAATTATTTTCGAGGAAGTACCATGTCTATTAATGGGTACAGCTACAGTGATGTCTTCAGCTTGAGATCCTTTCTATCTATACTGGTTATATCTCTTAAGCCTAGTAGTGAATGTTTTATGAGCAGAAGGATAATCTTTCTCTCTCTTTTTTTTGTTATGAGAAATATCCATATTCATCTTTACAGTCACGCAGAGCCAAAGCACAACCACAACAATGTTCCTCTGCAAAATGCATGCGGTTTTGTTTTTTAACAGCTAGAGGGTCAAAAGTTACATGGTGTACTGTAATGCATCCTTGCGAAATAAAAATATAAATTTCTTTTAAAAAAATCTTACTGACCCCAAACTTTTGAACGGTAGTGTACATGAGCACCATCCTCCTTAAGTCTTATACTGTAGTAAAATGTAAAATAAATATAAATATATGGGACTTCTTCAAGGCCATTTATCAGATGTTCTCTAAATTTGTCTCAAATCATTGCTTTTTGCATATTGACATGGAACTATAATTGCCATTGCAATCATCCCCTGACAGTACCATATCTATTGTTTCCAGCGACACATACTCGTCAAAAGCTATAATCAATTTTAGTTTTACGATGTTTACAATGGAATAGGGTATGGCATAATGATAATTTTGAACAAGTAAACTTACTTATAATTATATATTAATGTGTAATATTTAAAATAATGTCCGATGTTTTATAATGTTTCAGACCCAGTAGTGTGGTAGCAGCACTCTTTGTACTTTACACTCATTTATATAGTTTATGGATGAGTTCATGGTGTCTAGACCACTTTAATTTGTAGCAGAAAACTAAGAGAACATAATATTAAAGTTTGAGACACATAGCACAAAAATACACTGAGCTACAAATAAGATGTTACTTCACTCCCGGTCTCTTAAGTACTTGTTTATACAGACAGCAGGCACATTTAGGGAATTTCAGTTTGATTTTTATTTACATGTTGTGCTACAAAGCAGTTTGACTCAGTTATTGATTTCATGTATATTCTGTTTATTAATGTCAGAAACATTGCACTTGTTTACCATTACCGCTTTGAGTAAATATTAAAATTTTAACATCAACTTGTGTGATTTTTCCTCGGAATCCCTGTAGTGTTTAATGCTTAATTTATCTATGATTGGGACAATTCACCACAATTCAAACTTTATGCTTATGAATTATGCTATATTATCATTCCATAGCTGGAACATGCTAATGGCACACTGATATTCTGGCCACTCCCAGTCCCACTGTATGCTGTAGAATTAATTACCTCACATTGAATTAATGAAAGTGGTGTCCAGACAGGAGAAAAGTCCTGTCCTTGCTGAAGTGAGTCATTATGTGTGTAAATGAGTTCAGAATTGCCCTCAAACGTACAAGTACTAAAGCACTCTCTCCGGCTCTCTCTATTGATCTGAAGGGCCCTCACTGTGTTCAGATGTGTGCTTAAGAGTGATGTCCTCCCTGCTACATCTCTGAAGAAGGACAGTATAATGGTCTGCAGCTTTAAATACTTCTACAACTGCTTTTCTTTTGCATAACTGCAAGAACATGCACGAGCAAACAGAAGAAAAACACCATAACAAATTTCATCAAGATTAAAGTGGTTTAGGATAGGTTTCCTTGTCATATCTAGTGTTTGAACATTTGAATCATTTTATTGAATCAGTTCGTCCTAACGGTCTTTGTTCTCATATGTAACATTGGAATGTGTGATTCATTTTAGTGAATCGGTTTGCTCTGAACTAGAGCTGTCAAAAGTACAGACTTCGGTACCAATCGTACTGAAATTTAAAAAATGTCACGCTTTGAGCGCTGTTGAGCAGATTCGTAAACACCTCTGATTGGCCATCGTGTTCACACGCTCATCGGATATGTCTGTGATTGGCTACAATGATCAATGCACGGGAGCGTTTGAAAGCACACAGAAGGGTTTGAATTTGAAAGCGGGAGCGGTTGAAAGCAGGCATCTGTCAGAGGACTGGTCTGCGATAGAAGCCTGCTTTCAAACGCTCCCTTGTGTATCTGTGTAAGTGCTCAGTGATGAGTGTCATTGATGACTACTTACAACATTTTTGAAGTATTGATCATCACCAATCACAGACATATCCGATGAGCGCGTCAACACAATGGCCAATCAGAGGTGTTTACGAATCCTCTCAGCGCTCAAAGCGACACATTTTTTACATTTCAGTACTGGGTACCGAAGTCGGTACTTTTGACAACTCTATCCTGAACCATCTTCTCTCTCATATATCTAACATTTGAAAGATTGATTAATTTTAGTGCATCTGTTTGTCCTGAGCGGTCTTCTCTTTCATATTTAACGTGGTAAAGTCTGTTTCATTGTAGTGAATCGGTTTTTCTTGAACGTCTTCTCTCTCTTATATTTAACATTGGAAAATCTGATTGATCTTAGTGTATTGTTTCGTACTGAACCCTCTTCTCTCTCATATGTAGTACTGGAAAGTTTGAGTCATTTTAATGAACTATTCATTTGAACGCTCTATGTAAATTAAAAGATTCACAAAAACGATTCACCAAAGTATTAAACGGTTAGTTCACCCAAAAATGAAAATTCTGTCTTTAATTACTCACCCTTATGTCGTTCTACAACAGTAAGACCTTCGTTCATCTTCAGAACACAAATTAAGATATTTTTGATAAAATCCGATGGCTCAGTGAGGCCTGCATTGAGCAAGTTAACTTAGACTTTCAAATGCCCAGAAAGCTACTAAAAACATATTTAAAACAGTTTATGTGACTACAGTGGTTCAACCTTAATGTTATGAAGCAACGAGAATACTTTTTGTGCACCAAAAAAACAAAATAACGACTTTATTCAACAATATCTAGCACTTGTCACTGAACTAAACACTGCTTCATGAAGCTTCAAAGCTTTACAAATCTTTTGTTTTTCGAATCAGTGGTTCGGAGCGTGTATCAAACGATTTCAAACTGCCAACGTCACATGATTTCAGTAAACGAGGCTTCGTTATGTCATAAGTGTTTTGAAATTTCAATGGTTCATGTGCCTTTGGCAGTTTGATACATGCTCCAAACCACCGATTTGAAACAAAAGATTCGTATTGTTGAATAAAGTCATTATTTTGTTTTTTTGGCGCACAAAAAGTATTCTCGTCACTTTATAACATTAAGGTTGAACCACTGTAGTCACATAAACTGTTTTAAATATGTTTTTAGTAGCTTTCTGGGCATTTGAAAGTCTAAGTTAACTTGCTCTCAATGCAGGCCTCACTGAGCCATTGGATTTTTATCAAAAATATCTTAATATGTGTTCTGAAGATGAAGGAAGGTCTTATGGGTGTAGAACGACATTTTCATTTTTGGGTGAACTAACCCTTTAAGTATTGCAGCTTTTCGGGCACTCTTTTTAGTTAAATGGTTAAATAGCATAACATTTTTGTAATATTATAAACAATAATTGTTTTTTATGATTTTGCAGTCCATAAAAGTGCAGTACACAGTGCTTGAACAAGCATTTTTACCTTTCAGAGTGTGGCGCTTGTAGTCACTGATCGTACTCACCCAATACCACTGCAAACCATCCATACACTCAGACCACTGGAAACTTGAGCTGCTTTACGCTACAAGTGATGCTGAACATCTTAAAATTCATCACAAGAGATTTTGCCTCCTCTCAATGTGGTTTTCATTTTCCTGCCTGCACGACGGTTTTTGATTGATTACTTCTCTCCATGGCTAATGGCTGCAACTTTCGCATGCAAAACAGTTAAATTGCCTTGCCACCTCTGCTGCTGCAGGTAGAAAGAGGAATTGTGTGAGAGAGAGTAGGTGCAAAAGAGGAAGTGAGAAAGACAAAATGAAAGAGACATACAGAGAGATGGCATGTTTATTATTGCATGGGGATCCTCTTATTGGGTCTTTGTGGCTGTGAGCGACATGAGAGGACAAAGTGTGGTGTAATTAATTAAGCTGTAGGCGACCGAAATCCATTTTTCTCAACCACCGCCTGTACACTTTCAATTACTCCTGCTGTTTAAACAATTACACACAAACACATTCTTGATACACCCTCTGAATTATTCATCAACTGAGAAAGTGATTTTTGACTCAAACTCAAACTGACAACTGCTATAGAAGTTAGCAGTTGTTTTTCTGTTTGTGCGATCAGAAAGTAGCAAGCGACTACTAGGGATAGTTTTCTGTTAATGTACTCACCCTCAGGCCATCCAAGATGTAGGTGAATTTTTTCTTCAGTACAACAGTAAAGAAGATTTTTAGCTGAAACCGTGGTCCTTGGTGATTCATATAATGGAAGTAAAATGGCTACCAATAGAGGCGGAGCCAGACATTGTAAACATTCGGGGCTTAGCCCAAATCTAATTTGTCCAATGACATTTTAATTTTCTGTTAACAGCTTTACAGACATGAAAGGAGCTTTGTTGTAGTATTCTTGAGTAAAGTTCATAAAACGTACATTATTTCCCACTGGAATCTGGTGCACTTTGAAAGCTCAAAATTAAGAGCTTCAACCCATGTACAGTGTGCAAATTGAACAAAGAAACAGCATTGTACTTTGACATGAAAGAGGGTTCAAACATCTTTTTAGTTGTGATATAGAGTCTCAGTCTACATAGTGTTTTAGGATTCCAAACAATTATTACAATAAAATAATAATATAATAATAATTTAAGCCTATATAATCCGACAGTAGGCTAATATCTATATATTGTAACAAATGCACTCTAAAATAAATAAGAATTTTTATTAGTTACTTTACACAACAGTATAGGGAAATTACAATACTTTTGTACTAATTTCTTCACTTGCAAGAGATAAACCCTTGAGCTTTTATTTTGATCACCAGCTGATCGCGTGAGCAAAGTGCACACTTCTCTTTAAAACACGCAGCACAGACTGTATATATACTTAATCACTGTATTTTGCTGTTTTATAAAGGCACAAAGCCATATCACGGTTTCGATTTTAGTTCGTTGGCAAAATACAACGTTAGAGACCATTTAGGCTATGTATGTTTTACATTTTTGGTTCATTATGAAACAGTGGCAGCGGCACAGGGTCATTAATGGGAAACACTGAATGAATGTTTAGCTGACAAATGTGCTAAAGTTGTCATATCAGCTGTTATATCATAACAAAAACTCTTCAACCGGAACGAGCGAGAGTCTTGAGGCCTGTGTGAGTGACAGGAGGCGTGGTTGTGCACAACTGCTATGTGCGTGAACTCCCTGTCGGAGAGAGGAGAGAAAGCGCTGCAGGTATGGGTGTATAAAAAAACACAGGCAAAACAAAATTAATCCTCGTGGTTGTGTACCCTTTCCACAAATTTCGTTTTTAACGTAGAAGTAAAACGCCAATAGGGTAAACTATAGTGGTGAATGTGAGATAACAGCGACACAGGCGTCCTTTCTCTCTGTTGTAAACGAACAGTGTCGTCTCGTCTCACGTGAGTTTGCTCCCGAGTCCCGCATAAACATCATAATGCGACAGGAAACTCACGCTCCAGACTGCCGTGAACGCGCTCAAGACCGTTCGCGGTGGATTACAGGTAAAACGGTCGAAAATAAAGTTCAGTTTATTGCACAGACCAGTCGTTTTGCTTCATACGACTTCAATGTATCGTTAGGAGCCACGCAGAGCCGGCCCAAGGCATAAGCGATCTAAGCGGCTGCTTAGGGCCCCCAAGATTTATACAGGGCACAATCAGTTGCATTTCTAGTGCCTCTGTCCAAATAATACTGTAAAACTCGATGTACGTTCGCATCACATTAGGCTGCCAAAGTTGGACGTGTTTAGGTCCTGTCGAACGGAGCGCGCAGACGCATATGAACACCGAATTGCGCTTACTTCCGCACTTATTTGTACTTGAACGGACATATACACGCAGAATAATGTCAAATGTCCATTATGTATTTATTTTGTATTTATTTTTTACATTTTTATACCCAATTATTTTTATACAATTTTATACCCCAAATAAAATTCTGCTTAGGGCCCCATAAAGGCTTGGGCCGGCCCTGGAGCCACGGGTATTAATTTTGTTTTGTCTGCATATGTTTTTTTACTCTCAACGTACCGGTAACATTAGCCATTGACTTGCATTAAATATGAATCACCAAGGATTACTATTTGAGCTAAAAATCTTCTTTACTGAAGAAAAAAGTCACCTACATCTTGGATTGCCTGTGGGTGAGTAAATTAACAGCAATTTTTCATTTTAGGTGTACTATTTAACTTATATTCCTCTATGTACCATCTGAAAGTCTGGGGCCATGTTCACAAAACATCTTAAGGCTAAAAGTAGCTCCTAACTAGCCGATTTAGAAAAAAACTCTTAAAAATAAAGGGCATGTCAGTCCTAATTTTAGGACTCCTAAATTTTTGCTCTAAAAGTATTTCACAAAGCATTTTAGTTCTAAAATTAGCTCCTAAATCTATGAAACATTAGGAGTAGTCAAGAGGACTCTTAAGTCACTATGACCAAATCACAAACAATCCTAATGGCCATTGCTGCCAATCCACTTCAGCAATCCACCCAAAGACACTTTACACCATTGAGGCAATAGCGAAAGAGCCTTGGGTGCTGAACCTTTTCTTCATAAATTCAATAAATATTTTTATTTATAGATTTGAATCTACGATAAAATAGCAAAAATAAATCTTTAATAAATAAATAAATAATGTCCGATTACCTGTGGCAGTTGTTTTCACATGTTCACACTTACAAATGATCGAATAGAGTAAAAAAATATAATGCGCGTATTTGGCGTGCTGTCCAGGGGGACAGCCCAAACCCAGAGTTCTCCCCACATTCCCAGCCAAGAGTGAGAAACGGGGTGGCGGAGGGATGCAGAAAACCATAGAGGTAACTATAGGTGTGTCTGCTCTCGTCTGTGTATATATACCTCCTCTCGAACTGATTAGATAGACCGTTTGAATGTGCTCCTGAGGAGCAGCTCCTCCCAAACTTTGTTTATAAAACATAATTTGTCGCTTGAATTCTGCATTCTCTTGAGATGCAGACATGTAAGAGGCTGACAGCTGAACATATACTAGATTAATTAGTGACACTTAGCCTACATTTAAAACCTTTATTTGAATATGGCAACAGTTTTATTTGAAAATCTTTATTTGAATATGGCAACATTTGTATTTTAAAATCTGTATTTGAATATGGCAACATGATACCTCATTCTACAATATTTCTATGATTAAATCGCTGATGACAGAGACTCCTCCCATCAGCCAATCACTGTGTGCATAGTTAGTTAGTGTGTTGACATCATCCATAGCAACGAGGTCAACCCCACCCTTCTCTTAGCTTAAGACTTCTCTCTATTCCTTAGTAAAAGTTGGTCTCAGCAGCTTTGTGAATTGGTTTTAAGAGAAAACTCTTAACTAAGAACTTTTTCTGCCATTTAAGAGAACTCTTTGTGGTAAGATAAAATGTTTTGTGAATACAGCCCCTGATACATTCTAATGAAATGGTTGGCCAAAATGTTCTCCTCTCACCTAGTATATAGCATTGGAAAGTCAGTTTTTTTTTTTAGTGAATTGGTTCGTTTTCACTCTAGTAAAAGAAGACATTTTTTTAAAACAAAATTAGTTGCATGGGTAATTGACATGATATTTTTGTCCAGATTGCAATAAAGAAAAAAAGGCTGAATTTGAAAGGTCCATTAAAGGCTGAATTTGTTGATTAAAAAGCATAAATATTGTTTTGTTACTGTTTCCAGATATGCAGTTAAGCAGGTTTGTTTTAAAGTAATCACATTATGACCTTTTTTATGAAAAGGCAAAGTTAGTTCAGGTACAATGGAGTAACCCCAAGATGATATTCATAATTTTTGAATCAAGTATGTTTGTTTTAAAACTTTGAATCAAATATGTTTGAAAATGTATGATTAAGATCAATGTGAGTTGAGTACAATTAACCATTTTCAGGATGTAAGGAACATATTTTATTACATTTAACTTGACTTTTTTTTGTTGATGTTGTCGAAGATGGTTTTATATCAATGAATGAAACCAACATGAATACAAAGATTACATTTTTAAGAACTTGGCACTTGCACTAGATTTTTTAATTATTTCTCCTTTTCATCTCTGACATCCTTATTTGCCACTGATACATGAATTCATTCAAAAGCCCTTGTTTTTGTGCCCATAATTATAAAAAAAAAAAAAAAAAGAAGAGAGATTTAGTATTATATACACAATTTTATATATATATTTACACACACACACTTTTTTTGTTATGTTTGTACAGGTTTCTATTTCTAATTCATCACACAACAATATTTTACAAATCTGCCCCATCACACAAAGCTGCAACACCAATATTCTGTCCACATCTTCAGGCCATGGTGGACTCGTGTATTGATTCTAATCAGCTATTCCCAGAATATGATTCACAAAACACGGATGGGTTGTTTCCTTATACACAAATTATTCCGAAATTTTCCATGGCATGAAAGTTGAATGGTAAGTGAGACAGCACTACACTGTCCTCCACACTTGAGTCTGTTTCTCTGTCTATATTTGTTCTAATTCTAGAACTGTCAAGTTTTGTTTCACAGAAAGAATTCATTTAAAACTACAACAAAAAACAATAAGGGCAATGTTTGGCTATGCATCAGCAATGCGGTTTCTCTTCCTCCCTGCTGAATATCTGAACATCAGCCTGAACTCATCTGCAATATAGATTTCTCACTTGCACACTGGAAATTGTTTGTTTTGAAACTGATGGCACAAACAAGCCTATTAAACGTCTGCCGTTTGCGAGATATGAAATCAATTAGAGGAGATTAATGGATAGAGCAGATCAGTGTTTTACTGTGCTGTGAAGACTTTGATTACCCCAGTAAATCCCCCCTGAAACCACAAATCATCAAACGGAGAACGCAGCTTCATATCATCAGTATATTGTAGCCATGACAACATCGGTGATATGTCACTTTAAGTTCTATGCTTACTGCATCATGGGAGATCTGGAGAGCATTAACACATTCAACCAGAACGAGATAATAGAGATAAAGTTTGTAACGACATAACATACAGATATCAAGTAGAAATGCTCAGACTTCAGCTGAATTATGTCAATTCTTGGGTTTCTTCTTGACAGATTTAACATATATTGCCATATAAACAGTATTCACCCACTTGTTTTCATGTTTTATTGTTTCACAACATTAAATCACAGTGGACTAAATTTGACTTTGTTGCAACTGATAAATAGAAAAATACTCTTTATAAGTCTCTTTTAATATAACATGAAAAATGTTTTCAAATAATGTACAAATAAAATAAAAAAAACTAAAATAATTGTTTTCTTAAGTATTTTTCCTTTTTATATGCATCTAAATCATCATTTTTTTATTTTAATCGGTATTGGCTGATATTGGATATTTATTTGCTAAAACACTGTTAAATGTAATACTTAGCAATTCTCAAAATTAATATAATTTTTTCACATTGTACATTATAATGTTGTGATGCCTAAATTCACTTGTAGCATTCAAAATATTAAATTTTTAGTGTTATATTTTTATAGAACTGACTCAAATCTGCAAGACACCTGCCATTTTAGAGAAGATTTGTTTTCCAGCAAGATAATTACCCCAATCATAAATTGGTTTGGTCAGAGTCCAGATCTCAAACCAAATGAGAATTTACGAGTGGTTTGAATAAGGCTCTACTCACAATCTCCATGCAGCCTGACTTGAGTCGTGTGAAAAGAACAATAGGGGAAATTGCAGTGGCCAGATCCAAATCCACATAGAATCAAGATTGGAAGTGCTGAAAGAGATGGATCTACTAAGTACTTGACTGGAAGGGGGTGAATTTCTTTTGCAGAAAATTATTTTTGACCAAATTGTAGAAATTTTCCCTTTATAAAGTAAGGAAAACAATACTTTTTTATCAGTGTCATAAAATACAAAATAAATCTTCTGTGGTTAAATGGTGTAAAAAACAAAAAAACAAAAACATAACTTCCAAAGGGGTGAATATTTATTTTGTTCAATAACTAGTTAATTTTGAACCATTTATAGAAATGTTTACTTTGACATCACAAAGTTTTTTCTATCAACCACTCTGTCTTAAAGGGGTCCTTAACTTTAGTTAGTGTGTAATGTTGCTGTTAGAGCATAAACAACATCTGCAAAGTTACGACGCTCGAAGTTCAATGGAAACGGAGATATTCGCTTTTTAAGGACTACAACAAATGGCTGGTAGGGACTACAACGAGCTTCTTCCCGGGCTGGTGACATCACTAACCCTAAAGTTCAGTAGCCCCGCCCAATAATTTGAGCAAAAAAAATAGTAGTAGGTAAATAACAGATGTGACGCTAACATTGGATCGGGCGACTAAGCGATAAACATGCCTTTGAAGAGTGCAAAATGTTGTGCGGTGCTCACAGTGCAGGTTGTGGAAAAACAGTAGCTGCACTGGATTTGCAGAGAGCATGAAATTAAAGAAACGATGCTGTGCCTTCTATGTACATATCTAACCAAAATCACCAGTGGCCAGTGATTTCTGATATGTAATGATTCCTGTAGGCCTACAGCCAGATGTTTTTGTCTCAAAATCATTTATTGTCAGTAAATCAAACCAGTGACTAAATGGTCAACTTCACATTGTTTCTCTTAGTAGGACAAAAATAATCTGTTATTTAAACTGTGATTAAATTATATATAGAAAGCAATCAAAGAACGCTCCCTTTACAATCGCTGGAACTGTCAATCAAACAGTGTGAGTGTTCTGGACTCACGCCAAACCTCCCATTAGAATCAATGAATTTCTTATTTACATTGTGTTTGTACTGTTAGTTATGATGAAAGCATTCGTTAGAGTGCAGAATAGGGCTGCACGATTTAGCGCGATTAAACCAAACGCGATTTGGCAAAGGCTGCGATTATTTAATGCGCAGCTTATCAGAGCTGTATGGCTCTGTGATCAGTAGCAAATGCTTCTCCTTCTAAAAGCCACTCTAAATATGCCCTGCCTCAGAAGAAGATAACACGCGTCATATCGCTGTAGCTGAATAAACAGAAGAATGAAACACTTTGATTAATTAAACATGACTAAAACACACGACTGCCTTATTCTGTGTGTGAAGCCACATCAACTCACAGAAGGATGCTCAACTGTCGTTATGAAGTGAGTTTGGAGTAAAACGTTATTAAATGTTGTCTTTTGTTGGACAAGATGTTAATAAATGCTTCTCATGTCTGGAAAGATGTTTGATGCGTGTTGCTTTTTCAAATGTACATTATAAGCTACTCAAACTACAGTGCTTTCAGATGGATTAGTATTTGGAGCCATACTTCATTGACAAGCCTTTGCGATTTCATAATCACACTAAGAATCGCGTTTAAGCAATAATCGCATTTGTTCAATGAAATCACTGCATTCATGCACTTAACATGTCTGTGATCAGCTACATGCTCATCACTGCAACCTTTCATGCCATGATCTAAATATAATGCTATAATCAACAGTTTTCACGATTAGTAAACCTTGAGAACTGTAAAAGTAAAAATGTGCTAAATGTTTTCGAGAGAATTCCACATATAATACTTAGCTATTTCCATATGCAAAGATGTTAGCCAATCACATCAGTGGGCATTTACACTGAAGTCTCACAGCAGACACGCCCCTTAAAACAGAGCGTTTCAATCAGAGGGCTGAAATCAGGGTAGGAAAAATGTCTTTTATTTCTAATTTATGACAATTTTTGATGTAAAAATCACACTAACATAATTGCACCCCAGGAAACATAAAACAATACAGTAATGCAGTTCATGACCCATTTAAGCACAAACAGTGTGTCAGTGTTAAATGATAAAACATGAGCACTTCTAAGGAGGTGATTACTTTTTATAGGTATTGTTAAAATTGAGGATCGTATGAAGTCACTTGTAGTAAATATATAATTTTTTTTGTAAGTTTGAAGACTTCATGAGAGAGTCAATAATGGGTAGCAGTTTTGTGTTTTAGGAAAAAGAAATAAAAATCTCTTTGTTCAGGTATCTCAGTAGATGTCACATGTCTAGTAAAACTTATAAGGTTGATGTAATAAAGGTGATATAGGACTTCGTCCATGCTGTGGCAAGGGAAGATTTTGGAGGTAATATGTGGCTGTATGTGTCTGGTGGCTTCAGGTATTGTGAGGTCAGACTGGCATTCATAGAACTGCTGTCTGGAGCAGAGAGAGAGAGAGATGGAGAGAGTGAGCAGAAGTGTGACAGAGAACAGATGGAGGACAGCCCAGGGGCTGAGGCTGTACGACTCTCCTATTGTTCCTACAGGGGAGCTGGCACTGTCAGGAAGATTGGATGGAAGCGGGAGAGATGGACGGAACGTCTCTGCTAAAATAATGTGCCTTTAGGAGCTGCATTATATAAGGCTATTAAACTGTCAGTGTGTGCTGGCGTACATGCGGGAAGATAACCTTTGTTTTGAAGCAGATGAAAAACACATTCCATGTTTGTTTTGATGTCGCTACATCCATGGCCTGCGTCTGTCGGTGCGTGTGGGGGGAATTATCACAGATGACTGTCTTCTCTCTTATGCCGCTGAGATATATTTAATACAAAGAAGGACACGCAGGATGCCGTGCCGCAGTCGAGCCCTGATTCTGTCAGAGGCACTTTGTGGGGAAGTCTTCGGGCGGCTTCAGCAGCCTAGAGCTGCAGATGGAGAACCGCCATCCAACGTCACCTCTGTTATTGAGCTTTATTGAGCCCTCCTGGAAAAATTTCCTCCAGAGAAACTCTTATGGCAGAGTAGAAACCAGATGATGCTTTCATTCAAAGAGATCTGGGCATGTCTTTTTTCTATAGCCTGAGAAGGATTAGAAATATTGCCCGATCTCCCGCAATGAGTGCATTAAACTGTTGCCAAAGTTTAAATGCTGTGAGTAAGGGCTGGCCTATTTGTCTCTTCAATTATTTGCAAACGAGGAGGTATATGATACCTGGAGAGCGTGATCCGTTAGCATTCCCATTCATCTCAGTGGCAATTGCTGGACTGGCATAGGGCCAGGTCTGGAAATACGTGACCTGGAGGCTGCCATCTTCATGGGTGCTCAGTTCAGCTGCCAGGTTGTTTTGAGCCAATTAACTGAACTTAAATGGCATGTGACTAATGACTGTAGAGCCGAGAGGAAAATTGTGTCATGATCACACTGATTGGCTGATGACAGCACAAGAGCGTGCACAGTCCTAAAGCCTTCATCCTGAGCAAAATTATATATGTTCATTTCAGTTTTAGGAGCCCCTTAAAAAGAATCAGGCTCTGGTGAAGCATCTATTGTAATATAATGAAATATTTACATTGCTTTTATTGAACACTACAGCTCTAAATAGTTTTTGAACATCTGCATCTTCTTTATGCTTCTTTTTACTGAAAGAAACCGTGTTAATATTTATATTTATTCAATTCAGTTGTCTGTTTTATGACCAATCTTGAAATGACAAACACAAGACTCCTTAAAATCGATGTAGCTGCATCAGTTTTGTTATTTCTAATGTATTACCAGTGTTATTTAGCTTTTCTTGCTATATATTTTTACCAGCAAAACAAACCAGAAAAGCAGATTTATGACCCAACCTGCATTCTCATGGTATGAAGATACTTATGGTGCGATAATTAATAATGCTTTATGCCATGTGCTCAGTCAAGCAGCAGTACTACGATTTAATATTAATTTCAGAGATTTTAGTAGATATTTAACTGTGAGGATATCTGTACTGACAGAAGAAGCTGTTCACAATGCTGTTTTTTTTTTTTTTTTCTTTTTTTTGCATTTTACATTTTGAATTTTGCATAAAATAGTCATCCAGTCATTACTAACACTGGTAAAAACAGTGCAGTCCTTTCAACGACATTGACCTGATTATCACTTGTGGCGTGAGGTACATCTGATTCCTTATATATGACTATGCCTGGGTGTATGTTGATGCATATAGGCGTGTGTCATGCATTTTCACATGTCCAGGAAGAGCCGCATTGATCAAGGAGCTAACAAGTAAAGTGAATCTGACAGACAATCTATATTTCCCAGAAACTCAGTAAGATTGATATGATATATGCCTTCTAAAACCACATAGAGGAGCTCATAAGTCACAGTTGTGTTGCTGTTAAAGTAAAGAGATAGCAGAACCACAGTTATCAGATTAGACTGCTGTTATTTTCAACATAATACAGTTAGCCGCCAGTCTACTATTAACATTTGCACTTTAAATCTCTGATCTACCCAGGTCGATTCCGGTGTGGTTGTTTTTATAATAGCCTACATGTCCTTGGACTTGGTCTCCCAGGGGCCCAAGAAACTGTGTTTGTATTTGTTTGTAAGGAGTTTAAAGGGTTGGTTCAGGTCTCAGTTTGTTAAAGATGGGTTATTTTCTACATCTGGAGAGTTCAGTCTCATAACACTAAAACATGGCAGCTATGCATGCATGACAAACACAATTTGCTTAGTTCTGCTGCAGCTGTCAGTGCTGAATAAAGACCTGGTCTCATGAATCACCCATCCTCATCTGTCTGTCTGAGCCGGAGAGCAAGAACAGCCGGCAGCACATCTGTGAGAAGTGCTACACGTTCCTCTTTCTGTCTGTTTCTTCGTCTGTCTTTCGCTCTGTACTTTTCACTTCCCTTGTCCCTCACTTCCCTTCTCTATATTTAAAATACATTTAATCATTGATTCACATCTCAGCAGCAAGTAAATCAAGACCCTTGAGCCCACAGAGCAGCTGATGTACAGACATCACATAGTCAAATTAAAACCAATGCAAAATGAAATAGAATAAAAAAAGGTAATTGCAACTTTTTATCTCACAATTCCAATTTTTTTCTCGCAATTGTGAGTTTACATCTCACAATTCTGACTTTATAACTTGCAATTGTGAGAAAAAAAAAACTGGAATTGTGAGATAGAAAGTTGCAATTACCTTTTTTTATTTTATTTTATTTTTTATCAGTGGTGGAAACAAGCATCCATAGAATCAGAATACTATAGACTTATTACCAATAAAATTACTATAAAGCAGTTTCTTGTGGCTTATTGCTTTAATAAATTGAATGAAACTATTTAAAGGCTGAATAGAGATGACTGCATGTCTATCTAACAATTATAAAAAAAACTTAAAATATAGAGGAATATGAATTTTTGTAGCTATATGCATTGAAACACCATGTCCATGCATGGGATTGCATTGGTTTTAATTTGACTATGTGATGTCTGTACATCAGATGCTCTGTGGGCTCAAGGGTCTTGATTTACTTGCTGCGAGATGTGAATCAATGATTAAATGTATTTTAAATGTGGAGATGGGAAGTGAGGGACAGGGCGAGTGAAAAGCACAGAGCGAAAGAAAAGAAAAAGTCAGGTTTTTTCCCTCAGAATTGGACTTTATAAGAAGTCAGAATTGCGAGTTTATATCTTGCAATTCTGAGAAAAAAGTCAGAATTCACGAGTTTATATCTCGTGAATGTGAATTTATAACTCGCAATTCTGACTTTATAACTCGCAAGAAAAGAGAAAAGAAGACTTCTGAGATAAAGTGTCACAATTACCTTTTTTATTTTTTATTTGGTGGCGAAAACAAGCTTCCATGATTGATTGAAGTAACGTTAAATTTAAGTATATGGCATGAAAGACAACACAGATACAGTTAATAAGGTAATATAAATGTCGAAAAGTTGATTTCTGACCCTGCTAGATCCACTGATATTAAAATTCTGGCTGATACCAATAATTATTTTACCAATTAACCAATAAATTGTTTTAAAACTAGAATAATTTTAATGATTTTTTTCTATAAAAATCATTTTAATTGCTAAAAAGTAAATAAATTTATTGCAACATAATGTATAGTCTGAAAAGGGATTTTCATTTTGAGATTACATTTAGCAGTGTTACTACATTTTTTGTGTTTTTAAAGATGATCTTTAAGTGAGTGTTAAATGAAATTTAAATTTTTTTGAAAATATAGGAAATAATCATGAACAATTAAATATTAAGCATTGTTAAAAATACAGTATCAACTGATAGATTAAAACATCTCTGACTTTGGCCAATAACCAGTTTATTCCGATCCGATGTACTATTTTCCCTTTAATGAATTTGATTTATAAAATTACATTTTTATAATAATAATAATAAAAAGTCCTTAATATTTGTATTGTTTGGTAGCTGATTTTAAAATCCACATTGTGTCTACCAACACATTTTAGCTGTGACTGAATTTATTTTTTTTATTTTTTTGCATTATTGCCTATCTTCTCAAATCCTATTACTTAAATTTTGTTCATTTTCTAACTATATAGACTGTTTGCAGTTGCCAAGTGACATAGCATCTTGGCACATTAATATGTGCAGTTTATACTGCATAATAATCAATACTGTATAAATCAAACATATGCTCTTATAAACCTCAACCTCCTTTGAAATTCAAATACAGACTTAAAATTCTCAACAAGAACAAAAAAGCATCTTTGTAATGGATGCAACTCAATTAATCAGTTTCAGAACAACACTGTTTCCTACATAATCTCAATTTCCTGCCATGATCTTGGTCACTAGTCACAATGATGGTTTTTAGCGAAAGCAAAGGTGCCGCAACAATTCATGAACTGTCAACCCTGATACTCAGGACAATCCACCAGCCCCAAAGCACTCGATACTTAAACAAATATCTCTTTGTAATACAACACACATGCACACACTCCCACCCTCTCCAAAGCCACAATCTCACCCTGACTTGAAAAAGCATTTCAGTTACAAGACACAGTTGTCATAACATCAAAAAATGTCCACATAATCACACAAGATTTGAAAGCAGAGCAGATGGTGTCAGTTTAGCTGGCCTTTAAACAGTTTTTCTTACATGACTGACAGTTTGAGAGAATATTTGCTGAGCTTTACATTTTTACAACATGCAAATGTACGCTGGAGCTACAGTCGGTGCTGGTTGTTTGTGTTTCTCATACAGGAAAATGAGAAGACCAATGATAAAAGGAAATGGCTGTGAAGGTGTGGTCTTAGAAAACAGTGATATCTCAAGTTCTTCCCTCTGTAAATGAAGTACTGCAGAAAATATGACTATAAATTATGAAATCTGAGCAGAATGGGGGCTTTAATAAGAATTATTCTATACTGCTTGTCATACTCAATCAAGAAACATCTAAATGCCGCAGTATTGTTTATCTTTTGAGAGAACATATGGACACTTAAACCTAATCTCTGTCCATTCATTCCATCCAGCTACAAATGTGAATTTTATACAACGTCACCAAAGCTCATAAAAGCCCAATCTGTGCATTTTGTTTATCTGCTTTGATATTCAGATTTGGGGGTAATGGAATCCCCAGAACGCTCATTGGGCCATAATATAGCCCTCCATTTAGGATGAACATGTTATTGTTAAGAAATACACTTGTGCTCTGATAAGACTCTCAGCTGGAGTTCAATTATTTAATCAGGACTAGCTTTACTAACATTGCTCTATTTACGCTCTGAATGGCATTGAAGCCAAATCGGTCAAATCTAAATAGTCAAAGCATTTATTGTCAACTGAGGCAAAACTCCACAGATGTTCTGCTTTGAATCAAGAATAGCATGTACCTCTATAATTGTTCTATAGTCTGTACAATAAAATCAATTCCAATTCAGGATCCAATCCCAGTAAAGTGCCTCTAGCAAGATTAGTTAAGGTAAGTGGTACGGTCTCAAATTGCTTTTTGCCCTCTCATTTGAAGGTGTGAGGTTACCAGAAGCTTTCGTGCTCTGTTTCAATTGAGGCAAACCTTAAAACCACCCCAGACCGTCGAGATATTAGATAAACAGGATTTCGTAATAGATTTACATTCTGATAAAAATATCCGATTTCCTCTTGACCTGATCTGTGAAAGTGAGGATGTGATTTTACACTCTATTATTCGTTCCTATGAGCAAATATGGTTTGTTTGAGATAAAACTTCATTTGTACTCATGACTTTAGATTTTTTCATATTGGTTAGCAACATGAATACACTATTGTTGAGGCTGCAGTGTAGGTATATTAGCAGTGGTTCTCAGCTGGACGTTTGCATGTCCTGATAAGAATAAAAAACTAAAAAAGCAATGTCAAATTGAAATAAAAATACAATTAACCAGATTATTGTGCATAATTAGGATAGCATAATAACAGGCTTATCAACATTTGATAGAGATGAAAAAATGCTGCTTGTCTTCTATAAAGCTGCGGTATTTTGGTGCAAATATAATTGCATTAACAGTAGCATTTACTTGACATACCCTCCTCAAAAAGCATGAACAAAATTATGAAACTTAAAAAAACATGATCCAGAATTCATTAAATACCGACCACAATGTTTCATGTGCACTGTGAATTATTGGCTACTGCGAACTTGAAATTATCAAAACAATCCTGGTACTGTGTTGGGTTGCCATTTGATAAATGTCCAAATCTGGGTCTTGCAGCAACACTATGTTGAGAAGCACTGTGCTTGCAATCCAACCTGTGTGTCTACTTTCCTGAGTCTTAGTTATGAGAATTAAATTAAGCAAAGGATTTGCTAAAGTTATTTTGCACCACTTAATAATACGCTGCCTAACAAACCAGTAATTAAACCTTCATCTGCAATTCATTTTGATTGTCCACCGTGCATGGTGGATTAACCAATGTAAGTAAACAGCAGCAAATCTAACCTTCTGGATGCCAAGGCAAAGTAAAGGATATATTATTGCCCACTGAAGCTAAGCAGGGCTGAGCCTGGTTAGCACTTGGATGGGAGACCTCCTGGGAAAACTAGAAGAGGTGTTAGTGAGGCCAGCTCACCCTGTGGTCTGTGTGGGTCCTAACGCCCCAGTATAGTGATTGGGACACTATACTGTCAAAAAGCACCATCCTTCGGATGAGACGTTAAACCGAGGTCCTTACTCTCAGTGGTCATTAAAAATCCCAGGATGTCTTTCAAACAAAGTAGGGGTGTAACCCCAGCATCCTGGCAAAATTTCCCCATTGGCCTCTGTCCATCATGGCCTCCTAATCATCCCCATATAAATACTCATTGGCTTCATCACTCTGTCTCCTCTCCACCAATAAGCTGTTATTATATTATATTATATTATGTGTGTGATCAGGTGTGGATCTAGAAAGGGTGGCAACGGGGTGGCATGAGGTCTATGAGGGGTGGCAACACCAAAGTAAGCGCCCATGCATAGTTTTTGTGCATTTATGGCCTGACATGCACATTTGTGTTCACGAATATTGCGTTACCACAAAGTATTCATCTATACTGTTTAAAAAGAATTGAAAATAAATAACAAAATGTCAATATCCAGGGCACCAAATCAAGACACTGTATATCAAAAACATCAACAGATTCTAAATGTCTCTGAGTTTGTATCACTACTACATAAAAAGAAAAGTAGTTTTATTAATATTACATAGGCTACCTGGATGGTATGAATCACAAATTTTAGTGCATGTTTAAGACCAACAAAACCTGAATTTAATTTGCTAGCATTAGAAAGAAATGCCAAAATATCAAAGCACTGAGACTGGATCAGTTTTGTAAACTATGTTTGAGTTAGGTGGAAATGCCTGAATGGATGTTATAGAAGGTCATCCTGAACACCCTAGCACACATATACTGTAGCAACACCCCAGCAACTGCATAGCAGAGCAACCAGCAACCACCCAGAATATCCTAGCAATCACCTAGCAACACTTTAGCAAACATCAGTTCTGACCTAACTTCAAACTATTTTACATTTTTTGAACTGGACTTTAAGTTGGCTTTAAGACAAGCCAGCATAAATTTGTTTTTCAATCTAGTTAATTAAGATTAGATTCTTAATTTTAATAACTCTGCTATTAGTGTTCCATGTTCCTTCCTATTGACTTCATTTTTTTTTTTTTTTTTTTTTTTTTGATGGATGGCAAAAAGGCCTATATCTATGATGAAAGTGGAGCAGGCAGTTGAAAAATACATTCACCAAACAATACGGAAACCCAGACATATCCTATCCGAACAGGATTAGATTTCTCAGAGAAACCCTGAGTTAGCCGAGAAGTCTTTTTCCGATTCACAAACAAATGGAAAAACAGTCAATTTGTACATGAATTGGGCTGTGCTGTGTGTTTCTGACTTCCGAGAACAGAGTCATTTTTAATAAAGCTAACTACATTGGCCGCGCTGCATGCGCATGCAACCCGCAAGCACAATTTATTGAAAGATGTGTTTTCTTGCCATTATTTTCTCACTGTAGAACCAAATAACCTATTCCAGCTCCACCTCTGTGGATCTAATGGCTGGAGCTTGAACTAGTTATGTTTAGGGACAGGGTTAAAGGTGCAATATGTAATAATTTTGCAGTAAAATATCCAAAAACCACTAGGCCAGAGTTATATATTTTGTTCACTTGAGTACTAATAATATCCCAAATGTTTCCAACTATTTGTAAATCTTGAGAAAATTGCAATTTTAACCAAGGCTCCAGGACGTGTGAGGAGTCGCCTGTCGATTGCGTCATACCCGCGTTATCCGCGGTTTCCGGTTTCAGGGAACCATGGAAACACCAAAGACGCTTTAATATATTACATGTTTTAATAGACAAGGGAACAACTGTTTTTATATATTTATAGACAGAAAACTAATTGTTGTTATATAGCTCAACACGTTTAGTCTTATTGTTTAAATCAAATTTTCTTGATTTTTTGCGAGTATCATGCTTTACCATGCCTCAGAGAAAAACACTATTTTGTGAAGTAGCTAACATAGCATAATCAGATGCAGCTTTATTTTTAGTAACAGTATGTAATACAGTATTTTTTCCATCATATAATACGTTTTAAAATTAATTCCATGCCATTTATCAACACAAGCCATCCAGCATTTAATATGATATTCTAAAACTGATCTAACTTACTGCAGTGTGTCTCAAACAAGTGTCTCGCAGCAGCCACCGAGCGAACGCACAGAGTAACATTATAACAATTTTCAACACACTCAAATGTATCTAATATAATAAACAGAGCTGCATTACCTCATACTCATGACCGGAAAAGCGGAAGCAGCGCCGGCGACTGCGACATAATAAAAGTTCCGCTGCTCGTGAGGCGTGTGTTGTGCAATCGCTCCAGCAGCCTCGTTCAGCTCCCACATCACTCACTCCTGCTCTGCTTTATACTACAGTAACGTTAATAATCGCATCCATGAACATGATTTCATGCCCGAGTCCTATCCCGATTATTTTCCTCCGGCTGTGAGGTAAAGACCACATGTCCCAAGATTCCGCGCTCAAACTTGGCGTCATCAAGCTACGCCTTTGTTTTGAATAGGCCTCTAGCGACCTCTAGCGGACAGAACATTTTTACATATTGCACCTTTAAGGCTGATTTATACTTCTGTGTCATGTACACTGTGTGTAGCCTGACTTGCACCTCTCCAAAAATGTAGCAATTCTACACGGACCGCAAGCGCTGTGATTGGTCTGCTAGAACCTCTCCCTCAGGTCAAAAAAACTGGCGAGGAGTGAGCGGTAGAAGAGCGAGTGTTTTCACTTTTCATAGGAATGAAAAAGCGCTCGGTCACTCGCTCTGCTCTGTTTCAGGGGACATGCGCATCAAGCTGCAACAAAAGTCATTGCCTATTTGCCGCCATCACTGCTGAAGCTTCTCTGACGTACATGACAAACTGCTGCTGCTTCGGCTTTTGCCTTGATACTCAACATGACCGTGGACATTGCCTACTAGCGGCCTGCATGTTGCACGTTGCAACGACGCAGAAGTATAAATAAAAACTGACGCATAGCCTACAGAGTAGAAGTATAAATCAGCCTTTAGGGTGTGGTTGGACCTTTTAGCTCCACCCATAAGTTCCAGAGAGGGGGAGCTGGATGTAAATTGCCCATTGGCTCTGCATTGAGCAGCCTCTCTTATTTTGCGGTACGCTGTCTTTTTTATGTCATCACATCAAAGCACCACTGCTGGTACAAGTGGTTCAAGAAACAATGCTTACATTTTTATTTTATACTGGGATATTTCTAGGGTGGCAGATTGGGTGGCAATAGTTTTTCTTAGGGTGGCAGTTGCCACCCCGGTAGATCCACCCCTGAGTGTGTCTCATCTGAAGTAGTAAATCAAATTTAGTTTAATCATTTATGGTGCGGCCCATCCAGAGAATGAGTGGACAATGAAGCAGGAGAAGGACAGAAGGAAGGACTCACCAAGGATCTGTATGTTGGTTCCAGGAGGGGCCAGGTGCTGCTGGATGGTCTCATAGAAAGTGGCCTCACACATCAGCAGGACTGTCACACTGACCCACACCCACACCAGCCACGACATCCCAACACTCCTCTGAAGATAGACAGAGAGAGCGGTCGTTCAGCAACATCTTGCTTTCTTTCTCTCACTTCTATTCACTCCTACCTAAGTGCTATGAATGCTGTGAGGTGCATTCAGATCTGACATTTCTAATTAAATCTGAAAATAAATAAATCATTATCTTTTATGTGAGCATGAGAGAGTCTGACAGAACTTGAGGAAATCTTACAGCTTCAATCTTCATGTAGACTGACTTGCTTTCAGCCACTTGTGTCTATTAGGCCACATTTAGAGATGAAAGTGCCACTTGGTTTCTTTTTCTCGCTACCTGACAGCCTGCCTCTAACCTCATGTCGCCAATTGTCTAATTATATTAATAAATAAGAGTTGTGAATAAGCAGTCATATTTTCTTCAGATCATGCACTGAAATTGAATGTCATACTATAAAAACGTCTGGATTCAGTCTCACAGCATGCATCCTAATGCAGGCTATAATAATCACTGAATGCGAGACCAGCTCAAGTTATTCATGCTGATCTTTCAGAGCACTCTTTATTCACAGAGGAAAAACCTTTTCCATGCATAAAGGTAAAAACATATTATATTAGTTTGTTTTTTTTATCCATATAAAACTAAAAAAAAGCTTATTCTACTGTACCTGTATCATTCAGGGAAAGCCGTAGGAGAACTCAATACTTTGTCCTCAATCCATCCATTGTGAGGTGTCTAGATATTCCCGGGTCCAGGTATTGTTGTCTTGTAGAAACTCTCAGTTCTTCTCACTTTGAAGCCTGAAGCTGAAATCAGGGACACTATAGGACAAACAAAGAGCGAAAGAGAGAGAGAGCGCTATGATCTAAAGCACGGCAAACCCGCACTAACACTAGAATCGCCTCTTCACTCCCCTGAGCCACGGAGATGATTTTCCGCTTCACATTTAAACACAACTGAAGGGCGGTACTCTCTCTCTCTCTTCCTCCCTCCCTCTTTCTTGCTCTCTCTCTCTCTTTCTCTCTCTCTCTCACATCACTCTCCCATTTCATCTCTTTCTCTCTCACACACTTTCTCTCTGTCTCTTTCTCTTAGTCCCTCGCTCAATCTTTCTCGTTCTCCCTCCTTTGCACGTAATAATTTTTCCCGATACGCGAGAGCTCCTAGCTTCGAGCTGTATGTGATCTCTCATCTAAAACCTGCCTTGATCTAACAGTCGCTGGAAGCTGGGAAATGATGCCGGGCATTTGTATCTTAATATAACATTCCAATGGGTGATGTTGAACTGACATTTATAAGAAACTTTTTTTTTTAGAGCAACATAAATCCCCTTTGAGTAGCTGAGGGTTCAAAATTTGTCGCTCAACACGCTAACAGATTGTGGTTGTGATCTCAGTAGCTCGCCGGTTTTTTAAGCCCCTTCTATCCTCAGCTTGTAATTGAGCCCCAAACCTTGACAGACCTAGAGTCACTAGCTTGTCACTAACAAATTGCTTAAGCTACACTGTTTTGCACAACAAAAACTCTTACTGTTTTTTTTTTGTTTTTTTTAAATAAACTAGGCTGCAGACAATAGACTTGTGAGACAATCAGAGGGTCCTAAAAACAACCAATTAGTTGTTTTTAAAGGAATAAAATGCAAAAATTAGTGCGAAAATAAAGTCTCATTGTCAATAATTTTCAAAATCAGTTGAACTTAAGATTAAAAAAGGAGTTGTTTTGGATGTGGCCTGATTTATTTAAAAGACATCTTTAATTATCTTAAATATATGTAAAGCATGCACAAAATTTAATAGTATTTGTCCTGTAACAGCACATGAAAATGCCTGTGATGTACAGTATTATACATGGTAAATGGAAATTGTTTGGTTCTAATTGGTTATAACTTCAAACAGCAGTAAAACTACAAGAATTTTTTAGTTTTTTTATTCGTTTTTTTTATATGTATTTATTATTTTTATCATTAGATATATTAAATATAAATATGTGTCACACACATATATAATGCAAATAAAATGTAAAATTACAAATCAACAAATGATATCCAAATAATATGTTTTATCAACTACAGACTGTATAAGCTCCAAGTTTTAAAAAGATAACTTACTTTATACCTCAAGCTTAACCACCTTGGGTTGCCTGTAATGGGATTTGATGCTCCTTTATCAGTTTGTAAATCAGACCTTCAGACCATGGTTATGTGTTGTGAAATTGCTAGAAACCATCACTACCTTGGAGAGATCCCACTCAGCCTGCCTACTGACTCCCTTCCTGGCCGGCTCGCTTCCACCTGCTGGCTGCTGTGAACCTGATATCACTCCCACTAAAGACTAGTCACTGCAGTCCTGCTCACATGAGGCTGCTGCTTCTGTATAACAGGTATCTACAAAAAGACAGTGATTCTCTGAGTGGAGTTTGTCTACTTGAGAGCAACAGTTCTATACACCCTCTCACTTCAGGGAGTAGATCTGCCAAACCAGGACCCCTGAAGCTGTCTGAACTGAGACCTTCAGCCACTCTCTGCCAGTTGGAGTTTTCTT
Organism: Elopichthys bambusa; assembly: GCA_037101425.1. NCBI lineage: Eukaryota > Metazoa > Chordata > Actinopteri > Cypriniformes > Xenocyprididae > Elopichthys > Elopichthys bambusa. Next base: position 9,281,780 of record CM074451.1, read on the forward strand.
TGCTTTTCTTTTAAAGCTGAGTTTGGATTTTGGATGATCTAGAAAGTACAAGCACATTTTGTACTGTACTGTTAAGTCTTAATGTTACTCACTCTGTTTTAAGCCCATGTGCAACTATGCCCAAACCAGACGGAATTGTGAAGTAGGTTTTAGAGCTGTCTCTTAAATAGTTTGGGTGCTTAACACCAAGTAATGCTCCTGTCAGAATCTGAATATAAATGTTCTTTGGTCCTGTTCTATTCATTCTTATTTAATTATTTAAAACGGCTCTTGCTCACTGAAAATTTAAACCAAGAGACGTTAACACTTGTATACAGAATTTGCCTATGATTGCAAAACTTGCACCAGGCTTTTTTGTTTTGGCCAGTTCATTTAGCCAATATCACTGTATTCCCATTCACTGTAAAATCTGTCAAAATCTGTGAAAATTACCACACACCAGCTATGGTCCGTGTTTGGGGTAATGCATAACTTTAGTAACTTGAGTTACATAATCTTGAGTCAGATTACTAACTAGTAATGCATTACTTTTTCAATTCACAACAAAATATCTAAGTTACTTTTTCAAATAAGTAACTTTTTTACTTTTATTGAATGAAAGCTCTTCTGTCCCCATGTTGAGAGAAATAAAGTGCAGAGTTGTTGTTTGTGCTGTGTGAAAAAACAATCTCAGAATTTTACGCAAACCTGTAATAATTAACTATATTAAATATACACAAATATACTTTATGTATTTAATCTCACTTTATTAACCAATGATCTAATTCAACCATACTAAGCAAAAATGAATTCAGATTAGATTTAGAAATAAGAGTATTGAACTTTCTTCCCCTGTATCCTATTCTTCTTCAATCCACAATGGCAGCACAACTGAAAGGTTTGTTTGAGCTGCGTCCTCTACTGTACAGGTGTAAATATGTATTTCCTTCAGCCTGAGGCTTATTCATTTCACTTTTGGTGTGAGAGGGCCCTTAACATTTGCCAAAAAGATAACTTTTTTTGTTTTTATTAAAAAACAAACAAGCCCAGACTAGGTGAGAAAAAATAACACAAAAGTAATGTAACACATTACTTTTCATAAAAAGTAACGCAATATAGTAATGCTTTACTTTTAAAAGTAACTTTCCCCAACACTGGCTGTGGTTGCCAGAACTTTGTCATAAAAAAAAAACATTTTCACTTCCAAAAAACTGTACATTTAACAGTATTTTACTGTAAAATTACATGAAATGTCTCATTAGATTTATTACAGTTTTTCACCGTATAGAGTAAGGAAAATACCTTAAACCAATTAACAGGTTTTACCATAGCATTTTTATAGTATTTTACCTTTAAAATGATCTCTTTTATTAATATTAGACATTTTTTTATTATTTACATTTTTTTTTAATTGCTTACACACTAAACACCATTTTTAGAACAGTTAAAAAAGATTAGAATGAAGTGTTTGCTTTTGCAAGAGATGCATGATGTTTTGCATGTTGTGTGTAGAGTGTAAAGAAAAGAAGCCATAGTAGTAGAGCCATATAGAAATTGTGTAAGCAATTAAAGAAAACTATATAATTCAAAGGAACAACACACATCCACACACACACACACACACACACACACACACACACACACACACACACATATATATATATATATATATATGGTTACACTTTATTTTACAGTGCTGTAGTTACATTGTAATTACTCAAATAAGTACTGAGTACTATTAATTAACTACATGAACTTACAATAGAGTTACAGTTAGGGTTAGGGTTTGGTTTAGGATTAGTTACTTGTAATTATGCATAATTTACTGTTATTACTATAATAAGTACATGTAGTACATGTTACTACATGTAGTACATGTAGTAACATGTAGTATCCACTAAGTAAATATTACTTAGTGGATTTTTAAGGATCTCATATAGCATAATGTCTCTAGTCATTTTTAAAGTTTTTTGTAAATGTGAAACTGTGCTATAGCATGGCTTTTATATCACACACACAAAAAAAATGTGTGTTTTTGTTTGGGGTTGTGATCAACACCGTATATAAGGTGTTTATGAGGAATTAGAAGAAAAAATGTTGCTTTTTATGCTGTGAATTTTATGATTAAATGAACGGATTAAATTACATTTCAAAATCTTCAGTTTAAGAAAAATGTTTAATAGAATGAACTAACTAGATTAAAATAGAAAAAAATCTAAATTTCTGTACAGTATGTTCTAAAATCTCTGGACTTGCTAGTGATATTTTTTATGAAGCTTTATTCAGAGAGCAACTTCAGTGATTTTAGGAAGATAAACCTGGTGAGATAGTACAGTATCAGCATCTCTCCTGATTCCCTTGTTACCCTCAATCTATGGGAGGTGTGTTTAGAGAGACAAAGCACCAGGATATTGCCAGGGGAATACAGAATCAAGATGTTATTCTTTGGGTAACACTGAAATAAAGACATTTCAGCAAAACCAGGGGACCATGTAAGACAAATCCCAGAAGCAGAATTCTGAGGAAACTAGAGAACTAGTGGCGTTTGAGAGAGAGAGAGAGAGAGAGAGAGCGAGCAGAAATGTGCTATAGTGCTGATAAAGCAGGCTTTTCATAATGAGCGCCTTGAAACTTTTAAATATTTACACCTTTTGGGGTGTGATTGATGTGGATTTTAACAAAAGAGAAATCAAAGGAAATGCGTATGTCAATACCTCCTCCGCCAGTGGGAGAATTGAATGTCAGTCGTATGAGAATATTTCTGTATGGAATGGAATTAGATTGGAACTCATTATCTCATGAGCACAAATCTCTCTCCTCTGATTCTTTCTAATGGCTGACAGTTACATTTCACAGTGAGCGTGCCAGATACACTATCTCACTTCTAATACAGTCTGTCTCTCAGCCGGTTCTCCCATCAGTGACTTCTACTACCTGCCCTGAAGAGATTACTAATGACAGCAGAAAAAAAACTGCATCTCTCTTTCCTCTAAACGTCCTTGCTTTGCATATGCTCAATTAGAGAGTATATTTTTTAATGGTGTGCCAGGGATTTGCATTGTATCTTGTCATTGTATCTCCTCTTCAACGTCATCCATCTGAATCTGGTCCTCTCAGTGGATTCGCATTTTTATATTCATTAGGGAATGTCGCTGGACGACAGGTGAATTTAAATGGAAAGAGTTTCTGATACGACAGTCACCAAAGCCAGCCGGGTGTGATGAAAAGTCTGATTAAACATCTCATATCTGCACGTCATGTCTGACTGAGCGTGTTTAGGTCAAGAGGGCATGGTTAAATAATTTAACACGTTTTAATATCTTGTCTGAGAGAAACGTGGCGTGCAGGTTTTCAGCACCTTATATTAAGCCCTGTCTGCTGAACTCGGTGACAAATGATAAATTGTCATTTATTCCCAAGTTGCTCTGGTTTATTCTATACTTTCTGCAGCATAAGAATGCAGTGTTCATGAACTCGAGACCTCTGTCAAACAGCATTATGAACAACATAAAGCAGCCCTGAGAAGCGCTCACGCCACGTGACGTGTGAGAAAAGAATCCTGTGGTACAGTGTGCAGGTGTTGTCGGCAGTAAGTGAGTTAACCGGATATGTGTGGGCACCGAGGAGCTGAAGGTGAGCTCAAAAGCATGATGTTCTTTTTTATGAGCTCCAGGCATCTGACACCTGCTCTGATCTCTCAATGGAGGGATAGATACCCTGTGGGCCTCACACACACACTTGCACACACTCATCTTTCCACATAGCACATCTCACTGACAAGTGGTGTCTGGAAAAGGATGAGAGGGACTTGATGTAAGGAGTGAAGAAGATGGAAGGAGCTTGGGGGGGGGGGGGGGGGGGGGGGGGGGGAGATGAAGACTTTAGGAGTAGTGATAAGCCAAGGGCAAATATGTGATGGATGATGGATGGGATGAGTTTTTGGAGTGATTGTCAATGGCCATTTTAGCCAGTACTGGCTATAGATAATTCTCAGCACCACGGACAGCAGGAGCCTCCCACAGTCTGTTCAGGACTGCTGCAGAGTGGACAGCTCCCGCGTATACATGCAACGAACAACTGCAGTAGCCTATAAGCTCTAATTGGTTGCGGCTCAATCGAGGAGAGAGAGCAAGTGTGAACACATGCTGTATGTTAATAAAGCATTGCACTTTGTCCTTTGCTGGTGTTCCCACGAGCAATGAATAGGAATGTGGTTGCACAGAAGAAATAGAGCACAATGAATCCTACACAATTGGGTGAATGACAAATAGAAGTGTCTTTAAAATTAGAAATGTACTCTTTGTATTCATTTTGGTTTTGAAAAACATTTTTAAGAAAGATTTAAATATAGAGAGTGTAAAAATGTCATTTTACAATCTGGACTAACTTTGTCATTAAAAAAAAAAAAAAAAAAAAAGGTAAAACTATCTGATATTCTAAGAATTATTCACCTTGACATGGGGGTCTGCAGGCGGTCCTCTCTATGAAATCATTTCCTGTCTTATGTTTTTTCCCCTGCATGTTTCTGTAGGACTTTGATTTGATCGATAGAAGTATTTCAAAGATTCTTTAAAGCAACAATGTTAATTGTTTTAAAGAAATAATAATAAAAATAAAGATTATGACAAACTACTTAAATTAGTTCATAAAAATGAAAATTCTGTTATTAATTACTCACCCTCATGTTGTTCCACATCTGTAAAACCTTCGTTCATCTTCAGAACACAAATTAAGATATTTTTGATAAAATCTGATGGCTCAGTGAGGCCTCCATTGCCAGCAATGTCACTGAACCTCTCAAGATCCAGAAAGCTACTAAAGACGTGCTGATATTTAAAACAGTTCATGTGAGTACAGTGGTTCTACCTTAATATTATAAAGTGACGAGAATACTTTTTGTGCTCCAAAAAAAACAAAATAACGACTTTATTCAACAATATCTAGTGACGGGCAGAGTGCCAAAATCACGTGATTTCAGTAAATGAGGCTTTGTTTACTGAATAAGTGTTTATAAGGGTTTCGAAATTTCAATATTTTTCAAATTTCAATAGTTCACAGACTTTGGCTGTTTGATACGCAATCCGAACCACTGATTCAAAACAAAAGATTCGTAAAGCTTCAAAGCTTTATAAAGCAGTGTTTTGAGATTGCCCATGACTAGATATTGTTGAAAAAAGTCGTTATTTTGTTTTATTGGCGCACAAAAAGTATTCTTGTTGCTTCATAACATTAAGGGTTGAACTACTGTCGTCACATGAACTGTTGTAAATATTTAGTACCTTTCTGGGCATTGAAAAAGTAAATGATCTTGCTGGCAATGCAGGCCTCATGTACCCGCAGAGAACAGCTTCATCTCGGCCAGTCCTTCGGGTATTTGCCGCTGGCTTTTATGTAGATACAGTGCTCAGCCAAAATGAGTACACCCCCTTTGAAAACTAACATTTTAAACAATATCTCAATGAACACAAAAACAATTTCCAAAATGTCGACAAGACTAAGTTTTATATGGCGTCTGTTTAACTTATAACATGAAAGTAAGGTTAATAATATAACTTAGAGAACTAAATTTTCAGTTTTACTCAAATTAGGGTGATGCAAAAATGAGTACACCCCACTGAAAGTCTCTGGAGCAAAGCTAAATTTTAGACTACAAATGTCTAATTTAATTTAACAAGAATTCAACCACAGGTGAGTCTAATTATTCATTACACAGGTGTCCAGCAGACCCATTCCCAGTTCATGCTGTCAGCAATGGCACCACATGGAAGAGAAATGTCACCTGAGAAAGAAAATAATTTCTTTATACCAGAAAAGTAAAGGCTACAAGAAGATCAGTAAAGCTTTACTTATCACTCAGAATACTGTAGCAAAAGTGGTACAAAAATTAAAAAAAAAAAAAAAAAAATGGAACTGCAACTAGTCGTCTAGGTCATCCACGGAAGTTAACACCTCAACAGGAGTGTCTTCTGATGAGAAGGGTTAAAGAAAATCAGCATGCAAGTTCACTGCAGTTATCTAAAGAAGTAGAACGCCAAACTGGGATGACTATTTCCCGTGACACAATATGGCGTACACTGCAGAGGAATGGCATGCATGGGTGCCGTCCACGAAAGAAGCCTTTCCTAAAGCCCAGGCACAAAAAACGCGCCTAGAGTTTGCCAGGGCCCATGCTGACAAAGATGAAGACTACTGGGACTCTATACTCTGGAGTGATGAGACCAAGATAAATGTTTTTGAAACTGATGGCTTCAAAACTGTATGGCGTCGCAAAGGAGAGGAATACAAAGAAAAATGCATGGTGCCTACAGTGAAACATGGTGGTGGCAGTGTCCTTATGTGGGGCTGCATGAGTGCTGCTGGTGTTGGGGAGCTGCATTTCATTGATGGCATCATGAATTCACAGATGTACTGCTCTATACTGAAAGAGAAGATGCTACCATCACTCCGTGCCCTTGGTCGTCGTGCACTTTTCCAACATGACAATGATCCTAAATGCACATCTAAGGCCACTGTTGGATTTCTGAAGAAGAACAGGGTGAAAGTGATTCAGTGGCTCTTGATGTGAACCTAATTGAACACCTATGGGGAATTCTGAAGAGACGAGATGAGCATCACTTTCCATCCAGCATCCAGTCTCTAAAAGAGATCATTCTTGAAGAATGGAAATCATGGAGGTCATACAAAGTACTAGATGTAGTAGTTTTTGTTGTGGGGTGTACTCATTTTTGCATCACCCTAATTTCAGTAAAACTGAAAAATGTGTAATCTAAGTTATATTAATAACCTTACTTTCATGTTGTAAGTTAAACAGATGTTATAATAAACTTAGTTTTGTCAACATTTTGGAAATTGTTTTTGTGTTCATTGAGATATTGTTTGAAATGTTACTTTTCAAAGGGGGTGTACTCATTTACGCTGAGCACTGTAGTTGTTAAAAATATAATTAATTTGGGGTACATCAAACAGGCAATCTTTGGTTTTATTAATCTATTACTTGTTCCAGAGCAAAACGATTTGGGTTAAGGGAAAAATTACATTTCATAACTTTATATTTAGGCTATATTTAACTTCAATCCTGTACCAGAGTGCTACTTTTGTATGTTTGACTGAATTGTTTGCTTGTGTTTTTTTTATTTATTTGATTGTGTTTGTCTTTTATAATGGCTATTGTTGTTAATTTAAATATTGTTGTTCAATAAATATTATTTTATATAAATAATATGCCGATTTGGTAGGTACTGAGAAAGGGTCCGTCAATAGTATCAGTGAAAGTTACATTATTGTAACTTCTTCTGAAGAAGAATGAATGTTATATCAGATGCAATATAGCATCTGATGACTAAATATTGTTTAGTCGATCTCTCTCTCATAGTACCAAACTACTCTACATAATACAGTAAGCTTCAATGAAGCGACTCAACGTTCCTTTGTTACTAGTTCTAATGTTACTAATTTAAAATGAGTAATGGAGGTTTGGGGTCAACTGTTAAACTGTCAACTTGAGATTGAATCAGTGGCGTAAGGAAGTAGTTCTGCACAAAAGAGGGATTTTAAAGACACTCTGTTGTTGTTCTTATTTATTAATACACTTGTGCTATCGAACTGTTGTATAAATGCAATATCACACTTGTAGCCATGCGATATGGCTGTATATCAGCACGCTGTGATTACCTACGGCCCGACCGAATCACAGCCGTGCTGATATACAGCCGTATCGCACAGCTACGAGTGTGATATTTCTTATATATATATATATATATTTATATATATATATTCACAGCCGTGCTGATATACAGCTGCATCGCACAGCTACGAGTGTGATATTCCTTATATATATATATATATATATATATATACACACACACACCCACACACGCATGCACACACTACTAAAAAAAAATTGGGGGGTCGGTAAGATATTTTTGATATAAACCATGATACTTTTTTTTAGGATTCACTGATGAATAGAAAGTTATTAGAAAAGAATTCAGAAATTTAAAGCATGTTAAAAGTGATTTTACGAATACGTTAGTAGATCCAGACAAAAAAAAAAAAAAAAAAAAATGGTGCCATGTCACTGATCCAAACACAGTGCTGAGGGTAAAACTGCAGAATCTCACATCTGCTACACCACTTGCCCAATCATGCCTAAGAGTCAAAGTCTATCCCATCCTGTCCTGTTACAAAAAGAGTTTTCCAGCTCATATCACGTCACACCACATTGCTTCATCCTTGCTATTAAGTCCCTCAACTGCTGTCACTTTTGACTGGCCCAGATTATGTGCTTTAATGGACAGTCCACAATGGATGCCTTTCTTTCAAAGCATTTGGATGCGCAGAGCAGTTATTTGGGAATTAATGGACCTAGGTGCTCCATTTCCAGCTGAAAGACAGAAGCAGGCAGATGGAATGGAATATGACTGTAGAGGTTCTCTCCAGCATGCTGATGAACATCTCCAGAGAGAGCATCTGCTCCAGCTTCTGGCCTTCACTCCACATTAATGAACCTTAAATCAGATGCCCTATCAGCCATTTTCTCATGGAATATCACCAGTAGAAGGCAAACTGTATGTTTATGAATAATTCTCTGTATAATGTTATTCAGCTGCAGACTAATAGTGAGTAGATAAGGACATTTGGCATGTCGTGACATTGGGGAAAGGTTTGAGAGCAATATTTGTTCCACCATTCGGTGTTCTTTGAAGTTGAGTCACAGCTTTGCCCTTTCACTTGGACTCACATCTAAATGGGTTTTGAGAGGCCTGTGAAAGTGAAAGTCACAAAGTGATTTGAGCCTGTAAGAGGTCTAAGTGACATTTTAAAGGGGGGTGTAATGCTATTTCATGCATTCTGACTTATTTACACTGTTAAAGAGTTGCATTCTCATACTAAACATGGCCAAAGTTTCAAAACACGAGTATTTCTGTGCCAAATCTACTACTTCCAGTTTCGGTACAGGATTCAGAGAGTTTTTTTCGAGTGTGTCCTGTATGACGTCAAAAGAGAGCGGAATTCCTTGTATAGGCACTTCTCCCTGATAAGCGTGCACACACACATCACCCAGAACAAGAGCACGCCCATCAATGTGTTTCGTTAGGGATACGGAAGCCGAGAGATTTTTCAACAATGGCTGTATCAACATTTTCAACAGGGGCTGCACCCTTTGAAGGTCTCATTTAAGAAAAATAACCATTAGATTGCAACGTAAGAAGGAAATTACAGTATTTTACACCTCACAATGAATATCAGTCAATTTTATTACGGTTACTTTTCTTAAATATGACATCCTTGATGAAGTATTCAGCCTTCAAATAATGTTAAACGCTTAATGGAAGACTACTTTTGCCAGCATTGCTCGAGATCTACAGCAAACTACGGCAACTCATATAGCTCAAAATACACAGCACTTTTTTCCTTTCGGTGGTTCTAAATGGTATAATTTTGTATGAAGTTAGAAAGTAATATAAATGATTTAAGTAGTATTTTGTGTGCTTTATTAGACAATTTTAAAAGTAAAAGTAATCTGTTTTGATATTTAAATACACTTTTAATTACAATAACAACTAGCTGAAAAAAATATATTGATTAAAATAGAACAAAGACTTGACTTGAGACTTGACTTGGTCCTCAAAGACTTGAGACTTGACTTGGACCTCAAAGACTTGAGACTTGACATGGACTTGACCGCAGAGACTTGTGAACATCTCTGGATTTTGGTGATGAATACTTTGTAAACAAGTCCCAGTTCGGCGCTGGATTTGCAGATCGCGGGTGGTGAGTAAAGCTGCATCAGATGTCTGTGTTTTGTTGGCAATCGGCGCGCAAGTGCATATAATGTAAACAACACGAACGTTTCTGTTTCCTTTTTATTTATAATGATCTAGCAGCTAGCATGAGATCTCTATGCAGAAGCTGCGCGCGCTCATGACTCTTTGGCTCCGCCCACGGTACTGACGGCAGACACGCCTCCAGGATCTCTGCTTTTTTCGGAAAGACTCGGTTTAGCGTATCTTTTATAAATATGACAAAACTAAAGACTTTTCGGAGATATGAAGGATGCATTGTTGCTCTATATGTACTCAAGATTAACTTGAGATTGGCAGAAACTGTGTGTGATACCCCCCCCTTTAAGATCACATGGAGTGGACAGGGACTGAACGGCCCTGGACACTCTGACACTGTTTGGCATAGATGTTTTGATGTTGGAAGTGATGCTTTCCTGAGATTGAAATGCAGTCCCTAAAGTTTTTGTTATTCATGCTAAGGCATTTTCTTAAACCTCTGCATGAAAGTGCATTTAAGATGATCAGAAATATTAGAATACACTGAGGAAATTTTGTGCTGATGTAAAAAGAGCAGACAAGATTTAGTGCTCACTCTACAGTGAATAAGTTTGTTCAAGTTGAACTTGAAAATATTTAACTTATTCCACATTTGTAGTCAATTCAGGTCTGTGGAAATGAAATCTCTAACTTGTAAATAACTAAGGAAAATTATGTTTTTAACCCTTAATAACTAATAACTTATCTAACTAGCTTGTTCACATCATGTAACATGAATCAATTGGCTTACCTTTTTTCACTGTTAACCAGTTTTATTTGCACCGTTATTATTGATGTTTTTGTCAAGTTTAGTGATTTGTTTTGCAACACCTTAATATATTCCACTCAAAATGCTTAATGTTTGGGGTTGGTAAGAATTTTGGGGTTGGTAAGAATTTTTTAAGTTTTTAAAAGAAGGCTGTTGCTCACCAGCTACATTTACTGTCTCAAAAATACATAAATATTATTACAATTTATAATAACTGTGGTCTATTTTGATATATTTTAATATGTAATTTATTCTTGTAATGTCAAAGCTGTTCAGCATTCAGTGTCACAAGATCCTTAAAAAAGCATTCTAATATGCAGATTTGCTGCGTAAGAAACATTTCTTATTATTATCAATTTTAAAAACATTGCTGCTTAAAATGTTTTTGGAAACTGTGATGCTTTTAGTTGACTTAAAGTCCCCTGTAGTCAATAATAATTTATATCCCTTAAAACTCATCTTTAATCACCAAAATTACATATTAAAAAAAAAAATAATAAATTCCTGTGAAAAAAATTCTTAATGTCTTAAAATAGCTCGAATTTAATATACACTCATTTAATATACACGGATCTATGAATATGCTAATTAGACCCGCCTCGACTCACGCACGAGATCCACTCCGTCAACTTACTGAGGTAAACACTGCACAGTGGTATTGCTCTTTACAACGTCGGACACATAACGGTAAATAATATGATTAGCGTTTTACTTGATTATGTTATCAAACAGCTAAAAATTTGTGTTGCTAATGTTACACAAACCATGTTCACATTCACGAGTCAGACAGCTGCCTTCTTCTAACAGTCAGTACCCTGAGAAACGCTTTGAACTTTGAGAAAGACATATATTCATCATAACATCGTAATATACATCACGCACCCGCCATATCGCTAAATCTACACTATTTTCCATATCAACAGAAAAATATACCGGGATGACCTTCTTTTGAGACTCCCTCGCGCAATCAGTTAATGATATGCTAAAGTCCGCCGGCAAGTTGATGTGATTGGTTAGTTTGTAACGTCAGAAACAACAGCGATTTAAAACTGCGGGTTTGAGACTGTCTTTGGTTTACTGCAGTTTTAAAGAGAAAATACTCAGCAATGGTGTTGACTCATGAATTTGCACATGGTTAGTGTTAAAGCATGTTAAAAACACCACATAGACATATACACAGGGGGTCTTTAATGCATCCTTGCTGAATAAAAGTATTAATTTCTTTCTAAAAATCAGTACTGACCTTTTGAATGGTAGTTTATATTTTGAAGTCATGGGTTTAAACAACATGCATTCAGCTCTTCACATCACTGTGGAGCTTGAATAGTGTCTTAAAGAAAAACCTACCTTGCATCTATTAAAAATAAATGGTGTAGTTCGATTTATTACATTTTATATGATTGAAATTTGCAAAAAAAAAAAAAAAAATTTTGTGGAAAAACCTTAATGAATTTTCTTGTTATTTTATTCAGTGTATGTCTACACTGAATAACAATTGCATTGCTGTAAAGCCAGTGGTAAGTGCTGTATAAACATCTTACTTTTTCAACACACTGCATAAGCTCCTGGTTACCTGATTAATTCAGATACATCTCTTTCTGTGGCAGCGGCGCAACGACATTCTAAGTGAAAATGTCAAGGTCACTGTGCTGCAGAATAAAGCTTCAGTCCGTTTCTTTCATAAGACTTGTTGAAATGGCTTGGTTCTTTGCTTGGTGTCTGAGGCTTTCATTCCTGACACAAAGCACCTACCTAGAGCAGACAGCACAGAATCTTTAAAAACACAAGCATTTTATGGGTGGAACGGTCTCTATATTTGTTCATGTTCTGGGTTCATTTTGGTGGACACAAATGACATCAGGTTTGCATCTAATCTCTGATCGAACCTGAAGTATCCCCTTTTTTTATTCAAAAACAGATGTATAGGTGTGATTGTGTCTCGCGGAATGAGGGGCGAAGGACATTTTGTGTATCAGCAGGGAAAGGAGCAGAGGCATGCGTGATGGACAGATCTCGCACTGGGCCTGTCAGTGGAAACATGCCTGCAGGGACACGCTGCTATAAAATGGCTCCACTCTCTTTTAACACACACCAATTTGCCAAACTCCATTTTGGAGGGAGAAGTGTCATTCTCCAAACAGAAACTAGAGTGGCAAAGATTAGACCGAAGAAGATGTCTATTTTAGGAGGGCTTATTGCATCTGGAACCTCAATGAAAAGTCGCCCAACGGCTTCCTGCCACATAAATCTGACCAAGTTTGACATCATGTGATGTTTGAATCAGGATTTTTCTGTTTTCAAATGTCTTCGATTTAGAGTGTCTCATATTTTAAGCAAAAAGTTGAGTATTTACAGTCCTACAAGAGGAGACGTGTGTGTGCTTTAGTGTGCAGTTTTTTTCACCTTGTATTATGTTTTTCAGCTTACATTCCTTCTTCCCTTATGTGAGTTACACAAAATTGGTGGATATGAGCCCTGAAATTGCATTCTCTCCCTGTGATGAAAGGAGATTGCTTGCCTAGCATGCCAGTTGAGAAAAACCAGCATGCACGACAAACGCAGTTGCCAGGGGAACATTTTTCATCCTCAACTAGGGGTGCGTGAGTCAGGTTTATTACTTTTGGGAAACAGGGTCCTGCCTTTATCTTCCTGAAAAGACTCATAATTATTGCCCTGTAAATTTACGGCACGTTGCTGCAGAAGGCAGAGCGCCGAGAGGCTGTCGTTCCCCTGCCCCATAATGCCCTGTTGATAGATACGTGCCATCATCATTCAGTTGATAAGGCTGCAATTTTTCAGAGGAACTGTACAGCAGAGGTCTTTTGAGAGACGTTTCTCTCTTTTGTTCTTGGTGTGCGAGTGAGTGTTTGAGAAATGAGTGAGAGCTATTCAGACTTCAAGTTCAAAGTGAGAGCTGTTACAGAGGTACTCTGAAAGGTCCATTAAACCACTAGGATGGATCATATTCATTTAGTTTGTTTGGAAAACTATTTGCAAAAGCTTCTTCTGCCTTCTTTTTTTTCACCAAACACTTGTTTATTATGCCTTATTACCAATTTAGGGCCAATTTACTAAACCTTTTCCCCATAACAACTTATTGAACTCTGTTTTATTTTGGGCTTTATGTTCAGTCCTATTCCGTGTGCAGTTATTAAACTGTGTATCAAAGACTAATCATTAATTATCCAAGTCTGCTTCTACATTAAGCTACATATAGTTTTGAAAACAGATACAAATATTCTAAATCTGACTTCACTTTTACAATGTAGATATTGAAGCTTGTTTATATGTTGTTTTTAAATGTTAAAATACTTTATTTTATCCGTCATTTAATATGTATCGTCATATACACTCTTTATTAGGTACACCTTGCTAGTACCAGGTTGGCCATCAGAACTGAATTAATTCTTTGTGGCATAGATATAACAAGGTGCTGGAAACATTCCTCAGAGATTTTGGTCCAGGCAAAATCACAAATAAACATTTAAAACATGCAACTATAACCATACAGAAAAAATCAGATCAATAACCCTGCATGTCTGTGCTAAAGTTATTTCTAATATTTCAACTCATGTCATGACCAATTTCACAGGTAAACATGATTTCTTTAAGTATCTTTGCGAAAATAGCTGGAAGTGATATCACCATCCGTAGACCTCTGTTCACAAGTATTTGTTGCTTGAGCTGTTAAGTTGCTCCCAGTGCTACCAGCATCGTTCCTGTGGATTCCCACTGGTAGCAAATTAACACCTCAAGTAACAAACACTTTTACTGAACAATTCCTGATTTTTAAACTATGAGCTTCACAAACATTTTTTAGCGATCTTACTTGCAAGGCTGCATTGCTTCCTGTTCATTTATAGACGCTGAGGGATGTGTGGAAATTGTCCTCTGTGGGTAATCAGCAGCACAACACACATAACCTAGATTTTAGTCTACTGTTCAAAAGTTTTGTGGCCAGTTTTTTTTTTTTAATACAAAGTTCTGTCATGAAATTCTAGATGGCACAGGCTGATAGTTCCTTGACTCAATCTGCACCATTCTCTATAGGGCACAGCTGATTGGTTCCTGCTGTTTCAGTAGCCAATAAGCTCGCTGCTCAACCTTCAAATTCTTGGTCAGCATTTGCTGTAGCCGTTGCAGCACACTTTCAGAAAACCTCCATCTTCCCCAGCTCCACCTGTATAGATCTGCTAGGGTAATTCATGTATGCTGCTATATTGTACAGCACCAGCATGTCTTACTTGCTCATAGCAGCGTGTCATGTATGTATTTGTGTCACGATTATGTTCTGTTTGGTTCGTTTCTGTATTAGCTCGCGTTAAGCCCCGGGTATGCTTCGGCCGTCTGTGTTCATGACGAAAATTATGTCATGCGGAGGGTTCACGGCCGGCCGCACACTTCGAGACCAGCCCAAATTTCGAGACCGCGCAGACCATGCACGTTCAACAGCGCATGCGCAAGCAGGACAGAAGAGTCCACTAGGTGGCAATACGCACAGTACTGGGCACAATGTGCAGTCATCGAAGAACAGTGTGTAAAGAGCGATTCAAAAAAAAAATTTCCTACCGTAAATATATCAAAAATTAATTTTTGTAAGTAACATGCATTGCTAAGAACTTCATTTGGACAACTTTAAAGGCAGTTTTCTCAATATTTTGATTTTTTTGAATCCTCAGATCCCAGATTTTCAAATAGTTGTATCGCAGCCAAATATTGTCCTGTCCTAATAAACCATACATCAATGGAAAGCTTAATGTATAAATCTCAATTTCAAAAAATTAACCCTTATGATAGTTTTGTGGTCCAGGGTCACATATTCATTACCATGCCAAATTTTCTGAGAGTTGTCATGACAGAATATTACTGTTTTTACTAGTATTTTTCTTTCAAAAACTTAAAAAAAAAAAAAAATCTTACTGACCCCAAAGCTTTGAATATGTTGAATAATAGACTGAATATTAATTTTCATATGAAAATGAAGTATCTTGCTAAAAGGCACAATGGTGAGCAGGATCGTAATTTCAGTAACTTTCCAATTATTGGGTCATCTACTCTGAACCATACCTGCAACTTTTGAAGTCATAGCCTAAGTCTTAAATATTTGCTTGCCACACCATTTTCAAATTATTTTTAGACTCTAAAAGTATCTTTTTGCCTTGAAGGACAATCAAAACTTTATGAAGTCCATTGGAGGTTGGCTTGTCTATGAACATTTATTTGACTTTCTGTTCCAGCCACAGGAAACTGCAGTATTTTGACATGGATCGAGCTCTCCATGAGTGAAACAGGTAAGATGCAGGCTATTCACAGCAGGAGTTTTCAAAGAATTTTAACAACAGGAAGATAATGACCTCTCTGAACTGTACTTTGTTTTATACCATCACAATTACATTAGTGCTGAATAGAAAGATGGGAGCCCTTTATCTTTAATTATCCCTTTAAGTTGAGTGGATCATTCCACCAGCCAGATTGTTCAGGACTCGATTAGGATCTTGGCCAAGACATTAGCCACAAATATGGACCTGCTTTACCCACCGACCTGGGTTCATTATCTGATAACTGCATCCAAGTTCCTTTTTCAAAACTGTTTTACAAACCAAGGGCATGTTCTTCATCATTCAGACGCTATTAAATTCACTTTTGTCCAGTTTCTATAGTGAACCTGCCTTTTTAAAGAGCGTGAGGACAGGCGTTCATTTCATAGTTGAGTGCTCAGTGAGGGGCGATGGCTCTCTGGATGCCTCTGTCTGTCTTCATTCAGTGTTATGTATTCAGAGAGCAGTCGTGTAACATGGTCTAATGTTCTATTCATGCTCTTGAATACAGGATCACGCAGCCTCATCATCTTATAGCCATTGCTGACACAACCTGTATGACATGCACTGTTGGTCAGGTGAGTTATTCTCCTAAAGGGAAGTCCATACATTGCATAATGAAGGTGAAGGGACCCGAAATGTCATCTGTCCAACTAAATCATTCACGTCACGCAGTACTGGTAGGAAGTTTGCCATACAAACTTTGCCCTATATAAGCTACTTGTGATCCCATTAGAAACAATGCAACATTCGATGATAAATGAGGTACTTTCAGATTGTGCATTATTTCCAACAAAAAGAGCCAATTTGACAAAGAAGATAGGAGATAGGAGAGCTAATCTGTTCCCTCTCCTCAAAATGATTCATTCACTGAAGAACACTTGAAATGTGTAACAATCATCTTGTTTCCACAGATCTGGCTGTACAGTTGTGTAATTGACTGAAGTTTTAGTTTCAGAAATAGGTTTCATGAAAAACACTTTTTTGCAACCATAATGATTTGAGAGCAAAGGCATATTAAAATTAGAGAAGATCTCCTTCTCAAGTTTCCCCCTTCTGTTTATATTGTTTTGTTTTTATAGTGGCAGACGTGATCTAAAAGAAGTAAGCTAAACAACACGGGTGTAAGCACTATAAAAACGACGAATGTAAAGGTTGTACTACTTTGTTTAACATACTTGGATTGGAAATGTTATTGTCCATAATGTAAATAGCCTAATAATGTAAGAATTGTGAAAAAGTACTTGCACAAATGTGTACAATTACAGTACATCATTACTAATACAGTATACTGTAGTGCATTAACTAGTGCACTACACTGAAAAAAATAAATAAAAAAACAACTTTGAAAAAGTAAATTCAAAGAAATGGCAAGTAACATGAAATTTTGAAGTAGAAAGACTGAAATAATATTTTCTTGTCAAACATACTCTAATATTTGTTTTTATTAGTTTAATTACATAATTACAGGAAAAAATATCAGAATTCATTGTTTGTTTTAACTATTTAAAAAAATGTAAGTTAGATTTTGATACTTAATGAACACAAATAATAATCTACAGATATATACCAAACAGTTTGTTAATTAACCATTAAGATCATTTGGATTCAGGTCAAATGTATCAAAATGAATGAGAACATATGTATATGGACAGTTTGTAAATTACAATATGAAAGGATGCTACTTTAGTAAAGCCGGGTTCCCACTGTACAATTTATAATAGTCCTTTATTATAGTCCTTTAACAATTGTTGCTTGTCAGACTGTATGAACAAGATCCCCACTGTGAGCCATTAATGTCAGACCTTACGGCAGTCAAGATGCTTTAAAAATGGACAAACACAAGAAGACTTGTCCGGAGTTCATAACGTTCAGTGACTGTGAGCTACATTTACATGCGGGATAGATATGGTGGCTAGCAAACAAAAACAATCTCTTGCATTAATTTTGATCATGGCTTTTCTCAAAAAATAAAAATTGGGGGAAAAAAAACAAAGACGTGTGGAGCGAGTGGTGGTTTGTTGTTGTCTCACTAATTGCATCATTAGGTTCTTTTGGTTTTTGATTTGACGGTTGTCGTAGGAGAAGCCACACTGCAGAACTGTGTGTCAAAACTTCTGACACTGCTACTAGAATTTCATTGGAGGTAAAATTTGATCGCAACGGTCATTAATCTGCTGTTAGTGAACGTCAAACTAGCGATCAAAGACTGAAGATTTTAGCCTAGGATCAGAGGAATCTTTTCAGATTCTCAAAATTTGTCTCAGGGGGCCAAACCATGGCCAGGATCGTACAGTGTGAACCTGGTTTAAGTTGCAATGTAACAGAAGTAGCGAGAGATTCCATATTGTGATGTACATCCGAGTGAAATGAATTATCGGAAAAGAAAAAAATTTAAAGGTGAAGGCTTGGTTCTATCTATCGGTTGTTGATTGGAATATAAGCAGATTTGTAAGAAAGGAGTGGGTTTAAGCAGACTAATTGGAGAAGTCCAGCATACATCACCAGAGAGAAGTCTGTCGCTTTAAAGGGGACATGAAAATTTTGGCTTTTTCCGTGTTTAAGTGCTGTAATTGGGTCCCTGGTGCATCTACCAACCCAGAAAACATGAAAAAGGACAACCCAGTAACTTTGATTTGGCAAGCTTTTCTCTGCAAGCATGTGAAAAAGCTCTTCAGATTTCGCTCCCCTTGTGAGGTAGGAAGTGGATTTTATTATAAAATTACCCTTAATCTGTACGTTTCCACCCACGGTGTCGCCATTTTGTTTTCACAAGAGACAACGGTGTACCAGTAACACTGGTCCTGGAGTGCAGCTGTTTAGCTACAACCCTGATTAAACACATTTGAATGTCTTCATGATTACTAAAGCTACGTGAAGGAAGGTGAGTTGCGTCGGAGCAAAACTCTGCAGGACAGCAGCACTCAAGAACGACAGTCCCTGAGCTTGTGATATGTCTCAGCTATGTAAACATTATCACTGATCTGTTAACGGCTATAATAGTAAACATACGAGTCTCCATAAACTCCTGGCATCTGAGCCACTAAGGACACAGTGGTTCAATTTTATTTATGAAGGAAATGTGTCCAGCTAAATTCATATATCAGTATGTGCAAGTCATTTTACACCAGACTGCTTTGCACACGATGGTCAGTAAAACAGGATTTGCACAGAAGTTGATTCTCGAAGATGGATTGATCCAATTTCATATATATTTCATGATGTTTGCAAATTGTCTTTCTGAATGTGTTTCATTAGCACGTTGCTAATGTTACCATCGTTTCTTAGCGTATTCACGGAGACCAGAGCCATGTCATTATTTTCATTTTTAAGCTGAAAACGCTTGCACTCTGTATAATTCATAAATGCATCTTCATTCTTATTGAGTCTCTCCAACAATGTGTAGCTTTAGCCACATTAGCCATGTAACACTCTATCAAACTCATTCAGAATCGAATGTTAGCAAACATCCTCAAAATACATGCCATACCTACATGATCTGATATGCTGCATCATGAACAGTTTGTAATGATCCATTTGATAGTTATATTTGCTGTGTGAGCTTCTTCTGTATTGTTTATGCGTATTGGAATTGTGAGCTTGGGGGCGGGGAGTAAGAGCTCATTTGCATTTAAAGGTACACACACCAAATCAGCGCATTTTTTCTCTCACCCAAAAATAGGCAGTTAAAACGGTATAATAAAAAATCCATGGGGTATTTTGAGCTGAAACTTCACAGACACATTCTGGGGACACCTGAGGCTTATATTACATCTTGTTAAAAGGGGCATAATAGGTCACCTTTAAATGAAAGATATGTCTAGATAAAACACTATGGTGAAAAATTACTTTTGTCATCATTTTGTGCAAGTCAGGGGTATCAAACTCAGTTCCTGCTTCAAACTTAATCAAACACACCTGATCCGGGTAATCAAGTCCTTCAGTCTTATTTGAAAACTACAGGTACGTTTGTCAGAGCAGGTTTGGAACTAAACTCTGCAGGACTGTGAAATGTCAAATGAAAATATGCCCCAACATTTAAAAAAAATCATTTTTGATGATTATTTGAGAGATTAAATCTACCTACTATGTACTGTAAATAATAACTCACTAATAACTCACTGTATTCCTCCTTCAGCAGTGTTGTTTCAGGACAGTCTACATGCATGTTCATGTCTGTCATGTTAGCCCTAAGTATGCTGATGGGTGTTTTGAGGCTTACTGGCATGTCCTGTATCAGATTCATCTGACTCAGGCTCTTTTGCATAATTGAGCTTCTGTTTGAATAGATTTCAATATATTAAAATTGATTGGACACACAAGTGTTATAAACTAGAGCAAAAGTGTTTTATATTCAGCTGCAGGTTTTCGAGCTGGTCTCTAAGGTGATTATCAATGCCATCCGATATTATTATGAGTTTTGTTTCAGTTGAGATGTGTGGAAGAGATGTGTGAATGCTGTTCGAGAGAAAAGGTGTAACAGACAGACAGATGCAGATAATTGAACTGATCTCTGAGGGCAATTCAGGTGCAAAACAAAAGTCACGTTAAACATTAAGTACACAAATATGCAGAACTGTGATTCAGGATCACCCTCCATCCCCACATTAGTAACTAATTCATCAGAGATGTGGCTTTGATATGAATCACGAAGACAGGTTTGAAAAATGCCCATGTTAACTTTACTTCAGTTACGACATTAGCCTATGCATAATTTACTATGAACTTTGGAAAGGGGTGGTTTGGTATTCCAAAGAAGAGTTGTATAACAGACCGGCCGTAATGCATTTAATAGCTGCTCTTACAGCCTGAGTTCCTTGTTCTCGAGGGGAAGTTTGAGAGAACTGCACCCTGCTATAGGAATAGAAAGAGGCTGAGTTTGGCTCT
The DNA here is from genome assembly GCA_037101425.1 of Elopichthys bambusa. Classification (NCBI taxonomy): domain Eukaryota; kingdom Metazoa; phylum Chordata; class Actinopteri; order Cypriniformes; family Xenocyprididae; genus Elopichthys; species Elopichthys bambusa. Next base: position 9,302,554 of record CM074451.1, read on the forward strand.
CCTTTGGGCTCTCTACATGAAACTGCTTTGTTAATGAAGTCTCGCTGACTACATCCCAGACTATCACTATGCTTGTGTTCTGTGGTAATGATGTCTTTGAAATACTAAGCAATTGGAGTGAGTCTGATATGAATGGATAAAGACAGTTTGTGCTCCATGGAGCTGACTCACAGCTGGGGATGAGTATTCGTAAGCTCTATAATTTGGCTCAAAAGGGTAGAAAACTTTCACCAGTTGCTGAAATTAAAAATGCAATTCATTTTATGCAAGCCAGTAATACACATTGACATTTTATGCTTATATGTTCTCAATAACTAAGTAGGATTTTTAGTGTTCACATTTCCAGTTGCACACGGACATTAAATATACAAGGTAATTATTTTGCAGGTAGAGATGGCCAGACTGAAAATTCCACTTTTGCATTGCCGAGATGCACATGTAAAAGACCTTGAGAGGTGATTTAAATGTCCTATTCATTTAGAACCCCAGGTTACTTTAAGATGCAATGTGTTTGATTCCCAGGGAATGTGTGAACCTGTTTTTATATTATATTAAACTTATATTATATATGTATACTGAACAAAATTATAAATGCAACACTTTTGTTTTTGCCCCCATTTTTCATGAGCTGAACTCATGGTGGGCAAAAGTGTTGCGTTATATATATATATATATATATATATAAAATATTATATACTATATTAAGGTGACCATCATTTTAGAGCATTATTTTAAATTCCCCCGCGATGGGACATTCTAAAGCGCTTAACGTGAAAAAGCTTAACATGGCTTAATTTACTAAGACAGTGTTATTAACGAACCAAACTTAGTAAACACCATACCAATAAAGCATACGATGGACAGAAAACCAGATGAGCCCAGAATATGAATGCAACACATTTAATTACACGTTAAGTGTTTTCCTCCCATAAAGAAAACGCAGTACTTTAGTACGCTAGTACTTAATTTAAATGTCTATTTAAATGTCTGAAATCTCAAATAAACATTATGTGGTTGAAAACACTGAATAGTTGTGAAATATGAAAAGCACTAAGCGCGTCCATCTCTGACTCAGCGCCAGCAGCGCGAAAGCAGGTTTGAATTTAGCAGTGACGCACTGAACGTTTAATCACACCGGTGTGATCACACACGTTAAAGGGTTAAAATCAGAAGTGAATGGGGGGAAAATTTAAACTGAGGGGGCACAAATCAAATCTGAGGGGGCAATGCCCCCTTTTGCCCCCTCATGGCGCCGGGCCTGCCGTCACCTCCTCAACCTGCTTCCCTTAGTGTGTTTTTACACGTAGAAAAGGAGAAAAGTATATTACACCGTCCATTTTTTCCCTGAACGATGATGTGAGCTCCTGTTGCAATTCTCGATTCAGCATAAATGACCTACATGGTGACATTTTTCACAATCATGACAGAAAATCAAAAATACTGCCCTAACTTCACTAGCAGAAAGGCAGCATGATATAAACAAACCAGACTAGAACTGACCGCAGCGTGACGGCAGCTTCACATTCTCTATATCTACCGCCTCAATGGCAGTCAAGTCTTTCAGTTCAATAGAAAAATCACTCCTCTTATAAGGTTCACATCCAAAATATGTTGTGATTTTATGTTTATACCTTTCTAAACCAGCACAGTAGGGACATTTCTCCATCTCTTCCATTCTAATTTTCACTGCTTGCCCTCCAAAATAATTTTGCGCGTCACCAGAACCACGTGATTACCAACAACCGATTCTAGATGACCCCCCAGAGTGAGTTTTTTAAGGCGACCGTTATTTTAGAACGTTTGCCCTTATTGTTTCCATGGCGATGTGTCACATGATACACCGCATCCACAATAACACTGTATGACAGATATATCACTATTATTTTGTTTTTCCTTTTTTATTTAAAATATACACAACCTTGCTTACCATGTCATCAACTATCTGATATTCCGATTCTCAAATGTGTGAGTGTGTTTTGTCGTTTTAAAACCTTTATAAATGATCTTTATCTTGATGTATAACACGAGATGGGCGTCGCCATCTTAGTTTGCGCCAGTTCGCAGAGTCCTGTCATTAGGATTTACAGCACATCAATTTATCAGTTTCTTCCCACTATGTGTGTCTGATATGAATAAACGTCAGCAAATTATATTTGAATGGATTGTTATTGCTGCTTCCACTGATGTCTGACATCAGTGTGTATTTTACAAACTCTAAATGTATTTTTACTGGTCCTTATGTGTATTTAAATGTCTGAAACCTAAAAAAACAAAAAAAACATTATGTGGCTTAAAACACTACATAGTTGTGATATATGACAAGCGCTGAGCGCGTCCGTCTTGCAGTCAAAGCGCAAAAGCACAGTTTGAATCTGGCAGTTATGTGACATCACTGAACATTATAAATCCCATATGTGGGACCATACTTTCTGAGGCACAGAAATAAAAATCCCATATGTGGGACCGTACCGCTCAAAACATATTAGTAAATGTTAATTCCCAACATACTTTAGGTTCATTTTAAGCAAGCAATACAGTCATTTTTAAACAATAGTTGAGTTAAATAAAACTACAGGTTGATCAAACATTTAACCCAACCGCTGGGGTAAAACAACCCAATTGCTGGGTTTGCCCATTTTCAACCCAACTTTGGTTGTTTTTAACCCAGCATTTTTTACAGTGTAGGTTCAGTTTTAATGAATTTTACTAAGCATGCATGTGTAATACAAAAAGGGAGATTTAATTGTTTAATTGCAGTTAATTGTTTCTGATTGGCCTAATTAGCCAAGTCCTGCCTAAAAAAACATAAATCACCATAAATTATTCAAAGAACACACGTCATATTTAATGGTTTGTAGATTACATTAAATAGATTACACTTTCATAAAATCATTTGTAATTGGTGTGTCTTTATTAACTCTTGTGTTCATGTTGCAATTACACTGTTTTGACCTGCAGGTTTCAAAACGGTGAATCATTTTGCAAAGAAATTGATTAAATTTATTCAGAGTTTCGAAATGCATTGATTCACCCATCACTAATGTAAACATGCACTACTAGCTATACGTTTTGATGCCTTTTTAGCATCTAGCGTGTGAGTGCCACTTTTAAAAACACTTCTAGAGACCCAGCTTTCCTTTCCAATCTGCTGCGCTCGGTTCCATGTCACTTTTTAAACACTTTTTTTGCAACAACACATTTTTTGTCTAGAGTAACTGAAATTTGAAAATGAAGAAGAACACAAAGACTGCACAGCACCACCAAACAAAAGCTTAAAAAACATCAAGCATGTGTCCTTAAACATTACCCCATCTGTTATTAGTTGAACAAAAAGATTGTCCCGCCTCCAGCCTCATGTCAAGTCAAGTCAAGTCACCTTTATTTATATAGCGCTTTTTTACAATGTAGATTGTGTCAAAGCAGCTTTACATTGATAACTGGTACATTATTTTGGCTGCACAGCAGCTCTTAAAGAATAGTGTCAACGCAGGCAGATCAAAGCACTGTTTAATAACAAATGTCAAGTGTCCCCAACTAAGCAAGCCAAAGGCGACAGCGGCAAGGAACCCAAACTCCAACAGGTGACATCAGGTGGCACACAAGTGGCAAATAGGTGTTAAAACGGAGAAAAAAAAACCTTGGGAGAAACCAGGCTTAGTCGGGGGGCCAGTTCTCCTCTGGCGAACAGTGCTTTGTTACGACTCAGGTTGCTATCATAAGTCCGATAGATCGCAACATTCAAAGTATTTATTCCAGTTCCATCCAGTTGAGGATCGTATTCATCACGCCGGTATGGATGGTTTGTTGAGGAACTGTGCCACTGGTTGTCGTGTCGATGAGGCCTTCACAATGGATGATCTAGTTGACTCAATCTCTGCTGATACTTCAGGGCTGCCTAACAATCCTTTAACAGATTTGAAAAAATAAATTGATAATGTGTTATGTGTATGCCAGGTTAAAGAGATGCGTTTTTAGTTTAGATTTAAACTGACAGAGTGTGTCTGCTTTCCGAACAATGCTAGGAAGATTGTTCCAGAGTTTAGGTGCCAAACAGGAGAAGGATCTACCGCTTGCAGTTGATTTTGAGCCATTGGCTGAGCCAATATTACCTTACAGCTGTTTTGTATATTTAAACAAAGCAATATTTTGATATCCACAGTGCTTACAGATTCTGTATAGTCAGCTGAGATATGAGGACGTTTCGTGCTTCACTTTTAAACTTTTTTTTTTTTTTACATTTAATTGATATGCCATGACAAATCAAGGCTTCTGAGTTGATGCTTTTATCTCTTGCCTTATAGAGCAGACAGACATGCCTCACTGTGTCTAATATTTTTTTCTGTTTTCTCTCTATGTCAGTTTTTTCCCTAATACCTCTCTTTTCCTCACTTTCTCTCAAACCCTCCAGTGAATTGGGGCTGGAGCTGGCATCTCTCTCTCCCAGTGGACCTGTCAAGGGTGTGGCTGCCTATCCACTGTCTTAAAGTTGGCATGTTTGGAAACAAATTACTATTTCTTCTCTTCCCTATTTTGACATATGGTGCATCTCAATAAATTAGAATATCATGAAAAAGTTTTTTTTCTTTTTTCTGTAATTTAATTCAAAAAGTAAAACTTAAATATATTCTAGATTTATTAGACATAAAGTAAAATATTTCCAGACTTTTTTGTTTTCATTTTGATGATTACAGCTTGCTGCTCATCAAAATAAAAAAAAAATCTGTATCTCAGATTATTAGAATATTAAATTACCATTCTCAGGGTATAAATACTGGGTTTAGGTCAGTAATCCCAACAGCAGTCATGGGGAAGTCTGCTGACTTGACAGTTGTCCAGAAGACGATCATCAAGACCCTCTACAATGAGGGTAAGCCACAGAGGGTCATTGCTGAAAGAGCTGGCTGTTCGCGGAGTGCTGTGCCAAAACATATTCATGGAAAGTTGACTGGAAGGAAAAAGTGTGGTAGGAAAAGGTGTACAAGTGAAAGGAATGACCGCAAGCTTGAGAAGATTGTCAGGCGAAGCCGATTTAAGAATTTAGGAGAGCTTCAAAAGGAGTGGACTAAAGCTGGAGTCAGTGCATCAAGAACCACCGCACACAGACGTCTTCAGGAAATGGGCTACAACTGTCACATTCCACGTACCAAGCCACTTCTGAACCAAAGACAACATCAGAAACGTCTCACCTGGGCTAAGGAGAAAAAGAACTGGACTGTTGCTCAGTGGTCCAAAGTCCTCTTTTCAGATGTAAGTCAATTTCGCATTTCATTTGGAAATCAAGGTCCCAGAGTCTGGAGGAAGAGTGGAGAGGCACAGAAACCATGTTGCTTGAAGTCCAGTGTGAAGTTTCCACAGTGATGATTTGGGCTGCCATGTCATCTGCTGGTGTTGGTCCACTGTGTTTTCTGAAGTCCACAGTCAACGCAGCCATCTACCAGGAAATTTTAGAGCACTGCATGCTTCCCTCTCACTGACAAGCTTTATAGAGATGCTGATTTCATTTTCCAGCAGGATTTGGCACCTGCCCACACTGCCAAAGGTACCAAAAGCTGGTTCAATGACCATGGTGTTACTGTGCTTGACTATCCATCAAACTCACCTGACCTGAACCCCATAAGAATCTATGGGGTATTGTCAAGAGGAAGATGAGAGGCACCAGACCCAATAATGCAGATGACCTGAAGGCCGCTATCAAAGCAACCTGGGCTTCCATTACACCTGAGCAGTGCTACAGGCTGATTGCCTCCATGCCACGCCGCATTGATGCAGTAATTCATGCAAAAGGAGGCCCAACCAAGTATTGAGTGCATAGAAATGAACATACTTTTCAGAAGCCTGACATTTGTGTTTAAAATATCCTTTTTTTTATTGATCTTATAAGGTATTCTAATTTTTTGAGATAGTGAATTGGTGGGTTTTTGTTAAATGTGAGCTTAAAAATCATCATAATTAAAAGAACCAAAGACTTAAAGTACTTCGGTCTATGTGCATTGCATTTATTTAATACACAAGTTCAACAATTTGAGTTGAATTACTGAGATAAATTAACTTTTCCACGACATTCTAATTTATTGAGATGCACCTGTATACACTTGAAATGGTTTCTCAAACAAGGAAACATGTAGGGCAGGTCTTGATTGTTTATTGGAATTGATTGGATGGTTGGATTGTCGTTATTTGCTTATTACTGTGATCTTGTGAGTGGCAGGATGCAGGAAGAGAGAGATTATTGTCCAGCCATTGTGTCGGTCTGTATGTCATCAGAGAAGAGATGTTGTTGTGAGGGGGAGGGGAAGTTAATGTTCTTGATTAAAGATTGCAAGCGCATGCAAATAAAAAAAATTAAAAAATGATGGATAAAGCATTTATAGTAAACACTGCAGTATTACATAAAAATAACAGATAAATCATGAACACTGCAATATTCAGTAAAAAAACAAGAATTGTCTATTTTGATTTCATGGTTATTTTAAGAGAGATTTGAGCCATATTCCAAAACAAAGTATGTACACAAATAAATCATTTACTGTATAATAATAAACACTGCAATGTCCAATACAAATAATGATATACATGGATAAATCATTTATAACAAACACTACAATATTCCATAAAAAAATAATGATGTACACACATATCATATACCGTTTATCATATATCATTTTTGATATATTTTTACTAGTGGGTGCAGGACACTATAGTTCATTTATGTAAGTGAGGATAGCAAAATAAAGTAAACTGTGCCATATTATACCCAAAAATTCTTCACACAGTGGACTACCAGTAAAGCTGATAAACATTTGGAACCAAAAATTATTCAGACACTTTGACCTGACCATGTTTTGCTTAAGTATTATCTGACATAATTAAGATAATTTTTTTCTAACACAGTTTAACTCTGAGATCTTTCATATTTTATTACCATTTTTTTTAACTATAGTGAATAAACTATATTAATGAATGAAATGTTCAAGGTGTCTGAATAAATTTTGGTTTGACTTTATAATAAACACTGCAATATCCATTAAAAATAATGATGCACGGATAAATAATTTATAACAAACACTGCAATATTCCATAAAAAATAATGATGTATACAGATTTATCATATATAATTAACACTGCAATATTCTATAAAAAATGATCTACACAGATAATTTATAATAATAAACACTGCAATATTCCATAAAAAATAAGGATGTACATGGATAAATCATTTATAATAAACACTGCATTATTCCAAACAAATAACAATATACTTGGATAAATAAGTTATAATAAACATAACAAACACTATAATTTTCCTTTAAAAATAACAAAAATTATCGTTTTTTGGTTTCATGGTGACTTTAATAGAGATTTGAGCCTCACACGGATCAAATAAAATCCTCTAAATGAGAAAATAAGAAGTGATATGAAAAGATTTAAAAGAAGTGAATTTTCTCCCAGTTTGAAATGTCTTTTTAATCGTGGTGTCCTTAAAACACTGTTTTTATGATTTCCTGCACATTGCCATGTCTGAAAGTCGGCTGTAAAGAAATTACTCCCACCGTGGTGCAGTTGTGATGCCGTTCCCCTTAGAGATCATTTTGCTGTGTTGGGAGACACATACTTCAGATGCAAAGCTTTTCTAGCAACAGTATTGTGAGGATGTCAGTGTCTGACCCTCATGAGAGGCTGTTACTGTGTTCTGATTAAATCGGATAACCTCTATCAGCTTTATGGTCATGCTACAATGAAGTGGTGGATGAGGTCAGAAGTCAGTGTGTGTTGCTAAAGGAGTGCTGGATCTTCATCACGCTCTCACAGCTATGATTACAGGCTGTTTCAAAGGCCATCCTGAAAACGATATACTCTCTAGCCTCTCGGGGACACAACTGGCTCTTTATGGTGTGCTGAACACCCTGTAAATATAAAATGAATCCCATTGCTGCCTACATATAACAGTGTGGTATTAAAGTCACGGGAGGTGATCCTTTATGTGGTCTGTGTATGTTTGTTATCCTGCAAGCTAGTACGAGCATTCAAATCAACATCCAAGTTTACAAAGGGCCATATAGAACATGTGTGTGTCATTACAGACATGAATAATAGCTCTATTTGAGCATACGCTTGTAAAGATGGAATGTCGTGGGAATATTTGTTCTGCCGTGGCTAGTTGGAGGCCTGCTGTGTTGATTTGTTTTCTCTAGCATCGGCAGCATTAGTGGATTCCCTCTTCTGTCTCAAAGCCTCAAGTGGGCACAAATACACACACAGATACAGGATTACCGTCCCTCAGCACAAAGACTGTTACTGTAGCCTGCACTCAACAGATAAAACCAGCACAATGCCTCTAATAGGTCCCAGAAAGACTCCATATCTAATGTTTCAGACAAATGTATTTGTTTTCATGAAGGATAAAACGTAAATGAGCGGTGTCAGGCTGGGTTACAGTATTGTCAGATGTGAAAGGTATTGTAAATGTGGGATTGAGTGATAATGCTCATATTCAAACCAGCCAGTGGTCCTAGACATCTGAGATCATTGGGACTCTTTAGATTTAATGACTGGGAAATCATCCTTTCACTGTTTCTTCAGTGGGTGCAGTCGTCCCTTGAATATTTCTGGGGTGCTTTTCTAGAGTTTCCCAAAGTTTATTTGTTTTATTTGCTTTTGGAGGAAGGATGCTGTTGTCCTAAGCATTCTCACTGCAGCTTTCTCTGGAGATTAAGGATTGAACGTCTCAGTGGGACGTCGCTGTGCTGTTTAATTACAAACACACAATTCAGAAAGCTCTTTCTGTTCATGTGCTTCCTATGTTTGTAAAATGACTCGCCAAATATAATTCTTCTATGTCACTTTTTGCAGCATATGTACACACTAGTGTTCAAAAGATTAGGGCCTGCAAAATATTTTAATGTTTTAATGCAATTATTCTCACTAAGGCTGCATTTATTTGATCACAAATATGAATTACTGAGAATTATTAAACAATTGTTTTCTATTCAAATACAGTTTAAGATGTAATTTATTTCTGTGACGGCAAAGTTGAATTTTCAGCATCATTACTCCAGTCTTCAGTGTCACATGATCCTTCAGAAATCATTTTAATATGCTGATTTGATGCTCAAGAAACATTTCTTGTTACTATAAATGATGAAAACAGTTGTGCTGCTTAATATTTTTGTGGAAATGGTGATATTTTTCAAGATTCTTTGACGAATAGAAATTTCAATAGAACAGCATTTATTTAAAATAGAAATATTTTGTTACATTACAAAATTTCTGTCACTTTTGATCAATGCATCCTTGCTGAATAAAAGTCTTAAAGGATTAGTTCACCCAAAAATTTAAATTCTGTCATCGATACTCACCCTTATGTCATTTTCGTTCATCTTCAGAACACAAATGAAGATCATTTTGATGAAATCTGAGAGTATCCTGTCCCTCCATAAACAGCCTATGCAATTGCAAATTTTGACACTTTAAAAAGTTCATAAAGAGATCGTAAAACTAATCCATATGAATTGAGTGGTTTAGTCCAAATTTAAAATAATGAGCTTCCGGTGCGACAACCATACACATTTGACGTATGTCCAAAAATTGGTAACTTCCGCAACGTAGTACACAATGCCATGACGTACTACGCTATGTCCTATGCTATAATGTGTTGTACGTCATGTCATTGTGTACTAAGTCGTGGAAGTGAACTCTTTTTGGATGTACATCGAATGCGTATGGCTGTTGCGCCGGAAGCTCGTTATTTTACTTTATAAAGTTTTAAATAAACTTTAAATAAACACAAACGCATCGATTCGCTTCAGAAGGCCTTTATTAACTCCCTGGAGTTGTATGGAATCATTTTTATGGATGGATGCATTTTTTTTGTCTTCAGAATTTGGAGTACCACTCACAACCATTATAACCCTTGGAGGACTAAGGATATTTTTAAATATATCTCCAATTGTGTTAATCTGAAAGAAGATATACACCTAGATGGCTTGAGGGTGAGTAAATCATGGAATAATTTTCATTTTTGGGTGAACTATCCCTTTAAAGGGGCTACATGTAGAATTTAGAAACCCTTGTTATTAGTGACACTGGTGGCCGTTAAGTGAACTGCAGCCAGCAACTTATTGCTCATGCACACATAACACAAGAGACAGAACGTGATTCAGTGCCCCGATATACTCATGGCAAGTGTTGGGGAAAGTTACTTTTAAAAGTAATGCATTACAATATTGCGTTACTCCCTAAAAAAAATAAACTAATTGCGTCACTTTTTATGAAAAGTAATGCGTTATGTTACTTTTGAGTTACTTTTTCTCACCTGGGCTGGGCTTGCTTGTTTGTTTTTTTAATTACAACAAAAAAAGTGGAAAATGTAAAGGCCCTTTCACACCGAAAGTTAAATGAATAAGCCTCAGGCTGATGGAAATGCATATTTACGCCTGTACAGTAGAGGGCGCAGCTCAAACAAACCTTTCTGCTGTGCTCCCATTGTGGATTGAAGAAGAATACAACACTCTTTTTTCTAAATCTAAAGTAATTTTTGCTTATTAGTACTTTAAACTGGATCATCGAAGGTCAACAGCAAAGACATTGGCTAATAAAGTGAGATTAAAAACATGAAGTATATTTCTGTGTAATTTAATATAGTTAATTATTACAGGTTTGCATACAATTCTGAGATGGCATCTCACTGTTTATTCATTTTGAGGAATACAATGTTTTCATGCAAGTGAGATGAGTAAATGCATGTTCACATTTAGTCTAGAACTACAATAACTATCATGTTCACAGCACACACAACACCTCTGCACTTTATTTCTCTCAACATTGGGACAGGAGAGCTGTCAGTCAATAAATGTGAAAAACTTGCGTTACTTATTTGAAAAAGTAATTTAGATATTTTGTTGTAAATTGGAAAAAGTAATGCATTACTTTACTAGTTACTTGAAAATGTAATCTGATTACGTAACTAAAGTTACTTGTAATGCATTACCCCCAACACTTCCGTTCTTTGCTTAAAAGTAAAAAGAAGTTGAAACTAGTACATTTGCAACGATATACTGTTAACGTCCAGATGCTGTCCACGCTGCTGAGAGCGACGGTTAGATGTAAATATGTGCTGCACTTTCTTCTCAATAACAAAATAAACACAACAAAAATGACAGCGGTGAGAAAACAGCAGTTAAGAAAGCATCTGATCATAGCGATGTGGATATGTTTGCACTAGCTCTGCAATTCAGCACCAGCATCATGTTGATAGATCATTAAAATTACACTGTTATGATAGTTTGATTATAAAGTATATTTGATACTATAGACTATATAGATTTGGCTATGTGAGACTATAGTTTGACTTAATCCCTTTCCTTTGCTTGACACGTTGACAGTACAGTACAGAATAGTTCTTTCGGCATTATCATGATCATTCATGATTATCATGATATAAGCATTCATTTCACGTGTTATTGAATGGAAGAGAGGCTCTCAGGGGACGTGTAAATGTCACATTTTGATTTTCCCAGCAGGGAGTCCTTAACATAAAAATGAGCCTACATGCTTCATAACCTAGGAAGTCAGGGAAGTTGACATTGACAATAAAAAAGCGATCAATACAGAAAAGTTCTTATGCCTCTTTAAAAAAAAAATCTTACAGACCCCAAAGTGTTTATATATTGCTTGAAAAAAAGAATCTTATTTTTAGGATCATTATGATTTATGAGCTAATTTCCCTCCAAATTCTCATTACCATAATGCAAAAAGTCTCATTCCCAGTACTGTAATGTGAAAGAACAATGAACTGGTGGAAGAGAAAATAATTGGGATGTGTTGTCACTACAAAAAAAAAAAAAAAATCCCGATGGCCCTTAAATACGCTTTATTTTCCATACATTTATGGTTTTTGATTCACCCAGTAACACTAATAAAAGCTACTGATATCTCACCGGCATGTCAGTACTACAAGTTTATGTTTTAGTAAAGAAAAGAGGTCTGTCTGACTGACCCAAATAAATGACAACCAGCTCACATTCTCTCCTCCTCTTTTCTACATCTGTCCCCATCTCCAAAAGACTCCCAGCCTATATCCCTTGTATTTTCTTTGGAGCACTTCAAGGAGCACACAGCAGGCTAGACGTGGCTTCATGGGGATCTACATTGATAAAATCAACATGAAGCAGTGTCTTTTCTATATCTTGGGGGATTTTTAGAGACAGCTTGTTATCCAAATGATGTATGTACATGCTGTCAATGCATGTCTCTAAACAGCAATCAGGTTGTGGCGTGTTTGTGCAGTCTGCCCCCTAGAGGCTCAAAATAAAGTGGCCCTGTGTTCTGATAACACCCAAGCCCTCATATTTACACAGTCCAGAGGGATTAAATTGTCCCGAGCACATTAATAATGCATATTGATGAATCAATCTAGTTAGTGTGCTCTTGAAACCTCTAGGTGATTCTAGGCAAAAACCATTTAGTTGCTTTGGGAACAAGGACTCATGTCTTTAACCTTGTCTTCACACAGTCTCCGATGTTTGTCCTCTGCGGAAGGCAGTTGTTAATAGTGTTAATAGTGAAAGTAATTTTCCTGACAGTGCAAAGATCTATGGGATGACAGCAAGTGTCCATCAAAGCTGTCCTAACTCACGGCCCCCTGATAGATGCATGACATGATGGAGCAGACGCTGGGCAACCCATCAGACTGAAGTGAGACAACACTGTGACACTCAATAAACATCACCCATGATTCAAACCACTCGCCACGTATGGCGTCCCTCAATCTGATGTTTGATCTAACATTGTTTCACCACACACTTGAGCAAGTCAAGTGAAATGCTTGTTTTGAAACATATATTTATATGGTTTGGTACAGCTCTGTGCTTCTTGCGTTGTATAATTTTTATTCGTCACACAGTTATATACACAATATAACTTGCCATTAAATGTCAACCTGGTGAGCTATTTAGACTGTGTATTAAATATAAAATTAGCCTAGTAGATAAAATGGACGAACATAAATAATGGTAACACTTCACAGTAAGGTTTAATATGTTAAAGGATTGGTTCACTTTCAAATGAAAATAACCCCAAGCTTTACTCACCCTCAAGCCATCCTAGGTGTATATGACTTTCTTCTTTCTGATGAACACAATCAGAGTTATATTAATAAATATCCTGACGCATCCGAGCTTAATAATGGCAGTGAGTGATACCAAATGAGTATGAGCTGAAGAAAGTGTCTCCATCCACATCCATCCATTATAAACATACTCCACACGGCTCTGAAGGGTTAATAAAGGCCTTCTGAAGCAAGCGATGCGCTTGTGTAAAAAAAAAAAAAATAAATAAAAAAAATCCATATTTAATAAGTTATGAAGTAAAATGTCTGGCAGAAGCTGGATATTTTACTTTATAACTTGTTAAATGTGGATATTTTTTTTTACACAAATGCATCAGCCTTTATTAACCCCCCAGAGCCGTGTGGAGTATGTTTATAATAGATGGAGACACTTTCTTTAGCTCATACTCGTTGATATTGCTCATTGCCATTATAAAGCTTGGATGCATCAAGATATTTATTAATATATCTCTGATTGTATTCATCAGAAAGAAGAACATCATATACACCTAGGATGGCTTGAGGGTGAGTAAAGCTTGGGATAAATTTCATTTGAAAGTGAACTAATGAATAATGAACTTGTGAAATTTTGATTTTATGGTGATTTTAACATTAGTTAAAATGAACTAACAATACTTCTATATAAATAGTATAAATGTTAATTTCAACATTTACTAACATTTTTAAAATTGAAAGTTGTATTTGTTAACATTTGTTAACTAACATGAACAAACGCCGAACAATTATATTGTTAGGTCATGTTAGCATTTACTAATGTCAACAAATGAGACCTTACTGTAAAGTGTTACCAAAATAATAACCAAACAAAATAGTAGTATGGTAAGCTTGATTTAAAAAAAGTCAGAAAACAGGAATCATCCTTTAATATTTTAGAGCCAAATATTAACTGTGGAAACTGTTAACCTCTCTAAAGTGTAATCATGTTAACATGCCCTGTAGGATGGACTGAAATGAATGAATCAGAGATTACAGTGGACCTGCCATCCTGTGGTCAGAAAATCAATCAGCTGTGTGTGTGTGTGTGTGTGTGTGTGTGTGTGTGTGTGTGTGTGTGTGTGTGTGTGTGTGTGTGTGTGTGTGTGTGTGTGTGTGTGTGTGTGTGTGTGTTGTGACATATCAGGACACAAATTTGTATAATGACATGGGTATGACATAGGTATTACAAGGAGAGGGTGACTTATGAGGACATTACCCCATGTCCCCATTTTTCAAAAGGCTTATAAATCATACAGAATGAGTTTTTTTTGAAAAGGTAAAAATGCAGACAGTTTTCTGTGATGGGTAGGGTTAGTGTAGGGCGATAGAAAATACGGTTTGTACAGTATAAAAACCATTACGCCTATGGAATGTCCCCACAATTCACAAAAACAAACGTGTGTGTGTGTCAGATTTACGAACATCAATCTGGGCTTACTTTAATTATGCTCAATCTGTTCACTAAAGGATTTTCCAGGACTTTTGTGCACAGCTGCCAATAATTTCCAGTTTTCTTTCTTTTTTTTGGATGGTGATGAGTCTTGCATGCTGTTTAAGTAGCTGTATATTTAAGCCACTAATTAATGTTTTTAAAAATCCAGAAAGAAATCCACAATAATCAACAATCTTAAAAATATCTTTTATCTAAAAGTTACTGCACATTATATTTAAAATATTTTTGCTTAACAAAAATAGCATTACAAGTCTTTTAATAATGTTATTACATTAAAGACCTATGACCCTGTCACAATAGAAAATCATATGCAAAGTCCTATTATGTCAAAACAAGCTCAATTCTGCCCTCTATTGGTCCAGCTATTCACTGTACTTTGACGTCTGACAAAGTGCTTGTAATTTTTTCTTTTTTAAAAATAGATGCATTAGCCCATAAATAGAAATAAATTGTTCTCTATTCAGAAAGGGTTTATTTTACAGCAAAGGTAAAAAAAAAAAAAAAATATATATATATATATAATTGTATCATATTATAGAGCAGTGGATCTCAACCTTTTTGACTTAAAGGCCCCTATCAATTTTCATAAGGTACAATATTTCTGCCATAATTATGACAAATCCTTTTTTAATCAAAAGAAACTTTGAAACAAAAGTTATTGAGGAGACAAATTAAATCTTGTTTTAGGTTATATATGTACAGTGGGTACGGAAAGTATTCAGACCCCCTTAAATTTCTCACTTTGTTATATTGCAGCCATTTGCTAAAATCATTTAAGTTCGTTTTTTTTTTTCCCTCATTAATGTACACGCAGCACCCCATATTGACAGAAAAACACAGAATTGTTGACATTTTTGCAGATTTATTAAAAAAGAAAAACTGAAATATCACATGGTCCTAAGTATTCAGACCCTTTGCTCAGTATTTAGTAGAAGCACCCTTTTGATCTAATACAGCCATGAGTCTTTTTGGGAAAGATGCAACAAGTTTTTCACACCTGGATTTGGGGATCCTCTGCCATTCCTCCTTACAGATCCTCTCCAGTTTTGTCAGGTTGGATGGTAAACGTTGGTGGACAGCCATTTTTAGGTCTCTCCAGAGATGCTCAATTGGGTTTAAGTCAGGGCTCTGGCTGGACCATTCAAGAACAGTCACGGAGTTGTTGTGAAGCCACTCCTTCGTTATTTTAGCTGTGTTCTTAGGGTCATTGTCTTGTTGGAAGGTAAACCGTCGGCCCAGTCTGAGGTCCTGAGCACTCTGGAGAAGGTTTTCGTCCAGGATATCCCTGTACTTGGCCGCATTCATCTTTCCCTCGATTGCAACCAGTCGTCCTGTCCCTGCAGCTGAAAAACACCAACAGCATGATGCTGCCACCACCATGCTTCACTGTTGGGACTGTATTGGACAGGTGATGAGCAGTGTCTCCACACATACCGCTTAGAATTAAGGCCAAAAAGTTCTAGCTTGTTCTCATCAGACCAGAGAACCTTATTTCTCACCATCTTGGAGTCCTTCAGGCATTTTTTAGCAAACTCCATGCAGGCTTTCATGTGTCTTGCACTGAGGAGAGGCTTCCGTCGGGCCACTCTGCCATGAAGCCCCGACTGGTGGAGGGCTGCAGTGATGGTTGACTTTCTACAACTTTCTCTCATCTCCCGACTGCATCTCTGGAGCTCAGCCACAGTGATCTTTGGGTTCTTCTTTACCTCTCTCACCAAGGCTCTTCTCCCCCGATAGCTCAGTTTGGCCGGACGGCCAGCTCTAGGAAGGGTTCTGGTCATCCCAAACGTCTTCCATTTAAGGATTATGGAGGCCATTGTGCTCTTAGGAAGTGCAGCAGAAATTTTTTTGTAACCTTGGCCAGATCTGTGCCTTGCCACAATTCAGTCTCTGAGCTCTTCAGGCAGTTCCTTTGACCTCATGATTCTCATTTGCTCTGACATGCACTGTGAGCTGTAAGGTCTTATATAGACAGGTGTGTGGCTTTCCTAATCAAGTCCAATCAGTATAATCAAACACAGCTTGACTCAAATGAAGGTATAGAACCATCTCAAGGATGATCAGAAGAAATGAACAGCACCTGAGTTAAATATATGAGTGTCCCAGCAAAGGATCTGAATACTTAGGACCATGTGATATTTCAGTTTTTCTTTTTTAATAAATCTGCAAAAATGTCAACAATTCTGTGTTTTTCTGTCAATATGGGGTGCTGTGTGTACATTAATGAGGAAAAAAATGAACTTAAATGATTTTAGCAAATGGCTGCAATATAACAAAGAGTGAAACATTTAAGGGGGTCTGAATACTTTCTGTTCCCACTGTATATGTGTGGGTTTATTAATAATATAAATTGCATGAATAATAATATATTCATTTGAATCATTTATGTCTCCCTGGTTGAGAACCACTGATAAGGAGTCATATAAAGACAGTATGTTGGCAAGTCCAATGTGTCTTATTGACCATCTTCCCTGGAGCTTTATTTTTGGTTCACTACAGTTTTGATGCATGAGCTTTTCTACAACAGCAAATATTTATTTATTAAAACTCATCCTGTTGTGCTTTACATATTTTTATTTCACACAAAAAAGATATGTGAACACAGAGACATTCATGACTACAACCTTATGATTGTATGAATACATTAGTCATTAGTTAGATCACAGTCCCTCAGTGGAACAAATGTGCAGTCAGTATATAAATACAAGACAGACTCAAGAGTGTAAAAATCTACAAGTTTTCCAGTGATTACAAAGAAACACTCACATGAGTGGTAGCACTTCCACTCAGGTTCAAAGTATCCTGACTTGATGCTGTATCAGTTTCTTCAGCCACAAAGCAGTTTGGGGTATCTCAACTGGAATCTGTCCACTCTGTTCTCTTTTTTCCTTCAAGGTTGCATGCGAATAGCTCCGTCCAAGCGAATGACCTCGCCGTTTAACATGGGGTTTTCTGCTATTGTGGTCACAAGGTGCGCAAACTCAGCTGGATCTCCCAGACGTGACGGGAAGGGCACCTGCCTGGCTAGGAAGCTCTGCACTTTCTCAGGTAATCCTGCTAGAAGTGGTGTGGCGAACAGACCTGTAGGGAAAGAAGAGACAAACAATGAATTATGATGGGACATGATGAAGACATGATTCTGTTTAGAGACAAAATGTGTTTCGGGGATACTGACCTGGAGCGATGGTGACCACGCGGATCCCCGCTGATGCAAGGTCTCGAGCAATAGGAAGTGTCATTCCCACAATCCCACCCTTAGAGGCGGAGTATGCAGCCTGACCCACCTTTAAAAGACAAGAGAAAAACCTGTAGCGCTGCAGTTAGAAATCTGTAAGGTTGGCAGAAATTCAGAAGTAGGGGTCAGTAAGAAGTCTTATACTCACAAAGCTGCATTTATTTGATCAAAAATACTGTAAAAATAGTAATATTGCGGAAATATTATTACAATTTCAAATTACAGTTTTCTTTTTAAATATATTTTGAAATGTAATTTATTCCTGTGATGGCAAAGCTGAATTTTCAACATCATTACTCCATTCTTCAGTGTCACATGATCCTTCAGGAATCATTCTGATTTGTGGATTATTCTGACACGCATATTATCAATGTTAAAAACTATTGTGCTGCTTAAAAATTTTTTGGAAGTTTTGGCACTTTTTTTTTTGGGATTCTTTGATGAGTAGAACGTTCAAAAGAACAGCATTTATTTGAAATCGAAATCTCCTGTAACAATATAAATGTCTTTACTGTCACTTTTACTGTATTTACTGAATAAAAGTATTAATTTAGAAAAAAGAAGAAAAAAAATTCTTACAGACCCCAAACTTCTAAACGTTAGTGTACGGCTGTTATACCTGCCCATCATAAGCAGCAACACTGGCTGTGTTGATGATGCAGCCTCTGTGTCCATCTGCATCAGGCTCGTTTTTTCCCATCTCCCCTACAGCCAGTCTGATCACATTAAAAGTCCCAGCGATGTTCACCTTTAATAGATTCAATTCAAAAGAACATTTATAATTCATGCAATAACATGGAAAAATAAACTTTACAGTGATAAAAAAAATGAGGTTCAGGCAGCACTGTAAATACACTGAGGCTTACAGTGATAACACGAGTGAAATTCTCCAGACTGTGGGGAAGGTCCTTATTAAAGTTGTACGTTTTCACAGCCACAGCTATCCCAGCACAGTTCACCACCAAGTCCACTTTGCCATACTTCTCCTTGGCCAAATTCACAGCCGATCTCACATCTGACTCCGATGTGACCTGAATTAAAAACAAAAGCCAAATCAGAAGAAAAGACCATTTTCGAAATCTGCATTGTTGTCTAAAAGAGCAAAAAGAGAGAGTGTACAATGTAAAAGGGTGGTTAATAATAAGTGTCACTCACATCAGTTGGTGCAAATGCACATTGCTCCCCGAGAGCAGTGGCCAGCTTGTGTCCATCTGAGGTGGGCAGGTCCAGGATCACAGCGCTGGCCCCCTGACTGATGAGCCGCTCCACAGTCGCTCTCCCCAAACCAGAGGCCCCTCCTGTCACCAGACCCACCATGCCCTGTCAAATTGTCAAAATGCCTGTTTTTGGGGTGTATCCTCATAAGTACAGTCTTAAATTAGTTAAAAATACTTATATGGATGTAAAGAGTTGTGAGATAATCGGATGTGTCAGATCAGTGTCATGTGCGTCAGGTCTTAAAGTGACAGTGGCCTAATAAACCTGCTGCAGCCTTTGTCATTAATGTTTATCAAAGAACAGAAGAAAAATAGAAAATAACGTGCTGCTCTTGACTGAATCAACTTTGTTGCTTTAATAAGGATTTCTCTATATATAATTAGTTGAACAATGCAGTTATTTTACACTTGATTACTCTATTCAATTCCTGTAGTATTTCTTACCCGAATATTACTGTTAGACCTAACTAAAAAAATATAATTGTATATGTAAAGAACAAATATATTTGTTCTTTTGTACTCATTTGTGTTATCGCTTGTAATTTATTTATTTTTGTTCTTATTTTATTACTTACTGTTTGTCTTTAAAAATATTTGAACTTTCTATTAGTTAGGTTAGTATTTTTGTGGTATAAATCTTGAAACTGAGAATTGTGACTGGTATGTAAAATGCTGCTGACATGACAACCTTATTTATTAAAATAAAATGTTACATGGGTCAAAAAACAAAACAAAAAAAAGAAATTGAGAGAAGAAGAAAAAAACGGTGATACTGGCCTTCATTCACTGGCTTAGTAAAAAAAAATATGCCATTAAACAAATAGGTAAAATATACAATATTTATGTTGATTCTACATTAATTTGGAGATTCAATGCTGACTTTGTATTATGACAGACAGACAGAGATAGATAGACTGACTGACTGACTGACTGACTCAAGGGTAAGACTCAGGTTACACAACCTGCATAAAGCTTGGTGATGTTTTAGTATACTACAAACACAATGTAGTCATGGCTCAACAGTAATATGCTGCAAAACAATGAGGTTTTGAACATACTACACCGAAGTAGGATTGATACAATGGAACAAACAAGAACAAAACTGGATAATCGCCATTGTTCCAAATATGTACCTGCCTATCAGTCAAACTCATAACTGCACAGAAGTTCCATTCAACTAGTTAGCAGTGAGGCTAGAACTTCAAAATATTGTGAAAAGATGTGAAATACAACCATACAACAACGTAAAAATCAACAAGGTTAGCAAAGCAACCTTGAAAATCTAAATTACACTACAGACGACTTTTTTGAGACTGTACATTTCTATTAATTCATTCAATTTCTCTCTCACCTTGACACTTCTGATGTTCGCCATATTTACACGCGGTAACTACTTGGGTACCAGTGGTGACGTCAACGCGCGACGTAAGCTGCTCCCTTCAGACCAATCAGAAATATGGACACTACAACGCCATTTAAAGCGATTGGCTAGCTCATTTGATTGACAACTTCACAGGAAGTCTCGCGCCAGTCATTAATATTTTAAAGTGCTAGACGCATTTAATAATCTACATTTAATATGTTGATCGGCTTATTGTAGTCTGAAGACTCATATTTTGTAAAAAGAAAAAAAGGAAAAAAAAGGACCAATTTCATTGAGGAATATTAAAAACGAAATCCAGTTCTAATCATAAATGGGACGAGATGAGACACAAATTAGTCTATTCAGTTTACTTTTATAAATTACAGCAGTTGTACAAATAATAATAATATTAAAAAATAATCAAACTAGATGCACAAATGTATAAACTAACATATAATCACATAACAACCTAGTTATTATAGCATAATGGATAGTGAGAACAGTGTGATTTCTGACCACCAATTTACACCTCTGTAACCATAACATAAAGACTGCATGAAATAAATTAAGACCTTCAGTTATGACCATCAAAATTTTTATTTGGGGGTTAAAGTCACCATGAAATCAAAATTTTTTTTTATGGAATATTACACTATTATAAATGATTTATCTGTGCACATCATTATTTTTTTAATTCATGTATCCTCTACATGAATTCTTTATTCAAAAAATCTTTAATCAAAATAACTTTCCCTCCCTCTTGCAGCAACATTTCTTCTCTGATGATGTGTTTACTGGCGTGAGGGCGGGACAACCTGTCACTCACATGAGATCACAGCAATAGCAAACCATAACCATCCAATCAACTACCTAAGTCCCACCCTACATTTTTTTCCTCATTTGAGAAGCTGTTTTACTAGGATATACGTCACAATAGGGAAGAACAGACTATCACAACTTCCATTTCATGCCGACTTTAAAGGCACACTATGTAAATTTTCGCCGCTAGAGGTCGCTAAAACAAAAGGCGTAGCTTGATGACGCGTTGATTTCGTGGAATCATGGGAGGTGTTGTTTTCTATAGCCAGTGGAAAAGAATCGGGATGGGACTTGGTCAGAAATCATGTTCATGGATGAGATTATTAACGTTACTATAGTATGAAGCAAGTGCTGTGCGAGCAGAAACGAGGCCGCTCGAGCGATTGCTAATGAGAGACGAGCGCGACACATGGCTTGAGAGCAGCAGAACTTTTATTATGCCACAGTCACTGCTTCCTATTCTTCCAGTCAAGTGTATGTGGGGTAATGCAGTGCTGTTATATCATATTAGATACCTCTGTGTGTTGAAAGCTACTATGAGCATATTGCAGTAAGCTAGATCGATATTATGCATGGTAAAACATGGTATTCACTGTAAATCAAGAAAGCGAGACTTTGTCCTTTGTCTAATAAAACACATAATATATTAAAGCGTCTTTAGTGTTTCCATGGTTTCTACTAAATAAAACCATGGAAACCGAGGGTAACATGGGCATGATGTCACTGATAAGGCGACGCACAGACACGGTCCGTGTCCTGGTTAAAATTGCTTATTTTTCTGGATTTAAACATTCTTGGAAAAACAAGTCAATAAAATATATAACACTGTTCTAGTGGTTTTTGGATATTTTAATCCAAAAATCTTACATATTGTGCCTTTAAACAATTGCAGAATTTACACTCTCAGAAGAAAGCACACACAGTACAAAGATGCGTGAATTCAGCTATCCACAAATCCCATGTTTGTGTGAAGGAACGTCATTGGTGCATTTGATGTGAGGGAGCAGCTGTGAGAAAGACAGTAGGCTGTATAGTTATCTCCCAGATCTGGTGTGATCCCAAACTATACAAACTACTACCTCATTCCACAGCCCCCATGCAGCAGCCCCTCTGTCTGGTACCCTGCGGGAGGAGACAAGAGGCAGAAAGACATGTCAGCGCTAGAAATAAATTGCTTATTTGTGCCATTTTTATTCTAAATTTAATGATCCACCTTTGCATTTGCTAATTTGATTTTCATAAATCTCAGTGAAGGCTGTCACCATCGTCCTTTAACCCAATATTAACCTTGCTCAAACATGCACACCATGAAGTGTGGGCAGACTTCTGGCATAGGCCTATTTCTTTTGAAATATGAGTCATGATATACCATGAACAAAGAAATTACACAAAATGGATCAGGATCTGGTGCTCTGCAGCATTTGATGTGATAAATGTACTGCCACTTATTTGTACTTATTCATGAAGCTTGGCAAAAAATAATGAATGCTGCTTATTAAATAATGGTTTATAATAATTTCACAAAATAATATTTCATCTATGACTGCAGCCCTGGTTATATATGCATTATGCACTGTATTAGTAAAGATAATACAAGGTAATAGCAATGTATTGACTACAATAGCCTCTTGGGTTAATTAAAAAATGATTAATATGTATCCCGGTTGGAAAATCCGACAATTTGGAACATGGTAGCTTGTTTTCTTACCTCTGTTGCTGGTTCAAGATGGTTTACAAGTTTGCACCAGCTACTGACCAACTAGAATCAAACTACCATGTTCCAAAACACATCTACCATCTTAAACTGGATTTTCCAGAAGGGATATGATTCCCAAACGTTCACATATCAGAAGCTCACACATCAAAATCTCTGCATCAAAATAAACTGCATGTGAACTGAATGTCCACATGGTCTATTATCATTATTACTGCAAACCATCCATACTAGCTCAGTACTTCTGTCTTAGTAATCAACAGCTGGCAGAGGCTTGATAATGCATGTCATTCTGATGTGTTTGAATCACAAGAGGTGTTTCGGTTGAGCTGTAGACTGTCTGGCCGCCAGATTAACTTTATCATGACAAGCAGAGACACGCGTTCGATTATAAAGTGTCTTATCTAGAAATTTTTTAGCTTTACAAATCAGATCGACACCCTAACTAGATTGACTTGTCGCTTGAAATTGAGTATTTTGTCGGCTAATATTTCAGTTAAAATTACCTGCATGCATATTCTACTTAGCCTTTCTCGTGATATTGAGATCATATACTCTGAATATTAGAGTTATGCTATCAAATACGAAAGATGGCGGTTGCCTCACTAGTGCACCCGGTTTGATAATCAATAAATTGCATGCTAAAATAGCCCTAGTCATTATATTAAACTGAAATGTGTCTGCGCAAATGTAAGACAGAATTCTAATCGCTGCGCCTGAGTTCACAGTGACTGCAACAATGACAATTTGGAGAAGGAACGTGGTGTTTCGCTCACCTGAGATCGCGACTGTACATGATACCGCCATCTTACATCACCAGCAAGAACAGAGATACACTAGCTGCAGGCGCGCAGATCTACCCCTGAGGTGACCTGCCCCTTGAGTGATCCGATCCGCCTTCCTTTCAGTTCATGACTAGGTAGTTTAATGACTACAGAGTGTGCAATTAAAAACTAATGGTTGTCAAATTTGTCAAACTTGCACGAGAGAAAACTACACCGCCTTTTGAAAATAATATTGTTACAATTTCACGAGGAAGGTTCCTTTTCCATTTTGAAATGGTGATTTAGTAAAGTAAGTTGAAAAGTACATTTTATTAAACATTCTATCAAAGTGTTTAAGTGTTAATAAATGTTACTTTCTCAAGCTAAATAAAAAAATAATATAAGAGTTTACAGTTATGCTGTTCATTTAGCTTTGTGCTCAAGGTCATGATATTACAAGATGTTTATCAGAAAGAGAACTTAATATTTCTACAAATCCAATAATCAAGTTAGTATGATAAGATGAAAAGATTGCTAGGCAAAAATTGCTTGAAAAAAGATTTTTACACTACACATTCTCTATATAGCACTAATTTTAAATCTTAACATCAGTAAAAACAGTAATATTGTAAAATATTATTACAATTCAAAATAATTGTCCTATTTGAATATATTTTAAAATGTAATTTATTCATGTGATGTCAAAGCTGTTTTCAGCATCATTACTATATATATATATATATATATTTCATAATTCATTGATGTATAAAAAGTTCAAAAGAGCTGCATTTATTTGAAATAAAAATCTTTTTCTTGTAATATTAAAAGTCTTTACTGTCACTTTTGATCAATTTAATGCATCCTTGCTAAATAGAAGTATTAACTTGCTTCCCCCAAACTGAACTGTAGAGCAATATTATAAAATGGTTAGTTCCTGTCCTTGATTCTGATTGGTCAATATCTGTCTTATTCACGATAAAACACGGCTATGACCACTTTACCCAATGTAAAGTGA
Source organism: Elopichthys bambusa (assembly GCA_037101425.1). Lineage (NCBI taxonomy): Eukaryota > Metazoa > Chordata > Actinopteri > Cypriniformes > Xenocyprididae > Elopichthys > Elopichthys bambusa. The sequence goes on from CM074451.1 coordinate 9,327,236, forward strand.
ACGTAACGTAAACTGTATGTTCTCAATTGATATTGTTCATTGAAGCTTGCTGTATTATGTAGAAGAGTAAGATCGAGTGAGTAGTTACAGGTCAGTCCTATGTCCATAATAAAAAATCTGTTTAAATGTCCTATGTATTATCTTGTCCTTTTAACAGTTAAGGGGTTTTCCCGTGACTGACAGCGCTAGTCAAAGCATTTGTCAGTTGCATCTTGTTCCATGTTCACAACAGTTCAGTCTTTTCAATGTAAAAGTCTTCGCTACTGACTGACACATTCATAAAGACAGTCTTTGCCGCCATCTAATGGCATTATAATGTAACTTCTGTTGCTGTTCACGGTGAGGGACTATTTTTTCAGTCGGAAGGAAGGCTTTTGTGAAAGTTTACTTGATACATATTTTTGGCTTTAATATTTGTATTGTGTGGTAACTTTTATAAAAGCAATAAGGTACTCGAGGCTAGTGCTGTATCGTGAATAAGTCACGCTCCGCGTCGTGCCTAACAACGGCCTTCAGCCGTGACTTATTCATGATACAGCACAGCCTCTCGTACCTTATTGCTTACTTAATAAATGCTGTACCATTTTTCATTGTTAGTTTATGATACCTAATTAACTGATGTTAACCACTTGAACCTCGGTACAAATGTTATCTTTTAATTTACAACTCAGAAGCAGAGTTTCCTTACAACTAAAACATGGCAGTATAACAGCAGTTTCTTCTAGATTCTTTCAACAGGAAAATAAAAACCCAACTCTTTTTTTACTAAAAGAATAAATTTTATTTCAGCACTGTAAGTCATTTCCCAACCATACAAACATGACTGCCAACTTTGACACTCTCTCTCTCTCTCTCTCTCTGAGCCTTTTGGCTTTCTCCCCAATCCATTGTGAAATCAGACCACAACAGCAAGACAAATTAAAAAGAAAAGTTTCTTTCCAAAACAATCAGGTGCTTTCTTTATACTAAAAATAAGAAATTGTTAATAACGATCATAACCATAACAGCAATAATAATAATGAACTTTACCCTTCACTTCACAAGTTTTTTGGAGCTTTTGGAGATCTTGATGCATGCATCAATGCGTTTGTGTTGATGAGTGGATCAGTTTTCCAAGAACAGACGACAGAATGTGTTGCCTACAAATGGATGTCTTGAGTTGATGGTTTTGGGGGCACATGCTATAAAGCAATGGGGGACAAGATATAGAGGCTACTACATACTTCCAGAAAATGTAGAATGTCAGCGGGCCACTGTACACAACACATTGCTGTTATCAGACTAGGACTGAAACCTGACCACACCAGTGGTCCTGTGGAGTGAAGGGCTACAGAGCCAGGATACAGGGGTAACAGTTATAAAGCAAGAGTCAGATCTGAGGTCCAGACACAAATCTACAGGAATGCACAGGCAAAACTCTTTACCAAAATAGCTGTTTGTGTGTGTGTGTGTGTGCGCACGTGTGCATGGTTACAGTATGTGTTCACACTTAACCTATCCATGACTACATTGAAGCTACATTTTTCAGAGGGACAACACATGTGCATGGGACCTGAAGAAGTGTTCTAGGGTTAATCGCTAGGCTCCACTTAAGAGGAAAAAAAAAAAAAAAAAGATCATTTTAGCAATGAAACTGGACGATACAAGATTTAGCCACTTTTCACCAAAAAGATGTAAACATCACATTTTCTTCATTTAGAATCTGATTACGGACCCTTTACGTATTCTAATATCTCATTTACTGAAAACATGTAGCAGTATAATCATATATACAGGATCCAGAAAGAGAATCAAGACTATATACTGGAAAAGTAGTTTCCAGAAATTTACTTTGGTTGAAAATTAATATGTTGCACGGATGTATATTAGTCTGCTTTGTGTGCAAGGAAGCAAAATTACATTTACTTAAAAATAATTCAGCTTTTATATGTAACCATTTTAAAGAGACTGAAAAATCAATGCTTAAAACAATGTTATGGGTTATTTACGCAAGTGACAATTACATCATAATGGTGAAGTGGTTTGAAACGATACCATACAAAATAGAGGTGAGGAAAATTGCAATCATTACATTTGAAAAATATCTAGTTATCTCCGCTAAGCAAATTTTAATACTAAATGTAGCAACGGTCAAAAGGAGTAGCGGTTGTAATAATATATTTTTTTTAAAAAGTAAGAAAAACACAATTTCACAACTGAATGAAACCAAAGATGGTAAGGTTAAATTTCTCAGTTCACTGTTGAAAATGTTACCAACTCTCATCTAAGATTACTTACAGACAGATTATTAGACTAATTATAAAAGTTAAAATCTCTTCACTGTTAGTATGAAGACTGCAGGGGAAACAAAGGCAAAAATCAACAGAGACAAGAATCAAGAAGAGGGAGAACATTTGAACTTATTGTGAGTGTCTACAGCCCATGAAAACTGTGGGGGGAAAAGAAAAGAAAGAAAAACCGTATAGGGATCTGGATTTGTGCTGAAAAATCAGTTTTTATCAAGACCTGGAGTAAAAACAGTGCCACCAGAGCGACCTCACTGATCTCCAGAGCATCAAATATTATCCACTAATATTTCTTAGTCTATATTTTACTCTCACATGAATCTCTATAAATGTATGAATGAGAGTTTAAGCAGCAATCTAGAACAGAGCAAAGCAGAGAAGCTTTGGAGAGGGTAACTTTGGAACCAAGCATCTGAAACTGCAAATTAAAGTATCCAAATAATTATAAAAGAGAAATTAACACTCTGGACAAGACATTAATATCTGAATATGACAAAGTTTTACTATTTTTTTCTCTCCCTCATACTAACTGATGTCTCTCTACAGGTATAACAAAGGTATTGTTTGTGTGTGTGTGTGTGAAAGAGAGAGAGATTATATCTTTATTTGGTGTGTCTGTATATTTCGGTTTATGCTGTTCCTTTCTTAGATTATACTTAAAACTAAATGTGAAGGAGTTACTGATACTCTATGACAAACACACTGAGAAAAAAACCCAACTAACTGAAACGGCTGTTAATCACAGATGAAACAGGACTGAATTTAATAAAAGGATCTACAGTTATTCTGAGGAAACCAAAATTCCATTAATGGGTGTGTTTGCATGTTCATATGCACTAACATGCTGGAGATCCTTTCTTGAAAACTAGCACTACTGTACTTAACTCGCAATAAAACGTGACAACCTAAGGTTGAGGTTTAAATGCTCTAGCACACATGACCGTGTAGCGTATTAGTCCACAAATACTACCGGTCACGCTACGGTCAAGATTCTTCTTGGTTTAGTCTGTCCGGTATGTCCAGTATAGTCACATATTCTGACACAGATATATCACTGTCATTTTTTTTTTTTTTTTTACTCATTTTGTCCATAGCAAACTGCATTCATAATGCATGCTTCAGGTCATTGCGATATTTCTGACGGGCTGGGTTCCTCAAGAGTGAGAATTTGCAGAATATACACAGACACGTAACTATAATGGGTGTCTTCCATAATCTGATTTAAAGAGCTTTCAATATACTTTTAGTGGCACTAAATATAATATTAACTTCTTAACAAAATAAGGTGCATCTTATAACTTCGATAGAAAGCTGCGATGTAATCTTGACATTGTCAATTGTACAGATTTTAAACTATGATAATTAAATGCAATAGCCTCTCTCAAGTGTATTAGTTAATCATTAAATTTAAATTCTCATTCATTACGTCCAACAAATTATTGGTACAAAACAAGTATTTTGTTTTTTAAAATGGATTTAAAACATTAACATGTAAGTAAAACTAATTTCCTAACCATCTGATGCAAAATGGTCAATATAACGGCAAGTGCGGCTTTAATCTTGAGGGTGTTTCGTTCGGTTTTGACTTTAAAAGCCCATTCGCCTCAATAGAAGTACTGTCTTAAACATAGAAGTGCATGAGTTCATAGGACTGTCACAAAAACAAGACGAGACGGACAGATCATGAAACGGTCTCCGATTTTTCTTTTTTTAAAATGACTGTCACAATAAAAGATGATCCTAAGGTTCGTTCAATAATTACTTTCCAGAGTAACAAAACTGCAATGATTTTAGCGATGGTGGGAGAATGCACATGTACAAAAAAGCATCCACATGGTACACATGCACAAGGCACAGGGGAGACGTGAACAACGAGAGAATGAAAAAGCTTTGTGAAGCTGAGAGATGTCAAATGGCAGGTCTTCAGGTTTCTCTGAGGGACTGTGTGCATTCTCGACCACTGATAAAATCACTTTCCTAAATCACATCATCGCGTAACAGGATCATGTACATTTGGGTCTATATACAAGCGGCTGGGATGTCAAACAGTATCACGGTTCCATCCGAACACACTGCTTCCTCCCTAACTCTGGCAGAGGCCTCGATTTTTCTTTATCCTGGCTCGAGGACGACCCAGTGTGTTTTCGGTTTTAAAACAAAGTGCAGATTACAACGCACTCCGTTCTCACATTCAAATGGGTTGGTGTTGATTTGTACGTCATACTGGTAAACAACACGCAAGGTAAAAGATTATTTGGACAGTTAAACTGTCGAAAGGAATGACGGGTCTGCTGCTCATTAAAAGGAAGTTAACCAATTAACCAAATTACCGTCTCTATATAGCACAGTACTATCATAAATAACATTTTAAGTGCTTTACGTTAGAATACAATCAACAGAGGGGAGGAATTTGCATAAGTATAATTTTGGGCATTTAAGGTGCTTTAAAGATCTCTTTTAGAACTATTTCAGTAGCTTAAGTGCTGCTGTCTGTGAATCCTCAGGGGGAAGTGGGCCTAAAAGAAGATTGTCTACATGTGAGATTAAAGCAACAGAGTTGAGCTAGCTATGGGATGCTGAGTGTAACCTGTACGACTCTTTACGTTCCTCTTGCTCATCCTTACTCAAATATGCTTCTCTGAGCCTGGACTTCTCAGGCCGTCCATGGCCCCTGTGCTGAAGACAACTGCAACTTCTCCACATGCAAATCACTTTTTGATAAGATAATATACAAAACAAAACAAAGGGACTACCGTGTGTGTGAATGCACACTGTGACATACAAATACAACCCACGTTCTCCAACGGTTTCCACTCGTTTACTGTATTCAGGGCAGTGTTGACTTTGAATCCTCCCCTATGTGGTACACTGCAGATACAGCCACGTGTAGAAGAAATAGTGTAATTCTTTGCTGTGTGGTGGAAACTTTAGAGCAGGTGCTGCTGTGCAACGTGACACGTGCAAGTGTTCGAGTAGGTCAATTTTTTTTTTAAATATACTTTGGGCATTAAGGGGCTTTTTGTAGCCATTTTAGGCAATCATACATTATAAGGTCTGAAAAGAAAACGGTGTCAAAATAAAAAACACTCGAGAGCTTTTCACGATGCTACAACACTGATGGGGCCAGTGGAAAGGATGAGGTCCAGAATCCGAGGATTCAGGGCGATGTGCAATCGAGGGTTGTGATTTAAACGTGCTCAGTGTTAAACCAGACCCGGCTCATAAGGTGACACATAGACCACATTCCTGACACTGTCCATCTGTCGTTTCCAGCATGTGCAGCATCATAAATTATACCATGACAACACAAAGTGGCTACTGTGCCCTAAATATTCAATTTTGCAAGGAAAAGGCAGTCGACCTTAAATCATTCACTCTCTCATTCTTATTACATTTTGGGATGTAATTACTCCTCTTTCTGTAGTGCACCATCTGATGGGCAGTCGTCAAGGCAACAAGGGGCCTCTACCTCCACCCCATCTCCTGACTGGTTGTCTCTGCTGGCTAAGGCACACTGGATTGGCTGGGCCAGTGGTGGCAGGTCAAGGGCTTGACCAGTGGCGCTTCCTGAAGAGCTGCCGTTCAGCTGCTGTGAAGGACTCCCCGTTCCCTCCGTGGACCGTCCCACCGCTTTAACGTCCTCAGTGAGCTTTGGGGGACTGGAGGAGGGAGGTGAGGAGGACAAAGTCTAGAAGAAACATTGGGAAAGGAAGCAAATCAAACTCAATCTCAATCTCATCGCTAACCAATGTCAATATGAATAGTGCATTTATAGTGCAAAAGATGTGTGTCAGACTGACCTGTGTTCTGTTGGTGGTCACTTTCTTCCCTCCCCTTCCTTTCATTGTCAATTCTTTACCCCTTCTGGGAAAAATTAAACAACAGCAGAAAAAGAACAGATATTTTATATATGTGTGCGTTAGGGATGCAACCATATTTTGGCAGTTTGTTTAATGCTAATAACCAATATGCCTGCTAATATATTAAGCAATGAAAAATCAAATATACACAAGAAAAAAAAATAAGATCAAAAACATATCCTGCATCTCCAAAAGTAATACATTGTATCATGCTTAAAAACAACAACGGTGGCACCATTCACAGTTAACTGTTAACTCTTTCCCTGCCAGAATTCTTTTTTAAAAAGTTGCCAGCGTCAGCATTTCTGATTATTTTTACAAAAATGTCATGGCCCCCAGAACATTTTGTTGTATGAATATCTGAACATATCATCTGAATATATCAAAAGAACAGACCCTCTGCTTTTAAACAAACAACATTTTATTTTAGCTTCATGCATTCTTTATCAACACTTGAATGCAGGTAAGTATTATTTATAAAAAAGTTTTAAAAAAAAGTTTTAAAACAATAATCAAACCATAGATCCAGTCCATCAACACCATCAAGGCTTGCACATTCATATAGCTCTTTGTGGGTTCAATATTTCATTCGGTAATGTTTTGCATAGCATCTAGATTTTAACGGAAATACATATGCAGTCAGCATGCATATTCACTGCATGAAAAGAGATCTCCACCTGCTGCTATTGGTCCTCACCAGTAGATGGTGCAATAGAGAGTTGATAAAGAACAAGAGCAACAGAGAGAATGAAGCCCTCACAAGCATTGTGAGGTTTTGTCATTCCTCCATAAATAATCAGCCAAATGGCCACTATTTTATGACACGGAATGGACTCACCCTTTCCCTCCTACTGACACCACCTGCATATTGAACCCCCCTCTGCCACGAACAGGTTTGTTCCCAGCCCACTGACCAACAACCATGCCAGCTATTTCCAGCTTGCCACCCTGGGGAGGTATAGACTGGATTCCTAGAAGAATTACAGAAAATTACTAAGTGACACCCAAAAGGCAGAAATTTAGTAAGATAATGTAGTAAATGTGCTAAATAAGAGGAAGGTCTAACCTGGGAAGGCCCTGGGCCGGTGCTGGTGGTGATGGTGAGGAGGAGGCATGGAGCCCATTGGGCGAGGAGGATAAAGAGGATGCATGGGGTAAAAAGAGGGCACCATGGCAGGGGGGAGGAATGCAGGGGGTGGCAGTGGTGGAGGTGGAGGCGGCGGCCGGGACAGGTTGATGCCTTCCAGAATGGCCTGGCGCATCTTCTCCACCCTTGAAACCAGTTCCTCCTGCAGGGACAGAATGTCAAAGACATTAAAAAACTGAAAAAACCTGAAATATTAAACAGCTGCACCTGCACATATAGGCATGTTACCTGGCCTTCACACATGTCAAGTAAGGAGGCTCTGTCTCTGGTGGCTTTAGCTAGCTTGCTCTGGAACAACTTCCCATCAAAAAAGCCCCAAGGGCAGCAGTGGTCCCATGGCAGGGGCTGTCCACATACATCATTCACAAACAGGGCAGTGTCCACTCCGCTCATGAACAGAGAGGCCAGCTGCACCCCACGGTTATCCACCTTCTCCACCTGGTATCAGTGTCAAAGAGAAGAAACATGATCCGGCAGCGTGTTTGGCATCAGCCTGGTAAATGTCACAGTAGCGTGTCATTTCAGATTTCAGAGAGCTTTTTCAAAACAGATTATTGACAGCCTGACAGTTGAAAGACAGCATCTATTTTAAAGAAATGTTTTGCTTTGAAACTTTTGCTTTATGTGACATACAGCTATTGAAGTTGAGCTGAGCTATTGAGTTCTTGCTTACAACTTAGTCTTGCTTGAAGACAAGTGTTGCCTCAAGGCAAAACAAAAAACTGTCAAAATTGTTGTAAACGAACATTTAATAAAGCGTGGAAGACGCAAAGATAAAGAGTGCATGGGATACGTTGTGTGCAGTATTCAATTCAATCCCTCCTCCCACTCCTTTTACTGTAATCTGGGTCTGTACAGTTATATAAGAACATGAAAACATGCAAATGTGCTTTAGTCTCTCAAACCACAGCTCTCTATCTATCTGCTTTTAGCAGTTACACTCAACGAAAGTTAAAGGTTTCATTAGAAACTTGATTCAACCAAATAATGCTCAGAAAAAGTCAGGAATGGCAGATACCTATATACAAACATATATGGGTGATTATATAATTGCATGTACGTTTGGTGTTGTTTTGTTTTTGTTTTTTGTTTTCAAATGGTTATATTTTTACACTCTCTCTCTCTCTCTCTCTCTCTCACACACACACACACACACGACTGTCAACACTGTTACTCTACCTTGGTAACAGAGTTTGACAGTAACAGAAATGACACTGACGAATAGGAAATCATGATTTTCAGCTATATAAGACACTTTTTACAGAAAATAGGATATTGTTATGGTCTGTAACACCTTGCGATTCCTGACAATGAGTACCAAATTATTAATTTGAAATCAAAAACAATTAAAAATATAACCATTTAATCGCCCATATTGCGATTAAATGGTTATATTTTTAATTGTTTTTGATTTCAAATTAATATATAATTTGTATATTTTATATATTAAAATATATATATATATATATATATATATATATATATATAAACAGCTCGCAGTAATATTAATATATATATATATATATATATATATATATATATTAATATTACTGCTGTTAAATAGATTAATCATGATTAATCACATCTAACATAAGTTTGTTTACCTAATGTGTGTGTACCAAATAATTAATTTGAAATCAAACATATTTAAAAATATAACCATTTAATCACCCACATACATACATATTATATTATATATATATATATATATATATATATATATATATATATATATATATATATATATATATATATATATATATATATGTGTGTGTGTGATATATATATGTGGGTGATTAAATGGTTATATTTTTAAATATGTTTGATTTCAAATTAATTATTTGGTACACACACATTAGGTAAACAAACTTATGTTAGATGTGATTGATCATGATTAATCTATTTAACAGCAGTAATAATATATACACATATTATATATATATATATATATATATATATATATATACATACACACACACGCACATTTACATTTTGAACTGTTCTCTGAAGAAAATGTCATTTATAAGCATTTAGTTAATTAATTCAATTGAATTCTTATTATTAAACATCCCAATATAAAGAGTACAATTTTGAGCCTTTTCACATTCATAGAATAAATAAAAGAATTGAAATTAAATAAAGTTTCTCAAGTAATAAAGCAAAGTAAATTTTGCACGATTATTCTAAATAAAACCAAAATCACAATCTGGCTTATCAAACAAAACTTTTAAATTGCAGAGGCTGCAGTTTAATGAAATAAATATATGGGCTGTGTGTTTCAGTCTGAAACACGGTACTTTTGTTCTTTTACATGCAAGCAGCTCATCATCCGGTGTTTTCAATGTATCAGAACAGCTCGGTTTGCAGTAAATGCTGCTCTACACAAACTCTATCTTTGCATCTGCTCTGAGTTTGTGTTGCTTATAATATGCAACCATCTTCCCAAAACTGTAATGAGAAGCACTGGCTGTTGTCAACAAAAGACAGGGGTTCTGTCTCTAGTTTTCACCAAAATAATAGGTGGTTTTTGTGTGATAACAGTTAATGAGACATGACTTGCCTTGAGTTCCTGAAGTTGGTCAGGCTCATAGAGCTGGTTGGACACAGCTTGAGCCAAAAAGGCATCAAGCTCATGGCGCTGAAGAATACGCCCCCCCGGCCACTGCATCATATACCTGTAAACACATTACTGTTCAAAACACCCATAGCTACTCATATTCAGTGCTGACCTACTAATCCAGTCTTTCAGTGTGGAGTAAGAACCATATCAATGTCCAATGAGAAACATCTCGCAAAGGTACCTGAGCACGCAGCACATGAGCAGCAGGTGAGATGGCACACAGGTCGGGTTGAGTAGGGCAGGGCAGTCAGAGCGCATGCAGGCTAGAAAGGCTCGCGTACGGCGGCTACGGTCCTCTGAGGCTCTGCCCAGCCACAACCGCCTGAGGTTGGGACACGTCCACTCACGGAAACACAGGGCTGGAACGAGCTCAGGGGTCAGGGCAGATTTAGCTTTACTGGCACACCACTCCTTTACAATCACCGGGGGCACTGTAAAGTCATACAGAAATAAGACATTTAGACAGATTTTGATCTTCCTCTTCCTCTGGCAACATTTTCCTCTCAGTCAGAGGAGACGTAGTAGGCCACAAGATCTGCATTATTAAAAGCAACACCAAAAAAAGAGCTAATTCTCTGGTCAGAATATTTTCATTTTCCATACTAATTCAATACTCAAATGAAGAATATGCTAATCATTTTATTTAATGTGCCCCTATTATGCCCCTAATATTGTTTTGGTCTCTTACAACAGGTTTACATGCATGCAAGGTCAAAAAACACTTTCGTTTTCTCATAATATACATTTAATTTCACCTGAGTTTTCAAGGTTTTGTAAACGATTCATTAGAAATAGTTCAATGAATCGGTCTCTCTAAACTCCTCCTTTCCATGAGCTTACACTGCTCCGATTGGTCAGATGGCCCAATTCTTTGTGATTGGTCTACTGCGCGCACTGCGCGCCTATTGCCATAAATGATTTAGTTATTTATAAGACGTGATAGCAGCGTCACTGTTATACTTTATGTAGGTGCACCTCTGAGAACTGTACAAGAATGACAACGAAGCTGAAAACCTCTAACATAAGATAAACATTAACGCCCGTTTCACACTGCAAGCTTAAGCGGCGCATGAGCGTAACTACATCGTCACTGCAGCTGCAGAGGCGCGCGAGTATTCACACTGGAAGCGTTTGTACAGCATCACAGCAGCGGCTTGAAGCTACATATAAATAAAGCACAGCTATAAATTTGTTTTTATAAGTTAGTCATTGATAAACTTGATAGTCTTGAAAGTTTGTTAACATGGGGAGGTGTACAACATTTGCATATAAACGTAAATAAATAAATAAAAATAAATAAATAAAAGCCTCGTGCCATCCATTGCTGCACATGAATGAGGTAAGCTTTGTGTTTTACATCATCTGCCACGTGCACATGTTTACAAGACAGCAAACTCGGTGAAAAAAGTCAGCAAACTCGGGTTTGATTTGGGAATGCTGCAGCCTATACATCTCTCTGTGTAATAACTAAAATAATGTTAGGCCAGATGTGTACACAGACTTTTTCATCATAACTATTAACAAAGAAAAATGGATATATCATTGTTTGACATTACAGTGAGTGTTTACTGTTTACAGAGAGAATACTTCAACTAGTTAGCGCAGACTAGCATCTTAGCATCCTATTACAATACAGATAGAGCTCTTACTGTAATAATAACGCAGAGCAAAAAAATAAATAAAAATAATAATGTTTGTTTTGTATGTCGTAAACTCCCACGTTAGCAGAGCACAAACGTGAATAGCTGATAATGCATTACACTCTGTAAACAAAAGTCGTGCTCCATCCTTGATCATTACTCCAAGTAATAAGACAGACAAACTGCATTAACAGACACATTTTTAGACAATATTGGACCCACATCTGAATAGCAAAACTACAGAAACATGAGTTAGTGGGTTAGCAGGAGACATACAGTCTAGGGTGTATGTTACACAACATAACATACAAAACTACGATTTTTGAACGATCGCTAGAAAATATAAACATCAATTATTAATCATACAAGTTGAGCAAGCTGGTCCATATAAACTGGGCATTGATCCATATTTTAAGACCAAGCGTTTTGTAAATCTTGCATTAAACTCTCAGAGGTTTGAAATAAATTTTCCCTGGCGTCTGAGCGCGCAATAAGTGACTCAGAGTCGACTCTTACTTTTGAGAGTGCACTTTCAGATTTAAAACTTTGCAGGATGTTTCCATTCACTTAGAGCTATGTTACACATTACATGAAAGGTCATTTTCAAAAATACATAATAGGGGCATTTTAAATATATTTAAACTAGAGCTGGGAAGCGATTACAATTTTTAATCTAATTAATTACATGATGTGGCGATTAATTAATCACAAATTTATCGTACATCAAATCTGGCTGAAAAGATCATTTGAAGTCATTATTGTGTAAAGCATCAAATAGACATTACAAAAAGTGAATTCAGAAAGAAATATTTTATTTGATTCAACATAGAATTTATTACCCAAACTTTTGATCCATGAGGTTGAGTAAATGACAGAATTTTTATGATCATCAATATGGAAATATGAAATTGAAAGTAATCATAATATGGTCAACTGATGTTTTATGAATAATGTTCTTTGAGAAGTTAATCTACTGAAGGCTGTTTATTAAATTAATACTAAGTTTATTAAATTAATTCACAATATGTGCACATTTATTGTTAATGTGGGGGGGTGACGCGTAACACGCAGGCACAATAGCGCTGTATGACAGATGTATCACTTATTTCGTTTTTCCTTTTTATTCAAAATATTCACAAACTTGTTAATAGCCTATCATGAACTATAGGCTACCCACAGAAAAACATGATATTCTCCATTCATTTTTAGACGCAACGTTCTTTTCAGAAGATACTATGGTGTTTTTTAACCTCGCATGCCGTGTGCTCATCAATGTAATCATTAACGCGTGCATGTATTGTGCAGCACAAATCTCTCCACAAAACTCACGTGCTCTCAATAGTGTCCTCATGGCTCTACTCAGATATTACGTGTGCGCGTTCGGTTATGTGGGCACCAACTGGCAGAAACAAACGCCTATTGTCAAATATTTGCAGGGATGTAACAATAAATCCAGAACTGGTTGAAAATGGATTAAAACGTGACATTTCAAGTCGGTTGAGATGCTAAAGGAATCGTGATACATTTTGGGGCGGGGGATTTTATGAATGTATATTTGAGGAGAGCTGACTGGGTTCAGTAAAGTTTATATGGTATTTTCTTTTCATCTTACTTATGTACAATGCATTTTAAAGTACTGTTAGCGCACAGTTTACAGCGGTAACCATGGAAGTGTTGAACTGCTGCTGTTCCATAAGCGCCACCTGCTGTCAAGACAGTGTATTTGCATGAGAACGCAAAGTTTTATGCAGCATCATTTCACAAAGCTAAAGACTGAACATTCGGTTTTTGCTTCAAATGTTAAAAAGTATACAATCTAATTTAAATTAAAAACTGCTCTTGCTGCATGTATGCAGCATCTTTGTTGGGATCGTGATTAAAATGCAGTGGTTGCCTCTAATTTTAAATGGCTACAGATAGTTCAGCCTGTAATAGAGCAAATAAACATCTTGTTCATGTACTCATATGAAGAGATTTCTTTTATTTATATTATTTATTTATTTGATTTAGAATCTGTTTTAAAATTTAAATTTAGTTTTGTTATAAAGATTTCAATTTCACAAAGAAATATGCAGCATTTTGTCTGAGAAAAAATAAAAAGACACTCATTTAAATCTCATTTTGTTAAAAAAAAAATCGTGAGAAAATTGTGAGAAAATCAAATCATTAAACCAGTATTAATGAAACCACGAAAGCACGAAAGCACATTTAAATTTAGCAGTGAACGTTCTAATCTTACCATTGTTGTCGTACACTTCAAAGGGTTCAAATCTATCGCCTTTCATATCTTGAATTTTTTGGACATTCTATAGGCTGTATCACACAGTGAGTTGTTTCCCTGCATCATATTCATCATCAGTCAACTGTATGAGATGTCAGATGACCTATGTAGGTCTGGGGACGAGTCAGGTGCGTTAAATGCATTACAATTTTCAAATTCCCAGCGCTAATTTAAACATACTTTTCACCTTACAATTTATGTGTTTATTACTATTTAAATACATAATAATAAATAATAATAACGAAAAACAAAGCAATTATTTAACAAATAATTAACTGATTATTTTTTGATCATATTTAACAAATATAATTATTGTGTTAAATAACAGTTTTTGCTGTTGTTCTGAAATAAGCATTGAGAATTACTACATTTTCCTGGTTTTGGCTATTAGTCTTTTGGTGTTGTGACAATACTCACAACATGTATGCTATTCTACAGTCCCATCTACCCAAGGTTTATGCCCACCCTCCCTCTCACCGTCAACTGGACTACGCTTGCGCATGGCTAGTCTCTCAAGCCTCCGCTGGGTCTCAGCCAAGCTGAACAGCACCCCGTAGGCATACTGGCGGGCAGAACGGAAAAGTAGAGAAGCAGGAGGCAGGTCTGGGTTGCACTCATCCTCTATACACACTGGCATCTTCATTTCCCCCTGGGAGGTGACAAAAAAAAAAAGAAAAAAAAAAAAGAGAGAACAAATGAAGAGTATGGGACAGAGAGAATAGTGTTCTGATAGGTATTATAAGCTGCTTTTGTGCATTAAATAGGATTTCAGGGCATTTGCGATCATAAACGTAAACAAATTTTAGTCTACTATTATAAAAGCACTAATTTCAAGTTAGACTTAACATTAAAGAAAAATGTATAAATGAGTCTGTTAATTCAGTAACCCCTCTGATGGATTCAGTGAATTCATTTAGTAAAGAAAAAATTTATTTTTTTGACTGTGCTGTTGCATATTCAGCAGAAAAAAACATTAGGGATGAAACTCTCCCAGAATGGCATTTATTTGTGAGCATATGCCGTGTGACTACGGTACCTTGGTCAAGATGTGGTAGATCTGTGGATACATGAGTCCTCTCCTGTGTCTGTGCTCCGCCACTCTCAGCACCTCAGCACTGACCTGTGGAAGGGGTGGAGTTGTGATGTCCATGTGAGTCCGTGTTGGCATGGACAGCAATGATGGAATGGACGGCCCACTTCCATTACCATGGTGTCCGTCCCCAGAGCCACTGCCGCCCCGTCCACTGGGATCTTCCCATCTTGTGGACTTGTCAGCCAAATGACTACGACAGAAAATTAATATTTACTCTGCTCTGAATACCAGATTGCTAGTAAAACAGGTACAAAACAATGAACAGATTCCTTAAAATGTGGACTCACTTAGTGCTGGTGTCATTTTGCTCCTCCCCGTCTGAAGATGACGACGATGAGGGGGAGGGGCCTGTGGGAGCAGCAGTGTGATGATTGGGCTGTCGGTTGCCACCTTGAGAGGAATCATATGGAGCAGACCAATCAGCAAAGCCCATTTTCCCAACTAGTGAATCATTACAGTCCTGCAGAGGCTGAGTTGGGTTCTGGCATAAAAGGGCTGGACCAGTGGCAGGGCTGGGTCCGTAGAGCCCACCTGGATAAGGCACCTTAACCTGGGGTGGACCAAACTGTGGAGAACAGCAAAAAGTGATTGGCTGAAATAAGTTTCTGGAAAATAAATGTGATTTGAAGCGCTAAACATCTACAGTAAATAATTACCTGAGCTTTTACAGGCTGCATTGCCCCCATGTGGCCGGGAGGTCCGCTGAATTGACTAGGCCCAAAGCCTGGAACTGAGAAAAGTCAAGAGAAACCAAATGAACACTGTATTTATGTCAGCAGCTTGTGGCTGCTAAAAGATAAACAGTAGAAACTAAACATATACTACAGTTCAAAAGTTTGAGGTCTGTAAGATTTTTTTGTTTCTGAAAGAAGTCTCTTATGCTCACCAAGAAAAATATTGTAAAATATTACTACTTATAATAATTTGAAAAATCTGAATATATTTTCAGCAGCCATTACTCCAGTCTTCAGTGCCACATGATATTCTAAAATACTGATTTGCTGCTCAAGACATTTCTTATTATTATTAATGTTGGAAAAAAAATTATCTGGAATCTTTGATGAATAGAAAGTTCAAAAGAGCAGGTATTTAAAATAGAAATGTGTTTACTTTCACTTTTGATAAATTTAATGCATCCGTCTTGAAAAATAGTATGTTTCCAAAAGTATACATATACACAAAAAAAAAACAAAAAAAACATACTGACCCCAAACTTTTAAATGGTTGTGTATGTGTATATACAGTGAATGGTCAAACACCACATTCTACCTACAGAGGTAAGGAGAAGGTCCCATGGAGAGAGGTCTTGGTTTACTGGCCGCTGAAAAATACTCCACTGCCTTCTTAAACCTCTCAAATTTGTCTTCTGTACGTGACTGGAGGTTAGAAAATGTGGAGTCTCCATGTTATGATGAGCTTTTAAGGTAACAACAACAGTACAGTAAAAGTGTACAAAAGTAGTACATGAAAATGGAGATGTTAACACAGCCATGCTTCACCTGTGACTGCTTGAAAACATCCTTGGCCACCGAATCTAAATTCCCAAGATCTTTGATGGATGCCACATACTCAGATACAGCCTTGATAACAACCTCACACGGAGGGAGGACTAACTGATGAGCCCTTACCTGAACAAAGGGAAGAAATTAAAAGAATGGGTTAAACTGATGCTCAAGGATGCTTAAGTCTATATCATCAATTACTAAAGACTGAAAACATCTGATGAAAATGTGTAAAATGACAGACTGTATAAGCACCTTGAGGGAGGCAAGAGGGTGTTCTGGGCCTAGAAGACTCCAATGAAAGGCAGCCAAGTCTTCATCTGGCAGAATGTGGTTACCTGTTTTTTTGAAGACCCACATTTAGAACTAAACAATGTTATTAAAAAATAAAGTCACATGCCAGGACTAAAAAAAACCCAGAGTTCCTTACCAAGAAGAGCAGCAAAGATTGGCAGGTGCTGGGTCTTGAGGCCGAGCTGGCGAGCCGCTTCTGATAGCAGGTACTGGTGAGTGGTCAGATTCTTGCCATTCCAAGAGAGCTTGAGAGCGTGGGAGCTGAAATAGGCCGGAACGTTGCATAGCGCAAACTCTGAGTCCTGTGCGATCAGACCCTGAAAACCATAGTCTCTGTACAGGGATAGCACCTCCTGATGGTGGTCCTCCAGGGTCTGCACCACCTATAACACATGCAGGTTGGAAGGAGACTAGGTAACAAACTCCCATTGTTCTGAACTTCTGATCAAACCACATTGTGACCATTCGTTTAAAGGTGCGTTCAGTTATTTTTTGGTTGTGGAATTTTGTCTTGGAATTATACTAACACAAAGTATAGATTTTACAATACATATTGATTCTGAATATTCGAAACGATTTAGATTCTTATTTTCTTCAGTATCGATACACTGGTACCAGCTGAGCTTTCTCGCTTCGCAGTGTGTATTTTAATTAAGTATATAGTCTTTTGCATTACTGTGTTTTTACACTTGAGGTAGCTCAGTTCACATTAAATGCAGCAAACTCCATCTCTGCCTGGGAGTTTAACATGCACTTGGGAACGCAACATACTGCACCAGTTATGCAGTATTATCATATTCACAAAATTTCCAACACTTCTGTGGACAGATGATTACAGCATTTCACACAGATTTGTAATGAGAATCATTTATAAATATGTTGTCACAGGCACAAATATAAAAGCTTAAAGGTTGCAAGAACTTGCAAGAATTAAAGTCATAAGTATTGTCATTTTACTACTGTAAAGTAATGAATATGCTTATGAAATATTCATTTTTATTTTAGTGCAGTTGTATTACAATAGTAATATATTTTTAGAGATTTTTAGAGTCTTTGAGATATAAAAAATAATAATGTTATTATTATTACTAAGTTATCAAACATGAGGTATCTCAGATAGTTCCTTTTGAAAAGAAAATATTCCGACTATGGTCAAAAGTAAATAAGATACTTCAGATAATTGTATTGAATATCGATTTCATATATCGATTTATATGAGAAAAAAAACATTAGTTAAACTATCAAGAAAAACGGGCTAGTAATAATGGAATTACTGTTCTTTTTTTTTTAAATTAAGTTCATTTCTCAAGTTCTTATAATTTTTCATTTACTGCAAAATAACTAGAATGCATACATTTCATATTTCATGTATATTTTATTTGTTAACTACTGTTCAGCTGTTCTTTTTAATTGTCAACTTTTCAGATCATCAGTCATCAAAGCTCAGTAAACACTGCAGGTGTGATGATGGTCACAGACCCTCACTAAAAAAAACCTCAAAATCATGTTTTCAAGTCATTTCAACTTTGACTGTGATGTGACAAATTTAAGTAAGTGACCTCCTAATTACTCCTCCTGATAACACAATTTTTTATTCATTCAGACCAATTTGTGCATGCGTAAAGCAGATGAAAACGAGACCGGATTTATCGCATGAACAGCGCAATAGGCCAATCATAGTGCGACGGAGGCATTGCCTCCTCTCAAATGACTTTCCATATTAATTCTCAACTACCTCCCACCAAACTCACAGCACACTTTAGAGGGTCTGTTAAAACTCAGTGGGCTCAGGGGAGGGACAAGAAACACTGCCTCATGCTGCAACTTTAACCACTGGTGTCGCTGTTTGACTGGTAAATTACCATTAAGAGGTCATGTATGAACAGGAGGACCTTTTCAAAAATACCAGTAAGTCGGTTCTGGCAATTTACCGTTATGAGAAGTAACATTACCAGTAAATTACCGGTATGCTGTGTGTGAACAAAGAATGAAGATTACCGGTATGAGCACATACTGAATGCGCTAGAGCACGCCCATCAACACGCGTTCGGTTTTACGGAAGTCGTCGTCGGCGCTGCACAGGTCACAGGACTTCACAAAATTAACAATGTCACCAAAGTAGTGTGTTTTTGGTTGTGAGGGAAAGATAACCTTGCTTCCCAAAGAACCCAGCGTTAAGTGGAGCTGAGAGTTTTGTGCTCACGCATTACATTGATGCACTCTCGATATTTGTTTTTAAAATAAATATAGAAACTGATAGTTGCAATCACTTTATTGGTTAAAATGAATGGAGAATATCTTGTGTTTTTCCGTGGCCTCTTAAGCCCTCAGGATCGGCGCTTATGGTTTCATAAACAAGAGCCAGTTCTACACTGGATTTACAGATCGTTTAAAAAAATTACAAGATGGAGCAGTCACAGCAATAATGATCCCGGTCATGAGTCGGAACCGCAGGTGGTGAGTAAAACTGTGTTTTGTTGGCAGTAGGCGCCTAAGTGCATATAACGTAAACAACATGAACGTAGTGAATTCATAAATTCATTATTCATCATTCACTATACGCTATATTCATTATAGTGATTCAAAAGTTATCCAGGGATAATGTGACTGTGTATTGTGTGTTTAAATACATTTGTTTAGCTGAACATTGATAGCTTGCAGGCGATCGCTACGCAAAAGCTACACGTGCTCGTCACTCTTTAGCTCCGCTCACACGGCACGCCTCCAGGTGCTCGGCTGTTTTCGGAAAGACTCGAAACAGCGCATGTATCTTTTATAAATATGATAAAACTAAAGACTTTTTGGAGATATGAAAGATGCACTACTACTCTATAAGTACTCAAGATTGACATGAGATTGGCAGAAACTTTAAGAGTAAAAACGTGTTGTTTAATCATCCCCTCATGCCTGTCACTCAAACGTCAAAAAATGTTGTCAAATTAAACAGATAGTGAAACTAAAGTTCTTCTTCTCATGCGGACGAATGAAGACAACGCACAGCGTTTAAAGATAATTTCCGATGGCTGATGTCAGAATTTACCAGTATTTTGGTGCTGATGTGTGAATGGTCTCTTAACGGTAAAAAGTCAGAATACGTTGCTTGTGTGAACAGCACATGTGTATTTACCAGTAAAGTCATTCTGGTAATTTTACGGCAATTTACTGGGATTACTGTGTGAAAGGGGCTATTGTCACTTTAGAAAAATTAGTGATTTACTGTACACTTTTTAATGGGATGTTTCATAATATTTGCATTGTTTTATTTTTTACTGTGGATTATTTTCTCGTCCAGTTTTTTTTTTGAGGCGGCACAGCCTCCCCTGCCTCCTCGGAGGAAACGTCCCTAACGTGATCATAACATGACAGCACTCATAAGACCCGTTCCATGTGAAATAAAACAACTTTTATTACGCTACTGATTTTGACTGGAGTCTCACATGAACATCACATGAAACATTTTTCAAAATATTAATCACTGCATTATGTATAAACTTTGCGTGAGTGCACCTTTAGAAGTAATTTAAAAAATGATAAATAATTCTGACCTTGCTTTTGAAACATTTTTACAATTCCACAAATAACTGAACTTAACAAAACATTTACAGCAAGTTGCATATTGAAAAGTAAAGAAGTTACAAAATCCATAGAAGGACATCACAAGCCACAATTGCTCTCGAAGAGGGCATCAGGTCACTCACCCGCACGCGGAATCGGAACATGGCGAGGCGGACACAGTGGCTCAGGCAGGCCGGGGGCAGGAACCAGGCCCGCGGAGGGGGCGTGGCCTTGCTTCCGACATGGTTGACGATGAGCTGTGCGGTCTGCCGCTGCCCCTGTGCCCGCCGCGCCCACTCCGGCCAACGATCCTTCCCAAGCGTGCCGTTAAAAACCACCACCAGCTCCAGTCCGCCTTGGTACAAACAGGCCTGGGAGAGCGCCGCCAGATAGCCGAGCATTGCATTCCACTCGCCTCCACAAACCCAGTCGGTCTGGTAGCCCCCGTAGAGCCGCTGAAGGCCAGAGTCTGCGTCAACCAGAATGCGAGCTGGCGGGGGAGGCGGAGGCAGCGAGCTTGGATGATGGGGATGGTGGTGGTGGTGGTGATGATGATGTGGGGGCTGACGGCCTGCCGTTCGGGCGAGCTTGAGAAGATCTACTGGAACAGCCGCCCCAGGGCAGCGTTTCTCCAAATACTCCTGAAAGCCTTGAACTCCCATTTTGTGTCTGTCTATGCGCGTGAGATGGATGAACCTTGTTAAGAAGTTGATTTATTGGTTATGTGCTCAGAACTAGATCTGACCGGTTATAGTTGAATAACTAAAGACTTGAAATGTCTGGTAAATTATCAGACAAATGCAACTGTCAACCGACCCCCTGTAAAATTCCAGATACGCGTGGCTATTCTTTACATTTGGTCGTGTAAGTGCAATCTGTGTCCATTCCTCACGGTGTCAATATTATTATCCTGATAAAAGTATCTATTTTGATCAATTATATTGTTGCACGTTCTATAACGTAACGATTGGAGGATAACGGCGCGCACACTACAGTTATGATGTCGACAATGTTGGTAACATCAAAATATAATCCTATTTGTAACACAGCTAGCTGCAAACTAAACAACAACTACGCCGTTGCTATCCAACATGCCCGTTAGGATATTAAAACTAACTCTAGCTGATAGTGGATACAGTATGTCCTGTACTGGTTAACAGTTATAAGAGCTACAGTTTGTGGCTAACAACTAGCTCGCGCACTTAGCCAGTTAGCCAAGATCCCGGCGTGATTGACGCGTCAACTAGTCGAGACGAATCGGGGGCTGCTGCGATTCGGAATGAGATGAATAATTAAGGGGAAAATAAAGTAAAACAACTAAAATAAAACAAAAACAAAAGCCCGACGTAAGCTCCCTCGCTCTCTGTCTCACTCACGACTTCATGTTGAGGAGAGGAACATACTTTCATGCGACGTCGGCCATCTTGCGACTTCCCCGCGGACCAACAGAAAGTGGGAGTGGAGGCGAGCAGAGGGAAAGTGGGAGGGGCGATGTGTAGTGTTCCTGGGGAATGTAGTATTTTCTGTCTGAACACCTAGCTGTACGGTTGCGCAAACGACTACAACTACCATACAGCAAAGTGAGACCCGGTGCATGCCATATCCAAAAGGAACGGTTCATTCAAAAGTTGATAAAGAAAATTGGTTCAGTTGGAAAAGCTAGATTAGGATCTCTGAGGTTATCACATTGTGTGGAAATAAACAGTTTAGGGCCAGCGGACCTCAAGAGGATACTAGGTACGCTGCAGAAAAGAGAGATAGTAATTATGTTTGATACAACATTTTCAAATATTTAAATATTGTGTTCATCTCATCTCCATATTTTCTCACATGGTACAAATGGATCTTTATAGGTAGGCTATATGAAAATATAGCTTTGTCTCATCATATTTGGCAGTCCTTGGCATCAAAAGGTTTGAAAATCCCTGATTTAGGGATTGCCACAGGTTTTGGTTGCCACATTGAACAAAAGAAAATAGATTATTTAGGGGTACAGGGTTTCAGATATGTCTGCCCTCTTATCTAAATGCAATAAGTGCATTATTCTGTGTAGTAAAAGGCCATTCTATGCTTGAAAACTGTTTTCTTTTTAAAAATGACAAAATTGCTTAAAGATTTTCATATAAGTAATGTTTTATTTTGAATGAAAATTATCACCATACTTCTAGGCCTACTTTCCAAATAGTTTGGGAAAGAAAATCTAACAACCGGTTCACAATGTCTTGTCTGCTGCTACATGATTCATGAGTCCAAAAACTATTCAATTCAAATGAGTGTTAATGGTTGTCCGTATGATTCAATCACGTAAATTCACATAATTGTGGTAGTTGTAGTCCTAGCAACTTGTTAGCAAATTTACTTAAAATTAAATAAAATAATAACGTTTGAGCTATAAATGTATTTAATTTGTGTTGTAGCACAAAACCTGAACGTGTTTTCAAGTAATGTTAATCACAGACCTTACAGGATCGAAAAACGTTAAAAAAAAAAAAAAACCATGGCGAGCGAATGTGTTGCCTACAAATTGACGTCATGACTGAAAAGCAACAAGATGGATACACATAATGGCTATATCCTTATATATGTTTTTATTATAAATTATTATTCCTATTTGTTGTGAGTTGTATATGTGTGTACGAATTTTGTACACATTGGTATTTAAAAAATAAAAACAAAAAGATACACATAATGGACGCTAGAGCGCGCCAAAGGCAAAGTGTGTTGGTTATAAAAGTTAACTCTTAAGTTTTGTGTCAGCTGATTGTGGAACAGCACCGCTGGCTCAAACAGAGCGCGAGGCGGCATTTATTTCGGTTTGTTTGCTGATGTCGGAGCGGCAAACTAAACTTGACCTAAAATGTCCATAGCAGCCAGACCAGCACTCTTTCTCTCCTCAGCGCGTCTGCAGCCATGGACCGGACTAAAGTGCACGGCAAGAAACGTAAGCCTCCGCTTGAAATGTCATCATTAGTCAAAATGTCAAGCACGTTTAGTCTGCCGTGTGTATAATATAGAAACAGATACTACTAGGTCGGGAAAAGGTGTCTCTGGTGTCTCTTACAGTCTCTGACAAGGTCACTGTCTCATACATGCTACAGGTGTCATTGGTGCATGTATTGACATATTTTAGACTTTACAGAACATTTCATAATGAAGCAGTTTGCCATTAGTTATTTTATGACGGACCAGGTAAAATGAACAATGTTTTTGTCTCTGGATGCTTTTATTTTTTTTATGTGATCTCTTAATGTCCAGCTAAAAAGCCCTGCAGTGTGCTGCCAGAGGGAGACGTCCTCATATACTGTAAGTTTGGACTGAAGTCTTGATTTATGGTAATATTCATTTCATTATTAATGAAAACTAATTACAGCATGATTTTTTTTTTCTTGCAACCCTTTACTGTCATCTCACTCCCTCTCCCTGTTCATCTGAAATGACCTTAATTTAAGGGCTGTAATATACTTTGGGTTCTTTGTAAGGAGGTGATATCTTTATTGTAGTTAAAAAGATTGATTATTAAATCTTAAGCACTTAAATGCAGCTCCACTGTTCCTCCAATGTTCTGCTTCTCTCTTGTGCTTGTAAGCTGATTTGTGTAAGCATAACCAAAGCAGAATGGATTTGACTCTCTCCTCTGACTAACCACTCCTGTTTACTCCCTCTGATTCATCAACCCACTGTGACCAGACTATTGTGAGTACTGGTTCTGCAAAGTATAAATGTGCTTTCAGGATGTGTAGTAGATTTGTGATATCTGGGCTTGACATTTAGGTCATCCACATCAACAGATATAATAAACATCCAGTTTGCTTACAGGTATTTAATTACAGTTTTGCTAGAATATGAAATTGTAGTGTTTTGGTACACGAATCTCAATATGGCAATTTAATAGCACTAACAGCTGAATATATAAATTAATTTCAATCACATATTTAGCATATGTAATGGTAATTTGGCCTGAAACATTAGACTGCTACAAAATATTTTTTTTTAAAGCTAAATATTGTATAAAAAATGTATTAAATCATCCTCGTCATATGGAAAAACCATATAGATTGTTAAAATCATGTTTTATTAAACTACACTACCGTTCAAAAGTTTGGGATTTGTAAGATTTTTTTAAAAATGTTTTTGAAAGAAGCCTCACATGCTTTATTTGATTAAAAAATACACTAAAATGTTATATTGTGAAATATTATTACAGTTTAAAATAGCTGTTTTCCATTTGAATATATTTTAAAATGTAATATTTCTGTGTTGGCAGAGCTGAATTTTCAGCTTTACTCCAGTCTTCAGTGTCACGTGATCCTTCAGAAATCATTCTAATATGCTGATTTGCTGCTCAAGAAACATTTCTTATTATTATTATCAGTGTAAAAAACAGTTGTGCTGCTTAATATTTTTGAGGAAAACATTATGCATTTTTTTCAGGATTCTTTGATGAATGGAAAGTTCAAAAGAACAGCATTTATTTAAAATAGAAATCTTTTGTAACATTATAAATGTCATTACTGTTGCTTATGATCAATTTAATGCATCTTCGCTGAATAAAACATTTAATTTCTTTAAAAAATATATATAATATATATATATATACACACACACAGTATCTCACAGAAGTGAGTTCACCCCTCACATTTTTGTAAATATTATATCTTTTCATGTGACAACACTGAAGAAATGACACTTTGCTACAATGTAAAGTAGTGAGTGTACAGCTTGTATAACAGTGTAAATTTGCTGTCCCCTCAAAATAACTCAACACACAGCCATTAATGTCTAAACCGCTGGCCACAAAAGTGAGTACACCCCTAAGTGAAAATGTCCAAACTGGGCCAAATTAGCCATTTTCTCTCCCCGGTGTCATGTGACTTGTTAGTGTTACAAGGTCTGAGGTGTGAATGGGGAGCAGGTGTGTTAAATTTGGTGTTATCGCTCTCACTCTCTCATACTGGTCACAGGACGTTTAACATGGCACCTCATGGCAAAGAACTCTCTGAGGATCTGAAAAAAAGAATTGTTGCTCTACATAAAGATGGCGTAGGCTATAAGAAGATTGCCAAGACCCTGAAACTGAGCTGCAGCACAGTGGCCAAGACCATACAGCGGTTTAACAGGACAGGTTCCACTCAGAACAGGCCTCGCCATGGAAGGAAGCTGAGTGCACTTCCAGAGGTTGTGTTTGGGAAATAGACGTATGAGTGCTGCCAGCATTGCTGCAGAGGTTGAAGGGGTGGCGGGTCAGCCTGTCAGTGTTCAGACTATACACCGCATACTGCATCAAATTGGTCTGCATGGCTGTCGTCCCAGAAGGGAGTCTCTTCTAAAGATGATGCACAAGAAAGCCCGCAAACAGTTTGCTGAAGACAAGCAGACTAAGGACATGGATTACTGGAACCATGTCCTGTGGTCTGATGAGACCAAGATAAACTTATTTGGTTCAGATGGTGTCAAGCGTGTGTGGCGGCAACCAGGTGAGGAGTACAAAGACAAGTGTGTCTTGCCTACAGTCAAGCATGGTGGTGGGAGTGTCATGGTCTGCGGCTGCATGAGTGCCGCTGGCACTGGGGAGCTACAGTTCATTGAGGGAACCATGAATGCCAACTTGTACTGTGACATACTGAAGCAGAGCATGATCCCCTCCCTTCGGAGACTGGGCTGCAGGGCAGTATTCCAACATGATAATGACCCCAAACACACTTCCAAGACGACCACTGCCTTGCTAAAGAATGTCTCCTGACCTAAACCCTATTGAGCATCTGTGGGGCATCCTCAAATGGAAGGTAAAGGAGCGCAAGGTCTCTAACATCCACCAGCTCCGTGATCTCCGTGATGTTTCAATTTTGAGACCGATTATGTATTTTTAAAAAACCACCATACCGGTGTGTAGTTGAAACAGCTGCTGTCTCTATTCAATGGCCATGAAGCGCTATGTAGAGTGTATAGAGAGCAGACTTCTGTTAACTGCATACCCTTCTTACACTAATGGAAACAACTGTATAACACAACAATAAATAACTCACAAAACTTTCTTTAATACTGCAAATACCATGTAGAGCCATATGATTTTCGCGATGCAAATCAAAAGTCGGGCTGTACAACGAATCAGATATCGATATGGACTAGTGTCTGTGAATATTAAAGCTAAAAAAAAAACCCTACAATTTGAATTTGAAGTTTATGAATGAGCACCGCATTTTCGTCTACTACACATGATGCTTGCAACGATTTTAGTGTCTGCTGTCTCATTCACTATACATAAACTTATTCTGCAGAGCTGCTCTTAGAGTCACTTTATGAACATTTCACTGTTTAATTTGATAAAACTATCGACATTTCTCGTATCATATACACAGGAAGTCAAAGGTCTTCACAACCCTGTCAAAATAAAAGTTTGGTATAACTTGAAATAACAGAAATATACTATTGTACAATCGAGTACACTTTAATTAATAGAGATAATAATAATGATAATAAACACTGTTTATTAAAACACAAACTCAAAGGTCTTCATTGAAATTACAGAAATTGCACAGTAAAAATATAGCCTATTTATTAATATTATTTCAATTGATTACAATTAATTTTTAATTGTCCTTACAATGTTTATATAATATATTCCCTGTACTCCTGACAGTAAAATATGCCATAATAAAGGTCCAGTGCAAAAAAACGTGACATAACATGAAACCGCCAGAATCTTAAAAAAAACCGTGATAGAGATTTTTGGTCAACCGCCCAGCACTACTCCATGCCCAAGAGGGTTAAGGCAGTGCTGGAAAATAATGGTGGCCACACAAAATATTGAACCTTTGGGCCCAATTTGGACATTTTCACTTAGGGGTTTACTCACTTTTGTGGCCAGCGGTTTAGACATTAATGGCTGTGTGTTGAGTTATTTTGAGGGGACAGCAAATTGACACTATTATACAAGCTGTACACTCACTACTTTACATTGTAGCAAAGTGTCATTTGTTCAGTTGTCACATGAAAAGATATAATAAAATATTTACAAAAAAGGTGTACTCACTTCTGTGAGATACTGTATATATCTTAGTGACTCCAAACCTTTGATTGGTAGTGTTTAATAGTAGTGTGTTGGTAGAATTGAAAGCTGATGAGTGGACCAGTAGTGGTAATATTTCCTGTACATGAGGTTTGGCTTCACATTGTGACCTTTGTCCTTCTTTTGTCAATGATTGGTTTTGCATCTTTACCCATCAGCCCCCACCAGCTAAATATGGAGGCAGACACACTGTGACTTTGATCCCTGGTGATGGTATTGGACCAGAACTGCTAAACCACGTCAGAGAGCTTTTCAGGTTTGAATATAAAGATCTCTATAAACAGACTTCACTGGCAAATTTATGCTTTTAGCATTCAACAATATTCCCAGATTCTGCTGTGTGCCTGTGGACTTTGAGGTTGTCAGGGTGGATTCGGCTGCTTCCTCTGAGGATGACATCAATAATGCTGTTACTGCAATCAAACGTAATGGAGTAGCACTTAAGGGTGAGAATATGGTTCATTAACCACAGAAATGTTTGCTATATATAACTGATGTGTTACTTGATATCCCTTATCGGACAATTCTAGATATTTAATTGTTCGTGCTCATTTCCTCTATTTTTACATTTTATCACAAGATTACCTTACACACACACTTAATGTTAATTTTAACAATAATTTAATAACCCTTTTAAATATTCAACAAATCTGAAAATCAATATTAATTTTGAAACCATGCCAAGATTCACATGTAGCATTTAAAATAATTGATTAATATTTTTAATTTTAGACAAAATGGTAAAGAGTTTTAAAATCAGCCACTGTTATCGGCCATAACATAAAAATAATTATAGGTTTATCATCATAGTTAAATAGCGGTGCATTCCTGCTGTATATGGTATAAGTCAAGACTCTTTTACAGGTAACTTGGAGACTAATCACAACCTTCCTCCATCTCATAAATCCAGGAACAATTTGCTTCGGTAAGATATTTTAGATGTATTTTTTTCTTTACTTAATTATCTGTGATGAATCCAGAGGGTACATTTATATAAACTGTTTTAACTCTCCCACAGTACATCTTTGGACCTGTATGCTAACGTGATGCACTGTCAGTCTCTTCCTGGAGTCCCAAGCCGCCACAAAGACATTGATGTTATCATCATTAGGGAGAACACTGAAGGCGAATACAGCAGCTTGGAGCATGAGGTCTGTGTGTTTGGGTTACAGTTTGAGGACACCAGGTACTGACCCATTCCTTAAGTTAAAATCTTCTCTCTTCCAGAATGTTCCCGGGGTGGTGGAGTGTCTAAAGATCATAACACGTGTGAATTCATTGCGGATCGCTGAGTATGCCTTTAACATGGCCAGGGAGAAAGGCCGCCGCAAGGTCACGGCAGTACACAAAGCTAATATCATGTGAGAGTCCGTCCTTGCTTATAAATGACTGCTTTACTTTCAGCCAATTATCAGGCAAAATACTGCTTTAGAACATATCTGCATATAAAAGTTTGGGGTCAGTCAGATTGGTTTTTTTTGTTTTTTTAATATGAAGCAGCACAACTGTTTTCAATATTGATGATAATAATAAGAAATGTTTTGTAAGGTTCCACCCACTAGCCCAACGATGGCATCTAGTGGTCTGGTCGAAGGTATTTCGCGTGTACGTCCTCTGGCACTAAAATTCATCTTAATTTAATACAACTTTGGTTTCTAATTCAGTTTTAACTTCGTAAATAATTTTATCTGACTCCAATTATAACTGACTCTTAGTTTCACAATCTTTCCGATGTAACAGCTGATCATGAGATTTGTTGTGCTTTAATTTAGGTCTTTGATCATTCTGGATACCTCATAAAGTCAATTATTCGTTCATTACGGACCGAATCACTGCATAGAGAATTTCGCATCAGCCGACTGCGTTCTCACGGACATAAATTCGCCAGTTTATGATTCTTAGTCAGAGGGTGCAGAGTTTACTAATGCATTTGAGTCGAACCGCCACATGCTTGTTCATACAAAAATACATTTTTTTTTTTATACTGCAACTTGCTAATTTAATAACAGACAAACTCAAAAAGTCCCATGATGTGCTTCCATGCTCCTTTCATGGGGCTCTCTAGTTTGACCTGTCCTGACGCAGATTTACAGAAGTGAAGGACTCTAATAATCTACTAGTCATAATGATTTTAGAGGAATCCAAGATAAATCAAGATTAACATTTATTGTTTTTGCCAGGCAGGATAAATCATCAATTAAAAGAATTACAAAGAATACATCACACAACTGATCAGCATAAAATGCAAAGTACAATTCTCAACAAAATATTAAAATTCAGCATACCTGGCGAAATAGAGAGATACACACAACAATTGTGCGGGAAGTTCTGAAAGCAGATGCTTCCTTGAGTGGTTTGCCAAATCCCTTAAAATCCCCTAAGTTATAACAAAAGGGCTATAAACATTTAGCACCCAAATATTTATGCAGCTTTTACTGGACCTTTTCTCGTGCCCCAACGGGTCACGCCTGGTTTTGGGGATCCGAGCAAATGGTTAATCTTTATTGGGACATCTCCCACCCCAGGAGAACAGGTTTTGTTTTCTTTATTCTTGTCTGTTCTATTGTTGTGGGAGTGAAACCCTCTTACCAATCACACCAGAAGTATTTTCACTGATGTCACTTAAAACAACTAAGATAGCAGATTTGTGAGACTTGCATGGCCTGAAGGGAAGGAGAGGGTGTGAGGAGTCAGGAACTCAGCATGGGGGGGAAGAGAGGAGGTTGAACCAGGTGTTGTCCTGTGCTCTTTCTCGTAGATCCTCTCTTCAGATTAGAGAGTTTTATTGTTTTATTACAGGATAGGAATCTTGAATTCAGTCTTAGTAAAATCCATCTTTACAGTTTCTAGAGCAGCAAATCAGAATGATTTTTTTGAAGGATCATGTGACACTGAAGGCTGGAGTAATGATGCCGAAAATAGTTTTTCCTTTGCTTCATAGGAAGCTTGGTGACGGCCTTTTCCTGCAGTGCTGTAAAGAGGTGGCAGCTGGGTATCCTGATATCACATTTGATGACATGATTGTGGATAATACCACCATGCAGGTATATAAATAATGAACTACATAAGTGGATGACATTTTATTGTATTATTTGTTATATTTTTTTATATGTTATAGTAAACTATTCTTTGTAGGTCTAAGGATCAGTTTTGACTCAATTTATTTATTGAGTTTTGAGTTTATTTGTATAGGGATAGTAAAAACAACCTTAATTGAAAGACTAAAAAAGATGCATTGTACATCGAGATTACAGCACAAGCTAATTTGCTTATACTACTGTTCAAAAGTAAGATTTTCTTTAAGAAAATTAACACTTTTAATCAATAAGGACATTTATCATGGTTTCCACAAAAAAAAAAAAACATTAAGCAGCTCAACTGTTTACAACATTGATAATAATGAGAAATGTTTCTTGAGCATAAAGTCAGCATATTACAATGATTTGAAGGATCATGTGACACTGAAGACTGGAGTAATGATGCTGAAAATTCAGCTTTGCCATCACAGGAGTAAATTACACTTTTATTGTAATATTATTTCACAATATTAGTGTTTTTTACTGTATTTTTTGATTAAGTAAAAGCAGCCTTGGTGAGCACCAAAAAAAAATCTTCCCAACCTCAAATCTTTGAGCAGTAGTGTATGTCCATAGAAAGGCTCAAAAAACAATCCCATAAAAAGCTACAAAAAAAATTACTCTAATAGACATTATAAGAATATGCTTGTATATCATATGTTTCTGTATAGATGGTCTCTAAGCCCCAGCAGTTTGATGTGATGGTGATGCCGAATCTCTATGGAAACGTGGTGAGCAATGTTTGTGCTGGACTTGTTGGAGGTCCAGGTCTGGTACCAGGAGTCAACTACGGCAAGGACTATGCTGTTTTTGAGACTGTAAGAAATAACAGAGCAGGTACTGGATATTTTAGCTGTCATAGTTACTAGAGGACACATGAGATATTCTTTGTGTTTACACAGGCCACTAGAAACACTGGAAAAAGCATTGCTAACAAGAATATTGCAAACCCCACAGCCACACTGCTGGCCAGCTGCGTGATGCTGGATCACTTAAAGTGCGTGTGTATGAATATTAATTTTATTATTTTCATTGGATGTTTTACCTATATTCCATGTATTATTAGATCCTCATTTCCTTCATGCATTATTACATAAACCATAATTATGCATAAAAAGTCACAAAAATTTTGCTGCAGGATTAGAACTGTGCATTACGTTCATGTCTGGGCTGTCCTTTCCCTTTCCTAGGCTTCATGCATATGCCAGGATGATTCGAAAGGCAGTTCTGAAAACTTTGTCTGAAACTCGGGTACGATACATGCTTAATCTCATTATGTCAAACAGCTGTAAGAATGCATGCCATTCACTTCAGCCAAATCAGTTAATGTTACTCTTGTCCACTCAAACACATCTGCAGTATTACATCTCTATATCCTTTCTGTACTCATACAGCTTGTATAGTCATTTGTTTCCTTGCAGTTGCAGACAGCTGATTTGGGAGGTCGGTGCACTACATCTGAAGTGGTCTACTCCATTATGCAGGAGATCCAGAGAGGAGGACCACGCACATCAGAGCAGATCTGAACTTCATTTCAGCAGCTTCTAGAGACCACAGAAACAATCCAAATACATGCCTAATTCTTATGTGAGAAACAGGACGCATGGTGAACTCTTCAATGATAAGATACTGAGACTTTAAAGATGTAGGTTGAAGTGTGTTGAAATTCATCCTTGATTCTTTTGTAATTTTTGAATCTGTATATTTAACAGTATAAATGTTGTGGAAACAAAAGCCTTTATTTGAACTGGCAAGTACAGGTTCTCTATGAATTTTTTCATGGATATGTATTGCCTGTTGTTAACTGATGATGCACCAAGCACTTTCATTAATACATTTCTAACTATGACCTCATCAGACTTTTGTTCATGCCTCCAAAGACTTCATTTCATGAAGTTCAGTGAAGTAAAAATTATATGACTTGGTTTGAACTTTTTCCAATAGGTGGCACTAAAACGCTGCACTTCAGCTTCATTAAATTTGGGTGCTTTTTGACATTCATTTGTGAATGTTCTAAAAAGTTTTGACATTGCCAATAATATATGTTTCCAGCACTAAAAACAATGTTTACTTTCAGTGCAAGTGTGCAGTAATTGGTGACAGAAATGAATGAGTGAATGATATATTTGAACATAAACTTCGCATTTAAGCGTTTTCAACTTTGCTGGTCATTAATTAAATATTTGGCATAATGAATCCTGTAGGAACGTTGAGCGTATTTGGAAACGAAGTAAATCTGTCAAAATTTAAATGGGAATACAAAAGTCGAGAGGTTGAGATACTTGCCCAAAACGCATACCTATGAAATATGTCTTTACGAAAGTGTTGGCAGTCGCTGCTGTATGATTATGATTAATGCTAGCCTTTCTTTTGAGGTTGATTTTTTATTTTTATTTGGTTCATCCAAAAGTATTTTCCATTTTTTATGAATGATGCAGAGAGAGGGAAATCAATCAAATGTTGGCTGAACTGAGGCGTGACAAGCAGCAACACTTGTTTTTGACCTGCAGGAGTTCAAATAATTGTACGGAGGAGAAACAAAAAGGTCAGATTAGAAAAAGATCCATCAAAGGAGAGAAAGTCTTCAAAGGAACTAATGTCGCCCTGTGGTTATTAAATCAATGCAAGCGCACTCTCTTGATGAGGGAGCAATTGAGTGGAAAAAAGATTTTGCCATTGCCAGTGAGAGGGCGATAAAAAAGAAAGAGGTGGAATGTCAAAGAAGGAATGAAAAGGAAGAAAAATGATGTTGAAATGAAGAACAAAAATCTTAGCGGGGTTATATTGATCACATTTTTCTGTTGATCACATACATTCGCTCACATGATTTGAATTATTGGCAAATATATATATATATATATATTTAGCCATCTTCGCTCACAGCAGGAGGGAGAGAGGGTCACGGGTGGGCTGTTACGAGCGCTTTGCCAGTAATATACAATGGAGTACTGAAGTACCCCTGAACTAGAATGAGAAAAACAGCTTCCGCATCTCAGCTCCAGCAATGCAGAGAAAAACATCTCGTGAATCAGACAGAAAAGGGCCAAAAGTAATTTTGCTGCCTGTAACTGTGCTTTCAAAAACAAGACACATTCCAACTGAAGAGGACTCTCCAAAACTGAGGGTGTATTTTTGGTTTGAACATTGGGGCGGTGGAAGCGTGAACCGTTTTACCAGGGTCCCAAGGTGTGCTTCCTTGTGAAATTTAAATGTTTATTTTTTGCAAAATGGTCTTTTGTGGTATCTAATCATCCATGCAAAGTTGGCTGATAACATAATTGCATAGAAGTAGGGGTGTAACGACATATCGCAGTATGATATTTCGCGATGCAAAAAATGTTACGATATGTATCGCAGACAGCAGTCTAATCTTATTGGTTGAGCTGCCGACGTGACCTACTCTGCAACAGCATCGCGTGTGCTTTCATCGCAGTTGCAGAAATCCGACAGAAGTCCGACGTCTGGAAGCATTTTGGTTTTCTAGTCAAGCGACAGGACGACTGGAAAGTTGGAATTTGAAAGTTTCATGCTTCAAACTCGCCCGTTTTTTTAATCACCCACTGGAACTAATATAGCCGAAGTTTTAAAAGCGGCTATACAAGAGTGGGAGCTTGAAAGGGCTCCTCATAGTACTGCTGTTGTTATTGACAACGCACGCAACATGGAGGTGGCAGAGAGAGAAGCCGGGTTGTCACCGCATATTAAGGGTGTGTCTCAATCATCTCCCTAGTTCAGTGTTTCGCGCACACATTAAATCTTGCAAGCAGGTTTAAACGTTTCTCGCGTCAGTCTCTTGCTTGGTCGCGTGAGAAAAGTCGTGGCTTTCTTTCACCGCAGTGCCACAGCAACAGCTGTGCTCACAGAAAAGCAAAATATGCTTGCGATGCTTTGCTTTAAGAAGTTCTGTCTTAGGGGTTAAGACATATGTTCACATATTGCTTCTTTTCCGCGTGCAAGTCAGTTATTTCAGATGTAGCCGTGCGGCAGGCGTGCTCATAATGGAAGCAA
The DNA here is from genome assembly GCA_037101425.1 of Elopichthys bambusa. Lineage (NCBI taxonomy): Eukaryota > Metazoa > Chordata > Actinopteri > Cypriniformes > Xenocyprididae > Elopichthys > Elopichthys bambusa. The sequence goes on from CM074451.1 coordinate 9,361,664, forward strand.
CGCGGTCGCGACGCGCATGCGGTGCGTTTTCCAGGCGCATAGAGATGAAACATTCTCAACTTTTCAGAGTGCCGCAAGCGCACCGCAGGTCATGTGACAAGGATCAACCGATCAGTTATGGCCTTTCCGTAACAAAACATCAAAATCTCAGCTGTACATAGCTGTACAGGGTGGTTTTTATATCTTATCTCCATAAATATATCTAGTAGGTATGCTAATGCAAGGGCTAGAAATTAGTTTATCCTTTGCTGAAACTTCCTACTCCTCGTGGAGAGCGCGGTTCATGGTTGCATAGCAACGACAGACGCCACGGGAGCGCAAGCGCTATGGAAAGAAGGAGAAAGCGGTGCGGCCGCGCCTTCCACGCGTTTTTAGACGCGATGTGTGAACGGTCCCTTAGGATTCTGAATTCTAAGTTCATGTTAAATTAAAGAAAAGAAAAAGGGAAAAAAATCAGTGACAGACAGACCTATTCAGCTGTTAATTTGAATACAGAAGGTTTTTTATTAAACCTTGAAATGTGATCTTGTAGGCTATGTACAACAAAGAAAGTTATTGAAATGTGTTAATGTTTTTTAAATAAATCTGTTATTTGAATTTCAGTTTAATTTTGTTCAAAATATCGTGATACGTATCATATCATTAACCCAGTATCGAGATACGTACCGTATCGTGACCTGAGCATATCGTTACATCCTACAAAAAAGTAATAGCCTAGTTAACAATTACTTGTTTACATAGGATATATGATGTGTTTTATAACCTTATCAGTTTGGAACAGGGTTGGGGAATAACGGAATACAGATTAATCAGATTACAGTTTGAAAAAAGGGGGGATACTATCAGGATTACAATAGTTTCATTTAAAACTAAATAAATAATTATTTTGCCATAATAACACATATTAAGCGCTGCTTGATTATACAGTATTTCCTGGTTCTCTTGCCAGTGATGACTCACGTGAGCCACCCGCTGGAGCATGCGCAAATAACACCCGTCTACAACATCCTCAGACGCAGATTGAATCACTGCTGCTAGTTGAAACGATGCTGGGAAAAACGCTTTCAATCCATGGAAATTTCGCTGCTATTTTGTTTTCAAAGAAGGAAATGCAAACAACATGGTTGTACAGTGAAAACTCTGCCTTCCAGCTACGAAAACACTTTCTTTATAAAAGGACTAAAAGGGTCAATAGGTGCCTTTGGTGTCCTCTACATAAGTAAATCATTTGCCATGATAAATTAACATAAAAATGACTATCAAATGGGAGTGTGATATAAGGCTAAGTTTTTAAATTCATAACAAAAGCATTACTTGGCTACATTTTCTAGATTTTGTTTAGCTTTGTATAAGAGGATGCGTGTTATTTTGATATGTCCCTTGCACTGCTCATTAAATTTGAATGAGAGTAAAATATAGTCAAATCATACATTTTAAGTTAACATTAGTTTTCCTATTAATATTTTTTTAAATAAGAGATTACTCAATTTGAGTGTACTGATCATTTGATAATAAAAACAATATTTTTATTTAATAAAAAAGAAGAGTTTTTTCATGTCCCTTGAATGGTTGTCAACCCTGTCGTATTCGTCCCTTTAAGAAAAGGCCATCACCTTTAATGACATCAGCACAACAGATATTTTGTCTCTTCAGTGGCGGGAATTTCAACGGCTGAAGTGAGTGAGTTGGTGACTTTTGAGTTTGCATACTTGTTTTGCCAAAACATAACATGTCCACCCTGTCGGCATAAAATATGCCAGAAGTGATTAGAATACAATGTTTTCAAAATATGTAAGTTTAAATATACCAAATTCTCTTCAACAACCAGACTAGCTATTTAGCTAGTCACAATTAATATGTTAATTGATGCTCAAAATGTCCACCCTTAACACTCGATAGGGTGGCCATACACATGACAGGGTGGACACAGCATTCATTTGTAGTTAATATGGCAATTTATAGAAATTTAATATTGTAATTTATAGAACCATCTGCTGTAGATAATATTTTGAAATTTATAAATGATTTATTGTTTGTGTTTTTGTTATTTGTGAACGTATATCTAGATTTCTTTTTAGAAGTGTGTTTCTCTCTGTTCATGATATGGTGTTTACATGGGGTTTTTAGTTAAAGCTGCAGTCCGTAAGTTTTGCCTCGTTGTCACCATCTATGTTTGAACCCTGAAATTGCTGTTATTTGTGGAATTATCATCTTTAGGTGGGTCTTCACAGCGCCTCAGCGAAGAAGAATCTAATGTTTTGAGGTGTAGCCAGGGGTTAAATTGGGCCTGGGGCCGTCCGGGGCTGAGCCCCAGGGCTCGACATTAACGCTTAATTTTTTGAAGGGGCAAGAGAAAGAGAGTTTTACTTGTCCTGATTAAAACATAAATAACAAAAATAGCTAGGGAATCATCAAAAGCAAGCATGATTTATTACATTTAGTGTAAGTGGCGATTGATAATAATATATAATGTATAATGTGCTGACAGTAACAAGGTTGCGCTGTTGAGGCTTGCGCAGCCTCTCGAGGAGAAATCAAAACAAATGAGTGCAGCACACACAAAGAAAACATGCTGCTGTAAAAATTCAAAATGTGGAGGATTTTATATTTATAACATGATACAGTTACGTAACATCACACAACCAAATTGGCTGTTTTCCGCGTTATTGGAATCACGATTGAAAATGTGACACTACTTTTATAGCCTACATTCAACAATAAGTTAATTATTATGTAAATAAATTCAAGTTAATAAAGTCACTTACATTTTAGACTTAGTGCTGACTGTTTTTGTTCTATTCCAGCAGCGAAAAATAGTTCCAAACAAAGATCACAGCAGAACCATAGTGCATCTTCCACAGCGACACTCATTTTATTAGTAAATGATTCAGCGTTTTGAACGAATCGGTTGAGTCAAAGATTCAATGGCCCATTCCAAAACACCTGCTTCATTCTTGAATGAATCAGCCGTTTGAACGAATCATTTGAATGAATGACCAGGACAGTCACTTGCCACCACCTACTGGTGGTTCAGTTTCATGTTTAAAAGTATAATTTTCCCAACATTTCTTATTGTATATTCAAAAATATTTAAGGAATATCATAACATTATTTAATGCAGTTGTAATTTTTCAGTTTAAATTATTTAATTTGATTCGTAATCGTCCTGCCTTATTTTTCTTATTGAATTTATAGATCGAATGTAAAAATGTGAAATAAAAGATGCAGCATGTAATAAGATTAGGGGGAAAAATGCCATTGGGGTAAATATCACAAATATGCATATATAAATATGTAAAAGCTTATGGAACACTGTTGAGAATATTTCTTCAGAATAAATTATATTTGCACCACAAAAAAAATCCTACTTTTTCCAAGGACAAGCGACCAATTTAGAAGGCTTAATGTCGAACCCTGTATTTTGTGTTTATATGCTCTCCTTTAGGCCTACAGAAAGATTTTATTGTCATCAGATGTAGCTTTGCACACTGCCAGCATCTAGAATGATTTTAATCTGCATTTTAGTGTTCATAGCAGAGGGCTCTGTCGGCTTATATTTTACAGTTTGTCAAGATTTTGTAGGCTTTGCATACACATGTGCACTCCTCGAAAGTCTGAAACCACAGATTCCCCCCCCCCCCCCCACACACACACAACAAATCCCAATTTAACCCCTGGGTGTAGCCAGTATGTGGGTTGTCTATCAATGCACCAGTTGTCAACGATGATTGTCGTTTTAAACTTGTTGGATTACAAACCGGCATCAAAATGACAAGTTTAATTACATTCCAGCTGCTTAAGAATAGGCTACACACAATCTACCGCCTGCTGCATCCACGCACGCAGTATAGCCTGCTAGCCGGAACTCCTGTATGTATACAGACGTGATGTAATGACGCAATGACGAACGGCAGAAGCTCGAATTTCCCGTTTAAACCCACCAGTACCACTCAAATTATAAAACATTATTACAAGCTTACCGTTGTGAATCAGGCTAAGGTAAGGAGATCGTTTTGAACACTGGCTGGTTATGTACCTGCTCAAAATTGATTTTGGATAATTCTTGACCAAAAAAAGTTACGGACTGCAGCTTTAAGATGTATTGAATCAATATGAATTAAATTAAAGTAAACTAAAATGAATAAGCAGCGGGGGATTGAATAAATAGAAGTTGGATAAATGTTTCATTGTCATATTTTGTCATGCTTTGTGTGTTCTGCTTTATGTGTCCACCCCCTCATGTGCTGGTCCACCCTGTCATCTTGATATTTTAAAATAATATTTTAAATAAGAATTCAATCATACCTATATAATCCAGTGAGTTCAATAGCTAGGTGTGGGGGCAATAACATGCAAACAAAAAACTGCATCCAAATATCACAGTTTTTTCAAAATAATAAAAAATACATGTACCAATTGTATGAGTTTCTTTAAAAACACATAATTTGCATAAAATCTTTTTTGTATTTATAATTTGAAAGCAAACAAATAACCCTGTTTAGGAAAGGGATGTCATACCTTTCAGAAAATAGAATTTTCATCTTAATATTGCAATTAAAATGTATTTAACAGTAATTTATATGTCCACTACAGGGTGGACATATCTTATGATTTATGCTCCGAATAATGGCCCATAATTATCTAAAAAATATGTGTGGGAGCTCAGCCATATATTTTTTTTACAGTACTTAAGTGTCTACTATTTATGACAAGACATAAAGCAAATGGAAAATTAAAACCAACATTTTTGAGTAATGTGAGGGTTGAAAGGCACACTAATTGACCCCAAAAATAATCTGTAATACTACACTGTAGCCACTAGATGTCTGAATATCCCTTTACATAAATATATTCAGGGCTGTGTATTCCCAAGTTGTGGAAATGAGACATGATTGCTTAGTTTTAATAGGTTTTAAAAGTAACCAAGATGCTAAACATTAAAATTAAAGCAGAACAAACATAAACAGAAATGTTTGTTCCGAGCTTGTTCAGTTTGTTTATGATCTGATGTGACTCTTATATTTTTAAGCTCTCAACAACGATAATAATATTGCAATAGATAATTTATCACATTTGTAAAATATTTTTATTGTTGAGACCCATTCAAAAGTATGGAACGTGTAACATTTAAAAACTTGCTGAAATTGAGAAGAAATAATTAAAATTAAATTAAAAAAATGCAGTTTATTTATAGTAAAGTTAATCCCCCCCAAATTTCTCTTTCTTTCTTTCTTTCTTTAAATATATACACTATATTGCCAAAAGTATTGGGACACCCCTCCAAATCACTGAATTTAGGTGTTTGTAGACTGCTTCTACAAACAATTGTGAAAGAATGGGTCGCTCTCAGGAGCTCAGTGAATTCAAGCGTGGTACCATGATAGGTTGCCACCTGTGCAATAAGTCCATTCGTGAAATTTCCTCACTACTAAATATTCCACGGTCAACTGTTAGTGGTATCATAACAAAGTGGGAGCAATTGGGAACAACAGCAGCTCAGCCACGAAGTGGTAGGCCACATAAAATCACAGAGCGGGGTCAGCGCATGCTGAGGTGCACAGTGTGCAGAAGTCGACAACTTTCGTCGAGTCAATAGCTACAGACCAAACTTTGTGTGGCCTTCAGATTAGCTCAAGAACAGTGTGTAGAGAGCTTCATGGAATGGGTTTCCATGGCCGAGCAGCTGCATCCAAGCCTTACATCACCAAGTGCAATGCAAAGCGTCAGATGCAGTGGTGTAAAGCACACCACCACTGGACTCTAGAGCAGTGGAGACGTGTTCTCTGGAGTGACGAATCACGCTTCTCTGTCTGGCAGTCCGATGGATGAGTCTGGGTTTGGCGATTGCCAAGAGAATGGTACTTGCCTGACTGCATTGTGCCAAGTGTAAAGTTTGGTGGAGGGGGGATTATGGTGTGGGGTTGTTTCTCAGGGGTTAGGGGTCGGTCCCTTAGTTTCAGTGAAAGGAACTCTTAATGCTTCATCATACCAAGACATTTTGGACAATTTCATGCTCCCAAATTTGGCCCTTTCTTGTTCCAATGTGACTGTGCACCAGTGCACAAATTAAGGTCCATAAAGACATGGATGAGTAAGTTTGGTGTGGAGGAACTTGACTGGCCTGCACCTGACCTCAACCCGATAGAACACCTTTGGGATGAATTAGAGCGGAGACTGCCTGACCTCACAAATGCGCTTCTAGAAGAATGGTCAAAAATTCCCATAAACACACTCCTAAACCTTGTGGAAAGCCTGCCCAGAAAAATTGAAGCTGTTATAGCTGCAAAGGGAGGGCCAACTCCATATTAAACCCTACGGATTAAGAATGGGATGTCATTAAAGTTCATGTGCACATAAAGGCAGGCGTCCCAAAACTTTTTGCTATTGGCAATATAGTGTATATGTGACTTTGAAGTAATCCAAAAGTAATCAGATTACATTACTTTTATATTGCGGTACTTGGATTACGTTACTGAATACTTTTTATGAAGTAATTTGTAACTGTAACCCTCCCAAGCTACTTGAAAGTGCCATGGGAAGTCAAACTTTACTTAACATTTTCTTATACTGAAATTATTTATTTCCTACTCCTTGACAGTTCATGCAGGCTCTTAGTGCTTTTGGCTATGTCATCTCTTGGAATATTTGAAGGCCAGGATTTTCCTAATATCAGTCATCATTAGAACAGACCACATTTTACACATGGGGAAAACTGATTGTTTGGTCAATAATTCAAGAAGGTTCAGGCTTTAAAACTTCTAACTTGTACTTGCCCTTATGAAAATGTCTATTTAATAGGGGAAATTGCGAAAACGTGAGTAAAACATATGATTACACTAAAGGTTGGCCTTGATAGTGTTCCTTATACCTTCTCCAAGAAACTTAATCCATGGATATTGACATGCAGCCAGGAATCGTGTTTCCTGACATTTAAATGTGCCTGATTTAATTGATGATTTGTCAACACAATATATAAGAATACAATATATAGGGTATGATTTTACCCCAAAATAGCCTACAACATTTTGACACAAAATGATAATTGCAAATCCATGTTTCTCTGCCTGGAGTCCAGTTGTTTCTGTGAATTGATCAATTTGCTTCTTTTTTCTGTATCTTTCGGCAGTCTGTAGAAATATAACTCAGATTACTTGTCGAATCTATTTGTACAGTCAATCGCAAAGCTCTCTCCTGTTTTGGATGTGTTTTGTGTGTTTTTCGAAACATTCATGCTGAAAACCAACTGCCTCAGTCTTTTTGCCACTCAGTGGACTTAACCGCAGTCATAACAGCAGACGGTGACGTCACATGCATACTCTATAGACCGTATGTAGCCACGCCCCTTTTCATAGCGTGCTCGTTGAGTTCTGTCTTCCAGTTTGTATATTTCCGCAGCAAGATCTTACGGATTTATGAATGAACCACTCGTTTTAAAATTTTCCTGGTCTGCCCTTCCTTACCCTTGTATTTACATAGATGCAGCTACTTAGTGTCATCAAAAATTGAAGACATCTTGGCCTAAATGTTGCCAAAATGCAGGGCAGTTGAAAGCCTAGTGGAGCCAGTGATCACTGCTCACGTAACTGCTCTGATTCTTGCTTTTTCTTTTCACTCTTCCAAATAAGCATTCACTCCATCTGTCCTTCCTCCTTCTCTCCCTCCATATCCTCTCTGTCTGTCCATCACGCCTCTCGGAGCAGGTTCTCCTAGGCTGTAGTAATTAGTGTAGACACCCGCTGCCCTCCTCGAGACCTGCAGTCATCCCAGATCAGCTTCAGCGGCCATGCGCAAAAGATCCAGCCATGATGGAAACAACAGCAGGAGGTGCTCAATTCCCCAGCAGGAACTTACAGGGGCCACTGCTTATTTCCATGGTAACATTAGGGGGTAAGTGTGAGCATTCCAATCTTACTGCAAGGCCTGTTTCACACTGCACGTATAAGAAGTGTGTAAGTGAAGCAGCAGTATGCTTCCACTAATGGACAGTGTTGCTGTTGCTGTACTTTCTGGGTTATTGCATTGAGTATTTCCTCTTGATCATCTTAAAATCTAATTTACATCACGGGGATCACATTTTCATCTAAATGTTAATTCACGAGTTCACACTTGCAAATAAGTCAGATAAATAGTAAGTAGTATGCATATTTGGCGTGCTGTCCAAGGAGAGGGCTCCGAACTCGGTATATTTGCCCGAACCCAGAGTACTCCCCCCATATTCTGGTTAAGGAAGATAACCAGGCGAGTATGAGATTTGGTTAGGAAGATAACCGTGCGAGTGTGAGGAGACGGGGTGGTGGAGGGATGCTGAAAAACTGTCGAGGAACATGGGTAAGTCGACTGCGTATTTATAATGTTCTCCACTTATGCTGATTGGGTAGACATGTTGATTACTGATTACTGATTGCTGACAGCTGGTTGGAATGACTTGATGATTGAAAGGATCATTTGGAAGTGCTCCTCCCGAATTTTGTTAATAAAACATCATTTAATCTACACGGAATTAAATCCAAACCAAAAACTGTAGCTAGAAACTGCTTAAACGGTCTAGATCAGTGGTTCTTAACCTGGGCACACTTCTAAGTTGGCCATAAGATGGTTTAAAATGAGACAAAATAAGCATTAAAATAAACCAAACCAGCTCAAATTCAAGATGTAAACATTTATTATTTTAACTTTTCCCTCAAAAGAAAGAGCCCTGACGGTTCATTTTTATTTAAGAAGCAGGGACCTGGAAAAGACACAGAAATTATTAAAATAATAAGATATTAAAGGGTTAGTTCACCCAAAAATGAAAATAATGTCATTTATTACTCACCCTCATGTCGTTCTACACCCATAAGATCTTCGTTCATCTTCAGAACACAAATTAAGATATTGTTGATGAAATCCGATGGCTGAGTGAGGCCTCTATTTAGAGCAAAGCCATTTAAACTCTCAAGGTAATAAAAGTACTAAAAACATATTTGAAACAGTTCATGTGAGTTCAGTGGTTTTATCTTAATATTATAAAGCAACAACAATACTTTTTGTGCACCAAAAACACTAAATAAAGACTTTTCAGTAATATCTATATGGGCCGATTTCAAAACACTGCTTCAGAGCTTTACGAATCGAATCAGTGAATCGGAGTGCCAAACTCACAGGATTTCAGCAGTTTAGCCGTTTGATAGGAGATCCGAATCACTCATTCGAAACAAAAGATTCATAAAGCTCAGAAACTTCATGAAGCAGTGTTTTGAAATCAGCCCATATAGATATTGTTGAAAAGTCGTTATTTTGTTTTTTTGGCACAAAAAAAACTTTATAATATTCAGGTAGATCCACTGAACTCACATGAACTGTTTAAATATGTTTTTAGTACCTTTATGGACCTTGAGAATTCAAACTTTGCTCTCTTTAGAGGCCTCACTGAGCCATCAGATTTCATCAACAATCTTAATTTGTGTTCCAAAGATGAACAAAGGTCTTATGGGTGTAGAATGACATGAGGGTGAGTAATAAATGACATTATTTTCATTTTTGGGTGAACTAACCCTTTAAGAAGCCATGGCAATGTCTATAATGAATCACATTTATTTTCTTGATATGTCAAGTGTTAAAATAGTTTATCAGGTAGAAATAACTGAGAAATTGTGAGTAAAAAATCATTAAAAGGCAGTATCATCACAACTATGTTCCTTTTTAGAAAGAAATAGTATCTATGAGGATTTCCAGTCAGGATTTAGACCGTACCATAGTACTGAGACTGCTCTCATTAGAGTTACTAATGATTTGCTCTTATCATCAGATCAGGGTTGTATCTCTCTATTAGTGTTACTGGATCTTAGTGCTGCATTTGACACTATTGATCACAATATTCTTTTAAATAGACTTGAAAATTATGTTGGCACTAGTGGAATTGCATTGTCATGGTTCAAATCATACTTATCTGACCGTTATCAGTTTGTAGTAGTAAATGAAGAGAGGTCATATCGATCACAAGTTGAATATGGAGTACCGCAAGGCTCAGTACTAGGACCATTGCTTTTCACTCTGTACATGCTACCCTTAGGAGATATCATTAGGAAGCATGGCGTTAGTTTTCACTGTTACGCTGATGATACTCAGCTCTATATTTCTTTGCGCCCTGACGAAACTTACCAATTCACAAAATTAACGGAATGCATAGCTGATATAGAAAAATTGGATGACCAGTAATTTCCTACTACTAAATTCAGGAAAAACAGATATTCTAATTTTTGGACCAAATCCTTCCTCATGTAATAACCTAGAATAATGTCTAACACTTGATGGCTGCTCTGTTAAGTCTTCGTCGTCAGTTGTGGCTGTGCTCGTCTGGCTGTGCTCTTTGATACCAATCTTTCATTTGAAGACCATGTTTCTAGCATCTGTAAAACCGCATTCTTCCATCTTAAAAATATATCTAAATTATGACATGCTCTCGATGACAAATGCGGAACAGTTAGTTCATGCATTCATGACCTCAAGGCTAGATTACTGTAACGCTCTACTGGGTGGTTGTTCTGCTCGCCTGATAAATAAACTACATCTCGTACAAAATGCAGCAGCTAGAGTTCTTACTGGAACTAGGAAGTATGACCATATTAGCCCAGTTCTGTCAACACTGCATTGGCTTCCTGTTAAACATCATATAGATTTTAAAATCTTGCTAATTACTTACAAAGCACTAAATGGTTTAGCTCCCCAGTACCTGAGCGAGCTATTAATGCATTATAGTCCTTCGCGTCTATTGCGATCTCAGAATTCAGGCCAGTTGATAATACCTAGAATATCAAAATCAACTGCAGGTGGTAGATCCTTCTCCTATTTGGCACCTAAACTCTGGAACAATCTTCCTAGCATTGTTCGGAAAGCAGACACACTCTGTCAGTTTAAATCTAAACTAAAAACACATCTCTTTAACCTGGCATACACATAACACAATATCAATTTATTTTTTCAAATCCGTTAAAGGATTATTAGGCTGCATAAATTAGGTCAGCCGGAACCGGGAACACTTCCTATAATACCAGATGTACTCGTTACATCAAAAGAAGGATGGCATCTACGCTAATATTAGTCTTTCTGTTTATCCCGAGGTTTACCGTAGTCAACCGGATCTGGGCTGCATCCAGGTGAGACCAAGGACCTGCGCCTTGACACGACCACAACGCAGCCCTGAAGTATCAGCAGAGATTGAGCCAACTAGATCATCCACTGTGAAGGCCTCATCGACATGACAACCAGTGGCGCATCTCCTCAACAACCGTCCATACCGGTGTGATGAATACGATCCTCAGCTGGATGGAACTGAATTAAATACTTTGAATGTTGCGATCCTATCTGACTTATCATAGCAACCTGAGTTGTAACAAAGCACTGTTTGCCAGAGGAGAACTGGCCCCCCGACTAAGCCTGGTTTCTCCCAAGGTTTTTTTCTCCATTTTAACACCTGTTTGCCACCTGATGTCACCTGTTGGAGTTTGGGTTCCTTGCCGCTGTCGCCTTTGGCTTGCTTAGTTGAGGACACTTGACATTTGACATTCAACAGTGCTTTGATCTGCCTGCATTGACACTATTCTTTAAGAGCTGCTGTGCAGCCAAAATAATGTACCAGTTATCAATGTAAAGCTGCTTTGACACAATCTACATTGTAAAAAGCGCTATATAAATAAAGGTGACTTGACTTGACTTGATTATAAAAACTCAAATTATCACGAATGGTTGAAAAAGTCATGCAAACTCATTACTCATAAATAGTATAAAAGCTGAACAGCATTAAATTCTTGAAACTTCTGGAATTGCAGAACATACTTATTATATATACTTATCTATATATTTAACATTAATTATGAAATTATTTAATTTAATTATGTTAATATATTGGCACTCCTAGCTTCTGTAAATAAAAAAAGGTTGAAGGCACCTTTGGCATTATAACAGCAGTATTAAAAATATCTTAACCTACATGGGTGTCAGGATAGGTGGCTGTATTAAGTGCACAATGAAGGAGATCTATTCAAGAGACTTAATATAATAATCAAAACAATAAACAGGAGAATCAACGGAGGAGAAACATACCATTATCACACAAAACATTAAACGAAGTTAGACAAAGAACAGACAAAAACTGAGGGCTTATATACAAAGGAAACAGAGGCGCTAACAAGGCTAATTAAGACACACCTGAACTAAGGACTCAACTCAAATCAGTAACCTATTAGATAAACAGATAGGGAATGGAGGTAATTAATAGACTAGAGGATGAACAAAGAAACTCAAACATGAACAGGACAGAGAAACAGATCAAAAAACAAACTCAAAACGTGACAATATCCTGAAAAGGTGCATCCTTGCGCTGTATGAGGGAGGGTGGGGGCTCTGGAGGAGGGCGTGGAGTGGAGCAAACCAAACCCCAAGGGGTGGGAGGGTAGACGCCCTGGAGGCTGATCACAGGTGGCTTCGAATGAATAGGAAGCCACCAGGGTGAAGCCAGCAGTTCAGGAGACCAGGGCACAGCCGGCAGTTCAGGAGACCAGGGCGCAGCCGGCAGTTCAGGGGACCAGGGCGCAGCCAGCAGTTCAGGGGGTCACGGAGGAGCCGGGTGTTCAGGGGGCCAGGGAGGAGCCCACTGTTCAGGGGACGAGGGAGGAGCCGGCTGTTCAGGGGGGCAGAGAGGATGGGCCTTCATGGACTTCATCCCAGACTCAGCCACTATGGCCAGGGGTATATGGAGTTTATAGGGGGTTTACGTTGCGATGCCAGAGAACCATTTTGGTTCCCCAAAATCCCCAAAGTGGCACACTTTGTCTTAGTGTGAAAAACATTTTAATAATCTAACAAACCTTTTTCCACTATAAAGAATCTTTTGTGCAATGCAAAGGTTCCATAGATGTTAAAGGTTCTTCCTGGAACCATAAATGCCAATAAAAAACCTTTATTTTTAAGAGCGTAGTGTAGTGCATTAAGTATCTTCCATTCATTGGGATCTCTCTTCTTATAATTCCTCTGTTACATGGGCAGTGTGAGGAATCAGTTAATATTAGTATGAGCCTGTAAATTTTGCGTGCAGTGAGAAACAGGCCTTACTGTGAGATCTGCTATGTAAGAACATTGCATAGGCTGTTTGCTTTCATTTTAGCATCTTATGTTGTCCTGTTCCTCAGTGCCAAACAGCTGCTGTTTTTCCAATCCCCCCACCCCTCCTTCTACGGCTTCCTGCCTTTCCCACTCTCTCGAAGAATGTCTGCCACCATCTGTCTGTTTTTCCACACCGTTCCTCTGTCCCCTTCATCAGCCTCACCAGGTGCACTGCTCTTATAATCCTACGGCTGGAAACAGATTTGGACCCTGCTGAACCTGCAGAGGTGTGATCTATGACTCAATCACTCATGCGCTCATTCACAGATGACGACCGCATCTTCCTGACAGCGCTTCTGTTTAGCATTCGTTTAATTTAAGTTCATGTTTTAATGCAGAGTTTAATCATTTTTTAGGATCCCTCTTATTATTTTAAAGGAGGGAACTCAAATTGTGCGTGTGAGTGTTTAGTGTAATGAAAGATGTTGTGGATCATTAGTTGGGTCAGATGTCAGGGGCTGTAGTTTCATACTGGCAGCTGTGTGCTGACACCTGTCGAACCACATCTCTGCAGGGCAGCATAATAGAAAGAAAGAAACAATGAGAGACAGACAGAATACATCAGAAGTGCCCATTAAAATGGAGAGAGAAATTAGCTTTAGAAGAAAGACAGTCCTGCATGACGCCCCTGGAATCTTTGATCATCTCTAAACATATGTTTGGCAGACATCTGACTGTTATGTCAGTGTGAATGCTGTGCTCACTGGGTGCATGTACTGTATGTGGGCTATGCATGTGTTTAGAGTTACCAGGGTATCTTAGGTAAACAGGGTGCATTGGCCTTTACGGTAGAGCTCCCGACCCCAGCAAGTCAATATGGCATTATTTTTAATATAAGTACAGCATTACACAACAGAATGTTCTGGTCCTCGAATTTGATTGGCTGAGCAGCATTCTTATAGTGCTGCTGATATAACAGTTCCACAACAGCACTGGGACTTTTCACTGCTTGTATAACTATGCTTAACTATGCTTGCCTGTGCTGGTGTTTTCCAGACAGACTGTCTGTCTGTTGTTTTTAGGGACTTTTTCTACAAGCAACAGAAAGTGACTGCGGCTCGGTTCAGCTCGCTTTACTTTCAGTTTGCTTTTCCACTGCAGTTAGTACCGCTTCAAAGTGGGTGGGATTATAGACTGATCGTATAGTTGTGCCGCCTCTACTGCAGTGAATCCGCTCCTTGGCCACCAACAAGTCTGCACCTCATCTACAGACCACGATACAGCCATTTCTTTTTTCAAGTTGCATGCGACGGTCATTTAAAGCAAGTCGTTTAAAAAAAGTCGGTCAAATGATACTGCGGTGGCTTTTACTTACTATTTAAATCTAGCGGGTTTGGAATCTCGTGTTTTAAATCCAATGACGCTTTTAGTGACGATTCTCTCTGACCAATCAGTGATCTGCAGTGTTTACACGTCACATTTAGTATCGGTATGGCTTGCTTGGTACTATTTAAGAGAGCCGTACCGTGCTGTGCCGAGCCGTCCTATGCAGTGGAAAAGCGCCAAAAAGTGAGCTGCACCGAACCATACCATGCAGTAGAAAAGCGCCATAGGTGTGTTTGACTTAAAGCGTTGCTGTGCAGACCGATCGGTGTATGACATCAAAGTACCATTTAGAGTAGTGATTAGAGAGCAGATGGCTTCGTATATGCTTTCGGAATGCTCTCACAGTACTTTGATGTCATGTTCGCACTGGAGGAACCTTTTCATAGTTCCTAGAACTATTGGCTGAAGTACCAGGATTTTGCCGTGTTCACACCGCAGGAACTAGGAACAATTTTAGCTCTAGGAACTCCTTTTGAGGGAACTAAATTAGCTCCTACTTCAGAGTAGGGTCTAAACCAGCACTTTAGGAACTATCAGTGATGTGAGTGTATGTTGATTGGTCAAACGCATGTCAAACACCGGCACCCGGCATTTTTAAAAAGCTGTGTAAACATATTTACTTCACAAACATGGAAAACAGTGATAACGGCATTTATCTGTTGTCTGCAGGGTTGTTTTCTTTTCTCCGCCTCAATGATATGTAATACTGAAAGTTGTCATAGGAGATTTCGTCTCTTAGCCCCACTTTTTGCTCTTTCAGTCACGTAAATTATGTGTTTATATTATCACAAAACCCACGACACACAACAACCACAGCTCCAATCACGGCATCTTCCATCCACCGGTTTTTAGCATTTGTAAATGCCACGTTTAAAGTCACCGCTGTCGGCCGCTTCACAGTTCCTGTTCCAGGTGCGAAGGCAACCAGGAACATGGCCCGGGGGAGAAATTAGTTCTCGGGGAACTATCCTAGTGTCTAGTTCCTAGAACTAAGTTCCTAGGATTATTCGCTGCAAAAGCCCCTTTGTTCTGTTCAGCAACACCTTAAGTCGAACACACCTACTGTCTTTGAGTCATTTCATTCATTCACTCAACCCGTTCATTCAAAAGCATTAGCTGTGTTTCCATCCACCTATTTGTATGCGCATTCTGGGATATCGCATAATACCTGGAAATGCCAAGATGCGTATAAATTCAAAAAACGTATGCGCTCATTTGAGTTGGATACATTTTTTGTTCAATAAGAAACCATGTGCATAAACTACGATGGAAACACATTTACCGAATTAATCCCTCGCATCCAAAAAAAAAATCATGTGAATGCGTGATGGGATGGCATAACTGGACTAACCAACAGACCGGGCTTTTTTCACAGCATCTGAAATGCTGTTTAGGTTGTTCTGAAATGCCTGAGCAAAGCCTGTTGGTTTTTCAGTATAATTTCCTTTCAGAACTATCTTACATGACTGCATTCCCAAACAGCAGGCATCTGCCTCTGATTGTGTTTATTGCATACACAGTGCCTTCTCCTACTTTCCTTAATGATATTTAGTGCCAGTTTATCAGTGATGTGATGATTTTGTTCCCTTCAGCTTATTGAATGGAAACGCTGCTTTATTCGAAATTGTTTTATGGAATATAATGTATATGGTAAATTCTTTCTGAGTGAGTGAGGGATTTATTCAATAATTTACCAAAACAATTTGTTCAAAAACTAATGAAATAAGTGACTTCCTTTATGAGCGATCATTCAATCCATTATTTAATCGTGTGTTGCTCAGAGACGCGCAGCGTTTAATTCTGTTGTGGCTTCGTTAAGGAACTTTTTTCATTGTCAATGTCTCTAAAATGTAAGTTACTCAATAATAACTTCTTGTCAATTGAACTTTTGTATAAAAGCACACATATACACTCTCAAATGTTATGCTTCCTTGTTCGTTTCCCACTAATAAACAGGAAAGTACTCATTTACACTCTAGTATTACAATATCCGTTCCATTCATCTCCCTCCTCAGTCCTCACCATATGACATTTCCTCACATTGATTTATCCTCTGTCTATATTGGTCTGTGCTCCTCTGTAGTCTGTTCTCCCTTTTCTATTCTGCACATTTCCTGAGTGCCACGAACAGGCATTTCTTCCTCTCTCAGACCATCTCTTGACCTCAAAGGACCTGCTTTACCCCACGCAGCCTCTTCATTCATGTGGCAGCAGACAGGATATCGACTGCTCAAGTCGCCTGTTTGAATCTGTATTTGGCACCAAAAGCAGTGAGACACACACTGCCTAAACAAAACCAGACAGAGAGGCTTAAAAAGAAGCAATGATCAATATAGCTGACTTGGTTTTTTGAAGCTTCAGGGAATGGTTTGGTTCAAAGGAATTAAATGTTATTGAATCACACATGGAACAAACAAATCCATCTGTCCACGCCTACATACCTATCTATCTATCTGTCTATGGTTTTCTGTCTTTCCCACATTTTTTAAGAATGTTTACCACCATCTGTCACTTTTTTGCTTGATAAGTTTAAAAAAACAATATGTATCTTCATAAGATGTATTTTTGCATTTCAATTTCTTTTTTGCACCTCACACCTGGTGGCCTCAAATGACCTTCCTACTAACAGGCCCATGACAGGACTACTCCACATGTATCCTTCGATGTGCCACTTCACAATAGCAGTTGCCCTGACAACATAATTGCAAATTATGAGGATAAATGCAAAGTGGAGTTCTTAATAAAGCTTTTACTATCTGCTAGAGAAATACATCATGGACTCGCTCCCCTACTCACACACTGATGTCAGCCCTGGATAGAGGCTGTTGAATGCAAATACAAAAATCTCTAGTTCAGACTGACAGTAAATAGGATGCGACAGACGGAGACAAAGCAAAGGAAATTAAAGACAGAAACAATGAACCGCCATAATGAGGCACTTTTAATGCTCATGACGACCCAGTCGCAAATAACTTGATAAAAACAAAACTCTTCATGGAGAGAGCCATTTGGTTAAGTCCACCGAGATATGCAAGGAACTGAATGATTAGCATGGGCCCTCACCCACACGTATGCTAATGATGCTAACTGAATGGCAATTAATTAGCCCTATCAGTTGAAATTAACTCCACACTGCCCATCCAGAAAACGAAAGGTTCCTTATCACACTCTCCAAAAATTGTCTTATCTTACGGCTGAAGCTGTGCACTATGCTTATAAATGTTGGTTTCGCTCCACCTCAGCGTTTTTAATTTAGTGGTGTACATGGGAAAAGCGGTCTGGAGACCTGAGATGCATCAGAATGGATTCTCCTGGGTTCAGGAGTGTCCTCCTTTACTGCCTGCTCCATTCATCATGATCACTTCTCTCTCTCCTCTCCTTCTCTTTTTGCTACCCTTTATGTTTTCCACGGCTCATGCACCTGCAGTGTGAGCCATCTGCTTCTATTACCACTCCACTCATTTGCGCTAAATCCTTGAGGACAACTGTATTCCCCACATCATTACTTCTTCACTACATGAGACTGCACCAAACAACTTAAACTAGTTGCACAGTATTTTCTAGGCTTACTTTCATTAAACTGCACATTTAACAATAGCTATATGGCTGCTAATGTAAATGACAACATATGCCAGAACCCATACTATACTTTTCTGCGATAATGAAACACCTGTCATGAACTGTGATTCACGCACTCTTAATTTCCATGTTGGTTCAGACTGGCTTCTGCTTGTTAGGACTGGTTTGGTACTGGTCTAGCTGGAGGCAACTTTAAAGCTAAAAAATGTTAAAAAAAAAATAAAAAAAAATAAAATTTATGAGATAGTTCATCGTCATGCATTTTTTCTTCATGAAACACAAAAGTAGATATATTTTTCTTGTCCATATAAATAGGGTCTAGTGGCGGCTCGTCAGTTAATAAAATTCCCAGTTATTCATTTCATGTCTCAGAATGTGAATTTCTTGTTTGTAATTTCATCATTGTAATACCATAAAATTGATTGAAGTCGGAAACACCGCTCCTTTTCCCCAAATGTGCAGAATCTGCTGTTCTGAAATATGTGCTAAGGCAAGTCTGAGGGGAGGGGAGGGGCAAATTCATAGCCAGAGACTATGAGTAAAAAAATAAATAAATAAATAAAAAACCACAGCCAATCGCCATTGAGTATTTTACTTTCAGCGGTTAGAATGTTGAGGGAAAAGTACAATGCAGAGGAGGCTAGCCTCAACCAATCATCAATATCGTAGAGACTTAAATTACATGATATTAGTTTGAACTGCTCCTGCTGATGATGTACCAACTACCTTAATTATGGAGAGTAGCGATATTTAATATTTGACAACAAATTTAGCCAGATACCATTCGAGCAGCAGCTACAAATCAAAAATGAACGAAGACCCCACACCGAAGTTGGACACATAGGCTACAGCAATCAGGTTCACTAAATGGCCGAATGTGCTCTTTTTTTCCTGACATTTAAAAGGCCAGAAAGATAATGAAATTATAGGCTAGGTGAGTGAAATTATATATTATCATGCAGTAGTCTATATATAATTTATGTATAATGTGATATATGTGATGTCTTTTTTTACATTTTATGTCTAAAAGTGACCCAAAAAGCCATTTTAAAGCAGTTAATACTACTAATACTACTACTAATATTAATAATAATAAATCCTCGGGAGAGGATCCCTATACCACTACAATTAGTGTGCCTCCTCTATTTTAAAATCCACATGCCATCACTGATGGGGTCCAATGTTGTTTAAAATGTCTTTTGAGGTCCACAGAAGAAGGAAATTCATACAGGTTTGGAACAACTTGAGGGTTAATAAATGATGACAGAATTTTAGGTGAACAATGTCTAATGACGGCAATAAAAAAAACAGCCATGTATTATTATACATATTATTACAATTTAAAATAATATATTATTTATTATATTTTAAAATGTAATTTACTCTTTGTGATGTCAAAGCTAAATTTTCACCATCATTACTCTAGTATTTACTCCAGCAGAAATCATTCTAATATGCTGATATGCTGCTCAAGAAACATTTCATATTATCATCAATGTTGAAAACAGTTGTGCTGCTTAACATCTTTGTGGAAACAGTGAAACATTTTTTTCAGGATTCTTTGATGAATAGAAAGTTCAAAACAACAGCATTTATTTGAAAATTTATCTGCAAAATGTATTAACTCACCAAAAACCTTTAAACAACCTAGTTATTGTATCAGTAAATTGGCCAAAGCCACCAAAATTAAATGATTTTTTTCACATGTAGTGCCATACTGGTTAAAAGTTTTTTCACCATGGCAGTCAACCCTGGAAATGTTAGGCAAATTTCATTAAAATATTTCACTAATTGTTCAGATATCTGAACTTATTTATTTATTTATTTAATTAAAATAGTTTACTTTTTCTCCACTTTATACTACTTTCTGTTTAATTATGTGACGTGTGAAAACACAAAAAGCTATACAGCAGGCCTGTTGGAGCCCTTCTCCCATGCCATGGGGGGGCTGGGCAAATGCCCTGGCCCTTCTTCATCTTTGACCCTACAGCGTCCTGTCATATATTCTCAAACTGGCCTGGGTAAAAACTGCTTCTCCAATTCCCACAGCACTGACTGAGGAAAACAGACTAAGTTATCTGGGGAGAGAAGAAAATTGGCCAAACGTGGAACCATCGTAATGAGGGTATTGTGAGTTGGTGAGAGAATGGTAAAGATGACAGTCTGAGGAGGAACGGTCTGATGTAATTGCTCACTTACACTCTGCTCCTTTTAATTAAGCTGTATAATAACGATTAATCAAACCATGACTAATGCACCTCACTGAGAGCTGTTCTGGGATACCTACATCCGTCTTTCATTAAAGAAAAGGAAAGTGGTGGTTGTGAAATATGTGCGAAGTGTGGGAGAGCAGGTTTGAGAGGATAGGAGTGAAGCTAGAGGACATAGAAGACATCAGTTTATGTGCTAAAGACTGGGATGATTCCTGTGGATTTTGTCACCATGATTGAGTGAGTTTGGAAAAAAAAAATAGCAGGGTCAATGACAAACAAGAGTGTCCACAATAAAGGAAAGAAAAATCTTTTGAAAATCTAGGTTAAAGCAAGTTTTTTAGTTCTAAGATGTGTAACAGTATGTGCTGTCATATATACTAACATTGAAAAGTTTGGGGTCGGTAAGATTTTTTTTTGTTTTGTTTTTTTAAAAAATAAGGACACATTAAGTATTTAGTAATATTCTGAAATATTATCATAATTTAAAATAGTTGTTTTCTATTATAAAATATGAATTGTCAGCACCATTATTCCAGTCTTTGGTGTCATGTGATCCTTCAGTAATCATTCTAATATGCAGATTTTCTACTTATTAATGCTGAAAACTTCTGATGAATATTTTGTGGAAACCATGTTTTTTTTAAAAAAAAAAAAAAAATTAGAATTTGTTTGATGAATAGCTCAAAAGACCAGCATTTATCTGAAAAATAAATATTTTGTAACATTATGTCCAAATGTCTTTACTGTCATTTTTGATCAATTTAATGTATTCTTGCTGAATAAAAGTATTTATTTATTTAAAACTGACCCCAAACTTTTGAACTGTAGTGTGTGTGTTTATACACACAAAATGCTGGTTTGTTTACATTAAAATTTTAAACTCAATGGATGAGTTTGTACATATTTGACCCAAACATGTGTATGTTAATGCTTTTATGTGTATGTTGAACTTTGAATTCCATCTTACGGCAGCAACATTGATGCGCAATAATGTGTGTAATATACTAAGTTTGTTTTAAATGAGATGTCCATTAAAAGGCTGGATAACTGCAGCATGCAGCTGGATTTGTGAAAGACGTTTAACTTGGCACCCAACTCTAGGATCCCGTTCCAAGTGTTTTTCCCCCCTCATACTTTCCTCGAAGGATTCAGAACATAATCATATGCACTTGCTGTAATCCAGATCCAGATGCAGTCATCCCTTCTCTCTGTCAATCAAACCTTGTTTATGTAGTTACATGTGTGACCTCAACTTGTCCATCAACCTTAAAGCCCGGAAATTGCATCAAGTGACGTATGCAGCCCCTGAACTGAACCTTTCACCCTAACCTATGTACTTTGTATATATTACAGGACCACTGCTCATAACCACCATTGTTCTCATGAGCAGATAGCTATTCATGTGTGTTTAAGGGGCCCTCATGATTGAGATAGCAGTTCTGTTTGAGGATTCCCGGTCATAAACCATTAGGCATAATGAATGTGTGTGATGATTCCTGTGGTCAGTTTCAGTAATTGATGATTATGAAGAGGCGATTAAATAATTCTGTCATGTGGAATATTGCATGGTAAAACATACACACACACTCAAACACAGACAATCACTACAGCTCAGTAATGGGTTATACATATAAATGGGGCTTTGGGATCTGTACTGAACCCAGAGGAATCGGTTATTGCTCAATGGCTTCTTATTCATAGTTTAGGACACTTGACGGTGTTCTCATCTTTGTATGAACATGGTCAAAGAGAAAAATAAGGGAAAATATAGACACAAATGAATCAATATAGAGTCAGAGTATAGAGTTATAATTTAAATATGATATCCAGATAAATTAGCACTGATATTAAAATTATGAACGATAAACTTATAAGTGATATAAGTAACTGATACTATAAATTCTGCACAATTATTTCTAAATTCATTCAAATTAAAAAAAAAATTACAATTAAAAATAACAAAATCTTACATACTGTTAAATGTTACAGATTGGAAAAATTGCAATTTTTAATGTTTTTGAAAGAAGTTTCTTCTGTTTACTGAGGCTGCATTTATTTAATCAAAAATACAGTAAAAACAGTAATTATGTAATTTATTACTGTGATGTCAAAGCTGAATTCAGTGTTCAGTGTCACATGATCCTTCAGAAATCACTCTAATATGCTGATTTATTGTTCAAGAAACATTTCTGATTATTATCAATGTTGAAAACAGTTTTGCTGCTTAATATTTTTGGTGATAATTTGACAAATAGGAAGTTCAATGAACAGAATTTATTTGCACTTATTACATTTATTTATTCAATTTTTAGCATTTATTAAATAGAAATCTATTGTTACATTGTCTTCACTGTCACTTTTGATCATTTTAATGCATCCTTGATTAATAAACGTATTAATTTCTCTTTCTTTTTTAATCCTACCACATGCTTGAATGGTATCTTTGCAATGTTTTCAACATTGATAATAAAAATAATAAATGTTTCTCAAGCAGCAAATCCGCATATTAGAATCATTTCTGAAGGATCATGTGACACTGAAGACTGGAGAAATGATGCTGAAAATTTAGCTTTGCATCACAGGAATAAATTACACTTAGTTATTTTAAATTGTAACAATATTTTACAAAACTGCTGTTTTACCATATTTTTGATCAAATAATGCAGCCTTGGTGCGCATAAGATACCTTTTTGGCACAGTTGGAGATATTGTTGAGATTTCTTCTGAAACTCTCATGGAGACAAGTGATATTATTGAGGTCAATTTGTCAGGAGAAAAACCTGAGGAGACGCCATTTGCTTTCCATTTGATCTTTGCTGTCTAGAACAAATAAATGAGGTATGTGTGATTTGTCTTTTCCTTTGAATTCTTGTTAATGCTGCTTTCACTGGGAAGCTCAACAGTCCTTATATTTTGTTGTTTCATTTTTGGTCAGTGGTGAAAAATGTAAGACCGGGGTGATGAAAAATGGATGTCACAATATAACCGCTGAAAGGCATTGTTTTATGGAAAATATAAAGGGGCAAGGAGAGAAAGGCCGGGAAATAGAAAGCAGAAGAAGTATAAGATAAGAAAAACAACAAGAGATTTTCTGGTTTTCCACACCTTTCTCTCACCTCAGCTCATGTGTGTTTGGCTGGCCGCCTAAAGTCTTACTTTTAGCTCTGTGGGTTTCATGAAGACTTGGAACAAATCTGGTCCTTGATAAACCCCTGGGCTTTCACACACCAAACTTCCTCAAGCACAACACCTAAAAGATCGATTTATCGAAAAACAATTTTTTACAGCTGTCCTCATAGAAAAATTTGTCTTATCAACATATCCTTGGCCACCAAAATGAGAATCTGTAACTTTAGGAGAGAACCAAAGATAGTCTCCAGCATAGAGTCTACAAGGACACTAGGGAGTTTGGGATAAATCCTAGAACAAGAGGAAGTTTTGAGGTTTTGATCTAAGTCAACTGTAAAGACAGACAAGCTCCCCTCTTGAAGGATATGTTGCCCTGAGAGAATCAACTCATACTTAGTCCATGTGTGCACCAAATGCTCCCTAATAGTGAACACACCACTCAAAGTGTTATAATATGTACTGTCTTATTCTTCGCAGAGAGCAGCATTTTATGAGCCAAGTGGTGAAGGGAGCTGATAAAACTCAGTCTCACCTCTGACCACACTCTATTTGAATTCTGATCACATGGTGAAACTGCAGCAAGAAGCTGGATATTGGTCTGCAAGCCAATATGAAAGAAAAAATAAGAAAATAACAGAGAGTGTAAATACTTTCAGACTTTCAAACTTTGACTACAGGATAAAGGCCTGCTCATACCAAGAATAACTATAATGATAACTATATTAGCGTACACACCAACAGACAATAACGTTTTGTTTATTATAACCATGCTGCACTTATGTTTGCTTCCGCTTTAAAAGCTTGAGTGGGCTGTCAATGTTTTTTATTGTTTGTCAGCTGGAAAAAGATCATTCTGAACGTGATTCCAACGATATACCTCTATGTGATTATTGTTATAGCTATAGGCTATTCCATATTCTCAGAAATAGAATGACTATTAAAACTTTATTGTTATATTTTTCATTATAGTTGTGAACGGGCCTTAACAGCATGTTCATTTAAGTTTATGTCCTAAACAGATGACATGTCTCTTACAAACTTTCAGTTCAATTTAACCATCAATCCAACTACAAACCGATTATTAGGTTGCATGTAGCTGCACAATTAATTGTTAAAAGATTGTGATTACGATTCAAACATCCATGTGATCTCATTCCTAAATGACAACGATTCGCCTGTGTCTATTAAACCTTTGACAAAATCACACCGGAACGTTCAAATCTGCATTTGACCCACAGAAAATGAAACAGCTTCACAAACAGTTTTTTCAACCACACAGTATTGTTATTTTTGTTACAAATATTAAAATGATCACAGAAGTACTGGGATAAAAGTTTATATCTTTTAAAATTATTCATTTAGCAATTAATATTTTGTCAGAACCTCTAGTAAATTACGATATTTTGTTTAGTTGTCTCTTGTCTGTCAGAATCATGGGAGAAACAAAAAAATGTATCCAGAATCGTGCAGCTTCAAGGCCGTGTTTCCACCTGGTATTAAGATTTGGTCGATCGGGTCACAAGTAGACGAGGGAGACACATACCCGTTTATTTTTATCCGTTTCTTTCAACCACTTCTGTCTTGATTTCTTCGAGGGGGAGGGTCTATAGGCAGGTAAATGTATGTTGTTGTTGTTGTTTTTTTCAGATCTTTCGATCTGATGGACAAAATAAGCTTGTGCAATTTACGTATGACTGTGCACAGAGACGATGGAGGCTCTGTTTCCACCTAGTATTAAGATGCGCTTTGGTCTATCAGATCACAAGTGGATGACGCTAAATACAGGTGTAAACGGGGTGTTAAACGTTTTGAGCTTGTCCACTTTCGACCTCTTCCAGAGGTAGTCGAAAACGCATTTGTGGAAAGGCTCATGTGGTCGAATGTGTTTGAAGACCACCTACTCTCCGCCTACTGACTGCGTAAACATTATGGAAAGCTAGCCAGACGGGATTTAAACTTTGTCAGCTGAAGACCCAAGTTTGGTTTGAAGACGAAAAACGCACCAAGTATAATGTTATCATTCCTGATTTCCAACACGCACTCACCTCGTCCGGCTGGTCTTGAATGAAAAAGAGAGCAGAAAAGAAAGCTGATGCTCTTTGTATGTTTTTCTGTCGTCTAGGCACTGTCATATGTAAATTGCGTGAGCTTATTTTGTCCATTAGATCGAAAGATCTGAAAAAAAAAAAACATATATGCCTATAGACCTTCCCCTCGAAGAAATCAGGACAGAAGTGGTTGAAGGTGGACAAAAGAGACAGATTAAAATACCAGGTGTAAATGGGTATGTGTCTCCCTTGTACACTTGTGATCCGACTGATCAAAACGCATCTTAATACCACGTGGAAACAGGGCTTCCACAGGGCTGTTTTTTGACTACCAATGGAAATGGTCTAAACATTTAACACCCCGTTTACACCTGTATTTAGCATCGTCCACTTGTGATCCGATCGACCAAAATGCATCTTAATACAAGGTGGAAACAGAGCCTAAATGCAAGCATAGCTAAGATAAAGTTACTTGTCACAGTAAACTCTACTGGTTTGGCTAGTTAGCATGGTCTAGTTCTAGTCCTCTGCACAGACCCCTATGGCCAGCTTTAACTCCCTCCATATGCTGGCGTGATGTAAACCAATCTTCAAGCAGAAAGAACTGGATGAAATATTCTGAATGATATCAATCCACAATTCTGAGTTGTGATGCAACCTGGAATTATACCATGTTCGTTCATCTGGCCAGAGGAGGACTGGTCTCCCAACTGAGCCTGGTCTCCTCCAAGGTTTTTTCCTCCATTTCTGTTACAGATGGAGCTTGGATTCCTTGCCACTGTCTCCTTTTGGCTTGCTTAGTTGGGGACACTTAATATTCCGCAATATTATTGACTTGACTGCACTGACACTAATGGATGAGATCTGAACTGAGCTGGATGATGACATTGTTTTCTCCAGAGCTGCTTTATAGATGAATTGAACTCATTCTATAATTGATTAACTTTACACAGTTATTGAACCGAACTGAATCAACACTGTACTGATTTCAACTGAACAATTGAAAAACAGTTTTAGAGCTGCTTTACGGCAGAATTATTTGCATCATTGAATCATTTTCCTCTTTCTCACTGTAAAGCTGCTTTAAAACAAACTGTATTTTTAAAGCACTATAAATAGTGTACTTGACTCATTTTTGGAGGACTAGAGCCTCCCAAAAAAAAAAACAAAAAAAAAACTGTTTTTGTTTTGTTCTACTGCCTTTGACATAGGCCGATAGTCTCTGGTGAAGGGCTTCAAATAAGTCAATCAGCATTTTTATGATGCCATTTTCCTGCAGTTCAGAATCACATGGCATTTACGGCTCAAGTGATTGGCCAGAGCCGAACCCATGTGAACAAATATGGCATATTTCAAATCACATACTTTTGGGTCTTTCTGCCGCGCCAGTGAATGGGAACACTAACAGATAGCTTTCTTCAGCTATAATAGACCTTGGGAATAGGTTTGAAACTTGATTTGGTCTGTGGAAGAAAAGTTTCACAATGCTTGAATTCTCTCGCTCTGACACACACTTTAAGTAATCGGCATGTAGTGTTCTCCCTCTTTCAGTGCTGCTAGTGTATGTGCGAACACTCGCGTTGCCTCTGCAGGGAGAATGAACAGACTCTTTCGCACTGACTGCACACCACCTCTGATTCTCTTTGAGAGCAAAACAATCGCACAGAGGGTCATTGCTAAGCGAACCATGAATCAGCTCTGTAGATCTATTCCATTTACCCAATTAATTACTTTTAAACATTTAAATTAGTCCCACTCTTACTTCTTCAATCCTTCCATTTAATCTATCTAGCCATTGTTCTGTCATCAGGAAAAATGATTAGGCAGGACTGAGGGAGAGCTTGAAAAGGGGGGAAGGGATTTATGTCATTTTTTTTGGCTGACTCAAGCACTGAGACTGCTGAGGATGGAGTTCTGACTGAGCTTTAAATTGCAGAGAAAAGAGATATGGTCATTTGCTCAAACTTCTATTTAATCCCTTCCAGAGGAGCAGGTGTTAGAAACGCTCAGAGGCTGAGCACGTTCATGTTTATGTATTCAGTGTAAGTGTGTAATCACTTCCATGTTTTAATCAGTCCTTTAATGTGATTAATTTCATTGTATAATGAGCCTGTCAGGTCTAATTTCATCCTCCTGTAGGGAAAAGAAAAACATGGGATTTCTTGTTCTGTGCTGTTTGCACACGCATATATTAATAAGATGGATGAGGAGTGTTGAGTTTCAAAGTCATCATTCACTCCTGTGATTCTGCAATAGACTTTACAATTCCAAGAAACAGGATACACAAAGGACTTGTGATTACAATGAGGCCGATGTGCATAAGACAAATTGAGTGTTTCGCTTGTGATTACTTCAGTGACATAACTCCATGTCCAAACCAGTTAGACACAATCAAACAGCCTCGACTACACAAAAAAGCCTGCTCTTGAACTTTTTTAAGTCAGCTGCAATGTTTGTTTATAACACTGTAAAATCACTGATAAGAAACACCTTCTTTAGTTCTTCGATATCAGCATGTGAAAATTAATTCTCACTAATCCATATAAGAATATTAACTGATTTTTTTTTTGAAAATGTTCTGTGCTTCTGTAGACTTAGAAAGTGAACACTACTTTCAACAGAATTGTGTTTAAATGCATTTTGGCTACTATTTGGTTTAAAGCCATTAAAATATGCCTGGAAGAAAAATCTATTCATATTTTGTTAAGGGAATAATGGTCCTTTTTGAACAAAAATGAGGAATTATACAACAAAACGCAAACAAGCTGTTTTAAATGTAAAGGCATTTCCCATTGAGCCTTATCCCAGCATGCACTAGGGAATTAATAATTAATATAGTTGTATGTTTGACCCTTTGCAAGTTTTATTTACACTTTTGTTGTTGATTTTGTCACATTATTATCTTGAGATGTCAGAATTAGTTTGTTCCTATACTTGAAATTATACGTTTATTGAGATGATGCACATAAACAAATATTTTATTATTTTATTTTTATTTTTAGAGTCACTTAAAGGGTTAGTTCACCCAAAAATGAAAATCCTGTCATTAATTACTCACCCTCATGTCGTTCCACACCCTTAAGACCTTCGTTTATCAGTGAGGCCTGCATTGCCAGCAAGATAATTAACACTTTCAATGCCCAGAAAGCTACTAAAGACATATTTAAAACAGTTCATGTGACTACAGTGGTTCAATCTTAATGTTATGAAGCGACGAGAATACTTTTTGTGCGCCAAAAAACAAAAACAAAATAACAACTTTATTCAACAATATCTAGTGATGGGTGATTTCAAAACACTGCTTCATGAAGCTTCGAAGCTTTACGAATCTTTTGTTTCGAATCAGTGGTTCAGAGCGTGTATCAAACTCCCAAAGTCATGTGATTTTGGTAAACGATGCTTTGTTACGTCATAACTGTTTCGAAATTTCAATGGTTCACCACTGGGTGGCGTGACTTTGGGAGTTTAATACACGCTTTCGAACCACTGATTCAAAACAAAAGATTTGTAAAGCCTCGAAGCTTCATTAAGCAGTGTTTTGAAATCTGAAGATGAACGAAGGTCTTAAGGGTGTGGAACGACATGAGGGTGAGTAATTAATGACATAATTTTCATTTTTGGGTGAACTAACCCTTTAATGTACATAGGAAATTATAACACTGCCAAACAGTGGTTCGGTTAACTCATTTTTTTTTCTTCTTTTTTTTTTTTTCTAATGATCTATTTACAGTGACTCATTTCAATTTATTCCTTTTAAGGAGCTAATCTAACTTCTATACAGATGTTTTTAATTAGCCTAATATGTTGCTTGTTGCCATAATTTTATTGAGTGTATATATACTGTATCATTTTCCCATATTCCTGATGACAATAATCTGTATATGATTAAAGCATCTGGAGTGTGGATGAAGGCTAATGATGGGAGGAGTTCACGGAGAGAGGGAGACAGTAGGAGGAACACAAGTAGCCCAGGCAAATTACGTTTAGTGCGCTCACTAGATCAGAGTATATACTGAGACATAACTGAAACTGACAGAGCATGACAAAGACATATAGACGCACTTTGCTTTTCTGTCTGAAAGCCGGACGGACAGGAGCAAATTTAACTTAAATTATTTTAGCTACTTAATTCCTAAGCAAAGTCACAATGGTAAACGGTGGATATCTAAAACAGATTCAGTGTCAAGATAGAAGGCGTGGACGTGGCATGGACAGAGCAATATATGGCTTAGTTCGTGAAGAAAACTGTGGATTATATCGCAAAGTGAAATACTTACAGTGAAGAAAAGGAGCTGACTGACGGTAAGTGCTGCTAATCAATCAGCGGTCACATATAACGCTTTCTGTTCTCGCGCACCACTAAACTATGTCACTCACGTGCTCTCTTCAGGCACTACGATGTCAAACATGATTTTATTATTGAATACGAATATTTGGTTAAGATTATTTTGTATTGAGTATTCAACCACCGGGATAAATAGCGACCCTGCTGTTCATAATGTCTAAAAATAGGCTAATACAAACGAAAATTGCAAATGATAGCCTGTATTAAAACTATAATTATTCTACCTTTTTCATATTATGTAAAGGTTATCTGAGGGCCAACAAGGTGTATCTTAAGTGCATTTTTAATTTGTTAACCCCAAAAAGATCTATTGCCGTATGTATTTTCTTAGCCTACTTTATAGGCTTGCTATAAAAAATGATAGACTAAAGGAACTTTAAATTATGTGTCTTTCTAGTAGCCTATAAACAGCAGAGAATTTTAATCACGTGGAGTTCAAGCACTTTATGAATTGTGACATTTTATGACTTTAGTTTTAACTGGAAAAGAATGTAAAATACTACAGTAAAAAGTTTATTGGTTAAAAATGTCCTAAATGTTTTTTGGAATTATAAAATATGAGTTACCATATAATCTATGATTACAACTTTTTTTTTTTTTTTTTGGTCAAAGCAATCCATGTACTTACACATTATTATTAAAAAATTCTGTAAATAAAAAGTCATCTGATAAACAGTAAAAGGATGTTCCTATAATTCTCTATATGACACCTCAAATTTAGTCATATTTTATTTATAATTATAGGTAATATTTTATGTTGCTTAGTTAATATTTAATGTATTTTTTCAAAGTCATGGGTTTTGTGTTTGTGTGGGTAATATTGTGCACCCCCTTTACATATTAGGCTAGTAAATTCTCAGAGAACTTTAACTTTATGAGCTTTGTTTCATCATGTAATGTTTAGTTAAAGTAGGTTGATATATTAAATGTATGTGAATATATGTTTAAAAAGCTGTAAATATGCCTATAAAATGCCATCATTATGAATTTCTGGCAACCACAGAGCTCCCAGTTTTTGACTATACATCTTAGGGGATTTTTTTACTGTCTAGAATATGGGCAGAATAGTGTCTGTTTTATCACAGGTAAAGTTAAAGCGTATGCATGGGTGCAGCATGCTAGATTTAAGGTTAAATCACAGTTCAGCTGTCAGTTCAGTCATTTACAGTACAATGTTGAAATAATTAACGTGTAGAACACAATGTGAACAGTACTTCATACAGTTCATACAAAGTATTCATAAAATTAATTTGCTTAATCGAATTGAGGTAAACACACATTCTGAATAGTGGAATTTTATGGCTGAGGTAAACTGTAAAGATCGCTGTACATCCATCATCCTCATGTACACACATAGAGGCCCATGTGTTTCAGAGCACACTAATTGCACTTGATGCTTTTCATTTTCCTTTTAATTAGGACTTGCTAATGCTTTACAGTCTTTCATGAAAAGCTTTATCCATGAACGCCCGATGATTCGCTGGACATTTGGTGATTGTGATAATGTGGGGCAATCACATTTATGATGGATTGGCTTCTAAATTATTTTGTGAACTGGAACTTTGGCTTATCTTATGAGAATTTCATGTTAGGCGATAATGTATGTAGGCTTACAAGTTTAACTTTCCAGTTAAAGGGGCTATACACTCACCGGCCACTTTTGGTACAACTGCTTGTTAATGCAAATCTAATCAGCCAATCACATGGCAGCAACTCAATGCATTTAGGCATGTAGACATGATAAAGATGATCTGCTTCAGACTGAGCATTAGAATGAGGAAGAAGAGACTTTGAACGTGGCATGGTTGTTGGTGCCAGATGAGCTGGTCTGAGTATTTCAGAAACTGTTGATTTACTGGGATTTTCACACACAACCATCTCTAGAGAGAATGGTCAAAAAAAGAAAAAATATCCAGTGAGCTGCAGTTCTGTGGGCAAAAATGCCTTGTTGAGGCCAGAGGTCAGAGGAGAACGACCAGAATTGTTCGAGCTGATAGAAAGGCAACAGTAACTTGAACAACCACTCATTACAACCGAGGTCTGCAGAAGAGCATCTCTGAACACAACACATCAAACCTTGAAGCAGATGGGCTACAGCAGCAGAAGACCACACCGGTGCCACTCCTGTCAGCTGAGAACAAGAAACTGGGGGGGGGGATCCGGTGGTTGCGCCGCCGCCTCACGCGTGCGCGCACAAATTCTTGTATATCGCAGCCTGTTAAATAATTCAAATAAAATACAGTCAACCAAACATATAAAACATTGCACTGCTCAGTTCAGTTCTGTAATAGAATCTGCCGTTTACCACCCGTGACCACCGCCTGACTGTGCTGTTATGTGAAGGATGATGTCGATAATGCGAGTGATGTACTACAAAGCTTAAGCTACATAATAAAATATAGTTTAGCATTTATTGAAAATGGAAACAGTGCCGAATGAGAAAGGTAGGCTTCAGATTCACTTTAAATTAATTCGTTTAGCATCTTATTTAGTTTAATTTCTAAAAAATAAACCTGTTTCTCCTTGAATATAGCAATATAAGCTATATAAGCTAAAAGAGAATTTAAAAAAAAAAAATCATTTTGGCTTGACGTATATAGCCTGCCCTGAATAGGTGGTTAACTTTAGAGGTTTTGTGGTAAAATATAATAGGGTAGTTTTGTTCATAATTTATATTTACAAACATTATAAACAGCTATATAGGCTAGGCTATTAGTAAAAATTTTATATTATTTACCGATAAATTACATTATTTCTGAATGTAATAATAAAATGCGACGT
The DNA here is from genome assembly GCA_037101425.1 of Elopichthys bambusa. Classification (NCBI taxonomy): domain Eukaryota; kingdom Metazoa; phylum Chordata; class Actinopteri; order Cypriniformes; family Xenocyprididae; genus Elopichthys; species Elopichthys bambusa. The sequence goes on from CM074451.1 coordinate 9,394,225, forward strand.
AGGCTATACGCGACATATCTTTTTTCCTTTTAGGAATAGCGTCGGTATTTTTAACCATGAAGCAAACATTTGAAAATATCCTGAACAAATACTTTATAAACCATTGATAGTTTTTCCTTTCGTTTAATAGGTTAAAAATTTGGACAGAATCTTGTTATAAAAGATGGGCTAACTGTAGGCCTATTGGCTAAGACGACAAATAGCCTACTCTCAAACAAAAAAAAGTTTTAAAAACAATGTTATTAACCGTTATTTTTTCTAAACAAAGCGGTTTTGGAACGTAAGTAGTAATACAGAAGGAACTGGAACAGAAACTTTAAAATACCGATTCTGCTCGGAGTGAAACAATTGAATTTTTTTTTTTTAAGCCCTGGGTAGGGTGTTGTATTGATTTGTGTCTTGCCTGTCAAAAAGGATATTTGTAGTGTCAGTTGGAGATGAAGTATCCCACTGTTCTGTAATTAACTGTGGTGTTCCACAGGGTTCCCTGTTAGGACCAATTCTGTTTTCAATTTACATGCTTTCGCTCTGTAATTTGAAAACATAATATAAATTTTCACTGCTATGCAGATTACCTACAGTTATATTTATCACTGAGTTTTAATGATCTGACTAGTCTGGATGTCCTTCAAGCATGTTTAACAGATATAAACATTGGGATGGCTTCAAACTTTCTACAGTTAAACAATGATAAGTTGTGATAACTGGTCAGAGCTCGAATAAAAATCAGTTTGAGCTAGCTCTTATTGAAGTTTTTTGGAATATTAAGCAGGTAGTAAGAAATTTGGGTGTTTATTTTGACATCAGTCTAAACTTTAAAGGTGCCCTAGAATTGAAAATTGAATTTACCTTGGCATAGTTGAATAATAAGAGTTCTGTACATGGAAATTACATACCATGAGCCTCAAACACAATTGTTTCCTCCTTCATATGTAAATCTTGTGCGTGAAAAACACCACGGAAAAACAGGCGAATCTCAACATAACACCGACTGTGATGCAACAGTCGGGATCATTAATATGTACGCCCCCAACTTGCATATTGCATATACTTGCATATACCAGCCCATGTTCAAGGCAGTATTAACGTCATGTAGCTGCACAGCCGGACCATCAGATGTTCTGCAGGTATTGTGAAGCATGCAATCAATGACAATATATTAAAATTGGCAGATGGATCAATAATAACTGTTCATGATCCATGATATCATGATATATTTAGTGATATTTGTAAATTGTCTTTCTAAATGTTTCGTTAGCATGTTGCTAATGTACTGTTAAATGTGGTTAAAGTTATCATTGTTTCTTACTGTATTCACGGAGACCAGAGCCATTTCGTTATTTTCATTTTTAACCCGAAAACTCTTGTAGTCTGTATAATTCATAAACGCAATATTCAAGTCTCTCCAACTGTGTGTAGCTTTAGTCCGGTTAGCCGTGCAGCACTATCAAACTCATTCAGAATCAAATGTTAGCAAACATCCACAAAATACATGCCATACTTACGTGATCTGAATTATAGAATTATATTGTGAACTTCAGTATTGTATATGAAATGTTTAATGGAGTCGTGAGCTTGGGAGCGAGGAGCACGAGCATTTAAAGGTGTACACACCCCAAATCAAAGCATTTTAAATTCCACCCCAAAATAGGCAGTTATATATAACATGGTATAATAAAAAATCTATGGGGTATTTTGAGCTGAAACTTCACAGACACATCCTGGGGACACCTTAGACTTATATTACATCTTGTGAAATGTCAATTCTAGGGCACCTTTAATATCATGTTAAGAAGTCGGTTCAGTCTTGTTTTTATCCAAGCTGAAGTGGTTTTTGAGTTTTAATGATACAAAGAAGCTTATTCATGCTTTTATTTCATCCCATCTTGATTATTGTAATGAATCATTTTCTTATTTAAATCATCATACTTTATTGCGGTTACAATTAGTACAGAATGCTGCGGCCAGACTATTGACAATCAAATAACACCTGTTTTAGTTTCTTTACATTTGTTACTTGTTCATTTTAGGATTGATTGTAAGATTTTATTGTTCACATACAAAGCATTAAATGGTTTGGCACCTATATAGCTTTTGAGACCTTTCAAAACAGTTAGATATCTTAGATCTTCTTTTAACAAATTGCTGGCTGTTCCAAGAATCAAATATAAATATAAAGAAGATATGGAATAGTTTGCCAGTGAATATTAGATCTGCTGAATGTGTGTCTGTTTTTAAATCTCATTTAAAAACTTGTTTGTTTAGACGTGGTTTTAGTATTTTGTGTGTTTTTGGGGTTTGATATTTTATATTTATATTACATTTTGCATGACTGTATTCTTAATGATTGTGTTCTTATACTGTATGTGTAAAGCATTTTGAATGTTGCAGCTTTAAAAGTGCTATATAAATAAAGTATTTAAAAAAATGTGTCATTGAATGGAAAAGAGGCTCTCGGGAGCGCAAGTAAATGTCACGTTTTGATTTTCCCAGCAAAAACTTCCCGAGTCCTTCACATAAAAATCACTCTCTATACAGGCTTTTATACACAACCTAGGAAGTTGGGGAAGGTCTCGTTTTTTTTGTTTCATTACAAGCTGTTCACACATGGTCAATAGAAAAGTGATTACATTAAATAAGCGAATACATGAAAATTGTTACATATAGCCCTTTTAACATTCCATGCATTAATCAAAAGAACTAAACGCAGTGATTAAAATAACATTTTCACTGCACTGCATGCTTAATTGTTCAGGATTTAGAAAACAAAAGTAGCTATGCAATGGAACCTGTTAACTCTGCAAAACTGGAATCACAGTTGTCTTGAGTAAACATGTGTTGCCTACTTTTGTTGAAACCTTACAAAGCTTTATGGATCTGTGGAATGAGAGAAAAAAATACTAAGTCAAGTTTGCAAGTGCCCAACAGCTGTTTCAAATTTCAATGGCGTTTACCAGAGTTGCACTAACATAGGCTGGGTTCATGCCTAAAAGGTAATGTGCCTCACAAAGAACCTTGAAATCATGGAGAGAATCCTGTTACAAGTAAACAAACACAAACAATCTGTGAACCTTAGGGGTTTCAAAGTCCATCAATGTCTGATGATGTATTTACTTATGGTTCCCTTGTGTATGGCCCAAATGCACAATATATAAAAGGGCATGGACTGTTTGCTCGTATTGTTATTGTAGTTTCGATTGTGTTATTTTCATTGTTTTCAAGGTTTCAGTGTGTTTGTAAAACACTGTTACACTGTGTTCTGTTTAAACAGGGATATATGTAATGAGTTAATGAGTATATGTGGAGCAGCCAGAAGTGCATTAACCTGTTTCCAAGATCTGCATGTCCTTGTTCTCACACACACCCTTTCATACATCACATGCACATTTATAAATGAACCTGTAAAACTGTAAATCACATATTTTCACATGTTTGTCACTACTATACTATACTATACTATAGTAAAATGTCTCTCAGTGTCTCGCAGGAATGTGGGTGTGTTCTTGGGCAGGACTCTAGGGTTCTGACCCGATCACAGAACAGAGCTGAAACATGAAAGGACAAACAGACAGTGGAAATGGTTTAGATAAACAAAAGAGCTAACAGATGAAAATAGGTGGATCACTCGGTTATCCTTCCTGTGGTGTGGCTGTTTTCCTGTGATTGACAAAGACGCAAAATAATAATAAAGAAGGACCGAGATGTACTTGCAATTGTTTTTTCTTGGAAACACCTAGGATTACATAGTAGAATGACTTGTTTTTTTGAAGATTTTTGTCAAAGTTAGAATCCAAACGTTTTTCACCTTTTTAACTAGTGAAAATGCATTATTTTCTACTTACATTATACTATCAGCACTGCAAATTTGAAGAAAAAAATTAATTGAAAAATTAGCATGAGTTTGTGTAAAACCGGATGATTATGACTTGATCCAAAGAACATCTTGAACTTTATTGGAAGCAAGAACATCTGTACAAAGAGTAACATAATTAACGTCACAACAATGTGATTACTGACCCCCCAAAAAATGGTGCAGAAACTCAAATATTTCTTAATAATATTTTCTATTTATTATCAATTTTCTTTGTTTTTCATTTTTTAAAATCCTTAATCTTTCAAATTTATTTTCAGGCTTCAATAGGGAAAAAATCCAAAGTTTTAATGTGGTCTCAGACTTTGTGACTCAGACAGTTACTTATATTAAAAAAGAGAAACACAAGTAATCCACTAAGGTTAATTGCCATTTTTCATTCCACATTCATTCCGTCTAATCTCATCTGTCTATCCTGCTTTTTCTTTCTAGATAGGGATGCTGCGCTATACAGTAGCTTCTCCTGCTTGATGCATTCCTTTTTCACCTAGTCCACCAGACACGCACGCACATAGATTCCAGTGTAGCCACATAACACACTGCTCTGATGTGCTGACGTACATTGATAAATTCCTTGTCTGCACTTCATCACTGCTCAGTGTGAGATCAGTCCACACATACTCAGTGGCAGAATAGGATAAAAGAGCCTATTTTCTATTTTCTGCATGAATATTATAAAATGTAGTCTTTTCCTTAGCATTATGATTGTTTTCTCTTTTCACACAAGCTGCACAATTAGTTAATTGTACAATACTTTAATTTCACTGTTTCATTTTTATTGTGAGATGAGTATTTACTAAAAAAATAAGATGAAAATTAAGCAACACAGACCAATTGACCCTTCGATAAGCCCCATCTTAAAGACATTAAAGACACCCGTCCTTCCTTAGCTATGTTGTCATCTGCTATTTTTTCAGTCAAGATTTAGCTTTTTTTCTATTGTAAGAGTATGGAGCAGGATTTGACCAGTGACATAAGGTACCTTGAAATATCGGACCATAAGTTGACAATAGAAAAAGTGGTGCAACCCACTAGATATCGCTGACCACAAAACTTGAGCAAGAAATGCTGTGACCCATTTAATTTCCCCATTATCATATCATAGTTTTTCCAATTTGAACTATAAAAACTATAAAACTACTGAAACTGCATATACAACACATATAATGAAAAATGATGATATGTATGTTTACCCATTCTGCAATAATAATAATAATAATAATATATTTTGGGCAAAATGTATTTTAAATATATTTTTTAAACAGTGTGACTTAAGAAAATATGTTTTTCAAATTTAAAATAGATTTTGTGTAGACTTTCAATTGCCAAAATCTGTTATAATATGTACTTAAAAGGGCAAAAAAGAACAATAATTCTATTATTTTGGGTAATTTGAAAATGTATTTTTAAAAAATATATTTTGGACAACATAAATGTATTTAGATAATTAAAAAATATATTTAAAAATGGACAAACAATCTATGAAAAAAACAGAAATTACTACAACTTTGAATATATGTAAATCATTTTAAAATCTGTATTAGCCATTTTTGGCCATTTCGGATATTTTGAAATTGGAAAAAAAATAATATATATATATATATATGTATATATATATATATATATATACAGTTGCAAGAAAAACTATGTGAACCACTTGCAGAATCTGTGAAAATGTGAATGATTTTTAAAGGAGATAATACAAAATGCATGTTATTTTTTTTATTTAGTACTCTCCTGAGTAAGATATTTTACATAAAAGATATTTACATATAATCCACAAGACAAAAAAAAAAAAAATTTTAATTTATTAAAATAACCCCATTCATAAGTATGTGAACCACTGATTCTTAATACTGTGTGTGGTTACCTGGATGATCCACGATTTTTTTGTTTTGTGATGGTTGTTCATGAGTCTCTTGTTTGTTCTGAACAGTTAAACTGAGCTCTGTTCTTCAGAAAAATTCTCCAGGTCCTGCAGATTCTTCAGTTTTCCAGCATCTTTTGCATATTTGAACCCTTTACAGCAGTGAAGAATGATTTTGAGATCCATCTTTTCACACTGAGGACAACTGAGGGACTCAAACACAACTATTAAAAAAGGTTCAAACATTCACTGATGCTCCAGAAGAAAACATGATGCATTAATAGACGGGGGTGAAAACATTTGGAATTTGAAGATCAAGGTAAATTGTATTTAATTTGTCTTCCGGGAAACCTGAAAGTATCTTCTGTTGCTTCTGAAGGGCAGTACTAAATGAAAAAAATGTATATTTTAACAAAATAAGAAAAATTTGGACATCTTCATCCTGTTCAAAAGTTTTCACCCCCCAACTCTCAATACATTGTGTTTTCTTCTGGAGTATCAGTGAATGTTTGAACCTTTTTTAATAATAAATCTTTTATGTAAAATATCTTATTCAGGAGGGTACTAAGTAAAAATAACATGCATTTTGTATTATCTCCTTTATTTTGTTAAAATAATTCAGATTTTCACAGATTCTGCAAGTGGTTCACATACTTTTTCTTGCAACTGTATATATATATACACACACACACACACACACACACACGCAGTTAAACCAAAAAATTATTCAGACATTTTTTATTATTTTTGATATATTTTTATTAGTGGGTGCAGGACACTATAGTTCATTGATGTAAGTGAGGATAGCAAAATAAAGTAAACTGTGACATATTATACCCAAAAATTCTTCATACAGTGGACTACCAGTAAAACTGATAAAAATTTGGAACCAAACATTATTCAGACACTTTGACCTGACCATGTTTTGCTTAAGTGTTATCTGACATAATTAAGATGATTTTTTTCTGACAGTTTAACTCTGAGATCTTGTCATATTTTATTAGCATTTTTTTTTTTTTTTTTTAACTATGGTGAATAAACTGGATTAATTAATGAAATGTTGTCTGAATACATTTTGGTTTGACTGTATATATATGCCATATAGGTATGAACTGTTTATTTTGTGTGCAACAAAATGCAATTTCTTTTTAGTTTTCTAGTAGTTTAACCTGTGATACAATGTGGCTCTGCCCCGATATAGTATACTGTAAGTAGTATTTATAATACTTAATTTATACTTAACCATTTATTTATATTTACATAAACATCTGGATCATACACGTGGGGTTTCATATCATCTTGCTCCCTAATTTTAAAATTAATTTTACAATTTTTAAATTTGTAGCACGCATTTATGTGTTCCCTCTTTCTTCTATTTCTGTCCATGTCTTCTAGTATTTTCTCTCTTAATTTTCACCTCTATTTATTTATTTGATGGCAAAAGTCACCTTTAGAAAGTGCCATGAAAGGGTCATGTGCTCAAGTCCCAGTGCACCCCACTGCTGTGTGCCATGAACGTCCTTTCCTCCTCTCATATGATCCTGGACTGGCACAGAAGAGGGCAGGGAAGCTGACTGTTTATCCGTGAGGGTCATTCAGCATCTGAAGGGCATTGCTTACATCTGAAGCTATGCTTTTAATGAAGTGAAGAGCCAGGCTGAGTTTTGCTAAAACTGTTATACTGTTACATATGACCTGGAATAGATTAGGAGCTATCGAGGACAGCTTGTTCTGCTGAAAGAATGATATTTACGTAAAAATCAGATACTGTGAACAGCAGAGGTAAACTGAGAGAGGAGCAAAGGAGTGAGAGAGATGGATGAGTGCACTGCTGCTCTCCACAGTTGGCTTTCACATCCTCCACTCTCATCTCCTCTTTCTCCATTTGCCCCCTTGACCTCCAAGCAAAGCACCATGGGAAACGTGAAATATTTTTAGTGTCCATCTGATAACCAGCAGATGAAGGTTGGAGAGACAGAGAACATGTCTCTCTTAGCTTTGGTGTGGTTTTCATCGGATTCTTTGATTGCTCAGAAGTTGCTCTTTCATAGCTCAGGAGACTTGTCTACAATGTTTCTTCTAAAATCTCCTTAGGAGAAAAAAAAAGAAATTAAACATTTGTTTACATAAAATAACAGTTTAGATCTATATAATCCACGAAGAAAGAAAAGTTTACATAATAGTCTTCAGTCCCAGGATGGGAAAATTATGCATAGTTATGAATTGTGACCCTGCACCACAAAAACAGTCATAAGGGTCAATTTTTTGAAATTGAGATTTATACATCATCTGAAAGCTGAAAAATAAGCTAGGATAGGACAATATTTTGCCGAAATACAACTATTTGAAAATCTGGAATCTGAGGGTGCAAAAAAATCAAAATATTGAGAAAATCGCCTTTAAAATTGTCCAAATAAAGTCCTTGGCAATGCATATCCACTCACAAAAATACATTTTTCATAAATTTATGGTAGGAAATTTATCTTCATGGAACATGATCTTTACTTAATATCCTAATGATTTTTGGCATAAAAGAAAAATCGATAATTTTGACCCAATGTATTGTTGACTATTGCTACAAATATACCCGTGCGACTTATGACAAACCCTAGGTATGTGATATTTCTGTTGGAACCAAAATGAGGTCTCTTTCATATCTCAGTTGTTTCTTCTATATAGCAGTGAGATTACATGGAGAGCAAATGGAGTCTCCTGTATAATTTGAGATGCCATGTAATCTCACCGCTGTATAGGAGAAACAATTGAGATATCAAAGGGATCTCATTTTTGTGATTTATCTCTCCAACGGGCAGACTTGGCAGAGCGGTTCATACACACATGCCCAGCAGGGGCACATTACAGAGCCGCTTTCAGCCTCCTGATGAATAGCCAGTGCCAGCATGTGTGCATCAGACACATTTAAAGACCCAGAGCACACGAAGAGGCTCTTTCTGTAATTTCCCAAGAGGTATCAAAGTAGGTAATGGAAAGTAGTCGAGACATGCAAAGAGTGCGAACAGACGACAAAACGGACAGCAAGAGCAACTGACAGGTTTTCAGCAGGCAACGTCAAAGGAAGACCTTCATTAATTTCATTAGGACTCCAGCTCTGAAGAGGCTGTTTCTGTTGTGAATTGATTATGCAAACACAAGATGAAAAGCTCCACTCCAGATGGAGAGAGTCAGAGCAGGAGGAATGAGTGAGTGAAAATGAATGAATGAAGTGAATGAAATATTGCAGGTCTCACAGACTTGGGCTTGAATCAAGAGCTAATTTTAAAACAAATTGCATTCGAAAGCTTTCTGGTTCCATTCTCGCTAATCCTCGCATAAATCAAACAGAGCGACAGGAATACACTCATGGAAGACTAAACAGCACACATGAGCTAACAAACACCAGAAGAATGAAAGAAATAATCAGGGAAAACAAATGCAAAGAACAGCCATGCAAAATCAATGACTTGTACAGTTTTTAAAAAATCAAATTATTTACACTGCCATTCACAAGTTTAAGGTCAGTAAGATGTTTTTGAAACTGCTTTCTAATGTAATATATTTTAAAATGTAATTTATTCCCATGATTTCAAAGCTGAATTTTCAGCATCATTACTCCAGTCGTCAGTGTCACATGATCCTTCAGAAATCATTCTAATATGCTGATTTGATGCTTAAGAAACATTTCTGATTATTATCAATGTTAAAAAAAGAGTTGCGCTGCTAAATATTTTTTGTGTAAACAGTGATACATTTTCAGGATTCTTTGATTCATCTTTGATGAAGACTATTACGAAAAATATTTCGTAACTGGGTAGTTTCTCCACATAAATCAAGTCTTTCGAATGTGTCTTTATAAGACTTACTGATACATTTTCTCCTAATTTATAGTGGCAACACTCTTCACAATAACCCACACTGTTCTGCCTTGATATCTGATGTTGTTTTCTTAAATGCTTTTGCACTTTCACTCATTCACTCATATTTGATTTCATATTTTCTTAATACCAGTATGCATGTAAGGTAAATTGCTTTAAAGTACTTTAAAAGCATGACATTTATGAGCGTAGTCAGTAAATTAGGCAACAATGAAGTTTAATCTAAGTAAAAGCAAACATTTGCACAAAATTTACTTTTGGACTACCATTTCAGTTATACACTGTATGTCAGTATACATAATAATTACAGACACTTTAAAATCTGCATTTGTCTTTATTTAGTCCCTGAAAGCCTGTCCTGTACCCCATCCATGCCTCAGTCATGCGCTGTGTATCCAAAAGAGGGAATAAACCATAATTGTTCCCATATCTAACCGCAAATGTGTTTTCCTATCTGGAGACAAAGGATGATTAAATCCCAAGATATTCTCAGATCTGCCTCTCAGATATTTGCTAAATAAATTTGCTTAAATGTGTTTTAGCAGCTGGTTATAATCATGCATCATCTTAATGAGGCAGATACAAAGAGAATGGAGGCAGTTCTAAATGTTTTATGAATGTTTTTGAAATTGAAAGACAATGATTCAAATCTGTATTTAATAAACTTATAAACATTTTTTTTTATTTCCTCTTTCTCTCAAACCTCAAAACTACCCTCAAAAGTTTAAAGGGATGGTTCATTGTGATTTCAGTTTTTAACTTTATTTAATGTGTAATGTTGCTGTTCGAGCACAAAACATCTGCAAAGTTAGGACGTTCAAAGTTTAAAGCAAAGCGAGATAGCGAGAACTCTCTGTTTAAGGACTACAACAAACGGCTGGTAGGGACTACAACGAGCTTCTTCATGGGTTGGTGACATCACTAACCCTAAAATTTACATAAACCCCGCCCCCGAGAACACGCAACAAAGGGGTGAGGGCATGTTACTGTATTACAGTATGTAACACAAATGCAGTAGCATGTCATAAAAGCAAGATGCCAACATAAGTTATAAACATAATTAAATTAAACTAAACTATACCTGATCTCTCTTCAGGAAGCATATATTCTCTGGCTCTGTAGGATCTTACAACAGTTCCCACATGAGCGATTTATAGATTATCATGACAGAATATGCTAATCAATGACTTTAAGATATCCCACATTAGCTACATAAATTCATCAACTAACCATTCAGAAACGTCCTGTTGCATTCTACATGTTGTCACTTCTTCTTGAGTCTCTCCATCATTGTCCGACTTCGTTTTGAACATAAAGGGCTGAACAGTTTCTGACATTTTCAGTCTGAGTCTGAGGTAATCCGCGCTGCTAACACTATGCGGCTCTTGAAACCCCGTCCTCTGCGTAGGAGCAGCAGTTCATTTGCATTTAAAGGGACACAAACAAAACTGAGCCTTTTTGCTCGCCCTCAAAAAGTGACAAATTTAACATGCTATAAAAAATTATCTGTGGGGTATTTTGAGCTAAAACTTCACATACACACTCTGGGGACATCAGAGACTTATTTTACATCTTGTAAAAATGGCATTATACCACCCCTTTAAGCACATTTATAATGAGTTTCTTTCTGTTTTGGTTAAAAGACTGTGATTTAATATGTTTTAAGAGCTTTCTCTAAAACTTCCCCAAAAACAGAAGTAGAGATGGAGAATTTAATTTGAGATGATATGGAAGACATCCTCCTAATGATCTCATTTGATTTAGACGCCACCATTCCATTACTTGTGTAGAAGAGCTACAGAAATAGCCAACAAAATGAAATTCATTTGACCTAATATTATTAAAATGATTTACAACTGTTTGTTTACCAATTTAGGCTAGGGAGGGATCAGTATTTTGGTTTTGCCTCTCACGTCTGTCCTTCTTGCTGTAGGGCATGAGGATGGCCTCTTGGGAAGAGAATTTGGGTCAGCCCAATCACTCTGTGCTGGAGATGGAGGGGCCACCGGACCTGTCCAGCTCTCTCTTCAATCTCAGCAGCAGTTATGGGGGCACAGGGTCTTTCCTCTGGCTGTTTCCATCGGAGAACGTCACATGGACCACCACGAGGCCCACAATGCAGCCAGTTGCCCCTCCACGGGTACGAGACCAAGCCTTGGCCCAGGCCGAGATTGGGGTGCTGGGGCTGGTGCTTGCTCTCACCACTCTGGGTAATGGATTTGTGCTGTGGGTGCTGCTGCGTAGGAAGAAACATCACGCTCCCATGCACCTCTTCATGGTCAATCTGTGCGTGGCTGACCTGGTAGTGGCCTTCTTTCAGGTAACAGCCTCTTCAGACTATTAAAATGATGAGTGTGGAGAAATGAGCGGGCTGGTTAAGTAATCATTGACCTGAGTGGAAACATATAGTGAGAATACATTTATTAAAATGCAGTTGAAGTATTAGGCATGGGAGTAATGATGTGTCAGCAGGGAAGTTGTATTAGTTGAAGATTAATATTCATTAAAAAAATCGTGATATGGCTTTCATGCAAAGGCTGAAATTTAATTAAATAAATAAATATGCTGCGTGCTTTAGTGTAAAGTGAGTCACTGTGTTCTTTTATATGATTTAATGTTTGAAAAATGAAGATATAAGTATTAGTATTGTAATTTTACTGTAAAATAAATTTTTTATCATTGTTGTATTTTTCTTAAATACTTAATGTTTTATTTTACGGTGACATATTACAACAGTAATATTTCTTATTTTGTTCAATATTTTATGTAATAATAATAATAACAATAATAATTATAATATGAAACTTAAAAAAAAAACACAAACACAATTTAAATAGCTATCACATTTTTTATCAGAAAAACTGCAGTTAGATTTTTTTTTTTTTTTTTCAAATTGTGCATCCTAGATATTATTTGCTAATGTGGCAAAGAATATGTATGTCATGGTAAAATAATGGCAGTTTAATCATGACAAAATCTCAAAATGGTTTTAGATGTTAATAGATATGATAATGTTAATGTATGGTCTTAGACAATTGTTACAGTCACATGGACTTTCAGTTTGTTGTTTTCATCTGTCACGTGTTCCTTTGTTCTAGTTTCCCGCCACAATCTGTTACCATGGACACTAATCACATTCATCACAGCTGTTCTTCATTGGAGTTCAATTATCAGTGTATTTAAGTTCCTGTTTCTGTTGATTATGTGGTCGGGTATTGTTTGTGTTTATGCTGGTGTATGTTCCTGTATTCTCCTATTGGATTTTCTATTAAAGACTCAATTAGCTCTATCTCCTCGTTTGTGTGCTTAATACACCGGTGAGATTGTAACAGAATACCCGACCAAAACTAAGTGACGTGTTTGTACTCAGGATTTTCTTTTTAGTTTTCGTGTTCAGTTTTTTTGTTCCGTTTCTCACTCCTGCTTGCACCATGTACCCAGCTGTCAAACTCATGTGCCTTGAGCAGGGAGACATCAGACCACCTTCCCGGACTACTGCCTGTGCACGTTCCTGTACTTCGGACTCAACACCATCACACGTGCACAGCTGTCCAGGGAGGGTCCTCGAGGGAGCTTCGAGTCCTATGTGGAGTGGGTGCTGGCACCCTGCGGATCGCCGTTCACTGTTGAGGTTGCCGCCAGCCCCACTCCCCAGCCAGAACCACCCAGACGGTGAGGATTTATGACCTGAGCCCACCGCAGGTTGTATGACGGAGACCGCCGCGATTGAGCTGCCCACGCCCACAAGAGCGGTCAGGAGTCACATCGCCACGGAGCCCGAGCAGCGTGTACCTGACCAGGTGTGTGAGCCGGCCAAGTCTTCCATCGCCGAGGGAGTGTTGGTGGACCTCGAGGGTGCAGAAATGAGCCCCGCCCACCCCCTGCTACTGAGAGTGAGTTCGCTCAAACACTTCTGGACTTAAGGTGTGGAAACGAAACCTGTCTTGCCCCAGTACTGTCTTCATTCCAGCTGGTCCCGTCCAGCATGCCTTTCCCACCATATCACCAACCTTCCTGTGACTCGCTACTGCTCTTGGAAGTTTGCATGGAACTTCAGCCTGTTTCCCAGTCCACAGCCATCAGTGCCACCCAATCATCTCCGTCTCCCTCCAGTCCCTCGATACACCTCCTCTCAGTAGCGTGGTACCATCTCGGGCCCGCCGGTATCCGCCTCCTCCTGGGCACGAGGAGCCCGAAGCTCCGCCTCCAGCTTCGGATGGTCACGAGCTGACTCCTGCGCCTGCGCTCCTCCCACCCTCGACCTTAGAGTTGACCATCTGCCTTTCGACCACGCCGGACTCCCTCGGCACGTCGGCTCCACCTGGGTCAGACATCGCTTCACCTTCGGTGCGGACCTACGGATCATCCGCTGCTCTCTGGCCCTCCACCCCTTCCACTATGGCTTGCTCCGTCTCCGCCCTCGGTCGCTCCAGCGCGTCTTCAGACCTCCGGATCCCCTCCTCGATCTCAGGAGATCGTCACTGCGGCTCTGTCGGGGCTGCTTGGATCGTCACCATCTCTCCACCACCTCAGCTCATCGACTACGCGGTGGGCTCCATCCTCGCCATTGTTGACTATGGTCTTCTCCATGGCGGTCGTCATCAACACCCTTCCATGGCTCCTCCCTCCATCAACGCCGCCGTAGGGGCACTACCCTGGCTGGTGCTTGGCACAACACCCTGCAGCCCCTGTTCAAGGCCATCTCCTGGACTGCACCACCCTGGACTCCTGTTCTCCTCCTCCTCCTCCCGGTTAGCCGTCCGCCTCCTGAGCCGCCTCCTACATCATCTTCAGCATCTTATCTTCATCTTCCCCTCTCTCTACGGCGCGAGAACGCGCCTTTCCGGGAGGGGGCGTATTGTTAGTCACATGGACTTTCAGTTTCTCATCTGTCACGTGTTCCTTTGTTCTAGTTTCCCGCCACAATCTGTTACCATGGACACTAATCACATTCATCACAGCTGTTCGTCATTTGAGCTCAATCATCAGTGTATTTAAGTTCCTGTTTCTGTTGATTATGTGGTCAGGTATCGTTTGTGTTTATGCTGGTGTATGTTCCTGTATCTGATTTTCTAGTAAAGACTCAATTAGCTCTATCTCCTCATTCATGTGCTTAATACACCGGTGAGATTGTAACAACAATAGGGCCAGTTTGTTTGTTTTTTTTCAGTTGGGCTACTTTTAAGTTTTGCCGCGAGTTTAAAAAAAATTCCACAGGTTTGTTTTCCACCCCCCATACGTACGATTTCAGTGCTCCAACACCCCCTAGACATACAAATTCAGTGAATTTGGCCACCTGATGAAGAAAAACGCATTGGGCTATTTTTGAGCTACTTATGACTGGCCTTTTGTTGCACAGACCTGGCAACCCTGAATAGGGCAGCTCCGTAATAGTCGACTAAACGTTAGTCAACCAAAGTTTTATTAGTCGGTTAGAAAAAAACTGACAGGAAGTGGGGAAGTCACACAGTCCGTGAGGGACAGATCCTTGGGTCCTTGTAGTAATTACAGCATGTCGGGCAGGAAATCCAAACGTTTGCCGTTCATCCATCGACCTCCAAATATGGCTTATCATTTGAAAGATGTAAGTAATAGCAACTTTACATGGCTGCTCGCTCTAACGTTAACCTAGATAAATGTGTTCTATTATATATCCAAGTGTTCGTGCGGAGTGTGGAAGGCAGCTAAAGTATAAGATGCTTTACTGCCCTACATGGAGGCGCAGATGTGATCACTTGCATTAAAATACATCAGTTTGAATCGAAAACATATACTCTCTGATTATGCATTTCATATGAAAGGTGCACCTCTCTTTATTGGTGCATTACTGCAGAGATGACAAATCAGCATCGTCAACTTCATCTTTGCAGCCGACACCGACTCAGAAAACACAAATTTATTAATAAACAATTAAAATATTATTTTATAATAAACTTATATAAACTTGCTATTTTTTCCGACATTCATAATCAATTCTTTTGCCAGTGCTTTGTGCAAGCATTATACGTGCGCTTGAGCGGAGACATATATTCCACCCCCCAGTATATTTAAGTAATTGAATTCATATAAATGTGCGATTAGTTGACTAATGGCTTAAATGAACAACTACTAGTTGACTAGAAAAATCTTTAGTCGGGGGCAGCCCTAGTGGACAAGATCTGCTACAAATGCTGCTTCAGAGCAAGTAAGTGAGCATGTAAGATATGCTGCTGCTGCATGAATAGACATAAATCTCTTAGCAGTTCTAGACAGGTGGAGCTGGTGGAGGTGGAGGGTTTCAGAGGAACTCTGATAGCGCCCTGTATGACCAGCTTACAGAAAACACTGAACCACACTATATAAATGTTGTATAATCAATCTCACTGGCTACAGAATCAGCAGAGGCCAATCAGCTTGTGCCATGTAGTAAATGCTGTGATTACTATCAGATTGCATGTAAATGACCTATCAGCCTGTGCCATCTAGAGTTTCCTGACTAATAAATTCTATATATTTGTTTTTATTTTGTCTCCAGGTGCTGCCACAGTTGGTGTGGGACATCACTGAGCACTTCCAGGGCCCTGACGCTCTGTGTCGCACCGTCAAATATTTGCAGGTTGTCGGGATGTTCGCATCCTCCTATATGATCGTGGCCATGACTGTGGATCGGCATTATGCCATCTGCTGCCCCCTGCAGGCGTATCGCGGGGGCGCGCCCTCTCGCTGGAACACCCCTATCATGGTTGCATGGGGCCTGGCCCTTGTGCTCAGTTTACCACAGGTGAGGAATAAATCTCAGTTCATTCCTGAATGATTTATTTAATTGGTTCACAATTATGTTGTTCAAGCTCATGACTCTCTGCTCGCTTATACATAGGTGTTTATCTTCTCACGGTCAGAAGTGTCCCCTGGGGTGTTTGAATGCTGGGGCCACTTTGCTGAGCCATGGGGTCTTAAAGCATACGTCACCTGGATGACTGTGGCTGTGTTCGTATTGCCAGCTTTAATCATCACTGTCTGTCAGGTACCTCCAGCTCATTCTGTTTCCTTCTCAATCTTTCACTTCCTACACATTTAAAAAAATATATATTATTAAATATAGGCATATATGGCTTTGACATCACTTGTCTTACAATGCTTTATAGAATAAGAACATCGTGTCTACTATGCAAATGTCAAAGACTTGGCATGTTTAATGGGAATTAATAGGTGAGATTCAGAATTCAGCAATTGGAATTTTAGCTTTCCATCGTTTCCATGCATCCATCGTTTTCCCAGTCAAGCTCTATTTTAATGTAAGTCTATGGTGGAGCTGTGTGTGTTTGGATAGTTTTAAAAACAGTTTGATGGAAATATTGTAAACACTGTGTAACAATGTACATTTTTAAATAGATTTTTCCACTTTATGAGCATGGTTTACCAAAAATAACACAGTTCACAGGAGTCTCCAATTAATCTCCTATGGGATGTTCTGTAAAGCTTGTCTGTGCTGGCAACAGTAACTAAGGGGGTGGGGGGTAGAGCTTAGTGAAAATATATTCCTATGTAGAACATGATTTCTTTGGTTTAGGCATATTTATCTGAAGTAAGTTTAATACTTTCAAAACAGCCACAGAATTTTAATTTTGCCATATAGCACCATAAAATGTTTGCTTTAATTTAAACCCAGGAACTTAAAGGGATAGTTCACCCAAAAATGAAAATGATCCCATGATTTACTCACCCGCAAGACATCCTAGATGTATATGACTTTCTTCTTTCAGCCGAACACAATCAGAGTTATACACCGATCAGGCATAACATTATGAGCACTGACAGGTGAAGTGAATAACACTGATTATCTCTTCATCACTGCACCTGTTAGTGGGTGGGATATATTAGGCAGCAAGTGAACATTTTGCCCTCAAAGTTAATGTGTTTAGAAGCAGGAAAAATGGGCAAGCGTAAGGATTTGAGCGAGTTTGACAAGGGCCAAATTGTGATGGCTAGACGACTGGATCAGAGCATCTCCAAAACTACAGCTCTTGTGGGGTGTTCCCGGTCTGCAGTGGTCAGTATCTATCAAAAGTGGTCCAAGGAAGGAATGGCGGTGAACCGGCGACAGGGTCATGGGCGGCCAAGGCTCACTGATGCATGTGGGGAGTGGAGGTTGGCCTGTGTGGTCCAATCCAACAGACGAGCTACTGTAGCTTAAATTGCTCAAGAAGTCAATGCTGGTTCTGATAGAAAGGTGTCAGAATACACAGTGCATCGCAGTTTATTGCGTATGGGGCTGTATAGCCGCAGACCAGCCAGGGTGCCCATACTAACCCCTGTCCACTGCCGAAAGCACCAACGTGAGCATCGGAACTGGACCACGGAGAAATGGAAGAAGGTGGCCTGGTCTGATGAATCACGTTTTCTTTTACATTACGTGGATGGCCGAGTGCGTGTGCGTCGCTTACCTGGGGAACACATGGCACCAGGATGCACTATGTGTAACAGGGTTAAAAATTTTACTGTAATTGTTATGATTTTCACCAAAATTACTGTTTTTGTTCATTTATTAATTGTTTGGAGACCCCTTGTGGTGACATTAAGTAATTAGTGGGTCATTTGTCTTGCTTGTGAAAGCACGCCCCCACCCCCAGCAGAGAAGTTTATCAGATGCTGAGAGGTGATGCATATGAGTGTAAATGCCCACTGTCGCCAGAGGATATATGTTTCTCCTTGTCTCCTTGTTGTGTTACAGTAAACAACGCATGAAAAGCAGTTCTCCGTGTCCGCCTGTGATTTATGTGCTGTTGGATGAGAAGCATTACATATGGGAAGAAGGGAAGCCGGCAGAGGCAGTGTGATGCTTTGGGCAATGTTCTGCTGGGAAACCTTGGGTCCTGCCATCCATATGGATGTTACTTTGACACGTACCACCTACCTAAGCATTGTTGCAGACCATGTACACCCTTTCATGGAAAAAGTATTCCCTGGTGGCTGTGGCCTCTTTCAGCAGGATAATGCACCCTGCCACAAAGCAAAAATGGTTCAGGAATAGTTTTAAGAGCACAACAACGAATTTGAGGTGTTGACTTTGCCTCCAAATTCCCCAGATCTCAATTCAATCGATCATCTGTGGGATGTGCTGAACAAATGAGTCTGATCCATGGAGGCCTTACCTCGCAACTTACAGGACTTAAAGGATCTGCTGTTAAAATCTTGGTGCCAGATACCACATCCATCATAAAAGTAATCGCCTCCAGGGGGTCAATAAAGTCCTTCTGAAGCGAAGTGATGGGTTTTTGTATGAAAAATGTTCATAATTACAACTTTAAAAACTATAATCATTAACTTCAGGTAACGACCATCTGCGCGTTCACGAGAGAGTCGAGTTCCGGCGGAAGGGTGACCTCTGACCCGACATATGAATTATGGAATCATTTTCATTTTTGGGTGAACTAACCCTTTAACTGGAATTTAAAAGTTTTAAGCATTCCTAATGGCACACAACTCTGGACCATGGTAGGACTATTTTTACATTGATGTATCTCTTTTTCATCTCAGGTTCGCATCTTCAGAGAAATCCATGACAATATCTACCTGAAGTCAGAGCGGGTGGTGACGGCAGAATTTAAGAGGAACTCTGTCTTCTTCCACTTTGCTCAGCGGGAGGGTGGCAGGAGAAGGAGCAGAGAGAGAAACCGACAGAGCAGGCATACTCACCATGGTGACAGCAATTTCAGTCAAGCTCACTGCAGCCCCTCACTTCATGCCAGAGAGGAAGAGTCCTCCTCAAGCCTATATAATGACTACTCTCAGACTTTACCCTGCAGGAGCTCTATCTGTGAGCCCTGCTTTGGGCCCCTTCCCTCTTCAGACAGCTCCTCCCCTTCCATCACAACTCACCTGCAAAACACCTCCAACCATCTCTCAGACCCCTCCCATTCTCAGTCATTATCAGCCAATAGCGTTTGTGGATTGGCTGGACACCCAAACAGCTCTGCAGCTTCTGAACTGTGGCCAGATGTGCTTCCAGATGCTTTTCCCCTTCCTACCGAGTACTCGCACCCACCACCTCTCCCAGGTGTGACCAAGGCCATGTCTAAGACAGTGAGGATGACTCTTGTTATTGTGCTGGTATACACCATCTGCTGGTCTCCCTTCTTTATTGTTCAGTTATGGGCAGCCTGGGACCCCAACCCACCAAACCAAGGTCAGCCTTTAAACAACTACTGATATGTATATACATGTCCTGTACAGTCACATAATAGGGGTTCTTGGATGGCAAAAACACTATGCTTTATTTTTAAAAGGGTTCATAACATAATATGCAATAATTAGAAATAGGAAGTTGCTTCACAATCATGCAACACATTTCATCAAATCGGAGACAATATAAGCTAGATGAGACAGTCCACTTGTCAAAAATGAATGGCAGAAATCACAAATGTCAGTATCATGGCAGTATGAAAGTCCCGCCATTCAGTTAAAAGTGCAAATCAATTTTTTTCAATACTACAGACTTTTTTGTGTGCATGTGCATTAGTTAAGCCAGAAAAAGTTACAGTTTGGGGGTGATTTTAGCTAAAGAAGAGACCATTGTTATCAGATTTTATTGCTGATTCGAAATATACACTACTGTTCAAATGTTTTTTCAGTCAGGAAGTATCCATTTACTGTCACTTTTGATCAATTTTAAACATTTCAAATAAATGTTCTTTTGAAATTTCTATTCATTAAGGAAATAATGCATCACGGCTTACACAAAAATATGAAGCAGCACAACATCGATAATAAAAAGACAATGTTTCTTGAGCAGCATATTCTGATTTCTGAAGGATCATGTGACACTGAAGACTGGAGTAATGATGCTGAAAATTCAGCTTTGACATCAGCAGGCTTGTTAAATAACCAAACAAGCAACACATTCTCCAGGAATATCTCAAAAACAGAGGTGATTGTTCTTGGAAATCTACCTTCCAGTAGAGTTTCGTTCCAAGTACAATCAAAAACACATGAATCAGTTCATCAGGGTCTTCAAGTTTACTGGGAAATTGCAGGCAGGTGTGTTAGAGCTTGGCTGGAACTAAAGTCATGGCAGGGGAGATCTCCAGAAGCAGAAATAATCAATCATGTTTTCAATGTGTCCCTTTTTTATTTTCCTATTCTTTTTTTAACTGTCCCCTGCTTTCTTTCCCTTTAACACATAAACAGACAAACACCTGCTCACTCATCTGAGTATTGGGTAATCTCATTGGTATTTACACCTCTGTATTAGACTGGACTTTCTGCACAGTTTGACCACGCCACTTGGTAACCAAATCACTATGAAAATCAGCACAATCTTAATCCTATATATGTATTTAAGTCTTTTAGTCAAAAAAAAAAAGGAAAAAAAAGTGAGCATTTTAAAGTTCTGTATGGCTTATATCCCCCCACCTCATTGCCTTGTTTTTCACAGTTAGATCATTATACAAGTAACAGTAAAGACATTAAAGGGATAGTTCACCCAAAAATGATAATTATCCCATGATTTAGTCACCCGCCATCCTAGGTGTATATGACTATCTTCTTTCAGACAAACACAATCTGAGTTATATTAAAAAAATATCCTTGCTCTTCCAAGCTTTATAATGGTAGTGAATGGCTTTGAAGTTCAAAGAAGTGCATCCATCCATCATAAAAGTAATCCACAAAAGGATCCAGGGGGTTAATAAAGGCTTTCTGAAGCAAAGCAATGGGTTTTTTAAAACCTTATAAACTAAAATAACTAGCTTCCGGCACACAGCCTACACAAGTCGACTTGCGCCAATAGAGTAACTTCTGACGCGATGTATGACGCAGGATGTCAGAGTATTTTAAGCTTAGACGCCTCTCACTGTTCAAACAAATACGTCTGGGCAACAAACTCAAGCTCCTCTTCTCTTATATCGAAATCCTCTGATATTTCTCTTTAAAAATTCTATCGTTTTAGACTTCTAATTTGTGACTGGTGTTTTGTTTTGTTGTCTATCCTCTGTGCTTCCGCGTTCGTCAATATGTCATGCGTTGGGTCAGAGGTGACTCTTTTGGCACAAGTTAATTTGCGTAGGCCGTCTGCCGGAAGCTATAGTTATTTTAGTTTATAAAGTTTTAAATATGGATATGAATATGGAATTAGTATTTCCATCCTTTGTGTTACAGGCTTTAAAGCTATTACTTTTCTAAGCAATCTTAAGATTTTCATCTGGTAGTTGATAAAACAAGGAAAAATCCCATAGACATGCACAGATATTGCAATATTGTCAATGCAGTTATACATGTAAATGGCTTTGAGTTTACCTTTATCTCTCTTTCAGGGGCTGCTTTCACTATCCTGATGCTACTAGCCAGTCTAAACTCCTGCACTAACCCATGGATCTACACCGCCTTCTCCAGCAGTGTGTCCCGTGAGCTGCTCGCACTGCTGCGATGCCAAACCGGATCCCCACGTCGAGGTTCCCTTCCGGACGACTCCACCGCAACTCACACATCCACCAACACCAAGGACTCCATATACTGACCTCTGGCCTGACTCTACTACACACGCACACACCAGCACATGGCAAACACACCACTGATGTGATGGGCTAGACCCTGTCCCAAATGCCACTCTTTGCCCACATTTCGGTGACATAATGCTGCATAACAGTCAGGCAGTAAGGCCAAATGTCGCATTTGGGCTTGCGAGCAGATATTTAGCATAAAAAGACAAATGAGACACCCTATGGTCTCATGAACTCCACAAGTGTGCATAAAGTGCACAGTTTGATAGAGGACTGGCGTAATGTCCACACATGTAGTGTGCAAGCTCTTGGTCACGTGACTTTACATTCAGGTACATTGCAGTTACACAACATGAGCAGCAGATACTGATCCATTAATAACAACTTGCATCAGTTTGAAAGACAAAACCACATTGCCATGCCCAGTGCTTTTTAAAGACAGCTGTCCATTCAGTCACATGAAAGCAGACTGGAGTGATGAATCAAGAGGAAGAGGAGGGGGATGTGTTAGGAAGCGAAGGATCGGAGGTCCTCCATTGTTCTACATCTTTCTTTCATGCCTCAACCGAGTGTTTTTAGAGATTAGCATCAGAGGATTATATAAATCTTCACAGTACAAAGTAAGTGTGGAAACTGCAATAGTGGAAAGAGAAAAAGGCATGTGAACAATGTACAGATTGGACAAAAGATTATTCGGATATACACTACACAAGACCAGCGGCAAGATGCTGCAAATTAGTGCGTCAGAAGTTTAGGGGAACATTTCCACCACCAGCAAGAACGTTACGAAAATATCAGCCTATGATTGTGGGAATCAAACACAGTGGCAGCTTAGTGACTTTGTGAATCATATATCAAATCTAAAGTGTTCAAAAGAATTTACATTTGACCACTGCTGGACACAAAAGCTGAGCAAAATGAAATCTCATTTTCTGTGTTGGTCATTTTAGTGGTTTAATACATCAAAACAAAGAAATACCACATTGATTAGAAGCTGTTGATTGTGTAATGCATATCAGTCCAAAACTACATAACCCCACTGTCCTGAGAAATCCTTGTAAAAGCATTGAAGAAAAAAAAAAAAAAAAAAAACCTTTTAGGAAACAGGGTAATGGTAAATGAACAGCAATATATAGGTTGTAGGCAACATTTCGAGGGCAACTGCTACAGTTGAAATCTCTACATTATGTACATATGTAAAAACGAATCACACCAATTTCAGTTTCACCCACACGTTTGTCACTCTTTTTAGCTCTACCTCTGGTCTTTGTTGGATTTTGTGTTAAAAATGATTTTTGTTTTTCTCATTTAGAATCAGGGGACCATTCACATGCTTCAGAGTAACTTATTTGTACATAAAATATTAACATTATAATAAAGAAGTGTAGAAGGATTAAAGGATTAGTTCACATTCAAATGAAAATTACCCTCTTTACTCACCCTCAAGCCATCCTAGGTATATATGAGTTTCTTCTTTCTGATGAACACAATCTGATAAATATTAATAAATATCCTGACGCATCCATTTATAATGGCAGTAAGCGTTATAAAACGAGCATGAGCTGAAGAAAGTGTCTTCATCCACATCCATACATCCTAAACATGTTCTCCACATGGCTCCGGGGGGTTAATAAAGGCCTTCTGAAGTGAAGTGATGCGTTTGTGTAAAAAAAAAAAAAAATCCATATATAACAAGTTATGAAGTAAAATATCTAGCTTCTGCCAGAGCCCCTTCCGTATTCAAGTTACGGAGGAAGTGTAAACTGGCATTGTGTCAGTTAAGTTTTTTCTGTAAGTTGAATAGGGAAGGTACAGAGCCCCATACATGACATGCAGGAAAAAAAATAGGCTAAATCGTGCACACGATTTATGAATCGAGGGAACGAAATAGTAAATTGTGCGCACAATTTATTTATTTTTCTTGCATGCCATGTGCGGGGCACCGTAGGAAGGCGTAGGGCGTAGCGTAAGTGTTTTGAACTGTGAGAGGATGGATGTGGATGGAAGCACTTTCTTCAGCTCATACTCATTGATCCCGCTCACTGCATTATAAAGCTCAAATGTGTCAGGATATTTATGAATATTTCTCTGAATGTGTTCATCAGAAAGAAGAAATTCATACACCTAGGATGGCTTGAGGGTGAGTAAAGCTTGGAGTAATTTTCATTTGAAAGTGAACTAATCCTTTAAGAAAAGAAATACTACACTGCAAATTAAGCGCCTTATTATATATAAAAAAAAGTATTATATACATATGTACATGTATGTCTGTAATGCACAGATTCTTGAGGTACTTGGTTAGTGCAAGTAGGAATTCAGTAGTATTGTGGTAGTTCTAGAAATAGTTCAATCTCACACTTTTGAGTGCTAATCTCACCCCTGCAAGTTATTATTAGAAACACTTCAAGTATCTATATAGCTTAAGAAAACAGGAACTCCCATTTTAGGAACACTTTTTGGTAGTTTTCAAATATATTGGCCTATCACGTTTTGTGCTTGATGACAAAAGGATTGAAATGTATTAATATTTTCCCCATTTAACAGAAAGGAATTGGTAAATCATATAATTTCCATGAACAATCACTTTTGATTGGTACAAATGTACTGTTTCTCTCCATGATATATATTGTCTAACAGTATATCAATGACCTTGATTAACTGTAAACTACTAACCATTAGATATTAGTAAGAATAGTAATCATATTGGGAAAATTCTGAGAAAACTAACAGCTAGTGACCTTTTTGTTATCTTCAATGAATAATGATGAATAATCATTAAATCACATATTTGATACATAAGATGTGCAGTACCTAAAATATGATTGACAATGTAATAAATTATTTTTATATTACTTTACTTTGTTGTTCTTTATTTATGTCCTGCTTAATTGCTTAATCGTTATAAGGTAAGGTATAAGGTTGTATATATGTTTTTGACCAATTGTGAAGGCAATGTTTTTATTTTGTTGCACTGGTTTATATACAAATGGAAAATGATTGGAAAATGTTTTTCAAAAATGTTTTTAATTACTTACACCATTGTAGAAATACAGTATCTCACAGAAGTGAGTACACCCCTCACATTTTTGTAAATATTTTATTATTTGTTTTCATGTGACAACACTGAAGAAATGACACTTTGCTACAATGTAAAGTAGTGAGTGTACAGCTTGTATAACAGTGTAAATTTGTTGTCCCCTCACAATAACTCAACACACAACCATTAATGTCTAAACCGCTGGCCACAAAAGTGAGTACCCCCCTAAGTGAAAATATCCAAATTGGGCCCAATTAGCCATTTTCTCTCCCCGGTGTCATGTGACTCGTTAGTGTTACAAGGTCTCAGGTGTGAATGGGGAGCAGGTGTGTTAAATTTGGTGTTATCACTCTCACTCTTTCATACAAATTATCTCTCATACAAATTATATTATACAAGCTGTACATTCACTACTTTACATTGTAGCAAAGTGTCATTTCTTCACTGTTGTCACATGAAAAGATATAATAAAATATTTACAAAAATATGAGGGGTGTACCCACTTCTGTGAGATACTGTACTCTATTCACAGTCAACCAGGAATAATTTACTCCAAAATGGTACTATTCATTTATTTTAGCTTAAAACTAAAACTACTGAGTGGACTTGCTTGGTGAATTAAACTTAAGATAAGGATATAAATAAGAAGAGCAAATACATTGCAAACATTATTTGAAATAAGTTGCACTGATATAATTTTATGAGAATTTACTATAGATAGTCTTTCTGGCTCTCATGTTAGCCTCTACTGCTACTTATACGAGATATTTTGTGGCATGTGAACAGCCCTGTGTTGTTGGAGGGGCTTATGAAACAATAGAGCTCAAAAACAGAATGCATTAGATATGGATTTTCAGTACAACCATATGCTTGTGTATTTGCTTTCGGTCTACCCTGCCACTGCTGACTAGGAGATGACAGTCAGACGGGTACCATGCCTGGGGTCAAAAGTGGTGGCTGCATGTACCTGTCTCTTTCCTTTATGCAAAGTAACTTCACAAAAACATGACAGTCTATTTTTACCTCTGCATCAAAGATGAGAAAACCATACTTCTCAGGATGACTGTATAGAAGAGCAACCTGTGCTTTAAGGGGAAATTTACCAGTTTACATAGACGTGTATATTACAGTTTCTCTCTTGATCTGAAAGCTCAGTTTGAGTGCTACCGCAAGACACCTCTACATAGCTGATGTGATCATCACTGTCAGAGCCCACTCAGAAAGAAAAGATTAACTGTAATGCACACCACGTTCTTACATGCATGCTAAACCCTGTTACTGGTTATTCAAGCATGTGGGGTCAACTCTTAAAGGGTCACATGGGATACCAAGAGAGGACAGAGTGAAATAGATAGAAACTGGATATGTTCGGAATGGAATATCAGCACAACTTACTGAATAGTGTGCAGCAATGTATACAGTATTCAATTATATAAATACATACTATACAAGGTTTGGGTTCAGTAGGATATTTCTGTCTCTTATGCTGACCAAAGCTGGGTTTATTTGATCAAAAATAAATAAATAAATAAAATAACTGTTTTCCATGTTCATTTTAAATTTAATCCTGTGATGGCAAAGATGAATTTTTAGATCCTTTAGAAATCATTCAAATATGCTGATTTGGTGCATAATGATTTCTTATTATTATGCTGAAAACAGCTATGATGCTTAATATTTTTTTATATTTTAATATTTTTTCAGGATTTTTTGATGAATAGAAGCCCAAAAGAACAGCATTTATTTAAAATGTGACCCTGAACCACTTCATAATAAGGGTCAGTGTTTTGAAATTGAGATGTATACATCATCTGAAAGCTGAATAAATAAGCGTATTATTTAATAAATTCCATTGATGTATGGTTTGCTAGGATAGGACATTGGACAATGGATAGGACATAAGCTAGGATATTTGGCCCGAGATACAACTATTTGAAAATCTGGAATCTGAGGGTGCAAAAAAAATCTAAATATTGAGAAAATCGCCTTTAAAGTTGTCCAAATGAAGACTTAGCAATGAATATCCACTCACAAAAATACATTTTTGATATATTTACAGTGGGAAATTTACAAAATATCTTCATGGAACATAATCTTTACTTAATACCCAAATGATTATTGGCATAAAAGAAAAATCAATAATTTTGACCCATACAATGTATTGTTGGCTATTGCTACAAATATACCCGTGTGACTTATGGCTGGTTTTGTGGTCCAGGGTCACAAATATAAAATCTCTTGTAACATTACAAATATCTTTATCATCACTTCTGATTAATTTACTGCATTCTTACTGAATAAAATTAATTTCTTTCTTAGATTTAAAAAAAAAAAAAAAATATATATATATATATATATATATAAATATAGTATATATATAGCAGACTGCTGTCTCGCTTTTCCTTGTTGGTAAGATAAAACCCCTACTGAAAAAGATGAATCTTTTTGACTGTTACACCACCACTCAGTCTTCATGTCTAGAAATGGAGATCTGAGAACAGCTGCAAAGGATATTTTTGGAGATTGGCTGCAAAAATGCACTTGTATAAGAAGCAGTCGTTGTGGTTAATCTATGCAGATCCTCTGGGGCTCATGCTCTCTGTACACAACTCAAAAATGAATCTGTCATCCCATTTTTGTCAAGCTCACATACTACAGCCCGTTATTACTAACCAAACTTAATTAGCATATATTTCAGTTATAAAGTATATTTTGCTGACGTAAGAAATAATCTAGCTGTACTAATGATTTAAATTATACAGTTCAGCATTTCAGACTGAACTGGTGACTTTAAATTTTTGAACTATTCATAAGAGTCAGAGTAGCTTTATTATCATTTCAGCACACAGTGAAAAGAAGTGGCATTATTCCAGGACCATGGTGCTACATAAGACAAGCACCAGACCCAGGACTACAAAACTAAACTGTTAATTAAATTATATTAAATAGACTAAGCAAAAGAGTTAAATAAGAGCTAAAAAAAAAAAAAAAAAAAGTAAGAACTAACTTAAAGTAAGAACTAAACTAAGAATTGAACATGTATACACAGACTACACAAGACTACATAAAGTGCATGTGTGCATGTGTAAACAGTGCAAACAGCATGAGACAGTACAAATTTTACATAAAACACGGCACTGTAATAAGAGACAAGGCACAGTAGTGGGGAGTTTTTGAGTGTGCAAGTGTGCAAAGTTTGCAAGTTCATGTTCAGAGATTAAGTTAATGTGTGTGAGCGGAGTTGTCAGGCCAGTCACATGGAGTTAAGGAGGAGGGTGAAGAGTTGGTGTGAGGGGTGTATGGGGTCGTTTGCAATAGAGATAGCTTTGGGGATACAGTGTGTGGTGTAAATGTCTGTGATGGAGGGAAGAGAGACCCCGATGATCTTCTCAGCTGTCTGCTGTAGGGTCTTGTGATCTGAGATGGTGCAATTCCTGAACCAGACAGTGATGCAGCTGCTCAGAATGCTCTCAACAGTCCCTCTGTAAAATGTGGTGAGGATGGGGGTGGGAGATAGGCTTTCTTCAGCCTTCGTAGAAAGTAGAGACACTGCTGGGCTTTCTTCACTATGGAGCTAGTGTTGAGAGATCAGGTGAGGTTGTCCGCCAAGTGGATACCAAGCAGAGAGTGGTTGTTACCTGCTCTCCTAAGTCAATGACCATCTCTTTCATTTTGTCCACGTCAAGGGATAGGCTGTTGACTTTGCACCAGTCCAGTAGCCGAAGCATCTTCTCTCTGTATGCCAACTCATCGTCTTTGCAGATGACACGACCATGGTGGGCCTCATCAGCAAATTTGATGATGTGGTTTGAGATGTGCATTGCTGCACAGTCGTGAGTCAACAGAGTGAACAGCAATGGACTAAGCACGTAGCCCTGGGGCTAGTGTGCTGGAAAAGTTGTTCCTAATCTGGACTGTCTGAAGTCTCTCAGACAGAAAGTCCAGGATCCAGTTGCAGAGGGAGGGATTCAGGCCCAGCAGGGTCAGCTTTCCAGTCAGGTGCTGAGGAATAATTGTGATGAATGCTGAACTGAAGTCTATGAACAGCATTCTTACATCTGTGTCCTTTTTGTCTAGGTAGGTGAGAGCTAGGTGGAAGGTGGTGGCGATGGCGTCATCTGTTGAGCTGTATGCAAACTGTAGGTGTAGGGGGCAACAAGGTCTTGATGTGCCTCATGACAAGCCTCTCAAGCACTTCATAACAATGGGTGTGAGTGTAACGGGCCGGTAGTAATTGAGGCTGGACATTGTGGACTCCGTCGGCACGGGGACGATGGTGATGGCCTTGAGGCACGTTGGGACAAACCGGCTCATAAATATAATTTGGTAAATTATAATTACATTATGAGAAATTATGATATACATCAGTCATTTGTTTGTTTTTCCAGCTACACTTGTCATGTTGTACGTTTGTTTTTGCATGCAACAGTAAGATGTTTCCTTGCATTATCTTGCAGTATACCGTGTTTTATTGCATCATGTTAATTACAGACTGCCAATACACATTCAACTCAGGTAAAATAAGATTTGTTTTGCTGTGGGGCTGAAGATTTAGCTGCGATGGCAAAGTCAACAGCAGGGAAGCTTCCAAAATTAATATTCCCTAATCATAACACACAAAAATGGAATAATCAGTGATGAGCACAAACACACAATGCTCTGCTGTACAGAGAGATTCAATAGACAGTGCAACAATTGGTCCACCAAGGTTAAAACCGGGCACAGCGTCAGAGTCAGTGAACAGAAAATGAGTGGAATCAGAAGCTGGTAAACTATTTCCTCACTGAGATCAGACCAAAAAGGACATTATGTAAGAGAATAGAGGGGTTGCAGAATTTGAGAAGTAAAAACAAAATATGCCCACAGTGAGTGATTATGAATCTCTTCCTCTGCTAATCAAGAGCAAACCAGATGATAGCAGGAAAAGAGCTGGTAAACATAATGTTTTAGGTTTATAAATAGAGAGATGATTATCTATAATGGTCTAATTGCTAATTCAGGCAAGAAGAGTGGAAAAGAAGAACAAGAAGAGAAGACAAAACCTAAAGGTGAAAAGGACAGGGAAGAAATGTGAAGAACTGCCTTCATAAATTACTATATGCTTTCACATTAAGCTGCTACACATACTAAAGCATTGGAACAGTCTCTTATTATTATGAGGGATAGATGAAAAATTAAGATGTTTTTCTCTTTATGGATACAATGTATTCTCAAGCACTCTCCTTTTCTCTGCATTAACCTAAAAGCAAATGTAATTTAAGATAGAAGTCAAGTGATATTTACTTTCCACTAATGAAATTAGTATTTACTTTCCAGTCAAATTAACTCTTTCTTCATATTATCTTAAATTTAAGAAAGTCATAAGTGTTTCAACCTACACTATCTCACAGAAGTGAGTACACCCCTCACATTTTTGTAAATATTTTATTATATTTTTTCATGTGACAACACTGAAGAAATGACTTTGCTACAATGTAAAGTAGTGAGTGTACAGCTTGTATAACTCATCACTGGAAGTTCAACATGGCACCTCATGGCAAAGAACTCTCTGAGGATCTGAAAAAAAGAATTGTTGCTCTAATAAAGATGGTGTAGGCTATAAGAAGATTGCCAAGACCCTGAAACTGAGCTGCAGCACGGTGGCCAAGACCATACAGCGGTTTAACAGGACAGGTTCCACTCAGAACAGGCCTCGCCATGGTCGACCAAAGAAGTTGAGTGCACGTCCTCAGCGTCATATCCAGAGGTTGTGTTTGGGAAATAGATGTATGAGTGCTGCCAGCATTGCTGCAGAGGTTGAAGGGGTGGGGGATCAGCCTTTCAGTGTTCAGACCATACGCCGCACACTGCATCAAATTGGTCTGCATGGCTGTCGTTGCACAAGAAAGCCCGCAAATAGTTTGCTGAAGACAATCAGACTAAGGACACAAATTACTGGAACCATGCCCTGTGGTCTGATGAGACCAAGATAAACTTATTTGGTTCAGATGGTGTCAAGCGTGTGTGGCGGCAACCAGGTGAGGAGTACAAAGACAAGTACAGTCAAGCATGGTGGTGGGAGTGTCATGGTCTGGGGCTGCATGAGTGCTGCAGGTACTGAGGAGCTACAGTTCATTAAAAACCATGAATGCCAACATGTACTGTGACATACTGAAGCAGAGCATGATCCCCTCCCTTCGGAGACTGGGCTGCAGGGCTGTATTCCAACATGATAATGACCAAAACACACCTCCAAGACGACCACTGCCTTGCTAAAGAATGTCTCCAGACCTAAACCCTATTGAGGATCTGTGGGGCATCCCCAAATGGAAGGTGGAGGAGCGCAAAGTCTCGAACACCCACCAGCTCTGTGATGTCGTCATGGAGGAGTGGAAGAGGACTCCAGTGGCAACCTGTGAAGCTCTGGTGAACTCCATGCCCAAGAGGGTTAAGGCAGTGCTGGGAAAATAATGGTGGCCACACAAAATATTGAACCTTTGGGCCCAATTTGGACATTTTCACATAGGGGTGTAGTCACTTTCGTGGCCAGCGGTTTAGACATTAATGGCTGTGTGTTGAGTTATTTTGAGGGGACAGCAAATTTACACTGTTATACAAGCTGTACACTCACTACTTTACATTGTAGCAAAGTGTCATTTCTTCAGTGTTGTCACATGAGAAGATACAATAAAATATTTACAAAAATGTGAGGGGTGTACTCACTTCTGTGAGATACTGTACATCCGTCTACTGGCAGAAGATGAAAAAAAAATCTGTTTCTGATCATGCACATTTCTGACCACTATGTTCCTTCGTTCTTTTTCAGTATCCCCTCGCTCAAAAAACAATTGCTATACACTTAAAAAAAAATGCTGTTTATCAAACACTAAATCCAGCTATCAATTACTGCATTTGAGTTTAAAAAGAGGTAAACTGAAGCAGCATGACATGAGGTTGAGACAAGCCAATACATAAAGACAACAGAGCGCTTCCATCTTACAGTGTTGCACTCTGCTGACACATTGTGGTGAACTACATACAACACATCTATACCATCAACAACAGAGACCATGAAACAAGCTTCAAGCTTCAATGAATAATAGAGCCAGTTTAGAGAAATTACAAGTTTATTGAGTCTCAATGGTTTAATGAATGAAAACTGCGATGACAAAACCAGTGCCAGGTGAATGGACATGGCAGATCAAGCCTATCCCTTCCTATCTAACATCAACCTCACCTGTCCCATGAGCTGGGGTTAAAGAGAGAGGTGTCATAAAGAGGACTGTAGACACTGCTGTTCTGTCCCAGCCATTCAAACGGCACAACTGGCATTCTGGGCTCACCCGCTGGACCGGAGAAAGCTGCTCAACCCTTTCTCAGATACAAGAGGGAGAACCAGACTACCTTATCTTCTGTTCAAAATCAACAGACTTAATGAGAGAAGAAAAAGATCATCCATATGTCTCACCACAATCATTCATAATTAACTGCTGCCCTTAAACCATGACACATGTTGTCCATGTTTTTATGAATGAAGAAACGGTCTAACCTACTTTAACTGGCGAAAGGTCACTCTATTCATGAAAACGACCCACAAGAAAGAACATTATAACCTAATTTTACCAGACGTATGTCAATGTTACAAGAATGTCCTATTAAAACAGGTGGATGAATTAGACTGATTGGAACAGTAGAAGATAAACGCCACTAACAAAAACACTTGAAATTTGGATAATTGTATTTAAATCTTTGACAAAATAAATATTGATTGTACCATTAAATATCTTAACTAAGCCAACATTTATGATTACTCAGGCCCCAGTATATATTGGTGTGAGTGTTAAGTTTTGACATGTGTTTGTCAGATGGCTTGAAAGAAAACACATTTGATTGTCATTTAGGACATTTGTTATTCAAAGCATCTGATTGATCAGGAACTCATTGGAATGTTTTCTTAGTAAACCTGGCTTCATTTTAGTGTGAGGTCTCAAAAACTCCACCTCATCAAGCACAAATAATTAAGCTCTGAAAATGGTTTCAAATGCAGTTCCGCAACAAACAAAAAAAAGTTTTGAAAAATGTTTTCGGTCAGCCTTTTTCTACAAAAAGGAATAGTTCACTGAAAAATGTCAATTTTATTTTATTAATTACTCACCCTTATGTTGTTCCAAACCTGTATGCCGCTTTCAGAGGAAAACAAAAGCAGAATTATGAGCCCTTTCCCATATACTACAATTACTCACTTACTCAATTTCTTACTCAGAAAATTTGTGTTTCCAGACAAATATCTAAGCATTCATACACTGACTTAAGAAGCACAAAGGTAAGATTGTATGTCTTGTTTTCTGAAAAATGTGTAACGGCCAAATGGGTAAGAAAACTCCACTTATAAATTTTTTCATAAACAAGATGCCATATTGCTTCTCAAGAAAATGTTTCTTAATTTAAGAATGATTAGATATTTGTACTGGAAAATAAGACAAATACTGAGTGAGAAAAATCACTTTGTGCAGTGGCTTCAAAAGACTTGGAATATAGAAGGACCACTTTCATGATGTTTTATAGAAAATTGTCTGCCTGAAATTCCTCATTTTGTGTTTCTAAAAAGCAAAAATAAAATAAAAATGAACATATAGCAGCATGCAGGTTTAAAGCAACATAAGGGTTAATTACTAAAGTTATATTTTATGGTTTGGGTGGGCTATCCTTTTAAAGAATAGTTGATAAACGTTGAAAAACAGCTCAACCAGGAAAAATAAAGACAACAGAGTGGAGGTGTGTGTGTGTTTGAAAGAATGAGTTGGAGAAGAGAACGAGAGATGAAAATTTGTTTGCTTGTTGTCCATTCCATCTCCCACCAGGTCAGTTAAAATATTTTTGGTCTGTTGCTCTCAACCCTTTGGTTGAACAGGGGGAGGAAATGGACAGCAAGAGTAACCACACATACTCAGTCCTTCACAAACACCATGTCTGTTATGAGCACACATTCAAATCTATCATTCCCACCGAGGACATAGTGAGGGTCAGGGGTAATGATCACTGAGAGACCCTGTGGCATAGTGGAGTTGTTATGTCTGCTGCACCTCAGGAGGACTGGCATTATTGTTGCTCCCCTCCTGCGCACTGACCACAGAGCCACGGTACGGGACCTCTATGATCCGAGGTTTGTCGATGATGCGGGCGCAGCGATTGCCCTTCTCCACAATGCCAATGATCCAAGCCTGTTGCCCATCGCCCACCCCTCCATCCTGCCCCACTGCTCCCGACAAACCCACACGACTGGATTTCATCTCGGCGCAAAACCGGGCAGCCTGCTCCCGTGGCAAGCAGATCAACAGACCACCTGAGAGAGGCAAAAAAAATAGATTTTTATCTACCTAAGAGCTTGTAGAAATCTCTACTGACCAGGAATGTCCATTTCCAGGAATAGATACATGTTTAATTGATTAATCAATGTTAATACTGTAAAAACCCGTGGAGGACCTTGAATATCATTTGCATTTATTTTTATTAAATTTAACTGAACAAATGTGACTATTAATATTGATATTCAACTGCATTTTAACACATTTAAGCTGTTTAGTATAAATGTAATTCTTCAATTTACCATTAATTTATTACTACTGATTACAACACCTATAGAAGATAAAGATACAAATCTTTGAACATTACTTTTCACTTTGAATATAAATTGTCAGTTGGGATGATGCAGGCAGAACGACTGATGAAATGCTTTTTGTTACAATATTTGAACTGAATATAATCTTTATTTACGGAGAAAATATCCAACACTGATTATGTTAAGCCCACTTCAGGTTTCAGTGTAATTGCAAAGTTATGATGATTATTATTAGTTAACATTAAAAGATTGTGTTTGATTGTGTTGAGAGCTGTGACTCTCACCTGATGTTTCAGAAGAGGTGCCCTGCAAAAGCCCAAACAGGTTGCCACCAGCTTTGCTGATTGCGGCCATTTTGGAGATAATGGGAAGGTTGTGTATGACAAAGGCAACGTCATTTCTCTGCTGCTGGGCGAGATTCCGTGCATGACCTATGATCCCAAAGCCTGTAATGTCCGTGGCAGCATGTGCATTAAATTTGTGCATTAAGGCTGCAGCTGGAGAGAAAGAGAGAAAAAAATTGAATTTTAAAACAATCTAAAATCTGTTGTATTTAACCTTAAAATCACTTAAACTGCTGAAATCACCGTATACACTACTGTTCAAAAGTTTAAGGTCAGTAAGATTTAGTTAATGTAAAGTCTATTGTGCTCATTAAGGCTGCATTTATTTTTATCAAAAATACAGTAAAAAGCAGTAATATTATGAAATATTATTACACTTTAAACTAACTGTTTTCTATTGTAATATTTTAAAATGCAATTTATTCCTGTCATGGCAAAGTAGAACTGCACGATTAATCTTTAAAATATCGCAACCTTGATTCAAACACCCATGCGATCTCTCCTAAATGACAACGATTCACCTGTCTATTAACCCTTTGACAAAATCACACTGGAACATTTAAATCTGCGTTTGCTCTGCTGCTGAGCCAGATAAAGCAGTTGTCATGTATAGGTATGAAACAGCTTCACAAACTGTCTTCCACCACACAGTATCATCATTTCTGTGTTACAAACATTCAAATTATCACAGAAGTACTGGAATAAAAGTTTATAGTTTGGATATAAACAGTGATGTCAACTGAAATGATTAAAATAGAGTAAATCACCTTTTAAAAGCACTTCAAATAACAATTGTATCAATTAGATCATTACAAGTGACTTAAAATTAAGTAATTGAATCATTCATTCAAGAGATTTGTTCAAAAATACTGATTCATCCAGTAATGAAACAGATGAAGTATTTATGAGTGAATGATTGAATTATTTATTCATCCAAACCAATTTTTAAAAAATGTAATTAATTAATTAAAATTAAAAAAAAAAAAAAAAAATTAAATAGACTGCAGCAATTATCATTTTGTCAAAACCTCTAGTAAATGATATTTTGTTTAGTTGTCTGTTCATGGGAGAATCATGATCTCAATATTGAACAAAGCTGGCAAAGCTGAATTTTCAGCATCATTACTCCAGTCTTCAGTGTCACATGATCCTTCATAAATAATTCCAATATGCTGATTTACTGCTAAAGATACATTTCTTATTATCAGTGTTAAAAACAGTTGTGCAGCTTCACACTTTTTGGGAAATTGTGATCTTACTGACCCTAAACTGTTAAACGGTAGTGTATATAACTAAAGAGGTCTTATAGAAATTAAATTAAGCAAGAAATTACAAAAAAAAAAATATCCTTCTTTAGTAGTACTGCAAAATATATTTTATTTTTTCTTTCTTTCCCTCGTCATTCAGAAGTATGCATATAGGCCATCTAGTGCAAAGTTGCAAAACTAGGAGGTGGGTGTAATGAATATTGGCCCCATTGTTAAAAATAATCCATGCTAAGAGTGCTTATGAAATGACATACCAGTGCGATTGAGGGTGGCCATATTGAGCATAGCCTCCTGATAAGCTTGCTCCACCTCCTCCTTGGAAATCACCAACTTTATCTTATTCCATTTCTCAGGCTGAAGGAATTAAGCACAAAGGTAAAAGAGATACAGAGAGAAATGAGATGAGATTGTCATCCCTTTATAACTTCTACAAAAAAGGGGGAGGAGAGAAAAGAACCACACAAGCAATCATTCCAAAGATAAAAATGTATACTCACTATATCCAGCCACTGATGGGCATTCACTGCTACTTGAGTTCCCAAAGGTTTAGTGAGAACTAACACATCTCCAGGTACAGCACTGTCAGGCCTATATATAAATATATATATATATATATATATATATATATATATATATATATATATATATATATACAAAGACATATGTGAGTGTCAGACAATAAATATATTTCCTTGGTGAATGTTTGTTTAGGAAAAAAACTGGATCATTCAGAACCAAATGTACAGACACACAGTCTTTTGATTCATGAGAAACTAGACAGAAATGCTCACATGATGAAATCGTTGGGCTGGCACACAACAGAGGCCACGCCCCCGATGATGATCCAGGGATTGATGACTGTTTGTCCCCCGGTTACTGAAGTCCCGCCCTCCTCCGCCGCATCACGGAAGCCCTTCATCATTAAAGGCATCACCTGCTCTCTCTCCTGAGAGAACAGACACAATACAAATAAAATTAACCATTTCACACTCAGCTTTCCGATTTTGCAAATACATCATGCAAAAATGTAGCAAACATCTGAACAAGTTCATATATTGAAATTTACATTTTTGCATCAGCTTTAAAAATGTAAAACCAAAAATTATACAACAGAGAAAACGAAAGCGGAGATCCCAGCTCACCTTCTCATTCATCTTTTGACTGACGCTGAGAAGCATGAGCATATTGTCACACTCTGTGATGCCCATGGCATACAGATCACTCAGGACATTTGCACAGGCAATTCGTCCCTGTAAAAGAATGGACGTGAATTACACTTATTTGTGAGGTGCATGCCAACTTTTCTGAAACATTTATAGATTTCACCCACCATCATGTAAGGATCCTCCACTAAAGGATAGAAGAAATCTGTGGTTTGGACCAGGGACAGACCTCCATGCCTCAGAGGGATCACACATGAGTCCATTCCAATACCTGCAGTCAAGAAAGAACAGTGAAATCATTTTTCACTCTCAGTAAATTCATGTGCAATGTGCATGCATGCATATTTATAGAAGCTCTGACTAATCATATACTATGGGGACTTAAATCTTTATAAAATCATTCAGTTTGCAATGGTAAGAAGCATATTTGTAGGATTAGTTGTGATCTATTTTTCAGTGGCAAGCATTAACTTGAACCTTAGGTCCATAGTTCACATCTCTTTCAAATGATTGCATTATACTTGCCAGTAGTTTTTAATTAACAGAATATAAGCCAAAGGTTAAGAATTGTATGTATGTATGTGTGTGTGTGTGTGTGTGTGTGTGTGTGTGTGTGTGTGTGTGTGTGTGTGTATGTATGTATGTATGTATGTATGTATATATATATTATATATATATATATATATATATATATATATATATATATATATATATATATATATATATATATATATATATATATTAGTCAAACCAAAAATTATTCAGACATTTTTTATATATTTTTACTAGTGGGTGCAGGACACTATTAATTTATGTAAGTGAGGATAGCAAAATAAACTAACATATTATACCCAAAAATTCTTCATACAGTGGACTACCAGTAAAAATGAAAAAAATTCGGAACCAAAAATTATTGAGACTCTTTGACCTGACCATGTTTTTCTTAAGTGTTGTATCTGACATCATTAAGATGATTTTTTTTTTCTTGATTATCTCTTATTAACTCGGAGTTCTTGTCATATTTTATTACCATTTTTTTAAACTATAGTGAATAAACTGTATTAATGAATGACATGACTCAATAAGAATTTCTTTGCAAAACCGGTTGGTAAACTATCAAACTGCTGTTAGTGTTAAACCTGTCTATTTGCACAGATAACATTAGCTCTTTCATTTTATCAGTTTGAACGCAATGATAGGGAAGTCCGACTCATTTTCGCGCATCGGTTCTTTTAAGCCATTCGTTTCTACGAACCAGTTCACATAACCGATTCAGTGGTTTGTTTGTTTTTTTTAGTTTTTTTTTTTTTTTTTTTTTTACATACAGTCAGACAACATATTGCTGCTTATTAAGGTTTTTCCATTGATAAGAGTGTTTATTGTTTAAATTATATTATACAGAAATATTTAGAAATATTAGTCAGAAATATTTCCAGTACGTTTTATTGGTATAATAAAAAAAAATGCTATTTGACTATTTTAAGTAACTTACTTTTCGCCATGTCAGTCAAACCCTCTGTTACTTCAAATGCTTCTGCTATCAGCAACAACAAACTCTGGTTTCTGAGTCCAATTGCTGATTTTGGGAACCGTTTAACCGATTCATTGAAAAGATCCGACTCAAAAGAACGATAGGTTCACGAATCAGTGCTCGCTTTTTGACAGCATTGGTGTGACAGGTCAGCGCTCGCTCATACTTACCTAGTCGAGGACCCTGGGGAACTGAAACAAGTTGTCCGAAGTCAGCGGTCTCGTCTCCAACACCCGTCCCTGAACCGCCGTCCTCTCCGGGTGGGCGGTCAGGCTCTAGTCCCTGCAGGAGTTTGAGCAGAGTCTCCTGCGGGACTTTACACCCTCATCCTTTCATATCGGAAAAGGCCGTGAGTCGGAAGCCGCGGTCTAGGCCGCGCTCCTCCGGGTTCAACGCCTGGTATCCCGCGGGGTAAAAGGCTCCATATCCTCCCGTTCCGCCAGAGTCCACTGACGGTGGCTCGGAAACTGACATGGCTATACTGAATTTTATTTATTCCTCATTCAGACTGTGAAACACGGGGAAGTTGGGGAAAATATGAGTCGTCTCAAAGGATAAATGGCTAACAGAAACACAGCGTGTTTTATGTACACGCTTGATCATAGAAACGAGTATGGACGCGGCGCGCATACGGACTGAACCAACTCATCCTGCAAAGGGGAGCTAGTTGCCACTTTATGGCACAAGTAAGAGAATTCGTCGCTGACAGACAAATTATTGCTAGAATATACTTAACAGGAGAAAGACAGAGTAGGAAAATCAACCTAGCACCAAACGGAACTATCGCTAGTATATTTTTCATTTGACTGGTCACACTTCACCCCCCTCAAAAATAAACGTCGCATAGTCTGCTATCTTGAGCTCCGCCTGTTCTGGTTCTGCCATAAAGGTGCATCAGACTGTGGAAATTGTGGAATTAATGCAAATATACAGACAGTCCCAGATGTGCTCAAAGCAAATTATGACCTTGTTTCATTTGCTACCTTAAAAATATCTAAAATACTGCAAATAGGTAGTGAATTTATCTATGTGTGAACAGTGGCGCCTTGCGAAAGAATTAGCTGTGTGCTTAAGGTCATTGTCCTGTTGGAAGGTGAACCTTCTGCCCTGTCCAAGGTTCTGAATGCTAGAACTATATATTTTGCTGCATTGAACTTTCCTTCTGCTCTTCTGACAATCTCCCAGTCCCTGCCGACAAAGAACACCCCCACAGCATGATGCTGCTACCACCATTTTCCTCTTGGGATGGTTTTGTGCAGGTGATGAGCAGTGCCTGGTTTCCTCCTTACATAATGCTTGGAACTGAGGTTCATCAGACCAGAGTCCTTTAGGTGCTTTTTTGGCAAATTCCAAGTGGGTTTTCATGTGTCTTCACTGAGGACAGGCTTGAGTCTGGCCACTCTGCCATAAAGCCCAGATAAGTAGAGTGTTGCAGTGATGTTTGTCCTTCTGTAAGTTTCTCCCATCTCAATATGATTATGGAGCTCAACTAGAGTGACCATCAGCTTCTTGGTCATGACTCTAACCAAGGCCCTTCTTCATCGATTGCTCAGTTTGGCAAGGAGACCAGCTCTAGGAAGAGTCCTTGTTGTTCCATAAACCATTAAGGATTATGGAGGCCACATGCTTCTGTGAACCTTCAATGTAGCAGAATGGTTTTTGTAGTCTTTCCCCCGGATCCTGTCTCTGAGCTTTACAGGCAGTTCTTTTGATCTTGTGGCTTGGTTTTCACTCTGATATGCATTTTCAGCTGTTAGACCTTTTATTGAGAGGTGTGTGCCTTTCCAAATCATACTCATTCAACTGACCCTTTTTTACAGACTGTGATGACACGTTTTAACAGTCATCAATGTGTTAAAATCCTGCAAAGTTTTTTATATTTTCATTTTTAAAAAACATAGGTACATTTATAACACTATACTTAGTATTATATTAGCTTTGCATCAAATTTCAAAAATCTAGTTAACGCTGCTGTGAGGGTGTTTCTAATACAGCAGTTATGGGAGTGACAGTAAAAATGTCATCTTTCTCTCTTCTGACTGCCATTATCAATTGCTCTCTATTTATTTCCTTTTTGAAAGTTGTGAAAACACTATTGTGGAGTTTTTCTTTTGCTATCTAAGCAAATGGAAACACAAAATATATTTAATGTATTCTCTCATTCACCGCTACAGAATTTTACCAAACTATGACAACTTCCACCTCTGAGAAACCCAGAAATGTGAAAAGGGTCTATTGAATTTGCCATAACTCCACTAGAAGTGTAGTAACATCTAGAAGCGAAATTGGAATGCTCCTGAGCTAAACTTCAAGTGTCCTAGAAAAGGGTACAAATACTTATACAATGTAATTATTTAAGTTCATTTTTAATAAGTTGTCACAAATCAGTTTTTTTTGCTTTGTCCTTATGGTGTATGGAGTGTACATTGATGTGAAAAAATGTTTTTTTAAAGTAGTTTACCATAAGGCAACAACATGAATTGTGAAAAAATTAAGGGGTACAAATATATATATTTATTTATATTATGTGTGTGTAATAATATAATATCTAATATCTGATGTCTCAATATTAATGGGGTAAACGTTTTTAAATAAAGCTCATCATCAAAAATTAAATGACTCAGGAAAACTTTCAGAAAAGTTGTTTATTCCCATATTCAATGAATTTCATTGATATTTGAGACATTTCAAAATACAGAACTGGACTATGATGATGCGTCACATAAATCACC
Organism: Elopichthys bambusa; assembly: GCA_037101425.1. Lineage (NCBI taxonomy): Eukaryota > Metazoa > Chordata > Actinopteri > Cypriniformes > Xenocyprididae > Elopichthys > Elopichthys bambusa. The sequence goes on from CM074451.1 coordinate 9,435,984, forward strand.
TCAGTTTTTTAACCTTTTGAGGTTTAATATTGATAGCATAGATGAAAAATATTAAGTCTTAAATTCTTGACAGTGTCTGTTAGTGGAAAAAAAAAAAGAAAAAGAAAAACACCACTTTGGCAGTTATAATTATTGTTCATACCGATACTTTCACTCAAGCTCTACAACAAACCAATCTCTTGTTTCAGCCAAGGTGTCCATGGCACTAAACTCTGCACATTAAAATGCCAGAATGAGGAATGCCTGAAGACCAGTTTGACCAGTATGGTGGAAATGGACTTCTCATCTCAAGCTTGGATAGCACTTTTGGTGCTGTAGGCCAGGTAGTAGACCACAATGCCAATCAGAGCAGCCAAGACCTCCGTGGACACCCAGGGACCACTCCATGCACCCTGCAATTCATACGTATATTGGTAAATAGACACCGAGAGACAAATCATAGTAAACAAGTATTAGCAAATCCTGTGTGGGGGTATTGGTAGCTGATGTCAATGAAGATTAGCAAGCATACTCACTCTGTGATCCACATTGACAGAGAACAAAGGCTTGATAGCATCAACATCTTCATTGTTTCTCTGAGCCTGAAAGCATTAACATTTTTCATCAGGGCCATTGAACACAGTCTCATCAAGTATGTTAAAGGGACAGTTAATTAACATTGTCATTAGTTACCCCCTCTTCAAAATATCTTATGTTCCACAGAAGAAAGTCAGTCATACAGGTTTAAAATTACATGAGGGTAAGTAAATAAGAGAACTTTCATTTTTAAGTGAACTATAACTTTAAATCAATCATTCCTTAATTTTACCAACCTTTCTTAGAGTGCTGTAAGACTCCTCGTCAAAGAATTTGACCTGATATGTGCCAGAGCTGGCCTGCTTATGAGGAACACTCCATGAAACCTAGACAAAAATAAATAAATGTAGCAGTTGGTTACATATGTAGAGGGATCTGACGCGTTACAGCTTTGTTAAAAGACCTTAAAGTTATAATTTGTAAGTTATAATAGAAGTTATATTTTGTTCATCTCTGAAACACAAATGAAGATATTTTTGATGAAATCAGAGATTTCTGTCCCTTGACGTGCAAAAACCAATGAGGTTAATTATCGTGTTACCTGTTGTTTGAGCTTCTGCAAGAACCAATGAGGTTTGTTCTTGCGCATCAAGCAAGTAAGGTTAAACTTCTGCTTACTATATTTGAGTGCTTTACGAACATTTGCTGATCAATATTTACATGAGAATAAAAGCCTAAATTAAAGGATTAGTTCACTTCAGATTTAAAATTTCCAGAATTTACTCACGCCCATGTCATCCAAGATGTTCATGTCTTTCTTTATTCAGTTGAAAAGAAAACGCTCGTCTTGCACTAGCTCTGCGATGCGATCATCACATTGGAAAGGTCCCGTGTGATGTAGGTGGAAGCACAGAGCAAGTGTTTACAAAGCAAATGTGCAAAGTCAAACAGCCTTTACAAAAAAAAAAAGGTAAAACAACGATGTCGGACTATTTTGAAGTTGGAGAAGAAAATTAGATGTTTTTTGCCCTACCGCTGAACTTCCGCCTACTTTAGGTGTGACCTTTCCAACTTGATTATGTAACGCGTGGCACATCGCAGAGCAGTGCAAGACAAGCATTTGTGGTTAAAAAGTATTTAAAAAAAAAATATTTTAATTTAGAAAATGGCTGATCGTTTTACTAGATAAGGACCTTATTCCTCGGCTGGGATCGTGTAGAGCCCTTTGAAGCTGCACTAAAACTGCAATTTGGACCTTCAACCCGTTGGTAGCCATTGAAGTCCATTAAATGGAGAAAAATCCTGGAATGTTTTCCTTAAAAACCTTCATTTCTTTTTGACTGAAAAAAGAAAGATATACAAATCTTGGATGACATGGAGATGAGTAAATTATCAGGAAATTCATTATATAAAGCAATCATGCCTTTACAGACATCTTAGATTGAACATTTTGAATAGGATTTTAGTGGAGGGACAAATCTCTCAGGGTTTATTAAAAATATCTTCATTTGTGTTCCAAAGATGAAAGGAACTCTTGTGTGTTTGGAATGACATGAGTGTGAGTAATGACAGAATTTTTTGTTGAATCTATCCCTTTAAAACCTATGTAACCTTACCTGGTATTTGCCAACATCTTGGCCTCTGGTCACAGGAAACTGTTTGCCATTGACATCTGCATAGAGGGCAACACTCTAAAAACAAAACAAGCTGGGTCAGTCCACTTTTCTGTACCAATGAAACATGCATATATGTGAATGGAAAGCAACGCTAGTCCACAAACCTGAGCTCCGTTTGCACAGGCCAGACTCAGTTCAACGATGAACACGGTCTCGGAGGAGATGAGCGCGTCTGTGGTCGTGTATGAAGACGGAGAAATGACTGGGTCGGTGCAAGTCTCAGCTGAGGAGAGAAAACACCGGTCACACTACAATCCTTAAGAACAACAAACTACATGTCAACTTTAGTCGCTGAATGAATTCAAGTAAACGCTAGTTAGAAAGATTTATAATGGAAACGGTGATGAAAAACGGAATCAATTCAATGTAGCGACATCATCTTGTTAGCCTTGTCAGCGAATACACGAAAGACTGAAAGCTGAGAATGAATGGTGCTGTATATCTAACATTAATTGAAACAAATGGCAAAATACCTGCGCAAAAGCTCAGACAAAGAGCCAAAATAGCTGTTATAACTCGCATCATGTTGATCCCTGCGTTGTTGAATCCACCTCAACTCACTCAAACCTGAGAAAGAAAGCAACGCCAGCTTCCACCCAATGAAACAGAGACAGACACGTCACCTCAACGGAAGAATGACGTGTATGATATCGAGTGCGACCTCTGGTGAAAGCCGCCGGTACTGCAGTGCTTTTGTTTAGAACTGTGGTTCACAACCATCATTATTTTGAGATAATCTACAGTGGCCCAAAAGATTTGAACACTTAAAGGGTTAGTTTACCCAAAAATGAAAATATTGTCATTTATTACTCACCCTCACGTCGTTCCACACCCCTAAGAAATATCGTTCATCTTCGGAACACAAATTAAGATATTTTTGATAAAATCCAAGAGCAAAGCCACTGAATCTCTCATGGCCCAGAAAGCTACTAAAAACATATTTAAAACAGTTCATGTGAGTTCAGTGGTTCTACCTTAATATTATAAAGCGACAAGAATACTTTTTGTGCACAAAAAAAAAAAAAAAAAAAAACGACTTTTCAACAATATCCCGTGATGGCCGATTTCAAAACACTTTATAGTATTAAAGAAGAACCACTAAACTCACATGAACTGTTTTAAATGTTTTTAGTACCTTTATCGATCTTGAGAGGTTCGGTGGCTTTGCTCTCGGATTTAATCAAAAATATCTTAATTTATGTTCCGAAGATGAACGAAGGTCTTACAGGTGTGGAACGACATGAGGGTGAGTAATTAATGACAGAATTTTCATTTTTGGGTGAACTAACCCTTTAAGAAAATTACTTTTAAACTAAATTTTAAAAAGTTTTTGTAAAGTTCACACAACCAGAAAGTGTCCAAATAGGTTATTGTAATTTTAGTGTATTCAAATGTATTAATGCTTATTGTAAAATGTGTAATATTTTAAACCCCAAAATATTTTTTATAAACACCTGTGAAATGTTTTGATTAATAAATTTCACATTTTGATAGTTTAACAGTTACAATGATAGGATTTTTTTTTTTTTTTTTAGCAAATATTAGGATACATGCTATTAAATTGGATTAAATTTCCACAATTGGCATATAAATAACAAGTTGATTTTTTTTTAATTGACAGTGTTAATATTAATATTAAAAATCTATAACAATATAATATTTAGTTTTGTACTGTGAGGTTCCCTCTAGCTTGAGTCTGTCTATCTTGGCTAGTGCCTTATTCAGCTCCTATAGCAAGTTTCTCATACATTTAAGTGACAGTGACAGAAAATCTTTTTTGGGCACACAATCCACAATCCTTTTAGAGTATATCCTCATTATATTCATACCTTTATTTCATTAAATCTCTCCATAACAATAGTCTGTACAAAGATTTTTCTTCTTTTCTTTCCATATTCACTTTGGCTGATAATACACAATATTAACACAGGCGGGCATCAATCCTCAAGAGTGCATACATCCAGAGAAACAAATACCACAGGTATAAAGGAAATATTGTCACTGTCAGATGTGTGCAGACAAAGCAGACAAACATTCACACGTGCAGTACATTACACTATGCTGTCACAGAAAGGCAGTACAGATGAGCTTTTTTTTTTTTTTAAAGAGATACACAAACTAAGTGTACAGGAACATGGTGGCAGCTCTATAGCCACATGATAAAAACATCTGCTAAACATCGGTCTACTTCAAGTCAATCTGCAGCAGGATTAAATGTTCAAAGTCCTCAGACAGTTCTTGTCTTTAGCATGTTCTGGATTTTCTCTTCTCATTTTTTGTTGTTGTTAAGAGTTCACTCAGGTGTCATGAAAACACCTATATGTCTCCTCTTCTCACTGGATACAGTCCATGACGTGGATCTGCAGGGTATCCATGTCTGGTGCCTTGTACATACATTTGGGGCAGCGGTAATCAGGAAGCTCGTCCTGATCATCATCTCTTCTGCGTGCAGATGGAGGCTGGGCTGGGTTGAACATGGCTGCTCCTGGGAAAGGTGCTTCAAAAGCAGATATTTCAAGTTGAGACCTCAAACATGTTCACAAGTAATACAACAGAGTATTTAAATAAGTAATTGTTACATGTGCCATGTAGCCAGTGAATCAAATAAAGGCTGTTTTCAAAATGAAGGAAAGAGAGTATGCATATGTTTTAGCTTATGCAGACTCTGTATAAGGTGTTTTACCAGCTGGAGCTGGCGGGTGTGGTCGAGGCCTGTAGTCCTCCAAGTGTCTCTGTTGCATCTCCTCAATGCGAGCTCTGTAAAGAAATAACATCTACTTGTAACTCATGAGTATTGTAACTCAAAACATTTTGTATTGAATTGAGTTCTCTGTGACGTCTTCTTGGGCTTGAATGTTTAAATTGGCAAGGCTTAAAAACAAGTGCAAATGATAGTGACAATGCAGCACTGGCCCAATCAGGACAGTGACAGTACCTTCAACTGTCGGAATGTGTTTCACGCTGAAAGGCGCGTCTGCATATGGCAAGTTAAAGGGTTTGTTCACCCAAAAATGAAATTTCTGTCATTAATTACTCACCCTCATGTCGCTCTACACCCGTAAGACCTTCATTCATCTTTGGAACACAAATTAAGATATTTTTGATGAAATCCAAGAGGTATATTCTCATCAACAGACAGCAATTTAACCGACACTTTCAAGGTCCAGAAAGGTTGTAAAGACATTGTTAAAACAGTTGACGTGACTGCAGTGGTTCAAACTTAATTTTATGAAGCGATGAGAATACTTTTTGTGAGCAAAAACAAAACAAAAATAATTATTTTTTTCAACAATTTCTTTTCTTCCATGTCATTCTCCTACACTGTTGACATAGTAGACATAGTGCAGCGCTTCCGTGTTTACGTTTGAACACTGGCTCAGTATTTGCCAGCTCCTCATCAGCATCATGCGCATACTTCATGGTGCTCACGTGTACAGCGTCGGCCAATAATGAACTCAGCGTTCTGACTTAGAACCCATAAGAGCTGCACTGTGTTTACTACGTCAACAGTTTAGGAGACTGACATGGAAAAGATGACACTGTTGAATAAAGTTCTTATTTTTGTTTGTTTTTTGCACACAAAAAGTATTCTCTTCGCTTCATAACATTAAGGTTGAACCACTGTAGTCACGTGGACTATTTTAACGACGTCTACTACCTTTCTGGGCCTTGAAAGTGGTAATTATGTTGCAGTCTATTGGAGGCCAGAAAGCTCTCTGATTTCATCAAAAATATCTTAATATAAAATCTTGGAAGCTTTCCACCACTAAATAAATAAAAAAGGTAATTGTGACTTTTTATCTCACAATTCTGACTTTTCTCGCAATTGCGAGATTTAAACTCTCAGAATTGTGTTTATATCTCGCAACTCTGACTTTATAACATGCAACTGCAAGATATAAAGTCACAATTCTGAGAAAAAGCAGCTGTCTTTTTCCCTCACAACTGGACAGTATAACATGCAATTGCGTGTTTATATCTCACAATTCTAAGAAAAAAAAAGTAGATATACAATTCTGAATTTTTTTTCTTGCAATTGTGAGTTTATATCTCGCAGTTGTGAGATATAAACTTACAATTGTGAAAAAAAAAGTCACAATTACCTTTATTTTTTATTTCATGGCGGAAACGAGCTTCCATTGTATTGTGCTTGCTGCATGACATTTAACTTAACTTCCACAACATCTAAGCACATTCTCAAAGGTCGGCTTCATTGTGAGTAAGACAGAGCTTACTTCTCCCCGACAATGTGGATAAACTCATTATTTATTTCCATCTTTAAAAAGTTGCAATGTTAACTAGTGTCACGGTGACAAGCTTTATGCGCCCTTAATTTATATTTTAAATGTTCATTATTATGTATTAGTTTTTCCTCCCCCAACTAATCAACTAATGGCTTAAATGAACAACAGAGACAACTAGGAAAATCTTTAGTCGGGGGCAGCACTATTAAGCACTGAATGAATGACAGGCTGCCTGCCTCCCCATTGTAACACTGCGCAAAGTAATAATTATTGGTAAATAATTGACCACGTTTAAAATAACGATTTTTGACTAACCCTAAACTCTTAAATAAGTCAATAACCATTATGGTACCCAAACATTATGTAGTGTTCACTCCATTCATCTCTTTTCATACCGTGAGGTTCCCTCTTGCTTAAGTCTGTCTAACTCAAATAGTGCTTTATTCAGCTCCTCCTGCAACTCTTCCTTCTTTTGATTGAGTTTCTCTCTGGCTTCCCTCTCAGCCAAGAAGTCCATCTTATAGATCTCTGCCTGCAAAAATAAAATGTGTGATTATGTTTGTGTTACTATATGCAACATGCAAGTTGAACGAGTATTTATATCAAAAACAAAGTAAGTCATTATTTGAATGCAGAGAGCTCTGTAACGTGTTATTTTCACCTGAGCATTTAGCACTGGTATAGTTTCTAATGTAGCTCTCAGCTGCTCCGTTTCCTCCTTGAGTTTATCGATGAGATCCTGTTTCAGGGCCAAAGCTTTCTCAGCCTCTGCTAACCTGTTAGCTAGAGTATCTGCCTCTCCACTCTGAAACGGAAATACCACACATGCACTTTCCATGAACCAAAGTATAGTGCAAACCATGCACAGACCTATTTTCAAAAGTGCTTACCACAAACATGAAATGGTAACAGTTGTCTAGTTTTGAAGCATTTAAGTTTGAGATGGGTCAGTGAATAATAAGTGTCCACCATTAAGAAAAGGAAAAATCTTTTTAAAAAATTGTTTAAAACATTTATATTTTTAAATATAATATCAATATAAAATATAATTTTCAAGGTAAAAAAAAAAAAAGTATACTACAAATATCATAAATTATTAATTAATATTTATTTAGGCTTATTGACTTTCACACACAGTCACAAGGGTTTTGTATTATATGTTTTATGTTTTTTTCTGTATGTTGGTTGCACTACAGTGTTGTTATTGTTAACTAAAACAATTAAAAATCATTGAAAAAGCTTAAATAAAATAAAATTTTATATTAAAAGAAAAACAAAATAAAATAAATACTAAAAAAAAAAAATACTAATTAAATTAAAACTAAGAAAAATTACAAAATATAAATATAAAAATAAAAGCCAATTTAAATTATTAATAAATACTCAGGGTTGAAAATATTTTGGCAGCCGTCAAAAAGAAACTTTGTCGGAAAGAAACCTGCAGTTCTCCAGTACCGTCACCCACTGATAGCCGGCTGTTTTAAAATGCTTTAAAACACTCCTGTGAGTGTTTGTGTAAGTGCTCAGTGAAGAGCATCAAAGGTTTCTATTTACAATGTGTTTTTGCAGTGTTGAGCATTGTAGCCAATCACAGACATATCTGTTGAGCGTGTGAACACAATGGCCAATCAGATGCATTTAATTTAGTGAGAATCCAAGTCAACACCGATCAAAACATTTTTGTTTAGCACGAATTCTGCACTCACACGAAATCCTTTCATTATAACCAACAAAGTATAAACACAATGTCAAAAAGAGATTCATTGCACAGAGTATACCACTTTATTGATTATAATGGAAGCTTCACAAGAGTGCAGCTTTGTGTACCTTGCATGGTGATTGACAGCTTCGGTGATTAGAATGGAAGCGACCTTTACTTGCTTTCTGTATGTAATATATATTTTTCATGCTGCTAATTACATATTGCAAAGTTTCTGGATTGACAACCGTATTTAATATTAAATGTTGAAGAATGTTTTTTTTTTTTTAAAAAACCAACAAAGAGAGCACAAACAGCAGCTACCTACCCTGTGATTGGCTTGCTTTTCACTTTTAAGTTTGTTGTCATAATCCTGAAACAGACATGTGTATGCATGCTGGAGCTGAGCCAGTTTCCTCCTAGATGAAGAAGAGCAACAGGAGTGGTGGGTTATTGTTACAACTGTAACAATGAAAAAGGGATGCTGCTTTTCCTATGGAGCTCTCCATCCAGCTGAACTCACCTCTCCTCCACTATGACGAGCCTCTCGTTCTTCAGTGCAGTTTCTAGATTCTGTGTCTGCAATAAAAGATTGTCCACTGTCACACTGTGCTGCTTCTTCTGTTGCTCCATGTCTCTCTCTAAAGTCTGCAGGCGTTCGGTCTTCCTGCCCAATCTGGGAGATCAAACAGGTCTTATACACACAGCTGCCGACTCTCATAATCAAACACATGCACAAGGATGAAGAGATTCACTCACTTATCCTCTAATATTTGTTTCTCTGCTTCACTTTTCTCCAGCCAGTTTTGTCGTTCATTCAATTCACCAAGAAGGGACGTGACTTGAGCTCTCAGAGCTTCACTATCCTTTGTCAGCTACAAACACAAAGATAATGATCCCTCATCTCAAACTACTGCAAATGCTGCTCAACATAGAAAGAAGTGGCATTTGCCTGTATGTTTGTACCTGAACAAAGTCCTTCTCTTTCTGTTTGAGCAGAGCCTCAGTTCTGTCCCTTTGAGCAGAGTTCTTCTGAAGACAGTCCAGCTTCTCCTGAAGTTCCCTGTACCTACATCACAGAAAAGACAGAAACCTGATTAACCGCCCATCTTACTGCAGTTCACCACCAAATGTACTACCATTTGTATTTGGACACATCAATTCATTATTTTATCAGTATTTTCTACATTTTTGAAGTAATAGTAAAGTCATCAAAATAAAACAAAAATAATAAATAAATAACACAGTCTGGGTGGAAATGTAGTGACCAAAATATTTTATACTTCCTCGAAGTACTTGCCCTTTGCCTAGATGCAAAAACAACAAGCTCTCATGTATGCTGGGCAACATTTACTATGTTCACTATTCGGTCAAACTCCAATAAAAAAATCTTACAATAAACAATAAATAAATAACAACAGATACAGTATCTCACAGAAGTGAGTACACCCCTCACATTTTTGTAAATATTTTATTATATCTTTTCATGTGACAACACTGAAGAAATGACACTTTGCTACAATGTAAAGTAGTGAGTGTACAGCTTGTATAACAGTGTAAATTTGCTGTCCCCTCACAATAACTCAACACACAGCCATTAATGTCTAAACCGCTGGCCACAAAAGTGAATACACCCCTAAGTGAAAATGTCTTTAGAAGAGGCTTCCTTCTGGGACGACAGCCATGCAGACCAATTTGATGCAGTGTGCAGCGTATGGTCTGAACACTGACAGGCTGACCCGCCACCCCTTCAACCTCTGCAGCAATGCTGGCAGCACTCATACGTCTATTTCTCAAACACAACCTCTGGAAGTGCACTCAGCTTCTTTGGTCGACCACGGCGAGGCCTGTTCTGAGTGGAACCTGTCCTGTTAAACCGCTGTATGGTCTTGGCCACCGTGCTGCAGCTCAGTTTCAGGGTCTTGGCAATCTTCTTATAGCCTACACCATCTTTATGTAGAGCAACAATTCTTTTTTTCAGATCCTCAGAGAGTTCTTTGCCATGAGGTGCCATGTTGAACTTCCAGTGACCAGTATGAAAGAGTGAGAGCGATAACAAAATTTAACACACCTGCTCCCCATTCACACCTGAGACCTTGTAACACTAACGAGTCACATGACACCAGGGAGAGAAAATGGCTAATTGGGCCCAATTGTACTCATGTTTGTGGCCAGCGGTTTAGACATTAATGGCTGTGTGTTGAGTTATTGTGAGGGGACAACAAATTTACACTGTTATACAAGCTGTACACTCACTACTTTACATTGTAGCAAAGTCATTTCTTCAGTGTTGTCACATGAAAAGATAAAATATTTACAAAAATGTGATGGGTGAACTCACTTCTGTGTATATATATATATATATATATATATATATATACACATACATATATACATACATACATACACACATACATACAGTATTATATATATATATATATATATAATACACACACACACACACATATATATATATATATATTAATCCTCCCGACCCCTTATTAATGCTAGTTATGCTAATGCATGTCTCATTCCAGTCACAGACAACATGTTCTTGCAACACCAATAAGAGGGAAGGACACTCATGTCACACATACAGTGAGATACATTTTCTCCTCACCTGCCTTGCGTAGCCTGAAGCTGCTCAGTTAGTTTAGCCAAGTGAGAGCTAAGCAGACACATGAATCAAGACAGAAGGCAGAGAAAACAGATTCCAAACCATTCACATTAAAAGAAAGGAAGCAAAGCACCTTGAGATTTATTACTATCCAATTCAAGCATGCATAGTTAAAGGAGCGTCACTATCAACTGTAGGGAGAGAGAGCAGAGTAAACTGAATATTTGAGAGTACCTTTCTGCAGGAACGGTGAGCGCACATGCCTGCTGGACTGACTCTTCAGTAACATTCTGATAAAGAGAGGAATGATCAATATTAGTTAAATCACTTCATAATCTAAACCAAAGTGTGCTAAAATATGAACAAGAGCGGCTGTAAGAAACCAGTAACATGCTAGATCAAAAGTTTGGGTCAATAAGATGTTTTTTTTTATCAAGGGTGGATTAAATTGATCAAAAGTGACAGCTAAGACATTTAAAATGTTACAATTAACAAAAGATTTCAATTTCAAATAAATGCAGTTCAAAAGAACTTTCTATTTATCAAAGAATAGAAATGTATTATGGTTTCCACAAAAATATTAAGCAGCAGCACAACGGCTTTCAACATTGATAATATTAAGAAATGTTTCTTGAGCACCAAATCAGCATATTACATATTGGAGTAATGGCTGCTAAAAATTCAGCTTTACCATCGCAGGAATAAATTACATTTTAAAATATATTAAAATAGAAAACACTTTATATTGTAATTTCATGATATTATTATTTTTACATTGATGAAATAAATGCAGTCTTTGTGAGCATAAGAGACTTCTTTCAAAACAATTAAAAAAAGAAAAAAAAAGACCCCAAACTTAATGGTAGTTTCATCTAGTATTGTTTTAAATAACATTTTTGTATAATTATTATGCATGCAGTTTTTAATAAGACATTGCAGAACTAACTCCAAATAAGCTCCAATGACCAGTTACACAATATAAATGAAAGAAAAGGGGTTGGGCATATTATTTGTATAATAATAAGGGCTTGACATTAACACCCGCCAAATGCGGGTAGATTCCAGCAGTGCCGTGTAACACAGTCACTCCCAATAGCCACTTTGGCAGGCTGAATTTTGATAGGCATCTGAAATAATAAATTAAGTGCAATGTGGTGTTGTCAAAAATACAGATTTTTCAATATATATTGATACTGAAATATTTGAATTTTCCACAGAATAGATACCAGCTGCGCTTTCTCGCTCTCTTATCTCTGACAACGAGTTGACAAACAAATGCGCCTCCCCTTACTCACGCACTCATTTCATTTGCTCCGGATGAATATTGTTGCTGTTACAAGGCTTGAATTTCTGCATGGGATTGTGCATATTGTGCATAATTTTACTCATTCCTGTAGATTTTGGGCTCACACCGAAAATGGCCGCACATAAAGCCACTTCTCATACTAAATTTTCGCTGCTTATCACGCTATCACGTAAACAGTCAGTTATGTTTTAAGTGAACAAACAGTTGAGAAAGAAAACACATGTGTAACATAATAAATCCATCCGTCAGGCCTTAAAGTGACAGCAGCCAAATATACCTGCTGCCAAAATATGATAATATTAAAAATATCAATATATCAGTTTTTCCTTCAAGGTATTGATGTCAAAATTGTGGCCAGTGAAAATGCTGAGTGATCAGTAACTTTGGAAAACCACAAGCCACAGTGGCTGGTAAGCAAAAAAGTTAATGTCAAGTAAGCCCTGTCAACTATCCATATGACACATCTAATTGTAGCAATAAACAAGTGGAAGCTAAATGCTCTACCTGAGTGAGTCTGGAGTGTAACTGCTCCAGGGTGGCGTGGAGATTTTCTCTCTCTTTCTCACTCTCTGCTTTCTCCTTCTCCAGCTCCTCGTTCCTCCTCTTCAGCGCCCTCATCCCTTCCTCCAGCTTCTCTTTGTGGCTTTTCAGCAGTTTAAGAAATTCATTAGAGCCCTCAGCAGGCTGAAGAGTACAGAGATAAAGATTTGTAAAGATGAAAAGCACAAATAGCATTTTTTTTTTTTTTTAAAAGACCTTATCTTTAACCATGTTTAGAATGTACTTTAACACAAACACACCACACCCAAAAGAAGTCAAAGCAGATTATCACAAGGTGCTAATACAACAACAAACAAAAACATTACATTTTTTTTTATATTGAGATTTATGGTAAATTACCAAACTTTGAGGCATTGTGTGTCTGTCAGTGTCTCCTTCAGCTCGGTCTGTCAGTACAGCTTCATTTAATACCTGCATGATGAAACAAAAAAGGGATGTTAATTTTAATTAAATGAACTGACAACTTTCAAGTTCCTTATAAATAAACAATTGATTTACAAAAGAACCTACTTCTGGTGAGTCCATGAGGACATTCTTCTCTGCATTGTTGCACTTCAGCTCTTGGTCCTGGCCTTGAGTTCCAGCCTCTTTAGAGGTGCCGACACATGGACTGATGCTGTGGTTGAGCTGTCCTAACAGGCTCTGGTTTTCCTGCGCCAGTCGCTGCACTAAAGCTCTGGCCTCACGAAATCTACAGCTCAGGAACTCTCGCTCCTCCCGCGACCTCCTCTGCCACCCCTCCATCTCTTCACATCTCTCTTTGAGGGCATCATTGCTTCGCTTCAGAGCCTCTGTGGAATGTTTAGAGTCATTTATGCATTGTATTCGATAGGCAGTGAGTCTGGCATAGATCTCATAACCTCATAGTCTCACCTCGTAGCTGATGATTATCTGTTATAAGTCGATGGACCACTTCATTTCCCGCTAATTCAGGAGGGACCCTTAGAGACCCCTGTGAACTGGCCATCAGTGACCCTTGACCTCCAGCACCCACAGTCTCCTCTCCAGTCAGCTCCCACTGCAGAGTACAACCACCTGACGGCTGCGGCTGGACCATGATCCTGAGAGAGAGAGAAGACAAGCCAATAATAAAGATCGGCAGCTCTGAATCTCCATTACCTTTCCAGGTGTTTATGAATCATAGCTAAGTATATTAAATATCAGTATATATTTATTTTAAATTATTTTTTAAATCCATGTCAGCAGCAATCATGGTGAGAATAAAGTGAATAAAAAAAATACAATTAACAAAAAAAAATTTTTTTTTAAGACATTTAAAAAGATACTTTTTCCAGGTTTAATACATCAGTAATGAAAGTCTATGAATGGATCATTATTACAGTGATTATTATTTTTCTAGCATGTTATATGTTTGGCAACGGTTCTTTTAGCCCTAAAAGATGGAGTGTGTAGCTTTTCATTTCTTAAACAACCATGTATTAAGATGTATCATGGCCATATTCCAGGATTACAATGTCAAGATTCATCAGGCTCAAATTATGAAAGAATTGTTGGGAGGGAGCATGAAGAATCATTTTCACAATCTTGTGATGTTATTTCCATCAAGTGGTGCATCAATTTTTGGTCAAGATCTTGTATTGAACAATGCAAGAGGGGAGCACTCTGTAAAGTCTACTCCAGCACATCCCAAAGACTTTCAATGAAATTAAGGTCTGGCCATGATGGGTCTTCCTACATGGTTGTTTAAGAAATTAAAAGCTACACACTCCATCTTTTAGGGTTAAAATAATATCTCTATAAGTAATCTCATCAAAATTTTAACAGAGTTTGACATGGAAGACATGATGGTGGTTCTTCACCTAAACAAATTACCATGTTTAAGTGTTAAATTAACTAAACAGAACCTAGTTAAAACAACTTGATCATAACTAGATTTAAAATTCAACTTTTGATAACGTATTACTCACAAGAGATTTTTTCCCAGAAGTATTTTTTTTACAATGTTATTAATTTCTATAACTTTTTCAGTGCTGGAAATGACATTTCTTGATATTTCAGTTACAGTTAGGTACAGTTATACACCTTTAAATGGTAATAGTTTTAACAAACTTAAATTTATATTATTTTACAATCTTACGTCTAATAAAGTGTAATGGATGAATTCCAGTTTTAAATTCCAGTTTCACTTTACAACAAGACACGTCTTTTCCATCAAAAACGCCACATATAAAATAAAATAATCGCTCCAAATAATATTGAAGTGACTATACAGTTTCATGATCCTTTCCACATCAAAAAAGAGAAACACTTTCACCGTTTCTCAGTGCGGTGGTCATGCTAAAGACAAACATTTATCAAACACACTGTTAAGTCTTATATTGACCTGATATTTAGTTCTTATCGACAGGTTCATTTTAAACAACTTCTCACGTCTTCTAAAAGACGAGACTCAATGTCTTGTTTACAGGCTCGTTACAGACTCGTTCAGCTAACGAACTAGCATCAGCGCATTTAAAACACTACAACATTCAAAACCACACACTAACACAATTCAAATACATTATATATACATAAATGCTGTGATACATATATCAGAGAGTGCAACAGGGAGGTTATTATTACCTTCTTTATGCCGTTAACAGTATATAAGTCTGCGCTATCACAGATTCACTGCCTGTCGGTCTTCCGCCAAAGAAACACGGCCCTGTTTATAGTCAACCACAGACGTTCAGGTCGGCCAACATCTTCAGCCTAACCAAGCTGGAAAATCAGAATCGAAGCTAATAAAGTAAATCAGAAGAAAACGTCCAGAAAAGCTCAGACAGGTGCAGACTGTCGAGGAATTCCCCCGCGATACTTCCGCGCTTCATCACACTTTGCACTGTTTCCGGGTAGTGGAATTATGGGAAGATAAATTACAGTAAAAAGTCACAAATTTCTTCTTTAGAGGCGTTTTTGTTATTACCTCTACAAAATGAGGTTTTAACCCTTTTTAATGTCTTCAGGCCATTTTTGACATGTCTTTGGTAAAGAATAGGCCAGAGATCATGTTGTTGTTTTTTCTGTCTGATAACTATCCAGAACAGATGATTAATTATTGTTTTATTTGTGTTTTGACCCAATAACAACTCAATAGACTACAGAAATAACATATTATCCATTATATATTTCATTACATTTCTAATAATAATAAGGATTTGTATCTGTGCCATTACATTTATGCAAAGTTCTTTTGCAATAAAAATGATCACATATTTGTTTTCATTTCTGTTTTGGGCTATAAAATGCTCCATTCCTACATTGTAACATCCACTACAGCACTTTCATTTAGAGTACTGCATCATTTTTTTTTTTTTTTTTTGTAAGTATTTAAAAAGATTTGTAATTGATAAAGACTAATTGATGTGAAAAGTTGGTCCAAACGGGCTGTTCATGTCATAATGAAGATTATAAAACGGTTAGTTCCTGTCCTTGATTCTGATTGGTCAATAGCCGTGTTTTAGAGACAGAGCGACACGCGTCATAATCTGAACACCACGCCCACCGGGGGGGGGACAATCCAACCGTCTCCACTAACTTTGTATTGCGTGAGGCTGCCTCCTTGTCGTTTCTGACATATAACAAAAAACAGAACAATGTCTAAAAGCTGCTAATGTGACAAGGTGTACAGAAAACAAGCTAAAAAACAAAAAACCCAGAAGTTTTTATAAGCTGTCGACCCAAAAAACCGAGTATTTAAGGACTAAAAAGTGGATAGAGGCGATTGAGACAGAGCGATATGTCATATTACAATGAGAATTACGTCCACTGGATGGTAACGTAATTAGCGACAGGAAATATAATATATAAAACTGACATTTGGATATTTGACTTAACAGTGACAAAATATTTTCTGCACACGTAGGCTTACTGAGGCATACTAAGTGTCAGGATCCCAAAATGTACCCATTCTTCCTGCTGATGCTTCATGTCTTATTGCCTGTATCCACTTTTGTCTCCTTAAAGGCTGGCTTTTACGGTTCGGTAGCTTATAAAAACGTAGTTTTTTTTTTAGCTTGTTTGCTGTACACCTTGTCACACAGCAGCTTTAAGGCATTGTTCTGTTTTTTGTTATAAGTCAGAAATGACAAGGAGGCAGCCTCACGCAATAAAAAGTCAATGGCACACCGGATTGCCCCCCCCCCCCCCCCCCCCCCAATGTGGGCGTGGCCTAAATGCGCTCTGTTTCTATGACCGCTTCACCCATAGACATTATATTATTATAATGTCTGACTTCACCCAACGGTTTTGTGTATCACTACACAACACCCTTTAGCAACCCCTCTTAGCAACGTAAATTGTTTGTTCTCAATTGATATTGTTCATTGAAGCTTACTGTATTATGTAAAAGAGTATTGTGAGAAAGAGATCAAGTTTATTAACTGCATTTAGATTTAGCATTTTCCTTCAGGTCAGTCCTATGTTCATAATAAAAAATCTGTTTAAATGTCTGATGTATTATCTTGTCTTTTTAACATTTAAGGGATTTTCACGTGACTTAACAGCGTTAGTCAAAGCATTTGTCACTTGCGTCTTGTTTTCAAAACAATGACTGACACACTCATAAAGACATGAGACTGTTGCTGTTCACGGTCAGGGACTATTTTTCCGGCGGAAGGAAGGCTTTTAGAAAAAGTTTACTTCAGGAAAGTTGCATTGATACATATTTTTGGCTTTAATATTTGTATTGTGTGGTAACCGTTTTATAAAAGCAATAAGGTACTCGAGGTTAGTGCTGTATCGTGAATAAGTCACGGCTGAATGGGTTTGGACGCCTTTGCGTCCTGCCTAACAACGCCCTTTAGCCGCGATACAGCACAGCCTCTAGTACCTTATTGCTTACTTGTTACAGGGTTCCTACACATTTTCCATTTCAAAATTCCATACTTTTCCATACTCAAATTTCCAGACCTTCTTCCAAACAATTTTAACCATTGGAAAGCATCGGTCTTCTTTTCTATGGTTTTCCGGCTTCATGTTTGTAGTCCGGGTCCTACAGTCTTTTAGTGATTTAGAGTTTGATTGTTGAAATAAAGTTTTGTGTTTAGTATTCACGTCTAGGCCCTTCTCTTCTTAAAACCACGTACCTGTGTGACTTTTGTTGGGGATTAATCTACAAGTACTAATATATTCCCTGTTTAACAGGGTGGCGTAGTGACTTAGTTTGTTTCCCTTTCCGACCATACCACTCGCTACATAGGTGTAAATACTTAATTTATCTATTAACTCGATACATTTTCTTCTGTGATTTATCCATTCTGGTCAGTGTTTGCTCTGCTGTCGGTATTGATTGTTAGTATCGAAACATTTCTATAGAGTAGCCTACGAGTACGAAGAATAACCTACACAAGTGCAATATGACAGTTTCCATAATATTTTAGAAATTCATAACTTCATAAACATATCTGCAAAGTGAAGAGAGGTGAAAAAGGTGACGTGTAGGAAGTAAATAGTTGTAGGGGCCTCTGGGGGCATCCTCCCTCATGAGAAGATTTTTGTGATTTTAACATGTAAACGAAGCATTCTGGTGCACTCTTACAAGAACATAAATGGAAAAAAACAACATTTGCTTAAAGTAAAAAATAAAAAAAAATTGACACTAGGGCTGAGCATTGACAAATTTCACAATTGATTGCAATTTTGATTCAGAAGCCTGCGATTTGATTTTGATTTGATTACCTTTGATTCAGTATTGATTCATTTGGGGCCTATCAGGTACAGTACATTGCAAATTTCCTCAAAGAAAAAAATCTCTCAACTAATGCTGTAAACCACAGCTGGTACATCATTATAATATTAAATTATATAATATTAAAATTTATTTGTAAGCTTCTTACGTATAGGCTAAATTACACATAATAATTACACATAATTACACGTTTATAATAACGTTATAATACAATTTTTATGACAATTATTTAGAATTATAAAGACTTACAAAGACTTTTTTATGTAGGCCTTAACATTTAAATGTTGGCTGTCATAAAACAGATTAATACATTCAATATCGAAGCACATGTTAAGTACAAATACAATGAATATGCAATAATAATGCCTATAGTGCATATATTTAGCAAAATGCTCCTCTCAAAGTTCATTTTTGTAGTTAAATGAGTTTTTGGACATTGAACGGCTTTTCTGAGGTAGGCTAAATGTGACATTTTTACAAGCTGTTTTATTGACGCCTTTCTGCGGTTGAAACACTAATTGATCGATTACATGTGACATGATACAGATTTCGTTAAGTTGTACTGTATCTTTCAACATACCTTTGGATGTTCAATCATGTTTATTTTTTGTGTTGTAACTAGTAAAGCAGAAGAGATGGTCGGTTCACGAGCGCTACAGCAATCTATCACGCCACAGAGCACCAAGAAAGATCACACTCACTCCAGTCTATGGGAAAGTAGCCCATTTTCGATTCTTGTGAGAATTTTGTTACACACACACACTCACCATCCCCCCCCCCCCCCAAAAAAACTCATCAGATCTAAACGATTCACATACATGACATATTTTTTATTCAAAACGGCTAATTTCGCCAATAGTCTGGAAACACAAATATTTTTCATACTCTTGATTTCTTTTTTCCATACTTTTCCAGACCTGGAAATTACTCAAATGAAATTCCATACTTTTCCAAACTGCGTAAGGAACCCTGTTGTTAAATGAGCAGTTATAAGGTTATCTCTGTTCTTTTATGAATACCGTAATACAACCGTTTTTAGTTTCACCTCACAAACAAAAGAAAAAGAAAGAAATTGTTTTATGCTTTCGAGTACTTTATCATCTGGAATGATCTTCAGGCATCGTGTTTGACAGATATTTACATAATAAAAATGACAAAACTTGATGAGTGAACTTGTGTGTACAAATGTAAGTGGTTGTTTTATTCAAATACATGTATGCCATGATAACCATTAAAACAGACATCTGGCTTCATAGATAATACATGACAATGGTTCATTATATCAAACAGAACAAAACAAATATAAACAGATTTCTATGAAACCAAAAAAGAGGTTCTTGATCATTTTGTGTAAGGTTCTTTTTATGTATTATGCTTAGAAAGAAACAAAATATCTTCTGACATGCAAAATTTGTGTTTTGCTTTAAGATCATTTTAAAAAGATTATTATAATAATGTATTATTAAATAAAAATCTAAAGGCTATAATAGCACGTAATCCTCTTTTTTGAATGGTTTGAACACAGCCCTATTTTGTAATGTCAAAAAAAAAAATAAAAGGTTCCAAGGTTTTTCAAGGAACGACAAGCTTCCTCGAATTCCTCCTTAATTGTTTTTCATCACTCTTTGGAGTACATCACATATATGCCACTGCAACAGCGAGCCACAGATGCGCAGAATGGAGTGATGAAGATATTAACCACACTCATCCACAGTGACCTCACACAGGGCAGGCAGGTATTGCACACCTGAATACAGGGCATCACACACCTATGGCAAAAAGAAGTTAACAAAAGCAAAGACAATATTTTTGATTAAAAAAAACTTTACTTTATGGAACAGCTTTTATAAATAATTCACAAAATGAGCCTACCAGATGTGCATACAGGCCAGTAGGGCAAAGAGACAGCCACAGAGGCAAGAGAGAGGAACCGCACACAGCGCTGACAGGCAGCGGTAACCCCACAGCCGCATGGACTCGAAGGCGATCCCACTGTACACCCACACGCGGTCGTAGCTGTGTGTGGATGCGGGCTCTGCCAAAACATCGCTAAACTCTACCTGGTGTCAAAATGAACAGAAAGTTATGTGAATTTTATTCTTGGTTATGCTTATTTCATGTAAAACCTGCTGTATCTCTGTCCTCAGGATGAAAAGTTCACCTTCAAGTGTTTGTTGATGCCACAGGGATCCCTGATCTCAACTTGAGCGAGGGAAGGGGTGGAGGAAAACTGTGGTGGAGGAGGCGGAGACGGGTGGATCTTCTTCACATCATAATCATCTTCTTCATCATCATCATCATCAATATTACACTCTACCAAATACTCGTCTGACATCATATTGACTGCAAAGCAGATCACATGCTTTGTGTGCATTTCCTCATATACGCATCAGTGCAGAACCAAACCAGTAGGCCTACCTCTATAAATAGGTTAGGTGTATAGCATATCCGTGGGTTAAACATGTTCGTTTTTGATTGCAAGGCACCCCATTGTCAAAGACAATATTTGAAGTCATCCCACACTTTATGTCCAGGTTGTCTAAAATCATGCGTTCACACCATGTCGTAATTGACAACACGTGACGATCTAGCAATGCCTAAATTAATCTGCAGCAGTCAAGTGGTAGGGGCTCTCAGAAAACTCCCAGCTTACAAGTTGTAATTATGAGGACGTGAAGGCTTTTTTTTTTAACAGGTTGTAATCTTATAATTACGACATGAAAATCCCCCCCTTTTTTTTAATGAAAACTGCAATTTGAAACGAATTTGAATAAGAAATGTTTTTCAGCTTACATCTTGACATGTTCTGTTTTATTTTAAATCATTTTGAGCCATCTTGCATTCCCATTGGAAGTGTGCTGAGGCCCCCTATGGGTCACAGCCCCCTGTTTGAGAACCACTAAACTACAGGCAACAGGTGACAAATACAAACCAAAGTCAGAAAAGACACCCTGACAACTCTTGCTTACTATATTTACTCATTATACACCATAGGCTACAGTAATGCATGCTTGTCTGACTGAGAAGTGATGACATGAACCCATCAGTACTGTATGGCATATGTGTGTAGATGTCAAAATTTGAAAACAATGTGCAGGAGAACAAAGACATTGCATTTATGTTATAGTAACTAAATATGATACATTATAAATAATTATAAATACGTTATAATTAACGAATATATGTTATATTGTTCAATTTTAGCATACTCATGAATGTAGTGCAAAATATTTTTTAGCAATTATGAATATTTTTCACTTACCCTATTCAATATTCAGTCCTGGTCCAAAAATTAACTGTAATCCTGTGCCGGTCAAGAAAAAAGTAACTTCAGCAGTATAGTTTATGACTATTTTAATTAGTCTGACAGACACTCCCAATCTCCAAAACTATCTCGTCATCTAACAGATGAATATATGGCTGATATCATTCTGTTAATGGCATTAGAAGGCATGGAGCGGAGTATCTTACAGTATGGCCTCACGCTCTCTGTCTTGTGTTCTTTGCCATATAGTTTGTGGAAGTGTGTGTACCCAGTGAAGAATTAGAAGGCTGAGCGTAAAGTTATTTTGGGGAGAGGAATGGAGAGGGCACCACTAATCAGGTTACCGGACAGGCTAACCCTCTTCGCACACAGCCAGTTTCCTCTCATACCATCTAATTTTAGGTCTAGATAAAATTAATATTATTATTATTATTATTAGGAAACATACAGTGGCCCTAAAAAAAAAAGCACAAGCACAAAACAAACTACATGATAACTACATTAAAATGATAACTGAAAATATTAAAAACTAATTTAAAGGTGCAATGTGTAAAATTTGGGAGGATCTATTGACAGAAATTCAATATAATATACATAACTTTGTTTTCAGTGGTATATAAAATACCTTACATAATGAACCGTTATGTTACCTTAGAATGAGCCATTTCTATCTGCATACACTGCGGGTCCCCCTCCATGTTGAGTCGTTATTTTGCGCGGGCATGTTTCTACAGCAGCCCTACACAGACAAACACTCTACACAGCGCGTTTAGTCACTATGTTGTTGTTCTTCTAAATTGTTCGTGTTTGTAGAGGCAGCTTGCATCGTCACTACGTTGAATACGCACGAAGAAGCAGTCGTAGTAGTAGTCTGGTTTATTAGAAGCAGAAACCATTCTTTGTTAGAAGTAAGAAGAAACCTCATTGCTTGACTGGCTAACGTACTCTCTGCTG
This sequence comes from Elopichthys bambusa, assembly GCA_037101425.1. NCBI lineage: Eukaryota > Metazoa > Chordata > Actinopteri > Cypriniformes > Xenocyprididae > Elopichthys > Elopichthys bambusa. Next base: position 9,458,511 of record CM074451.1, read on the forward strand.
CCTCAGACGACGACGACATCTTTGACTTGTTGGTTGCAGTTCGCAACCTCACCGCTAGATGCCGCTAAAATGTACACACTGCACCTTTAATATATTAATAAATGCTTTAATAGTATATAAATACTATTATATAACATTTTATAAGTAATTATTATGCATGAAATATTTGGCAAGCCGACAGTATTTTAGAATCTATAATTTATTTTGATAATATTGTAATCCACATATCAATGATGACATCATCTACCAGAGAAACACACTGCTAAAGGGAAGGCATGGGTGACGGGGTGGAAGTCGAGGGAGACCAGTAACCAGAGGCATTAATGTGCAGTGAAAAGGAAGTGAGTGCCATTGTACTTCCTGTGACTACATGTGCCTTTTCACAGTTTGATCTTTTCTCCAGTCACTTCTCTGTTGGACAGTTCCTGAGCTGTTCTGAGTGTTTGGTGGCACTTATCTTCACAGTTGTCTTTCCAGTTTTCATATGGAGTCGGCGGGATAAAAAAGGCTACAGAGCTGTGCTTATTTTGGCCGTCCCACCTGTTCCCACGCGAGACCATCCCAGCACATTGCATGCATATGTGCTGGATCCTTTATGACAGGATGCTTTTTAAAGAATAATCCATTGTAATGCAAATCATTGTAGGAAAAAAAAAGAAAAAGTAATGCAATAAAATTAAATAGCAAATAATACAGAAAAAAAAAAAAAACGAAATGAATCTTCTAAAAATGAAAAACTGGAGCATGTTAATATTCATGTTGTACCTTTAACTACTTGAGCAATGCATAATATTAAAAAGCAGCAAAAAAAAATCATTTAAAACTGAATAAAAAAAAACTCCAATAATGCAGTAGAACTCTTGGTTCGCAAACATCTGAATGTAACATTGGCTTTCATGAATCTCTTGCTACATTCAGGGTGACTCGTCTATATCTAAAATAACAGTGTGGACTCTGTCTGTCATGGACATCATTCCCACAATTCACTTGCCGATCAGAATCTATGTGCTTTGAGGGAATCCAAGAATACATCATCAGCAGATAGTTATGTTTCTCCAAAAGAACACAGCCTACACTACAGTCAAAAACATCAGACACATTGAACATCACTGTGATGAATGATTAGACGGGAAGTAGGAAATTCTTGACCGAGGACCAGATTAACTGTTGCCAAAGCTAGTAAAACACAAATACAACCAATAATAGGATCAATGACTTGGTCACACACGAAACAAAACCATAATCAGTTACTGTCAATGGAAATCTTTTTGAATACAGTTTAGTTAATAAGGCGTAAAGAGAACCATATATTGTATGTCTGGAAAAATATATTCATATCTGTGATGAGTTTGCTGTTCCCCCAACACTCATACTCAGATTCACTCATATTTCATCTCTTCCTCTCCCTCAGTCCTGTTGGTCTTGGGGTTTGAAGAGGCCTCTGCTGCGCAGGCCGAAGCCTCCCTTCTTCACCGGAGGTCGAGCAGCAGCAGAAGGAACCGAAGGAACAGATGCAGGGGGAGAGGAGGGAGGAACGCTCGAACCCGAGACTTCCAGAGGAGGTTGACGGGACAACAGCTCCTTAAACACTGAGTTCATCTGGCGACTGACCTCCTATGAGAAAGAGAGAATCGTATTAAAACATTAGGATTTCCACCATGTACTAAACCTTCAAATTCATAGATTTAAATCAGTAGTTTTGAGCGTTTTTGATTCTAAGGCCCCCATTGTCCAAGTATTATTCAAAGGTAAGATATTTCCGAGTATTACTTCTACTGTATGTTTCAAATATTTTTTTATTTACAGAGTGGAAAATATTAAAATAATTTATAATTAATAATTAAATTCTATAAATTCCAAAGATTTTTTAATTAGTTTGTGGGGGATTTTTACAATTTCTCAGCAATTTCTCAGCAATAAAATATTTTAGCTTATCATTCATAACTACAAAAATGTATATCTGTTATAGAAATGTCCATGAAATGTCAGTATGAGAATCAGACCTTATCGATATGTACTGTCTGTCTCTCTGCTGCTCCTACTGGCCTCAGACTGTCCAAAGTGTGCCTGCGCTCTTGATGACTGAAGAGAAACAAAGGCACTTAAATATTCAATTAAGTACAAAAACATACACTACCATTAAAATGTTCAGGGATTGGTCTCTTATGCTCACCAAGGCTATTGGTGGCAATTATTTGAACAAAAAGTACAGGAAAAACAGTAATACTGTAGAATATTTTTACTATTTAAAATAACTGTTTTCTACTTTAATATTTTATAATATATTCCTGTGATGGCAAAGCATCATTACTCCAGTGTTCAGTGTCACATGATCCTTCAGAAATCATATGCTGCTCAAGAACATTTTTTCTTATTATCAATGATGAAAATATACCCCGCAAATAAAAACATTTAGTCCTGGTCCACTTAGCGTTCACATTGGCATTTTAACACTGAACCTAAAGATACTCAACCTAAAGTGATAGGGATGCATTCACAACCTGATTGGTCAGCTTTTATGATGTATATTTTGCAATGGAACTGACTGAACATCCAAAACCATGCTGTGTACTGGGCTAAATGTGTTCATTGTATGTGTGTAGCCTACATATGATGGTATTTTGATCACCTGAGAACTCATGAAGAACTTATAAAATGTGTAAAGGAGTCAAAACAGAGGCAGGAATCACTCCTCCATCACACACACAAACGAAAATCTGCTGTGAGGAGATGTGGTTCTCATGCCTGTACTGAGCTGTAATGGGAACATTGCAACTATGACAAGAAAAAACAGGTATGCTTGAACATTCTGTCCTTTTTAGGGTCGCATCTTGAGACATCATGTCCTGTTTTTGGTTTGTTTACATGTTTTTGGTCCGTGTTGCGTTCATATTTAATTTGAACCGCACCGGAGTTCATTTGGAAGCAGACCAAGCGGACCTTTTCACTGCTTGTTTGGTGTGCACCAGGGTTCAGATGGCAGCGTTCACACTTAATCAAATGAACCGCACTAACAGAGCAATCGCACCAGGGTTCATTTTAATTGAACCAAACATGCCAAGTGTGAACATCCTGAAACATCATTTTTGTCATCTCTAAAATAATTCTGTAAGCTCATTGGGGTTTAATGGTGGTCATATACTCAGATCACGTCTCATACATGTGACTTTCAGCATCTGGTACCATTAAAACAACACCTGTTCTCCTACCCTGAGAATTGGCGTGCAACTGCAGTTGACTGAGGAGGAAGGATGAGTCGTCCCTCGGGCACCTGCAGGGTGAGCTTCCGTATGGGGCTCACATTCCCACTGCTGCCTCCACCTATACTGCTGCCTCCGCTGCCCGTCCTCTGGCGGCAGGGCAAAGAAGCGCTGTCACTGTTCACTCTCATTCTGGGGAACGACAGCGAACACGATACAGATAAGTTCTCAGTGGGTCTGTGTAGAGCATCCACAGTGCATTATTACAAGCGGTCTGAGAGAATGTACCGGGTGCTGTGTTCAGACTGCTGCTGTTCTTCTGCAAGGTTTCCTGTGCTTCCCCCTCTGCTGTCCTCCTTCTTCCCTCGTTCCTTACGCTCCGCCCTAAGGATGAGCAGACAACAAGATGAGGTTACAGTACCAAAGCTAATGGTAAGGTTATGAATGCTGTTTGTGTAACTAGTAAGCAACAAGGCACTGAATCTTCAACTATGTTTTGAAACTGATACTGTAATAGTAACATCAATGCAATGTTTGAAGAAACCTTGTGTAGTTCAAGTTTATGGTGAATATGATCTCACCCCTCTACCATACTGATGTACTTATGGGGGATCAGGCCTCTCATTCCGCCTAGCTCCCCTCTCCACCAATCAGGAGAGGCCTTGCTGTGTAGTAGGAGGTGGTCACCCTGCTTGAATGACAGCTCGGCTGCAGAGCGTGCAACATAATCAAACATGGCCACAGCCTCGCACTCTGGTCATACAATGCACATATACAAACACGCAACACAAAGCATGGCAACAAAAATGCCACATATGCCAAAATCCAACATGGAATGTCCACAATGCACAACAGCACACAAAAACCCAACACAGAACACACATGGACACATTTAGATAGGCAATTTATTAAAACTTCAAAAGGTTTAGAAATAAATTGGCATGATGTATGTTGTATTGTTTCTTACCATCTTCACTGGGAAGATGTTCAGCTTCTCCCTCGCCCTCCTCTGTGATGGGTTCACTGGAAAAAGTGGTTGGCGTTACTTTAAAAAATCCTGGCAAGAACTGCGAACTGTTCTTTAAAAATTTGGATTTTTTTGTGCGAGACCCAAAAACAACAGCAAAAAGGTTTGAAACAACATGAGGTTGGAAAAATGATGACAGAATTGTTGTTTTTGGACGAACTAACCCTCTAAAGGCCCTGATATACTTCAAGCCAAATTGAAAAACAAACTGGTGTGATGTCATTTAAAACAAAAACAGGCCAAAAAAAAAAAAAAAATTTGGAGTTTGAAACAGCTCACCAAAGCAAACTTTCCAGAGAAGTTTGGTAAACACCTTCGAACTAAGATTGGTCTATATTATATGGGTGTGGCTCTTTCTTTGACGTGAAAATCTTTTTCTGTTTAATTTCTTCTGTGCAGTGTGCTGAACAGAGGAAACCCACGCTAACACGGGTGAACATGCAAACTCCATACAGAAAGAACTCCTGGCTCAGCCAGGGCTCGAACCAGGGACCTTCTTGCTGTGAGGCAACAGTGCTACCCTGAAATGTCTACTTTTAAATGAACCAATTCAAATCTATAACAAATGTTCTCTGATTATGTTCTCACTATTGTGTAAATGACAAGACGAAAACACACAAAACACTAGTTGATCAATAAGTGATTAAAATGTTCAGACAGTCTCCTTCTGTTTTTTCACACCACATTCATAATCAATACATTTGCCGCTACGCTGCTGCAAGCTTTATGTGTGCGTTTGAATGCTGATTAGGCTATGTATTATACAGTATATAGCCTAGGTGATTAAAAGGCTCATTATTATGGTTTATATGGTTTATTAATATAAACGCACAATTAGTCAACTAATTGCTTAAATGAACGACTAACAGTATAACGCTGCTTTCAAACTTCTTTCTACCCCTAAACAAAGATACGCCTTAAGTATATCGAGGCCTTAAGACTCACCAGTACTCTTGCTCCAGAGTCATGCATTTCTCATAGACGGGGCCTGGAAGCTCGGATGGCCCTGGGAAAATGTTCTCGTGATGGAGGATCATGGTTTTGACAAGGTCATTGATCTGAGGTGCCAGGGTCACTTCATCACCACCCATCTCCACCCCTCTGAGCAGACTGGGGCCGAAGCACACGGCCAGGTTATACGGCTGCATCATGTTCTCATCACTGTACTGAGAGACACTGAACAGACGCAAACAAAAGAAGTTACAAACTGTATTACTGCACACCATAATCAGGTTTGGAACGATTACGAGTGCTTTAAGAAAAAGAGAGCAGGACTCACTGATGAAGGAAGGCGAAGAGATAACGCATTACTATGACGACGGGTCTGGGGAAGGACGAGACTACAGTCTTTATCTGCACTACTTTTTCTGTCATGTTCTCCATCTCTGCAAGAGTTAATGGAATTTAGTCAACACATTGGAATCAAGACTTTCAAAAACAGTAACTTATTAAATTAACTGTATTAAAGCAAAATACTTATCAGCATTCAAAAGTTTGGGGTCAATAAGATATTTTAAATGTTTTTGAAAGAAGTCCCTTATTCTCACCAAGGCTGCATTTATTTGATCAAAAACACATGAAAAAGTTTTTATATATATATATATATATATATATATATATATATAAAAACTTTTTCATGAGTGTATTTTGTCAATTACGTTTTAAAATGTAATTTATTCCTGTGATGGCAAAGCTGAATTTTCAGCATCATTACAGTCTTCAGTGTCACATGATCCTTCAGAAATCATTCTAATATGCTGATTTGCTGCTCAAGAAACATTTCTTCTTATTATCAATGTTGAAAACAGTTGTGCTACTTAATATTTTTGTAACATTATGTCTTTACTGTCACTTTTGATCAATTTAAAGCAAAGTATTAATTTATTTCTTTAAAAAAAACAGTTGACCAGTTGGTTAAAATTAATTGCAAAATGGCAAAGAAAAGTAAACTACTGAAAAATGCTCTAATATCATTTGCTTGCAGAAGCCACTAGGTTTAAGATGTTGATGTCTAATGCAAATGTCCAAACACTTTTTTGGGTGACTAGATATGCACACAAACACACAATAAAACAGAAGCAGAGCAAACACATGAAAGGCATCTTACGGACACACTCCATGAGCTGGCTAAAACTCTCCTCGGGGAACAGAGCTTTCTCTAGACCTCTGAAATACAACTTCAGAACCCCTGCCACTGAATCAATGTCACTCTCACTGTCAGTGAGTGGGTCCTCTCCTGTAAAATAAAAAAAAGAGAGAAGAACAGTCAGCGAGAAGAGAAAACTGAAAGAAAAGGCATATTGGTATATAAAAATAAAATATACACTACCAAAAGTTTGAGGTCGGCAAGATTTTTTAATGTTTTTGAAAGAAGTGTCCTATGCTTAAGTCTCTTATGTATCAAAAATACAGTAAAATTGCAATATTGTGAAATATTATTTAAAATAACTTCCTTTATTTGAATGTATTTTTAAAATGTAATTTATTCCTGTGATGTCAAAGCTGTATTTTCAGCATCATTACTCCAGTCTTCAGTGTCACATGATCCTTTAGAAATCATTTTTAATATGCTGATTTGCTGCTCAAGAAACATTTACTTTTACTTGAAAGTTTTTAACATTTTTGTGGAAACAGTGATACATTTTTCTCAGGATTCTTTGATTAACAGCATTTATTTGAAATAGAAATCTTTTGTAACATTATAAATGTCTTAACAGTCACTTTTGATCAATTTCATGATTCCTTGCAGAATAAAACATGATCGTACCTCTTTCAAAGGCATCCCTGATAAGATTGACTTCAGTCTGCGATCCAGGAACTCTAAAAATGCCTTCATGATGCAGACCTGTTAAAACATCACATTTATATTCACACATCCATAAACACTCACTCGTTTACATGAAAACTACCTACATTAAAGCTGCACTCAGTAAATGTTCTATTAGCAGTCAGCTATGAATAATTTGCCTTTTATTAGGCCACTGATATATGACTGTAGTCTTCATCATATGTGACCATAAATCATTTCAAACATATTTCAACATGTATTATGTTTCATTATGTGTAAAACTTATTTAATGAGGAAAAATGACTATATGACTATAATGTAACTATAATAATGGATTGTCTTGCAATAGACAGTTTTACCGTGCAGGTTGATGAAGCGAATGCAGCTCTCCACCACCAGGGGGATCTGTTGCCCAGAGCTCTGATAGAAAGAAAATGGAGGGAAATTGGGAATAATAATTACACACATTTGGATGGGAATAGAATTGTATAGGAATCAATAATGAAAGAAATAAAACAAATATACATATTAAGTATAGTAAACATAATGTGCCAAGAGAGAGACAAAAAGTGCAGAGAACACAGAAATACATTTACCAACACAAACAGATGCACACAGATGCATGCATGACAGGGGAAACAGCTGTACCTGAGTCCTCGACATCCGCCTTCTCCTTCTACAGTCACAGCCAGCCAAGCAAGGAAAGAAAGAGACAGGAGGGACATATAAAGGAGGAGTAGATTGTGTGGCATGACCAGAAGGAGTGTGTAACATGAAAAATAGGGAGAGAATGACATAAAAGCAAATGAAAGCAAAAGCAGTCAGAAAAAGGGAAGAAAAATTGGGGTACGGGAGAAAGACAAAAGCAGAGAACAAGGAGTTTAGATGAAAAGCAACATGTCAGGGATGCTCTGTTTTAATGTAGAACTGGCTAGACAAGAATAATGGGCTTAAAGGCAGCATAAAATCAAAATTAGTTATATGCTAGCATACACCTGGACATTGACAAAATACACTTTTAGTAGATATATACACACTACTGTTCAAAAGTTTGGGGTGTTTTGGGCTTGGATGCATTAAACTGATCAATATCGTGGTTGATAACCGTGATAAAATTCCAGATGGTTAGTATAAAACCGTATCATTTCATATTTTAATTATCATTAAAAAACCATATTTGATAACCACGATTTGAGAAACTCACGGTAAATAATATCCAGCATTAAGCAAAGTTAGTCTCAAATGGCCTTAAAGAGGCCATTTTATGCCAATTTACAGTCTACTAGAACAGGTTTTCATGCTTCATGCTTAAATTAAAAACATATATTTGACATATTTTAAATTGTTGCAGCACCTCTCTTTCCAGTCTGTCAGTAACGTTCTGTTTAGTTCAGTCTCTATGAAGCCCCGCCTTCTGAATAATGCAATGTGCTCTGATTGGTTGGCTGGACCAGTGTGTTGTGATTGGTCAACCGCTTTGAGAGCGTTTCGGAAATGTCATGCCCCTTTCCATAACCGCAAGTTTCAACACACTACTAACGCAACTCAACCAGCCCCCCTTTTTTGCCCTGGGCGGGAATTATTTAAGTGAGGAATATTTTGACATGTTTGTTCGTGGAAAATAACTCAAGGCTACAATTGAGGAATTTCAGGGAGCTTCGAGTGGACTTTGCAGACTTTTTCATGCTCAAACAACAACATTACACACCAAATAAAGTTGAAAATGTAAAAAGCATAATAGGTCCTCTTTAATTAAATAGCATTTAAAAGGACAGAGCTGCTCTGTGTACAGAGGTTACCGGGAAACAGCTCTATTTCTACTTTTCATAAGCGCCATCTACTGTCAGAGAGTGGATTTTCATTCAACCTGTCTGCCATTTTTGTTCAGAGCAATGCAAAAATTGGACCAAATTTTTATGCAATTTTGTAAATTTTAAACGTTTGATGCTAAATAAGCTAATGTGCATTCTAAAAATCTAAATTCAGATTAGATTTTGATCATTTATCATAACATTTGATCATATTCAACATATCTCACCCAAACGTCTTGTTTCAATGGGAAATTCGTCAATATAGGACACAAAACTATGTTCGTTAAGGGATTTACCTTTTTTTAGTGTCAGAAACAACATGTTAGCATAGCTCGATGCCAACAATGTTCCTAAACCTCATTTCAATCCGCTTTGCCAAAAAAATGTCCATTTTACTGGGCTGCACCCATTGATCAACCAATCAAGCCAAAAAAAAAAAGAAGTGTTGTTAGCAAAGCAGTTCTGTGGCCCTCACTGCATTATCCAATTATTAGCGGTGTAATGAGAGTGCGCATCTCATAGATTTACTGTCCACTTAAGATGAAGAGATACACCAGCCATTGCTAATGCAGGATGTAGCAGACACTGTTAGACACTTCACCACAATAGAATAAAAAGGGTTAGAGAATGGAAGTGAGTGGACGAGGGAAGAAGGAAGTAATTTCTCATGGTGCAGAGAGCCAGATGGCAGAGCAGTGCTCTACAGGCCTGAGCTCCCAGGAATAGAGAGGGACAGAAAGACTCACGGTGGGAATCTCAGAGAATAGAGAGCACCCTGCTGAAACCACTAGCGTGACTGCTCGCCAGCATATGCTGTCTGGTGGATGCTGGCTTCCCCAATAGACTGTTTAACCAGCAATATTATACTTGCTGACCAACTTCATCAGAAAGACCATGCTGGTTGACCAATTTGACCCAGGTATAATGTTTGTTATGCTCAGGCAAACATTAATCACCCTTGAATAACATACAAATGGAAAGCTGAGACAAAAATTGCAGAACTACTTAAAGTATATGAGTTTCTTTTATCTGTTTAACACAAAATAAGATATTTTGAAGAATGTTGGTAACCAAACAGTTGGCGGTAGCCATTGACTTCCATAGTACGGAAAAAATAGTTGTTTTTGTCCATAGTTGTTTGGTTACCAACATTCTTCCAAATATCTTCTTTTGTGTTAAACAGATGAAAGAAACTCATACAGGTTTGGAACAACTTGAGTGTGAGTAAATGATGACAGAATTTTCATTTGTTGGGTTAAATGTTGAATAAAATGTTTAAAAACGTATCTAAATATATACTGTCCCTTATATATTTATAAAATGAAAATGGTTTCTGGACATTATTTATCAATCACCCAAATGCATGCTGGTCTTTTCAGCAGGGTGAACTGGTGTAGGTGGTCTTCTAAGGACACTGCTAATGAGCCAAGGACATCAAGTGCAGATAAGGCGGAAAGCAAAAGTCACAGCTCTTAGATGGTGCAGAATTTAGTTGATCTTATACACTAGTGGTCATGAGCTCTAATGTAACAGCTCTGTGGTAACTGCTAGGGTATAAGCTAAAAAAAACTTGAAATTGTGAAGTCTGGAGTTTCCCAGTGCTATCAGAGGGCTACATCTTGAAACCGCTGAGAGTCTTAATCTTGTAAAACACTAAGTCAGCAGAGCAAATGAGAGTTAGCCAAAGGAGGCATCATATTATGCAAATAAAATCCCATTCATTTTCTCCATATAGATTTTTAGACAACATAAATAGCAATCTATACTTCTGTAGAAGCCACAAGCGTAATTTGATCTTCATCTTTAAGAGAAAATATGTTTAATAGGTGAACTCCCAGTAAAGCAACCAAAAATACAGAAATCACACGGAATCACACAGAAAGAGAGATTGCGACAAAAGAGCTCAAGAGATGCTCTAAAAAACAGAGATGCATATCTGGTACATAACTGAATATTAAATAACCATAAATAATAATAATAATAAAATTGTTTTATATTATTTTAAGTAATTATAATTACTTAATTATATTTATTAATAATTAATATTATATATTTATAATCTCTCTCTCTCTATATATACATTATATATATATATATATATATTACTTTAATTATAATTACTTAATATATTTATCAAGTAATTATAATTAAAGTAATATATATATACACATTATATATATATGTATATATATTACTTTAATTATAATTACTTAATATATTTATCAATAATTATGAATTAATATTATATACTTATAATCTATTTATTATTATTATTATTATTATTATATTATATATTATTATAATTATAATTTAATTTACTCATTTTATTATATTATTTTTATTTACTTTAATTATAATTACTTAATACATTTATTAATAATTGTGAATTAATATTATATATTTATAATCTATTTATTATTATATTATATATTATATATATATATATATAATTATAATTTAATTTACTCATTTTATTATAATCAAGTAATAAATAAATGAGTGAATACATACATATACATATATATATATATATATATATATATATATATATTATATATATATATATATATATATATATATATATATATATATAGAGAGAGAGAGAGAGAGAGAGAGAGAGAGAGAGAGAATATTATAATAAAAAGAGTAAATTTAATTATAATTTTATATATATAATTAACTCATTTTATTATAATATTATTTTATAATAATAATTATTTATAATAATGATATATATCATTTAAATTTAGACTCATATCACTCATTTATTTATATTTACATATATTTATTTATACTTTACACATTTATATATACATATAAATATGTAAAATATTTGATATTGTACCTTGGGCTTTTTATTTGGTCATTCACAGTGCTTTATGGGACTGTAGTTCATTCCCTGAGCTGTTCATTCCCTGTTCTTATTTTTAAATCCCTATGGAGAAAACAAGGAAGAAATTTACAGAACCAAGGCTATTAAAAAAAAATGGCCAGTCACTGTTACGCACTGTTGGCAGCAGCTTCAATGAGAAGCAAGTCACATTGTTTTTATAGGCCATAACATAAAGAGGCATCAAATACGAGCATCAAAAAACACTGCACTAAGCAAAAGGCTTTAATAACTGTTGAAATGATGCAGTGTTCAGAGAACAGCACAGTGGATCTCATGAGCACACACATGCAGCACAAAATATGCATGCCTTCACTGACACACACACACACACAGGTGAACACACATTTTTGTTGCTAGGCGCATGGATTATTAGGCTGCACAGATGCCTAGAGAGAAAACTGTGAGCGCGTCTGTCTCACCCGATTTAATAAGCAGCCATGTCACTTTATGGAAATAACGTAGCATGTCATTTCAAATAAGATTCGGTAACACAATCGTGCAAACCGCGCCAATGTCTCTAGCCTTACTCGGGGAGCATGAAGTGATCACATTATCTCCATACATGCTCTCATTATTGAACATTCCCTTGTAGATTTAAAACCGACTGGTCACACCAAAATTCACAAGCAATCATTAACAGGCCACATTAATCATTAGAGGGATGTCCATGCTCAAAGCAATATCAGAACTGCACAAATGCAACACACAAGACCAGAAGCTCATGAGAATGAGGCACTAGCGTTAAGGAAGCCATGGAGGGAATGAAGTTAGAGGAACACAGCAAGAACATTACAGAAATCTATCTGTAACAGAGCAGAGGGCTGTCAGCCACAGGGCTATACCTGAATGAAGGAGAGCATGTCTCCAGAGAAGAGTTTGTGGTTGTACTGGGAGCAGGACCTGGCTTTCCGCACACGCACTGCCCTACCAGGCTGCATTCTGGGAAATATATACACCAGCACTCCACTGTGACACTATGGCATCAGTGTACTCATGCAAACATGCTAACATAACAGTAATTCACACAGAACAGACAACAACACAACAGAAATGTACTCTAGAGCATGCACACCGTTTTGGGTCAATACACACTCTTATTTATCCCACAGTGAGATGTTTTAGCCTCATTATGAAATTGATTGTGTTTTGTGCGATCACTCGAGTTTAAACTGATCGTTACATTTCTCAATGGAGTCGTCTTAATTTCTGCTGAACACGCAAAGACCGTCGGCCAGGAAACAAGAGCAGATGTTTGCTGGATTGCGGCCAATGTTGTCAGTACATGACTGTGTGAACAGCACATAGTCACAGAGAAACAGATGGGATAGGAGACGTACCTGGAGGGATCACTATCAGTGGCCTCAGCTGCAAAAGAGAAAGAGAGGGAAATTGAGGGTTGAGAGTTCCTCCATCACACAGTTTCCAATACTACGGTTACTAAAGTCACTGTTGCTACAATAAAACTATGGCAACTTTTATTGTGGTAAGGCATCTTACACCATCTTACCCAATATTTTATGAGGGGTATAGGGACAAACCACTTTTACCCATGCATGTTTTTCTTAGATTCATTCTTTCATTTTTTATTTACTGTCTTTCTTTTTATTTTTAGTAGAATAGCTGATTAGTTGTGGTTAGATACCTTTCTGTATGGCCTCTTTAAGTAGGTCATGCTTGGCTTCGAGTTTCGAGATCAGAGAACTGCCGCTTACATGCTCCTTCACTTTCTGGAAAAATAAAATACATTGAATAAATGACTGACTGTGTCATCGTTAGTCAAGGTATTTACTTTTCTGCTGTATGATTTACATGAACATTATATAGCCAAAAGTATACAGTACACTACTATTCTTTTTGAAAGAAGTCTCTTATGCTCAGCAATACTGTTTATTTTATCAAAATACAGTAAATTTTGCAGTAATATTGCAAAATATTATTACAATTCAAAATAATTGTTTTCTATTGCAATATATTTTAAAATGTAATTTATTCCTGTGATGCAAAGCTGAATTTCAGTCTTCAGTGTCATATGATCCTTCAGAAATCATTCTAATATGCTGGTTTGCTGCTCAAGAAACATTTATTATTATTATCAAGGTTGAAAACAGCTGTGCTGTTTAATATTCTTGTGGAAACTGTGATACATTTTTAGGACTGTTTCATGAATACAATGTTTTCTTTTTTTGAACTTGAAAAGAAGCATTAATTTGAAATGGAAATAAAAATCACGTTTACAGTCACTTTTGATCAATTTAAAAGGATAGTTCACCCAAAAATGAAAATTATGCCATGATTTACTCACCCTCAAGCCATCCTAGGTGTATATGACTGACTATCTTCTTTCAGACGAACACAATGAGAGATATATTTAAAAATATCTTTGCTCTTCCCAGCTTTATAATGATAGTGAATGGGGATCAGAATTTTGAAGCCCAAAATAATGCATCTATCAATCATAAAAGTAAGGGTGAGTAAATCATGGGAAAATTTGAACTATCCCATTAAAGAATACCTGCTGAATAGCAGGAAGTGTCCACATATTTTTGGTCATCTAGCACATCAAAGAGATCTTACTGTGAAGTAGAAGGTCTCTGTGTCCTGTTGATTGGCTCTGCGTTTGGCAAGGCTGGGTTTGGCTCCTGTTCCATCACTTGTGCTCTCCACTGATGGGGTGGCAGAGGCGTCCGGTGTGGGGTTGCAATCATCATCACAGACGCTCTCCAGAAGGTTTGAGTGTGTTGCCTTAAGTGTCTTACTGACCTGAAGAAATTTCACAGGTGTGAGATATGTGAGTGGCACAGAGGGATGTTCAAAGACCCGCTTGATAAATGAAAATAACAGTGTGAAAGAGATGCATAGTGCTGCTATGAGCATCTCTGTAGGAGTGCACCAAAATAAAGAGATTTTACCTCATCAGTTTCCAAGGTAACAGATGCCAGTCTGGACTGAAGCTGCTGGAATCTGGTCTCAAGCTCATACCTCACCTGCCCTTCTGCGCTTACCTCACACACCTGTCACATATACCAGATGTTTTTATTTTACATAATGCCAGCCTCTAATGATGGCCACATGACCAGCACAATATTACTGTATTTTATCTTGGTAGCCCCTTATTATCAAACCCTTTCAGATGCCAAAAACAATTGGTGGTCAGTATAAAGTTCCAAAAAACATTTTTAATGATTTTTTATTTTATTTTTTATACTACACTACTATTCAAAAGCTTGATGGAGATTTTTTCAAGTATATTATGCTCACCAAGACTACAGTAAAAACAGTAATATTGTGAAATATTATAATTTAAAATGACTTTTCTCTTTTAATATATATTATAATCCTTCTGAAATTATTCTAATATGCTGGTTTGTTGCTCAAGAAACATTTCGTGTCATCATCAATGTTGTGAAACAGTTGTGCTGCTTAATATTTATGTGAAAATAGTGATTTTTTTTTCGGGATACTCTGACAGAAAGTAAAAAAAAAAACAGTATGTATTTGAAATAGATTTTTTTGTAACATTATAAATGTCTTTACTGTCACTTTTGATCAATTTAATGCATCCTTGCTGAATAAAATAATTGTTATAATTTAAAAAATGTGTATAATAAATCTATCATGTATTTATATCTCATGTATTTGTATTAAAAAATTACAAAAGTTTAGTTTCTTAATATATTACTATTATACACATTACAACACCAAAGTATTTCAAGGATTACATTCATTCAAGAGCTACAGAAAGCAAATAGTCAGTCTCATGCGTTACCTGGTCTCCTTCATGGGGCTGGTACAGAAAGCGGAAGGGCAGACAAAATGCTGTGTTGTGGGCCTGAAGCAGAGCATCTCTATCTTGGCTCTGGTTGAGTCCAGTCACTGCTGAGTCTAGCTGCTGAAGGCCATTTTTCATATTCTGGAGGGCTCGGTTTCTGTTGGAGAGGTATCCGCGGATAACCCGAGACACAGATAGGTGGTACCCCAGATCTGTGCACTGCATTCAACACCAGCCAGATGGCAAGACAAAGGAAAAAGAGGAAAATACAGTCATTGTTTGAACAAACATGAATGTTCTGATTCACGCTCACTGACTAAACCTGCTATGATGTTTTTGACGTGACATGTTCTACAATGTGCCTCAGGCAATGGGAATAACAAACCATACGACATGAAAGCTGAAGATATCAGTGCCACAAAAGATGCACACTACCAATCAAAAAGTAGAACAATAGTGAAGTCATTGACACTATGAATTAATACAACTGGAAGTGTGGGAATTATCTATAATTCCCACACTTCCAGTTGTATTATATATTATAAGTTTTTTTTAACAGTATGCTGTATTTATACTGTACGCTGGACATGTGTCGGCTCTTTTCTTTCATCTTTCTGCACAACTCATTCGTGAAAAATAGAAATTCATATATAGGCCCTATTTATATTTACATTAGAAAGCTTTTAAAGCATTTATATCAAAAGCTGTTTAAGATCATGAGAAACATAAATCAGTCAAGTGTGTTCATACTTTTCACTGTTAGCGTAGATGGTTTTCTCAGTGGACACATTCTACATATAGTAAATACATTAGCTAAAATGGGCTGTGCTATTTTTTGGTCAAGGGTCAATTCAAAATGAAAAGGAAACTAAAACAATCACATCCTAAAGAGTGTCTAGATAGATTGTAATGGGACAGCAGTTAGACTCACATCAATCAGAGTGCAAATGTCCTGCAGATAGTACTTATTCATAGAGGCATTAGCTGCTGCCAAGTTGAGCAAGTAGTCGTTACGAGCTTTAGTGCATTTCAGCTGGGTTTCCTGTACCTTCCCTTGTCTCTGTAAAGCAAACACATTTACAGTGGAAACTGGGGGGGTTAGAGATAAAGTGAGATCTTGCTCTTCCTGTGCCATCTTCACAGAGCAAAGCTCCGGATGTTACGATCTTTCATTTTCACAAACCACCGCTTTTACCTTCTCCATCAGTCTCTCCATTTTTTTCACAGAGCTGCGCCTCTGCCCCCCTGATTGGCTGAGCCCGAGATCAGCTGACTTGCCAGTCTGTTTCTCCTCCAGTCGTGTGGCCTCTTTGAGCTTTCCTTCAGCAGCCAGACAGTCGATGTGGTATTGATGATAAGTTTTCAAAGCCTGTAAGAGAAAAAAAAAAAATCTTTAAAACAAGGTAAAGTTAGTTGAGAATGAAAATTGTGCAAATTAAGACTTATTTTCATAAATAATAATTATTATTTATTAAGAATTATTAATTAAGAACTTATTTTTTTATATTTTAAGTTTTTTGTTAGATTCAAGAATAAAACAATATAATATAATAATAATTATTATGATTATGATTATTATTATTATTATTACAAATGCTTATTTTTACTCCATAGGCCAATTTTTTTTATTGTTTTTAACATAAGCAGTCAGATATATTAAAGGGGTCCTTGATTTTTTAACTTTAGTTAGTGTGTAATGTTGCTGTTTGAGCATAAATGTGACATACTCAATTACATCCTATTTTACATACTCTAATAAAGACCTATTTTCATTTTTTATGATCAAGCTTAGAGTATTTATTTTCAGAGACATTAAAAACCTTCTAAGACACAAAAAGACAAACGCACACAAAAAAAATCACTGAGCCTCCAGACAAGACACTTGTGATAGGCAAGCTGTTTGTCTACTGGAGGGTAGAGAGCACACAGCTGCTGTCAGCCGGGGTCAGTGGGCTTGATCTTGCAGCTCTGACCTGAGCACAGCTAGAAAAATTAGCTCTGGAAAGCAGGGGGGCATGTGGGCTTTTTGTGTTACAGAATGGACCAAAATGCACTGAGGTCTATAGAAAGACATGCAGACACATTCAGTTGTGAATGCATGAGCAAATATGTGCATCATGTGGTATTTAGTCAAGTTTAATCATGCTGTTTCTGGCTGCAGTGAGATGATGTAATTCAAAGCTGATACCATTTGGACTATTTCAGTTAACTAGAGCGTGTTGCTGAGTATAAATTTAGCATGTTCACAGCAAAACAGCCTCAGACTTACCGTCTGCAGCTCTGTGGTGACTTTCAAAAGCTCATCCTGCATCTGGAGTCCCACCTCCTTGCTCTGAAACAGAGAATAAGAGTCAGTGGGTGAAATGAGGAAGATTCTTTGGCTGTGTTTTGTGTGGGAGTGTTTTATGTTGGTAAATAAGAGAGGAAGAGAAAGAGGGAAGAATTAGACATCAGAGCTGGTAATATAGTGGGAGAGAGAGATTTTTGTACCCGCTTTGCCAGGCGGTGTGTGTCCTCTATGCAGTGTGAAAGCCGCTGCGTGAGTGTGTTGCCACAGAGCTCGCTCAGTGAACTGTGATCTCTACTCTCCTGCCTGGTCTGGGTCAGCAGAACAGACCAGCACTGCGCCACTGACAGGTCTAACTGCTCCTTCCTAAGGAGAGACAAGACCAGAGAGATGGTTAAAGTCGCGATCTATTAGAAGTAGCAACAAATCTTTTCATACATATTTTGATATACTTCAGTGTGAAACGGACTCTTGAAAAATAAAAATGTAGGCTGGGAACTTGGTTCTATCAGTCGGTTGTTGATTGGGTGAAGGCAGATCTGAATGCGAGCTTGCAGTTGATTGTAAGAAATGAGCAGTTTTAAGCAGACTAATTATTAGAGTATTCTTGCATATGTCACCAAAGAGAAGTCTCGAGTTTCACCGGAAGATCCAGTTCGATTTAAAATTAAATTAAAAGTCAATTTTAAAAAAACCCAAACATGTATGGATGAATCATTAACAATATGATTAATAACATGCATTTTGAAAATAAATGGGGTGAATTTTCATTTCATTTACTTTATTGTCCTTATATGTACACTGCTGAGTAGTAGTAAAAACACACAGCACAGAACATAGGGGTCTCGAGACAGCAAAACCCAGAAATAAATAACATTAACAGCTTACAAATGATACAAAGTTGAGACATGGCACAATGGTCAAAGACGTCCATAAAGTGCATGTTTACATGGAAAACAATTAAACACAGTAGTGGTGTTACTGAATGGATCAGTGTTTTTGCACGAATTGGTTGAGTGAATGATTCAATGACTCACTTACAAACACAGTCACTTATTTAGTTACTGAATATTTGAACAAATCGTTGCATTAATGTTTCATTGACTCACTCATACAAACAGCCACTCCATCCATCGACCCACCTATCCACTCACCTATCTATCCATCCATCTATCCATCCATCCATCCATCCATCCACTCACCTATCTATCTATCCATCCATCCACTCATCTATCTATCCATCCATCCATTCACCTATCATCCATCCATTGACCCACCTTTCCACTCACTTATCCATCCATCCATCCATCCATCCATCCATCCACTTACCTATCCATCCATCCATCCATCCATCCATCCATCCACCCACCCACCCATTCAGCTATCAATCCATCCACTCACCTATCCATCCATCTATCCACTCACATATCCATCCATCTATCATCCTTTGACCTAACTCTCCACTCACCTATCCATCCATCCTTTGACGTACCTCTCCACTCACCTATCCATCATCCATCCACCCATCAACCCACCTATCCACTCACCTATCCATCATCCATCCATCCATCCACTCACCTATCTATCCATCCATCCATCCACCCATTCATCAAGCCATTCACTCACGTATCAATCCATCCACTCAGCTATCAATCCATCAACTCACCTATCCATCCATCGACCCACCCATTCACTCACCTATCCATCCATCCATCTATCATCCATCCACTTACCTATCCATCCATCCATTCACCCACCTATCCACCCATCCACTCACCTATCCATCCATCCACTCACCCAACTATCCATCCATCCACTCACCCAACTATCCATCCATCCACTCACCCAACTATCCATCCATCCACTCATCCATCCATCAATGTTAAATGCAGGGTGGGTACCTCTTGGTCTTCACTGTGAACTTCTCACTGAGTTTCTCCAGAGAACGGGCATATTCTGCCTCAATCTCCCCCCGTCTACGCAGGTACTCGCTTAGATCCTGCAGCTGCTGTGTCTTGACCTCCACCTGCGCGTCTAGGATTTTTAGCTGCTCCGATAGCTGACCACGCACCTCTGAGCAAAAAGATACATGTATGGATGGTTTTCAGCACAAAAAGCGGCATGAACTGATGAATTTGTATCCCCCTGCACTAGTGGCTCTGGCCTGGGGCTCAGAGCTGATTAGATGAGGGAAGACAGCATCCCTAATATTGCCTGCCTATAAATACATCACGTCGCAGGCCTACATCTTGCACATAGAACAAACATTACATTTTTAGTACATTAGTCTGTACTACCTAATCAAATGAAAGAAAGAGAGCATGAGATCAAATAGATTTCTTTTACCTTTGATTTGAGTCTCATACTCCGCCAGACTCCCCTTTTCCTTCCTCAGTTTTCCATGTGATGTCATGGTCTCCTTTGCTGGTGTAGCGTTCCTGTTGACTTGTTCACAGTAGCTCAAAGTCTGAGATGATCACGCACAGATTTTGTTCCTCTTCACGATGAAAATCGTCTAATTCTGTATTGGTGTTTTTATTTTGCAAAATGATTTATATTTCCATGTTCAGTCTTGAGTTCATACTGGGCTACTAAAGAAAAACCTTTTCACTCTTTTCAGTCCTTCAATCTGTGCCCTCAGCAGAAACGGAACAGGGAAGTCTCTGTGTGCATGTGTATGTTTGTGTGTGAGTGTGTGTGCGTTTGTGAACACGGAGGGAGTTCCAATCCAAGCAATTCTCTCTCAGCACTGAGCTTCTGCATTTAAAGATTTGTTTTCAGAGCAGAGAACGTTGCAGGGGCCTGATAGTTTTCTAGTTGTTTCCTGAGACTCCTGAGTGGTTAAATGTGATTGTCCTTGCCTGGAAGAGACAGTGAGAGAGACACAGAAGAAAGAGAAGTTTGGTAAGAGGTGTAACGAAGACAAATGTACAAGACAGAAACTAACCATAAATGGAATATGGAAGTAAATACAAGATAAGAGAGAGACAGGAGAGGAAGAGAGATACAAAAAAAACGTTACTTCAATATGACGTGTCACGGGCACTTCCAGAAGACTAAAACGGTTAAGTGAAGAGAACACACCTGCCCACATCCTGTTTGTCTTCTATAGTGTGTGCAATTCAAAAAGATTCTCAGATGAAGACATCCTGTCAATCCTAAGTGAAGTATCCACACAACACATTTGACTACTTCTAAAAAAATCTACATATCAGGTTCTCAGCAGTTTTACAGTACTTCATACTGAATATCAAGTTGCAACCCAATACAGTACCAAAACTGTATTTATTTTTGTACAATGCAACCTGTCCATGTTGGCACCTGCCTAATTTGGCTGCTTCCACAATTGACAGATCAGTTTGCATCAAAAATAGAGTCTGGTTGGACACAGCCTTTGAGAACATCAAATGATATAGAAACCGTTTTCTTCTTCTTTTCTTAGGAAGCCTGTTTATTTTGCTATCCTAACTATGAACAATTATATCGTTAGTTGCTATTTATTATTTGCATTTAAAATCTTCAATGCTGTCTGCAATCCAATCAGACAAACCTGTGACCCATTTTTTGGTCACGACCCACCAGCTGAGAACCACTAGTCTAATGCTTGAGCTAATAACTCAAATTAAAGGCCTTTAACACATCAGAAAGGTAACGGAGGATTTTTTTGGAAGATCTGACTTAGCTCTGACTCAAGCTACGTGACTGATTGTTTGTTGTGGGATGGCAGCCTGAACTGCGCAGGAGTTCCTGTGAGTTGCGCCAGTGATGGCCGTTGGTCTTAAGAGAGGGTGGAGGGACCTGAGTCATCGTGGCTCTCGGCACAAACACACACAGTCATAATAGTCAGAACAGAGAGTGCTGCTCCAGCACTGTGCATTAAGAATTTAGAGTACCACACATGTATGGTGAGTTTCTTTGTATATAACCTGAGAAATGCAAAAAGAAATGTCACATTGTGAGTTAATGTACATACATTTAATAAATGGGCTTCTCAAGATAGTAATTTGTCTCATGTATGTATTTAAATTGGTGTGTATATGTGTTTTAGGTCCAGGATTCACACATTTTTTGTAAGGCAAACAGCTCTGACATAAAATGTTTACTTGAAGTACCCCCTAAGATTTTAAGTTAATATTTCATTTTTTCATGTTCTCAGTTCTCTGATGTTGTTAATGGTCGCACGACATGCAAGTAAACAAATAAAATATTTAATGTTTTTTAGCAAATGTTTTTTTTTTTTTGTTATTTTAAAATTATTTATTTAGTTTAATTGTATATTTTTATAATTTAATAAATTATTAGCTTTTTATCACGAATCCCAGTTAAGGAAAACATGTTTTAGGCCTTTGGATGCAATTTAATTTATTATTATTTTTTTTTCTAATTTAATTTAATTTTATCTTTAATTTAATTTAATTTAATTTAATATATATATATATATATATACATACATACATACATATATATATATATATATATATATATATATATATATATATATATACACATACATACATATATATATATATATATATACATACATACATGTAAAATTTACATATAATACATATACACACTAATAATAATATAATATAACATATATAGTGAAATTGACTAGCATCCTTGCAGCACAAAAAAATGTCAATGTATAAATAAAGCATTATTATATAAATAATCAAAATTTTTGAACTATATATATATATATATATATATATTATATATATATATATATATATATATATATATAACATTTTTTAGCTCTGATATATACAGGTGCTGGTCATATAATTAGAATATCATCAAAAAGTTGATTTCTTTCACTAATTCCATTCAAAAAGTGAAACTTGTATATTATATTCATTCATTACACACAGACTGATATATTTCAAATGTTTATTTCTTTTCATTTTGATGATTATAACTGACAACTAAGGAAAATCCCAAATTCAGTATCTCAGAAAATTAGAATATTGTGGAAAAAGTTCAATATTGAAGACACCTGGTGCCACACTCTAATCTGCTAATTAACTCAAAACACCTGCAAAGGCCTTTAAATGGTCTCTCAGTCTAGTTCTGTAGGCTACACAATCATGGGGAAGACTGCTGACTTGACAGTTGTCCAAAAGACGACCATTGACACCTTGCACAAGGAGGGCAAGACACAAAATGTCACTGCAAAAGAGGCTGGCTGTTCACAGAGCTCTGTGTCCAAGCACATTAATAGAGAGGCGAAGGGAAGGAAAAGATGTGGTAGAAAAAAGTGTACAAGCAATAGGGATAACCGCACCCTGGAGAGGATTGTGAAACAAAACCCATTCAAAAATGCGGGGGAGATTCACAAAGAGTGGACTGCAGCTGGAGTCAGTGCTTCAAGAACCACTACGCACAGACGTATGAAAGAAATGGGTTTCAGCTGTCGCATTCCTTGTGTCAAGCCACTCTTGAACAACAGACAGCGTCAGAAGCGTCTCGCCTGGGCTAAAGACAAAAAGGACTGGACTGCTGCTGAGTGGTCCAAAGTTATGTTCTCTGATGAAAGTAAATTTTGCATTTCCTTTGGAAATCAGGGTCCCAGAGTCTGGAGGAAGAGAGGAGAGGCACACAATCCACGTTGCTTGAGGTCCAAGGTCAACGCAGCCGTATACCAGGAAGTTTTAGAGCACTTCATGCTTCCTGCTGCTGACCAACTTTATGGAGATGCAGATTTAATTTTCCAACAGAACTTGGCACCTGCACACAGTGCCAAAGCTACCAGTACCTGGTTTAAGGACCATGGTATCCCTGTTCTTAATTGGCCAGCAAACTCGCCTGACCTTAACCCCATAGAAAATCTATGGGGTATTGTGAAGAGGAAGATGAGATATGCCAGACCCAGAAGAGCTGAAGGCCACTATCAGAGCAACCTGGGCTCTTATAACACCTGAGCAGTGCCACAGACTGATCGACTCCATGCCACGCCGCATTGCTGCAGTAATTCAGGCAAAAGGAGTCCCAACTAAGTATTGAGTGCTGTACATGCTCATACTTTTCATGTTCATACTTCAGTTGGCCAAGATTTCTAAAATCCTTTCTTTGTATTAGTCTTAAGTAATATTCTAATTTTCTGAGATACTGAATTTGGGATTTTCCTTAGTTGTCAGTTATAATCATCAAAATTAAAAGAAATAAACATTTGAAATATATCAGTCTGTGTGTAATGGAATTACTTTTTGATGATATTCTAATTACATGACCAGCACCTGTATATATTAGGGATGTTAGGTTTTTTTTTTTTTTTTTCTACTTCAAAGTTTCAGGTGTAATTCAATTTATTACTTGTCCATTCTTTGTAATTATTTGTTAAATTTACTAGCAATTTACTAGCAATACTAACCCTGTCACAAAGCGTTTCATGTAACAATGGCAAAAAATAAATAAATATTGTACTTTATCCATTATTCAAATAGTATGAACATAATTTTTAGGAGACACGTTTCCTCGTCAACTGACTCCATGCAAAAGCACATCATGCACTCAGTCGTTGAGCGGTCATGACAGTCTGCTCTTCACTTCCTCCATCTCAGTGTTTAGAGGTCAAAAGCCTAAGTCAGCCAATCAGAGCTCAGCAGAGACTTCATTATGATAATGCTATTATTGATTCACAAGAGTTGAATCGGATTTGTGCACAATGGGGTTGAATTCTATTGCATTAGTTTATGCCAGCACTGCTGAATGCCAGTGCTTTTTTGATATATACTCTTGGCAGTAGTTTCTCTATTTTGCAGAAAAGATTGAAGCATTTTAAATATTAAATTCTAATCTGATATTTCGGGCAAAAAAATGCAAGGCTGCATTTCTATATTAAAAACAAAAACATGGTGTCCAGTCATCGGATTGCATAATTGCATTCAGCAATTCACAAATAAGCAAATCTATCATATACTGTATATAGGCTTATATGCAGGGTTGTAGCTGGGGTATCCAGGGCCCCGGTGCAGGTTGCTGCTGTGGGCCCTCTTGAAATCTGTCAGCTACACATAAGCAAGCATATATTGATCCAGCAGTGGAATGCCACTGTGAAACCACTCCGGTGTCCTGACTGAGTGAATGTGCCGGTTTAAACTTGATCTGTCTGCTGTATTGAGTTAAAGAAACTGAGGGGAATTGGAGATCCATGGGATCAATCCTGTTTTACGCTCCCAGTGGAGGCTGGGAAGAAGCTGAGCTCTGGTCTTATCTCTCAAAGCAGAGGACCACAGGGAGCCCTCACACACACACACACCGCTGAGATCTCTGCTGTGTTCTCTCATTGCCATGGAGTGATGCTCCTGCTGCACGGACAAAGGCACAGATAATAAAGGCTGAATGGAATGTATCACAAAATATTTATTTAAAGGGATAACTCATCCAAGCATGAAAGTTCAAATACATTTACTTACACTAATGTCATTCCAAGCCTTTCTTTTTTCAGTGGAACACAAAAGAAGATGATTAGCTGAATGTCTAAGCTGCGCTTTTTGAAAATGGTAACCATGGCTATCAAATATGACTTTCAAGGCAAATTTTTGCCTCGACAGATAAGACAGCTCACACAAAGCTGTAGTATGGCTTAGAAAGACTTTGCTAATAGAATTTGAGTTGTATGGACTAGATTTATGGCCCTTGTTTGTCTTTTTTGGGAGCTTGACCTCCACTTATGGCTTGTTTTCGCCGAACGGTACAGTACAGAATGATTTGGGACGGTAAACCCTGATCCAGTTTGCACTTCCACCGCCAACAGTACCCTTACTTGGTAGGCATGGTGTATGCCAAAAGTAGCACTTGATAGGCACCTCCTGGGTCGACCATGGTACATTGCTGTGTGCCGACATGGTGTTGCAGCGGTATTGTGTTTCAACTGCACATTTTAAAAAATGGCTCCTCTTGTGTTGTCATTCCCCTTGTAGCATGTGCAAGTGACGATTCTCTGTCAACCAATCAACGTTCTGCAGTGATACTAGCTCCACCCTTTAGCTACCAGGATTACTGTGCTAGGTACCCCAACGGAAGGGTCCCAAAAAGTGGTATGGTACGGTTCTGTATTTTGGTACCATTCACAACTTCTGACAATCAAAAACAGAAATAATTGCTTACGATACTGTACTGTACCATACCACTCGATGGAAACGAGCCATTAGACTACATGGAAAAGGGGCAGCTTCAACATCCTGCCTAATATCTTATTTTGTATTCCAAGGGAAAAACATGTTGGTAAAAAAAAAATGGTGAACTATCCCTTTAAATAACTTTAAGCTTACAAGCTGTGGAAGTGAGTTCAAAAGTTTGGGGTCATAAAGATTATTTTATGTTTTTGAAAGAAGTCTCTAATGTCTCAAGGCTGCATTTATTTCATCAAACAGTAATACTATGAAATATTATTCAATTTAAAACTGTGGTACACTTTTCAGGATATTTTGATGAATATAAAGCTCAAAAGAACAGCATTAATTTGACATAGAAACCTTTAGTTACAATTTAAAACTCTTTACTGTCACTTTTGATTAATCTAATGCATCCGTGCTGAATAAAAGGAAGTATAAATTTTTTTCGAAAAAGATGACCATAAAAATGACTGTAAACTGTTGAGCGGTAGTGGACCTACAATAACAAACAGCTAAAACACACAATGTACAGTGGGTACGGAAAGTATTCAGACTCTTTGTTATATTGCAGCCATTTGCTAAAATCATTTAAGTTCATTTTTTTCCCTCATTAATGTACACACAGCACCCCATATTGACAGAAGAACACAGAATTGTTGACATTTTTGCAGATTTATTAAAAAAGAAAAACTGAAATATCACATGGTCCTAAGTATTCAGACCCTTTGCTGTGACACTAATATATTTAACTCAGGTGCTGTCCATTTCTTCTGATCATCCTTGAGATGGTTCTATACCTTCATTTGAGTCAAGCTGTGTTTGATTATACTGATTGGACTTGATTAGGAAAGCCACACACCTGTCTATATAAGACCTTACAGCTCACAGTGCATGTCAGAGCAAATGAGAATCATGAGGTCAAAGGAACTGCCTGAAGAGCTCAGAGACAGAATTGTGGCAAGGCACAGATCTGGCCAAGGTTACAAAAACATTTCTGCTGCACTTAAGGTTCCTAAGAGCACAATGGCCTCCATAATCCTTAAATGGAAGACGTTTGGGACGACCAGATCCCTTCCTAGAGCTGGTCGTCTGGCCAAACTGATCTATCGGGGGAGAAGAGCCTTGGTGAGAGAGGTAAAGAAGAACCCAAAGATCACTGTGGCTGAGCTCCAGAGATGCAGTCGGGATATGGGAGAAAGTTGGAGAAAGTCAACCATCACTGCAGCCCTCCACCAGTCGGGGCTTTATGGCAGAGTGGCCCGACGGAAGCCTCTCCTCAGTGCAAGACACATGAAAGCCCGCATGGAGTTTGCTAAAAAAACACCTGAAGGACTCCAAGATGCTGAGAAATAAGATTCTCTGGTCTGATGAAACCAAGATAGAACTTTCTGGCCTTAATTCTAAGCGGTATGAGTGGAGAAAACCAGGCACTGCTCATCACCTGTCCAATACAGTCCCAACAGTGAAGCATGGTGGTGGCAGCATCATGCTGTGGGGGTGTTTTTCAGCTGCAGGGACAGGACGACTGGTTGCAATCGAGGGAAAGATGAATGCGGCCAAGTACAGGGATATCCTAGACGAAAACCTTCTTCAGAGTGCTCAGGACCTCAGACTGGGCCGAAGGTTTACCTTCCAACAAGACAATGACCCTAAGCACACAGCTAAAATAACGAAGGAGTGGCTTCACAACAACTCCGTGACTGTTCTTGAATGGCCCAGCCAGAGCCCTGACTTAAACCCAATTGAGCATCTCTGGAGAGACCTAAAAATGGCTGTCCACCAACGTTTACCATCCAACCTGACAGAACTGGAGAGGATCTGCAAGGAGGAATGGCAGACGATCCCCAAATCCAGGTGTGAAAAACTTGTTGCATCTTTCCCAAAAAGACTCATGGCTGTATTACATCAAAAGGGTGCTTCTACTAAATACTGAGCAAAAGGTCTGAATACTTAGGACCATGTGATATTTCAGTTTTTCTTTTTTAATAAATCTGCAAAAATGTCAACAATTCTGTGTTTTTCTGTCAATATGGGGCATGTGTGTACATTAATGAGGAAAAAAAATAAACTTAAATGATTTTAGCAAATGGCTGCAATATAACAAAGAGTGGAAAATTTAAGGGGGTCTGAATACTTTCCATACCCACTGTATATTTCCCAGCAGCACCCACAAACTCTTTCCTGTCAATATACCAACACAATACTCAAGTCACACTATGAAATGTATAACATTAATCGCCAGTCAAACTGGAAACAAACCGACTTGTCTAATTACAACACTAAACCATATCATACCTACACAACAGCACAGAAACTCATGTGATGTGACCAATGATAATTCATACCACATCCGTGACACAGTTAGTCCTCATGCTCGTGATCTCAAAGCTACAAATGTGTGTCTGTCCAAAGACCTTATTAATGTTCATTATCTACAAGTAAATTATATCACAAATTCACCAAACACCAATAAAGTGAGCATAATTCTGAATTTACAAGTTATGGACTATGATAAAGTGCATTTCCACAAAGGCAATTAGCGAATATGGCCTGAGGCTGATAAGTTGATTAAGATATGCCTTGCTCTGATGGCTGGCCCCAATGAAACATCACAAATGAGATCTTTGTAGAATCTCAATGGTTTCTCATAGTCAGCAATGTCCCCCAGTTTTCTCCTAAGGAAAGGGTCCAGAGATTCAGAAGAGATCTCAATAGCTTTGTTTCCATCTATCTATTTTTATGCACATTTTGGGATATTGCATAAAAAACCTGGATGGAAATGCCGAGATGTGCAAATATGTGCATTAAAAAAAATTTATGTGCTCAATTAAAGTGCATACATTTTTTTATCTGATCAGAAGACATGCACATAACCTACTGAATAAATCCCTCCCTCAGCAGTGGATGTGATTGGATAACTGGACTAACCTGCAGACCAATCGCACTGCACAACATCTCAAATGTTGGTTTCTGAAATGCCCAAGTCTGTCATCAGAAGGATTTGGTATAATGACCTCCTAGAAACGTATGGTGTTTCCAAACATCTGAACGCTAGATAACGACAATGTTTATTGTGTTTTGTCTGCACGCTCTTAGACGCAAGTCATTTACTGTATGATGTAGGATAAAAGAGCCATAGTGGCTTCCCCAATTGCAGCATCTTCCTTTTTCAATACAAATATTTTGCACCAATTTTCAAGGAAGTGAAGATTTTGTTCTCTTGAACACATGGGAAGGAAACACTGCTTTATTCGCAAATGTTGTGATATTGTAATTTTGTGCAACTAGATGTCTCAGCTCATACAATACAGTTCAAATGTTTGGGGTCGGTAAGAATATTTATTGTTTTCGAAAGAAGTATCTTATGCTCACCAAGGCAATGTATTTTATTTCTGTGATGGCAAAGCTAAATTTTCAGCAGCCATTACTCCAGTCTTCAGTGTCACATGATCCTTCAGAAATCATTCTAATATGCTGATTTGCTTCCAAAGACAACCATTACACATTTTCCTTCTGAGAAACTTCTGAGAAATACAATTTTCTTCTGGACAGAATGGATAGATAGCAGAGCTTTGAGGGACAGCTCAGAGCAATAAATGTAGGAGCTGAGTAGAGGTCATGCTGAGATGAGACTGCTTATCTGACAATCACGATTCCCTTTCCTGCACTGTCGCTCCTTTTCAGCATGTGTACATGAAAACACACACTTACACACTCTCTCACACACACTCTAATCCCATATTAAGAAGGTTGAGTCACTGTATTCTTTCCTACACTTCTCCTGACATTGTGACGTGCTCTGTGGGGTACAGGGAACACATCTTTCCTCTCTCTGTGTTTCATCCTTGCTTATCTGCCAAGTTTTGCCTCTGAAGACTCATACATCTATCCTTCAATCCCCCTTTCTAGGGAGCATCTATCCAAACTGCTACATATCTGCATTTAAAGGGTTATTTCACCTCAAAATGATGTATCTGTCATTGTTTACTCATCCTCACATTGTTCCGAACCTGTATGATTTTTTCCATGGAACACAAAAGGAGAAGTTTAGCAGAATGATGACACTTTTCTCTTTTTTTCTCATAAAATGAAAGTGAATGATGACCAGACTTTCAAGCTAAAAAAAAGGGCAAAAAAGCACTATAAAAGTGGTCCATATGACTCATGCGTCTTTCAAGTCTTATAAGCCATACTGTACAATCGGTTGTGTGAGAAACAGACAGAAATTTAAGTCATTTTTTTAGCTCCCACAACACCTGCATGTCATTTCAAACTTGTATGACTTTGAAAAACAATCCAGAGTTGTTTTCGACCCTATTACTTTTCATGACATGGACAAAACATTCATAAAAAAAATATCTCCTTTTGTGTTCTGCAGAAGAAAGTAAGTCATATAGGTTTGGAACAACGTGAAGGTGAGTAGATGATAACAGAAGTTTCATTTTGGGGTGAATTATCCCTTTAAATTTCATTCATGTTCATGTCGGTTTGACTACAGATGCAAAATGTATCTGGTTCTTGTGTGTCTTGTAACCAGTTGTACCGTGCCAAATTTGAATATGAAAATCTGAATATTTATAATTAGAATATTTATTATCTGAAGATTTATCAATATATATTATTTGAATATTTTATGTATTTAATATTTGAATATTTAAATCCCATAACTGAGATTTGAGAGCAAGGGTAGCGGAGATTTAAATGTAGGTTTATACCTCACATAACGCTATGACTTCAGATTACTTGGAATATAGTGCACAAGTCATATGGACTACTTTTATAGTGATTTTTGTCATACTTATTTAATTCCATTGTATGGAAAGGGGCAGCACGAATGCTCTGCTAAACATCTCCTTTCATGTTTGACAGAAGAAAGACACGTCATACAGGTTTGGAACAACAAAAGGGTGACTTAAACAATGACAGAATTTTCATTTCAAGGTGTACTATTTCTTTAATGGTGATTTGAATTGTGAAAATGAAAGGCAGGAGGAAGAGGAACAGAAAGAGACACAGGGAAACCCTCAGTCAAATGACAACAGAGATAGAGGAGGTGAGAGGTGAAAGATGAAGCAAAGAGGTGGTACGGACTGTCTGATAACAATCAATGCTGCAGAGACACATTGAAAGAGGAAGCAGCCCGTCAGTTAGTGTCTTTCTCTTGCTGTGTGGCATTCATGCGCACAATCAGTCATGTATGCAAAAGCACGTAGCCTATGTGAACGCGTTGGACGGATCTGCCAAAAATACACGCGCACACTCATCCTATTGAGGGAATAACTAAGAAATGCTCGCTGTCATACACAAACATGTCAGTGAACCTCCACTGCGTGTGTGAGAAGATGGAGGGAGAACACATACAACCGGTCACGCTGAGAGGAAAAGATTTACAGCCATAAATAATAAAGAAAGCCCAGTCTTACCTCATTCTCCTAGAATCTGTCTCTCGCTGGACACAGAGAACGAACACTGTGTTTGAGTCTCACAGATTTCATGCAGTCAGCTTGATTTCACCCCCTCTGACACATTGTACACACATGACTCTCTCTCTCTCAGGAGTGCGTTTACAATAAGGTGGAAGCACACACATAAACACACAAGCATGCATGCTAGAAAACAGCTCCCCTTCTTTGGTTCACACACATGTATGCACACACCACACGCGTATGCTAAAACACAGCCTCTCACTCTGTCTCCTCAGCTCTCAGGCAATCAGAGAAAATGTCATAACCGAAGCCACGCCCCCTGCGCCCCCCTCCCCACAGGCTTACTATAAATACAGAGATGGATATGAATATGCTGTCTTGTTCTCTTAGACGTCCCCCCTCCCGTTTTGTTCCATCTCTCATTCCTAATATTCCCTCTATGTGGCCATGAAATGCTTCTCTTATGACCTTGCATTGTGCTCGCGGACTACCAGCCCCCCTTTTTCTGCACGCACACACACATAAACACACGTTCAGAATTAATGTACAGTCATTAATCTATTTAATGCTCTTGCAGATGAGCTATAAAACTGATGCTAATGCCAGTCCAAAAGGGATTGAATGGTTAAGAGCTATAGCTGGGTGATAAACAAACAATGGCCGACGCGTACACACACACACACACATATATACACATATACACCTGCTGCTGGCACTGACTGTAATGGCCGGTTTACACAGAACGCGTTTTTACCGCTCCACTGCGCTGTTTTTTCTTTTCTTTTCTTTCTATGTAAACATGCACCGTTGACGGACCGTTGACCTTTACGCCACGTCTTTTTAAACTTTTTAAAACGTCGTTGTTTACTATTCTATTCTCCTAACACCACGCGCGCGATGTCATGTGCTAATGACTTATCTGTCAGATCTAGTGTGCACTGGATGTGTAAATATTTATGTAGCTCATTAGCTCCATTATTGTTATGCACGGAATAAGAGCAGGGTACAACGAGTTTTTAGATAAGTTCGCACCTCACATGAAATGGTGCCCACATAACCGTCAATTTCTTCAGTCTTTACTCATCACAGAAACCATTAAAGGATACTGAGAAGTGTTGAGTGTGGGTCGTGACTTGTAAATGTGCCAGAATCATAAAATTTGTTGTTGAAACATAAATGCTTGTCTAATGAATTTAGAAGAGGCAGGGTTTTTTTATTTTTGTAAAAAGACCGGGTTCAATTGCATATGCATGAAAACAAATATAGTTTTGTAAATGAGAAGACCTTAAAGGGATAGCTTAAATAAAATAAAATCTTTCATTATTCACCCATCCTCATGTCATTATGACTTTCTTTCTTCTTCTGAACACAAAAGGTGTTTTGAAGAATGCTCGTAACAAAACAATTTTGGATACCATTGACTTCCATTGAATTCCATTGAATGAACAACAAAAACATTAAAGGGTTAGTTCACCCAAAAATGAAAATTCTGTCATTAATTACTCACCCTCATGTCATTCCAAACCCCTAAGACTTTTGTTCATATTCAGAACACGTATTAAGATATTTTTGATGAAATCTGAGAGCTTTCTGTCCCTCAATATACAGCTATATAACTACCACTTTGACGCTTCAAAATGTTCATAAAGAGATCGTAAAAATAATCCATTTGAATTAAATGGTTTAGTCCAAATTTTCTGAAGAGACACGATCACTTTATATGATGAACAGATTGAATTTAGGCTTATATTCAGCTCACACATCAGTTGTGGTAAACAGAAGCTCAAACATGTTTGATTAATTAATTTGGCTTTAATTCATTTTTAATTACATTTAATGAACTAAACAGCTTGTAAACCTACATTATCACTAGAAAAATAACTTTTCGCATAAAGAGTTCTTTCAAATTGAGTCAAGAACCCTAGGGTTCTATACAGACACATATTGAACCTTTTTTCTCTAAGATTGTGCAAAGAGAAGTTCACCTCCCCCATCTTTCCTGTGCTTGTTTCCTTCCTCTCTCGGGTTAAGCCTGTGTTCGCTCTCTTTCTATCACTATAAAATCCTCAGGATGTGACAAATATAGGGAAATTAAGCGCCTAAATCCTATAATGTAAAACAAACACACACACACACACACACAGACAATATGTATTTACACATACCACAGAATTTACACAACCAGACAGAAACACACACAGCTGAGAGAAACATCTGCAGCTGCAGTGCGGCCCAATCTCACTAGAAATA
This sequence comes from Elopichthys bambusa, assembly GCA_037101425.1. Lineage (NCBI taxonomy): Eukaryota > Metazoa > Chordata > Actinopteri > Cypriniformes > Xenocyprididae > Elopichthys > Elopichthys bambusa. Next base: position 9,492,082 of record CM074451.1, read on the forward strand.
AAAAGATTGATGATTATTGATCCCTAAAGAGAAATTCAGTGCAGCGGCAGCAATATTAAACAGAGTGCACTTACAACACAACTATGTGTTCATATACAATATAAATGTGTGATGCTGTGTGCAGTTGGTCAAGAAGGACTTATAAAACCGTGGATATAATACAAGGATTGTTGCACATGCTCCAGCTCCCTCGTGGCAAACGAATGGTCTACGGGAACCATCACCCCACCCAGGAGTGCTTGGAAAGGCGACTCCACTGTGAGGGTGGCTAGGGGGAAAGCCATGATGAGACGTGAACATTATAACAGGTTGTCAGATTTGTGCAACAAGAGAAGTGACTTATAGGGCCCGGCAGGTAGCAACCATATACACAGTTTAACATTGTCTGCACTACCTCTGATACGATTGTTTTTACAATTTCCCCTCTTCCCACATCAACCCGTACTACCCCGGCCCGTCCTCCCTAGGGACAGTTCAGTTTCCACTTGGTCAGTCAGTCCTCACAGCTTTGACCTACTTCACGTCTCTGGCTTCAAACACGTACTCATAGCCTCGCACGCTCAAAACTGCACATGTAGCGATGCAAATTAATGCTGAGTAGTGATAACAAAGATGATTTCACCTGCTGTAGGCTGATGAACACATCAACAAAGATCCTGTTCAGAGATGCTGATGGACTACATATAGACGTGTGTATTGATCATAGAGTGGAGCTCAAAAGCCTGAAACCACATTGAAAATCTGAAATTCAAAATCATTTTTTAACTTGGACATAAAGAAGAGGCTTATTATGTAAAAAATTAAACAAAAACAAAAAAATTGAAGCAAATTTGCAGCATGTGACTCTTTATTCAGGTGGGTCAGATGTTCCTATTTCAACTGAAGCTCTTTGAATAACCCTACTGGAGAACATGATCATCAGGTTTCACACAAACTTGTGGAGTTCATGAAGCTTGAATGCTGCTGTCAAAAGGAAAAACCAAATAGGAAATTTTTCAATCCAACTTTCATTTCCATTCTTATTCTGATAATATCATTTGTAATAAAAAGTTAGAAAATTAAATGGGGAAAATGGGAAATATAAATGTTTTCACTAGTGGTTCACACTTTTAGACCACTTACTACATGTATCTGAAGACTCTTGAAGTTAGCTATATGTTTTCCAGAATATATAGCATGCTATTTGCTTAGAATAAGAATTGCCACATCTTAATGCAATAATTTAACAGAAGAGTAAATTACTGAAAATGCATTCATTGCATGAGTCAGTCAGTAAAAGACTCTGAATAATGGAGTTTCTGACTAAAAGATTATGAGAATTATGAAAGTCATCACGAGGTTTGTACATAAAAGAGGAAGCTAAAACGAAAGCTACTGCACTCTCATTTCATTATTGAAGCATGCAGGCAAAATGTAACACTAATTTAAAGGTAAACACTAATGTAAGACAATAAGTAAGTCATCAGTAAATTTCTCCAAAAAGTATAAACACTGTTAAAACATTGCTTAAAAGTATTAAAGTCCCCCTGTAGTCAATAATTGTATCCCTTAAAACTCATATTTGATCACCAAAATGACATATTTAAATGTTTTTTCCTTGGAAAAAAAATGTCTTCATGCCTTAAAATAGCTTGAATGTAACTCTACACCCCTGCCTCATTTAGTACACGCGGTTCGATGAATATGCAAATTAGCCTCGCCTCCACTCACTCACACCAGTTCAGAGATCCACCCGTTGACAATCACACGTTAACATGATTGGTTAAAAGGCAGTTGTGACGTCAGAAACACCAGTGATTTCAAGTTCAAAGGAGAAAACACTCCACAGTGGTGTTGGCTTGTGAATTTGCACATGGTTTGTCTTAAAGCATAACAAAAACACAACATAGACATATAAACAACATTAATAGCTTGATTTTCAACACAGGGGGACTTTAAAACAATGCTGTTTGGTTGAGGAGTCTGCGGCATTGTGCAACCAATGGTATGAGTTTGGGGCGGGACTGAGAGGGAGTGTTTTAAAAATAAAATAAAAATAAAATTATTATTTGTACAATTACACACTGCAGCTTTATCCTATAGCAAGAGATAGAGACTTGCTTGAAAAAGTGCCTGTCAAATAAGGCAGCCTGTTAGCACAGCTCTGTGGCCATTCTAAGTACTGCAAGTGGTGCTTTGGTACAAATTTGAAAAAGACACAAGCCTTATATGTCGTCTGCTGTTTATTAATCCAACTAGCATGCACATTTCTCTTGCAAATATCTAACTCTCATAAACAGATCTGATATAAATTCATCAAACAGTATGGCTTCACTGCCATAAGGATAGCAATCAACTCTCTTGATCACCTATGCATAAATAATAAATAATACATTTACATACAGTATGTAAATTATATGCAAAAACAAATTACATTTGTTGAGGTATAATTATTGCAACATCTCAGAGTCATTAATTTGCTTAATTTATGCTCTAATATTGTAGAACAGGGACTATGCAAAAAGAATTTTATCAAACAATAACAATCCTATTTAGTGAAATTATGATAAACAGTTAAGGTTCTATAAGTAAACAGGCCTGCACCTTTGAGACACATGATATCTACAGAGAGTACATGCTGTACATGGCTGAATCAGGACCTGATGGTAGGGTCATAACGAGGGAGTTTCTACTGGCACTTGGGGGGTTGGGCTACTGTGATGTAGCTGTAATGGCCCAGGGGTTAAAAGGCACTGCTGTGTAAACTAATGTCAGTGCGGATCATCGCTGTGTGTGCGTCTCATCCGCTCAGCCTGTCTCACAGCCTTCTCCAGCTCCCCCTGGGACAGCAGCCTATAGTGTTGCAGGGCAGAGAGCAGCTGGGCCCGAGAGTTACTGATAAACGAGTGGGACAGGAAATAGGGGAGACCACCTCCATTCTTCAGGAAGTAGAGAGGGACTCGGACCATACCCAATACCTGGAGACGGACAAGAAAGTTGCATGATAAGAGTTTGTGAGTACAGTTACACGCACATGAAAAGAATAGACAGAGCTTTTACCTCTAAACCATGGTCTGTGGCTGTAGTTACAGCTGCTCTCTCAAGCTCTTTCAGTTCTGACTCTGTCATCTTCTTGATGTAGAAGTGTGTGATGAGCCGAGGGCAGGATGGAGAAAGGCAGGAGGATACGTGATTGTCCACGCCCACAGGCACAGCCACGCCCACCTCCTCGTGAAGCTCTCTGCTAAGCCCCGCCTCCAGCGTCTCCTTAGACGGGTTCACCAATCTAACCGATTATAAAACACAATACAGTCTCCATTAATAATTCCTGTGCATTTATAAACAACTTCAGACAAATTATTTAAAGTTTTATTTTTTCGTGTAGAAAGTTGAACTCACCCCCCTGGGAAACCCAGCAAGCCATCAAAGCGCATCTGCATCTGAATAACAGTAATCTGAATTCAGGTTCATAAATTCAGGGCGTTCATTATTTACACATTATTTTTTAACTTCCTGCTTTGGTAATGCATCTGTCGTAGTCGCACTCGTCAGATAAACGTAAAGAGGTGTGCAGGTCACAGTTAGCGCACTCTTCCTTACCAGTACTATATGTTTGATTGGGATTTTCCCGAAGAGTTTGGCATTAGAGTCTCCGTACAGCATAATGTGACAGGCATGTCTGAAGCCCTCCCGTGTCAACGCATCTTCTCTCGTGATCTGTTCCGCCATCACGGGACGAGTGATAAACAAACAAATAAATCAGTTAACTGTAGGTTGAATGACGCGTATTGATAAGTAAGACCAATTACACTTATAACAATATGTACGTTTGCAACAACGTGCCACTATAATCACCTGATGTCCACTATTTCAAAATACTAGTCCATTTGAGAACGCGGTTAGTCATGACAATAAACCAAATAAAACATTCAGTTAACATAATAAAACTGTACAAATTTTTGTATTTACATATGTCAAAAAAGAATAAAAAATATTTTTAAAAGTCTGAAACTTAAAATGCTCGAAAGAGATGCCAAAGTATTTCACAATTATTTTAAAGAAGCAACAGTATTAACCTATTTCACCTGCCAAACTATTGTTTCCATGGCATTTGTTGTAAGGTTGGACACAATAATTCTCACAATAACGAATGAATACGATAGGCTTATTCAAATAAATGTTTCTTGATAATACTTAGCTACAGAGTTTACTACAATATTGCATAAAATTGAATAGTTATGGACATTATAATTCAGTGCGTAATTTTTAGTAACTTCTTTAAAAGTCCCTCGAGTCTTTGGACGCAGCCTACATCTGTTGTCCTATAGATGGCAGTAGCAACTAAATTGTGCTTCAGAAAGAAAAAGAAAGAAAGAGTCCATGTTGAAAGAAGTAGCCAGAGCAGAAAGATAAAGTGCTTCCCTTTCTCTCTTGTGTCACTCTGAATCTATGCCACCTGTGTATATCACTAGAAATAACATCTTATATCTAAAACCACCATGGCTTCAAAAGCAAAGCTGATTCCTCTGCCATAACTGTCAATTCCTCATGCATGCACTTGTCTCATATTGCTCAATTAGTTTAAAAAGAACCAGTGAAATGCTGTGGCTCTCACATAACATTTCCATGTATCTGGCTTTTTTGTGACAAAAACATAAAAACTAAAAGCTATTCATACTGTATTTAAATTGAAATATGTTTACAGATTCTACATTGTAAATCATTGTGGTTAAAAATAAAATTATTTACACTGAGCATTTAGCAAAACGGTGTTTGGTCCCTGTTCATAAAATGGTATGTAAACAAGTTTAAATGTTCTAACCGCAAGACACATCTTGTAATTTATTTAATGAAAAAGCTACCAAATACTTAGCTGTCCAAAAGGAGTGTGTTTGAAATCTCAAGGGTGTGTGACTACACTGCTTCCATGCTATAAAGCACTTGACAGGATTCTTCATTAGCCTTACAGGAGCTTTACTAGTTAAACCATGAAGCTTCTACCATCTCTCTGACCTGATCACCACTGCAAGCTGATGACTGGAGGAAATATATTGTTTCATAACCACTCCCTCCTTCATTTTCAACAAAAAATACCCAGTCAACATGTCCATGTGGGCCCCATGGGTTTCATCAGGGTTATATGGGCGTCATCAGGGCATGGGGTCAGTGAGCACTTTAATAGTCTGAATGTGGGCCCCAGCTTGGTTAATGTTGTGGGCCCCACCAGTTAGGTTGCCCATTATTGTTTATTTGAGGGTCCCATATGGGCCACATTTGGGCTATATTAAGCTATATTTATAATTACTTTTTTTGATCTATACTATTTTGTGTAACTGCCAAAATTGTATAAAAACAAATTGATTACATTTGAAGTATTTCATTTGTTTTTATATGATTATATAATAATTCAATATATAATAATAATCCATGATCCTTGACTCTTTTCTATTTATGAAAAAAGAAAGAAAGACTGAAGAAAGAAAGACATGAACATCTTGGATGACATGGGAGTGAGTAAATTATCAGGATATTTTCATTCAGAAGTGAACTAATCCTTTAATGGAGCTCTTCTAACAAGCTGATGATCTGAATCAGGTGTGTTAAATAGACAGACGTACCCTGCATCTAAATTTGCATTCTATCCGCCCTATTCGCCCTAAATAGTATTGAATATTACTAATGTTGCATACTATTTAGGATGGATAGTATGCACGTTGAGACGCAGGCCTTCAAAATGTGCAGAGTGGTGGGCGACTGCATTAAAATAAATGCTTTATGCTGTTTGCACATTTGACCAGCCAAATATTAGTATGAAGCTGAGGAGAGTGTACAGGCCTGGGAATAAGAGCTGTTCATCCTGATGCATTCAAGAGGTTTTTTGAAGATCAATTTAAAAAACATGATTTACACATTCCGAGTTTAAGTCATTTTCTTTACAGTTGATATTTTTTTAATGTAATTTAAAATAATAGAGCACCACATAAAAATCAGCTGATTTTAGGAATTCTTTGTTTGGTCAGGTAAAGGTTTATATGTAAGCAATAAAGTGCTCAAGGCTAGTGCTGTATCATGAATATGTCACAGCTGAAGGGGTTGCAGGCACTCCGGCAGCTGTGAAACGGTTACCACACAATACAAATATTAAAGCCCAAAAATATATGTATCAATGCAACTTTCATGAAGTAAAATCACTAAAAGCCTTCCTTCCGCCGGAAAAAAATAGTTCCTGACCGTGAACAGCAACAGAAGTTACATTATTACGTCATTAGATGGCGGCAAAGACTGTCTTTATGAGTGTGTCAGTCAGTAGCGAAGACTTTTACATTGAAAAGACTGAATTGTTGTGAACACGGAACAAGACGCAAGTGACAAATGCTTTGACTAGCGCTGTCAGTCACGGGAAAACCCCTTAACTGTTAAAAGGACAAGTTATTGCAGCGGACATTAAAACAGATTTTTTATTAGGGTTAGGGTTAGGACATTAATAGAGAGGCGAAGGGAAGGACAAGAAAAAGGTGTACAAGCAATAGGGATAACCGCACCCTGGAGAGGATTGTGAAACAAAACCCATTCAAAAATGTGGGGGAGATTCACAAAGAGTGGACTGCAGCTGGAGTCAGTGCTTCAAGAACCACTACGCACAGACGTATGCAAGACATGGGTTTCAGCTGTCGCATTCCTTGTGTCAAGCCACTCTTGAACAACAGACAGCGTCAGAAGCGTCTCGCCTGGGCTAAAGACAAAAAGGACTGGACTGCTGCTGAGTGGTCCAAAGTTATGTTCTCTGATGAAAGTAAATTTTGCATTTCCTTTGGAAATCAGGGTCCCAGAGTCTGGAGGAAGAGAGGAGAGGCACACAATCCACGTTGCTTGAGGTCCAGTGTAAAGTTTCCACAGTCAGTGATGGTTTGGGGTGCCATGTCATCTGCTGGTGTTGGTCCACTGTGTTTTCTGAGGTCCAAGGTCAACACAGCCGTATACCAGGAAGTTTTAGAGCACTTCATGCTTCCTGCTGCTGACCAACTTTATGGAGATGCAGATTTCATTTTCCAACAGGACTTGGCACCTGCACACAGTGCCAAAGCTACCAGTACCTGGTTTAAGGACCATGGTATCCCTGTTCTTAAGTGGCCAGCAAACTCGCCTGACCTTAAACACCATAGAAAATCTATGGGGTATTGTGAAGAGGACGATGCGATATGCCAGACCCAACAATGCAGAAGAGCTGAAGGCCACTATCAGAGCAACCTGGGCTCTTATAACACCTGAGCAGTGCCACAGACTGATCGACTCCATGCCACGCCGCATTGCTGCAGTAATTCAGGCAGAAGGAGCCCCAACTAAGTATTGAGTGCTGTACATGCTCATACTTTTCATTTGGCCAAGATTTCTAAAAATCCTTTCTTTGTATTGGTCTTAAGTAATATTCTAATTTTCTGAGATACTGAATTTGGGATTTTTTTTTGGAAAATTAAAAGAAATAAACATTTGAAATATATCAGTCTGTGTGTAATGAATGAATATAATATACAAGTTTCACTTTTTGAATGGAATTAGTGAAATAAATAAACTTTTTGATGATACTCTAATTATATGACCAGCACCTGTATATATATATGTATATATATATAAGTCGAGTGGTTTGAATGTGAATTTTGCAGCTCATTATTTGACCCACTGGAATCTTTAAAGAAATTAATAAATGGGGCCCTATTTTCACCCAGTGTGGTCCCACAAGACATAGTGGGGCCATTTGTGGGTCCAGTGTGATCACCTATGTGGTGATCACACTGCTTTTAAGCTGTCCATAAGCTTTTTGTGTGTAGATCATCTCGGCCCCATTATTACACCCATTTGGGACCCAAGTGAGCCTATATAATGAACATCTAAATGAACATCCCACTTAGAGCTTACTATGGACCCATCATGTGCCCCTATAGGCTAACATACATGGGGCCCATGTCTAGCCAATGGACAAATTTCTCTGGGCCCCATTTGAGTTGCCCATGAAGTGCTCAAGTGACAGCCCATGAAAAAACCACATGGGGCCAACATGGAAATGTTGGCAGGGTATGTCTAAACTCCTGTGCCAGTTGGACATAGTGGAACATGCAAACATGATGTCTTAAATAATATAGGATGACATAATCAAGTTTAAACAGAAAGTTTATATATGGAAACATTTTTAAACAACTAAAATATCTACATTTATACTACAGTAACAGATTCAAGGCGAGGGATGAGAACTGTAGGTATATATTGTTATTGTGTACACATTCTCCAGCAGTTGTTGCAGTGCTGGATACGGCTAATGTGGGTTTTCTGAGTCATTCGTGTGGATGTTTCCATCAATCCCTGGGCTTTTGAATTGTTAAGAGATATTCTACACAGCAATATATGGGAGACTGACTGAATGAACCCATATCCACTTCCCATTCCAATCTGTCAAGGTTTCTATTGTCCCATCGTAGGAGACAGTAAATGAATGTGGAGATGTGCAGGTGTATTTAAGTGGGGCTGAGAATTTTAATTACCGGTTATATGTACTATTTAAATACTAAATATGATAGTGGAAGCCTATGCTGGGAATGTTAAGAGACAATGAGACAGATGGAGAGATAAAGTGAGGTTATGAGGGTGTGCACATGGTAACCATTCATCACAGTTCTCGTTTATCATTTTAATTACCGTAAATTCACAGCAGTTAAACATTCTAAAGTGATAAGCCAGAAAGACTGAACATTACAGTGATTTTATCCTGATTGTTTTTTGACCAATATTCAATCATTAAAATTATATTAAAATACATTATTTTCATCATTACTATATTAATAATAATGAGAAGAAGAAAGAATTTTTCCAGCAATTAATATACTTCATTAGCCTTATATGGGTCAGAGCAACCTGGTGCATCAAGATATGCATATTTTACAATGGCTTTAAATGCAGTTCATCCTATCAGATTTTAGTGTCTAATCTATCCATTTTATAAAATGTAACTGAAACTGTGACAAACTATCTGCACATAGACTTGAATCAGGCATCTAGGATTGTTCAAATCAGTGTTGACTCATGGCCTTGTTAACTCTGTCCGTCCTTTCTGGGCTTACCGTGTGGCAGGAGATTGCGCCAGAATGGCTGGGCTATTCTTGAGCCTGAGCGCTTTCTAAGTTTAAAAGGTTTATATGAGCTGCTGGCTATTGTTCTGGTGAAGGCGTCAGGGATTGTTACAGGGGATCTTGGGGGGTAGATATACTGCTGTCAAAATCCAGACTAAAATAGACAGACAGCTGTGGGTGCTCATATCTAGGCTATGTGTTTGAGTGTGTGTGAGAAAGATGGTGGTGCAATGGAGACCTAACACAATGCAGACAGGCCGTGCGTTGGAGTCGGATAGGGGAGAATGGCACTGGTTGTCTCCATCCACTGAGTCACTTGCTAAAAGACTGATTAGCTTATATTACTGCCGACTTGTGGGGATGGGCTGGCTGGTAATCCTAAGATTAGGACATCTAGGGTTTCCCAAACTCTCCTTCTCTTCATTCTCACTCTCCATCACACACACAGGTGCAGGGGGGTTGCTGTGTGCCAGGGTCTTAGGCCACTGTCAGAGGCAGATCAGTGGGAAAAATTAATGTAGAATCCAGAATTGTAGGGGAGCCGAACACTGCTCAGCTGGGATATGGTTAACATGTGTGTCTGTTAGATGGATCACACACAGGATTTAGAAGACCAGGAGACACTGTATGTTTTGATTGGCAAGAGGAAAACATTCATTAAGAGGCAGTTTATGTGTATTTTCTTTGCCTCCATTAAGTGTGGGTATAAAGAATGTGGCCTCCCCCCTCCACCTCTGACCTTTTAGCCTCTGTGGTAGAGACTTGTGCCACTGTATGAGAGCTGATAATCTGTAACAACTGCTCACCATGTGTAGAACTTCAAACCCTGGTTCCTGGAAGCTTTGTTCAGGTGTGCCATTTTGTTTGCTCTTTTATGGCAAGTGACATTGTATGATGTTGGATAGTAACCAACTAAAAGATACTTCTAGACAATGTTTCATTAATTGTCTGGTAATTGAATAAATGTAAAAGTAGCAACTAAAGTACTAACTTAATCTACATTTTTAGCAGTGTAATGTAGCTTACCTTTTCCACAGCTAACAAGCTATTTTTATTTTTGCAATGAATAGCGCAATCAAATGCTGCATCTCATCGCTGTATTTAATTACTGATCTAAGTAAAACCAAACTCACCTACACGGTATAGTATTGGAAAATCTGATTCATTCTAGTGAATCAGTTCATACAGTTCTCTCTGTCCTTTTTTAAATTTGAATGAAATGAAAACTAAAAGCCAATCACATGAGCCAATATTTTATTCACAACAGAACATAGATAATATAACAAATGTTTAAACGGGGAAATTTTTATCCACTAAATGAGCTCATTTCAAATTTGATACCTGCTACAGGTCTCAAAAAAGTTAGCACGGGGGTAACAAATGGCTGAAAAAGCAAGAAATTTTGAAAAGATTCAGCTGGGAGAACATCTAGCAACTCATTAAGTTAATTGATATCAGGTCTGTAACATGATTAGCTATAAAAGGGATGTCTTAAAGAGGCAGAGTCTCTCAGAAGTAAAGATGGGCAGAACTGTGAAAGAGTGCATAAAAAGATTGTGGAATACTTTAAAAACAATGTTCCTCAACGTCAAATTGCAAAGGCTTTGCAAATCTCATCATCTACAGTGCATAACATCATCAAAAGATTCAGAGAAACTGGAGAAATCTCTGTATGTAAGGAACAAGGCCGAAGACCTTTATTGGATGCCCGTGGTCTTCGGGCTTTCAGATGACACTGCATCACTCATCAGCATGATTGTGTCAATGACGTTACTAAATGGGCCCAGGAATACTTCCAGAAACCACTGTCAGTAAACACAATCCGCCATGCCATCTGCAGATGCCAACTTAAGCTCTATCATGCAAAAAGGAAGCCATATGAGAACATGGTCCAGAACCGCCATTGTGTCCTGTGGGCCAAGACTCATTTAAAATGGACTGTTCCAAAGTGGAAAAGTGTTCTATGGTCAGACGAGTCCAAATTTGACATTCTTGTTGGAAATCACAAACGCCGTGTCCTCCGGGCTAAGGAGGACGGAGACCTTTCAGTGTGTTATCAGCATTCAGTTCAAAAGCCAGCATCTCTGATGGTATGGGGGTGCATAAGTGCATACGGTATGGGCAGCTTGTTTTGGAAGGCACTGTGAATGCTGAAAGGTATATAAAGATTTTAGAGCAACATATACTCCCCTCCAGACAACGTCTATTTCAGGAAAGGCCTTGTGTATTTCAGCAGGACAATGCAAAACCACATACTGCAGCTATTACAACAGCATGGCTTCATCGTAGAAGAGTCTGGGTGCTGGATTGGCCTGCCTGCAGTCCAGATCTTTCACCTATAGAGAACATTTGGTGCATTAAACGAAAAATACGGCAGAGACGACCACAAACTCTTTAGCAGCTGGAAACCTATATCAGGCAAGAATGGGACCAGACCTGTAGCAGGCATCAGTTTAAACATTTGTTATGTTATCTATGTTCTATTGTAAATAAAATATTGACTCATGTGATTTTAAAGTCTTTTAGCTTTCATTTTATTCAAATTTACAAAACATCCCAACATTTCCGGAATTCAGGTTGTAAATGAATCGTTTTAAACGGTTGTCTCTGTTATTTTAGCACTGGAGAGTCTGATTCATTCTATTGAATTAGTTTGTTGGAAATCATTTGCTCTGTCCAATGTGTAAGTCATAGTAAATTGGCTCGTCCAAATGAACAGAGAACAAAACGATTCACAGATCCACAGACAGTTTTGCAATATGTACTATTTTTGAATTATGTAAATTAGGGTGTTTTTGTACAAGTCTACATATAAATTGGTTTGTTCAAGTTTGACACTTCCACCCTAACTGTTCATTCATTTAAAATCACTCATTGTTTTGCTGTAAGCAAAAATACATCTTTGATTAAAATTATAAACAGTGTTGAGGAAAGTTACTTTTAAAAGTAATGCATTACAATATTGCATTACTCCCTAAAAAGTAACTTATTGCGTTAGTTACTTTTAATGAAAAGTACTGTGTTACGTTACCTTTGCTGCTTTAAACAGCGGACACATCGCCTCTGCACTCCTGATTTCTCTCAGCATGGGGACAAGACAGGTGTCAGTCAATAAATGGGAAAGCAAAGTAACTTGCGTTACTTATTTGAAAAAGTAACACAGATATTTTGTTGTAAATTTAAAAGTAATGCGTTACTTTACTAGTTGGTAATCTGATTATATAACTTGCGTTACTTGTAATGCATTACCCCAACACTGAAGATAAATTACATTATTGAATTATTATATTTATTTCATTTATAAAAACATATTGCCCCCTTAAGCAACTTCAGTATAGTTAGCTATTTTTTGTTCGTAGCTTGTAGTAGGCTATATGTAGCTATGTTTTAAAAAAGTAGTTTCCTCAACACAGAAATTGCTGTATGAAGTAGCCTAATTCATTGCGATATAACTTCTGATGTCACTACAATAAATAAATGTAATTAAAAAGTAAATAAATACAAATAAAAATAGTTTAACAGCACTTTTAAACAACCAAACATAAATGGTGACGTCTGTGCACCTCTTTCTGTATTTATAGGGTTGAGATAGTGTGGACGCTCTTTCAGTGTTTAATCACTGGCTGATCACACTCGGTAATTTCTAAGGGAAACAAAGCAGAGCACCGCCTCTTTAACCACAAACTCATGCCAGACAGCATGGCTATCTCTGCATGGAATGCTGGCTATTGGGAACAGGAGTTGTATTCTCTTCTATTTTCGGACTACATAGTGGGCTCTGGATTCTGCTAGAGGACACTTATCTCAGCTTTACCCCTCAAGGTCAACAGCTTCTGAGGCGCCTATTTGTTAAGGAGGATCTGATTGTATCAGTAACTGAGTATGAACATTATGCAGATCTTGTGCGTTATATTGAACATACTACTATGTCTTTCAACTAGTCTGTCAAATAAGGCAAAGATAGATGCCCTTCTAATACACTCGCAGAAATGGACTGCACTAAGTTGTGACACAAATTTAAAAAATCATTGTCTCAGAAGTTAGCCTATAGGAAGCCCTAAGTTATAGGCACATTCCTTTCAATACCATATTCATCCAGTCATAACACAGTTTAGGCCTACTCTTAAAAAACCCGATAGTTCTCTGAATTGTCTGAGCTGACTGGCCCATGTTGTTTTCAATCTGGTATGCTGTTAATGTGTAAGTAATCATATTATAAATATACATTAAGTAATAAATAATATGAATAAACTAAATCCCTTCTAGCCAGTATATAAAATGACATTTCTATTTCCAAACTGTATATATATATATATATATATATATATATATATATATAGGAAAAATAAATGTAATTTTATATTTAGGTTAGAAGGGTTTTGTAAGTTTTTGTTACCTGTGTCCTTCTGTATAGCCTACATATAAAATGACATCTCTATTTTCTAATGTGATAAAACCATTAATATAAAAACATCATAAATACATTTTAAGTGTTTTGTCAAAGTACGGTCCGATACGATTTCGAGCACCTCGTCTCGAGCACCTACTGTTGCTTTTGTTACCACAGGTAAACGTGACGTCTGTTCACAAACGTCAATTTAGTGCGCTGTGACTAATTTATAATCTAACTTTTGTGTTTCCAGAAATATTATTTAAAAACACCGCTGTGTGTACAAAAAAAATTGTACACCCATTTCCCCTCCCCAATCTTGTGTTTTCACTCCCATATGGGAGGTTCAAGGGTCCGAACCCCCCAAAGCCATAGATTTAATTTTTTACTGTGATCACTTTTTTACCCATTATAACATCACTTAAGTCTTTAAAGAAATAGAGACAGGTCATGCATTTAACCTCTGGCCAGCAGCGCATAAATCACAAGCAACAACAATGTCGTTTTAAAAATAACCCCTTACAGTACGGTTCCGTCAAACCTGTTTGCCTTTTGTGATCGCGCAGGGACGGACCGCACGGCCACGGAGCCAATGAGCAACTGAACACACACAGACACATGGGAATATCTGACATATCTCCCCAACTCTGACCTTGAGGGGAACAATAAAAGAGCACCAGGACACTTCTTCCGAGGCCAACCCGTTTAGACATTACTGAGGTTAGTACTCGAATGCATGTGCTTTCCACAGCGCTGTTTGGATAGTGCGCCGTGCCTTGCATGTCACCGTCCGAAGTTTTATTTGTACACAAATACTCACCAAGAGTGTGGATTAGAGTTTTCAACACATGCCTATGAGAAACAAAACAAAGTGGAGAAAACTTTTTTCTAACAAAGTTTCTACAACGTTACAGGTGTTTGAGCGCAGGTCCGGGACCGGAAGCGTTAATCATGTCCCGCTTTATGGAATTGAGGGAATTCGGAGATGCGGCCACATTCCTGCGTAAAACCAACCTGGAACAACTTGCTGCGCAGTCCCATGCGTTTGATGGTACCGTCAGACGTCCTGTTTGTATCATGTGTTTTTTATTGATGCACAAGCCTATCAGAAATATTCAAATCATTCATTTTAAATCCTCACCAATTCTGACTGAGTTACACATTAAGATGAGCATGTATTGTGCATGTGAAAATGGTTTGTTAGTTACCTGACAGTTCAGAAGTGCCAAATACTTCTGTGTGCAGGGAAGAAACGTGTTTGGATTCCGGATGAGAGAGAAGCGTACATTGAGGTGGAGATCAAGGATACTGATGGAGACAAAGTCATGGTGGAGACCAAAGATGGAATGGTCAGTGAAGCGTGTTCTTTTCTGTGACCACACTGCAAAAAATCAGTTTCTTAATCACTATTTTTGTCTTATTTTTCAGTAAGTATATCTACATTCTTACAAGATGCATTTCTTGGGTGCAAGATGCATTCATCTTTCTTACCTCATTGTCAAATATTTTTTCTTGTTTTAGAGAAAAAAAGGATTTTATTGCAGTGTACATGAAAAACAATGCTGAAGTTGTCTTGTGAGATTTTATTGTATTGTATTTATAGCAAGGGAATATTTAAGTTTAGCAGACTTAAGAAAAAAATGGTTTTGCACACTTCTCCAATTGTCTTTCAAGTAACTACATTCATTCTGCAGTGGAAGAAGAAAATGTATCACAAGGTGGTGATTAAATTCTTTAATCTAATACTGACAGATGTTAACAGTGAAAGAGGATGACATTCAGCAGATGAATCCCCCGAAGTTTGACATGATTGAAGACATGGCCATGCTTACGCACCTCAATGAGGCCTCTGTTCTTTTCAACCTCAGTCGTCGCTACAGTTTCTGGATGATTTATGTGAGACACGACTTTATCAATTATTTTTTAACAGCTGTCTGTATCCTAAAAGAGTTATCAAGTTATCTGCTTATTTAATGTTCTTCATAACTTTTGGACAATTTCTCAGTCTTCATGCGTGTTTTTTGTCTGTCCACAGACATATTCAGGGCTGTTTTGTGTGACAGTTAACCCGTATAAATGGCTTCCTGTCTATTCTCCTGAAGTGGTTGCAGCGTATAAGGGAAAGCGTCGCTCAGATGTTCCGCCTCACATCTATTCCATAGCAGACAATGCCTACAATGACATGCTAAAAAGTACAGTCTGAAACACATTTCACTTTTGATCTCTATTTCAAACAGGCCTTATATGTTGCATTTGTTTTGTTTCTGAATAGCCAAAAGATAATAAATGTCATTGTCTTTAGTCTTCACCATGTACTCAGTAATCAACTTTTTTTCTTTTAGATCGTGAAAACCAGTCGATGCTTATCACGTAAGTAACCTTCCGCCATGACATTACATTCTGTTCTACAACTATTAGATCAGAATGATCTGAAATCCTTTTTGCTCATTATTTAATCATGAAGCGGTATAAAAAAAAATGGGTTTTTATCATTTTGAAGAGTTTTCTTTTTTCTTTTTTAATCTTTCATCTTGGATTTAATATTGTTTCATGTATATTTCACATACATTTTGTTCATGCCTAGCGGAGAATCCGGTGCTGGCAAAACTGTCAACACGAAACGTGTAATTCAGTATTTTGCCATTATAGCTGCTCTTGGTGAAGCAGGGGGCAAAAAAGGAGTAAGGGCAGAAACTTCACTTCTGTGCTTTTTTGTCATCACCCATCCTTACCCCTTGTTTTTGTCACCCTACGAGTCTTACTTTTGTTCCTCTACATCATGTTTTTTGGGATTTTTAATAATGTCTAAATGTTTACCTATTCCTTTTGGATTCACAGACATCCTTTTAACCGATAAGGAGTTACCCTCAGAGTTTTGTTACCCAGGTTTTGTTTTCCCGTTCCAGTATGTTTTTATGAACCCTTTTTATACCACTCTTTACATCGCCCATTCCCCTTTTTGCAATGTCTCTCATTTTGTCTCTTGTTTTTTAACATTATAAGCTCCTTTTTCACTCTTTGTCTTTTCTTTTTTTGGAAGACAACCCAACAACCCTGATTTCATCTATTTTCCCCTCAATCATGATGGATAATATTTCATTTTCATTTCCATTAGTTTGTTCTTTCCTACTCATAGATATAATTTTGGTGTTTAATCATAAACTCACACATTTATCTGTTTTCAACGTAAATAGGGTACATTAGAGGATCAGATAATTGAGGCCAACCCAGCTATGGAAGCTTTTGGCAATGCAAAAACCTTGAGGAATGACAACTCATCCCGCTTTGTGAGTAAACATCATAAGAAGAGCACAACATCTCACTTTCAATATTGTTCTCCGTTTTACTTTCCCCCCCTCTCTTTAACACAGGGCAAATTCATACGAATCCATTTTGGTCCTACAGGAAAACTTGCATCTGCTGACATTGACATCTGTAAGCTGATTTGAAAACTATTACTGTTATTATATATATATATATATATATATATACACATTGTTATTCCTTCAAATCCTGTTCCATTTCACATTCCCTTTTGTTTAGATCTTCTGGAAAAATCTAGAGTGATTTTTCAGCAAGCTGGAGAGAGAAGCTACCACATATACTACCAGATCCTCTCGCACAAGAAACCAGAACTCCAAGGTATTCAGAGGAAACACCAACAGTATGGCTACTATTTAAGCTGAAGAACTAAGTATATACCAAGTATAGATGTTAATATGCCTGCAGTATTAATCCTCAGTGCCTTGTGTGACTTAAAAACCAAACCTCTTTCATTTGTTAAACAGATATGCTGTTGGTGTCATCAAATCCCTTCGACTACCACTTCTGCTCACAGGGTGTTATAACTGTGGACCACATGGACGATGGAGATGAGCTGCTTGCAACTGATGTAAGTACTGATTGTATGATGGAGATCACTGTAAAGAGATACTTAGATGCTAATTATTCAACATAAACACCAAATGACTACTCACCTATAATGCAACTTGCTTACCCTCTTCTCTAGCATGCAATGGACACCCTTGGTTTCACTCCTGAGGAGAAGTATGGCTGTTACAAGATAGTCGGTGCCATCATGCACTTTGGCAACATGAAGTTTAAAGTGCGGCAGAGAGAGGAGCAAGCAGAGGCAGATGGCACTGAAAGTAAGAGGGATTCTGTCATAAGCAAACCCAGCGACTTCAGTCAGTGTCTTGGTTTGACTAAGCGCTGTGATTTTGTTACTCAGGTGCAGACAAAGCCTCCTATCTCATGGGGATCAGTTCAGCTGACCTCATAAAAGGACTGCTTCACCCTAGAGTGAAAGTGGGCAATGAGTACATTGTCAGAGGACAGACAGTTGAACAGGTCAGTAAATGATGAATTCGTATCCCTGCTATATATTTTCACCTAGCAGTGAGAATATTTGTGCTTTTGTGTCATGACAGGTGACCTATGCAGTTGGTGCTTTGGCCAAAGCCACATATGACCGCATGTTTAAATGGCTGGTGAGCAGAATCAATAAAACCCTGTACACAGCCCTCCCCCGTCAGTTCTTCATAGGAGTGCTGGACATAGCAGGCTTTGAGATCTTTGAGGTAAGTCGGTCATTGTCATTGCATCACTCCTTACCACTGTCTGCACATCAGATGTGGATCTTAAAGATAAAAATATGGATTTTCTCCATTATTCGCGAATGTCATTTGTCACAATTTTGATTTTTGAAAGCTCAAGATCGATTTTTTTTACCCTGTGACAGTGTTTCCTGCACTGCTTTTCAGTGATTCTTTGACTCTGTTGAGTCAGTCCTTTTAATGAATCATCACTTAAGAACACTCAGCCTGATGAATCATCCACTGAATGAACTCTGAATCTATCAGAATGGTTAAAGAATCAACATCAAGTTATTATTACTTATAGTGATGGAATATTTTTATATATGTAACAGTGTATCAGACAATATACAGTACTGTGCAGAAGTCTTAGGCACATCAGTATTTTCACCCACTATCTTTTGCTGTAGTGTGTCAGTAGGAAATATCAGTTTACATTTCTAAACATTCATTTTGCCATTAATTGTAATAATCAAGTGAGATCTTTGTATGCACAAGCCGGTGCTCCAGAGATCTGATCTCACCATCATCAAATCCATCTGTGATTACATGAAGAAACAGATGAATCTGAGACAAACTAAATCCAGAAGATCTGTGGCCGTGTCTCTAAGATGCTTGAAGAAACCGACCAGCTAAGCTACAGTACTGTGAGAAGTTTTAGGCACTTGTGTAAAAATGCTGTAAAGTGAGGATGCTTTCAAAAATACTTTCATAAATAGACTTTATTTATCAATTAACCAAATCAAATCAATATTTGGTGTGACCACCCTTTGCGTTTAAAACAGCATTTGTCCAGGTACACTTGCGCATCGTTTTTCAGGTAGCTTTGCAGGACGGTTTCTTCAAGCGTCTTGGAGACACGGCCACAGTTCTTCTGGATTTAGTTTGTTTCATCTTTTTCTTCATGTAATCACAGACAAATTTGATGATGGTGAGATTAGATCTCAGTGTGGAGCACCATAAGTTACTTATAGTCAGTAGAATGTCTGTTGGAAACCATCAAAATAAAGTGTTAGCAGATATTAAACAGATGGCCTACAAATACTTTAATGACTGGTAGTTGCAAAGTTACTTATAGTTAGTAGAATGTCTAAAGTGGACTATTGAAATAAATAAAATAAATTTTGGTAACACTTTAAGTAAAATTTAGGACAAAATACCTAAATTAATTGAAAATGAATCACACTGAATCAAAATCAGACTGAATCGAGAACTCAGAATTGATTCTGGAAATGTTTATTAATACCCAGCCCTATATATTATTCAGTACTCATTGTACCTTATTTGAAAAACTCTTTCTCTTCCTTTCCCCTAAACAGTTCAACAACTTTGAGCAAATGTGCATCAACTTCACCAATGAGAAACTGCAACAGTTTTTCAACCATCACATGTTCATCCTAGAACAGGAGGAATACAAGACTGAGGGAATAGAGTGGACTTTCATAGACTTTGGATTAGACCTGCAAGCCTGCATTGACCTCATTGAGAAGGTTGATATAGAATTACATAAAATTCTGTGAAAGCATGTGTATGTTTGTATAAGATAACTGTACTAAGCAACTCTAGCTGTTACATCCTTCTTGTGTTGTTTGCAGCCGTTGGGTATACTGTCTATTCTGGAGGAGGAGTGCATGTTTCCTAAAGCCACAGAGAGCAGCTTCAAAGCTAAACTCTATGACAATCACCTTGGCAAGTCTCCTAACTTCCTGAAACCGAGGCCAGACAAAAAACGCAAATATGACACTCACTTTGAGCTGGTGCACTACGCTGGAGTGGTGAGTGAAAATAACATCATATTCACACACATATTTCAAGGCTATTTTTATCATAGCATACAATAATAGACTCTTTATAAGCCACATAACTGGAGCCATTGGAATTTGTTTTGTTGGAGCCATTGGAATTTACAGTATGCAATACCGCCATAGAATGGCACCATTTAAGTAACAGGGATAGTCTGGAGCATGCTGAGGTTAAGTGCCTTGCTCAGTGGTGGCAAAGGATAAATCACTTGATCACTATAATTCACTTAACATATAATATCAATTCACATACATGTTTGTTGTCAGGTGCCGTACAACATCAATGGATGGCTTGACAAAAATAGAGATCCTCTTAATGAAACAGTGGTGGGAATCTTCCAGAGGTCATCCAACAAGTTAATGGCGAGCCTCTTCGAGAACTTCATCAGTTTAGATTCAGGTGCATATTAATACAACTAATATTAAAGAGTTGATTCCAAGACACCAGATTGTACTGAGTTGTTTTACACATATTGTTACAGGTACTGAAGCAAAGCCAGGCGGTAGAGAAAAGAGGAAGAAAGGAGCATCATTCCAAACAGTGTCCCAGCTGCATAAGGTGGGTAAAAGTGACGAGATATGGAGGAGAGATTATGCATTTTCCATAGGTCTATTGTGTTATATCAAAAGCCACTCTTCACTTCTTTAAAAATCTGCAAATGTCATTGTAATTAATGTAAGTAGATATTGGAAATGGTGTTGGAAAGTGAGCCAGTTAAGACTTGCAGTGATGTTTAGGTAATCTGACCCATGAACATCACTTTAAGTCTGTGCTGGCTCAGCTTTCACCAGCTACAGATGCAGACGCAGGTAAGATCTGACCCAGTAGTTAGCAGAACTAGCATGGAGACTGTGAACTGATCTAAAATCTGTTTAAATCTTATGGGCTGCATGTTGAATATTTTTTCGTCTCTGTCACTCTAGGAGAATCTAAACAAATTAATGACTAATTTGAGAAGCACTCAGCCTCATTTTGTGCGCTGCATCATCCCCAATGAGACAAAGAACCCAGGTACAAAAAATTCAGTGTAGAAGATAAAACCATTTGTTGTGCTACAAGATCTCCATAAACCTACCGTAAACACACCATCAGACTTCAGTTTCTGTTCTTGTATTTGATAGGGATGATGGAGCCATTTATGGTTCTGCACCAGCTTCGCTGCAATGGTGTTCTTGAAGGAATCCGCATTTGCAGGAAGGGATTTCCCAACCGGATTCTCTATGCAGAGTTCAAACAGCGGTGAGTTTTTCTTCATAAGCCCGGAACACACCAAGCCAACGGTTGGCAGTTTTTGTTTGTCGGCCGACTAAGATTTCTCAGTGTGTTCCACACTGTCAGCTGAAGTTGGTCCTCGTCTGCTTTTTTTTGGCCGATTCGACATGTTGATCATTCTGATTGGCTGTTCAGCTACTGCCACCTGCTGGTACGAAAAAGCATTTCTTCTTACGCAGGCGCAAAACAGACTTGCACTTGGCCATTGGGTGTCGAGTGTCGGTTTGGGGTGTCAGGGCAACTTTGGACCCAGATGTTGCCGACGTGAGCAACCCCGCAGTCTGCTTTCGTCACCACTAGTTCGTTGGCGTCAGCTTAGTGTGTTTCGGGGTTAGGAAGATTATTGTAGTGAATTGCAATTCAAAGAAAATTGAACACTCTTTGATTTTCCCTACTTTAATTCTACTTTCTTTTATTCAAATTTGACTTGCAATTCTGCATCTTGTTAGCAATTTAACAATTTAAAAGCCATTCTCAAGTCAATTCTGAATGGTGCAAAACCCTAATACAAAGATGAATAAAGATATTTAACTAAACCTTCATGATTTACCAGCTACCGTATCCTGAATCCTTTGGCCATCCCAGAGGACACATATGTGGACAGCAGGAAAGCTGTAGAAAAGTTGCTTGGGTCTCTGGATATCGACCACACACAATACAAGTTTGGCCACAACAAGGTTCATGAAATTGTTCTCTCTCACTCCCATCATGCCCACTATTTTCAGTTACTTAAAACTCATACTAGGCAACACTGACCTGTGAATCTGTCCTCTTTCAGGTTTTCTTTAAGGCGGGACTTCTTGGCCAGCTGGAGGACATGAGAGACGAACGGCTATCTGAGGTCCTCACCTTGCTGCAGGCCTTCTGCAGGGGGAAACTTATGCGGATGGAGCGCAAAAGGATGATGAAAGAGAAGTAATTCTTTTTCCTTAATTCCTTAGAAGTGTGTGCTGTTTGGATGTACAAACCTTGACAATAGTCATGAAGCATCTAAATAGTCATAAAGCATCTAAATAGCTGAACTCAAATAGTTTTGCTGTTACTCATTGACTGAAGAAAGTGTCAGATTGCAGATATCGCTTCCTTAAGCCCTTTCTAAGCATGGCGATAAACTGTTGAGAGTGTGCGTAGGCCTATGAGCCTGTAAATCTATGGGAGGAATGTCTGAAGTGTATGCAGACTATGTTGTGGCGTGTGTCTGGCGTGTGTCTGTATGTTTTGTGTGTGTGTGTGGTCACTACAGAAAAAGCTGGTTAAACCCCCTCCACCCCAAATGGCATTTACAAAAGCAGGTGTGGAGGTGGGTCATATATCCTGCAAACAGCGCACATACCAGTTGTTGACGGTTCCTTACCAGAGTGCCCCCTCCCATCTTTATTATAAATAACCTTCTTTTGTCCAGAATGGGTATGGCTGGGAGCAGGCTGAAAACTGCTGAAAGCCATCCCAGGTGACAGGAGATTAAGTCCTCTTGTTTCTTCAGAAGGGTTCAGCTTTAGATAATCAACAACCTCTGCCTGACCTTTGACTGTTCCTGATTGTGTTGCCGCTTCAGCAATGCGGAATTGATTTACTCTTTAGGCATGCTCAGTATCACAGTGGGATTACTGATTTAGAACACATGAAACAATGGCGTGTGGCAGCCTGGCCCTATTTGGTTGTAGACATACTGAGCTAATTTAGAACAACAGGGGCAGGGAGAGTGAGGTGCAGGCTACAAAATGGATAAGGGTTCTTTTATCCTTGGACATAATGAGCAAAGTTTTAAAAAAGATTTGAGAGAGTATAAAAGGCTTCATCTTGATCCTCTTATAGCATGTATCTTATGTTGAAATTTTGTAATGTTTTTACTCAATGTTTTATGTAATCCAAATACTTCCTAAACAACTCCATACATACCAGCACCAGGGTCAGTGACATTATGCTTTCTTTCATAGATCATATTTTCATATTTTGTTGATCCTGGAACAACATCCTAGAAAATTTAGTCCTAACTATATAACCCAACCCCTAAACCTAACCCAAGCCTTATATAAATAAAGGTCTATTCATTTAAAAAAATATGTATAAAATGAATACATCAAAATTAGAAGAGATAAAATTCTCTTTAAGCTTAGGGGGGGGGGGGAAGTCAAAGTTAAAAATATATAATATACATTATACAACTTTCCAGATATCAGAAGGAGGGAAAAATGAAGAAGAAAAAAACTCATTTTAAAAACTTTTTGAAGACAGGGTTTTGGTGCACCCAACGTGCAGAAAGATGTAGGGAAAAGGTTAAAAGTTATTTTATTTATTAATAATTAAGTTTATTTAAAAATATATATTTTTAACCTTGAAAAATAATTTTAACACTCAAATGTACTTAGATGTAAGAAAAATAAGTTATTATATTTTACTTGATGGCTACTCAATATGACATTTTTTGGAGGTCAACTTTTCTTAAAAATAGTATATGAAACCAATATTAATATACAGAATGAATTTCTGAGAACTTTGCATTTGTTTTTAAACCAGAGTTTTCCTTTTCTTTATGATGAATAGTCATATACAGTATGTCACTGATCCATCTGATTATCTTCACTCAGGGAAGCTGTGATGGTTATTCAATGGAACATCCGTGCCTTTTACGCAGTCAAGAACTGGCCATGGATGTGTCTGTTCTTCAAGATCAAACCCCTGCTGAGGAGCGCAGCTACAGAGAAGGAGCTGGCTACACTGAAGGAGGAGTTCCAGAAGATAAAGGAGGCTCTTGAGAGGTCTGAGGTGAAGAGGAAAGAGTTTGAGGAGAGACAGATCTCTTTGGTGCAAGAGAAAAATGACCTCTCCTTACAACTTCAAGCGGTGAGTGTAAGAGGGGATCATATCAATGAAACAAGAAGTTATGAATCATAATCACATAGTCAAAGGAAAAATGAAAAGAATTAACATTTACATTCTGACCCCAGGAGCAGGATAATCTGGCTGATGCTGAGGACCGCTGTGACCTGCTGATCAAGGCTAAGATCCAGATGGAGGGGAAAATTAAGGAGCTGATGGAGAGGCTGGAGGACGAAGAGGAGGTTAATGCCACCATCCTGGCCAAGAAACGCAAACTAGAGGATGAGTGTATTGAGCTGAAAAAAGACCTGGATGACCTGGAGATTACTCTGGCCAAGGTGGAGAAGGAAAAACATGCCACTGAGAACAAGGTAACACAGATATGTTCATGGATGGGGCAATGTGGTCTATGTTAGGTCCTCTAATGCACTGATTAACAAGTTCTCTCTGGTTGACTCAGGTGAAAAACTTGGTGGAGGAAATGGCTGCATTGGATGAAACCATCCTGAGGCTGACTAAAGAGAAGAAAGCCCTCCAGGATGCTCATCAACAGGCTCTGGAAGACCTGCAGACTGAGGAGAACAAAGTTAACATGCTGTCCAAGGCCAAGATCAAACTTGAGCAGCAGGTGGATGATGTGAGTATGAAGTGGGCCCTATGAGACAAACTTAAGACAAACCGAAACTCCTTATTTATTATTAAAAGCTTATTAGCCAGTCTAACCTAACACAATGGTTGAGTAATACATTTCTTAGATTTCATTGTTTATTATTATTTGTTAACTGGAACAGTTAGAGGGCTCTTTGGAGCAAGAGAAGAAAGTGCGTATGGATCTGGAACGAGTGAAGCGAAAGCTTGAGGGCGATCTGAAGCTTTCCATTGAGTCATCCATGGATTTGGAGAACAACAAACAGCAGCTAGAGGACAGACTAAAGAAGTGAGATTTTATAAGAATTACGCATTCGTTATCATGTCAAATGGAAGTACTGTGCTACAAAAATGCTGTATATGTTCTCTAATGAAATCTGTACTTGGTCTTTTCTGTAGGAAAGACCTTGAAATGATTCAAATAGGTGCAAAGATTGAAGAGGAGCAAGCCTTGGTTATTCAACTACACAAGAAAATTAAAGAATTACAGGTAAAGTAATTATTTGGCTAATGACCGAACATTACATATTTGCATAATGAGTTATTAATCTAACAGTATTATGGTAAACTTTTTACAGACACGTATAGAAGAGCTTGAGGAGGAACTTGAGGCTGAAAGAGCAGCTCGATTAAAGTCAGAAAAGCAGCGCAGTGATGTGTCAAGGGAACTGGAAGAGCTGAGTGAACGTCTGGAGGAAGCAGGAGGTGCTACTGCTGCCCAGATCGAGATGAACAAGAAGCGGGAGGCTGATTTTTTAAAGATGCGGAGAGATCTGGAAGAAGCCTCTCTGCATCATGAAAGCACTATGGCCATGCTACGGAGAAAGCATGCGGACACTGTGGCTGAGATGGGGGAACAACTGGACAACCTGCAGAGGGTCAAACAGAAGCTGGAGAAGGAAAAGGCAGAAACCAAAATGGAGTCTGAAGACCTGGCATCGAACCTTGAGCATCTCTCCAGAGCCAAAGTAAAACATCTCAATGTGTTTAACGTAGTTTCTGAGACTCATATTGTTAACTAGTTTTGACATGAAACTCTAGATGGCACAGGCGGATAGGTCTTTAACTCATTTGGCAATTGCATCATTATCTACATAGCACAGCTGGTTGGTTGCTGTTGCATCAGCAGCCAATGAGCTGCGACTTCATATTCTGCAGCATGCTTTCAAAACCCCTCCACCTTCCCCAGCTCCATCTGTATCAATCTGCTACGAGGGTTAATTCATGTATATCACATGTGCAGCAGCAGCACCGTGTCTTACATGCTCACAGCAATGTCTGTGAATGTATTGGCAGTAGCACTTGCTCTGCAGCAGCACAGCAGATCTATTCTGCCAAGACCAAATACATTAACATTGCCATATCCATTACCATGCCAATCTCTATTACCGTACTGTTACTGTACTTGTCATGACAGAACTATTATCTTACCATCCATGGGGTTTATGGTTAAAACATATAGAGTAAACATGAATTGGGTTGAAAAATACCATATATATATTGTTATTATATATACAGTACCAAATGAACAGTTAGAAAATTAACAGAGACTGACGTTTGCAGGCCACAACAGAGAAAATGTGCAGGATGTATGAGGATCAGCTGAATGAGTCTAAAACCAAGGTTGAGGAACTCCAGAGGCAGCTAATGGATGTCACCTCTCAAAAAGCACGAGCTCAGACAGAAAGTGGTCAGTGTCCTACACTTTGAAATGGAATTAAGATCAGTAGCTGGAAATATATTATACATTATGATGTCTCCTTTAGAAATTCTGATTACAGAGATCAAATAATGTAAGAACAAAGTAACTGGCACTTGGTAAAGCACCAACGGATTTGTTCTCTCTTTTCACCTTACAATTATCAGCCGAGGTCAGCCGCAGACTGGAAGAGAGAGAAGTTCTGGTCATGCAGCTGCAGCGAACAAAGAGTGCTCTCACCCAGACCATGGAGGAGCTGAAGAAACAGCTAGAAGAAGAATGCAAAGTGAGCCTGATTTTAGATACACTGGATGCATTGCGCCATAACTATTAGGGCTGTCAGACAATTAAAATTTCTGACCACAATTAATCACACATATCAGTGTTTGCTGAAGAAAGACCTGAAACATTACATTATTGTGGCAGACAGGTAAAGAGTTGAAGTCTGGAGTAATGGCTGCTGAAAATTCAGCCTTGCCATTACAGGAAATTGTTTTATTTTAATTATATTAAAATAGAATTTTTTTTTAAACTAATAATATTTCACAATATTACTGTATTTGATCAAATAAATGCAGCTTTAGATACTTCTTTTAAAAAATCATAACGACTCCAAACGTTTCTCTGGTAGTGTTTATATATTCAATATATTCATCTCAAGTGAATCACATTTAATATTATATTTTGTTTGTCTTTGTGCCAGGCAAAGAACAGTTTAGCTCATGCAGTACAGTCATCCAGGCATGACTGTGAGCTCTTGAGAGAGCAGTTTGAGGAGGAGCAGGAGGCCAAATCCGAGTTGCAGCGTGCTCTATCTAAAGCCAATGCGGAGATTGCACAGTGGAGGACAAAGTATGAGACTGATGCCATTCAGAGGACCGATGAACTAGAGGATGCCAAGTAAGAGACCAGTTGATGCAACATAGGGTCTTGTTCATTTATCAAAAAAAATTGCTGTTTTATTTAAAAAGCTGATTTATCCGTCTTCAGGAAGAAGCTGGTTGCACGGCTCCAGAGTTCTGAGGAGGCAGTGGAAGCCTCCAATGCCAAATGTGCCTCGCTGGAGAAGACCAAGCACCGTCTGCAGACTGAGATTGAGGACTTGATGGTTGACCTGGAACGCTCTAATGCTGTGGCTGTTGTACTGGACAAAAAGCAACGCAATTTTGATAAGGTCAGGACAAAAAGTACATTTAAACATTTCATTTAACCAGAAGTACAGATAGGTATTGTTCTTATTTATTTTCTACTACCACATATTATTATTATTATGTCCAGGTGCTGTCTGAGTGGAGGCAGAAGTTTGAGGAGACACAGGCCGAGCTGGAATGCTCTCAGAAAGAGTCCCGCAGTCTCAGCACAGAGCTCTTTAAGCTCAAAAACTCCTATGAAGAAGCCCTTGACCAGCTGGAGACAATCAAAAGGGAGAACAAGAACCTGCAGGGTACCAAGACTGTACATAGACTTTAGGAAAGGATATATCTGTGAAATTGCATACAATTATAATAATGAAAAGAGATTATATTTTGGTCCAGAATGTTTTTCAAAATGAACCTAATATTTATATTGGTTTTGCAGAGGAAATCACTGACTTGACTGATCAGATTAGTCAAGGTAACAAGACCATCCATGAACTTGAACAGATGAAGAAGGTACTGGACAACGAGAAGAGTAACATTCAAGCAGCACTGGAGGAGGCTGAGGTGATGAATATTACATGAGATACCAGACTATGCTCACCAACAGACATTTATAATTGTGTACTTGGGTGAAAAGCTAATGTCTTGTTAACCCTGTTTGACTCAGGGCACTCTGGAGCACGAGGAGAGTAAAACCTTACGCATCCAGCTGGAACTCAGCCAGACCAGGACTGAAGTTGAAAAGAAACTTGCAGAGAGGGATGAAGAGATTGACACTCTCCGGTAAGGGACTCTTTTATTCTATAACAAAAGAAAACCTACTAACTATTGAAATATCATTTTATAATTAAAACACATGTGACTATTTATCTATGCAGTCGAAACCATCAGCGGACGCTGGACACCATGCAGACCACTCTCGATGCAGAAACCAGAGCCCGTAATGAAGCAATCAGGGTTAAGAAAAAGATGGAAGGAGATATGAATGAGATGGAGATCCATCTGAACCACGCAAACAGACAGGCTGTGGAGTCTCAAAAAATGGTGCGCAACCTACAGCTTCAAATCAAGGTGAGTGGGGAGGGCTGGTTTTATCAATATGCAGATTTAAAAAGATAATCAACTATACAGAAACATGAAATAATCTTTAACTACAACTTTACATAATCTCTAGGGATGCACCAAATAAAGATTTTTTTATAGGTTTCCGTTGATATTGTATAACTGATTGTGTTCAATTCCCTATTTTTACATTTGAAAGTTTATCTTTAAAGACATTATCTTTAAAAATCTTTAAATTTGCATTTAAAACCACTGATTTTAGCTTTTGAAGTTTTATTTTTAATGTACACAAGATAGTATACATTTTAATATCAGACTTAACATAAAAATAATTACCAGCTAATCTGTATTGGCCAGAATTTGTATATAAGTGCATCCCTTCTAGACTGTATTACATACATTTAAGTGTGTAAAAATTTGACACGTTTGAATGTGTTTTCTTAGGAACTGCAAGTAGAGTTAGATGAGTCTATACATCAGTGTGATGACCTGAAGGAGCAAGTGGCAATCACAGAAAGGAGAAACACCCTGCTAACTGCAGAGTTGGAGGAGTTGCGTGGAGTGGTGGAACAAACAGATCGTATGCGTAAAGTCGCTGAGCATGAGCTTCTGGAGTCCAGTGAGAGAGTGAACCTGCTGCATGCTCAGGTAAGACGAATCAATGAAACAATTTATCAATAATCATACGTCATGATCTTATCTAACAATCCACTGATCTCTACAGAACACGGTAGTGTTGAACCACAAGAAGAAGCTCGAGACTGATCTGTCCATGCTGTCAGGTGAGGTGGACGATGCTCTGCAGGAGTGTCACAATGCTGAAGAGAAGGCGAAGAAGGCCATAACTGATGTGAGTTCCTAGCAGAACAACAATAGTGTGCATTAGTGTCCACCCACATTTTCTGGTTCTGGAAGAATGTTATCCATTCATTTTCCCCATAGGGATTTTTAAAAGTCTTTAAAAAAGACAAAGGTACAAGACTGTGTACTTGACAGCTTTAGTGATGGAACGAAATGCAATCCCATGATGCACTGTGAATGTAATACAACTAAAAATGATGGTGAAATATGCAAAAATATGCATATATATACAGTACAGATAGATATATTATATTAATAAGTATTTTGACAGTGTAGGGAGACCAACTCTATTACATCTCTATGGGATTGGGCATTACCTGGAGAGCTTTTTCAGGCATGATTTGCTTGCCAATATTCGCTAAATGGTGGAATTTTCTGCTCAGCTTCATGGGAAAAAAAACTTGTAACCAAACATATTCATCATTAGGCAGCCATGATGGCGGAAGAGCTGAAGAAGGAGCAGGACACCAGCAGCCACCTGGAGAGGATGAAGAGGAACATGGAGCAGACCATCAAAGATCTGCAGATGCGTCTGGATGAGGCTGAGCAGATTGCTCTCAAGGGAGGAAAGAAACAGATTCAGAAACTGGAAATTCGGGTGAGCAGAAAGAAAAATGTCCATTGCAGCTTTGGTACAGACATATGGAAGCCTGTTTCCGCCACTAAATAAAAAATAAAAGCAGTAATTGCGGCCTTTTATCTCAGAATTCTGACTTTTTTTCTAACAATTGCGAGTTATAAAGTCAGTTTTTTCTCGCAATTCTGACTTTATATCACGCAATTGCGAGTTTATATCTCAGAATTGTGACTTTATATCACGCAATTGCGAGATTATATCTCACAATTCCGACTTTATATCACGCAATTGCAAGTTTATATCTCACAATTCTGACTTTATATCACGCAATTGCGAGTTTATATCTCAGAATTGTGACTTTATAACTCGCAATTGTGGAAAAAAAGTCAGAATTCTGAGAAAAGTCAGAATTGTGAGATGTAAACTGGCAATTGCGCGACAAAAAGTTGCAATTACTGTTTTTATTTTTTTATTTAGTGGTGAACACGGGCTTCCATACAGACATTAATATAACATATTTTATGGATTAATCTGTATCGTGGGAACATTTCAATCATCAGGTACGGGAGCTAGAAGGAGAGCTGGAGTGTGAACAGAAGAAGAGCGGAGAGTTCCAAAAAGGAATACGAAAATATGAGAGGAGGATTAAAGAGCTCACTTACCAGGTATTACTCACAGAAACACATGTGACGTAACAGAAAAACAGTGTGTCTCATCTCCAGTGCAACTAAAAGACATTGTGTTCTCTGTGCAGACAGAGGAGGACAGGAAAACTCTCCTGAGGATGCAAGACCTGATTGACAAACTACAAGCAAAAGTAAAGAGCTTCAAGAGACAAGCTGAGGATGCAGTACGTATTGTTCATTCACTTGCAATATCAACTCAGTAATTCATTCTTTCAGTACATATTAGTTTCAAAATGGTATATGCAAAAATATACCATTAATATTGCCACATATCATCATGTGACCTGTCGAACAATATGGCATTGTCCATTTTAAGGTCTACGCATGCAGCGCACAGATTTCAGAGCACTTTATCTCATTGTTGTATGGCAGGAGGAGCAGGCCAACTGCAATATGACTCGGTTCAAGAAGATCCAGCATGACCTGGATGAAGCCGAGGAGAGGGCAGATATGGCAGAATCTCAGGTCAACAAGCTACGTGTGCGCACCCGAGAGACTCACGTTGTCAAGGTAACATACAGTAAACTGATCGCAGATACTTGTATAGATTGATCACACAAAAATGAAAAAAAAAAAAAAAGGCCTTTAAGTGTGAATAAAGTCATAGCAAACATACCTTTTTCTTCACAGATTGTGGAGTGAAGACTGACTTAAAGAAGATGATTTTAAAGAGTCATGTAGTTTGTGACAAGTACCTTTCCTTTCTTTTTTGCTCTTTGTAAAATGCTGCAAGGCACAAAGGTTTTGGAAATGTTTAATGCTTACTGAAAGTCAACTAATAATTTTTTTTTTTTCAACGCAATTGTAGCCTGGAAAGATAAAATGCTGATTTTTTTTAGATATCAAACATTAGTCTTGAAGAGTTTTTTTTAAGCATTTGTTCCTACATCCTTCTTGGAAGAGGCTCATAATTTGCAGTGTTTTGGAAAATCACAGTGTCATTACAGTCCAGCTGAAGAACAGCACAGTGAGACAGTTGTGTTCTTCTGATTTCAAACTGGACTGAGTTGAAGGACCCACACGGTATTTGAAAAGCTATTTGGACATGATAAATAAACAGCGCCTAAATGGAAATGTTTGCATGATCATGTCAAGTTGCACAGAAATTAATTTGGAATAAAAATGCTAAGAATGTGTTGCTCTTGTTTTTCTGGTCCAACTCAACCTGCATCACCAAATAATATACTAAACCCATGCTTCCAATTTCAACAAAGTGGGATAATTGATCACTTTATGTTCTTTCTAGGGATGCAAACTCAACATTTTTTATAACTTATAATGCTGAATTCAAAGTAAGATCTTTAAAATATAACATCTGGCATCTGTGAGAAAGGGAATCTTTTTGAAGATATTTTTCCATACACTTTCTGGGGAGCTGGTCTTAGCTTGTCATGCTGGTCACTCAGTCTGACTCAGTGTTTAGCTGGTCTCTCTCTTTTACCAGCTTACAAACGGCAAAAACTGTATGAAGTAAAACCAGCAAAACAGTCCAGCCTAACCAGACTAGGAGACTAGCTAATCTGTTTAAGGCAAGAGTGAAGACACTAAAGGCAAAAAAAAAAAAAAAAAATTGTAGCCTGGAAAGATAAAATGCAGATTTTTTTTTTAGGTATCAAACATTAGTCTTGAAGAGTTTTTTTAAGCGTTTGTTCCTACATCCTTCTTGGAAGAGGCTCATAATTTGCATTGTTTTGGAAAATCACAGTGTCATTACAGTCCAGCTGAAGAACAGCACATTTCCTATTTGAGTGGTCAAAATATCACCAAAATCTCATTTGTTATTATCTATTTATTTAAAAAAAGGGGACAATACATTTTTTAATGTTTTTGTTTTTCAATATTATTACATTAATAATTATTATGCTTTAGTTTGATTATTAGGATTTTTGCTCTGGTTTTAATACAATTCACCAAAGAAACTATTAAACGATTAATAGTAACCATTGTAAAAGCAGTTCAAAACAATATGCCTGTTATAAAAGAAGTATGACTTTACATAAGCACATTATATTACAAAAATAAAACAAATATAAGATAAGATAAATAAAACGGCATTTAACAAACATTTTTAACATTATTGAATTTAATATTTTAAAGCTGTTTTGACTGTACACAGAAATTACAACTGTTTTAACTTTAAACTATTATTTTGCATTTTAGACTTATTCTAAGCACAAAATAAGTTGCACGTGTATTATTTATTTCATTTTTTTTTACTTATTTATATCAATAATATAACCTTCACCTTTATATCTATGATGGTACCTTCACCACGTGATATAGTTAAGAAGTGTGTGTGGAAATTGCTGTGACTGCTGAACCTTTGTGGATGTTTAAAATTGTGCAAAACAATCCCGCATCCTGTTGAGGCCCTGTTATAAAACATACAAACAGTATTACTTTAATTTAACATGAATAGTTAGTATGTTCCTACCTTGAAACCGTTAAGGATGTTTATTTTGATATTCGACGATAATGGCGCTCTGCTCTGGTCAGATGCAGATTAAGTTCTTCATGAAGTAGCGGCGCGCGCGCGACCAAGTGTAGCTGCACAGCCCCCTCTGTTGGTGAACATGATCACTACACAATTGCGTTGACCAGCAGGCTGCTGTATGCTGGTCAGGCTTTTTTAGGGGTTAAAGCACTATTGTAATTGTAAGGATTTTTATTATTTTTCTTCTCCCCTAAAACGAATCGTGCAGACCAAACCGTAAGTGCTTCAAACCGATTTCAAACTTGGCCAAATTATAGTCCTCAATTTGGGGAGAACCTCAGAAGTTATGACCCCAATTGGCCAATAGGTGGCGCTCAAAATCGTAATAACTGCTAGACTACTAGATAGTGTTTTATATCATTGGAATCCTTGGCTCATGACAAACAAAACATATATCTCCAATTCATTTCTGCCTAGAAAATTTTTTTGCCATTTTGAATGTTGTCCAAAACCTACTTTTGCGAATGATCGGAACCAAACCAGTGCAGAAATGTTCTCTGGAGTCTGAATATCAATAATTATCAAGAAAGAAAAAAAAAAAAAAAGTTGAAATTTTGATTCACGGTTGCTAAGGGGCGCCAAAATGTATGATGTGGGTGGAGCCACTTTTACTAAAATGGCTATAACTCCAGAACGAAATGAGATATTTGCACCAAACTAAGTACACGTGTAGGTGCTCAATATTTGGTCACGATGAAAAATAGCGTCGATTGGACACTAGGTGGCACTATAACTTGGGGGGAAAAAACATGAAAACAGCTTTAACTATGCAACCGTTAGTCCGATTGACTTGAAATTTGGCATCCAGTGTCTTGGTCCAACGGGGCATGATAATCTATGAGGACATTGGGGTATCTCAAAAAACATGGCCGCCATCGGCCAATGAAATTTAAGCACCTATTAGACAAGGTTAATGGAGGCCGATTGTAACAAAACTCGGTGGGCATGTTCGACTCACGGGACTAGAGGTCTGTAAGAATTTTTAAAGAAATCGGCCACTAGTTGGCGCTAACAAGTTTTTATGCCTCTGTAATCACATGGTGTTTCACATATCCACATGATATTATTTGATATATCTCCTCATTCTGAACAACTGTGCCGCAAGAATCAGTGCTGTCAATCAAATTGTTCATCAATTATTCACGAATATGTGAAAAACCTACTTTTGCAAACTAGTCCTAGGTTTTTCGCCCGATCAGAACCAAACCAGTGTGGGACAATTCTCTGGACTCTCTAGATCAATAATTATCAAAAAAAGTTGATTTAGAAAATGGGTGTGGCAAAATATACTCAAAAGCCTATAAATCCTAAACGAATACTCGGAACTTCACGAAAATAGGTGAGCATATGCCACATATGATTCTAAATAAGCATGACAAATTTTGTGGTGATTTGGCAAGTTATAAAAGTTATATCAGTTAAAATGATTTTTAAAAAAATGACAATGTTCCTATAATTATAAATTAAATCTCCACCAATCCAGGCACCGGGCTCATTCGAACCGATAAACGCTGTCCATACTATGAATTTCATTTTGTCATTTAATATCCCTTTTAAACTATATAAATCCTTATAATATCATTCCAAATCACATTTTGTCAAGGTTTACCACTTCATTTGTTCATTTGACATGTTTTTGCAATAATATAACATTACAATTACATTAATTGAGACCTGAAAATTATGATTTTTAAAGGGGAAACCTGGAATAAGCATTTTCTTACCCCATTATTGATTTCAAATATCCATATCTGCAACAAAATGTGTGTTTAATTAATGTAGTGAACATGGAAAATGTACTTGAAACACAAAACAGACACTGTTTTGACACAGAATGAAAGTGAGCCAATAAGTGGTGTGTATGTATAAGCATGCATATTATTGTTTAAGCCTTTTCTTTCTCTGTTTGGTTTAGCATATAGCTGTTCCTTTATGATTTAAGTGGCTATATGCTTGCTAACGCATGCATAACGCTAATGCATTTTTACACATATGTGTTTATTAAAGGCCTTAAATGCTTGAACCCCGGTAAATGCTGCTCGCAGCTTTAATTTGAAATGTATTTGCGGGTTGTTTTAAATGAGCTAAAAGACGGGGACATTTCCGGGGACAGAATACCAAAAACCGGGACTGTCCCCGAACAATTGTCCGGGGACATCTGGTCACCCTAATTTATAAGTTAACTAAGAATCGAACGGCCAATTAGTTATATACGCTTGCACATTTACATGTAATGAACATGTCATTATCAGCAATTTAGTAGGCCTGTAAACTGTCCTGGGCCGCATTTCCCAAAGCCAACTATGGTCGCAAGTTCTGTCGTTACCAACAGCTGACCATGGGTGGCTAATGCTGCGTTTAGGAAACGCACAACTGGTTTGGAGAGGGGAAAAAACAAGACCAAAACGGCAACACTTTCTGCCAGAGGTAGGGGGTGTTTATGAATTATGGAAAGAATTGCTTGCTTCATTTCACTGATAATCAAAACAAAAAGCATAAATTACATGAAATATAAAGTAAAGCCGAACTGCAACTTGTCGCAAAAAAATAAATAAAATAAATAAATAACAATAAAAAAATCCTTTTACAAAAAATAATGTCACATACTGTATGGGTCCCCCTGATTGAAGTCTACTGCTGTAGCCATACGGACAGAAAGATGCTTGTGATAAAACAATTTCTTTATTTTCTTTTGTTGCTTTTGTGTTGTCACTCTGTGAGTTCAGGGCTTAAAAGATCAATTTTAAGGTCAAGTAAGAACTACGTACATAACATACATAAATATACAGGCAGTATTGTAAACTAAGCCAACCACCAACATTAGACATTAGGATGTCCCTGAATGAAACAGCTGTTTTTTTGCAGTGAGGGACAGTGGGCAGTGAGGCTCTTCCTGACTACTTTCAGAAGTTTGTCACTGACAACTCAACCTACAGGAGGCAAGAGAGACCAGCAGTAGAGAACAAGGCAGCTGTAACTCTATGAACCAGCTGAAAAACATCCAGACTCTAGTGCCATTGCAAATGCACGCACACACCTCTAAAGTGGCATTACATACCCCAAGCACATTCATTTCACATTTAATACTGTGAGCCAGCACACACACACACACACACACACACACACACACACACACACACACACACACACACACACACACACACACACACACACGCTGTTGAATACAAGCAGCCCAATAACCTCAGTGCCATGAATATCTAGATACACTTGCACCCACGTATTTTTAACTTCACACATACACACAACTATTCTGTAATGCATCTGAATGGACTAGGTCTTATAAATTTAGGCATGATGTAATTCTGATGTAAAGAGAGTCCTCTCAGTCTCTATAGTCACAGCTCCATGAAGTCTCTGTCCAGGTCCCTGTAGGCTTCATCAATGTAGGTGCCAATGGCACATTGTGAGCTTCTACCAGAACCCAGCAGCACTGATACGGTCTCCTTCCAGTAGGTGAAGGGAATACAAGAACTCTGTAGAGAAAGAGATACAAAAGGTAATGCCTTAAGAACTCAAAACCATGACAGAAAGTCTGCGTTTGGTCAATCAAGTTGTGCTCACATTCTCCAGGCAGGTGCTGTCCTTGTCCTTGTTGAGGTAGTGGTGCTGCCAGAAGCGCAGCAGGTTGTGGAAGTTGTTGAGCAGGCAGCCGGGGTATTTCTCTGCATATTCCTTCTCTCGCAGAGCACTCAGGTAGAAAGGCAACTTGCCCCGCCTCCGTGCCAGCATCAGAATCACCAGACTGGTGTTTAGACAGCTCACATTCTCCTGTGATTGGTCAAAACCATGGCAAATCAGTTTTAAGGGTCAATGATATTTAAGTTTTGAACATATTCAAAGTTCTTCGAAATTTAATCTTTGTGCATTCATGTTGATTTTAGAAAAAAAATTTAATCAATCAATGACTAGTAATCCAATTTTCCTTTAAGAATCAAGTCAATTTTTTTAATGTATTTTTGAACAAATTTACTGATCTGGACAGTGACCATTAAATGATCTCATATTTGATTCACTGATTCATTTGGATATTATCTGGCAACAGCATAAAACAGGGGTTAGCAACCTTTTTATTAAGTGCCATTTTAATTTTTCCTAGTTAATCACTGCAACATTATTATATATATATTATATATATATATATATAATATATAAATTATTTGTATTATATTAATAATTTTTGGTTTGACTCTGTGTGTGTGTGTGTGTATATACATACACACACACACACACACACACACACACAGTCAAACCAAAAATTATTCAGACATTTTTTATATATTTTTACTAGTGGGTGCAGGACACTATAGTTCATTTATGTAAGTGAGGATAGCATAA
Source organism: Elopichthys bambusa (assembly GCA_037101425.1). Taxonomy (NCBI): domain Eukaryota; kingdom Metazoa; phylum Chordata; class Actinopteri; order Cypriniformes; family Xenocyprididae; genus Elopichthys; species Elopichthys bambusa. The sequence goes on from CM074451.1 coordinate 9,529,582, forward strand.
TAAAGTAAACCCTGACATATTATATCCAAAAATTCTTCATACAGTGGACTACCAGTAAAATTTATACAAATTTGGAACCAAAAATTATTCAGACACTTTGACCTGACCATGTTTTGCTTAAGTGTTATCTGACATAATTAAGAGTAATTTTTTTCTGACAGTTTAACTCTGAAATCTTTCATATTTTATTACCATTTTTTAAACTATAGTGAATAAACTGTATTAATGAATGAAATGTTCAAGGTGTCTGAATAAATTGTGGCTTGACTATATATATACAGTTGTGCTCAAAATTATTCATACCTTTGGTAAATATGACCAAAGAAGGCTGTGAAAATAAATCTGCATCGTTAACACTTTTAAATCTTTAATTTAAAAAAAAAAAAAAAAAAAAAAAACACCGACAAAAATCCAACCTTTCATTGGAGAATAATCATTTTAAATGGGGGGGAAATGAAATAAATGTTTTTCTCTAATACACATTGCTCACAATTAATCATACTCTTTTATTCAATACTTTTTGCAACTTCCTTTTCCCAAGAGAACAGCTCTGAGTCTTCACCTATAGTACCTGATGAGTTTGGAGAATACCTGACAAGAGATCAGAGACCATTCCTTCATGCAGAATCTCTCCAGAATCTCTATTTTTCTGCCGGAGATCCTGGACATCTTGTTCAGATACATGGTATCATGGATTCTATCAAATACCAACAGATAAAAAAAATAAAAAAACCTGACTGTCCCTGTTAGAAGTCATATAATGGGCCGTGGTTGGATCTTCCATCAGGACAATGATCCAAAACATCAAAATCAAAACAAAAATGTGTCACTGAGCACAAAATGAAGCTTCTGCCATGGCCGGCCCAGTTCTCTGACCTGAACCCTAAAGAAAATGAGTGGAGTGATCTGAAGAGAAGAAGCACCAACATGGAGCTGGGAATCTGAAGGATCTGGAGAGATTCTGCATGAAGGAATGGTCTCTGATCTCTTGTCAGGTGTTCTCCAAACTCATCAGGCATTATAGGTGAAGACTCAGAGCTGGGGGTTTTTTTGGGAAAAGGAGGTTGCAAAAAGTATTGAATAAAAGAGTATGATTAATTGTGAGCAATGTGTATTAGAGAAAAACATTTATTTCATAATGAGATTTTCCCCCCATTTAAAATGATTATTCTCCAGTGAAAGGTTTGATTTTTGTGGATTTTTAAAATAACAGATCAAAATGATTAACAATGCAGATTTATTTTCACAGCCTTCTTTGGTCATATGTACCAAGGTTATGAATAATTTTGAGCACAACTGTATATTTATTAGGACACCCCCTCTGAACAAAGATATTTTTGAAAATTGATTTTTTAACACCAATCACATTTTTCAGTAGGCTCATCACAAAATGACTGCTGAAAGTGAAAGCCTGATTGATTGAGGGAATTTGTCACAAGTCTTTTTGAGTTCCTGTGTTACATTTGCTATATTTGTGCACTTAAGCAAAACATTGCTTTGGTAATCCTCTTGTGCCTTTGTCCTTTTTTATGCAAAGAAATAAGTCTTCTGACAATTTTCTCCCAAGTGGTTCCACTATTGTCAGCTTTAAGTCTTGAGAATGATTCAATGGGCTATATACCACTTTTAATTGTCAAGAAATTTATTATTGCTACTTTATTAATTTATTATTGCTATACTTATTTAAATGTTTTGGTTCAACATACCTGTTGATCAAAAATGCCTTTAACTTGCAGCTGAACATTTTAATTAGTTTATTTTATTTTCAGGAGGGTGTATTCATTTTTGCAACAACATTTTTTCCACTTTGATTAAAAAAAATCTTATTTTCCTGATTAATATTGACATGCTTCTTTAGTAACTTTCAGATTTTTGTTCTCATTTAACAAGTATGAGTGAGTATGAACTGTCATCCACTCAATTGCGCAGGAATGATTACCGTAAAATGTAGATTGGCGTGCAGGAGCGAGAAGCTAAATAAAATACATATACCATAAATACATACATAACCATAGGTTGCCAACCCCTGGCATAAAAATAATTTTTATAACTTGCCTGAGTGAGGGTTTGTACATTGATGATGCTGATCAGTCTAAAAAGGAAGAACAACCTGTTTTCCACTTGAGCCATGTAGGACAAGAGGCGACACTCTGAAAACACTTCAACCACTGAGAAAAAGAGACAAAGAAACGTGTTTAAAACCGTCTTGTCTTTCATCCAGCTCTCCATTAAATCATTCTATCACTTAAGTCAAACCTTTCATGTCTTTGGTCTGGCTCTCAAAGCGGTCCAGAGAAAGGACGATACATCGCACCAGCATATTAGAGTCCACCAGAGAGCTGTTAATCTGAGTCAGGAACATCTGAAACTGACGTGTCAAAAGAGAGAATGGCAGATTTGAGATCTACTGGATCACTTCAGTGTGTCTGCCACAAGAAAAATCAGGAAAGACTCTAACCCTACCTTCTCCTCTGTGTTGACATATTTGTTAAATCTTTTGAAGGCATCAATGTTGAACTTCATGAGCTCACCAAGTAGGTCAAAGTAGCTCTGAAGGACATCATGTGACTTACAGCCACTGTCGATGATGCAATATAGAATGTGCTGAAAGAAAAAAATTATGAGACAACTTAATATTTCTATAACTCAAACATCAGTAAGATTTTGTTTTTTGTTTTTAAAAGAAATCTCTTCTGCTCACTAAGGCTTCATGTATTTGATCAAGAATACAGTAAAAACAGTAATTTTGTGAAATATAATTTAAAATAACTTATTTTTGAAGAAACTTCAAAAGAACAGCATTTATTTGAAATAGAAATATTTTGTACCATTATAAATATCTTTAATGTCACTTTTGATCAATTTTATGCACCCTTGCTGAATACAAGTATTAATTTCTTTCAAAAAACAGTAGTGTATGTTCACACAGACGATGAAATGCATTACACACACATTGTATTTACCTCTAACAAGCCTCTTCTGAGAAGGAACACTTGATCGGCATAAGATGGGGTTCCTCTCAGAAAACTCTCCACTGCTCTTGCCTGCCAGAACCTGAAGTGAATTGTGCAAAAGACATGGAGAAATTTCATGTGACCAGTCAAACTCAATTATGAAATGAAGAGGCCAGCAAGTGGAAGGAAACATTAAGAATGTAATTGAAGATCTCACCTGAATGAAGAATCAATTGGCTCTTTCTTCATTACCGAGATTAACCGTGTAAGAATACCTTTTTTACCATCACACACAAGGTTCCTGTAAAAGAATTAACTAAAGTTAATGTAAACCAATTAACCAGCGGTTCAAAAAATGAGAATGAGAAGGAAACACTAAAATTTATGATATGAAAAGGGTCCCCATGCCTGTCTGTGTTATTCAGTGCCTCCATCTCAAATATGTTCGCACTCAGGTAGATGTCACTCAGTTCATTCAGCTCCTGTCCACTTAGAAGAAGGTACTTATTCCTGTGATCAATAAATAGATGGTTTATTATCAATCGAGTATATGCTGAGAAACTTGAAAAAACTGAGTGTAACGTTCCCTGTTCCTTGCATCTTGATGTTATACTTACTCATGGTGGTCACTGAAGCTCTGCAGCAGTCTGAGGAACTGGATCTTGAAAGAGATCTCCTGATGCGCAGGAGAAAAGAGGTGTATTGTCATCCATATGTAAGAATCATTTTAATAAGTCTGAGTAATGAAGGGCTGCTTCTTACTGGACTGCAGTCACAGTTCTGGTTCTGTCGAAGTAGGACATGACCAGATGGCTGCTTCCTCCAGATCAGCTTATCAAACAGGTTATTGAGTCCAGGAATTAATCTGAACTCTGCCAACATTCTGTGAACCTGTATGACAAGAGTACAAATATATAATCAAATGCTTTAAAATACATTATCGTTCAAAATGTTTCTTAAGCATCAAATAAGCATATTAGAATGACTTCTGAAGGATCATGTGACACTGAAGACTGGAGTAACGATCCTGGAAATTCACATTTGATCACAGGAATAAATTACAGTTATAGTTATTTTAAATTGTAATAATATTTTACAAAACTGCTGTTTTACAGTATTTTTGATCAAATAAATTCAGCCTTGGTGAACATAAGAGACTTCTTTCAAAAAGATTTTTAAAAATCTTACCGAACCTAAACTTTTAAATGGTAGTGTATATAAAAAAATAATGAAGTCATACTCTAAATAAACCTATTACTCAACAACCTTACTAAGTGACTAACCAGTTATTAGATGGCTTGATCCATGTCAAATTACCATGTTAATATTCACAGTCAGTTTAACTGCATCACAATACCTGATTTCGCTGTCTGCCCATGAGCAGCACACACAGCACATAGAGAACCTCCACTTTGTACATGATCTCGTGCACGATCTTCATAGATTGGGGCAGTCTGTGTCTGAGCGGACTGGAGGACAGGGAGCTCTCATCAGATGACTCTGAAAGACAGCCAATCAGAGTGGGTGAGACCAAGTAACCAACCAGCAAGGAAAGGATGGGGAAGAACCACGGCTAAAGGAAATAACAGTAAGAAAGAGAAGAGGATCTCACCTGTACTGCTCTGCTCCGCTTCCTCAATAGCTAACTGCATGAGAGCATCGAGCACCAGCGCGTTGTCAAGCCAACTATGCCAGTCCTCCAGCTCCAGCCGGGCAGAGGCACCCGCCGCCTCTGTGACTTTCCGTGTGGCGAGCTTACAAAGGCGCTCAATAAAGCCTGGGATATTCAGCAGAGCCACTGCAGAAAGGTCAAAGCAAGTGTGTGAACACATGACACCGTAAAATGTATATTATTATTTTAAATGATGCCATTTATAACCCTGTCACCATCAGTCAACATTTTGTATGGATTAACTGTAGTCGTGTTTTCTTACCCTGGTTGCTCTCAGCACGTGATGTGCACGTGCTGGTCTTTTGCTGGGTACTGCGGGCCAGGAGGGTGTGTTTGTCATCTACACCAACGTCTGGCTCTGATATTGTGACCGAGAGGATACGACAGAAGTTGGCCAGCTGCTGCTGGTTGAAGCTCTGGACCAGACTGGCCAAGGTGGGAATTTTCTCCAGCTGGATAATTTCCTAAGGTTAAAATAGAAAAGAAAAGAAATGATTTACTACATTGCTAAGAGACAGAGAGCATTTCTGAAAATCATACAAAACACATTTTCAAGTAAGCAATAAGGTAAGAGAGGCTGTGCTGTATCATGAATATGTCACAGCTGAAGGGCATTGTTAGGCACGACGCAAAGCGTGCGTGACTTATTCACAATACAGCACTAGCCTCGAGTACCTTATTGCTTTTATAAAATGGTTACCACACAATACAAATATTAAAGCCAAAAATATGTATCAATGCAATTTTCATGAAGTAAACTTTCCCTAAAAGTCTTCCTTCCGCTGGAAAAAATAGACTGTGAACAGCAACAGAAGTTACATTATTACGCCATTAGAATGTCTTTATGAGTGTGTCAGTCAGTACCGAAGACTTTTACATTGAAAAGACTGAATTGTTGTGAACACGGAACAAGACGCAAGTGACAAATGCTTTGACTAGCGCTGTCAGTCATGGGAAAACCCCTTAACTGTTAAAATAATACATCGGACATTTAAACAGATTTTTTATTTTGAACAGGACTGACCTGAAGGAAAATGCTAAATCTGAATGCAGGTAATAAACTCACTCACTCTATCTCTTTTTCACAATACTCTTCTACATAATACAGTAAGCTTCAATGAACAATATCAATTGAGAACATACAGTTTACGTTGCTAAGGGTGGTTGCTAATGGTGTTGTGTAGTGATACACAGAACCGTTGGGTGAAGCGGTCATAGCTGTTTTATCATAAATAAGACACAGCTACTGACCAATCAGAATCAAGGACAAAAACTAGCCGTTTTATAATATATTTTAAAATGTAATTTACTCCGCTGATTACAAAGCTGAATTTTTCATTCATTTCATCATTTCTCCAGTCTTCAGTGTCACATGATTCTTCAGAAATCATTCTAATATGTTGATTTGCTGCTCAAGAAACATTTCTTATTATTATCAATGTTACGCTGCTTAATATATGTAAGGAAACTGTGATAAAAAAAATGTTCAGGATTCTTTGATGAATAGAAAGAACAGCATTTAATTCAAATGGCTATACTGTCACTTATGATCAATTTAATGCATCCTTGCTGAATAAAATAATTAATTTCTTTAAAAACAAAAATGATACTGACCACAAACTTTTAAATAGTAGTGAATATGCATTTGCTTTTACCTTTCGGACACTCAGGATGTCTTCAATAAGAGTGGCAGTTGGTAGGAAAACCTTTTTGTTGGACATGAGAGTGAACAGGAACATGACGAAATCCTCCCTTGCTGCAAGGCTTTTTGTAACGCCCTCAGTCTGACAGATAAAAGCAGAGGCTGTTACTCACAAGGAAACAAGCAAAATAATTCATTATTATTATTTCTGTCCTTCCAGAATTATGCACATTTTATTATACTTACACATATACAGCAGTTGTAAAGTCCGCTTAGACAATCCTTGATGAGATCATCACTCACTGAAAATAATGAAGCAAACCTTTAATGTAGTTGCAAAACATCAAATTCTCTCTCTGCTCCAAAAAAAGAAAGATAAGGCTTGGATTTAATATTTAAATAAGCTTACGTATAGGTAGGTCTCCCTGTACTGTGAGTGTTGGCCGCATCAGAATCTCTACAAATAGCTGTAGACGAATAACAAAAGCATAATTAGTAACTAACAAATGATTACCAGTATGATAATTACGGTACAAGCCAAACTGGTTCCTTTTAAATTCAAATATTATGATTCCATGTAGTTAAAGTGCTGGTAGTTAGATTTTGTATATTCTCAAGAGTGCAGTGTCAAGAGCAGAAGACAACAAAACCAAGAACATCCAACACTTAATAAGATTTCTTGTGAGCATTAATGCCATAATAAAATTACCAAGCTTTACAATATTTTACTGATGAATGAAAAGTTAATACAATTTTTGTTGTTGTTGTTTCTGAAAGAAGTCTCCTATGCTTACCAAGATCAAAAATGCAGTAAAAACAGTAAAATTTGTGAAATATTATTATATTTAAAAATATAAAATATATAAAACTGTTTTGGTAACACTTTGCAATAAGGTTTCATTTGTTAACTACATTATTTAACGTGAAATAACTATGAAAAATACTTCTATAGCATTTATAGGTTTTGTCAAAAGCAGATTTGTTAAACTTCTTGTCCTTACAGAAATAACTATGAAAAATACTTCTATAGCATTTATTAATTTTAGTTAAATGTTCAAAATGTACTAATACAAAGGGATCAAAAGTTGTATCTGTTAACAGTAGTTAATGCACTGTGAACTAACGTGAATACGAACATTTTTATTAACTAACAGTAACAGTTAACAAATGAAACTTATTATAAAGTGTTACCACTGTTTTCTATTTTAAAGTATTTTAAAATGTAATTTATTACTCTGATGGTAAGCTGAATTTTCAGCATCATTACTCCAGTCTTCAGTGTCATATGATCCTTTAGAAATCATTCTAATGTGCTGATTTGCTGCTCGTAATAAAGTCTGAATTGTGAGATATAAACTCGTTCTGATAGAAAAATCTCATCTCCATAGGAAAAAAAGTTGTGCTGCTTAATATTTTTGGGAAAAATTGTGATAGATTTCTTAAGGATATTTTGATGAATAGAAAGTAAAAAAACAAAAACAAACAGCATTTATTTGAAATAGAAATAAATAGTATTATAAATGTCTTTGATTTGAAATCACTTTTGATTAATTTACTGCATCCTTGCTGAATAAAAGTATTACTAAAGTATAATTAATAAATTCATACTGACCCCAAACTTTTGCAAGGTAATTAACTTTTTTTTAGGGGCTTGTGATTAAGACCAATTGAAAACTAAAAACTGCATACAAAATCAGTCATTTACATGAACGTATTCAAAATGAATATAGTTTAATATATCCTGATCAAGATTAGTCAGGCATGATCATATTATATTAACAAGAAACGTACATCAACTCCTCCAAACAGGTCAAACGTATATGTATTGGGCGAAACCGACTCTTGTGGTGTTTTACGCTCCTCTGTGACAAATGACATGGCCTCCATAGACAGCAATGAGGACAGCTCCTGCACACACACAAAACAACTCAATTAACATCTGATTACAAATTATATAAATGGGTTTCAGGCGATGCATTTTGTATGAATAGACGACATTTTGAATACCATGACCATGCTGTCAATCTTAGAGAGATCACTGTTAGGATGGCTGCTCTCATGAAGTCTCCTCAATAACACAGGTATTCCCTGCCATTGAGCTCTTTTATCTCTCTCCTCCAGCAGAGCCACAGGAATCTGCATTCGACAACACAAACACAACACTGCTCAAGCTCTGTAAACACATTTCAAATATATTTATTATTGCTCCTTTTATTGTCATTGACTATTTTAGCACTAAATACTTTAAGTAAGCAATGCAAATACATATAACAGCAGTACGTTATCATATAGTTAGATCATAAACTGATCATGTTCGCGAAGTTGAAAAGCAGGAAGAGAATTGACTAAATCATTTTTTTTTTAAACAAACATACAACCACACATTTGTCATCCACAATACACAATTCGTTTGTCTGATTATCGCTCTCAATTAAATGCAATATATGACTCTTTAAGAGCTTCTTTTACATTAAGGGCTCTTCGGGCCCTTGTACGTAAATAGTGTCTAAGTAACGTTTTGGAGGCAGTTTAGACTTTCATATAACTTAAAATCTCACCTGAGACCCTCTAGTCAACCCAACACCTGTGATTTGGCCTTGCCGTATTTTATTAAAAATGTTTTTGCATGAATTTCCTCTGCTTGTTTGGGTCCGGGAAGACCCAGAGCGCCTTGTCGCCATTGCTGTTTCGCTGACGTTGTGACGTTGAGAAGTTTCTAGGAAACCAGCGGGGGTGATAAGAGTTATTACTGCTACCTGCTGGCCTGGAGTGGTAACTACAACCAGCAACTTATTTGGACGTTATTCGCAAAACATGTATGATTTTATTTTTAAAAGTTGTTTCATTTATATAGGAACATATATTCTTTGGTCTCTTAAAAAGCAATTTCATACGAATCACATCAAAGAAGGCGAATCTCACTGTTCACAGAAGACAAGTGCGAAATCCAACGCTGCTCTTTAGTTTTAACAGTCAAAGAGTGTGATAAGATGTAAGTAACTAAACATTTAATATTTGACAACTGTTTTACAAAAGAAATGTTTAGAGAACGACAGTAATATCCAGTGATGCAAACTGCGCAATCTTTTGATGAAATTTCATCGTTTTGAATTTAATTGATTATTTACATAATTCATGTAGACTAATGCTGCCTTCACGTGCTCTCGGAATTATCGTAAATATGAGTTTCCTATAGATAAAAATTGCACATGTACGCCCTCCCATTTCGAAAGTTGAATGCGATGAGCTCGTCGTAATTACGACTTCAGAAGTGGGAATTATCAAATTTCCAATAACACGTGAAGGTAGCTCAATTCATAATGCGACGAGACGATATTGACATATTAGACATACGAATAAGAGTGAATGTGTGCACATTTTAAAATAAAATAATATTTTCAAGTAGTTTAAATGGATTAGGCTCATAACCAGTGTTGGGGAAAGTTACTTTTAAAAGTAATGCATTGCAATATTCCGTTACTTAGTTACTTTTTATGAAAAGTAGTGCGTTAAATTTTGCCTTACTTTTTCTCACCTGGGCTGTGCCTGCTTGTTTGTTTTTTTTTTTTTTTATAAAAACAAAACAAAAAAAAAAGTTCTATTTTTTTGGCAAATGTTAAAGCCCTTTCACACAAAGTGAAATAAATAAGCCTCAGGCTGAAGGAAATGCATATTTACGCCTGTACAGTAGAGGGCGCAACTCAAACAAACCTTTCAAACCTTGCTGCCATTCTGGATTAAAGAAGAGTAGGATACAGCAGAAGGAGTTGAACACTCTTATATCTAGATCTAAAGTAATTTTTGCTTATTAGCATGGTTGAATTGGATCACTGAAGGTCAGCAGCAAAGACAACACCTCTGAACTTTATTTCTCTCAACATGGGGACGGGAGAGTTTTCAGACAATAAATGTGAAAAAGTAACTTGCGTTACTTATTTGAAAAAGTAACGTAGATATTTTTTGTAAATTGAAAAAGTAATGCATTACTTTACTAGTTACTTGAAAAAGTAATCTGATTACATAACTCAAGTTACTTGTAATGGGTTACCCCCAACACTGCTCATAACTAATAAACTGGAACTTTTACCGTTCTTATTTCTTTTTCTTTATTTCTTGCCTCTAGCCTTGCCTGTTAATAATAATAATAATGAATGAATTAATAATAATATTTGTCTTTTCAACCCTTGCGCATGTACTATAAAATCACAAAACAACAACAACAATAGCCTATAATGCCATAATAATGTAATAATAATTTGAATCTTAACCCTGACACATATGACACATTTCTAAACCATAAAATACAACAGCTTAACTTTACGACTTCAAACTCTGTTGAAATTTTTAGGGAATAAATCTGAACATCATCATGCTTGAACATCGTTTTATATATCATTTTATATATAATATAAAGGATTAAATAGTTTTTTCCCCTTGGTCCACCTACATTTACTGTACACAGCAGAACAAATAAACACTGATGTTTGTGTAGTTTTCCCCATTTAGGTGGCTTTCCCATAACACCATCTCATGGGCGATGATGAATGAAACTTACTCACATAATCGACATCCTCAAAGGAGATTGAAGTTATGATAGAACCCCATAGGAACTCAGCGCACACCCTCTGAGATGATAAACGACTATAAGGGAAAGAGAGACGTGTGCCCATGCTCATGCATTTCCTGAACAAACGAGGAGGATCTGACGGGACTGTGCAGGGCAACAGAACTAACCCAACATCAAGGAAATGGGTGTTTCTGAAGGTGACCACACAAAATCCTTCAATTTACTGAAGCTGAAAAGGGAGGAGAGTAGCGGCAGACCTGAATAAACACAGAAAGAGTCAATACAGAGTGTATTTGCTGAATTTGCCTCTGCACATTTGGTAAGTTTACCTTTATTCAATCTGCTTTTATTATTGTCTATGGTTTGAAAAAGTTGAACCATAAAATACAACAACTTAAGATACTTTACCACTTCAAACTCTGCTGTGAATATGAAATGGTTTTAACAAGGGAATGAATCTGTGCTTGAACATCATAATATTATAGTCAGAAGTCAAAAATAATCGTTTTAGACTGGGGTTTTTTTTTTCTTCTTCTTTTTTTCTTCATGTCTCTGAGAATTATTGAAGACTGGTTATGAGAACATGACTTTACCCAAGGCTGTTCTTCTCTAGCTTTGACCTGAGGAAAAGCACAGTGTGTCTTAAGACTTAGAAAAGTCTGAAAGAGTGCCTTCATTTCTCAGCTCTGGACTTCAGCCATAGTCAGTTTACTTAGTATTTTTACTTCCTGCCCTTTTCCCTCTAGGTTTTGTCAAAAGCAGATTTGTTAAACTTCTTGTCCTTACAGAAACCTGGGGGTAGTCGTACAATTATGCAGTTGTATCTTGAACCCTTGACTTAACATCAAATATCAAACAACAATAGTATTTTATTTATTATAATAATAATGAGTAATAATAATGTTTTTATTAGATAATTTATTTTATTATAAATTACTACATGACAAATACAATATTATCTTGAAAAAAATATTTTAAAATGAAATGTTTATAAACAATATAATATTAATAATACATAAATTATACAAAATATTTTAAAGTTTAAAATAATATTATTAAATATTTATAGATGCATTTAAGTGAAATGTTTATTAACAACTAAATAATAATAAATATAGCTGCAAGCAGCAATTATTGGGGTTCAAGTGCTTTAAGGCCTTTAAGCACATGTGTGGTTTTTAAAGTTTATCAAGGTTGAGCCAAAAACCTAGGACTAGTTTGCCAAAGTTGGTTTTTGAAATAATTTCCAATATTTAACGAACAGTTTGATGGACAGCGGCAGTCCTAGAGAGAAAGTTGCTCAGAACGAGGAGTTCTACCATGTGGTATGAACGTCATGGGTGTGTGTGAAAAATCGCGCAATACATAATGCTTTACGCACGTGAAAAACGCCCCCTGGTGGTCGATTTCTTTTGAATTTCTCACAGTGATTCAAAAGCCAGAAACACACTAAGTTGACGCCGACGAACTAGTGGCGACGAAAGCAGACTGCAGGGTTGCTTATGTCGGCAGTATCTGGGTCCAAAGTTGCCCTGACACACCAAACCGACGCTTGACACCCGACGTCCGTTCTGTGCCTGCGTAAGAAGAAATGCCTTTCTGTACCAGCAGATGGCTGTAGCTGAACAGCCAATCAGAATGATCAGATGGCCCAACTGACTGATGAGCTCCGATGTTGATTCAACTTGTCGAATCGGCCGATGAGGACCAACTTCAGCCAACGGTGCGGAACACACTGAGAAAACTTAGTCGGCTGACAAACAAAACTGCCCGACGGCCGACGATCGGCTTGGTGTGTTTCGGGCTAAACAGGCCCAGCAAATTTCATTCCAATTGGCCTCTGTTAACCTAGTCTGTTAGCTGCTCAAAATTCACTGGTTGATGGTGGCTAATTTTCAAGTCAATCAGTCATTTGCAAGTTTTTTTCCTGTTATAGCGCCACCAAGTGGTCAGTTGCCATGTCTTTTTTCACGCGACCACAGAATGAGCTCTTGCATAGGTGTGCTAGTTTGGTGAAAATATCTCATTCCGTTCATGAGCCATAGCCATTTTAGTAAAAGTGGCTCCGCACACTTCTAACGCTTTGGCGGCCCTTGGGGACCGTGAATTGAAATCTCAACTTTTTTTTTATAATTATTGATAATCAGACTCCGGAGAATCTTGCTGCAATGGTTTGGTTCCGATCAGGCCAAAAACCAAGGACTAGTTCGCAAAAGTAGTTTTTTCAAAAAATCCAAAATACCCCAAAAATGTCTTGAGCCAAGGATCCCAATGATATAAGACACTTGAGCCTAGACATAAGTTATGAGGCATTTCATACTTTTCACCACTGTAGCGCCCCTGTCAGGCCGATTGGGGCGAGCCTTGGTGACGCTGTAGACTGTGTGAGTACTACCAGCCATCAAAGTTTCAAGTCTCTACGACTTACATTTTGGTCTGGCTGATCACTTTTAGTTGAGAATGCTGAACCTTGGAAATTTTAACAATTACAACAGGGTTTCAGCGCTACGTGCTTGAACCCTTATTAATACATATAAAGTATTTTAAATGTGTTAAAAGTGAAATCTGTGTCCTGATTTACAACACAGAAATACACAGATGAGAAAGTTTCAGATATTGACAGGTGCTGTTTATCACCATGGCGTCCCTCCTGATGTTTGTCACACTGCTTCATCTCATCACACTGGCAGTTCTCTTTATCGCCACCATGGAGAAGGTAACTATATGAAACTACACTTTATCCCCAAAAACCAGAATAATGTGCATACATCTGAAATCATTAATGTATATTTCATCTTTTGTATGATTCAGTCCTGGTGGGTTTGGGACGGCACAGAAAGTTCAGACCTATGGTACAACTGCCGATTTGACAATGAAACAGAGGCGTGGTCTTGTGCAATGTCAGAAGAGACGGGTAAAATAACACATTCGACACTTAAATTCCTGTATTTAAAAATCATTTAATGCAATAAGCATCACCATTCAGGGGTTCAAAGCTGTGCAGAACAATCTCCATGTTTTGTTTCCACCAGAGTGGCTTCAAGCTGTCCAGGTTCTGATGATCCTGTCGGTGGTTTTCTCCTCCATTTCATTCCTGATATTTCTGGGACAACTCTTCACGTCTAAAGGAGGACTCTTTTACCTCACTGGCGTCTGCCAGGCATTTGCCGGTAAGTACTTAGAATTAATTTGCTTTATTACCCAAGGTTAACATCTTCAAAATACATAAACACTAATTTCAGCTGCTCTTAAGTCGAGAAAAAACATTCGGAAATAGTTTTTCCTGACCATTTGTGTCTCCTTTCAGGCCTCAACGCCTTCACAGCCGTGCTTATTTACACTCTGCACAATAAAGAAATCCTTCAGGACTCTCAGGAGTTGAGCTCAGGACACTTCGGCTACTGCTTTTTCTTGGCGTGGGTTTGTGTACCTTTGCTCCTGTGCAGTGGAATCATGTACATCCATCTGCGCAAAAGGGAATAGCAATGAGTCTCCTAAAAAAAAAAAAACCCAGCAATGCAAAGAATGTTTGCTGTTGACATACTCCACTGAGTGATTATATACTTCATGATATCTCTGTGCAACAAAAAAAACTTTTATTTTTTGCTTATTTAGACCTTATTTAGCTACTCATAAATATACATGGCTGAAATATAGCCCAGACACAGTCCATGCCGAAGATCAGCACAACTTGGTTAACTCTTAAAGGGCAACCATGACTAATATATCTGATTAGCTGAATTATAGCTAATTTAATAAAATGGGCCATGTAACTTAATCTCATTTAATACAGAAGGGATACTTGTATACATTATAGCGGTATCCATATGCTAAAACGTTAAGATGTATTTTTATAAATAAATTCAATTAAGTCATTAATGTCTGATTTCAATTTCATTACTGTGCTAAATGTGAAAATATTCATCACAAATACACAGCAAGCCGGTGGACTTCACAGACCTTGGGAGTGCATGAGAAACTGGAGTCATGAGTTTTTCAACTAATGGCTTCCATCACGCCGTCTAGCATGATCTTACGACAAACAAAGCTTTCAAAAACAAACTGCTTTCTGACATGCAAAGGTCTCTTTTGGGGGGGGAAATGTTCCTAGGGTGGTCCAACAAAAAATAAAGCGCTCTCCAATGCCAGACAAAGGGGTTTAATATCAGGTTCACCACAGCTCACAATCACGCAATACGTCCAGATTTATAGTCAGTTTCTGCATAGAATACAAGAAGGCCGCTGATATGTTTACCAGCAGCAGTGTCCGAAACTGAAGTTGGCTCTTAATCAGCCAACTCAATATTTTATTATATAATCAGGCAAAATTAATATAATAAAAAAAACCTCAATAATATAATGTGACAACCTAAATAACAAAAATAGCCTCAAATCTCATAAAAGAAAGATTGTTTAGTAAAAAAAACAAAAACAATGTTTTGATCATTGACAGTTGAGGTTGATCTTGGAGGTCAGTGTCACTGTATGGGGTCAGAATATAAGGCTACTTTATTTTTAATGATAGTTCTGAGAAATGTTAAGAGATGAATCACAGAACGAGGAATAAAACTGAGGTGATGGTAAAGCAGAAGCAGCATAATCGCTGCAAGATAGACATCGAGGTAAAAGAATGTCAAAACTCTTCAGACAGCTCTTTATATCAATCTGAATATGTTCAGCAGTTATTCTAAAATCGTAAAACTTGTTAGATCTTCGCTTCGGTTGCTCTTTCCTTATCTATATCACAGTGTGATTGTTTCCCCTTCATCTTCATTTTGCTTAACCAGAAACACAAACCACCCTCAAAACTGTCACAGAGGAATAACATATCACTAAAGAAAACAAAATTAAGTAATTAGAAGTCCTTTCAGTCCAGGTGTCTCCAACTCATGAGTGCTTTAATAAAGCCAGGCCACTGGATGGCGCTGTTACTTTAGTCGCTGCACAATGACGGCATTCAGCAGGTTGGCTTCCTTCAGCGTCTGGCTCTCGTCCGTCAGCTCCTTGTTGGGGAAGGTTGTCATGAGAACAAACTCAGTGGCGGCTAAAGCTGGGCGAGCACTCGCCACAAACTGACGCACGTCAGACACCCTGAGATGGAGAAAGATGGAACAAGTCAGTCGTGAGGAAGACTTTCATGCCATAGTATTCAAAGCATGTTCATAACTCTTTTACCTATGGGTGTGGTTGAATTTCTGCACCAACCGGCCTCCATCGGCCAGTCTGATCTGGATGCTGGTGACAGGTTGAGAGCTGTCCACACTGATGGAAGCACTAGCCTCAGCTTCACTGCTAGCCTGGTCCTGTGGGTTGCTCTGGAGCGACACCAACTCTGGAGTGGCGCTGAGGGAGGTTAGTGTAGGATGATGTCAGTTCAGCCACATTAAATTATATAACATTTAATAATCGTGTTATGAAGTAGACCACAATGTTCAATTAATTGAGAGCTGCAGAGTGCCCATCAAACTAAATAATTCATGATTTACTAGGGCTGCGTGATTAATCGAAAATCAAAATTGCAATATGGCTTAGTGTGATTACCAAATCACAAAGGCTGTAATTAAACAAAATATATGCATCTTCAAGTTCCAGCTGTTGTCATTGAAAGAGAAGCTTTAAGGTGTCCCAGCAGTTTACTGCCAAAATAAAAGCTTGATGGTTTAACATTTGAAAATGAGGAAATTTAGACAGCCAATAATATTAGTATCATAATTTTACAGTTGAACCATTAAATAAAACCATCATTATAATTATATTTTTCTTACTCAATGTTTTTATTTAACAAATATATTTTACAATCATATTAATGTAAAATAAATTTTACTTAACTGCATCTTAAATCACAATCTTTATCAGAAAAATCCAAATTAGATTTTTTTCCCCTGAAATCATGCAGCTTCTACTATTAAACAACAGCAAATACAACAGATAAACAAACAACAGGGAAACTAAAAGCTAATAGGCATTAATCGGTCTATTAAACCTTTAAAGTACAATCACAGTGACCATTCAAATCTGAGTTTGCGCTGTTGCTGACCCATCATGCATGAGTATGAAACCGCTTCAGTCTTTTCAAGCACACAGTATCATTATTTCTCTTACAATCATTCAAATTATCACAGAAGTACTGGGATAAAAGTTTATAGTTCAGATATAAACACTGATGCCTATGGTAGCATAGTGCAAGTATGCGCGAATTTCGCCATTAGAAGAGTACGCGCACCACCAGATTTTTGTAACCGTGCGTAATTGTACGCACAGGTCGCATATGCGCATTAATTTTTTTGCAGTAATTAGTTTATCCACAAGGTGGCAACCGTGCCCTGGGGACATCGACATGCCTACAAGTCAAATAAAGTATACTTTCCAAGCCTGTACGTTCGACTGTGCGCATACACAAAAAAAATGAAGTATACCCAGGACTTAACTTGATGTTTCAAATATTGTATCAATTATATCATTGAGCCACTAGGTGGTGACAAGTGTGTTAAATTTATTTTTCTTTGAATCATTCATTCAAGAGATCCTTCAAAAACAATGATTCATCTGGTAATGATATATAATTGAAGCCTTTATGAGTCATTGAATCATTAATTGAAAGTTTTTTTTTTAAATAATAACATTTTTAAAATAGACTGATTAACCTTTTGTCAGAATCTCAGTAAATTAAATGTTTTGTTTAGATGTCCATTCAGAAACATGGGAGAATCATGATCTCATTCTTAAAATTAAATTAAAAAAAACAACAAAAAACAAAACAACAAGTGTCTCAATTTATTCAGAATCATGCAGCTCTATTAGCCATACATGTGTTTCAGCATCAAAAACATTAAGTACTTAAGCCACCCTCAGCTCAGTGAAAGAAAATCATAAGAGAGAGTTTTCCAACCTGCCGAGTTTCATTCCTTCTCCAGTAAAGGCCTTGAAAGCAGGCTTGGGTTTGGAAAAGTCTTCATCCCGATGGTCCTCCATGTCTAAGTTTACCTGACCACCTCGGAAACGCTGTCTCAGTTCCAGAGGAATCTCCCTGAGAGAGCCAGAGAGTAACGAGTAAAGAGGTTTAATGGGTTATCTAGTCTAATTTGACAACCAGTTAGCGAAGGTCTATCTAATAGTGTTCAACCAATAAGGATTTTCAATGCTAATGTCAAGAGGGCCCAACATAAAACTAATTAAACTTAATTTGCTTTTGGATGCTTTTGGAAGTGACCTGATGGGGGAACAGTAACTTCTGCTAATCAGGTAAATTCTGTAAACTGCCAAACATCAGTGAATTCATGAATTCAGAGCTCACCCTCTGCGGATAGACTCCAAGAAGAGAGCGTTTGCGGGATCACTGTAGTTCCTAAGCTCTCCATCATCAAGACTAAAGCCACTCTTCCAGAGCTTCAGCACCACATGCACCTGTTGGCACAGCACAAATCACTGTAGCAGATCTCTCTCTACGTCTGAATGACTTCAACAGGCTAGGTGACTCACATCTTGTGAACCGCTGGACTGTCTCCGAGCTCCTGACACATAAGTTGACTCCTCTTCTGGTGCCGCACCCAATCGATAACCACCACCTATAAACGGCTGTAGAATGAGCAGAAATCAAAATCACATGAGATGAGTACACAATAAGCATGCATACTAAGTTTATTCTGTGGAAGAACTACCTTGGACTTGCTGGATTCTCCTAGTCCTTTGCCTGCTTTGTCGACAGGAACCGCCCCATGCTCCTTCGCTCCTTTAAACAAGTCCTCAACCAGCTCATTTGGGCTCTTCTTTTTGGGAGGGCCAACAATCTGCTGCCCACTGCGTTCTGAGCCCCCAGCAAAGAACCTGCAGGAGGAGAAGTCTGATGTTACTCAAAACAATGGAGCATTAAATATGTGTAAACATGACATTAAAAGAGAGTAAATGCAAAAGTGAAAGTACAGTATCTCACAAAAGTGAGTACACCCCTCACATTTCAGTAACTATTTTAGTATATCTTCTCAAGGGACAATACTATAGAAATGAAACTTGGATATATTTTATAGTAGTCAATGTGCTATACTGCTATACAAGCAGATTTACTGTCCTCTAAAAATAACTTCCCATACAGCCATTATTGTGTAAATAGCTGGCAACAAAAGTGAGTACACCCTAAGTGATAACAGCTCTACATCTTTTAACCATGCAAAGCCAAGTCCTATTCATCATGTTTTTGTCTGCTTGATAGGACAATACAAATTTGCGTATATTGTACTAGAGCAGTTAAAATTTGGTGCTTTTAGTACAGTTCTCTCATACTGACCACTGAATGTTCAACATGGCACCTCCTGGCAAAGAACTCCCTGAGGATTTAAGAATTAGAATTGTTGCTCTCTACAAAGTTGGCCTAGGCTATAAGAAGATCGGTAACACCCTGAAACTAAGTTACAGTACAGTGGCCAGGGCCAAACAGAGGTTTTCCAAGACGGGTTTCACTCGGAACAGGCCTTGCAAGGGTCGATCAAAGTAGCTGAGTCCTCGTGCTGCGCATCAGGCGCAGAAGCTGGCTTCAAAAAACGCATGAGTGCTGCCAGCATTGCTTTAGAGGTTGCAGAAACGGAAGGTCAGCATGTCAGTGCTCAGACCATATGCCGCACACTATTGTTGCCAGTTATTTAGACAATAATGGCTGTATCATGTTGAGTTATTTTTAGAGGACAGTAATCTATACTGCTATACAAGCAGCACATTGACTACTCTATAGTATATACAATTTTTTATAATTTCTATAGTATTGTCCCTTGAGAAGATATACTAAAATGATTGCTGAAATGTGAGGGGTGTACTCACTTTATTGCGATACTGTATTTATGTCTTCATCTGGCTATTAGAGATGGAATCTTACATTATATGGGTATTATATGGGTAGTTGACATGTCAAGCAGTCACAGCAGTGTCTTGGAGGGTGATGCTATATTTTATTTAACACAATTTATATAACTTATAACAATATTTCTAATTCCAGTATAATTTCATACATGCATTTTTATGATAACTTGAGATTTTTACTTTTAATATATACTTGTCACCACAGGACCATTGGAATGAACCAAAAAGCTAAAACAGTGATTAAAAAAAAAAAAAAAGGAGAAAATCCTAAAAGACATGATGTGTAGACAAAGAATTTAAAATATACAGTTTCCTTTAACCAATCAATTCCCTTTAAGTAACATATCTTTGTTGTGAATACATAAAAAGTTCATGTTCGTTAAAGTCACGAAATGGAAGTATATCCAAGTGAAACAGCTTCTTGAATGAGGAAAAAAATGAAGGGGTGAAATTAGATTTTTGTCCACTGGAAATTGATTAGATTGTTGTCATTTGCTAATTGCTGCGATATCATGCGTGACGGGGGTTGCTGGAAGGGAGGGATTATTTTCTAGCCTTCACTCCTGTGCATGTCTCATCAGAAAAGTTAATGTTTTTGAAAGATTATGAGGGCATATGATTTAAAAATAAATATTCCATACAAA
Source organism: Elopichthys bambusa (assembly GCA_037101425.1). Lineage (NCBI taxonomy): Eukaryota > Metazoa > Chordata > Actinopteri > Cypriniformes > Xenocyprididae > Elopichthys > Elopichthys bambusa. The sequence goes on from CM074451.1 coordinate 9,549,908, forward strand.
GTAATGAAGTTATTCCATAATGATATAAACCCCAATATTAAGAAGTGTCCATTTTTAGCTGTTATTAACTACAAGATATTGATACCTCTGGCCTTCCTCCTCACCACTGTCATCTTCATCCTCATGCATCAGATCTCTAAAGGACGTCACTCTGTGTTCACTGAAATCAGAAGAGATTCCATTAAACAGCTCTATTGTTATTATGACTTTAACCATATAACTGATGATTCTATGATTGAGAAGTCCAAACAATTTGTGGGTTGACCTGTGTTACCTTGGCCCTGTGGATCGAGTGACAGAGCCAGGCTCTGGCTGAGGGAGGGTGGCAATATCATCATCTCCTCCATCTTCAAAGAAATTAGCTAGAGCAAGCTGAAGAGACATAAGCGAGAGTTGACACTTTATTTCACAGACAGACACGCAGAAACAAAACAACTCTCAATTTTGCTTTCAGTAATTGGACACATCAGATTCATTATATTAACGACTCCAAAATAATACAATTTAATATATCTCAGGACGAAAAAAATAAACCACGAATGTAAACATGAGTTTCAACTGACCAAGCTAAAGCTGCTAGCTTTATGGGTGAATTTCTATTTAAAACAGACCGTCACCGCTTAAAAACATCTATCTACTAAAAGGAAATAATGACTACTAAATACTGAAGTGTGAATCCCGTTATGTATGCTTAACGAGTTAAACCAGTTTAAGATACTCCTGGTAATTTAAATGAAGAGTGACTTGCACATTTCGTTAGCCGGTTATAGATTTAACTGGCTGCCTGTGGAGGCTAAACGTCTGTTGAATTCCCAGCTGCAGTGCTTGTGCTTCACAGCACAATATTTCAGTAATAAAGTCATCAGTGTGCTGCTGACCTGTAGGTCCCAGCCGGCTGACTCGAGGAAGAAACGGGCCCTCTCTTCATCAACATCAGTAACAGCAACGAATCCCCTCACTGCTTCTTCCCGCTCCGCCATTTTTGATGTGTCACGCTCAGAAAAGATCCGACAGGAAACGGGGGAAACGAAAGCTTTGTTCCGATGTTTAGAAGCAAGTTTAGAGTGGATTTTTCTGTTTTCAACCCCCTCTCTTTTTATGGCATCGATATTAATGTTGGCAATGTTTTGTTGTTGTTGTTGTTTGTTTGTTTGTTTTGTTTTTTCTTTTTAAGTTTCATTATTACCCACAAAAGAGAAAATATAACAAATATTGATTTGCACATATTTATTCATTAGGGCCTATAAGTTGGCATAATTACTATTTTATTATATATTTAAAAATATAGTGCAGATATTAACTAGCACATGTGGAGAACTGAGAATTTAGAGAAAGATTTAGTATGTCGCGAATCCCTCCCCTAACATTTGTACCAGCAGATGGCAATGCAGTCCACTCCATTTTATTTGTCACATTTTGCTCATCCCTGCTACGCAGTAAATTTTCAGGCCCACATGAAGTGTTTAGTTATATTCGGTAAAATGTTATATTTACATTTTTTAAAGATGGAAATTATTTTAGTTTTCGTTAGCACAATATCACAATTAGCCTAAGCTAAATGAACAACTGGTGAGATGGTGCCACTGAATCTAATGCTGCCTTCACGTGCTATCGGAAATTTGATAATTCCCACTTCTGAAGTCGTGATTACGAGCTCATCGCATTCAAGTTTCGAGAGGAGAGGGCGTTCATGTGCAATTTTTTACCTAGGAAACTAGTAATTTACTATAATTCCTAGAATACGTGAAGCATCACATCTAACATGGAAAACTGGGTCCTCAGTTCTCACACGTGATTTCACACCACAAAGCTTTTACACACCAGCAGACAATAACTTATTTATTGGGTGACCTGGATTTTGCAGGACTTTCTTCCTCTAATATTCATTAATTAGCAACTGCTGATTCAAAGGTCACTAAACCGAAGCAAACTATGTGCTAAATTGGTTTGGGAGGATCTAATTTAGCACATATTGTTTCTGGAGAGAAACTTGGCAATGCTTTGTTGTTTGTTTTCCAGTGCACTGGCTCGTTTGATCTTCACAGATAATCAGGTTCTGGAACATGACTAAACACCAGAGCATTGCTGTCATCATTCACCCCCAAGCTTTCCTTTCCTATCACACTCACTGCAGCTCTTAAAAGAGAGCAATATATGCCCTCAAATTTTAATCATCTTTCCGGCCCTTTAGGGAATTCAAAAAAAAAAATCTATTTTTATATGCATTATTGCTGCATGTTCTTATAGATTTAGAAAAGTGTCCTCTTTTTGCAGCTATTTTCATTCAGAGATTCACTGCTATACAGACATATATAACATATGTCCCTTGTTCCTCATAAAAGATTAATTGACGAACAATCTGATTTTAAAGATGCATTAATCTATCAGATAAACCTGATTCTCTAACGCTGTTTTTTCCTTTCTCATGAGATTGAACAGATACCATGCATGAAGTATGCTAAAATATGCATCTAATGTTCACTGATGAAATCAGCATTACACAAATGTGGTAAGCATCAGCTCTTTCTACAACAGTTGTTGACAATAATAAAGTGTGGGTGTGTTTGAGCAGAGAGAAAGAGGAGAAAGAGGAAGAACCAGCCTTATCGTGGGGAAATGAACACCGTCAGCCTGGCTGTGGATGTGGGCCTGCAGTCACTGTTGTGTTAAAGGGCAGGGAAGTAACTCACAACACACAATACAAAGAGCAGAGGCCTGCGACCCTCGACTGTAGTAGGAAGAGACAGTATCCCAGGGCCACAATGAGGAAGGACGTTCTGCAAACATATCAAAATAACAGCGATTTCCTCACTGGGTGTGATACTAGAGAAATCATACAATTGTAAATTAGCATGATAGCTATTAGCAATATGACTGATCAGACACAGTGTATGTTAATATCACTCAAGAAACATTGTATGTACCACTAGCACTTTACAGATAAGCATGAGTTTCTATGACATATATGATATGTGTGCTTGGATAAACACAGTCTTTCTCACTGACAGATCAGGAAGAGCATCAGAGAGGAAGACTGAGGTGTGGAACAGGACGTTTAGGGTCAAGGGCTGCACTTTTAATGTGGACAAAAGCACACATGTACACAGACTTTAGAGGACAAACAAATATTTATTTAAAAAAAATATAACCAGTGTCGAAAAATGCTGTGAGAAAGAATTTTATTTACATCTACTCCAGTTGCATCGCAAGTTTTTTGCTGCATTGAGCTTTGTAACCATTCACAGACATGTCTGTTGAGCACATAAATGCAAAGGCCAATCAGAGGTGTTTGAATTAAAGCTGCCAATACACCACTCGAGCTCACTGACTTCATTTTCATTTTCGTAATGCTGTCATTATACCAAATACCAAGTGTAAACATCATGTAAAGGTTTATTGTGCACTGCAGACAGCTTAATTGATAAAAAGCCAAAATTATAACATTAAAAGATAGAAATATGAGATACTAAATCATAATTGTGAGATAAAAAGCTAAAACTACAAAATAACTAAAAAAAGAAAAAAAAAACGAAATAAATTTACAGATTAAAATACCGTTTTTCATTGAAACAGTAATATACCATAAAAACAGTGCATTCTGAGTAATATTATTTGTCGTTTTGACAATGACAAATATTACCCAGAATGCATTGTTTTTACAGAATATTACTTCGGTATATTACACTGCGGGGGGAGGGTTGAACATTGGTATGCTGCCTGTTATTATTTTTTTTATGAAAATTATGTATAATCATTCATCAAATTCTAATATAAGTGATTCTAAGAAATTATGTTAAAAATTGAAACCGCCAGTAGGCAGCAGCAATTCGCTGTTTTATTGAGTGAGCCACTTAAATCGTTCATTCAGCTAATTCGTTCAAAAGTCAGATTAATTTACGAACAAAACACCGATGTGAATAATTTTGTCATTGATAATTACAGACTATTGAAAAATGAACTAACAAAACAGACGGATGTTTTGGTAACTTGTTACAGTTACACTGATAGTTATGACTAAATTGCAATGGATTAGCTAGCTAAAATATATGTGTAGTGTACTTAGCTATTACACAATATTCTTATACCTGCTTCTTTTAACGTCCCTCTTTGACCAGCAGTTTAATATAGTCGGCTGGGCAGCGGTTCTCTTCATTTTTGGTGCTATCCGTGCTCTCTCATTCAAACAGTACAGCACCACTCGCGTTGCGTTGGGCGTTACCAATCGGTTTAATGGAGGGGGAGTATTTATTTATTTATTTTTTATTTTTGTCTAATTTATTATGAAAAACTCATATTTGATTAGGAAAAAAATTATTGTTACAAAGTAAATTAATTCTACATATTTTTCATTTGATCTACTGTGATTTTCATGTTGAAATATTGAGGGGGGTTATAACTGATGGATTTGAATACGCCCCGTTACAATGCATTCTGGGTAATATTATTTGTCGTTTTAGAGAAAGTAGTCTACAAGGGACAAATATTACCCAGAATGCATTGTTTTTATGGTATATTACTGTTTAAATGGAAAACTGTATTTTACTCTGTAAATTTGTTTCCTTTTTTTAGTTATTTTTTTTAGAGTGTATGAGATACTAACTCATAATTATGAATTATAAGTGTAAATTCTTTGTCATAATTATGACGTTATCTCATAATTTGTCTTTTTATGTCAGAATGTTTAGGTTTTTATCTCATAATTATTATTTATCAAAGCATGGGTAGTTTTATTTAACTAATAAAATAATAAAAAAAATGACTGTATTGCTTGCTTAAAATGAACCCAAAGTATGATGGAAATTAACATTTATTAATATGTTTAATAAATGGACATTTATTATTAAGTTTAATGAATAACAATTAAACAATAAACATTAATTAAACTGCCTATTAATAAATGTTCACCTTTTGAATATTATTGTTGCCTCTAGTAATTATGTGTTTGATTTTTAATTTCCAACCTATTTTGGGTTCATTTTAAGCCAGCCATATAGTAATTTTTAAACAATAGTTGGGTTAAATAAAACTGCCCAGCACGTTGGGCAAACATTTAACCCAACCACTGGGTTTGTCCTTTTTGGGTTGTTTTTAACCCAGCATTTTTTAGAGTGTGCATAAAGAATATGGCATGTGGTTGCCCCACACATATATACTGTATTTATAGCAGGATGGGAATGATTAAAAAAAAGTGAGAGCAACTCTAAAAAATGCTGGGTTAAATATGGACAAACCCATGGATTGGGTTGTTTTCGCCCAGCCATTTTTTTTTTCAACCAATTTTGGGTTTGTTTTAAGCCAGCCATATAGTAATATAGTAAACGGCATGTTTTTGCTCACCCCCATATTTTTAGCTGAAACTTCACAGACACTTGACCAGACCAGAGACTTATATTACATCTTGTGAAAGAGGGCATAATAGGTGCCCTTTAACCCAACCTGCTGGGTTTGTCCATATTTAACCCAGCTTGGGTTGTTTTTAACCTAGCATTTTTTACGTGTATTACGTGCATCAATTTCTGTGCTGATAAGACCATAATGCATCTCTCTTCTGGGTGGGGTCTTAATGAGCAAACTGATCTTGTGAATTAAGACTAATTTACCACTTTCTAAAAGTCACTTGAGAAATAATTGCATTACTGTTGTGCAGATCGGATCTCTTGGTCTTTCCCTCCCATTCATGCCACCACCCCTCCAGCTGAAACTGAACACCTGACCTTCGACTCATTATCAGTGACTTCCAAACAGAACTCACTGTTTTCTTCCTGTCTACCAATGGTCACCTTTACTAATCGATTCCCATGGGCACTACAGATGCATCTGGTTTATCCCATCCATGAATGATCCATGAGACTTGGAGGATACTCTCAGTTTGACAATGTAATATTTGGACACCAAAGACAAGGAAATGGTTCCGTAATTACAAAGATAACAAATTATACTGTTACACAAATGAGTTTAATCTTAATTTACATCTATGGACACTGATGTTTACTCAGCAAGGTCGCTTTCCCGTGCTATCTGTTCCTCTCCCAGGATTATCTCTGTTTGTATGGAGCTCTACAGCTCTTCGTGGGGTTAGATATGGAGATAAAGTTTGGATCAACAGGAAGAGGCCTGCTCGTAGACCAGAGAGACATAGGATTATCCTCCTATCCCTTGTCATCTTTCCCTGTACATGCATCTTTTACGGCACTTTCCATCTTTTTCCACTGTAATTGTCAGTGGAGAACAATCACATCTCTTTTCACTCTTACCCTTCTCTCTCTTTTTTATGGAAGCTTGTTTCCAACACAGAATAAAAATATAATTGCAACCTTTTTATCTTATAAGTCAGACTTGTAAGCTCTAAACACATAACTGCGAGTTATAAACTTGTATTTCTGACTTTTTCCCATTAGAATTCTGCAATTTGCATTTGCAATTTTGACTCATTTCCTTACATACATCTCATTATTTTGTTTTTTAGGTTGTTGTTTTTTTTGCTGCCATAGAATAAAAAATTAATTGTGGCTTTATATCTCACAAAACTTTTTCCTTGCAATTGCGAGTTTATATCTCTCAGTTCTGACCTTTCTTCTCAGAATTGCAAGAAAAACAGTCTGAATTGTAAGATAAAAAGCAATTACCTTTTTTTCTTTTTTTTTTTTTCTTAGTGGAAATAAGCTTCCATACTTTTTAGTGTGCGTGTGTGTGTGTGGTAGCATCCCAAATGTCCCTCACTATGACCTGTCGTTTTTCACTTTGACAGTTTAATCAGAGTTCAACTACACTACTGCAAGCTTCATCCATCCTGGCCTCCTCTCCTCCCTCCTGTCCATCCCTTTTTCCATTTTTTTTCACTCTTGTCCCTCCCATTTTCCATAAATCTGCCACCATCTGTTTCTCTCTGTCAGCTGTCCATCCACTTGTATGTATGCATAGATAGACCCAAAGTGATTTCATTCCATTATAAGTCCTGTTTCACCACGGAAGGAGCATTAAACTGGAGAAACCTCCCAGAGTGAAATCATATCTTCTCAGTACATAAGAAGGCGACTCATTGTGTGACCCATAGTGTTATTACAAGAGCCCACCGTGTTCAAAAGCAGCAGAGAACAGAGGCACACAGGTTATGATGCAGAGAGGGCAGATTGATTGCTCCCTTGACAGAGTGAGAGTAGTAAATCTACTACTGTGAGCACACCAGCAGTGTAACTCTATCTATTTTTAGTGCGCTTTAACCAGAGCTCTTTCTTCTAGCAACCTTTCCCAACTGCTGTGTAAACTTTAATGAAATAATGCGTTTGCTTTCATCTTTAACTTAGTGGAAGCTAATGGGGATCCAAATAAACAAACAACAATAAACGCACAAAAAACTCATAGACATGATTCTGAGATGTTAAAGGGTTGAAAAAAAAAAGTGACCGACATAGGAAATGAATGGGAAATACGATAAAATACGAAAACTCAAGGAATCTTTTGGTGGTACAAACTACAAATCAGCCACTGTGCAGAAAAAAAGTGCCCAGCAATGAAGGGCTGACACTCTAAAATTTCAAGAGTGCAAAATAGACACATCCACCCCCACATAACACAGAGCATGTTTTTGCAAATGTGTGAAATAAAATCAATAATTTAGCCACAATGCAGTAAAAAAACAAACAGCAAGGAAGAGGTTTCACAAGAGTACAAAACAGACACTCACAGACACACACAACACACTATTATACATACACACAAATGTAACAATATGACAAAATCTAGCCAAAAGACGTTAGAGGTTGAAATCAGATCAGACCCAGATTGATTAAGCTGTGATAAAGCATACCTGTTCATTTTCTGTTTACATTTTTATTGGATTTTGATGTTATGTGTAACGAAATGTTCTCCTCTGTGTTCAGGTTTGATTGAGGTAAAAATTAATGCAAAAACTGACACTTCAAATCAACATTTCAAACAAAAACAATCTAATCCTGACAAAAAGTACTCTCTGAGAATGTCTAAGTATAAATCCAAATCCACTACTCAATAAAAATAAGTATTTATCTCTAGAGAATGTATAAGCCACTTTACATAGAACTATATAGGAATCTAGTGGTTATACCATGGCAAGTTTTTCTTTTTTTACTCCCACCAGATGGCACTAATCTACCTTCAAAAATTGGATTTTAAATGCCTTGACTCTGTTTTAACATGGAATGCTGCTTTAATTGAAAAATAATGTAAATATATTAGAACAAAAAATTTGTATTATTTTCAATGGGGAAAATAGCTTATAAGAATTATATAAATATTGCATAGTATCATAAAATCCCCTCAAAATTCTAAATGATAATCAAAAAATATTATTGAACAAAAATATATTACATTGGTTTTCCTGAAAAAAAGGAGGTTTAAACCCTATCACTATGAATAACTTAACTTATTAAAGTACTTAACTTATAATAAGAATAACTTAACTTATTTCTCATATGATTCTCTTAATTTCTCTTAAAAAAAGAAATTAAATTAGGATTCTTTTCATTTTTCTTCTTGACACTCTTTTAAAAAATCCTAAGATTAAAAATTTAAAATCTCTTAATATAAAGTATAATTTAATACATTTCCTTTAAAAAAAATTCAGAAAATTAAAATTGTCTTAATATAAAATAAAATATAATAAAACATTTTAAAATAAAAAAATATCTATCAAATAAAATATATCTATTATCTATTATATATCTAACTATCACAATTCTCTTAATTCCTCAGAAAATAAGAAAAATAAAAATAGACAAATGTGACAATTGCTGACATGCACTCAGAGTATAGAGCTATTAAATAAATCTGGATAGTAAATCATTTGATCATGGAAGTATTTGATGACAATGTTTAAGTAAAAGAATTTAGGATCATACTAAACTACTGATTTTTATGGATTCATAGGGATATGTGAGATTACTACAGTTTTTCTCTCATCCAGAAAACAGAAGAGTTATGCAAAAGCCTCCAATTGCTCTCCATTCAATCTCATTGTCTAAAACCAACAACTGAGACATTTCCTTTGTGATATTTCTATCCTATTGGCACAGACATAAGGTGAAAGGGAAACAGATATCACATCCTGTTAGAATAGGTGTGACATTTCCACAGTTTAACCTGCAATTATTTAAGCAATCAACAATTAGTCAGAGTCTGTGAATGTTTTTATGACACTATTAGTGCAATTAACCTCTCGGTTCAGACAATGAAAGTGAGACAAAATGACAGACATTGACAAACCAATACCAAAATGTGTGTGCAGGTCTAGAGGCCTTTACGGCCTGCTATTGCACTGCATCAGATCTTCTCTCAGACGCTAAGACTCCAAACATCAGGGTCTTCTGCTCAGCATTCCTCCTCCAGACGCCCAGGCAATGGCCTCTCATGCTCAATAAAATAGTGCGAGGAGGGGAGTCACCATGGCAACCAATGAGGACCTCATCTGGCAAGATAGAAGTCTAAATGCCCAGGATATCAGTGAACATTTGGCTGCTCTGTGACCCGAGTGAGTGCATATGTGTGTATATGTAGGTTAAATGATGTGTGTGAGGGGGAGGGGAGTGTATTTAATAGCACTAATGGGATTAATCTGAATAGTGTTTCTGTTGTTAGGTTCAATTGAAGCATTAATGAGACACATGCGATCTTGGATGTATTTTTTCACTGGCCTCATTGCAGTGCATATTGGGATTGTCTTCTCTGCAAGAGATGCATTTGATGCTGCCATAGAACGCCAAAGAAAATACTTTTATTCGGCAAGGATTTAATTTAATTGATCAAAAGTGACAGTAAAGACATTTACAATGTTACAAAAGATTTCTATTTCAATTAAATTGCTGTTCAGCAAATTAGCCTATTAGAATGATTTCTGAAGGATCATGTGACACTGAAGACTGGAGTAATGATGCTGGAAATTAAGCTTTGACATCACAGGAATAAATTACATTTTAAAATATTTCACAATAGAAAACAGTTCTTTTAAATTGTAATAATATTTTACAGTTTTACTGTTTTTACTGTATTTTTACTGCCTTAGTGAGCATAAGAGAATCCACCCATTATCGAACATTTGAACGTTGATGTGTTTAGGAAAGATCATGTCTTCAGTTCAGACACAAAGAGAGGAAGGGAGCTGCAGAACTGAACACAGCTGCATTTCAACAGCTGTAATCAACACTTTACTATTACCATGACTTGGGAACATTGAGGGAGCAACAGGTGCACAGGATTTGAAAGGAATGTGAGAGCTACAATGCAGACTTGTGAATTTCTTAGAAAAAGACAGAGATGGAAAAAAGGCAGTAGTGTACATTTTAAGATTAAATTAATCTCTGTAACAAGCACACATGCAGCTGTTGTGCTGCTTTACAGCTGCTGTAATGGGAAACTCACTCACAGTCCAAGTGACCATTGGGAAAAGCAGGCCTGCATATTACATGTGATTGATGAGTGACCCCCTTCATAATACACACACTACCGCACTACAGCAAGGATCCATTCAAATTGATCAAAAGTGACAGTGAAGACATTTACAGTGTTACAAATGATTTCAGTTGCAAAAAAAATGCTGTTCTTTTAAGCTTTCTATTCATTAAAGAATCCTGAGGGGTAAATGTTTCATGGTTTCCACAAAAATGAAATTTCTGTCCTTAATTACTCACCCTCATGACGTTCCAAACCCGCAAGACTTTCGGGACATGAATTAAGATATTTTCAAATCCAAGAGTTTTTTTTTTAAATCTCCCATAGAAAGCAACGAAATTACCACATTCAAGGTCCAGAAAAGTAGTAAAGACATTGTTAAAATAGTCCATGTGACTACAGTGGTTCAACCTTAATGTTATGAAGTGACGAGAATACTTTTTGTGTGCCAAAAATAACAAAATAGCGACTTTATTCCACAATATCTAGTGATGGCTGATTTCAAAACACTGCTTCATAAAGCTTTGAAGCTTTACGAATCTTTTGTTTTGAATCAGTGGTTCGGAGCGCATATCAAAGTCACGTGAACCACTGAAGTTTCAAAACACTTACGATGTAACGAAGCCTCGTTTACTGAAATCATGTGATTTTGGTGCTCTGAACCACTGATTCTAAACAAATGATTCGTAAAGCTTCGAAGCTTCATGAAGCATCACTAGAAATTGTTGAATAAAGTCGCTATTTTGTTATTTTTGGCGCACAAAAAGTATTCTCGTCGCTTTATAATATTAAGGTTGAACCACTGTAGTCACATGAACTGTTTTAAATATGTCTTTAGTAGCTTTCTTGGCATTGTAAAAGGGAGTGTTATTGCTGGCGATGCAGGCCTCACTGAGCCATCGGATTTCATCAAAAATATCTTAATTTGTGTTCCGAAGATGAATGAAGGCCTTATGGGTGTGGAACGACATGAGGGTGAGTAATAAATGACATAATTTTCATTTTTGGGTGAACTAACCCTTGAATTTGTGTTCCGAAGATGAACGAAGGTCTTACAGTTTTGGAACGACATGAGGGTGAGTAATTAATGACAGAAATTTCATTTTTGGGTGAACTAACCTTTTAAACAGCACACCTGTATTCAACATTAATAATAAGACATGTTTTTGAGCAGCAAATCATCATGTCAGAATGATTTCTGAAGGATCATGTGACACTGAAGACTGGGGTAATGATGCTGAAAATTCAGCTTTGCCATCACAGGAATAAATTACATTTTAAAAAACATTCAGATAGAATGTTGTTATTTTAACTTGTACTAAACCTGGAATATTCCTTCAATGGTTCTTGTTGTTCTAACAGTGTTCTGGTTACAGATGGGATTTCTGGACTGTGACATCAACAGTTGTGTGGTGCAGTATGTCCTTCCAGTTGAGGCGTGTGGGAACCTGAGGACAGAGCCAAACTCACTGATTGTGAGACATGTCAGCAAACCTCACATAATCAAGAAAGTTGCGAGGCAGCCGAAAGAAATAAGAAATTCGAAAAAATGAGGCTAGGGAAGAATAACATGCACAACATGAAACACAGTATTATTGAGGACACAAAAACAACAGCATCATCAAAACCTCTTCTTTCTGTGGTCCTTTCACTTCCCTCTCCATTTAACTCAGCAGAGGAATCATACAGATAGTAAATCCCTTCTCTAATTAAAAATGCAAAATCTAGCCCACTTTTGCCTTCCACTAATGTGCATTAAGAGCTATGATGCGGCTGCCGCTGCAACTTTCCAATCCTGCTTCTCTCTGTTTAAATCTCAGTAATGTAAATCTCTCTCTCTCTCTCTCTCTCTCTCACACACACACACTCCGGAGCCTGGGGTGTGGGTGAAGATTTTTAGACATCAAAAATACAAATGACTTTCAAGTTAGCAGCCAGTGATTCATGCGGAGAGATTCATACTCTGGCACATATGAGAAATGTCACCATTTGCTCAATTGCAACCCTGTAGCCTGGCATTTCACTAAACCTTATTTAACCTACATATCATATCTTTTTGCTAAAGTCCAAACATTTCAGCCTCTCTTTGATCTTACTGTAACATATTTTATCCAGTGCACAAGATGGCTTAGTTCCTAAAACCAGAACAGACACGTGAAGAAAAGACTTTCTGAGCAAACTGACGCTATGTTTTAGATTAACTGGATAATACACATTTTGTTTAAGCAAAATCACACTGGAATAAACATTCAACCTAAACAGTCTATCTGTCTATCTATCTATCTATCTACATTTAACTATTATTATTATTATTACTATGATGATGCACTGGTTTGCTAATAATTTTCTTTTCTTTTCATCCTACGCTCTCTCTAATGGGGATGTCATGCTGTGCAGCTCAAGCTGCCTTCAAAAAGAAACAGTAATGTCTCAAAGGCAATGTCTCCAAACTGGGTCGTTTGAGAAGGCACGGGATCTTACAGACAGAGGAAAGCTGCGGTTGAGGTTGAGAACAATGTGCGCACAGAAAGACTGTTTCGTGCTCTTGCAGTTTTCATTTGTCTTGGGAACTGCAGGTAGGCTGCCCTTACAATGCAGCCAAACAAGAGATTCTATTTCAGGTTAAACTCAATTCCATATAATTTTCTACTGAGCATTATTTTAATTCAGAGCCATGGCAGCCATGGAGGAGAAATCCTTAGTCTTTAGCATAGCATGAGTGTTTGTCTTTTGGTAAACTGGAAATGATCTATTTGTGTCTTGACATACTTACATGTGTGAGTGTATCTGTGTGATAAGTCTAGCACATATATACTGTTTTAAAGGTTTTGACCTCACTGCAATTCCCATGATAATTCTCTCATCTCTCTGTTTGGAGTTATTCACATGCAGTTCTCATGAAAAATGCACTACTCCATCGGCAAGATTTAATACTACGAAGTGAGCTTGTGCAAGCAGAAAATATGAAGAACATTACTGAACACAAAAATAGGTTTGCACGCCGACACACACTTACACACACGCACTCGCTCCCTAAGGGAAGCACGTGAGCAAACTAAGGTAAAAAAATCAGGCTGAAGCTCTGGCAAACCAGTGATTGGAAATTACAGTAAACAGGAAATGCTTTTTGAATGAATCCAGTTTGAGAGAATATCTGATTTTTAGCTAACTCTGTTCTAAAAGATAGTGAGCCTTCTAAAGGCAGAATCCTAACTTCATAACGGATTGATTTTGAATACTAAATAACAATAAACAGCAACTTCACACACCACACAAATAGTACTCCTCTCAAGAGATTTGACTCATGCTTGAGTTTACTATTAGCATGTTGCTAAGCTAACAGTGCAATACTCTAAGTCTAAACATAGGACACATAAATATTGGACAAAATGGTAAATTTTTAATTAAACTGAACTGTTCTTATCTATATTTTTCAATATTTCTCTTGCCTTATCTGCTATCGTGCATTTATTTTTTTTCACTGAGCTCATTGCAATGCATTGTTAAATCCATAGGCAGCTCACTGGGTTTTGAAACTCAGCATCCAATACTACAGAATGTTTATCAAATCTAAATTCTGGACATGACTGAATCATTATATTCTCTTTACAAATATGTTCATATTATAGGTCTATTCATATATGGCTAAGCTGGATAGATCTCAGAGAGCATTTGGGGGAGATCAGACTAGCTTTGCCTTTCCTATGGTTCAAAGCCTCTTATTTTACCTGAACAGGACCTAATTCTACAACCCCCTGCCACAGAGCCCTGGGGAACCTCCTGTTGGTGCTCTGAGACACAGCTCAGCACAGTCAGGGATGGAGGAGGCTCACAAAACAGTGCTACAAAAGTGTGGAGGAAAAATACTTAAGGATTTACAAAAGCCTCTAATATGAGATCAAGGGGTCACTGTGATGGGTAAATCATATGCAACTGTTAGACCGCTATTGTAATTAGCCTATGGGTCGCTTTAAACATACAGGTGCATTTCAATAAATTAGAATATCATGAAAAAGTTTTTTTTTTTCTTCTGTAATTTAATTCAAAAAGTAAAAATTAAATATATTCTAGATTTATTAGACATAAAGTAAAATATTTCCATACTTTTTTGTTTTCATTTTGATTATCACAGCTTGCTGTTCATCAAAAAATCAGTATCTCAGATTATTAGAATATTTAATTTCAAGTTCTATTAAATTACCATTCTCAGGGTATAAATACTGGGTTTAGGTCAGTAATCCCAACAGCAGTCATGGGGAAGTCTGCTGACTTGAGAGTTGCCCAGAAGACGATCATCAAGACCCTCTACAATGAGGGTAAGCCATAGAGGGTCATTGCTGAAAGAGCTGGCTGTTCGCAGACTGCTGTGCCAAAGCATATTCATGGAAAGTTGACTGGAAGGAAAAAGTATGGTAGGAAAAGGTGTACAAGTAAAAAGGAATGACCGTAGGCTTGAGAAGATTGTCAGGTGAAGCCGATTTAAGAACTTAGGAGAGCTTCAAAAGGAGTGGACTAAAGCTGGAGTCAGTGCATCAAGAGCCACCGCACACAGATGTCTTCAGGAAATGGGCTACAACTGTCACATTCCACGTACCAAGCCACTTCTGAACCAAAGACAACGTCAGAAGCGTCTCACCTGGGCTAAGGAGAAAAAGAACTGGACTGTTGCTCAGTGGTCCAAAGTCCTCTTTTCAGATGTAAGTCAATTTTGCATTTCATTTGGAAATCAAGGTCCCAGAGTCTGGAGGAAGAGTGGAGAGGCACAGAAACCATGTTGCTTGAAATCCAGTGTGAAGTTTCCACAGTCAGTGATGATTTGGGCTGCCATGTCATCTGCTGGTGTTGGCCCACTATGTTTTCTGAGAAGGCCGGACTTATTCTGCCATATTGCAAGTGTTGCACTTTCTCCCATTTATTCATCATCTTTGTATATCTAATGTCTTTGGCTGCGTTTAAATGAAATAATTTTTACTCACCCTTTATGCTTGACAACCATAAATTTTGAACCCTGACTACATGCAGAGGCGGAACCATTAGGCACAGGTAGGCGACTGCCTTGGGCCCCGAAAGCCAAGGGCCCCCTAAAATGCTTTTTATATACGAGATGCACATTCAGCATGGACGTTCAAGCGGTTGTTGTGGTGTTCATTACCTCGACAACCGTCTGCGCGTCAGCGTTGAACATGCATCTTGCTGAAAATGTAGGGCCCAAAATTTGACAAATTCCATAACATTCCGCGTTACACAGTAAATTCCGTTTTTAGGAATGGATTCCACGAATCCGTCTGCGTTTTCTGCCGTTTCATTTGAGAGAAACCATCACCATACCATTTACACAAGAAGGTCTTCAAGGCAGCCCGTCAAAATAAAAGTTTGATTATATTACTCTTGAACAGTATAATGTAGGCTACATCTTAATGCTATTGTCTGTGGTGTTCAAAAATTAAAGGGTTTGCTTAAATTAAAAAATAAATAAATAAATACACAATAATTCCTTTAAAAAAATTCATAGGGCTCTATTATTGAATACAAATGAATAAATTAAGTTGTTTTTATGAATTCAGTTAATTAGATATGTTATATATTCAGTTAATTCATAGTGCCCTACAAATGAAAATATCATGCATCTGAAGCTATAATTAAATACTGAGCAACAATGCGTAGCGTATTATATGTTTATTGTTTTAAATGGCGCTCACTCATTTCTGTTTCATTTTTGGTTGAATTAATCCTTAAGCGTGTAAATGTATAATTTCCTCCAGTTTAATTAAAATTTGTAATTAAAATTTTAAAAAGTTTAGAATTAGACAGCTGTGCGTTGTGTAGACATTTGTGCAGTGAAAATTACCCCAAAGCACCAACCTACTCTAATACAATTATAACCTGTTTACACGTGAACAAGGGGTCTACAACATGAAAGAATACCATTATTTATAACATATACATGAAAAATCTAAAACTATGGGACACGGTCGTGCAACAGCAAGCATCACAACAGTGAAAGGAACCAATGTGTGCAATTGTATAGGACCCCATTCCTGTATTTTGCCTGGGGCCCCCAAATCACTAAATCCGCCCCTGACTACATGCTTCAGAAACCACACCACACACTCTTTGCTCTTGCAGGTATTTCATCATAATGGCCAAGATGTGCGTCAGAGGTCATGTGGGATGAGACAGGAAGGGTCTGAAATAATATGAGGTGTTTGTTGTGGTTCAGGCACCATCTCTCAGCTGTAGTAACTAGCTGTGTGTGGGGGGGTTTAAGGTCTACATTTATCTGTCGTCAGCTTTACTCCCACTTCCTCAGTCGCTGACGTATGATCACACAGCATGTTGAGTCTGCAGTCTGTGTCTTAAGGTCAGCTGTAGCTCCACAGAGATGTTTTTCATGACTGTTTCAGTGGAGGAGTCTCACAGCACTCAGAGGAGCCTTTGTTTGGGTTGTTCCTTGTTTTTGTAATGCAGTTCACAAGTACAGTCCGATCTGAGGTCCTGTCGATAGCGTATCAGTCGATTATGGCATTGAATTTGCAGTGGAGTTTCAAACCTTTTGATGATTTAGATCACCAAATAGGATAATGCCCTTATGATGGATCCCCTTCCTAAAATATAAAAGACAAGAAGTTCAATGTTTTCACATATAAAGACACATTTATGGTGTGAAAATATAAATATTATAAATATATGTAAACTATTAAATGGAAAATATTTACTTTCTATTAATATTTAATTTTTGTTTAATCTTTTTTTTCTACCAACAATTAATTGGGGTTTGTTCACCCAAAAATGAAAATTCTGTCATTAATTACTCACTCTCATGTCATTCCACACCCGTAAGACCTTCGTTCATCTTCAGAACACAAATTAAGATATTTTTGATGAAATCCAAGAGGTATTTGACTCCATAGACAGCAATTTAACCACCACTTTCAAGGTCCAGAAAGGTACTAAAGATATTGTTAAAACAGTCGACGTGACTACAGTGGTTCAACCTTAATGTTATGAAGCGATTTGAATATTTTTTGTGTGCAAAAACAACAAATTTATTCAACAATATCTTCTCTTCTGTGTCATTATCTTACACTGTCTATGTTCAACGTTTCCAGGTTCTACATCAGAACGCCGACTCATCATTGGCCGGCTCCTGCGTCGGAATCACATGCATGCGTCGTGCTGCTCACGTGACCAACGTCGATCAATACTGTGTCGTGTTCTGACGTAGAACCTGGAAGCCTTGACCGTAAACAGCATACAAGAATGACACAGAAGAAATAGATACATTTTTTGTTTTTGTGCACAAAAAGTATTCTCATCTCCTCATAACATTAAGTTTGAACCACTGCAGTCACGTCGACTTTTTTAACGATGTCTTTAGTACCTTTCTGGACCTTGAAAGTGATGGTTAAATTGCTGTCTATGGAGGAGTCATATACCTCTCGGATTTCACCAAATATATCTTAATTTGTGTTTCGAAGATGAACAAAGGTCTTACGGGTGTGGAACGAAATGAGAGTGAGTGAGACAGAATTCATTTTTTGGTGAACTAACCCTTTAAGAGTACTGTTAGATGTATCTAAAACTGAAGAAAAATATTATATTATATATTATATTATATTATATTATATATAAAATATTATATTATATATAAAATAATAGTGATTAATCACATGATGTCTGAACAGTATTTATAGATGGTAATGTCAAATTTGGTAAATAATTTATTTTTTGTTAACTTTACTTGTACTAATAATTATTATTATGTTAAATATTAATATTATTTTTGAATATAACATAATATTGATATTAAAATTATTGTTATATTTTTATTATTAATATTTTTTTTTCTTCTTCACACTTTTTTCTTCAGGTGACATTTCAAATTCTACTGGCTATTAAAAAATAAAGGGGTGAGTCCTTTGATATGTCTCACCCAAACAAAGAAAAATTGTTCTGGTCAACCAAATTCATGGTATATTTATAATATTTAAACATTCAAAATAATCTGACTCATACTCAGTATAATTCATAAGACCTGTTGAACATGCAGAAAAAGAAAGAGGAGCAGATATAGCAGAGTGTAACCGGAGGCAGAAACAGAGGAGAGGTGTGGAATTTCACCAGTTTGAACCGCTTGTTGTTGCCTAATGCGTCCTTGCTTGTCGCATTACTCATCTCGTGCATGTATATCATGCAGGTTTCTTTTCATCTCTTGTTATTATGCAGCGTCATTTTTACCACTCGCCCCAGGCACCTACGGCCTACCCTGGCACATTCCGCCCAGTCTTGTCGAAGATGACCTGACCTGTCCTCTGACTCACCTGAAGCCCTTCAGAGCTGTGACGCAGATTGCTCCAGTAAAGGTGATCGAATCTCTGGATCTTCTTACATCAGACCTCGTCTCTCTCTCTCTCCACACCCCAGCCACCTGCACGCTGCGTCTGCCCCACTGTGGGTGCTGCATTTCTGGGGCTCTGATAATGAAGCTTCCCTTCCAACTCATCACCTCTTCTCTCATACCCGTCCTTTCATGCTGAGAGTTTATATGAGCCACCCAGCACATGCAATAAAGGTGCAAGAGTAGACATTCAACTGTGTTATTGCTAAGTCCGCTCCTTTTTGTTCTGAATCATGGTTTTCAGTATGAAACCATGTTATACTGGCTTGTATATGGTTTACAGTTTGTTTGTGCCTAAATATGCAAAAGTGTAAGCCAAAGTTTACCACACATACTGTTTTTGTGTCAAAACATAAAGGATTAGCTACTAGCAGCAGACTAGCGAATCTTCTCTGGCTCCTGCTGGTTTCAGTTGAATTGTTTTGATGTAGTTTGTGGCCAGTCACAGCTGCATATCTGTCATGCCGGTTAGTATCCCATTCAGACAGACATGTTTTGGAGGGGAGATTGTGGCGATTCGGGGAATGTAAATTACATGTTGCTAGTTCCCTCATATAAAGTAATGGAGTTAAAGAGTTGCAGTATATAATGCTGCCTCATTTAGTGTGATGTGTGTATGTCTGTCCATCTTTCTACGCACACACTGAAAGAAGAAATACTAAGTACTCACAGACAAATACAGGCACTTTATGTCTTATGAAAAATTGAAGGTGCATTCGGGTGAGAGAGAGAGTCTTTTGAATATTTCATTAAAAGTTGTCTCTTTCTTGCTCCCGACGTCATTATCCTTTGGCATAGAACTGGGACAGGATGCCACTGCAACTTCCTGTCTGATAACAAAGACCAGTGGGGAGTGCTTTACAAATAAATCAAAATTTTATTGAATAATTTTGTAGGATTTAAAAATTCAAAAATTACATTAATTATAATTGGTTTAAAAAAAGATACATGTAATGCAAAGTAAATATTTTTCAAATAATATTAATAATTTGTAAGCTTTATTAGAGTGACAATATTTTTTAATGTTTTTAAAAGTATCTTATGCTCACCAAGGCTGCATTTATTTAAAGCTGCAGTCCGTAATTTTGCCTCTTTGTCGCCATCTCTGTTTGCAATTGCAGTTGTTTGCGGAATTATTATCTTTACATGCGTTGTGCATCGGCACGGCTCCTCAGCGCGGATGAATCTAATGTTTGCTGTCAATCACCACACCGGTGTGGATACTGTACTTCAGAATCACATTGTACTCTTGGAAGTATGACCAACATAAGAATTTTCACCAGAGAATGTCCTCTGAACAAGTAAGTAACAAATCTGCCACTTTTGTTCTGACTAACTGAGGGGAAAAAAGCATTACAGTAAATCATGCTGCCAGTGGTGATTAAATCTAACGATCGCTTAGCTCATATCACATCAAACCATGCAAATTATTATTATTGTTATACTTTGTTCTCAAATTGTTAATGTTATCAACATCAGCATTGCGTGACTGTGTATTTAGTGTGTATTAGCGTTACCTGTAGATTTCAATTTCTGTACAGTCTAATCTCTAATTGTCCATTTGTCATACCATACAATCTGCCATCGAAATGATAAGTTTAATTATTGCAGCTGCTGTGAGAAAAGACTATAAATGATCCACCTCACATGCGATATAGCCTACTAGCTGGGACTCATTCTTTATGTAATCAGACGTGACGCAAAGACGAATGGTGACATGCTCGAATTTCCCGCGAAAACCCAACCAGTACCATCCGAATTTTAAAACATTATTACAAGCTTACCGTTGTGAATCGGGCTAAGTTAAGGAGATAGTTTTGAACACTGGCTGGTTATGTACTTGCTCAAAAATTTATTTTGGATCATTTTTAACCAAAAAAAGTTACAGACAGCAGCTTTAATCAAAAATATAGTACAAACATTTCTTCATTAAAATCACCAAAAAAGTCTGTTCGTCATATCAAGTACACTAAATCCTAGCCACACTCAAAGCTTTTCCAATTGTCTGAAACATTTTCTCTTCAATAATTTATGCCCACAACATAAATAACAAACATGTAGAGACAAGCAAAACTACTTTCCTTTCCAGAGCAATAAAGGGAAGGATTTTGGGTGCACACACAAACAGACTCCGAGATTCAAACAGGAACCAGACAAACAGTCTGGCTCTTATCTACCAAAACACCTGCCATCAGTTGGGACCTAGTGTAATTTCAAAGAATGATACAAAGACGACAAAGAGTTGGATACAACTGTGTATATCTGTTCTTGAGTGAGGGAATGTGAAATAAAGTTTATAAAGTACAGACACCTGGTAATGAATAGATGAGAGGAAAGAGGAATTGAGCCTTTAAATAAAGAGGTAATGGGAAAAAAAGCAGAAGTAAGAGTCTGAACAGCTGGTCATACATTTTTTTCTAATGTATTTTTTTTCTTACTCTGCAGTATTTAATTTAATTTAAATAATACTACATAACTGTACCTAATTTCCACTGCTTTTGCAATATCTTTATATAATGAAAGCAATAAAGCAGAGTTAATTTTTAAAAAAAATTATTGAACTGAAGTGAACTAAACTGAATGCAAAGCAGCAAACAGCAAAATACAGTACAAAATGCAAAATATTAATTACAAATATTTAAAGAATTGGTGTTGCCAGCATTCAGTCATCATAAAATGAATTACTTGGTGGTATATGTACACTGTATATAAATAAATCCTATAACTGGCATCTTTAGTTGCCAGTTATTCTGTAAAAAACAAAACAAAAAACCTGTACATTTTGCCGTTTAAAACTGTTGTATTTTACACAAAAAAATAAAAAAATGTTCATTTTCAGCTAAATAAGCATGACAAAATTGTCCTGTTTTTTCCACAAAATTCACTTTTTTACAGTGTACATTGAATATTCTGCCTGGAAAAACTAAACAGCCAGTCAAGGGAGGGTGGAAGTGACATCACATGACCTGGTTTACTAGTCAGAGTTCATGCCTAATCAAGCGCCACTCATCCATCAGGACCATGAGCCATTGATCTGTTGAGTCTGTTCGTTGAAGAGAAGGATGAAGGACCTACTGACACACATCTATGGCAGCTCAGTTTGGAATTTTAAAACATTCGTCTAACAAAGGTTTAGTGCTCAAACTGTCAGTGCAAATCATCAAGATTATTATTACTGGCCTGTATTTTGATTTTTGCTCCTAGTTGTGAGTTGCATAAAACATTGGGTTGATTTCTGAATGGACATTAAGATATTGCACGTGATACACAAATATGAAAAAAAAAGAAAAGGCTGTTGACTTATCTCACAAGGACCACCTTTTAGTGTAAAATAATAACCATATGGTCAAGGTCTTTTTAAGGAACATTTTTACAACTTAAAGCAATTAGGTCAAAGTCCAGATAAACATGGCCTTCATCCCATTGGCTAACCCTCCTTTATCTCATGGGTTTAAACCCAGAGCAGACAGACATAAGAATGCTCTACATTTCCTGCAGAGCTTTCCCAAGCCAGGATCCTTGGCTCTCTCCCACCATACTGCATATACTGCTTCTCACAAACAATAAAGCCAAAGAAGCTACTTTTACTGCCAGTGAATGGTCAAGCTACTTATCCAAGAGTTTTCTACTTGTCTTTAAAATCAGCTCTCATATAATATTAAATATGTCTGCTGACTGAGAAAGTCAAATCAAATGTCCATAGGGTGCAGTTCATGCCTGTTGAATAATAACCCTCTCCTGCTTAGTGTTTTTCTCTCAGATATTTGAAGGTGGTAAAATATTGAGTACGCCTCAGTGTTTGCATCTTCTTCATTGAGAATTCAGCCATTCATACATTGTCTCTCTCCACAACCATATTTTTTAATCAATGAGGTCTTAAATTTATTCATAAATACTTTTTTTTTTTTTTTTTAAATAAAATTACTTTGTTCTTGAACATGTTTTTTCCCTTTGACAAGGGTAAAGTGTTTTATGATCCATAATTCTGCACTTTTTAAAGGTAGAGTTCACCCCAAAATGACTAGTTATTAAAATAGATTTTGAAGAATGCTGGTAATCAAACAACACTGGAGCCCATTGACTTCCATTGTATGGACAATATATATAAGAAAGTCATGCAACGACATAAGGGTGAGTAAACGATGACAGAATTTTCATTGTCCTTAGAAAGCTATTTTGTTATGAAAATGTTTCCTTTTGAAATCTTCAAAATGTATGTTTTTCAAAATAGTAAATTTAAATGAGTAAGTGAGTTTCTTATTCAGGTAGGTAGGAGTTGGTCATGGATGCCCAAAATAGCTACCCAGGCCAAAGGTGATGCAAAATCGGCTAAATGAACTAACTTTGCTTGAAAGCGACTTTGCTAAACTCCATACAGTCTCTGCTAAAGCATAGATGCTTAATAGGTCAAAGTTCATTCCCACCAGCAATAGATTCTGATACTTAGGAGGACTAGGCATAGTTGACATAGATCTGTACAGCTTATCTCCTTAAATTCAGCTGCTGACAGTCTGGTGAGAAGCAGATGAGAAGTGAGGGTGGCTTCAGCTCATTGCAAATGAGGCTGGTGAGAGCAGACTCGCCAATACTCTATGCACATCACATCCGGTTTCATACACATTTACAGACCCATCTGCCCTGTGCATCTAATCAGCTTACGACCACATATCCCCCTGACTGCCTGTGAGTGAGCCCATGGGTCAGGCAGTTAACCACATTGCAGCTGCTGTGGTTTACATCAACACAAACCACATTCTCACTGTAAAAAAAATCTTATGTAGTGAAATCTTTCGAAGTAGAAGCAACACATAAACCTAAATAACAGTGACTATCAAATAAACTACCACAGTAAAATGATGAGTTCTTTACACCACCACAAACAACATCAGCATATGCCAGTCAACAGCAAAAAAAAAGAAAAAAAGCCTATAAATCTATCATCTAAATGCTATCTGCATAATTCATGCTACCGTGAATGATTGGAACGTCAACATTGCAAAGTGAAACTGTTTCATTTGGGAGACTTATTGTTTGTCTTACGTGTTTTATATACATTCAAAGTAATTCGCATTTCTCATCTGCAATTTAAAAAGCCACTTGGATGAAATGTAACCCCTTTTTACAGCCTCACTGGTGCATTCCCCCAAAAAACACTGCACACACCAATCTTATCACTGTAATGTATTTAATGTGATCTCACTGTAATATCTAATGAAAGCAGGGGACTATAATGAACACTAGAACTGATTACTAGTGCATAATACCATCAGTTACACCAAGAAATGCTTATGAAACAATATCTAAAAAAAATGTTCCCATTATCCAGAAGTGAAAATTAAAATATATTGCCGGAGGCTCGCAGGTGCAGAAGTGTTTACTGTACTTTGTGTGTTCATGAATGAAGCAGCTGGTGTGACAGTAAATACTGTATGAGCTTACTCCTCCCTTGGCGTCTCTAGTTCACTCGCACTCTCATCTGTCTACATGAGTTTACTGCACACAGAGAAAAACACACCTCACCCCAAACCACCTCACTAGGGAACAGCATTACCATAAATCTTATTCGCCCTTCCACCAGTTTCATTTTCTTGGATTAAAATGGGAGGTTCTTCAATAAAAACTAATTGGCCTGCAGAAGATGCTGTTAATCACACCTCTGCCCTCTTCATCTTCTTACATGGTTACAACCCCCTCTCTCTCTGGCTGTAATTCTCTGCTCAAGGTTGGACATAATTCACAGGTGACTGGGGCAACAGGCTGCTTCTGTGACAGAGCCTCAGACTCGACCTCAGGGAACAATATTTTACAATATATAATACATTTGAAAGCAGAGACAGCAACCTTAAAGAGATAGTTCACCCAAAAATCATGATACTGTTATTTACTCACCCTCATGTCATTCCATGTTGCCTTTCTTCTGTGGAACACTTTTTTTCTCTCGATACAATGGGAGCCAATGTTGTTTTTTTTAGACTTTTATTGTTTCAGACTTTCATAAAACCACATTCACAGCTGAGTCAAGATGTTTGAATAGGAACATCTGGTTACTTCAAGTCTGGATCCTGTCTCATGTTGGGTTGTATATGCCACCTTTATATTCATCAATCTGTCTCAAGGGACAGAGTAAACATACTCAGAATGACATTTTTAACTTTGGTTCTTCGTGTAAAGTGGCTTTCAAAAGTGCTGCACCCTGGATTAAAATGTCTTTAGCAAGTAGAAGATCTAGGTTAAGTTTTAAATTACTCAAATGAATCATACAGAAAATGAGGAAGTCACAACTTGTTTTCAAAAACATCATCTCTTTATTGACATCTTCAAAAGACCGATTTTGCATTCAACTCTTTCCAAGTCAATGGTAAACTTCAGAATACGAGCAGATCCACCATGTTACCCCTCCTACTTCAATAACTACTGCGCTGAACTGTTTGAGGGTTTGTACCTTTGTGTGTATTCTTCCTGAATGTGCTGGCAGAGCAATGTATTTCAATCAATAAATGTTTTGAGTTTACATTTTCATGCATTTATGGCTATATTTAAATTGCACAGTCAAGAAAAAACATTATTATGCTTTTAATAAAGCAAAACTTTCTCTTAAATACTCTCAACCAAAAGTGAACATTTGTGTGGCCTCATGATTTGTCTATGTGTACATATTCAACCAACTTCCATCAAAATAACTTTTTTCCCGCTCTTTGTAAGGCTTTTCTTTTTCACTACAAGTGCGAAAACTCTGCAGTAAACAGATTTAACAGCTTTGATTCCCCTGAAAGTATTGAGCCAAACACTCTCTCTCAGTTCTGTCAGCTCTCACACCTTACCTGTCTTACACAACGGTCTATAACTTAACCTCTCCAAAACATAGAAACAAGCATAAGGAACAGTCACAAACAAACAAAACCCACACAAATCATACATAAACATTAAGTTGAATAGAATGTACGTCCATATGGATCCATGGAATGCATGTTTGAGGAGTGCACATCGTGCAACTGTGCTTTGCCACATAATACAGCTGTACATCCACATGTGCATGCTGACAAGAGGCTCTCACATGCTTATATTTTGAATGTCTAAACTTATATTGAACAATAACAGTCTACCAGCCATGTTTGCAGAGGAGCAGCGCCTCCGTGGAAGCTCTGAATTCTTCACAGTATCATAGTCTTGCCTTCAAAAACATCTACACCAAACATCTGACGCACTTGTGAATTTGACACCTATGGAGCAAATGTGTGTGCACAGTGAGCAGGGGTTTGTGTGCGTCTCAATTTCTATATGCGTGTACTGGTAGGACTTTGCCGTGTCATCTAGGTGTGCCTTACCTAGAGGTCTTACTACAACCGACACCAAATGACGACCTCAAACACAAGCATCCTAAACATTTTCAATCATTCTTCAATTCTTCAACCAATACAAAGATTTCTAAAACTAGAAAGTACCTGCTTCATTTCCAATACTATGAACACAATGGTTCCTAGAGGAATTAGCTTAGGCCACGGGTCCCACAGCACTGCTGTTTAATAAAGACTTTGTACCTGAACAGCACCAGCACAGCAGATCGACTGCTGCCTTCATAATCAAAATCATCATCCATTCAATCACTTTTAGTGCCTTTAGCATTAGTCTTATTGCTTAAATCAAAATGTATCAAAGTCACAGTGCTGAGAGTCTGTAGTATTCCGCATCTGGAGGTACGTCATCCTTGCAGAACATCAGACGCTCGAAAAACAACAGGATGTCCATGTAAATTCTATGTAACAAACATCATGAACATTATCCTTATAGTAAGGCAAATACAAACAAGACAAATATTTGTCAGAGCCTTCAAACATGAACGTAATAAATATTCGGTGTGTGATAAACATCAACTGAATGCTACAGCAAGTCTCTGTTCCATTTATATTGTCTATGTCTGGTACTCCTGGGTTAATAGACAGCCAGAGAGAAGCTCTTAGACATTGGAGATGTTTTGTGAGGCATCCCGTGCTTGTCGGATACCGTAGAGCCACTTAATGACGCGTGCATTTCTCTCGATGACTGAGATGCCGTAAGGAACCCGCTCACTAGGCTTGATTGGCCCATCTTCATCGTCGTCTTCCTCTTCCCCTCGCCGTCCTTCCCCGCACTCTGAGCTAGAAGTACTGACGCTGCGGAGCTTGGAGACCGAAACAATGTCCGAATTGGCCCGTGCGAAGCGCTCCACGCCACCCATTCCTTCCACCTCATCTGGGTCCAGCCCACAGTAGTTGAAGAAGCGCTCCAGGTCAGCTGTGGCCCGAGAGTAGCGATCGCTCAAGTCTGACTTGGACCGATGGAGGGAGGGGTGCTTCCGGGTTGAACCTGGACGTGACCCCCGAGAGCTGGCTGAGGAAAGGCGAGTAAAAGCAGGGGAAGCTGGGGGGAGAATGCCAGGGCGCAGAAACAGGGGGCTGGAGGGTATACAGGGGGATGGAGGGTGTGCTACCAAAGGTTGCTGCTGAGCAGAAGATGTGGGAGGTGCCTGTGGCTGGGCTATCTGTGGTTGAGTTACTTGGGTTTGTCTAGGTTTGGGTTGTAGAGGCAATCTCTGAGGTTTTCTGCTCTCTGCCTGCGGTCGCACATCCACCCGCCGCACAGTTACAGTGTTGGGGGTCCCGTAACTACCTTGTGGTACCAATCTGGGAGCTCTAGCAGGGACTGGAGGAGGCCTTCGGCTGGGCTCTGTAGGTGAGGATTTATTGTTAAGAGGAGAAGAGGTGCGAGAGGAGTTGGGCGTTGAGGCAAGGTGTGCTTTGAAGTTGATGCAGTGCTGAAGTTCTGCAGATTGTCCACTACCAACACTGTGACCCCCAGAAGAGGGAGAGGAGGCTGAGGGAGAAGGAGAGGAAGGGGTAGGGGAGGAGGCAAGCGGCCCATCACAGACATTGATTAGATTATTCAGTACTTCCAGGTTGAGTTGAGGTCCTCTGCTCACGCCATGGTCCGGTCCGTTCTCTGTCTCAAGTAGCCGCCGGGTAATCTTCCTCGCTGGTGGAGTGTTTATTCTGCATTGCATCATCATGCTTGGTGATAACAGTGGTTTGCGGATGATTGGGGGTTTCACAGGTTCTTGTCTAGTGAGTGCTACTTGTTGACTCTTTACATACTTGGCCTTGTCCGCTTCCAGGCGCTCAACTGCACTCAGCTTCCGTGT
Source organism: Elopichthys bambusa (assembly GCA_037101425.1). Taxonomy (NCBI): domain Eukaryota; kingdom Metazoa; phylum Chordata; class Actinopteri; order Cypriniformes; family Xenocyprididae; genus Elopichthys; species Elopichthys bambusa. The sequence continues at coordinate 9,577,903 of CM074451.1, forward strand.
TCCTGTCTCAGGCGCTCTACGGAAGTAGTCGGGGCCTTTATTGAGGATACGGAAAGGCATGGCAGAGGTGAATGGACCCCCAGTAAGACGGCCATCTGTAGGACGGAGGGTCTCCACTGGCATGATGGGTAGCAGTGGGATTAATTTAAGAGGTGAAATGAAGACTAAGGGTCAAAGTTTTCTTTGCGATCAAGAATGTCTTTTGAATGTCGTCCCAAGAAAGACTTTTGTAGTCACAGATCTCTTTATTCCTTCTCCTTTGTATTTTAAGCTCTTTCTTCCCCACCTTCAAGGACCCCTTTAACTTTCTTACCAGTCTGAACACTCCTGCTGCTGTTATTATTTCACTCTTTTTTGTGTGCCGGCCTCTTGCCTCTATTATCTGCTCTCTCCCGAGTCCGGCTCATTGAATAGAGGCCCATGGGATGGGGTCATAAAGGGTCGCATTCCACATCAGTCCGGCTGAGTGACCCACCAGGACGGGGCAGATCCTGAAGTGAGCTCTTCACAGCTGAAATGTTATCAGAATAGTTCTGGTGAAACGGTGGCTCAGTCCTTTCCTTTCAATCTCCAGATGTCTCAGACTTGTAAAACACTTCTTGAAAACCTGAAACTCTTTTTCTTGAAATCCTGCACTCTTTTCCTGGAGGAAGGAGAGAGAGAGAAAGATGCTGTCAGACATGGGTAGGCAAAGAGAGGACCTGTTTTCACTCCCTCCGCCCCACACATAACAGATACTGGAGTACTCTAAAGCGAATGGGGGCAGACGTTTGGTTTTAATGCACTGTCTGGCCCCTCCCACTACACTCTTAAAGCCCCCAGATGCTGCATGTGTGAGCAGCCAATCAGGAAAGAGGAGGAGAAAGGAGTAAGCCAGCAGATGATCTCTGATTGGCTGAGGGTTGGAACTCTGACCAATTGCACCCTTCCCCCCACTCACAACAAACACTCCTACTGAATTTTCATTCAAATGTGATTCTTTGAAAAGAAACAAAAAAGAAAAGGGCAGAGCTAAAGAACAGCTGCAATCTTTTACATTCAATTACATCAAACAGTGGCGTTTTATGAAAATATTTAAATGTCCTCCTTTCCACTTGTTCAGTGTTCAAGAGCGTACAAAGGCGCTTTGTGTAGTGTCTTTAGAGTACATTATAGGCAGATTATCATGTTTTATATTCTGGTCTTAGACTAGATCTAAACCAAGGGCTCTTTTAAATCTGTCTGAAACACTCATGAGTTTCATATAATGTAGTAAAACCTTTAGATTATACACAGACTAGAAAGCTGCTCTCAAATCAGTTCTGGCTCAAATTTAGACTCTTCTCTCACTCTCTCTGTCTTCACAACTTATGATGCTTTCATATTCTCTTGATCCTCAGTGTCAGGGGAGTGAAGGCAATTTTTCCCTTCCCTATTCTCCTTTTTGTTACTGCATTAAAGGTTTGGATTACATCATCACAAGCGCCGAGAGGCTTGCTCATTGCCATTTCTCACCATCATCATTATATTCAAATACACATTTTTAATTAATCTTTTTATAGCATGACTTTGTGTCTAGGCCCTCATCCTCGTTACGCTCCCCCTCCCTGTCTTCCACTAATAAGATAGAAAAGACTCAGTACAATAGAAAGACATATTCTCTTACCAAGGAACAGTTCACTTAAAAAAAAAAAAGAAACTAAATATAGTTTTAAACTAATTACAGAACAGAGTGAATTGCCTTTAGAGAAAACTGGTAATAACCTTACTGACATTCGCCCCAAAGACTGAACAATAAAATAGCCTCAATTACTTAAATGAGCTCCCTGGCTTGCACTGCAATTATTTCCAACATGAAATCAACGTTGACCCCATTTACTTTCTTAATGCATGTTCCGTGTTTTAGTGTGAACATTTTATCAGTGTATGTTTTTCCAGATACTAAATATTGTATGGCTTTGTAAATTGTTAAAATGTAGTAGCATACTCTTCCTCTGAAGCGACTTTCCTTTTCTGCTGCCGTCACTTTGGCTACACAGATGAATGTATAATCACATGTATTTATTGTTTTAACAATTTCACATTCATTTTGACTCGATTTTGGTCTGGAACGCCCACTTTTCACAATCTAATCCATTCCCAATGGATGAAACTGAACCATGCTCGGTTTCCATGCTATTTTTCCTCTTTAAATATCTTTTTTCTCTCACATTATGCAAGTAAAACAGGTTTCAAGTGGTAAATCATTTTAACTTTAATGTCATGCTAATTATTAGGGCTGGGTTAAAAATGTTGATTTCTCCATTCTCATTTTGATGAACCAATGTCGAATTCTTAAATCCCAAGATTCAATCTTTTAATCTATGAACTAAAAACATGTGTTATTCTTCAGGTTATTTACCTTTAGCCGGTGCCACTTCTGGGGGCCCTAAGTAAAACTCTGTGAAATTGCTTTGGATACAAGATTAAAAACCATTACCACTAATGATTCCATTGTGTTTTTTTTTTTTGTTGCATCATTCAGATACGTGACTCTGACTCATACGTGACTACAAGACTGAGACAGCAGAGTGACTGGTACGTTATACTTTTAACATACCTGTCACCCTGCTATCTCAGTCTCGTACTCACGTATGAGTCAGAGTCACGTATCTGAATGAGGCAAAAAAAAAAAAGTTAGCACTGGCATTGAGAAATGTCTTGTGTTTTGGTGTTTCCATTACTATGGAAATAGAACCATTTAAACATGCTTGGCATGCCTCTATCTATTATTGTGTCTTATAAGAGGCTTATGGACAGAGTAATGGAATAAATGCTTATCCAGGTCAAATTCTGTGGTGCATTTAGATGATGATCTACACACACACACACACACACAGCTGTCTCTCAATGGCCAGGCTTTTATTAGAAGGCACAGTTGCTCAGGACCCTGCCATGCTGCTAAGGGTGAGGCAGCTCTAGTGTCCAAAAGCCAAAATGGATCATCATTCCTTCCCCTCCACATCTCTGTATTCCCTAGTGCTACACTGGCCTTTACCAGACACCAACATGGAGGAAAGCTCTTCCACAGGGACCATAGACCACAAGCATGAGGGCTTACAGGGACAAATATGGATAACAATAGCCATGTTTACATACACTTTTACAGACACTTTTTGTTTCAATTGGAATGCTTTCAAATTAATCCAAACATAGTGTTTACATGAACGCTAAATAAAATGATCGGGTTTATGATCAAGTTTATATGTCGATTTAAATCAGATTTAATCGTTTGACATACGCACACTGCATGAATATTCAGAGGTTCCCGCTGTTTTGTCGCATAATAACATCCTCATTTTCTTTGTTGTAAAAAGCAGACATTATCTATTTCAGGTCCTAATTAGGAGACAATGAGCACAATGAAATTTCAATCAGTTTGGGCATTTTTATTCTGACTGAGGTGTTTATATGGAGCATTTTCATTCGGAATGGACTTTTAAACCGATTGTAATCGGAATACAGTGCACCATGTAAACGCACCAGAGAGCTAGCAGAAATTCTAGGCTTGTTTAGTCAGAGCCCCCTCTCAAAAATATTTAACTGCCTGATACCTGTGTGAGATAAGCACATTCACTGTATGGCTAATAACATTTAACTGTTGAAATTAAGTGTACACTATCTTGTTAAAACGAATACACAAAGTCAATTTAAATGCTACAAGTGAATTCAGGCATCATATCATATGAACGTTTTTTATGAAAAATGTATATTTTGAGATTTGCTAAAAATTACATTTAACAGTCAGTGTTATAAAATCAAGAGTGTAAAGGTCTGAACCTGGGTCCGTATGTATAAAACTTCTCAGAAAAGCTCTTAAGAATATTCTTAAGTTTTGACTTAAGTGTCAAAAAATTCTTAGTAAAGTGTAAGACTTTTCTAAGAGTAGGAGACTTTTATAAAGAAGCTAATAGCAACTTTTAGTAAAGTATAAGAATGATTCTTAAGAGCTGACTTAAGTGTTGTGAACTGAGGACTACAATGATGTCAACTCAAAATGGCCGCCCTCAACCTTTGAATAAGCCAACAGAGAGCCTGCAAGGGTGAAGTCACAGCAGCACAACACCAATAATTTAATTATTATTATTAAAATCATTATTAATCATTTAAAAAGACACTGAAATAGCTTTGCATTGTACAAAAATGATCACAAATTAGTACTGATGGTGTGGAATCTTTTTCTACTGATATATGTCATCAATGGCTCCAACAACTCCAGGGAAGCCCACAGTCAACTTAAAAGTGGCTTGCTTTTGCCACATGGTTTGATGGTCAGTTGGATAGTCAATGAACCGCCATAGAGTAGTGGCCAAATGTGGTGTCCAGTCATATGAAAATTGACATCTTCAACCTTAATTCAAATATTTTTACAAATGTGTTAAAAGATGTAAGCATATCGTGTAGCTGTGCTCGGAGTCAACTGTTTCATGTGTGATAATGAAATGAAATTTCAAATTATTTTTGGCCAGGAAATTATGAACACATGCAAAAACAAGAGGACCAATGAAATATTAAAAACTGATTATGTTGTAGTCAATGTGTGTTTTTTCTGAGCTTTTTTGTTTTTCTGAAACCTGTAGCTGTAGTTTTCCCTTCTTTTTTTGTGCCAAACATTTGGTCAGATAAATACCTTTGCTTAGTTTAGAGTTTTATTCTTCCCTCATATTTTAAACCATTTAAATAATATAAACATAAAAATATTTTCCTCAAATTTTGATGGTTTAAGCAAAATTGTAGGGTCATTAAAAAAAAAAAAAAAAACCTTTGCACATCAATTTTGGCCACTATGTATGGTGTGGTAAATTTAGCATTAGTACCATTTAAGAGCCTGCTGATTGTGGACTGATGGGTCAGAGTCATCACCGTTGCACTGCTGCATTTTTACAGTTAACAAAAAAGGTCATTACTATTTCATTTCTATAGTCAGAGCATTGATTTGTGGAGTGGGAGAAGTTATTACATTTAAAGTTATAAAAAGTTTATTCAAAGTCATTAAATGTATTAAACATTAATTATTGTTTAAGTAATATTTATTAAAGTTATTACATTTATTTAAAGTTATTACATTTCTTATTAGGTCAGTTACAAAAAGAATTGACAAACAAGTTTACATCATTTCATCAACTCCATGTCATCATATAACTCATATACATCATATCGTCATTGGAAAGCATGCGTTTCCTTTTCTTTGCTGACATCTTGTTACTCCTAACTAGGTTAAGAGACCTCTACAGCTCTTAAATAATTTAGGAGCTGAGACCTAGTCTTGACACTTAGGAACCTTTATGAATCATACTTGTTCTTAAGTTTAGGAATAAGACTAAAATTACATCGTTCTTAGAATTTTGACAGACGAGTGTCAAAATTTTACTCTGAGCGGCTTTATACATACGGCCCCTGATCTTTGAGTGAGTAAAAAATACAGCTCTCCTGTGCAGACTGTAATAAGCAGAGCTTGGTTCCCAATTTTGGGTTGCAACCCACCAGCTGAGAACCACTGTTTACAGCAATGATATACTGTGTGTAAATCACGCTCATTTTACAGCACACAGTGATCCCAAAACCATTAAAGTGTTTACTTCTCATGTAAAATAATATCCCCGAACAGAAGCAGACACACAGTGGAATGTGACGGCCACAGGGGCGAGGGTGGCAAGAACAGCCCAGCTTTGGGCACAAGCGTGGTGTGAACTGATTGAGATAACAAAAACATTTTAGCAGTGAGCCAACTGGACCCAGAACACTAAGTGTGTGTATTCCTGGCTATCCCCACGTCCTCAGAGCGACACACACCCAAGGCAGACTGCCACAACCACAGAAACACACAGGCATCTCCAAAGCAAACCTTTCTGGGCACAAAATAAAGATCTGGTCTTGATTTCTGAGAGCTGATGTAATGTTCCCCACAGCTTTTAGTGGTGTACTGGACTGTTGATTGAGCCGCAAAAAACGTGAATGGAAAATGTTTGCTAACGGCTTGAGCGTGGCATATGATGTTTTTGTGGGTGTTTTTAAACCTGAATAATTTTTCATGTTTAATGATTTAATGATAGTACACTACATGGAGGAAAATGTGATGCAAATAAGCTAATCCTAAAAACCACTGGCGAATTGGGTGAGGGCTGGTCGAGCGCGGCGGTCTACAGCTGCAGAGACAAAGTACAAAATGACCTCACCAATTTGGCTGAAAGAAACTCCGCAATGTAATTAGAGGGGAATTCTGCGTGACTGAAAGGGATCTGCTATTTTAAGGATATCTATCAATTACTGCTGCGACAACAGGCCCGACATGAGAGATACACGTGAGAGGGGAAAATAAAAATATAACAAGGAAGAGAAAAATGAAAGACAGAGAGAGAGAGACAGAGAGAGAGAGAGAGAGAGAGAGAGAGAGAGAGAGAGAGAGAGAGAGAGAGAGAGAGAGAGATGTTGGTCAGGATAGATATCTAAAAAAACAGAGATAAAAGAGCGATAGTTGATTAATGTTTTTAATATTAAATGCATTAAAAATTTTATACAAAAAAAAAAAAAACCCCAAAAGAAATTACGTTTTCTAAAGATAATGTGAGTGGTGCTTGCCAAAGCAAATCTCATCACCACAATGTCAAGGTGTTGCTATGGTGTTCAAAGATGGTGTTAGTCCATTGCTATGAAAAAATGGTGTTAGTCCATTGCTATGTGGTGGCTAGGATGTTCTGGAGGGTTGCTAGGTAGCTTACTGACTCAAATCAAAAAAGCCCAGTCTCTATGAATCAGGTCCTTAGGGGGGACGGGATTGGGAAAGGTCCACGAGCCGGGACTCTAACTCGGGTCACCTGAAGTGCAACGGCGCTATATATCGGCGTGCTGCCCATGAGGCTATTGGCACCAACATCCTTAGATATAGTTCCTGTTTTAATGCCCATTATATTTTGACATGTTTTATCTTCCAGATAAAAATAAGACCAGTTCAGCTAGAAACATGACATCACATCTTTCCTCGACAAACTGCACCATTTGAGGCATCATTCATGTTTATATCTATGTGCCAAAATTGAACTTTACTTAAAATTGAACTTTAAGCGGTCTGGTTCTCAACAAGAGGGCTGGGGCCCACAATAATGGGGCCTCAAACTTTCAAGCAGGCCACATGATGACTTAAAATTATGTAAACGAACATAATATTATTACTACAATTAATATTACTGTTGGTTAATACACATCATTTTATCAATAACATTTAACAATTCAATTAAAATTCTTTAAAAATGATTCAGATGAAATCCTATATTCATTTTCATCAATTTTTAATGAAGAACACACAAAATGAATTGCTTTTCATTTAATTTTGATTAATTCATAATTAATTTTTACTTTTTGTCACTAGATAGATTAGTCTAAGAGACCAAATTTCAATCATAAGCTACCCAAAATTGTCATAATTTTGACAAAATGTATAGTAATGGTGATGACTGTCCTAGTTGTACAGTTGCCAGGCTTGAAGCACTGATGCGAAGCTCCTGGATGTCAGATTGTCTATGTGAGGCCTTTGTGATTGGAGACTGACAGCTCTAAATAGATCAAAACCAACATTTCCTGCTCCTAGCAGCCCAGAGGGATTCACTCTGAGGTTGAGTCACCTGTGCAAAGCTGACATTAATGTGTCAATATTCCAGGAAGTTCCTGTGAATCTTCTCATGTACTGAGCGAGGATTGAGCATATAAGATCTGACGTCACTGTGAGTAATGATGACAGAATTCAGGAATCCCTCCAAACTGGGAACATGAGCCATTCTGCTGACATGAGCGGAAGTTATGTAAGGAAAAGAGAGAAGGAATGTGTAAACAGAACTCAGGTAGAGACCATCACAACCCTGTGTAGTAAAGAGTCATGGTGAGGTAAATATTACCTCTGCAGGATCATTTTCTGCATGCCACCAAATGAGGAAACTGATAAAAAGAGTCAGATAAGATGAATTCTGGACGAGCCCCCCCATTCAGCAACAAATAGTTATATATTTCTAGTGCTTTTATGTGACAGTTCTCAATTGATTTATTGATAACGGCTTGTTTCAGCTGCATTTAGAGTGAATCTGAGTCGCTGTGGCCGACAGATGAACCTCATTTGTGGGACCGCTTACTTAAAGATTTGACCTCTTGCACTACACTGTAGGTGTTAGGTGTAAGTACAAGCTAACTAGCATCATTCCCAAGGGTTTTCCCTGGCGGCTTTTACTGCATTGACAGAGTCACACCTCTCACTCAACTCACCTCAGCGACCGTGATAAAGATGCCCCAGAGGTTTCAAGCCTTTAGCCTGATAACCTTTCACATTGCCTCCATCCATAACCACCACAAAGCTCTATCGGCGAGGGAGAGCTGGTTATAAAAGGTTTTAAACAGCCTTCTCTTCTCAATGTGTGGCAAAGCAAAGCACAGCTGTTTTCCCTCCGTCCACAGCAGGCCAGGATGATCTCTCAACACAACATCATTAGACAGAGCTGGTATTGTACTAAACATCCCACAGCTAGACCAGGATACAACATTGAATATCTGAATGAGCTCTCAGGATAATATCATCATTCATCTCCCATTTATTATTACAGGCAATATGTGGATCCCTGAAGAGATTTGCCCTTGTCAAAGCTGCCCTGCCATTTCCTACACTTACAGTTTACCCAATTAAATGGGGGCATAACAGACTTCTGTTGTTTTTAAATAATGATTATAGCATTTCTACAATTATTTACCTAAAAATTATTTTGGTAATCAATTAAAATGTCAAGCATTTCTTTGGTTAATCAAATAAAAACAGTGTTGTCCTCCAAAAATTGTGCAAATTGAAGGTTATGACAACAAATATAGTGAAAGTATCCATGTAGGCTGTTATACATTATGTGAAAAATGTTTTAAAACTAAACCTTACGTTATTAAAAACAGTTTGTCAGCCATTCTGAAGCAGAAAAGCAGTTTAAGAATCACCATATTAAAAATAATCATTAAAAAAAAAGCACTTTTTTTTATCAATTAATTGTTGTTGCAGTCCTAATTATATATTTAATTTATGAATGGTTTTATGATGAATAATTTTATTTATTAATCAAATATTTTATCTTTTTTGTAATATTTATATAATTTGGGGGATATTGATTTTATGCCTAAAGTGGTATAAGTAATATAAAAAGAAAAAGAAAAATTGGAGAGACAAATCCAGTATGGATAATCTCAAAATGGCCAAACATAAGGTTATTAAGTTATAATGATTAATTGGCTTGCCCCAAATACCAATTTATCATTAGTTGAAAAACATACAAAAGTAGCTTTATAATGGTTATGTGTCACAGAGGCGTGTTAGAGATCGTGTTACAAACGGAGAAAGTGATCGGTCTGTTCCTCCATCTCTCATGTTGACTATAATAAGATAATCAGATGAGAGCAAAAAGTCCTTCATGGGCCAGCCACACTGTTACCTTAAATTCTCCACATTTCCCTTCATCCGTCACTTTAAAACTTCAAATCAAAGAAAAACAGATTAGATCAAAACATATCCCAGGAGTTTTCAGATCAGGGTTACGTCACAGCAGATCAAGACACTCCGACAGCACAGATGTATCTGACCCTAGAGGCCTGGGTGATCTGTCACTTACACGATTATTAGTGATTTACCGTTTCCCGTGGATAAAGCTCTGCAGTACCAGCTGCACATCTGAGGAAGGACACTGTGGTATCAGAGGTCACTTTAAACTCTCAAACCAGTACTGTTCAATCACCTTGGCAACATCCTAACAAAACTGTCAGCTGTAAAAAGAGAGATGCAACTTGCTGTCATATTGATCAAGCAAAATGGCCTGATCATCCCCTAATTACAACCATGGCAACCTTGTCCATGTCAGACTCATCTCAGGAATCCATGACCTCCAGGTCCTTTAAATGGACCCTGACCCTGCCTCGGGCCTGACAAATTAATGTAGAGAAATGTCAATCACACATATAAACACTAAACACACATACAAACTCGCATCTACACAGAATTACACCCTACTAGGTGTCTGCAAAGGACAAGGACGCTAACAGACACACAAAAGCATATACGTGTGGACAGAGCGTGTAATCACAAAGACGAGATGGTTTAAGCCTCATCCCAGAGTGTTGTTTTTACCTTCTTCCACCGCAGCTACCAATTCCGCTTTCCCACAGTCACACACACACACATACACTCACCGAAACAAAAGAACAACAAACAAGTAGTAACTACATTTACAAAAACTAGTGCACAACACAAACACAGCCTCTAAACATACACAAGCAGAGGTCACCTATTAACCCAGTTTGACCAATAACTAAGCCAGGAATGTTAATGGATCTCAGAGAGGTAGAGATAGATAGAGATCTTTTCCTGCATGTATATGCAGACAATATGACACAGCTGTTATTACATGCACTGACTCAGTTCCTCATTTCATAGTCACTATTGTTTTGACACCATCCATCTGCTCAACTGATGCACAGTAATTTTTTTTTTATTGATTGAAACTGTTCAATATTTGATTTTTAATTTTGCATTGCTCATTTTCAATTTTTTACATTTAGATTGCCTTTGCTGCCATCTAAAGCTCACTTAAGGTTAATTTTTAAAATCACTAATAATTTAACAACTTTTAATTGTAATCTGTAACAAATCTCAAAACAAATGTCGACTTTTTATACTGTACATTAAAATGTTGTGATGCCTAAATTCACTTGTAGCATTTTAAAACGACTCATTTTTAGTGTTTTATTTTTTAAAATTTATTTTAACAAAGTAGTATAGACTTTAATATCAGCCATAACATTAAATTATTTGTATAGATAATAATGTTCAATATCCATTTTTCATATAGTACATTATGTTCACATTATAAAATTCACTTATAGTATTTAAAATGCTTTTTTTTTTTTTAATTTAGACAAAATAGTACAAATAGAAAAAAAAAAAAAAATTCAGCCAATAAATATCAGCCAGAATTGTAATATTGGTGCACGCCTATGGCACAAAACAACATTTAGCACCCACAAAAACCAACACAATCTAACAACGGAGCTCATAAATGACGAATTTAATGAATATAATAAAAGCCCTAATGGGATGGGAAAATACCAGGAGTTTATCTGTATTTTATTTGCCTAAAACCTGAACTCAATTACACTATACTCATACGATTCTTACTGATCCCATATAAACAACCATTACGTCCTATAGGTAATCAGTCCAGTCCCAGCATGCTCAAATTAGACTCATATCCTTCATAAATGAATGATGAAATGAGGACATGACTTATGAGTTCCATGAGTTATTGCCAATACAATTAATGATAATAAAATATCTTAAGAAGACAAAGATATTAAAAAAATACAACTAATACAAAGAGTTCAACAGACATCTTACATAGTCAACACAAACTAACTTCAGAAAGAATGTGACAAATCTACTAGTATAGAGATTATTGGACCATCTCTGTTACGGGTTGCTTAACTTACCAGGACAAGTGTTTTCCAAGAGCAGGATGAAGCTCTCAAACTGCAGAGCCTTTTGAAGAACGGAGCTCAGCAGAGAGTCAGCGCTCCAGTGAATGTGTGTGCAAGTCTGTGTGTAAGAGCACGACTGAGATGGCAACTCAAATACTTCTCCTCCTCCCTCTTCCCCTCATAGCTCCTCCCAGCCAACACTTTTAGGAAGAGCAGGGCTGGAGAAATACAAGCAGGAAGCACAACACCTTCCTACGGACAAGTGACCAAATGAATTAATTCATGCACCACCGTATTTCCACCTTATTTCCACCACAAATCCTATTCTTGGCTATTCTTGGTCTTCGAGTGATTTCCGATTGGAGTTGACCTCCTGGATGGATATTTGTGGCAGTCATTTCCCAAAAAACCTCTTAATAATCTTTTCCCACATTCAACCTAGACTACAAGAGGAAGTGATATAAGAGTGTCCGTCGGCTTCATCAAAGTAAACAGAGCTCTACAGAAAACAGAAAGACAAGCAGTGGTGGCCATAAGGATATCCCATCATCCGGTTGGACAATTTCAGGAAGGTCTCAAAGGAATTACCCCAGAAAGACTGGAGAGAATCATCGAGTTTGACTGTTTCTGTTCTTGGAAGCACACTGCTAAGAAGAATTTGTGGTTTCTCTGCTCTCAGAATATGAGTCTGGGTTTAGCATCGCCCTTAAAAAACAAGTTCATCCCGTAAAATCCCGTAAGAGCAGGGAGTGGACTGTATCTAACTCAGAGGGACAGAAAAGAATGAAAGTTGTGAAACAACACTGACACACCAGTGTTAGACACCTCACAAACTCACTTTGAAGACTCCACCTCTCTATTTTAAGTAGGATAAACTGGATTATTTAAGGAGTGGTTGAATGAAGTCTAGTTTGGAGACCAGCATTGTGTGAAGGTGAATGTTCTCCTGAAAACAGATAACATCTGCCATCCAGCTGCACAACAAATAAACAAGTCTGACCATAATAGCTCCTATTCATTCACTCAAGTCCAGGTGTGGACTCTTACCCCATTCCTCTCCATTTGGCTGCCTTTGAAACCCACACCCTCATGCCAAGGGGGCATACCTGAGTCCTACCGTAAACACAATACCCACAGAATGTGTGCCTGTGGCTATGGTAACAGATCTCTATGGGAATGGCTGCTGTGTGTTTTGAGGGAAGTGAATCAGGCAGATGCTACCAAAAGTCTGAAATATAGGGGTGTTAATGACAGATTGACAATTATTTGTTGCGCATAATTTAAACTGATAAAATCTTAGAATGATGATTAATAATCCGTGTGTGTAAACACTATACAGGTCTATACAGGTATCTGAAGCATATCTGCACACTGAGTTGCATGTCACATTTGCAAAACACAGATATGCACCCCTGGCTTGTGAAAATAAAGGAGACCAAATTCAAGGTGTTGCAACATTTTACTATCAAATACACACACACACACACACACACACACACACACACACATATATATATATATATATATAAATTTAATTTGGATTATTTTATTTCTAAAAGTTTTATTTTTTTCTAAAAGTTGGCCAGCCCAGTTTTTGCAGTGTATTCATGGCACTGGCCAGACCCCATTGGGGGCTTTTTGACCAGTTGAGCATGTTGAATCACCACAAGAGAGAGAGAACAAGTCAGTGCACAAGAATAAAAGCAACAGTGATGAAAGCAAGCAAAAAAGTCAAGACAGCATAGACAGAAGGCCTTTCTAATTTTACGTTATCTTCCCTGAGTGTTCCAATGTGCAAACATTTTCATAATAACATGAGCTGACTGGAATGAATAAAGTAATCAGAGTGATTGATATTCAAAATGGTAAGCAAGTGCTGCTTTGTTTACGGTATATCAGTCCTAATTTCGGTCTCTGTTATCATCAATGCAAAATACATAAAACTGGAAAAAAAATGAAAGGAAATAGTTCACCAAAAAATGAAAATTATCACATATGGATCAGCTTTTTTGGAGCTTCAAAAGCTTGGGCGCTATTCCATGCCATTACAAAGCTGGGAAGAGCCAGGATATTATTTAATATAACTCCGACTGTGTTCGGCTAAAAGAAGAAAGTCATACACACCTATAGGATGGCTGGAGGGTGAGTAAATCATGGGATATTTTTTTGTGTGAACTATTCCTTTAAAATTAAATTGATAAAAAAAACCCAAATGCACTAAAACAGTGGACTGCGTTTTAAGTAATACCAATGTTACTATTAATATCATCAATAATAATTTCCTAAAGGGTTAGTTCACCCAAAAATGAAAATTCTGTCATTAATTACTCAACTTCGTGTCATTCTACACCCCTAAGACCTTTGTTCATCTTTGGAACACAAATTAAGATATTTTTTATAAAAACCGATGGCTTAGTGAGGCCTGCATTGCCAGCAAGATCATTTCCTTTTTTAATGCCCAGAAAGCTACTAAAGAAATATTTAAAAACAGTTCAAGTGACTACAGTGGTTCAACCTTAATATTATAAAGTGACGAGAATACTTTTTGTGCGGCAAAAAAACAAAATAACGAATTTATTCAATAATATCTAGTAGGGCTGCACATACAATTAATAGAATTTAAATCGTTCAAAGGCGCGATTACAAGGGAAAAAATCCACTTATATTATTCTGTGTGTTTTAGAGGTGTGTTTAGAGCACATTACATCACGAGGCGAATCACAACTACTTCAGAATGTAAACGGTCGAAACCAGCACAAAATGAGCTACCAGTGACGTAGGTGTACACTGATATGTCGTACGCATGCAAAACACCAGCACCCGCCATTTTTAAAAAGCTGTGTCCAAAGCCTATACATTTGCTCAGGATCTGTCTGAACTGCTCTCAGTACCGTCAAAATAAAAGTAACAGCAACAAGCGCAGTTTACGTCACTTCAGGCCCTAGAGGAACATTAGTTCTCGGGGAACCACACTGGTGACAAAAGCCCCTATTATTATACCATGCATATGTTGACTTTTTATTTTTTATAGGTTTAATGCTTTAGAAAAGCAATAAAAAAAAAATTGTTTTTTAATTTTTATACAAAAATATGGTATGCAGTTGCTTCAAAGAATGGTATAAAGCTATTCAATACATCATTCAATGTAAATTGTGATAATCGTAATTAATAATCGCAATTACAATTTCAAGGGAATAATCGACAATTATGATTTTTGTCATAATCGTGCAGCCCTAATATCTAGTGATGGGTGATTTCAAAACACTGCTTAATAAAGCTTTGAAGCTTTACGAATCTTTTGTTTCGAATCAGTGGTTCGGAGCGTGTATTAATCCGCCAAAGTCACGTGAACTATTGAAATTTCGAAACACTTATGACATAAGTTTTGAAGATGAACGAAGGTCTTACGGGTGTAGAACGACATGAGTAAAGGTATGGGTGAGTAATTAATTACAGAATTTTTGGGTGAACTAACCCTTTAATCATATTTATTTATTATATAGGCTAGTTTAAATATAGGCTATGTATATAAATGGTATTCCTTCACATTAACATTAATTAAACTCTAGTCTGAACTACTTCTGAATTGTTGACATGGGCTAGACTAGTTTATCACATTATGTAATTATAATTTGAATGCAGCACTTTCATAACCATCATTAAAAGTAAATGACCATTGAGTTCTTGTAATGTCTGTCATCAGATTTCCTTTTCGAATTCTATATATATCTTCAAACTCCATGCAGAAGACCTCTGATCTTTCACCTTCACGTCGTAACTTCATCCCTGCCTAAGTTCTTTAAGTGTTTATGTTGATGCTGCTTACGCTGCAGGATCAACGCTAATGTCTACAATGTCTGTGTGCCACATTGGTAATGCTGTCAGCACTGATCTGTTTGGGTGCTCATCTGAGCTGCTGAAGAATGGCAGTGTCTTTGAAAAGGAGGATTATGAAGCAGTGCAGGATTACTACTGCTGCCCATCTTTCATTCTGAAGATCACAGACCATGCTGTAGGCTCTGAGCGAGACACACACACACACACACACTCTCTCTCTCTCTC
The DNA here is from genome assembly GCA_037101425.1 of Elopichthys bambusa. Classification (NCBI taxonomy): domain Eukaryota; kingdom Metazoa; phylum Chordata; class Actinopteri; order Cypriniformes; family Xenocyprididae; genus Elopichthys; species Elopichthys bambusa. The sequence continues at coordinate 9,593,467 of CM074451.1, forward strand.
TCTCGCTCTCAAAGGGTCAAATACGAACATCTCCTTTTACAACTCATATTACACACAGACATGTCCAAACGGGCTTTCACACCACTAAATCATCACAAATACACTGTGAATGCGCACATGCACGTAAACATGCCTGATCAACTGATTAATCAAACAGTGATGAAACTGACTCAATAAAACCAAAGTGAGGTCACCTACCATAACAAGCTGTTTACATACTTCGCTCTATTTGAATAAGCGGTTCAAATTTGCATGTGGGTTAAATTCTTTATCAGAGGCTAGAATAGAGACAGATACCAGTCCAATTCCCTCTGAATTCAAAAGCAGCGTTAAAAGCAGGTTCTGACGGAATCTGTGTCATTTTTTGCATGAAATTCTGCAGAATGGAAGGGTAATTTTCAATTTATGCAGAAATATTTTCTGCTGAATTCTGTGTAGGCCTGGTTATAAGTGGGCAGCACTGAAAGGATTGCCCGAAATAGCACCTGCTTCAACACACTGAGAAAAGGTTAAACTGTTTGTTATAGAGGCCAACCAAGTCAATACCACAGATTTGGAGAGGTTACGCAAAAACAAGAGCACCTGAGCCAATCAATGCATAGAGACAGGGAGATCAGGGGTTAGTGAACTCAGTCGCAGTGCCACACAGGGAAGGAGGCCAAATCCACTCGCTCACGTGCTAGAGGGAAACACAGCCCTCTGGGAAGGGCGGAGGGCTGGCTGGACTAGCGCTGTTTATCTTGGTAGGGCACTTTCTAAGGAGAGGCTGGAAAGAGCCAACTCACATTCCTCAGAGAGAGAGAGAGAGAGAGAGAGAGAGAAAAAAAGGAGATTTAGAAGAGTGCGTGAGGAAAAGGGAAAAGCTTGGTCACGTTCTTAAGTCCAAACTTGAGGAAGCTGTATTTAGTAAACGCATGTGGGCGGTTGATGTGGCAAACTTCTTATGGGTCAAAAGCGTCATCTAGAGATAAAAAAAAAAATATATATATATACTTTTTTAACTGTTTGTATGATTGATCATATTTGTTGAGCATGCCAGAATTTCATATTTCTGTCATTTCAGTGCTTTTATTGTGACTGTCAGGATTTTTTTTCTCTGAATAAAATATTTACATTTATTAATTTAGCAGATGCTTTTATCCAAATGAGGAAAATCACAAGCACTTTATTATAAAAGTCAACAATAGACAAATATACACAATAGAAGTTAAAATATAAAATATAGGTTGCAAACATTTGTTGATTTACATTAGCAACCATTTCTGAAGTCCATAATAAACTTAATACAGGGGTTGTGGTCAAAAAGACTCTGAGAGAAATGAATCACATGCTGCATCATTATAGGTTTCATACAGCATTTAGGCTTATAGGAGAGGTAAAAAAAAAAAGACATTGGTTCAAGATGTCTATATTCTATGCAAAGCCCATGAGACGAGTAAAAATATTATACAATGAGTCAAAGTATTATACAAAAACATCACGTGTAATTAATTATGAATGCTAAAAAAATTCTAGCTGATTTCAATTAGGCCACAGAAACCACAGACCACATGAAACATTATGTGGGTCAAAGGGAATAGTGTCACAATCAGCATCATATTCTGCAGTGGCTATTGTGTGTTTATGTCCTGTTAACAACCCATCAGCTACTGTGAAATTAACTAGACCTCTTGTTTATACATCGACACAACCTATTTAAAATATTTGCCAATTTAAACACTTTTCCAAAATGAGAAGACTTATTAAAACTATCAGAAACATTTTAGGGTTTTAAGAAATTTTATGAGATCACTCTGAGAACCCAAAATGTCTCAGATGCTCTCTCTAATCCTCTCAACTCTGCTGAGCATATGATCATTTTATATTCGCTGGAGCCTTGAGGCAGTCAGACTGTCAACTATCACTGAGAGAGAGACTGTGGTGCTTCACATGGTTTGCAAACTAACTGGCTTAGAACCCAGTGGCTAGTCTGTGGTTGGTGGTTGAGGGTGTGTGTGTGTGTGTGTGTGTGTGTGTGTGTGTGTGTGTGTGTGTGTGTGTGTGTGTGTGTGTGTGTGTGTGTGTGTGTGTGTGTGTGTGTGTGTGTGTGTGTGTGTGTGTGTGTGTGTGTGTGTGTGTGTATGTACGGTGTGAGAAAAACAGACTTTGCTCTGGAAGAGACAGAGAATACACAGACTACATACATATTAATCTTTACTTAACCATAACAGTCCCCCTGTTTTCTATCTCTGCTGATAGACCTCTACTCACCGCTGACTAAATTCCTACATTGGAATTTGACTTGCGGCACGAAGCAGCAATCATCCTGGAAATTCACAAAACACAACCAGAAGAGATTGAGGAGACGATGAAGTCATGGACTCAGACTGTGTTATGACATCCAGACAGATCCCACATTTCCCAACACTGTTTTCAGAACTGATATCAGCACTAATACTCAACTAAACAGTGGACAATCTTTTGCCACATATGGGGTACTGAGGGTTTTTACTCCATTCAAATACTTCTTAGGCTGGATATACTTCAATTTCTGTGTTCTGCTGCATCTAGCGCACAACTGAGCGCACATGCCCTTCAAAAGTATACGCATTCACTGCATGCGCACCACCTAGCGCATAAACTATGCACAAACAAATAAAAAATTGCGGACTGTGAAGGAATTTACGTCTTTCTAATATAGGATATAGTGCTGGGCGGTATATCCTTTATATCCAATAAAGGTGAAAAAGTTCCAGTAAAAAAAACGTGACATACCATGAAACCGCCAGAATCTTAAAAAAAACTGTGATAGAGATTTTTTGTCAAACCACCCAGCACTAATAGGATAACATCTAAAATAAACACTTTATAGTCATAATATCACAAAGAAAAGTGGCACTAGTGCAAGAATACATAGACATGACATAGAATAGCTGTTCATGTTTGTTTATATGCTTGAGGACTTATCGTGTACAAAAAGGTCAACATGACGCAATTCCCTATTTAGACAGACACAAAATGATAATGCCCAGGCTATCAACTAACAGGGAATAACGAAAACATACTCTGAGTTTAAACTAATCCCTTTCCAATTTCCTTTGCAGTGGAATCAGGTCAGTACAACATAAAGAGAAGCAGCCTATATGTGTACATTAAAACAAAACAATGCCAGTCTGTCTTATATGATCTTATTTGATCTGTTTCACTTGGCTTGGAGACTAAAGATATGCAGACACACAAGCATGTTCTTCCAAACAAGGCCTATCTACATAATACACAATCTAGTACCTCAGCAACAACACAAGTCAGCAGTTGTGCAGAAGAATGTCATGGAAGCAGTCAAGACCATCTTATATATATATATATATATATATATATATATATATATATATATATGGGTCAATGACGTGACGGATAATTTTTTTTGTCCAAAGGCCTTAATATTAATAAAAAACAAAGATATGAAATCCAAAGTATGTGAGGTAGTACAACTAGATCTCTTTTATCGAATTCAAAAGGTTTTAATTATATTTTGTTACATATAAAGGTATTTTAAAGATTTTGAAGTGTCAAAAGGTCATTCGGTTTAACTGTCCAAAGACCACTTTGATCACTTCATTTGTGATTAAAACATCTTAAAATGTAATAAATGTATATATTTTTTATTCTGGCATGATTTTACAACATCATATATCAACATAGAGCAGAATGATATTAAAATTATGTGTTGAAGTTGTTGCTTTGTTATGAGAAAGAATGTCCGGAAAAATGAATTTCATTGATGTCATTCGGAGTAACCAATATAAAGGGACCATTTTGGATCAAGTCATGCGGTCAGTATCATGTGTCAGGATGTGCCATCATTCAGACACCTGCAAAGGACCACATGGTCATGAAGCAAAGTAACTAACTCTCTTTTAACTATTTGAAAAAATGTATGTTTGCACTTTTTATGCATGTCCCGAAACATCAGGTCATTCGGTACAACCGCTATAAAACATTGTTCTTTTGCTAGCTAGATAGCAAGCTAACTAGCTAGCTAGCTAGTTATCAGCCTGTTAGCATTTTTTGAAAATATCATCATTCGGTATTACCAAAAGTGTCATTCGATAAAACCGAAATTTTGGTTAAACCGAACTACTTTTTTGGTTTTGTCCATCTTGTAAAAAAAAAAAAAATGACAAAAGTAGTGTTAATTGATTATAAAAACCACATAATTTCATTGTTAACACTTAATAAAACATATCTCCATTATGTTTTTTTACACTTTTAAAAACCTTATTCATTAATGACCCACATATACCTATATATATATATACCTATATATATATATATATATATATACACACACACACACACACACATATATTTGTATAATAAAAGAGGGAAAAAGACTGTAAAAAAAATAAAAATAAAATAATGCCTTATTAGTTTCATTTTCCTCCAAAAAAAATTCTCTCAACGACTTTGTATTCAGTAAAATAGGAAACTGTGAAGTGTAGATGAACGGTTCAAGGGGGAAAAAACCTAGAGCATATCAACTTGACCAGTCAAGTTTCCTTATTAACAAAATATGCTCTATCCACTCACAACCGTGCAAAAGAAACACCAACGTAAAATAGACAGAAAGCACCTGTCACTACTGCTGTGCAGCTATTTTGTTATTTCAGTGCTGCAGTCAAGGTTAAATCACTCAGAGAATACGTGTGTGGTAAACCTTCACTCCAGGACTCGCCCTTGGGCTCCACTTTTTACAAGACTGCACATTAATTTTCAAAGCCTTGTTCGGCTGCAACACTGACATCCTGCAGTAAAAGTGCTCATCACCCAAAATTGATTCTTAGGGATAGGAAGGCTGACTCCTTGTCGCGAATCGGTTCTTTCGCACAGTTCATTTCAAAAGAAATTATTTACGTCATCATGGCATAATGTTCTCATAAAATTATACTAATATATCTCAGTTCATAGTCGTCAAGAACACAAATATCACCTGTATTTACCTTAAACAATATTCAAATTAATTTATATCACTTTGCACGAATCATTCAGACATTTGTGAACCAGTTCAAACGAACCGCTTGAACAAATATCCTGATACATATAACGTTACACTGATAAGAATTAGCAATAACATTTGATTGAACAACTGAATGTGCTCAATAATAATTTTAAACGAACTGTAAGCGATTATGTCGTTTAAGCATTGCAGCTTGCTTCTGAAGCTGTCATTTTTAATTTCGAATATTCCATACGCAATAATCATTTGACCAACGTAAGTTGACATTCAGTCTTGTGTATAATTCATTCATTTATTTATTTAGCACTCACCTCAGAAGCGACACTGCAGCGTTTCCAAAGCAGACCTCAAACAGGTAAAATTCAGCTAGATGGTAGCGTATGAATTTAGTTCATAGCTTAAATGTCTTTGAGACAAAAAGTGAGAGTAGCTAAATTTTCATGAACACTGAGCGAATTCAATTTCTGCGGGGAATATACCATTATCATGCCATAAAATATGAGGGTGCAGTGTCATTGTGGTTGAAAAATAACACGTCAACGGTAACATATGTTTTAATTTACCACACAAATATATGCTTATTTTTTAATACATATGTTCTTACAATACAAAAAAATAGGACACGAAAGCGCGTTAGAGTGTCTGCACACCGTGAGAACACCCCTAATACTGCATATAATAGTATGAGCCGAATCCCGCCATTGGTCACTTCCCAGTTTGGAAAACGCAGGACAGTTTCCAAGGTAACCGCCCCTCAATGTGTTACGTATTACGTAATTGTTTGCCTCCATTCAAAACTCACAGCTAAAGATAATAAATCTGGGTTAAAATAAAAATATTACATACCTCAAATAATTAGTTTTTTATTCTGACATATACTTTGTTCACATTAATTCTTCCATTCTGTCAAGGCCTGAATCAGGTAACTTGGCTAACCATTTTTTGTTTTTTTTTTGTTTTTGCTGCTTAATAAGGGAAGAGCAAACTTTTACAGTATGATGATTTACAACTACAGCAATATTTATTAATTAGTGAAGGAACCTTCATTTGTGACTTTGTCTAATTAAAGCAGTTGTGTTACACTACATCATGTGTTGAGGCCCAGCCAACACCAGACAGGGCTGTTATGGGGGGATGGTGTTAATTCATTAACTGGCACAGATTCACTATAGCAGTGTTTGTTCTCGTCTGCGTATACAATGAAGCTACTGATAAACTAAAGTAGCAGAAGGTGAATTCAAAGTGATTTAATTACCTTACAAAGCAGCCTTTCACTTTTTGTCAGTGCTATTTAGGTGCTATTGAGAAGCAATTGTGAAGACAAATGCAATTGCTTAATTACATTTAATTTATGGACTTTAATTGTAATTTAATTAATTTAAAGATTTTTTTGATGATTTAATTGCTGAATATATATATATATATATATACACACAATAAAAGATATATACATTTGTGTATGTATTTTGTATGTGTGTGTGTGTATATATATATATTACACTGCTGCTAACTGAAGATGAGGTCTGTGCAGCAGATGTAATTAACGAAGAGACGCAGAGAATAAGAAAGACGTTTTGTAAAAAAAAACATCACTCCCACTCCGGGCTCGGAGAGGCCAAATGCTGTATGCTTCTATTGTTCAATGCTCGGTTTAACTGTTAGCCATGACAGAGGAAAACAGAAAACTCTGAGACACAAAGACACAGTCCCCTGGGCCATGAACCTCAACCGTCAATCCTCTCTCATTACAAACATGTCTCATTAAATGCCAGGCTGATCTGTCTCTCTACTGAAAATAAACAGTTGAAATAGTGAAGTATATCAGTTCCACTTCCATACTCACTGTTATCATCTGCAACAGAGGCATATGGTTTTTATATGCTGACAAAACAAGTGCAAAATGGGAGAGAATAGTACCACCATAAATGTCATGTATAAGCTTAATGATTTTCCTTATCATTTATGACTGAGAAGTAAAACTTTCCTCCCTAAATATCAGTTTGTCTGATTTAAATTCTACAGAACATGAGTAAATATTGCAATCTGTTTATCTCCTTTACTTGCATTTTGATTTCTCTTTACTCTGAAGATCCATTTTATCTACACTGGATGTGAAACAATGACACTTATGTCAGCTTTCAGAGTAAATGTTCCTGAGAAGCTTCTTAGAAAACCTGTCTGATGATGATCTGGAGCTTAATATAATGATCTTGTGGAGAGCCAAGTTATTGTCTGTTTTCAGTGACTTCCAGTTAACTGAGGCAGGACTTCATCTTCTGCTTAATCTAGGTCCAAAACCGGCCATAATTAAAGGAGAGGAAAAGCACACCTTGACACACTCTCAAAGCTTCTTTTGTTGTTTTTATTTAGCCTATTCATAGAGAGGACTGATGAGGTGTTAAGAGTTCTCACATGCAGATCTTGTCTATGCCTTTAATAATATGTGAGCATCTTACCAACACTCTAATCAAGATAGATATTCAGAAAATGGCATGGACATATATTGAAATATGAATGCATATACTTTTTTTATGTCCTTCTATCATATTCCCAAACCACATCTAAAAACTGCATCTTTTCCCCTCGCACTGGGGCAGAAATTGGCAGAAAGCCAGTCCAGGATGCTGCTATTCAATCACCAATGACAGTCTCTCTCTCTTTCTCTCTCTCCCACACACACACACTGTCATTCTCATAAACAAATACTATTTTTCCCTTTCCTAGTCTATCAGCTATTCATAGTACCCTGACTCACTTCCATTGGATGATGGACCCATGAGAAAGGGCCCATGCTGTTGGGGATGGGAAAGGTTCTCTTATCTCTTACCTTTCATTATCCCATGGGTTAAAACACAGAGAGAGAGTGACAAGATGAAACAGGAAAGATAAGGCCATCAGCTTTGGATAACAGAAAACCACTGGAGAGACAAATAATGAGAAAGCACCAGATGACAACAGCGATTGTAGTGTGAGATGTTTCATAGATGATAAAACGTTCCATATACTGGACCACAACCACACTTATAGTTTCAGAGGTTTTAAAAGAAGTGCCTAGTATGTGGTACAAAAGACATTTGAGATACGAAAAATGTTTTGACTAAGCATAAGGTCACAGTCTAGTGACTTTCCATAAAGCTTACAAGAGAAAAAACAGTGCATTGTCTTATCAGCCCACAAACACATTCACTATTTATTTGAAGCAATAGTTCACAAAATGAACATGCTGTCATTATTTACTCACACTCATGTCTTTCAAAACTCATATGACTTTCTTTCTTGCCATGGAATGCAAAAAGAGATTAAAAAAGAACAGAATGAGACAGTAAAAAAAAAAAAAAAAAAAAATGGTAGCTGTAGTTGCCAGAAATTCACCATAAAAAATATGGTAACAATATTAAATGATGGCATATTGGTGCTTGCATATTCTATAGCTTAAAATATAATATATCAAATTAACATTAATATTAATTTACTTAAAATCAATTATTTTTCCTTAAAATGTACTGATAACCACCATGATCATATGGTAAAAAAGAAAGCCACATGATGAATCAGAGCTTATGTCACCTTTATTTATATAAAGGTAGCTTATATGGTATATAGCTAATATGGTAATTAATCATTTTTACTGGCAAAAAACATACATTTGACAGTATTTTACACTAAAATTACACATGATGCAATGTTAAACCATTTACTGTTTTTTTATTGTATGTGGTAAGGTAACTACTGCTATGCCACTCAACAGGTTTTACTGTAGCATTTGTACAGGTTCTCTCTGTAAAAATTACAAAAAAAATTACAGTGTGGCTGTCAAGGTAAATTTTCAAGGCAATTTAATTCTTTTCCATATTTAAAGAAATGGTATGGCTTCAGACTTGTAATATTTGTGCATGAATTTATTTTTTATGGTGTGTGTGTGTTGGTGTTGGGTGTTGTTGTTGTTTTGTTTTTTGCACATTTTGGAGCTTGACAGTCCCACTTTCATTGTATGGAAAATAACATTGTAATCATTCTTCAGAATATATGTTTTTATATATGTTTATATAGGACATTTAATGTCCCACAGAAGAAAAGTCATACAGGTTTGGAACAATGTGAGTGAATAAATTATATGAATGACAGAATTAATTTCTGGGTGAACTATCACTTTAAAGGTGTAATAGGTGATGTGGGAAATGCTAACTTTAGCCTACTAACATTGAAAGCATGCAATCCCACCCTCCCTGCAAAGCACCGTCCAAAGTCACACTTTCTCCAAAAACATGAATGCGCACAGGCCAGAAGCAAGACGACCAGAGACATTATTGGATTACACATGTCATTCACCGGTGAGAAAACTTTACAGTACAGTGAGTAACAGTAGTACTAAATTAAAGTTAGGTTGTTGCTGTTTGCCTGCCATTCTTGCTCTGTCTGCACACCTCACGTGAATGCGCTGATGACATATGACGTCTGTGTGAACAGGCTGCGCAGTGGTATGCAAACAAACGTTGACTGACAGGGAACGCATGCTATCATTTCATTCGGACCAAACGCAATGACTGAACAAACATTTTACACCTTCTACAGAATATATATACACCGATCAGGCATAACATTATGACCACCTTCCTAATATTGTGTTGGTCCCCCTTTTGCTACCAAAACAGCCCTGACCCATCGAGGCATGGACTCCACTAGAACCCTGCATGACCCCAGCATCACACTGCCTCCGCCAGCTTGCCTTCTTCCCATAGTGCATCCTGGTGCCATGTGTTCCCCAGGTAAGTGACATGCACGCACCCGGCCATCCACGTGATGTAAAAGAAAATGAGATTCATCAGACCAGGCCACCTTCTTCCATTGCTCCATGGTCCAGTTCTGATGCTCACGTGCCCACTGTTGGCACTTTCGGCGGTGGACAGGGGTCAGCATGGGCACCCTGACTGGTCTGCGGCTATACAGCCCCGTACGCAATAAACTGCGATGCAGTGTGTATTCTGACACCTTTCTATCCGAACCAGCATTAACTTCTTGAGCAATTTGAGCTACAGTAGCTCGCCTGTTGGATTGGACCACACGGGCCAGCCTTCACTCCCTATGTGCATCAGTGAGCCTTGGCCGCCCATGACCCTGTCGCCAGTTCACCACTGTTCCTTCCTTGGACCACTTTGGATAGATACTGACCACTGCAGACCGGGAACACCCCACAAGAGCTGCAGTTTGGGAGATGCTCTGATCCAGTCGTCTAGCCATCACAATTTGGCCCTTGTCAAACTCGCTCAAATCCTTACGCTTGTCCATTTTTCCTGCTTCTAACACATCAACTTTGAGGACAAAATGTTCACTTGCTACCTAATGTATCCCACCCACTAACAGGTGCCGTGATGAAGAGATAATCAGTGTTATTCACTTCACCTGTCAGTGCTCATAATGTTATGCCTGATCGGTGTATTTATAAAAATACATTTGGACTGCTTAACATAGTGATTGCTATCGAGATTTTCAACCAGCATAATAAAAAATGTTTCTGTAGAGAATCACCTATTGCACCTTTAACCAATGTATCTGACTTCTGTTCTCTCTCAGTACCACCATCTCTGGTGTTCTCCTGTTCCCAGTGGAGTGAGTGAGTCCACCCAGCAGGACCATGACAGAGGGATCAGCAGATGCCAGGCAGCAGAGACTCGAACTGAATTAAACAGGTTTGGCCACCCCACCCCCCTAACATGCACAAAAAGATTCACTCTCACACACATGCACCACCTACTCTCCATCAGCCTTTATCAGGAAATAGACACAATGTAAACAGTAGTTCTTTCAAAGTCAAGGCTGCTTCATGCTCATTAGTACTGGGTGTGCTTCTATTTATACACAAGCTTGCATATGTGTATACAAATCCAAACTGCTATTGTGCCAGACATATTATTGTTTAGGGTGTTAGGGCATACTTGAATTACACGTGTCTCAGAATGTGGCTACTTGAGAGTGTATTAAACTCCACTGCCTCTTGTCAGAATTGTTCATGTTAACTAATCACAATAAGTGCATGTGGAAGTAGAAAGAGGTCCATGTTTTGATGGTGTTGTTGATGGTGTCACTTTAAGGGTCAAAGATGTGACATCTGGAGGGTCAAAGATGTGAATCTGGATAAACACTGTGAACGTGAGTATGCAAAAGTGAGGTGGAAAAAATTATGAGTAGAAAACAGTGATAATGATGACAATTGGTCTTCACAAACAAAAAAACAAACCTTAAAGCCGCAGTTCATAAAATGTAAATTCTTAAACCTGTCTTTTATTGTTAAGACAAATAGTTGACAAGAAGGCTGTTACAAGATACAGTAATCATTTTATTTTATACCTTCCTTTCATCTTGTCCCAAATATCCCATCCCACCAAATCTAAATCCTCTTTCCTTTTCTTCATCTAGACAGGCAGCTGCTGTCCTTCTCGCTCTGAATGGAGAGTCCCAGGAGAGAAGGAGGATGAGTGTGACTAGACGCTACAGGTCAAAGGTCAAGCCTGCATGTGCCAGATTTCTGTATGGCACATCAGTTAGGCAAGTGCACACACCTACTAATCATCATATATATACACAATGCACCAAAAAAAAAAAAAAAAAAATCTTTAAAAAAAGGGTTATTCTAATCTTTTTCTGGTTTTATCATCAGTAAAATATTTTTTAAACAATTTTTTTTTTAACTAAGTATTTGTGTTGAACCATTATTAAATTGCACTGTTCCATCTCAAGCTGAATGAATACATTCTAATGTTAGGATTTATATATGACAAAAACATGAGACAAAGAGACTTACCTCATTGCTTGAAAGCATTGTCATTATAATATTACTTTTTATCATATAGTTTTATATAGAGCTCATTAAACAATATGATGGTAACAGCATTGACACACAACCTGAGAACACAATGTTTTTTTTATAATACAAATAATATGTCATCTAAAAAACAAAATATATTTAGAAGGAATAAAGACAAAATTCTAGCCTATATTATATATTTTTCATCAAAATTTGATAATATAGCAAGGAAAAGTTGGAAACACAGGAGTGGAACAGAATTATTTTAGTATTATTTGTATGCTATTATGGTATTTATTAATGTTTTGAAACTTTGTTTCAGTTTTCATTTGAATTTTAGCTTGTTTTGTAATTTTGTTATGTGCTTTTGTCATTTACTGTTCTTTAATATTTCCATTTAGCCTAAATGTACTTTTATTTTCAGTAATTTTAGTACTTCAACTTTTATTTCAGTTAGTTGCCAGAGCAACATTTGTACCTTTTCTCACAGCAGCTGCAATAATTAAACTTATCATTTGGATGGCAGATTGTATGGTATGACAAATTAACGTTAGAGATTAGACTGTACAGAAACTGAAATCTACAGGTAACGCTAATACACACAGTCACGTAATGCTGATGTTGTTGGCATTAACAATTTGAGAAAAAAGTATAACAATAATAATAATTTGCACAGTTTGACGTGATATGAGCTAAGCAATCGTTAGATTTAATCACCACTGGCAGCACGATTTACTGTAATGCTTTTTTTTCCTCAGTTGGTCAGAACAAAAGTGGCAGACTTACTTGTTCAGATACTTCAAGACTACAATCTGTGATTCCAAAGAACAGTATCCACACCGATGTGGTGACTGACAGCAAACATTAGATTCATCCACGCTGAGGAGCCGTGCTGAGACACAATGCACTTAAAGATGATAATTCCACAACTGCAATTGCAGGTTTCAAACAGAGATGGCGACAAAGAGGTAAAACTTACGGACTGCATCTTTAAAAATATCATCAAATATTTAGATTTTCTTTTATTCAAGCTCTATTTGAATTAACAAAATTAATTCAGTTAACAATAACAACACTGGGGTGGAGACAAGCCAAACAAGGGATCCTCATTACAAAATAAAAATTAATTAAATAATTAAAACACATTTTTGTTGATGTGTTTATATATGAGGCTAGAATAATATAAAGATAAGATTCACTGCTTTCTTATGTCAATGCTAAGGCAAATTGTCTGTGAAATCAGCCATCCTTCAGACACACAATATTACACAGTATCACATTACACAATGAGGACGCACCGAGTCCAAATCAGCTTTGTCTTTCCCTAAAACACACACCCACACACACGCTCGTTACTCGCTCATTGCCGTGTCAAAGATCAAAGCCCAGGGGAGCTGACCTCATCACCAAAGTCATGAGACTCTGAGGAGGAGGTGTTATCCCTTCTATCCCAGATACACTTCCTTCCATCCCTTCCTTCTCACTCATTCCATTCTTCCAAACTCCACTGATCCTTCTGCTATTAAGCAACAAAATGACACAAGGCACATGTTCATACTCAGAGCCCGCATCCCTGTGCGCAGAGGCACTCAATTGAATTATGAATATGAATATCATAATGAATAATTAATGCAGGATAATGTTTTTGTCCTAAAGCTGTGCAAAAAGGGATGAGACTTGCAGATGTAGGACAAGGGTTTAGAGTCTACACTGGCTTGTGGTAAAGGCTGGCTTGTTTCTTTACTATAATCTTTAGATCATTTGCAGCAGTATAATGCAGCCCTCTGTTTTATGCGCTTGTTAAATGTATTGTTAGGACTGTTTAGGTGAATCAATTAAAAATAGTACTTACAAATCCATAAAGGCTAATATTTTTACCCTTTTTCCATGTTTTTTTTTTTTCTTCTTTTCTCTGAGATCCACTTAAATGTAAGTAAAATTGTAAAAACTTTACTGTAACACGTAAAGGTGGTAAAAATAAACACTAGAATATATATTCATAAATTAACATCTGGTCTTTCATACTCAGTTCGGTGGAAAACCACAGTCTTCATCTCAACTGCCTTTGGCCCAATTTAATGTGTATGTTTGTTTGTATCTGCACATGAGCATGTTTGCTTTTTATATCATATTTGGAAAAGCTGTTCCTGTTGAGTCGTGTACGTGTATAAGCAGTGTAATTATTTGCACAAGTGCTTCATAGATTTGGGTTACAACCCAAATTCCAGAAATGTTGGGCCATTTTTAAATTTGAATAAAATGAAAACTAAAAGACTTTCAAATCACATGAGCCAATATTTTATTCACAATAAAATATAGATAACAAATGTTTAAACTGAGAAATTTTACAATTTTATGCACAAAATGAGCTCGTTTCAAATTTCATGCCTGCTACAGGTCTCAAAAAAGTAGGGACGGGGGCATGTTTACCATGGTGTAGCATCTCTTCTTTTCAAAACAGTGTGGAGATGTCTGGGCATCGAGGTTATGATTTTCTGGAGTTTTGGTGTTGGAATTTGGTTCCATTCGTGCCTGATATTGGTTTCCAGAACTTTAGTTGGCATCTACAGATGGCACGGCGGATTGTGTTTACCGACAGTGGTTTCTGAAAGTATTCCTTGGCCCATTTAGTAATATCCTTGACACAATCATGCCGATGAGTGATGTAGTGTCATCTGAGGGCCCGAAGACCACGGGCATCCAATAAAAGTCTTCGGCTTTGTCTCTTACACACAGAGATTTCTCCTGTTTCTCTGAATCTTTTGATGATGTTATGCACTGTAGATGATGAGATTTGCAATTTGACGTTGAGGAAAGTATTCCACAATCTTTTTATGCACTCTTTCATAGCTCTGCCCAGCTTTACTTCTGAGAGACTCTGCCTCTTTAAGACATCCCTTTTATAGCTAATCAAGTTACAGACCTGATATCAATTAACTTAATGAGTTGCTAGATGTTCTCCCAGCTGAATCTTTTCAAAATTTCTTGCTTTTTCAGCCATTTGTTGCACCCGTGCCAACTTTTTTGAGACCTGTAGCAGGCATCAAACTTGAAATGAGCTCATTTAGTGGATAAAATTGTAAAATTTCTCAGTTTAAACATTTATGTTATCTATGTTCTATTGTGAATAAAATATTGGCTCATGTGATTTGAAAGTCTTTTAGTTTTCATTTTTTTCAAATTTAAAAAACATCCCAACATTTCTGGAATTCGGGTTGTAACCATGTAAATGTGCATAGTTTCCCACATGAACACAAATAACACTTTTTTCCTTCTTGTGTAGAGCTTTTCTATGTACATACACTTCTGATGAAAAGGAAATATATTTCCTTCTCCACCCAGAAATAACAGCAAGAAAACACTTGAGCAATACTTTCCAGGATATCCATTCTACTAAAGCTCCTCATAAAACTTAACATGAAAACAAATGCTGACTCAAAAGGACCAACGTATGTTTCTTCCATAGAACTCAGAGAATGACATTTAATTACATTTTCACAAATAACACATTGTATCTTAGCATTTATCTTATGTCCTGTAGCACAAAGTTCTAGCAACATTAAAATCATATTTGATTATTAGAAGCTTTGGATAAAAAGTCATAAATGTAGGTAAATTAACAAAGGACAGACATGAAATTAAAATTTTCATAATGTTTTGCTATTGCAGATATGGTGTAATGATTTAGACTAGAGCATGTTGGACCATGATTCATGGTGCCTGGTGGTTTAGCATATATTGAGAAATCTGGAAATAACAACTTTTAGTGAGTATGTAGTCTTGGATTGACTGTCTGATCCTTTGATTCATACATGCACTAAAAACAAACCAGAGACAAACACCAGCACTAGATAAAGTAAGTTGTGGTAAAGTGCCATAGATACCCTGATGAAAAGTACAAAGGTATTTACTTTTGAATGTATTTAGGCATCCAAAGTAAAATTTCTCATTATTATGGACTTTTTGCTATTTTATATAATTCATCCTCCTGCTCAAAATAAAGAAAGAAAGGTCTAATGTTACAGTCACACAGACAGGATAGAGCTTAGGATCCTATTACATATGGTTCTTGGCTAGATGATTCAGTGATTTGTTACCTGAGACTCGCTATGACCGGATCATGAAGCAGTGAGTTGTTGAAGGTAGGGTAGGCAATTTTTTTTTTAAATAACACTTTTTGTTATACTGGTTAAAACTCTCTTCTCATCCTGATAGCAATCAATAATAGAAGTGTGAAATATTAAAACATATATATATTTATCTTTGTTTAACTCTCGTGACCAAAAAATGTTCATCCAATCACTGCATTCGGTCTGAATGCAATGATAGGTTGTCTTACCTGCCTATCAACATATGTATTTCCATATCTCCATGCTAACCGTAATTACGAGATGTCAACCCGTGACGTTCTACCTGGAGCTGTTCGCGTCCGCAGACTCTGATTTTTGCATTTCAGCACTATCAATGACAAAATGAATCTGCAGCAGTCAGGTGGTACAAGTCCGAGCTCTGCAAGTTGTTTGCGTTATTGTAATATATTGTACTTTGAGACATGAGGTAATTTAACGCTGTCTATCGTTTTTTTGCATTTGTGTTTTTTTGGAGGTGTGGCTTTGGAGACACTCTGAAGGGAGGGTGGGATCTAATGTTTTTTAAAGCTAGCTTGCTATTGCTAGCCTCTCCGAAATTACCTACCCTACCTTTAACCGCTGCAATCAGATTGGATCAACTGAATTCCCAGATCAAAAATGTAACTATTTTAAGAGCTGGTGATTCTGAATGAATTTGTACAATGTGAATCGTATGAAAACGTACGATTTTTAGGGGGGGAAAAGTTTGAACGTCCACAGATAAACATAACCATCCCTTGGGTGTAAGCAGATATGAAAATGTACGAATGAGATCGTACAATTTCATACAAGTTAGCCACTAATTCACCAAAACGAATCAGTGCAAACTGTGAACTGGTTCAACTAGTTTTAACGAAAAGAACTGACTCAAATAAATGATTCACTCTCAAATCGGACATAGCTAACAGAGCAAATTTTGATTTCTTCACCTCAAAAATAACAAGGACAGGCTTGTTTTTCTGAAATGTCATAGAGAAAAACATCAGATATGCTTCGGAATGTAATAAAGGTAGTAAAAGTAAAACATTCTGTGCTTACTTCTTCTGTTTGTCAGAAAAACTTGTTAGACCAGCAAATGGTGCATTTTATTGCCTAAAGAATTTGAAGAAAGATATATCTCATCTTGCCTTTAATGAATGTTTTAGTACACAGTACGTAAGGATTTTTTAAGATGATGTGGAAATGATTTGAATATGCATTAATGAAATCTCTTTGGTATGATGTTGAACTTGTTGCTTATGTTCACAGTGGTTCTTTAGGGGGAAGAGCACTGATGTTACACCCTGAAGCCAAATGCTTAACCTCATTTGCCTCATTACATCTTCTGCCAACAGATAATATGGAAAACTCGAAGCAAGGTAGCTCAGCTTGCTAATCCTGTCACGATAATAACACTGAATGCCATTATTATCACTAAACATTTGGCAGTGCCAGTTTGAATAGAGAAAAACAGTGAGAAGCTCTAATTGGTGTGTAATGCAGGTTATTGTCCCATCATCCATCAGGGCCATCATGGAATACATCATCTGACATGATGTGCACTGTTCAGAAGCTTAACCTCATTGAACAAGAGCCAGCAGAGGAGGAGAGGGTCCAGATCAAACACAAAGCTGTAACCACACATGAAATGAGCGGCAAAAAGAGCAGCTACACTTCTAACGAAAGGCGGTGGGAGAATGACCCATTTACCCAGCATGCCCTGGAGGGCTGAAAGGAAAAGACTGTCTTATGGTGCCAGTATGCAAAGTAGGTTGGATGTGAATGGAAGAAGGAAAGAAACAGTGAGAGGTGGCTCAGTAAACCAGGACACTGGCAGAAGAAGGTCTAGGTCAAAGCTGGCACAGTATGAATGGCATCCACCCTTGGCCATATTTTGAGGGCAGGGCTTGTTAGGTTCACCCTCATATTTATGGCCTCCCAGGAGTTGGCGTCAAGAGAGTGAATGATATATTATCACTAAAGTAGTGCTCTTGCAGTTTTGGCATGAGAAGGCATTTCCCTACAAGGCTGAATCAACCACATACAGAAAGTAATGAGGCATCTCTTTAAATTGTACTCCAGTGACAAAAATATCTCATTGCTAGGTCCATCTTTCAGCACAGTGAAGTCTGTGGTCATTTTACAGTTAAAATAAGGCAGAGGTGAGACTCATTTTTGGCTTTTAATAATGTTTATACATATACTGAGTAACACTGAGTTACATACATGGGTCATTAAAAAGGTTTTTAAAAGTGTAAAAAAACATAATGGAGATATAATTAATTTTGAAGTTTTATTAAGTGTTAACAATGAAATTATGTGATTTTTATAATCAATTAACACTGCTTTTGTCAATTTTTACAAGATGGACAATATTTGTCACCAAAAAAGTCATTCGGTTTAACCAAAATTTCGGGTTTTACAGAATGACACTTTAGGTTATACCAAATGACGATATTTTCAAAAAATGCTAACAGGCTGATATCTAGCTAGCTAGCTATCTAGCTAACAAAAGAACAATCAAACATTTTATATTAAGTACAAGTTTTTAAAATATTACAACATTTCCCATGTTTTATAGCGGTTGTACCGAATGACCTGATGTTTCGGGACATGCGTATGGACAAGTGAAAACATGAATTTTTTAAATAGTTAAAAGAGAGTTAGTTACTTTGCTTTATGACCACGTGGTCCTTTGCAGGTGTCTGAATGATGGCACATCCTGACACATGATACTGACCGCATGACTTGATCCAAAATGGTCCCTTTATATTGGTTACTCCGAATGACATCAATGAAATTCATTTTTGCCAGACATTCTTTTCTCATAACAAAGCTACGACTTCAACACAAAATTTTAATACCATTTTGCACTATGTTGATATATGATGTTATAAAATCATGCCAGAATAAAAAATATATACATTTATTACATTTTAAGATATTTTATTCACAAATGAAATGGCTGTATTGGCCTTTGGACGGTTAAACCAAATTACCTTTTGACACTTCAAAATCTTTAAAATACCTTTATATGTAGCAAAATATAATTAAAACCTTTTGGATTTGATAAAAGAGGTCTAGGTGTACTACCTAACATGCTTTGGATGTCATATCTTTGTTTTTTATTATTATTAAGGCCAAACAAATGACCTGTCACATCATTGACCCACATATATACATATATAATTTCCCCAAATTTATTTGATACAAATTTGTTTACAAGATGTTTTAAATTTTATAAAACTTATCTGTAAACATGAATGTAAAAAACGGTCATATACAAGTGCTGTAGTTAAACCATCTATTTGTTAATTAAATTTACCCACCCACTTTACCAAACTTCACCCCAATAAGCATTTTAATTTAAAAATGTGCAAAAAGTAAACATTTTATTCAAACAAGTTCCAAAAAAGATTACAAATATATATATTGTTTTTTTTTTTTTAAACTGATTAAGCATGCTCACATTAAAAAACATAACACAGTGTGTGTGTGTGTGTGTGTGTGTGTGTGTCTTGATTTAGGAAATAACTGACATGCATTTTTTGCAAATAAACTGTTAGCGAGATTAATCTGTTTGGATGTGGGCATAGACGAATGGCATTGGGGACCAGACTGACTAACGGTCAAGAGGGTCATTTCTCTATCAATCTTCATCTATGGCTTTTTGTTGTGAAGGGACAAGACAATGCAAGAAGCTCGGGTTGGGAAGGGTGAAGACAAATGGCATATGAGTTTCCTCTAGAGAGCAAAAAATGCAAAATCTGAGCATATAATAGGACTGAGCTGGAGGAAGGGGTCTAGGAGATAATAATGGGTGTAACGACAATAGCAGGGGGGATGTGTCCTCTCGTTTTAAGCTGTGTTTAGTTGGGGGTGGGCAGGGACACGTGCCACTCTTGGTAGGAGGGGACCGGGTGGAATTGAGGGAGCACAGCCAGTGGTGCCTGATCCAGCCCTCTGCTTTGTTCTGCCAGCTGTTGGTGTCACGGTCAAAACCCGAGAATCAATGGATCCAAACAGAAAGTCACCACCTTAATACTCATTAACACACAGATCTCTGCTAGGAAGGGGTGAATTGATGAAATAGTGAGGCTTCCAATTGAAAAAAAAAAAAAAAGAGAAATGATTATCAAACATAAATGTTTTATTAAAAGTGTTCTACAGAAGATGTTTATGGCAAAAATAAGAGATAAAATTACATTACTAAGTATAGTAAAAAGTTTACGTTACATAAAGCTAAAGCTCTTTTTTTTTCTTTTTTTTTTTGCCGTTTTTTAACTTTCAAAAATTTCAAATGATGTCAACTGATCATTCTTTTTTAGAAATAAAAAAGAAAATATAGCATCACATGTAATCATAAAAATACACATGTAATATAAAAATACAGTATCACATGTAGTCACATTTATAATAGAAATGGTTCATTATTTGTTTTAAATTAATATATTTAAGATTTCACATCGCAAATAGTTACATCACATCCATTTCTTGTATTCCTGTGTGTATCTTTGCTTTACCCCAAAGACTTCCACTGATTTTTTTTTTTTTACAAACAAAAGCATGCTTTGTGTGTGTGTGTGTGTGTGTGTGTGTGTGTGTGTGTGTGTGTTGTCCAGGTAAACCCTACGATATGGGGACAAAATGTCCTCACAAAGATGGAAATATCTGAAATTCTTGTCCTTTTGGGGACAAAAGAAGATGTTTATGGCAAAAATAAGAGATAAAATTACATTACTAAGTATAGTATTACATTACTCAATAATGTTCAAAACTGTTGTGCATGTAACTTGCAATTTTATGTTTCAATCACAGATGGCGATAGTGAGGCCAAAGATCCGTAGTGCAGCATTATTTATCTAGCACTAGCATTATAATAAATTTATATTAAACATAAGAATCACAAGAAAAAATATAGTTTAGCAAATTGTTATAAAAAAGACGAGAACTATTTCCCTCCAGTCTTTCCAGCACACATTCAAACTGAGATTTTCACTTCACTAAATAATAACCTAAATGTGGCATTCACTGTAGGCTTATAGGGTTGTGGTTTACAAGTTGTTAAATGATTTACAGTGTTTTATAATTATTGTTAGGCTAGTTTAGGACTTTTTAATGGGAACTGTCGAATTTTAGTCACAAAAAATAACGAAAAAACTTTCCATTAAATGGAGGTATCGTATAGAGTTTGCGGTCATGAAAACTTTTCTGTTTTCATTTTCCAGCCATGGATTCCCTCAGGAATTTCCTATGGGGTTTTACTTTTAGAGCAGCAGTTTTGATTTACGAGTGAAATAAGGTCTGTGGTTAACATTAAGCTACTTGAAGAGACTTTAATGTTTTACTATAACATAAATTAGACCGTTATACCTCAAGTTTAAATTTTAAGATTGTTAAAAATGTAAGTTGCTATTAAGTAACTGTAACTACCACAAGAATGTGAGTTTATGTGCTTGACGAATCAGACAACCAGTGTAGTGCTTTTTGTAGCACTTAACAGTTTCAAAATTCACATTTGAGATTTGACTGTGTAATTTGTGTTTTAGATCTAAATGTTAAAGTCTCTTAAAGTAGTTCACTAAAGACCTTGTTTAGTTTACTCATAAATAACTATTGTAAAAACCCACAGAGAATTCCAGAGGAAGACCAGGTTGTACAACAAATTATTGTCATGACCGAACAGCTCAACTGAGGAACTAGCAGCCTACAATTTGTGATGCTGTCCTTTGTTCTTGTCTTTAAAGCAAACAAGCCTTTGTATTCACATTACAACAAACAAAAAGCCCATCTTGTAGACAAACCTTAACAATGCAGCTCCTTATTTGTTCGTCACATTTGAAGACATGTTCAGTCAGACTCGCTGCTGCCTCCTCCTGTATAAACAGCAGTGAGTACCATGCGAGGCTTTCTGCTGCCATCTAGAGGCTTCTGAAGGTTTTCATAATCGCACAAATGAGCAGAGCCCTTACTATTTCTTTCAAAAAGACCTTCATGCCCTGTTCTCTTTAATTTAATCACTGGTACACAAACAGTGAAATGCCTTATTTACAGTTTACAACTGGTGTGACAGCTTTAGTTTGAGTTGCATCCAAAGAAAACTGTCCCAGCTTTTTTTCCTGCATTGGTTTCAGTTAAAAAGTGACAGTGACAGCCCATATTTAAAGTGTTGTCATCTACACATAGTAGCTCTGTTTCAGCATGCTTAAATGGCTAATGAATACAGATAAAATTCAGTTGTATACACAAATGCTTATGGGAAAAGATAAGTACTGAGCAGGTTGTTTCAGGTTTATCAAGTTCAAGCGTAAATATCTGTTGCGCTTCAGGTTCTTTTTATATTAACACATGGTTATGAAGAGTAGATTAGTATGTCTATAAACCAAGCACTGTTAAAGGAATATTCCAGTTTAAATATAGCGTAAGCTCTATTAAAATCATCAGTGATATTCTGCTGATATGTTACATTGGGATATTCTTATCGTTGGGAACTTGATGGGTGGAGTATGACACTGTGAAACATGTCAAAACAAAATGAATGCTGCTCTCCTGGTTATGAGTTTATGGCCTCATTTAGGGGTCATCAAAATGTGTGTGTTTTTTTGGGGGTTTTTTTTGTACTTTTATTTTTTGTAAAAAGTTTACGTTACATAAAGCTAAAGCTCTTTTTTTCCTTTTTCTTTTTTTTTTGTTGCCGTTTTTTAACTTTCAAATATTTCAAATGATGTCAACTGATCATTCTTTTTTAGAAATAAAAAAAAGAAAATATAGCATCACATGTAATCATAAAAATACACATGTAATATAAAAATACAGTATAACATGTAGTCACATTTATAATAGAAATGGTTCATTATTTGTTTTAAATTAATATATTTAAGATTTCACATTGCAAATAATTACATCACATCCATTTCTTGTATTCCTGTGTGTATCTTTGCCTTACCCCAAAGACTTCCACTGATTTTTTTTTTTTTACAAACAAAAGCATGCTTTGTGTGTGTGTGTGTGTGTGTGTGTGTGTGTGTGTGTGTGTGTTGTCCAGGTAAACCCTACAATATGGGGACAAAGTGTCCTCACAAAAATGGAAATATCTGAAATTCTTGTCCTTTTGGGGACATTTTTTGGTCCCCATGAGGAAAACATCATTAGTATGACTAAACGCAGAAAGTTTTCTTTGAAGATTGTGTTTAGAGGTAGGTTTAGGGTTAGGGGATAGAATATACACTTTGTACAGTATAAAAATCATTATGTCTATGGAAAGTCCCCATAAGACCTGTAAAGCCAGTGTGTGTGTGTGTGTGTGATAATCAACAGCATGTGAAAGATGATGTTGATAGAGATTAGGTTGTATTTAACATTCCTTCAAGGCACTGAGCTCATTAAAATATGTAACAACAAAAATGTTGCATAAAGCAGAAGAGCATGACACCTGTAAGGACACCATTTTACCATGTTTGATTGTCTGAATTACATCTTTCTCTGGATATATCTTTTTATTTGTGCTGAGGGCTTGAAGGCTGAAGCAGATGGATATTTCACAGCAGGTTTGTCCTTATTTGACCCTTAACACTAAGTATTCCTCAATATTTCTCTGATGTCTTCCTCCACCTTTCTCTAATAGTTAAATATATTCCCACACACAAGCTCACTGTCAGACGTCTGAGGCAGATTTTAGTTCAGGTTGCACTGGGCTAAACCCAGATCAGAACTGGACATGAGCCAGATAAACTCCCCGCCCCCGCACCCCTTTTCTGGTGTTTTCTTCAGGATCACTTCCATTTCCTCTGTTCTCTGAAAGTTTGATTCTAAGAACTGTTATCATAAATAAAATTGTCTATGGGTTCAAAAACAAGTCTTTAGGGGATAAAAACTGCCAAAAAGTAAGACAGAATTTTGGATATACTAAGAGTTAAACTTTAGCACTGACGTCCCAGTGAAGTCACATGCTTGTCTCAGATTGTTTACTTGCACAGTCTCTCACAGTTTTAAATCCCTACTAAACTCAATACCTCCCACCATCTCTCTCTCTCTCTCTCTCTCTCTCCTTCCTTTCTCCACCCACCCCTCTGTTTTTTCATGGTCAGTCTTTCTGAGCGCCAACAGCCCAAGCAGGGGAAAAACGCATAAAACGAAGCAAGTTTGCACAATTTCTTTCTCTCTTTTTTCTTTTTGCAATATTTTCTTATTTGCAATTTTGTCATCGTCCAGTCTCTCAGGAAAGCTGTGAGTACGATGAAGGAACTTTCTAGAAGCAGCAGGGGGAGAATAGTAGTAACCATGAACTGAAAAACAGGGAAGAAACTACATCTGTGCACTTAAAATGCACATTTAAGTATGAAAAATACTTTTCCAACGATGCAATGTTAAAAAAAAGTCTGCAGAAAGACTGAGTAATCTTTATGCTTTGATAAAAATGGATGAACAGGCCTGCTTTCAACAGCGTCACAAAACAGATAAACACAGATGAGTTGTATATGCATTTACATAATGATTTCTTCGCTTTTACTCACTGTTGTACATGACCATACTGCCTGTATTTTTAGAATAGAAAGTCATTGTAAAATGTTTGTGTGAGAGTTTAGAGTGTAAAGGGGTCATTGTGAACTCTTCACTTGAACTTTTGCCAGTTTCGTCCATTTTAATTACAGCATATTTGTCTCTCTCCCGCTGCACATGGAGGGTGCAGAAAGTTTCAGCTTTGCACAGATAAATATAGAATGTTGTATTATAGCAAATTATCATTTGCATTCTAAATTAAATAATAATAAAAAATAAATAAATACGGTAAATAATATGTAACACCTTACAATAAGGTTAGTTAATGCATTAACTAACATTAACAAATGTATTGTACTGTAAAGTTACAGTATTTATTAAAGGGTTAGTTCACCCAAAAATGGAAATTATATAATTAATTACTCACCTTCATATCATTCCACACCCGTAATCTTTGGAACACAATTTTTTTGATAAAATCCGATGGCTTAGTGAGGCCTGCATAGCCAGCAATAACACTCCCTTTTTCAATGCCCCAGAAGGCTACTAAAAACATATTTAAAACAGTTCATGTGACTTCAGTAGTTCAACCTTAACAAATTGCATATCTCCTTTGTCTGACAACCCCATTTCAGGTCTTGGAGCAGGGGTATCCAAACTCGTTCCTGGAGGGCCACTGTCCCGCAGAGTTTAGTTCCAGCTTGCCTCAACACACCTGCCTGGAAGTTTCTAGTAATCCTGAAGACATTGATTAGATGGTTCAGGTGTGTTTAATTAGGGTTGGAGTGAAACTCTGCAGGACAGTGGCCCTCCAGGGGCAGGACTGGACACCCCTGTCTTGGAGTCTCAACTAATGAGCTGATGATCTGAATCAGGTGTGTTTGATTAAGGAGACATGGAAAACATGCAGTGTTGGGGAAGCTCCAGGAATGTGTTTGGGAACCCCAGCTGTAATACAGGGGTTTCCAGTCCTGCTCCTGGAGGGCCACCATCCTGCAGAGTTTAGCTCCAACCCCAATTAAACACACCTGAACCAGCTAATCAAGATCTAGGCATACTAGAAACTGTGTGTGTTGAGGCAAGTTGGAGCTAAACTCTGCAGGACAGTGGCCATCCAGGACCGAGTTTGGACACCCCTGCTCTAATACATAATGTCCCAGAGGTTCTCAGTTGGATTCAGGACTGGGGAACGGGAGGGCCAGTCAATTGTCTACACACTCTAGTGTGCACCTGTGTCACTTTAATTTACACCAAAGAAGGTGAAACTGATTCACAATCACTTATGCTGATATACAGATTGATATCCCTGAAGTTTAAATGACTTGGTGTGAAGTATTCCCTTAATTTTGTTTGAGCAGTGTATTTAAGCTTAATCTGCCAGGACGCTGTGGTTTTTCAGAGGGGTTTTTAGTGTAGTTTCTTTTTCTTTTGTGGATCAGATGCTGCACTTGACAGCCGGACGTGTAGGGGGGCTTTTGTCCAGACGGGGAGTGGCTACATTCAGCTCCAGCAGTGTCAAGATGGCCAGCCATGGGCATGGTAATGTTAAATGTCCCTTTAAAGCCAAAACTATAATTAAAAAAATAAAATGCCACTTTTTGTTCCTGAGATTTCTACTTTATATCTGAGATGCCTGCATTTTTCCCTCAGTAGTCAACTGATTTATTTATTTCTGTTCTCTCAGGTGAAGTAACAGAACAGGCAGACATGTCTGTACCCATGTACTGGGACCGTCTGGACACTCCTCTACCAGACAGACCATACAAAGACACCCTCAGTTCTGCAGACAAGAGCCTGAAGCAGAAGGAGAAAGGCCCCTGGAACAATCTCTCTAAAGAGGAGAAGCTTGCCTGTTAGTACTTCTTCCTTATTATCCGTTCTTCTTCTGGTCCTGTGTCTTTTATTCAATACTTGTACTTGAAAGGAAAACAAACATATAGAGAACAAATATGTTTATATTTTATGTGACTTTCCATCTGTAGTTCTGTAAGTCCATCTAAATCCTTAAAGGATTAGTTCACTTTCAAATGAAAATTAGCCCAAGCTTTACTCACCCTCAAGCCATCCTAGGTGTATATGACTTTTTTTTCTGATGAACACAATCCTTGAAATATTAATAATTATTCTGACGCATCCAAGCTTTATAATGGCAGTGAGTGGGATCAATGAATATGAGCTGAAGAAAGGGCTTCCATCCACATCCATCCATCATAAACGTGTACTCCACACAGCTCGGGGGGAAGTCCATATTTAACAAGTTATGAAGTAAAATATCTAGCTTCCGCCAGACCGGCTTCTGTATTCAGTGTAAAACTCTCACAGTTCAAAAAGCTTACACTACATCCTATGCCTTTCCTATTCAACTTACGGAAAAAAATTAACTGACACAACGCCAGTTTACACTTTCTTCATAACTTGAATATGGAAGGCGGTCTAGATAATGGCTAGATAATTAAAAAAATTTTTAAGGACAAGAAGTTTTCCTGAGAGGACAAAGCACTGTAGACAAAATCATGGAGAACAATTAAACTGCTGTAATCTTTATTTATCTGTGATCCTCAATGGCAGTGTACAGGATTACATTTAAAGAGTCATTCGCTGAGATGAAGAAACCAACGGGTGAGTGGAAGACGGTGGTGGGTGGCATCTTTTTCTTCATTGGTTTCACTGGCCTGATTGTTCTGTGGCAAAGGTACTATGGTAAGGTGTCTCTTTCATTTTCTTTTTTTTAATTTATTGATCATGTCTGGATTAAAATAGATGAATAGGTCTGTTCAGGTTCAACATTTTTTGCTTTCTCAGTGTATCCTCCTCATCCTCGTACCCTTGATGAGGAATGGCAGGCCATGCAGGTGAAAAGGATGTTGGACATGAGGGTGAACCCTGTGGAGGGCTTCTCAGCCAAATGGGACTATGAGAAGGGCCAGTGGAAATAAATGAAGGGAATGCAGCTGTGAGCGTCACGTCAACACCATGTCAGTTGTCTTCATACATTACTATGCCATCCTTTATATAAACATTTGAATATTATCAAATCTGAACAAGTAGACCAGTGAGACAATATCTACAACACTGAATGAATTATGTTTCTTCTTGACTGACAGAAGTAAAACCTGAAAGAATAACATCTTGTGTATCTTTGTATTCATTCAACAAGTGAAACCGACACATAACCACAAGAGATGTCTTGTGAATTCAAATGGGTCTTTATTTAATTTAAATGATATCAGACAGTTAAAAAAAAAGTCTTAAGACATAAAACAATTAATTCAGGGGTGAAGCTGTTTAAATAAACCCAAGACCTTAAAAAAATAGTTTTCATTTTTGTCCCCTTACATTTAAAGTTAAGTTGGCTAAATACAAACACAATGAGCAACACATACACTTCAAAAGAAATTATGGAATTTAAGGCCATAGGAAGGGACATTATGCGTTTACACCAAATATCATAAATAATTTCAAATCAACAACGCCTTAAATATTTTCACTAAGCTATGATGAGCTAGTCTAATTGTTAAGTTAACTAGTTTACATAGTGTCGTGCCAATGCTGGTACATTTCACTCTTGAGCATACTGTCAAACTCAGTAACCACACAGCGCTCTCTCTCTCTCTCTCTCTCTCTCTCTCTCTCACACACACACACACAAACACACAAACACAGCAACATGACTGACACAGACTTAGCATGCAAGCAGCAAATTTCATAACACGGAATGTATTCTGTGAAATCAGTGTCTATAGAGCAGCAAAAAGTGTAAATGTCGGCAACTTCAATCTGCTGAGACTCACCAACTATAAATGTTTACATCGCATTTTTAAACACTTCACTCGCAACTTGGGAGTTTAAAAGTGGCTTACTGGATCTAATGTTGCCAAATAAAACCTCTTTACATTTCAAACTTAATTTCAAAGTCAACATAATTGTAATCGCAACACATTTTTCTTAAGCAATGTGACGTATTTTTTGAATGAAACTTGGAATCGATAAAGTGAGAGCGTAAAATGCGGATCCAGATTTTCAAATGTAGCCTATTGTATGTTATTGTACATTATCGGCATTAAATCACTGTAAACAATAAAGCAATTCAGAAAAGACCATTATTCCCTCTTCGGATTAATGAGCACTGATTAATCGTTCACAACAATAACAATAATAATAATAATAATAATAATAATAATAAAAACGTGTATTAAGATTCAAGAAACTACATGGGGAAAGTTTTTTATTTCATGTTGACTTTAAAACAAATCACTCGCTCTCTGAGAAATTTCAGTATATTTATATTTATTATATAATTATATTCGTTATATTTAATAACGTTAGTTCTTCTGTGAGTGAATCGGGAGAATGAATCTTTTCTCAATACCTGCTGAATGTTAACTTCCCGCGGAGCACTACGGCAGACATCTCTTTTCTAGGTTAGGTCTCAAAGGACGTTACGTTTAAGATTGGTATCTTTTGATTGACACACCAAACGATCTCAGCTTCCCTACGAGATCTCCAACCGGGGTTTAAGGCTGGAAACACACCTGTACCACCATAGCTTTCATCAATTCTGTTTGAATTAACCCGCACATCAATCATTACAAGTCGGAAAAGGCGAGGAATATTCAACTTGACATCCTATTTGAATTAATGATGGGTTGAAGACTAAAGATCATTTCTCCACATCTCCGGGCGCTTTAACGAGTTTGACACAAACCGAGCATAAAGGTAGCAGGTGCGCGCGCGTACTGACACTAGCGCTTAACCGCTCTGACAGGAAAGCGTTTAAAATGAGAAGCAGGAGCTGTGAGGAGACGGAGAAGATTGGAGAGATTTATCCGAACTATTCTAAGGTTTGCTTTCGAAAACATGAATTAAAAAAACAAAACAAAAAAACAACAACTATGAAGCATACATTTTTACTCTTTAACAATTATGAGTTTAGTTAAATACTATTTTGTTTGTTTTTCCACGGCAGCACCATGATGTTATCTGACCCAATATAAGTGTCAGCCAGGATTCAAAACATTGTGGACCCTTACACAGTAAGACCCAACTCAACAAATCTGTGAATTCTCTAATATCTGTGGAAATAACTTTTACACTTGGAAATGTGAATGCTAAAAGATCAGAATTGAGATTAGGATTCTAGCTTGGCTCTGTATACTTAAATGTGCTGCAAGTGTCAAACAAACTTTTGCTTACTAACATAACCACTGCAAATTTCATTTCATACCTCAAATTCCAAAATAAAACAAAAACTCAATGGCTATTAGCTTGTTACAAATGCTAGGCCAGTATTGCCAGCACTGGTTACATCCTTATTCCAAAGACCATACAAGACACCAAGCACTCTTGTGGCAATATGGTTTAATCTAATTACTTTCAGCTTAATGGGTTACATTTGCTGTGTATAAAACACAGTTAAGTGTGGTCACAGATACAACAGGAGTGACCTACTCTCCTTGTGTATCCGTGTCTCATCTAGCTCTAGTTACAACAATCTCAAAAGGTATAAAGAGTTAAATGTGATACCACATCTGAAGCTGAAACTTAGGTTTAATAAATCAAACGGCACCAAACATACAGAACTTTCTCTCAAACTGTTGGTCCTTCAGACAATTTAGATTTACATTTAACGCTCATCAAATTTGCATGTGAAAAGGAACAGAACAATAATGGGAAAAAACAACAACATAAAAACACACTCACACAGACATGTTTTATCTGTTCTCCACATTTTTCTATAATGGTAGAGAGATCGCAGAGGAAGCAGGCGCTCAAGTGTAGTGCTGGGCCCATAAGATGCCACTCTGCTCTCAAGCAGATATCTGGCACTCCAGACAGCAACAACATTCCTCAGAAATGTCAGTGCTGATTTATTGACTGAATACTTCAAATTCAGTTCAGATTAAACTGCTCTACCATTCGGTCAACTCAAAAATTACACATGAGCTTAAATTAGATTTAAAGATAAAATGTTTGTATCCTTGTCAGTTTTGCCAGTCTCTTTGAAAATGAGAGAATAATAAGGATACTTAAAAAGATTGACGATAGAGCTGAAAATAAAAAAAAAATAAAATAAAAATTACAGACATAAAGAACAAAGATTTTAAACTTTTTTCTTCGACTGTTTTAGTCATTTTTCTCATTTCCTTAAACTGGGTGTAAGGAGACGTGGCTTTGCAAACCAAAGCACCCTCGTGCAGTCTAGGTCATGTGACATAACATCACAGATGCGCTCCACTCAGTCGACAGTACATAGCGGGATGTGGGATGTAAACATGGAATTTCTTGGCAATAAAAGGGAAACAAATAAATCCAAAACAAGTATTTTTGAAGTTCCTTCATGCTAGCTGGATGTCTAAATGAAGCAGTAGGTGTTTGGATCTTCAGTTTTTCTGATCCTCACAGGCGTTTCTGTGCAATGAGTGATCCGACCACGACACCCGTGAGCAAGGTCATTCCCGCCAGTAACCACTTCTTGAAGTTTTCTTGTGATTTTCTGCTCTCTGCCGCTGCATCTTTTCCAAAGATCTCTGCGAATCGCTCCTGCACAAAACACAGAGAATATAATCAGATTTATTTCCACAACAGTGACTTATGAAAATATGTACACATGTACTGTTATTAATGACTGAAATTGGCAGAATATTTTGATTTTGGGGTGAAATCACCTTGTCAGGGAACATTATAGTGCTATTGTCACAAGCTATTCATAAAGCAGAGGAAAATATTACCATGCTTAACCACCCAATAATTACACTTCTGACACTAACTAACAAGCTCATTCCACCCAACTACTTCAGTGTCCCTTCCCATCAGGCCTTTCATTAATCCCGCCCTTCCTGTGACAAGTTTGTGTGCAATAATGTGTTCATGCAATGACCACTAGGGGGCAAGATTTACCATGCCTGTTTCAAAGACTTCACTAACCTAATTTCTCAGCAGGATTCTGTAGCAACCCCAATTTTATTTGAAAAGCTGAAACGGGATTTCAGGCTTTATAATGTAACCCGTTTCCTCAGGGAACACACAAAAGTAGAGCTCACCAACTGCAGACGGAGGCTGAAATAACTCAACCAGAGCGCTGCAGTAAAAAGCAAATATGACTCATAAACATGCATGAGTTCATACCACCCTGACAATTTCTGTGAAGACAGAAATGTCCCCCCCCCCGTACTTTTCTCAGTAGGATCTTCAGTGCAGATTCAGGGTCAATACGATTAGTTTCACTGGCATCATATTTTTGTCAGAGGTATTACAGCAATGCAGTGATCCAGACGAAAATATTCAGTGCATGCAGTCGATTACAAAACACACACACACACACACACACACACCCTCAGACGCCCACCCCTGTTTTCCACTCAAGAAGACTGATGTCATCCTCCAATCTTTCCCTTTGCCCTAGTTATCTACACAAGCTTGAAAATATGGGAAGAAGAATGTGGAGGACAGGATAAAACCATCCGACACTTTTAATATGGCAACATTTATCAGTCACAACAGAACTGGGTTTCACTTTACAGTGAAACAAAACTGGAGATGTCATAGCATGTAGCAGGATGAAGTTGTGTGACCATTTATTTAATTTGGCATTTTTAAGCATAAAATAACCATAAAAGAAAGTGGCCAATGGTTGCTATAATATGGATCTCTCTCTCTCTCTATGGCTTATATATATATATAAAATTTTTTATTTAAAGTTAAAAAAACAAAATGCATAATTGTAAAATTATAAAAATTATTATTTTTTTAAATTTAAAGTTAAAAAAAAATGCATAATTGTAAACATAATTTTTATAAATAATACGTTTTATTAAGTGTTAACAATGAGATTATGTGGTTTTTAAAACTAATTAACACTGCTTTTTTCATTTGTTTTTTACAAGATGGACAAAAAGTGTCACCAAAAAAGTAATTCTGTTTAACCAAAATTTTGGTTCTACCGAATGACGATATTTTCAAACAATGCTAACAGTCTGATATCTAGGCTGACATCATCTTGCTAGCTAGCTAACAAATGGACAATCAAACATTTTATATTTAGTACAAGTTTTTAAAATATTACAACATTTTCCATGTTTTATAGCAGTTGACCGAATGACCTGATGTTTTTGGACATGTATGAGCTGAAAACAAAAGTGAAAACATTAATTTTTCAAATAGTTAAAAGAGAGTTAGTTACATTGGTTCATGACCATGTAGTCCTTTGCAGGTGTCTGAATGATGTCACATCCTGTCACATGATATTGACCACATGACTTGATCCAAAATGATCCCGTTATATTGGTTACTCTTGGTAACAAGATATATTATATATCTATATTGGTAACAACTTCAACACATAATTTTAATACCATATATATATATATAGATATTTAAATCACAAATAAAATGGCTGTACTGGCCATTTCGGTTAAACCGAATGACCTTTTGACAATATAATTAAAACCTTTTAGATTCAATAAAAGAGATCTAGTTGTACTACCTTTGGATGTCATATCTTTGTTTTTTATTATTATTAAGGCCTCTGGACAAAAATGAAAAAGAAAATAAGACCTGTCACGTTACTGACCTAAATATAAAATTATATTAATATATTTAAAAGGCTAATAGAATTATAGCAATTAAGATTTACTATATCATTTTTTTTTTTTTAACAGCTTTCAGAACAAACAGTTAAATGACCATGAAAGCCAAATATTAACAGACTATCGCAAATTTATAAGACAGTTTAGAGTGGACAGGAAATGATGGGGAAAGAAAGTAAGAGACAGTGTCAACGTGTTTGGATATGAAATGTGTGCCAGTGTAGTCAAAGTGATGTCCGTTACATAGATGTGTGCATAGGAACAAGATCAATTTCATAGGAAATGATTTTGTAAGTGTGAGGGAGGGGTGATGGGAGTGGCAGAAGCTGATAACAGACATGCAGTTCCAGAGCAGAGGGGTTATCACAAGCAGTGACGCAGCACATGACATCACAAGTCAAAACTGTAACTCACTTTCACTTACTGTTAACACAGATACCCAAAAACCTTATAAACACTCAAATCCATGATAAACAACAATAATTCTTGTTATATTTGATTGTTATTATTATATTAATAATGCTAACAACTACATTTTTACAATTTTGTTTAAAAAAGAAAAAAAAAAAGAATGCCGCTTGTCTATGAATAGCTACACCAATCTACAACAACTACACCACAACAATACTAGGGAGTTGCTATGTGTTTGCTAGGGTGTTCAATGTGGTTGCTTGCTGACAAGTCAAAAGTTCCCATACCCAATTTTTTGGTCTCTAGATATGACTTGGCTCCCTCCATAACCAAGTAAATCTTTTCAAAAATCATGGCCCCGACTGCCAATAAATTTGATGTACGATTCATATCTATAGCATAAAGTGTGGAATGAGTGTCAAACAACCCCCAATAGTATAGTGATGCCTGAATTGAGCAAACACCACAAAAATAAATAAATAAATAAAAAACCCCAGACACACAATCCAACACAATACTGTACGTCCTACAGAGAGTTCAATATCCTACTAGAACAATGAACCATAAAAGTAAACTACCATTTCATCGAACAGTGACTTTAAGAGTAAAAAACATTTCTATCATGCACTTCCTCAGGCACACCTTTGTCAACCTTGGGTAGTTTAAACATGACCTTTGCCGCCCTGATCATGAATGGCAAACAGAGAGGGCGTGCTACAGTCAGAGAGGAATTTGCATCATGCTTTAACAGGTACATGAGTAACCCCTGCAGGAATGCTAACAGTATGATCTGGTTCCGGCTGAACCAAGCCCACTGCACACATGTTAGAGTATATCAGTGTGTGAAACTGT